>CM035845.1:129198185-130562772 GCA_020510985.1 Pholidichthys leucotaenia
GATGTCTGGTTTCTTCCTCTTTCTGTTCTGCTGATGTTGGAGAATGTGAATAAACCTGACTCGTGAGATAAACTCTGCCTCGTCCTTTCACATCTTCCACACTGGTGACCCTAAGACGTATCATGAGCGAAAGAGATTCCCCCGAACCAGCCGGGTCAAGAGCTCCCAGCCAGGCGTATACCGCTACTGTCCAGCTACCGGACTTTTGGCGAGACAACCCTTGCTCCTGGTTCCACTTGGTCGAAGCACAGTTCGCCCTCCGCGGGATAATGGTAGATGAGACGAAATTCTACCATGTAATTGCCAAGCTCGACAACCGCACGGCTCGGCATGTGCAGAGCCTTTTGGAGAAGCCACCGGCCGATGACAAATACGGCGTATTGAAGGCTGCGCTCATCCAGTGCTTCACTCTCTCAGTCCAGGAGAGAGCGGAGAGACTCCTGGCTCTGAACGACTTGGGTGATGGCACGCCCGTTGACCTGATGGAGGACATGCTGAGGTTGAGGGGCTCAGACGGCGACGACTTCCTCTTCACCCACATTTTCTTGAAAACCCTACCGTCAGCCACGAGAGCGACTCTGGCCGGTTCATCGTTGTTGGCCCAGCGGGACTTCCGCGTACTGGCCCAGGAGGCACACCAGATTCTCAACGCCAGTAAACAGCGCGCAGCCACCGCGGCAGTGACGGAGTGTGGCGCGACGGCCAGAGACGGTGAGGGGCCAGAGATGGCGGTAGCAGACCCACCGACGACGGCGGCGGCGGGGGCCAAGGATCGCGGAGGAGACACCCTCTGCTTCTACCATCGCCGCTTTGCAGAGAGGGCACGCAAATGTATACCACTGTGCCATTTCAAGTGCTCGGGAAACGCCAAGACCGGGGGTCGGTAGCAGCTGCGACCCTCGGGGAGGAGAACAAGCTGCTCTACTTGAGGGATGTGAGCTCGGGGAGGCATTTCCTCGTGGACACGGGCTCCCAGTTGAGTTTCGTCACACCTTCCTCCGCTGACCGGCTGGCGCCTTCCAGTGGTCCCGGGGTGTCAGCAGCGAACGGCTCGGCGATTAAGACCTTTGGTGAGAGGACTCTGCTTCTGTCCCTACACGGCCATACATTTGAGTGGACTTTTGTCATAGCTGCAGTGAATTTCAATATGTTAGGGGCTGATTTTCTGTGCTCACATGGTTTGTTGGTTGATCTTGCCAACAGGCGCCTGGTTAATGCACTCTCTTTTTATTCTATTCCCTGTACAGCTCGAGTGGCCCCGCCAACAGCACAAGCCAACGTCACAGCTGCAAGTGGTAAGTTCCACACACTGCTCACTCAGTTCCCAGCACTCACGGTCCAAACATTTTCGGCGGCCGTGGCTAAACACGGGGTGGAACATTTTATTACTACCACCGGACCGCCCGTTTTTGCAAAAGCCCGGCGTTTGGATTCAGCTAAACTGACCATAGCACGCGAGGAGTTCGCCAACCTGGAAAAGTTGGGCATCATCAGGCGTTCGAAAAGCCCATGGGCTTCGCCGCTTCACATGGTCCCGAAGGCTGATGGCTCGTGGCGACCTTGCGGAGATTTCCGCAGGCTGAACAACACTACAGCGCACGACCGCTACCCAATCCTGCATATCCAAGATTTTTCAGTTCATTTGGCGGGGGCGCGCGTTTTTTCTAAGATAGACTTGGTACGCGGTTACCACCAGGTCCCAGTGCGCGCTGAGGACATACCCAAGACAGCGGTAATAACTCCGTTCGGTTTATTCGAGTTTTTGCGCATGCCGTTTGGGCTTAAAGGCGCGGCGCAGACGTTCTAACGCATGATGGACGTGGTGTTGCGCGATCTCCCCTTCGTGTTTGTCTACCTGGACGATATTTTGGTAGCCAGCGCATCCGAAGACGAACACAAAAACCACCTCACGGCAGTTTTCCAGAGGTTGGGAGAGCACGGGTTAATAATCAACCCAGCGAAGTGTCAGTTCGGAGTGACGCAGATTGATTTTTGGGGCATCGCGTCTCTCTAGAAGGAGCGGTCCCTCTGCCTGACAAAGTGCGCGCGGTGACAAATTTTCCCCAGCCACAAACGGTCAAAGCGTTACAGGAGTTTTTGGGAATGGTGAATTTTTATAACCGTTTCCTCCCCCGCGCAGCACAGCTCATGCAACCATTGTATGCCGCACTAAAAAACCAAAAACCTACAAATAAAATCGAATGGTCTCCGGAGCGGGAGCGAGCATTCTTGGAAGTCAAAACAGCCCTGGCAAATGCTGCATTGTTAGCACATCCAGACCCAACGGCCCGCATAGCGCTCACTACTGACGCGTCAGATGTGGCCATAGGGGCGGTCGTGGAGCAGCATGTAGCCGGGGCTTGGCAACCGCTCGCCTTTTTCAGCAGGACTTTGCGCGATAGTGAGCGAAAATACAGCGCGTTCAACAGGGAGTTGTTAGCTCTCCACTTGGCCATTCGCCACTTCCAGTTCTGGCTGGAGGGATGCCGTTTCACCGCGTTCGTTGATTACAAGCCGCTGACTTTCGCGATGGCCAAGGTTTCAGAACCGTGGTCAGGCCGGCAGCAGAGACAGCTGGCCGCGATCTCAGAGTTTACTACCGATATCCAGCATGTAGCGGGTAAACTTAATGTAGTGGCAGACTGCCTCTCGCGTGCCGTGGCGGCTCCAGTCCGCGTAGGGGTAGATTTTGCAGCCGTGGCCGTGGATCAGGTTAGCGACGCGGAAGTGCGCGCGGCCCCAGTCCGCGTAGGGATAGATTATGCAGCCATGGCCGCGGATCAAGTTAGCGACGCGGACGTGCGCGCGCTCCAGTCTGGACCAACAGGGTTAAGGCTGGAGAGCAGGCTGCTGCAAGACGGTATCCCCCCCCCCCCCCAATCTGTGATGTCTCCACTGGGCGGCCGCGTCCTGTGGTACCGGCCGCGTGGCGCCGCCACATTTTTGACTTGATTCATTCTCTGGCGCACCCGGGAGTGCGCGCGTCGGTCAAAATGGTGGGAGAGAAATTTGTATGGCCAAGCCGGCGCAAACAATTTAGGCAGTGGGCAGCAGCCTGCATGGCTTGTCAACGAGCCAAGGTACACAGACACACAAGAGCTCCCTTGGAGCCGTTTCACATCCCGGCTAAGAGGTTCGATCATGTTCACGTGGACCTCGTAGGCCCCCTTCCGCCGTCACAGGGGTGCACACACCTTCTGACAATGGTGGACCGCACCACGCGCTGGCCGGAAGTTGTCCCACTGGCATCAACCACAGCTGAGGAGGTGGCGTGCGCATTTTTAACAGCATGGGTTGTGTGCTTTGGAGTCCCGTCGGACGTTACGTCCGACAGAGGCCCTCAATTCGTTTCCGAACTTTGGTCAGCAATGGCCCGCAGCCTGGGGATAACGATCCACCGCACAACCGCGTATAATCCACAGGCTAACGGGTTATGCAAACGTTTTCACAGGTCATTGAAAGCGGCTCTCAGAGCGTCGCTTACGGATGCAAATTGGGTGGACAGGCTACCATGGGTTTTATTGGGGTTGCGTTCTGCACCTAAAGAGGATTTAGAAGCCTCCCCGGCTGAGCTAGTTTTTGCACAGCCACTTCGGCTGCCCGGGGAGTTTCTCCCAGATAACCATGCGCCAGAATGTTCCCCGGCTCAGCGGTTGCAGCGTGGCACGGAATCGGGCGCGCTGCCCGGCCCCGTTCACCACAGTTTTCCGCACGTTTTTGTACCTAAGGCTTTAAAAAACGCGGAGTTTGTTTTTGTCAGACACGATGCCCATCGCCCGCTGCTACGACCACCTTATAATGGACCATTTAGAGTGCTGGAAGCAGGGGATAAGCATTTTTTGCTAGATTTGGGGGGCAGGAAGGAGAAGATTAGCATTAACAGGCTCAAACCCGCCTTTGTGGTGGCAGACGAGGATGTGCAGTTGGCCAGGGCTCCTCGGCACGGCAGACCCCCTAGAGAACATTCCCCAGAACACCCACAGAGTTCGACTAACAATTCTCACCCTCAGACAGCAGCCCCCCAGCAGGAGGGCGCCACGGAAGTGTTGAAGCCTGCTTACAGCAGATACAGGAGGAGACTGAGGCCCAAGCAGCACGTGGGCTGATGTGTAATGATTTTATCATGACAGGCTGACTGTTATTCCGTTGTTACATCTTAGACGTTTGGGGGGGGGGGTGTCATGTGGGACACATATGTGGGTTTCATATGCACAAACGTATATCACCTTATGCTTCATATGTATATCACTGTATGCTTACTGTATGCTTCACGTCTCAGATTAACAAAGGACTGAGCCTCCTTGGAGATAACAGGAGGGTGTGAAATGTGGTCTTTGGTATGCAAAGAGAGATGGCTGTGGGGGATTTCCTGGCTGCCAGTGACTTTGGGTGGGGGTGATAAGATCTGAAAGGGATGCATTGTGACTTGGGATTAAATGCATTGTGACTGGAGCTTTGAAGCTCCTGGGGTATAAAAAGAGATGGATGTCTGGTTTCCTCCTCTTTCTGTTCTGCTGATGTTGGAGAATGTGAATAAACCTGACTCGTGAGATAAACTCTGCCTCGTCCTTTCACATCTTCCACAATATACTACATCCTGGTCATAACTGACCTTGGCACATCACAAAGTGCATTTAGCTGAATAAAAAAATGAACTGTCTAACACTTCAGTGCACAAAACCCCCAAGAAAAGATTGATAACATTAACAAACATTGGTCATCCACTATTGTGGTTTGTTTTGTTTTAAATCACCATATGTGTGAGTAGGAACCTCATTGTACATGCTGGACAGATTGTGGCTTATATTAATCATATATTCCATACCTACATATGTATAGACATATTAGAATGTTTAGTGATTACATATGTGGAATGACCTAACGCCTATGAACAGGACAAGAGGTCTCAACCGCCAGCGAGGATCAAAGAGCAGACAGAGTTGCAGCGGTGGAGACCAGATCGATCTCCCTGACCACCCAGGGTCAGGTGGAGGAGACGGAGGACAATGGGGGGGGGATTATGTTAATGCGGGATGTCAGCTTTGATATGCAATGTCTTTTGTTGAGTGTGAGTATAAGTATGAAGGTCTGACTACGCTCGACCTCTTATTCTGCTTCTGCACCGAGATGAGACATGTTAGGGAGGTGAAGCTGATATTAAACTTTGATTTATAAAGTCACATCGCTTCTTCATTTCTAACTCCCTACACTGGTGACCAGACGTGAGGATGGAACAGAGACGTTCTTCCGCGATTAACTCACCAGAGGCGACCCAGGCAAGCACCGGCACCCATGCAGACAGGGGAACGGATGGAAGACGTTCCCCCACGGCAGAAGCTACAGAGAGGGCTCAACCGAGCACCATCCCCGCCGTGAGAGCAGAAGAAAGGCGCTCTCACCCGGCGGACTCATCAGGGACGGCCCACACAAGCGCCGTCACCGTCAAGCTGCCAGAATTCTGGCAAGAAGACCCGAGCTCGTGGTTCCAGCAAGCTGAGGCTCAGTTTGCACTGGCGGGCATAACGGCGGACGAGACGAAGTTTTATCACATCATCGCCAAACTCGACGCTGCCACGTCAAGATGTGCGCGGAGCATAATCCAACAGCCGCCCGCCCATGGCAAATACAGAGAACTTAAGGCAACCATCGTCGAGAACTTCGTCCCCTCAGCCGAGGAGAGAGCAGAGAAGATCCTGGCGATCTACGGCCACAGAGGATGCAGACCCAAGGCCCTCATGGAGGACATGCTACAGCTCAAGGAAGAGGACAACGACAACTTCCTCTTCCAACGCATCTTCCTCAGCACTCTGCCACCACACATGAGAGGGACGCTGTTCAACATGCGGTGCAGCACCCAGCAGGACTTCCGCGCGCTGGCCCGAGAAGCGCAGCGGCTCATCAACGCCTGCGGGGAACAGATGGCCACAGCAGCATCCGCAGATCTCAGCGCGGAAGCCCAGAGCAGCAGAGAACCACAGGCAACCGAGCAGAGCCCGCCCACCATGGCGGCAACACGACCAAGGCGCAGCAAGCGGAACGACATCTGCTATTACCACCACCGTTTTGCCGAGAGGGCATACAAATGCGTGCCCCCCTGCAAATTCAAAAAGTTCGGGAAACGCCAAAGCCGAGAACCGTTAACAGCCGCGGCTCTCGGCGAAAAAAATAAGCTACTTTATGTGACTGACGGACACACCGGGAGACAGTTCCTGATCGACACCGGAGCTCAGCTGAGTTTTATCACCCCTTCCCACGCAGACCAGGCCATGGGTCCCCGGGGAAATGGAGCGATGGCAGCCAATGGCTCGATCATCGACACCTTCGGTGAAAGGAACCTGCCTCTTTGCATCCACGGCCGCAACTATAGATGGACATTTATTGTAGCGGCGGTGAGTTTTAACTTGTTGGGCGCTGACTTTTTGTGTGCACATGGGTTGTTAGTTGATCTAGCAAACAGGCGCTTGGTTAATGCACTGTCATTTGCTTCTATCCCCTGCTCAGCTCGAGCTTCTCCACCACCCGTGCAGGCCAGCGTCACAACAGCAGGAGGTAAGTTTGACCAACTCCTCACCCAATTTCCAGCACTCACAGTTCCAAAATTTTCAGCGACAGTAGCGAAACACGGGGTTGAACACTTCATCCTCACAACAGGCCCACCCATGTTCGCCAAAGCTCGGCGCTTAGACGCGACCAAGCTCGCCATAGCACGGGACGAGTTTGCCACCCTGGAAACATTAGGCATTATTAGACGCACGAAAAGCCCCTGGGCATCGCCACTCCACATGGTCCCGAAAACCGACGGTTCTTGGAGACCTTGCGGCGATTACCGCAGACTAAACAATGCGACAACGCATGACCGCTACCCAATTCCTCACATCCAATATTTTTCACTACATCTGGCGGGTGCGCGCATTTTTTCTAAAATAGACCTGGTCCGCGGCTATCACCAAGTCCCCGTTCGAGCAGAAGACATTCCTAAAACGGCTGTAATAACCCCTTTCGGTCTTTTTTGAATTTTTGCGGATGCCGTTCGGCCTCAAAGGCGCTGCTCAAACCTTTCAGCGTATGATGGACGCGGTATTACGCGACCTCCCCTTCGTGTTCGTCTACCTCGACGATATGCTGGTAGCCAGCCCGTCAGAGGAAGAACACGAACAACACCTCACTACAGTTTTTCAGAGACTAGAAGAGCACGGGTTAATAATCAACCCAGCCAAATGCAAATTCGGCGTGTCACAAATTGATTTTTTGGGACACAGAGTTTCACCGAAGGGGGCAGTCTCATTGCCAGACAAAATCCGCGCGGTAAAAAATTTTCCACGACCACAAACGGTCAAATCGCTGCAAGAATTTTTGGGAATGGTGAATTTTTACAACCGTTTCCTCCCCCGCGCAGCTCAACTCATGCAGCCCCTGTATGCTGCGCTCAGAAAACAAAAGCCTTCCAACGCGGTCGAATGGACCCCGGAGCGCGAACACGCCTTCGCGGAAGTAAAAAGTGCTCTAGCGAATGCCACATTGCTGGTTCACCCCGATCCCTCGGCCCGCATAGCGTTAACCACAGACGCTTCAGACCTGGCCATAGGGGCAGTCGTGGAGCAACATGCTGGCGGAACCTGGCAACCTTTAGCATTTTTTAGCAAATCTTTAAACCAAACCGAGCGTAAATACAGCACTTTTGACAGGGAGCTGTTAGCGCTTCATTTATCCATCCGCCACTTCCAGTTCTGGTTAGAAGGGCGGCGCTTCACGGCTTTTGTAGACCACAAACCGCTCACTTTTGCGATGGCTAAAATTTCAGAACCATGGTCAGGCAGGCAACAAAGACAGCTAGCTGCAATTTCAGAGTTCACCACAGACATTCGACATGTGGCAGGCAAACTTAACGTGGTAGCAGACTGCCTCTCTTGCGCTGTGACATCGCCAGAGCACAAGGAGACAGATTATACTACCTCAGCCGCAGAAGTCTTCGTCAACGCGTACGCGTACGCGGCCCCAATTCACGTAGGGATAGATTACGCAGCCATGGCAGAGGAGCAAAGCAGCGACGCGGACGTGCGCGCGCTCCTGTCTGGACCAACAGGGTTAAGACTGGAGGAAAGGGGTTTACGTGACGGTGTACCCCCCCTAACCTGCGACGTTTCAACCGGCCGACCTCGCCCGGTAGTCCCAGCTGCACGGCGCCGCCGCATTTTCGACTCGGTTCACTCTCTCGCACACCCAGGGGTGCGCGCCTTGGTTAAAATGGTCGCAGAAAAGTTTGTTTGGCCGGGCCTGCGCAAAAATGTAAAGGAATGGGCAAAAACTTGCATGTCTTGTCAGCGCGCCAAAATACACAAACACACAAAAGCTCCTCTAGAGCCTTTTCGAATCCCAGCCAGAAGGTTTGACCACGTTCATGTCGACCTCGTTGGACCACTACCTTCGTCTCAGGGTTTCACACACCTGTTAACGATGATAGACCGTACTACGCGCTGGCCTGAGGCGGTTCCTTTGGCGTCAACCACAGCTGCGGAAGTCGCTCGCGTTTTTTTTAACAAACTGGGTGGCACATTTCGGCGTCCCATCGGACATCACGTCCGATAGGGGGCCTCAATTTGTCTCAGAGCTTTGGTCAGCCATGGCCAGCAGCTTAGGGGCGACAATTCACCGCACCACCGCATATCACCCTCAGGCTAATGGGTTATGCGAGAGTTTTCACAGATCTTAAAAGGCCGCCCTCAGGGCCTCACTAACGGATACAGATTGGGTGAATAAACTTCCCTGGGTTTTATTAGGGTTGCGTTCTGCGCCTAAAGAAGATCTAGACGCCTTCCCAGCAGAATTAGTTTTTGCACAACCTCTCAGACTCCCAAGTGAGTTTTTACCAGAGAACCCAGAGCCCGGGCATCTTCCAGCCCTGAGGCCTTTAGGCAGCACCGGACCGGACACTCTCCCCGGACCGGCACATCACTCTTTTCCGCGGGTTTTTGTCCCCCAAGCTTTAAAAAACGCCGAGTTCATTTTTGTTAGGCATGAAGCTTTAAAATCAACCCTCCGTCCACCATACGATGGACCATTCAGAGTGCTGGAACCTGGTGATAAGCATTTTGTGCTTGATTTAGGGGACAGAGAAGAAACAGTCAGCATTGACAGACTTAAACCTGCCTTCTTGTTGAGAGACGAACCTGCACGGGTGGCGAGAGCACCTCGGCGGGGTAGACCCCCCAAGAAAAAAAACTCAGCCCCCCTGCAGGGAACAAATAACCACTCTCCTCCCCAAGCTGCAGATTCCTTACAGGAGGGTCCCACCACGACGCCAAAGCGGACCCACAGCAGATTCGGGAGAAGATTAAAACCCAGACGGCACAGAGACTGATGCAAATTGACCAAGACTTGTTAACTGTGTTATCAGATTGTGCCGTGACAGTTCTAAGGATGATTTGTGACATTACTACACTGCTGTTGTTACCACTGAATTCTCTACAGGAGCAGGACTGCTGGAAAGATTTTTCCTCGTTTTCCCTGTCAAGAGGTTAACAGTATAATATGTCATAGAGATTATCTTAAGCTGTAAACTTAATTTGATTGTCCTTTTCTTAGTCATTTGGGGGGGGGGGCTGTGGCTTATATTAATCATATATTCCATACCTACATATGTATAGACATATTAGAATGTTTAGTGATTACATATGTGGAATGACCTAACGCCTGACAAGAGGTCTCAACCGCCAGCGAGGATCAAAGAGCAGACAGAGTCGCAGCGGTGGAGACCGGATCGATCTCCCTGACCACCCAGGGTCAGGTGGAGGAGACGGAGAACAATGGGGGGGGGGGGGGATTATGTTAATGCGGGATGTCAGCTTTGATATGCAATGTCTTTTGTTGAGTGTGAGTATAAGTATGAAGGTCTGACTGCGTTCGACCTCTTATTCTGCTTCTGCACCGAGATGAGACATGTTAGGGAGGTGAAGCTGATATTAAACTTTGATTTATAAAGTCACATCGCTTCTTCATTTCTAACTCCCTACACAGATCACCAGTTCGTTGTAGGGCAGATGTAATTTTAATTGTAATATGATAAAACACTGAGTAGCTTTTATTTTCAATTGTATTTTCAGTTTTAATTGTGAAACTTTTAACTTTGCAGGAAATAACCCCCCCCCCCCCCCCCGCCAGTAGGTTGACATGTAAATCTGGCCCTCATGAAGTGAGGAAAAAAATTTGTGGCCCTCACTCCCACCAAAGTTGCCTATCCCTGCCTTATGTTATGTAACATAATTTTTTTTCCCAATATATTGTGGTTGGCTTTAGTTAACTGGCCACATTAATTAGTTTCAGGGCTGTGCAAAGACAATTTAAGGGGCAGGAGCGCAAATTAATTTAAAAAAATGGGCACATGGAAAAAGATTTGTTAAAAATATATGTCAACTTTATATATTACTTAGTTGGTATCTATTTTACTTTAATACCTCTACACTCATTTACATACAGTATGTAATACCTCACAGATTTTTACAAATTATCAACTCACACAGAGACCACGGTCTTCATCATTAATTATGTAAAGGTCAATGTAAAAAAAAAATGGGCAGCTTCCATTGAAAAATGATTATCTCTTTAAAATAAAAACATCTTAGAAACATCTGAAAAAGCTTTTCTTTCAATAAATAAATTATTAAAATAAATTATTAACTTTTTGCAAAAAATTAAAAAGATCATTCGCCTTGTCAGCAAAATGAGCCAAAAATCATCCCCTCTGTTAAACTGCCCCCCTCCATTCCCCAAAGACCGCAAGGGTAGTTTAGACAGGACAACATAGTACAGGTGCATCTCAATAAATTAAAATGTCATCAAAAAGTTGATTTATTTCAGTAATTCAATTAAAATTGTAAAATCGACTTTTCTTGTACATTTGAGACTATCAATTTGTGGATTATTTTATGGCTATTTTTTGTCTATTTTTTATATTAAAGTACTGTTTTTTGTTTTTTTTTACAAATTTGAAACAGATTGTGGTAAAATTTTGATTTTTTTCCTTATTTGTACCCGTAGGTAGACTTGGTTTGCAGTCTGCTGACAAGCCACCGGCCGCTGGTCGCTGCGTGCGCGAGCGCCCTAAACCTACATGTTTTTTTTTTTTGGTGTGCGGGAGGAAACCGGAGAAATCCCGGAGTAAACCCGCGCAACACGGGGAGAACATGCAAACTCCACACAGCTCACTGTTGGTCGGGGGCTGGGATCGAACCCACGATCTCATGATCCCCGCGGTCCCCCGGCCGAGGGTAAAACTGTGCTGCCACAGTGCTAAACCACTGCGCCTCCGTGCAATTTACACTTTTGACCATAATTTTGCAGAACCAGAACAGAACAATAATTTAACTCTGATTTCAAAGAAAAAAAAAATAATAAAACTATATTTAATGAAATAAATTAACTTAAATTATCAAAGATCCCATTATATCTGTTATAATATTTTTATATCTTAATAGTATTTTAGAACTCTCCTCACCACCCAGACAGCAGGAAAAACCTCCCTTATTTTGAAATCCAAATGTTGATACATTTAGTTTGTCTGAAGGCTGGCGAGGGATTAAAGTCATTGACTTTGTGAATTTTGGTCATCTTAACCTGCCAGGTACATAATAATGAACATAAATTATTAGTTAGTATTGTAGTAGCTGGTGAAGTCCATCCTCAGTGATTCATCAGTCACTCTTGCCTTTCCCTGCATATCAAGTCTAAACACACTTGTTCGCTAAGCGACTCTTCGTTATTGTTCCCATTACCAGTGGGATAAGTTAAGTTAACCCCTTCCACAGCATGTGGGACACCATGTAGTGTATAGGGCAGTGCCTATCTCCATTTCACTGACCCTAGGCCACACAGTTACTGTAAGGTACAGTGTGTGTGTGTGTGTGTGGGGTCAGCCTTCTGGTAGCTCTGTGCGTTAACTTTCCTTTCCCCCATTCTATTATGCTGAGCACCAAGCTAGAAGGTGGAAAGTACCATTTTTTTATATAGTCTTTTGGTATGACCCGCCAGGATTTGAACCCATAACCTCCCGGTTATGGGGCAGATGCTGTACCAGCAAGACCACCACTCCAACTGGTTAAAACCAACGTAAATGCCTCCACTGCTTACATACCGTACTTAAATAAGCTCATGCTTGTCTCAGACAGCGGTGCTAGAAACACTCTGGCTGCTGAGTGGAATGGTCACGTGGGCGGGATGCCTCTGAACTCCACGCGGATGATGGTCACGCGTTGTTCGTGTGTGCACTTGCGGGCCATCATTCCTCCATATTTTTTTCTTAAATTTATATTTCTTTGGCGTAGCCTGGGCCTGGGCCACTCTGACGTTGGTTCTGTTCTGCATGTGGCCCATGGGCCGCTAACTGAATAGGCTTTGCTTACAGTTCATGAAAACCCCAAATTCAGTTTCTCAAAGAATTAGAATATTACATAAAATTAATTTAAAAAATTATTTTTAATAGAATTATTGGCCTACTGAAAAGTATGTCCATGTACACACTCAGTACTTGGTCGGGGCTCCTTTTGCGTGAATTACTGCATCCATACAGCATGGCAGGTTCCAAGGTTGTCATAGCCAGGAGCGGCACTGGGGTTAAGCTCCCAGTGCTCATAAAATGCACCTTATGGCGTGCGTCTCGAAAAGCCTCTGACAGCTAAGTCCAACTCCTAGCCTGCCCATGTGGTTTAGTCTCTAAGCCCGGCGGAACTGCTTTTACTAATAGGAGAAGGGGCGAGGGCGGATCTCTGGTGGCTTAAAACCAGATGCTTCGGGTAGATGGTGGCTCGTCAACCTGGGAAGGTAGCCCATCTAGGGGAAGGTAAACCCTGGTTTCAAACCTCCGCTGTCTTGCAGCACACCCGGTCACGGGAAAGGCTTCGGGAGTCAACCCTGAGGAAAAATCCGGAGTCGGAGCCCCTAAGGCAGTTCTCTGTTGTGCTCAACATTGTTCTGGCAGCTCCTGCGACGGCGCTGGTGCCAAACTGTAGCAGCCCTGCTGTTCCTTTGGATTCATCAGTGACATGGAGAGGGGGGACATGCTGCATGGGCAACATCTTGTCCTCCATATCTTCCTGCCCAGGCTTGAATCCTACCAACGCCTAACGCTGGAAGGTAGAACACCGGATCACTGGAGAGGACACCCCAGCTTCGCCTTTGGCGTAGACAAAACATGGGGAATGACAGTTACCGGTTATAAGCCACCGCTCAATTGGGGTAGAGCGCGGTGCCAGGGGTTGTTCCCGACAGTGGGAGGGATCATCGGATCTCACTGGACAGCTACCGCCCGCCTCAAGCTGGGCAGCCCCCAGCCAATAAGGTGTTGTCCCGCCACAGCCTGCTTTCCTCATTGGGTGCATGGGGATGAGGAGAAGTCTGAACAGTAGGCTGAGAACCTTCGCACCAGGCAAGACAAAAAAACAAGAGAGACCAACTCTAAAACTGGGAACTTGGAACGTCCGCACTATGATGACAGGACTCGCTGCTAACCTCAAGGACATCAACGACACCAGGAAGACTGCCATCATCAATAATGAGCTGAAGAGACTGGGAGTGGATATCGCCACTCTCCAGGAAACACGGTTGGCTGACGCAGGCACACTGAGAGAGAAGGACTACACATTCTACTGGCAGGGAAAGGGCAGTGATGAACACAGGGAACACGGAGTGGGCTTCGCAGTGAAGAACACTTTGCTGAAGATGGTGGAACCGGGCAGCAATGGCTCTGGACGACTCCTCACCCTCCGCCTGAACACCACTCAAGGCCCAGTCACCCTCGTCAGTGTGTATGCCCCAACACTGACAGCCACACCAGAGGCAAAAGACGAGTTCTACGAGAATCTCGCAACAACTGTCAGGATCATCCCCAACTCTGAACAACTCATTTTCCTTGGAGACTTCAATGCCAGAGTGGGTGCTGACCACGGCTCCTGGCCCTCCTGTCTTGGACCATTTGGCGTGGGCAGAATGAACGACAACGGACAGCGGCTGCTCGAGTTCTGCACATATCACGATCTGTGCATCAAAAACTCATTCTTCAAGACCAAGCCCCAACACAAGGTTTCCTGGCGACATCCGCGCTCAAAGCACTGGCACCAGCTGGACTTGATCCTGACCAGGCACACCTCACTGAAGAACATGCTAATCACCCGTTCGTTCCAGAGTGCAGATTGCGACACAGACCATTCATTGGTGTGTTGCAAGGTCAAGCTGCAGCTGAAGAAATTCCATCGTGCTAGACATCCTGGAAAGGCACGGATTGACACCAGCAAGATGGCCCAACCAGAACTTGTTGAGCAGTTTGCCTCCACCTTTGAGAAGGAACTTGGTGTACCACAAGAAGGAGAATCTGCAAAGTAGAAGTGGGAAGAGCTGTGAAACACCATCCACCGCACAGCCTTGGCTACCTTTGGAAGGAAGACGTCGAAGTCACAGGACTGGTTTGATGCCAAGTTGACCGAGATGACCCCCGTCATTGAAGCCAAGCGCTCAGCACTTGCCGAGTACAAGAAGTACCCAAATGAGAAGAATCTCCAGATTCTCAGGGCTGCGAGAAGCAAAGTTCAGCAGACTGCTCGGCGCTGTGCCAACGAGTACTGGACTCAGCTCAGCCAAGACATTCAAACCGCTGCCATAACAGGGAACATCCGTGGTATGTACGATGGCATCAAGAAAGCACTTGGTCCAGCTGAGAGCAAGACGGCCCCCCTCAAATCCTCCACTGGGGAGATGATCACAGAAAAGAACAAGCAGATGGAGAGATGGGTAGAACACTACTCCGACCTCTACTCCACACAGAACACCGTGACACCGTCAGCCCTTGATGCCATCAACTGCCTGCCATCCATGGACGAACTTGACGCCGAGCCAACCATCGACGAACTCAGCAAGGCCATTGATAGCTTGGCCGCTGGCAAGGCACCCGGCAACGACGGCATACCCCCTGACCTGATCAAGCACTGCAAGACCGCCTTACTGCTGCCATTGCATGACGTCCTCTGCCAGTGCTGGAAGGAAGGTGCCGTACCACAGGACATGAGGGATGCCAAGATCATCACCCTCTACAAAAACAAAGGGGAGAGAAGCGACTGCAACAACTACAGGGGCATCTCCCTCCTCAGCGTTGCTGGCAAAGTCTATGCACGAGTTGTTCTCGTTCTTCTACAGAAGCTTGCCGAACGTGTCTACCCCGAGTCTCAGTGTGGCTTCAGCGCTGAGCGATCGACGGTAGACATGATATTCTCCATTCGCCAACTCCAGGAGAAATGCAGAGAACAGAACATGTCCCTGTACGTCGCCTTCATTGACCTCACCAAAGCGTTCAATCTGGTCAGCAGAGAGGGCCTTTTCAAGATCCTGCCAAAGATAGGATGCCCACCAAAGTTGCAAAGCCTCATCGAATCATTTCACACCAACATGCAGGGAATAGTGCAACACGACGGCAACATCTCAGAGCCATTCAACATACGCAGCGGAGTGAAACAGGGCTGTGTACTTGCACCAACCCTCTTTGAGATTTTCTTTGCTATGCTCCTGAGGCATGCCTTCAGCACAGCAACAGAGGGAATCTACCTGCAAACAAGATCTGACGGCAGGCTTTTCAACCTCGCCCGCCTGAAAGCCAGAACCAAAGTACGCGAGGCTCTAATCAGAGACATGCTGTTCGCAGGCGAAGCTGCAGTCGCGACCCACACACAGCAGGAGCTTCAGACCCTGATGGACCGCTTCTCCCAGGCATGCAGGGACTTCGGGCTTACCATCAGCCTGAAGAAGACTAACGTCTTGGCACAAGGCACGGAAGCACCACCAATCATCACCATCAACAACTACGAGCTGGAGGTCGTGAATCAGTTCACGTACCTGGGGTCCATGATCAGCAATAACCTCTCCCTTGATACAGAGATCGACAAGAGGATTGGAAAATCAGCCTTCACACTCGCTCGCCTCACCACACAAGTGTGGGAGAATCCCAAACTCTCTGTCAAGATGAAGATGGCAGTGTACAACGCCTGCGTCATCAGCACACTGCTCTATGGGAGTGAGACGTGGACAACATACACCCGGCAGGAAAACTGACTGAACTCCTTCCACTTGCGCTGCATTCGCCACATCCTGGACATATCCTGGCAGGACAAAGTGCCCAACACAGAAGTTCTGCCCCGCGCCGGCCTTCCCTCCATGTTCACTCTACTCAGGCAGCGCAGGCTCCGCTGGCTAGGCCACATTCACCGTATGGAGGATGGCAGAATCCCCAAAGACATCCTCTACGGAGAACTGGCGACTGGCAGGAGAGACGTTGGCTGCCCACAGCTGCGCTTTAGAGACGTCTGCAAGAGATACATGAAGGCCCTGGAGATCAACACAAAGCGCTGGGAGGACCTTGCAATGGACCGCTCCAAATGGAGAGGCACCCTGACCAGACAGCTCAAGGCGGGTGAAGAGAGACTGACTGCTGCAGCAGATGAAAAAAGGACCTGCAGGAAGAACCGCCACAGACCCAGCAGCACGGAGACCACCCACAAGTGCGACCTGTGTGACAGGGACTGCCATTCGCACATCGGCCTATTCAGCCACAGGCGGTGCTGTTCCAGCAGAGTAGACGTTTAGGATTCTCTTCCATGGTCATCGTAGACCGACGGAGGCCGACGAGACAGCATGGCATGGATGCAGTAATGTGGTACTGCTGTACTTCAGCTTGTGGTACTGCTGAGGTGTTATGAAGGTCCAGGTTGCTTTGATAGTGACCTTCAGCTCATCTGCATTGTTGGGTCTGGTGTCTCTTGTCTTCCTCTTGACAATACTCCATAGATTCTCTGTGGGGTTTAGGTCAGGAGAGTTTGCTGGCCAAAGAAGCACAGTGATACCATGGTCATTAAACCAGGTTTTGGTATTTTGGCAGTGTGAGCAGGTGCCAAGTCCTCCTGGAAAATGAAACCAGTATCTCTGTAAAGCTTGTCAGCAGAGGGAAGCATGAAATGCTCTAAAATTTCCTGGTAGATGACTGCGCTGACTTTGAATTTAAAAAAAAATCTAATTTTTCAAAAATTAATTTATGTAATATTCTGGGGGTTTTTTTGTTGTTTTTTTTTTGTTTGAGAAACTGAATTTGGGGTTTTCATTCACTGTAAGCCAGGGGTCCCCAAACTTTTTCCTGTGAGGGCCACATAACTTTTGCCTTCTCTGATGGGGGCCGGGGTCAGTTTGTAACAGAAAAAGTGTGACGATCGCAGGGGTGCCTAAACGTAAACATTTATTGTTTTCCAGAAAGCCACAAATGACCAGATATTAATAACCCTTTCTGGGCTCTTCACAGGAAAAAAAGTCAGAAAATAAATAATAACACTCTTAATGAAATAAATAATAACCAAATAACCCTCTCTGGGTTCTTCACAGAAAAAAGTCCATGGAACATTAACTTTGTGTTGTGCCGTGCACAATCTGAACAGGTAAAAGCTCAGCTTAGTTGTCAGAGCAGAATCTCTTCCTTAAATGACTCATGTGAGCAGTCTCTCAAAGTTCTTGTGTTTCTTCCTTATAATCCTTTGTAGGTTCCAGCAGGCTTGTAGACACCGCTGCTGAACAGCCTTTTCTTTGCATTGAACAAAAAAATAATCGTTTGTCCACTGCAGGTTAAATACCCTGCATTCTGAATCAATTTTTCTCTTAGCTAACCTTTTCACCATTATTCCATTTTATTTGACAGGGGTGAGTCTAGGATTTTTTTTTTTTTTCTGAGGGGGGGGGGTCAGATAGGGGCACAGACAGAATGTCACGTTCTATGCGTGTATTAGTCTCGATCGCGTGGCCAGACTGAAAAAAAAAAAAAAAAATCATCACGCTTACCAATGAGGAGGAAAAATCAGTGCAGGCGGACACAGCAAGCCGAAGTTTAAAAGTGTTTTATTCCTCCATCACGAGGCTCACCCAGCGCTCTGTGAGAGAGCTCTGAGCAGATGTCTAAGAGCGAATTCTAAGTGCGATAGTGAGGCATGAACAGTCAGCTCTTTATACAGTGATACAGAGAATCCATGGCTCAGAATGCATGGCTGAGCACACGCTCAGCAGGGGAACGAGACGGCGCTCGGCCGACTTGGAAGCGAGGTGCGGGAGGGGGTGGAGGGGGGTGGGGGTAAAGGTCTGATATTGTTCAGGGGGTCGGGCCAAATGTGGAGGCGGGCCGTATCCGGTCCGCGGGCCGTAGTTTGGGGACCACTGCAAGCCATAACCATCAAAATTAAAAGAAATAAACACTTGAAATATATCACTCTGAAATAAATCAACTTTTTGATGACATTCAAATTGATTGAGATGCACCCATCAGTGATAGGATAGGTGTAAATGAACAGGAAAAATCATGAAAATATGAGGAAAAAAGGTGAAACATAGCAAAAGTTAAAAAAGTAACAAACTTACTAGGAAAATGTTGCAAGAAAAACTTCACTAATTGGTGAGAAAATTTGACATTTGTGTCATTTTTTTTTTTTTAAATGGCGCCAGAGGCAGGGTGGCCGTACCAGCAGCAACTCTCTCGTGTCTTTGTGTTTCTATCTGTTTATTTCTGTATATAGTGTGTCTCTTATTAACCAGGGCTCTGTAGGAATACTCGGACTAAGAATGGACCAACTTTTTATCTATTTTAGCCCAGTCTTTCTCTAGTTTTTCTTTTCTCTTCCTCAGGCAATGGCAATCAACAGAGGTGGGGGCGGACGCATTGTTTACACACGTGAACAGCTGATTGCGCTGAGGAGGCCGGAGCCTGGAGCGCTGCGGCCGGCAATGAAGCCCCTCATCCCGGATGAGCTGAAGAGGAGATGCCGCGGGCGAAGGGCTGGAGCGAAGGTGAGGAGGAGGAGGAAGCACAAGCCGGCTGTACCAATGGTCATCACCAGGAATGTGCGATCGCTGGGAAATAAAACAGATGAGCTTACAGCGCTGGTCAGGATGCAAAAGGAGTATCGTGAGTGTAGTTTCATGTGTTTTACAGAGACGTGGTTACACTCACAGATCCTGGATGTAAACGTAGCGATACCTGGCTTCAAGACTATACGGGGGGACAGAGTTTTTCCTGCTGAAAAGCAGCAGGAAAAAGAGGGGAGGAGGAGTGGCACTTTTTGTTAATGAACGATAGTGTCATCCTAGACACATTTACAGTATGTGAAGGAAAAGTGCTGCAGCCCGGATATTGAACTGCTGGCTGTTAGTATGAGACCTTATTATATGCCGCGAGAAATGAAGTGCGCTTTAATTATTATGATCTACGTCCCTCCGTCAGCTGACACAGCGGTGGCCTGTGACATCATCAGCTCCACTGCGGCCACATTACTGGAGAAGCACCCGGATGCATTTATGGCCATCACAGGTGATTTTAACCATGTCTCAGTGGGAAAAACACTACCAAACTTTCACCAGTTTGTTGACTGTCCCACCAGAGAGAACAAAACACTGGATTTACTGTATGCCAATGTCAGTGATTCATATAGTGTCACAGCTCTACCCCCCATTGTCAAATCGGATCACTGCATGGTCATGTTAACACCCAAGTATGTCCGCCTTGTGCAAAGGCAGCCTGCTTATACACGGATTGTGAGGAGGTGGACGCAGGAGGCTGCTGATGCACTACAGGACTGCTTTGAGACGACAGACTGGAGCGTACTCTGTGAACCACATGGGGTGGACATAGACAATATGACCGACTGCATCACAGAATACATTAGATTCTGTGAAGACATGACCATGCCAGCTCAGACTGTACACTGCTTCTCCAACAACAGACCATGGGTCACCAGTGACCTGAAAGCACTTCTGAACAAAAAGAAGAGAGCTTTTAGGGCTGGAGACAAGGAGAAGCTGAGGGGAGTGCAACATGAGCTGAGAGAGATGCTGAGGAGGTGCAAGGACAATTATAGGAGGAAGTTGGAAGAGAAACTCAGGCAAAATAACATTAAAGATGTGTGGGAGGGAATGAAACAAATAACTGGGTGCAAGGGGAGAGTCGGGCAGCCATCTGGGAGCCAGGAGAGAGCTGAGGAACTGAATCTGTTTTTTAATAGGTTCAACTCACAGTCTGTCACCCGAGCAACACAACCAGACCCCCACGCACCCCTCCCCACCCACGCTCCCGTGCAGAACCTCTCTCCATCTCCCCCCTCCTCCTCCTCAGGGGGCACCAGGACCCTCCCTCACTTCACGGTAACTACAGATCAGGTGGAGAAACAGCAGAAGAGACTCCGTCAGTGGAAGGCTTCGGGCCCTGATAGCATCTCCGCAAGGACCCTGAGGACCTGTGCCAACCAACTAGCTCCAGTACTGAAACACCTGTACAACCTGAGCCTGAGTCTGGAGAGAGTACCGGTGCTGTGGAAGACATCCTGCCTGGTTCCTGCCCCAAGAAGTCATCTCCAACGGATCTGAATGACTACCGACCAGTTACCCTCACATCTCATGTGATGAAGGTCCTGGAGAGACTGGTCTTAGACCACCTGAGGCCGCAGGTGAAGACGTGGCTGGATCCTCTGCAGTTTGCATATCAGCCCCATTTAGGAGTTGAGGATGCTGTCATCTACCTGCTGCAACGAGCCCATCTGCACCTGGATGGTGGAGGAGATACTGTAAGAATCACTTTTTTTGATTTCTCCAGTGCCTTTAACACCATCCAGACACTGCTGCTGGGTGAGAAGCTGCAGGTGATGGGGGGTTGACAGCTCTGTGATCTCCTGGATTACTGACTACCTGACAGGCAGACCACAGTTTGTCCGGCTGGGCAATGTCTTGTCTGGAGTGGTGGCTAGTGATACGGGAGCTCCACAGGGGACTGTGCTCTCTCCTTTTCTTTTTACCTTATACACAACTGACTTTCAGTACAACACTGAGTCATGCCACCTGCAGAAATTCTCTGATGACTCAGCTGTTGTGGGGTGTATAAGAGGAGGAGAGGAAGAGGAGTACAGGGCACTGGTAGACAGATTTGTGGAGTGGATGGAGCAGAATCACCTGAGGCTGAATGTCAGCAAGACCAGAGAGATGGTGATTGACTTCAGGAAGAGGAAGACTCCTTCTCAGCCACTGCAGATTAGGGGGGAGGATGTGGGAGTGGTTGAGGACTACAGATATCTGGGTGTCAGGATCAGCAGCGGGTTGGACTGGAGATCCAACACCGATGCTGCGCACAAGAAGGGGATGAGCAGACTCTACTTCCTGAGAAAGCTAAGATCCTTCAATGTGTGCAGCAGGATGCTGGAGCTTTTCTACCAGACCGTTGTTGCCAGCACCATCTTCTTTGCTGCTGTCTGTTGGGGTAGCAGTATCAGGGCCAGAGATGCCAACAGACTTGACAAGATTATCAAGAGGGCTGGCTCTGTAATTGGTCTCAGACCGGAGACCTTTGAGACAGTGGTGGAGAGGAGAACACTAAATAAACTGCGATCCATCATGGACAATCCTGATCACCCCCTCCACCACACACTGGACAGACAGCGGAGCACTTTCTCCAGTAGATTACTACAGCTTTGCTGTCGAACAGCCAGGTACAGGAAATCTTTCCTGCCACATGCAATTTCATTGTAAAATAACTCACTATGATGTTGTATTCTGGTCATAGCTATGCTGCCACACTGCATCTTACAGACTAATTGGTACCTCACATTTCACTCTGCTCCTGATAGTCCTTCTTTGTGCAATGGGATGATTCATGTGTTTATATGGGTCATCATATATTAAGCTATGATGTATATAGGTTTTATAGTCGTGTTAATTTTACTTTCCATGGGTAATCCCTTTTTCTGTCATGTGTGTGTTTCTGTTGTTTGGTTGTCTACTGTCATGCTGCTGTTACACTGTAACAGCAATAAAAAACAAACAATAAAAAAATAATAATAATAAACAAACAATAAAAAACCAAAGACTGGTAGAAAACAAAGGCACAGGTGAAGCCAAAATAGCGGAGGCTAAGGCGAGGGGAGACGCCAGTTTCACCTGGGAACACTAGACGTGGAGCACATGCTAGGACAATGACAAATGACAAAATAAACACACTTACATGTGTAGGAGAAGGTCGATCGTAGATCGTTGGTAGTAGAAAGTTGGTAGTAGAGTGCTGTACCGGACAATGGTACACAGCCCCTTAAATAAGGCTAAACACAAAATAATGTAAGTGGTAACAGGTGTGGTGATCCTGAGCGGGTAGGAGAAAACAAAGAAACTATAGGCCAGCTGAAAATGATGAGAGGAGGGAGCAATCAGGTATGACAGCTGACAGGGCAATGCCCACGCAGAGCGAAACCCCCAGAAAGCAACTGACAGCTGTCAACCCTGAGAGAGAGAAAAAAATGCAACAGAACACAAACATAAGGATAAGGCAAAAATGGGAACCGGCAACCTCAACAATACAAAAATGTTATAAATGCCCTTTTCAGGGCAGAAATAAGGCACCAATTGCCTGCAGTGAGTTTGCTTATTTATTAAAGAATAACCAACAAAAGAACTTGCCACTAGGGGCAGAATACAAAAAGCTAAACACGAGACCCCAAAGGGTGATAACTGAATAAATACAAATACAGCAAAAACCATGAAAGGTTACAAATAAACCAAAGACTCTAAAGTGCACAGCTGAGGATAGACTGGAATCAGGGGTAGGGGATTCCAGCCTGAGTAGGGTGAGGTTGCAGCGAGGAACAAACCTCGCTAGTGATCTTAAATAGCGAACTAAAATTCAGACAACCAACAGGTGTGGAGACAAGGTAATTAATTAAGCACAAACAGCTGTGACAGGCCATGAGCAGACTTGGCAGGCGGACATCCGGCCACGGCGCTGTCAAAGTAAAAGCACAAGTAATCACCATTATAAACAAGACTAAATATACAGGCAGGAAAGGGAAAATAACTAAACAACCCGAGCATGGGGCAGGCCCGTGCTCAGGATCACTACAGTGCCCCTCCCTTAAGGGGTGGGCCCAAACATCCCACAGCAACATCAAAGGAAAAAAAAGTACCCCCCCAACCAGAAATAACTACCAAAACCAGCCTCGGGAGGATGGGTGGGGTGGGGTGGGGGGATCCAGGCCTGGAGGGACAAACCCAAAATGCTTAACAGCAAAACTCCCAGAAACGTCAGTGAAAATGCATCAAAGTACTTTAAACACAAAAATAACATAGCAAATACCAAAACTACAAATACAAATGAGAATTTCTCTTTTCTCCCAGAAATATCAATGTGAAAATTCATAAAAATGCTTTAAACACAAAAATAACATAGCTAATACCAAAACTTTAAGTTCAAATGAGAATTTCTCCCAGCAAAGACAAATCAGGATAGAAATCTAGGCTAGGAAAACTAGAACATACATACTAGCTGCCAGTTAACAGTTGGGTTAAACTAAAAGTAATATAAACGCTGGTAACCCTGAAAAAAACAAGGAGCAAAGATCTAAGCACTACAAGACCAACAAGAAAACTGTTCTGGTGGCCTACCAGAGTCCCAGCTCCACACAATCATCAAATGGGAAAGGTCGAGCAGCCTACCAGATCTCCAGCACCACCAAGACAGATGAAAAAGTCCATTGGGTGGCCTCCCTGGACACAGAAACCACCCTAACAACTGAAGAAGTCCGTTAGGCAGCCTCCCCGCATCTCTGGGCCAGCAGTCCACGGTGTACCACCTACCTCCCCCTGAGGGCGGCAGATGGCACCGATAACCACCGCAGGCCCCTGAGTGACGAATACAAAAAGCAAACCATGGCAGGGGACGAACCACGATGGAAGCAAAACAGGTAGGTAGAGGACCCACAGCAGCCTTGGGTATGGGCGCAGCACCCACGATGGCACCGGATTGCGGTGTTGCGGCACCCTCGGTGGCCCTGGATTGAGGTGTTGCGGCACCCTCAGTGGCCCCGGATTGCGGCGTTGCGGCACCCTCGGTGGCCCCGGATTGAGGCGTTGTGGCACCCTAGGTGGTCCCGGATTGAGGCGGCATCTCCACAATGACCTTGGCTGGAAGGGCTGGACCCACGAAGACCCCAGGCGGCAGACCAGAACCCACGGAGACCTCCGGTGTAGCTGGGAGATCATCGGTGACCCTGAGAGCAGACTCAAAAAGAAGGGAGGAGAAAAACAGGGTCAGGGTCACCGGCAGCAGTGGAACCTGGCGAGGTGAGCTCAGATGCTGCTGATGGCAGCACCTGGCTCCCCCCACCAAGAGTCAGACAAGACCTCTCCAAAACAGAAACAACGAAAACAAAGGAGAGTACTCACCTGATCTCAAGTTCCACTGCCATCCAGGACTCCGTAGATCAGGAAAGCGATGTCTTGGGCCCGGCCTCCTGGAGGTCCAACTCAAACTCAGCTGCAGTGGCCCCAGCAGCAGGCATGATAGTCTCTGCAGTCTCAGGACCCCCTGGCATTGCAACCCACGCAGGTGGCTTGCCCAGCGTGGCAACAGGAGATCCTCTTCTAGCTGAGGCTGCACTCTGCGTAGGTGAAACCAAGGGACGCTTCATTATTGGCTCAGGCTCCAGGTAGCAGACAGCCCTCCTACTCTGTCCAAACTGCAGCTGTGGAGCTGGAACCAGGCTCTCCAGGCCTGCAGACTCCTCCTCTGTCCGGCGGCTAGGTCCTGGAACCAGCGGACACTCGGGGAATAAAGGAGGAGACACAGAGGAAGCTAGTAATGTTTTTGTGGCGGCAGCAGGTGGTGAGGGCTCAGTGGACTGCATAAACTGAGCCTCACCCCCAGGAATCAGACAAGGTAATTCATCAGACTGTGATATAGAATGAAAAAACACTTGCCTGTTTTCCTGGGGTACAATGGTTCCTGCTGCAGCAGGTTCAGTTCTTCCCTTTCCCGTAATAGCGGTGATGGTGGGCCCCTCACGAAGATAAGGACGAGCCGCTCCTGCAGGATTGGTGACGGTCGGAGCCAGAGAAGAAACAACTGGGCTCGCAGTAGCTGAAGGAAGTGCCGTAGAGGAGGGGGGAACAGCTGAGATGATCCAGGGTAGAGGAACTGTGAAACAGCTGACAAAGAAAACCAGGAGACTGAAGCTGTTGTCATACCTTTCTGATATGGCGGAGAAAAAACAGCTGTCTGGGAGACGGAGGAATTTCTCTGGCGGCCCGTAGTTGGATCAAAACAGGAACCTTTTGGTGTTTTCACCCAGTGGTTCTCCTCTTTCTGCTTCGGGACAGCCGTGTCACGGGGAGGAGAAGGGTTCTGCGCCGGGCGGGGGCATCTTTGGCCTGAAGACGATCTAATTGTCAACCCTGGAAACCTGAGGAGACGGAGGCCAGCAGCTCAGTGAATTTGGGATAATTACCAAGACCAGGATGCGCCTCCACAATCCTGACTGCTGCCACCATGCCCTTCAGAACCTTATTCGGACTGTGGGAGGAGAGCACTTCAGCCACATGGCCCCTGATGAATTCAACTGCCTACTGTTCATCCTCACTGGGGACCCCGGCTGCAATCCTTCTTCAGCGCGCTGGGAAACGGCCTCCAGGAGCCTGAGATGCAGGAGCTGGAGCCGTAGCAGGAACCTGGCTACGAACCGAGGCCCGGGAGTGTTTTGCCGTCGGCCCCGATTTAGGCTTCCTGGAAGATTTCTTCTCCAACTCTCGGTTCTTCTGCTGCAGCGCCAATAATGAGATATCCTCTCCCTTCCCTCAGCATGCTCAGAAAGGTGAGGATGACGCTGCACTGCCACCTCTGCGAAGTCCAGGTACCATAAAGCATCTTCTGGGGTAGAATATAGACGAGCTAGGGCTAGGAGGTCATCTATTTCCATAAGAGCCTGGCATAACTCAAACCCCAGGCTCATTGGGTAACCTTGCCCAAACGATGCCATAACCCCCAAAAAACACTGGCACCTGAAAAAGGAAAAAATAGATCCAAAAAGACAAACTTACTGTTGCTGGCACCAGCTGGCTGCAACCTACTGTTATAAATGCCCCTTTCGGGGCAGAAATAAGGCACCAATTGCCTGCAGTGAGTTTGCTTATTTATTAAAGAATAAGGAACAAAAGAACTTGCCACGAGGGGCAGAATACAAAAAACTAAACACAAGACCCAGAAGGGTGATAACTGAACAAATACAAATACAGCAAAAACCATGAAAGGCTACTTACAAATAAACCAGACTCTAAAGTCCAAAGGTGAGGATAGACTGGAATCAGGGGTAGGGGATTCCAGCCTGAGTAGGGCGAGGTCGCAGCGAGGAACAAACCTCGCTAGTGATCTTAAATAACGACCTAAAACTCAGACAACCAACAGGTGTGGAGACAAGGTAATTAATTAAACACAAACAGCTGTGACAGGCCATGAGCGGACCTGACAGGCGGACATCCGGCCATGGCGCTGTCAAAGTAAAAGCACAAGAAATCACCATTATAAACAAGACTAAATATACAGGCAGAAAAGGGAAAATAATTAAACGACCCGAGCAAGGGGCAGACCCGTGCTCAGGATCACTACAAAAAAAGAAACTATAACAAACATAATTGTGAAAATAAATCATACAGGCAACTCAAAATGACAACACAGTACAAAATATGGAAAACCAGATAGACAACCTGAGCTCGGTGGGGTCCCCCCATGCTCAGAATGTGACAATTTGGACATTTACTGTATGAGAGGAAAAAAAGTTTAATAATGTTTGGTGGGGCTTCCATTTGGGGATTTCATGACACAGGAGTAGTAGAGAGTGGCTCCTAATACTTTTTACATTTTAAAACACTCTCACTTTTTTCAGCGCAATAACTATGGGCACGGTGGTTGATTTTTACCTGCATTAAAACTTTGCCACAGCCATAATGAGCTCTAAGGGTGGCAAATGCTCAAAACAAGAAGATTTTCCTGCGGGCCTCACTCTTGACACCATTTCGAAGCTACTTGAAGAGCACCGCAGCTTGCTATCCATCAAGTTTAAAGCTGCCTTCAGTGCTATGGAGGCAAAATTTGACCAAATGCAGGTTACTGTGGAAGACCACGGTCAGCGTTTGGGTTCTCTCGAGCTTGCAGCTGACGACCTGAGCCAGCGTGTTGGGGAGCTGGCAAACTGTCATATCCTGGTGAGCGCTCACCCCCTCCTTCTTGTTTCCCCTGTCTCTCAGGTAATCAGCACACCTGGGAGATTAGACGCACCTGCTGCCTCTGCCAAGCCAGTGTTTATAAGGACCTACTCTTCAGTGATTCAATGCTGGCTCGTTTGGGTATACTGCCGACAAAGCAGAAGATTGCCTACAAGCTAATGATCTGCCTTTTCAGGATTTGTTACCTGATTTCCTCTCCTTTTTTCTCCTCTCCAGGTTGCTGCCATCTGAGCGGTATGTCTTCAGGGATTGCAGTGCGCTCACCTGCCTCATTTGCCTCATCCCGCTGCAGCTCCTCCTCTCCACCCGGTCAGACACAACCCAGCCTTCACCTTCCCTTCCGCACCTGCTTCACCCTGTTGGTTCGTCTTCCCGCGCTGGGCGCTGTTGCCGGGTTCTCCTATCTTCCCACGTAAGTGGCAAATTAGTGTGTCCTCTATCAGTCTCCCTCCTCCTACTAATTACTCCTGTCTCTCCTCCACAGGCTGTTGTTCCTCTGGCAAGTGACAGTTTTCTTTCCCTGCCCTCTTTTGAGATCCAATAAAAGTCAAATGTTATCTCCCGTGTCTGGTGTTTCCTTTGGTGCAGCACCCTGCACTTGAGCTAACTATTCAGTTGTTATGACAAAGAACCTCTGTTCTAACCTTTGGGATAGCAATGCTAAGCTAACTGCTAAGGGGGTTGACCTGGAGGAACAACCTGCACATTTTGGGGCTGCCAGAATCTACGGAAGGTGGGCGTACAACAGAGTTTTTTGCCGGTGCCCTGTGTGAACTTTTTGGCAATTACACACTCCCAACTCCCCCAGAACGTGACAGAGCCCACCGTTCGCTAGCAGTTAAGCCGAAGCCAGGCCAGAGACCATGGCCTGTCATTATCCAGCTGCATCACTACCAGATCAAAAATTTGCTCATCAGGGAAGCCCGGCAGAGAGGAACCCTCAAGTACCGCAACCAACAGATTCGGGTGGTGGACGACTACTGCCCTGAGGTTTTAGCCCAAAGAGCCGACTACGGGGAGGTGATGGGTGAACTTTACAAAAAGGGACTCCGACCTTCACTCCTCTTCCCAGCAAGGCTCGGCATCACTCTCACCGGCAGGGAAAAGAAGTGGCTGCGCTCTGTGGAGGATGCTTGGAAATTCATTGACGCTCATCCACCCTCGCCTCGCGCATCATAAAGGCTGTGTTATCCATCCTGACGGGGTAAACTGTTTCATTCTTTACGTTTCTGCCATTTATGGGAAGCCTTATGGAGCAGTAATGAGTGTTTTGTCTCAGTGAGTATCTTCACTTCTCGCTATTATACAGACTTCTGCTGCTTTCTCTGGGACATTTATTAAAAATGCAGCTTAATCTCAATAGAAGAGAGACTTATAGCTTTGTTTTTTTTTTTCAATGATTACACCACTTGTGACGCCTGTGGTTACTAGAGTTTTGGCCGGTATTTAGCCTTTTTTTTGACTGAGTGTTAAATGTTTTCCTTTTCTTCTTAACCATTGTTATAATGGAGCCTGATTAGGAGTTAGAATGTGAAAGAGAAACCTTGATAGGGAGAGAGGTTGTTTTTGTTTTTTTGATAAAAGCTTGCTGTCATGTTTGTGGACAGCTGTCTGTTTTTTTCTTTTTTTTGGGGGGGCACTCAAATTTGATTTTTTTGTTTAAAACTTTGTTTTTGTTTCTATCGGTACTTATTTCTTCGTAATAGCCTGGTGTTATTTCTGCAGAATGTGGCAACCTCCTTTTCTGTAACAACTTTGAGTAATTTATTGAATATTCTCAGCTGGAATGTCAAGGGCCTCAATCATCCCATTAAGTGAAGGAAAGTGTTTGCACAGATTAGACAGGAAAATGCATCAATTGTTTTTCTACAAGAAACATACATTTGGGCTTCTGAGAGCTCCAGACTCATTATGAGATGGGCAGGGCAGCACTTCCATTCATCATTCAAGGCCAAGGCCAGGGGGGTCTCTGTTCTTATTAGTCCTAGTACAGCATTGACGCCCCAGAATATTATATCAGATAAGTACAGCCGCTTTGTTATCGTCTCTGGAAAGATGCTAAATACTAATGTTGTATTGGCTAACTTACATGGCCCAAATACAGACGACCCAAGCTTTTTTGAGCTTTTTTTCTCTCAGCTACCTGATCTGAGCTCACACTCACTCATACTCGGGGGGACTTTAACTGCTGGCTAGACCCTGTGTTAGATCATTCCTCTTCCAAACCAGCTCCTCTGAGTAAATCCGCCTCACTTGTCCATTCTTTCTCCACTGAATTGGGTATCATAGACATTTGGCATCAACTCCACCCAAATTTGAGAGAGTATTCATTCTTTTCACATGTACATCATTCATTTTCACAGTTTGACCATTTTTTATTGATAGCCAGTTAGCTGCACTTACCACCTCATGTGAGTATCGAAGCATCGTGATTTTGGCTCATGCTGGTACTCACTTTATCCATGCCTGACTCACCAAAGGTGGATCGAACCT
Source organism: Pholidichthys leucotaenia (assembly GCA_020510985.1). NCBI lineage: Eukaryota > Metazoa > Chordata > Actinopteri > Cichliformes > Pholidichthyidae > Pholidichthys > Pholidichthys leucotaenia. The sequence continues at coordinate 129,227,766 of CM035845.1, forward strand.
GGCGACTCAACGTCACCTTGCTTTCAAATCCAAACTTTTTGGAATTCATTAAAGAACAGATAACCTTATTTTGGCAGACAAACTCCACACCAGATGTCTCTAGTCTATTAATCTGAGACACCATGAAGGTCTATATCCGGGGCCAAATTACGTCTTATACAGCCAACATGAAAAAGAAGAACTTTAAGGAAAAATTAGAACTATCAAAGAAGATTAAAGAATTAGACCACCAATATGCCCGCACAAAAAACTCTGAAACACATCAAAGACATGTTAAACTTCAAAGCCAATTTGACCTTCTATCAACTCATGTAGTAGAGCAACAACTATTAAAAAGCAAGGTAAATTTTTATGTACATGGAGACAAGGCTGGAAAGTTGTTGGCTAATCAGTTACGGATGTCTAATGCAAAACAGTTTATTGGTGGAATCAATTCGGACACAGGAATCACTTAGAACCAGGGAAAATAAATACAGCGCTATATAAGTGCAGGTTAGTTAGTAGTTAGTTAGAATTATTATTCATCATTGTATACGTTTGAATTTTCCAACAACATTTCTGCAATGGAACAATTCCTAGATGGACTAGAGTTTCCTACACTTACTGAGGTTGCAAAAAATGAGCTGGACGTCCTGATATCCCAGGCAGAAATTTCTGTTGCCATCTCATCCCTACAATCCGGGAAGTCACCTGGTCTAGATGGTTTTCTGGTGGAATTTTTTAAGTCCTTTTTCACTCTGCTAATATCTTATTTATATACTGTTTTACTGGAGTCACTCAGTAAAGGTAAACTTCCTTCTTCTTGGTACAAGGCATCCATTACTCTTATTCCAAAGAAGGATAAAGATCCAATAGAATGTTCATCCTACAGGCCAATTTCCTTATTAAATGTTGATCTTAAAATTTTAGCAAAAATTCTAGCCCGCAGACTGGAAGAGCACTTACCTTCAATAATTTGTGAAGATCAAACAGGCTTTGTAAAAAAAAAAAAAAAAAATCACCATTCTTTTTTTAATATACTGTCGAGAAAGGAGGCGGAGAGACAACGAGCTGGATGACATAGAAACTTTATTCTTTCTCCAACATAACTTACAGCAAAAAAAGAGCCCGGGTCTCTGTGCATTCCTCTTTTATATCGTTAATACCATGCATTGAGACCCGGAACTTCCGACCATCACACATTATGTTTAGAGCAAAGCCTGTGGGGCACAATAACATGACATAACACCGGCGCCGCTCTCATACCGTTCTTCTTCCAGTGGCTCTGGTATTTACTCCTCTCCCCGGGGGGTGCATAGGCGTTACTGTCTCGTCTGATACCCTCCGGTGACACCTCCTCTTTCAGTCCATTGTTGCCTGGGTGTAGAAGTCCAACACTGTGCCCCCACACAGCCCCCCCCTTCCCCGAACACCCAGAAAGGGCACTAACCAACCCCCCTGTCCTTTGGGCTTGAGCCGGCACCCATAGCGGCTGTAGCGGGGGGCCGCCAATCCAGTCGAACCACCCTGCTGGCGGGGTATACAGAAGGGCACATCAGTCTGGGGAGGGAAAAAGGGAGGGGGAGAAAACACATCAGCTTCGCAAGTGCAGGTCCCAGGGATCACCAACTTGTGGAGCCACCAACGGTGGGTGTCTGCGCCGGGGAGCTTGGGCCAACACCACCTGTTCGTCTGCCAACACAAAAGCGGGCTTCAGCCTGTCGATGCAGATGGTCTCCCTATGTCCCCCCAAGTCTTTCCCCAGGTTTCAACACCCTGAACAGTCCGTCGTACGGTGGGCGCAGCGGGGTCCGGTGCGCATCGTGCCTGACAAAAACAAAACTGGCGTTCTGCAAGCTTTTTTGGACGAAGGTGCGGGTAAAACAATGGTGGGCCAGGCCCGGTATGTTAAAAGCCTCCGTACTGTGCAAAAATTGTGCGGGCGGATCAGCCTCGGGTGCGGGGTTTTCCGGTAAAAACTCTCCGGTGATCCGCAGTGGCTGAGACAAAACAAGTTCTGCCGGGGAGGCTGCCAAATCCTCCTTAGGTGCAGAGCGCAACCCTAAAAGAACCCAGGGCAGGCAGTTGACCCAATTTGCATCCGTGAGCAAAGCTCTAAGCGCTGCTTTAAGCAACCTATGAAAACGCTTGCATTACCTGTTAGTCAGCAGGTTGTATGCGGTAGTGTGGTGAATTTTGACCTCCAGGCTCTGGGCCATCACGGACCAGAGCTCTAAAACGAACTGTGGACTCCTGTCGGAAGTGATGTCCAACGGGGATCCAAACCATATGACCCAAGCCGGCAAAAAAGCACAAGCCACCTCTACGGCCATGGTAGCAGCCAGCGGAACCACTTCAGGCCAGTGCATGGTGCAGTCCATGATTGTTAAGAGGTGCATAAAACCTTGCGGCGGTGAGAGGGGTCCCACCAAATCCACTTGGACATGGTCGAACCTCCTGGCTGGGATTTGGAACGGCTCGAGGGGGGCTCTGGCGTGCTTGTGCACTTTGGCCCACTGGCATGCTACGCAAGCTGCAGCCCACTCTTTCACGTCCTTGCGCAAGCACAGCCAGACAAATTTCACCCCCACTAGGTTCACCGAAGCGCACATTCCCGGATGTGAAAGTGAGTGGACCGACTCAAAAACGCGACGGTGCCAACAGCTTGGAACCACCGGGCGTGGGCGGCCAGTGGAGAGGTCGCAGAGCAAGGGAGGGCACCTTTCTTGCACCACCCTGCTCTCCAGCCTTAACCAAGTAAGCACATACTGGAGCACACAAATGTCTGCGTCCCCGGCTTGCTCCGCTGCCATTGCGGGGAAATCTATTCCCATGCAGACTGGGCAGACTAACGCGTGTGACAGACAATTGGCCATGATGTTGAGCTTACTGGAGACGTGTTGAATATCGGTAGTAAACTCTAAAATCGCGGTCAAATGCTGTTGCTGCCGGGCCAACCACAGTTCTGAGACCTTGGCCATTGCGTACGTCAGCGGCTTATGGTCCATGAACGTGGTAAACTTGTGCCCCTCTAACCAAAACTGGAAATGGTGCATTGCCAGGTGAAGAGCCAGCAATTCCCTGTCGAATGTGTTGTATTTATGTTTGTTGTCGCGCAAAGTTCGGCTGAAAAATGCGAGCAGCTGCCACAAACCTGAGATGTACTGCTCCACCACTGCCCCATGGCAACATCAGATGCGTCCGTGCAGACGGATCCAGGTGGTCTAACAACGCGGCATCCGCAAGCACTGTTTTGGCGTTAGTAAAAGCCTGGACTCGCTCGGGAGTCCAATCGATGGCTTTCACGGGCTTCTTTTTTTAAGCGTAGAGCACAACAGCTGCATCAGCTGGGCTGCCCGGGGAAGGAAACGGTTATAAAAATTAACCATTCCCCAAAACTCCTGTAGTGTTCTCATGGTCTGCGGGCACGGAAAGTCCGACACTGCGCGCATCTTATCCGGTAACAGAATTGCACCCTCCGGCGAAATGCGGTGGCCCAAAAAAATCAATCTCTGGCACACCGAACTGGCACTTCGCCGGATTAACTATCAGCCTGTGCGCCTCCAACCTCTGGAAATCATCTTGAGATGGGCGATGTGCTCCTCCTTGGACACGCTAGCTACCAAAATGTCATCTAAGTAGACAAAAACAAAGGACAAGTCACGAAGCACTGCGTCCATCATCCTCTGGAAAGTCTGCGCCACACCTTTTAATCGGAACGGCATGAGTAAAAACTTGAAAAGGCCGAAAGGGGTTATTACTGCTGTTTTTGGAACATCTTCCGTGCGCACTGGGACCTGATGGTATCCACGGACCAAATCCACTTTCGAAAAAACACGCACCCTGACCAGGTGCATTGAAAAATCCTGGATGTGCAGAATGGGATAACGATTGTATTCCGTGGCGTTATTCAAGCACCGGAAATCGCCACATGGTCGCCACGACCCGTCGGCTTTAGGCACTATGTGTAGTGGGGATGCCCATGGGCTGTTGGAGCGCCTGACGATGCCCAGTTGCTCTAAGTTGGAAAACTCCCCTCGTGCACTGGCCAGTTTAGCTGCGTCCAAATGCTGAGGTCGCGCAAACACCGGTGGGCCTTTTGTTGTTATAAAGTGCTCGGCAACGTGTTTTGTTACCATAGCCGAAAAAGTCGGGACCATGAGTGCTGGGAACTGTGTGAGCAAATGTTGGTACCTCCTGAAGCTATAATGTTAGCCAGTGTGGTCGACCCATCTCCCTGAGCTGTGCAGGGCAGTGAGGTAAAAGAGACAGCGTCCACTAATCGCCATTTAGCAACATCGACTAACAACCCATAAGTACATCAAAAATCTGTGCCTAAAATGGGGCCGGAACATGCAGCTATCACAAAGTCCCACTGAAAGTTACGTCCGCATAAGCATATCGTCAGTGTCTGCTTGCCAAATGTCCTGATGGTGGATTCGTTGGCGGCTGTGAGCTCAGGACCGCTGCGTCCTGCCACCCTGTTTGCGTTGACCGGCCAGATGAGGCTCTTCTGGGAGCTGGAGTCCACCAAAAACCATCTCCCCGAACGTGTGTCCGTGACATAAAGCAGTCTGTTCCTGTTGCCCTTGGTTGCAGCTGCCACTGAATTCTGAACGTGCCGTCTTCCCGGCTTCTTGAATTGGCATGGTGACAGGCAGCGTTGGGCATTCGAGCTGAAACGACGATGATAAAAACAGATCACCCCGTTCCTTCATCTCCTGGTGTCCGTCCCGGCTACCACGAACGGCTCCTCGACCTCGCTGGAGTCCCTCATGGATGCCGCTGCCACTGTAGTAGCCAGTGGTCCTTAGCAACCAGCCGTGGCGAGTTGGCCAGGATTGCCATCGCTGTAGCCGGTAGGTTCCTGATTAACAAGTGGGTGAACAGGAAAGATTCGTCATCCTTCCTCCTCAGTACCAACATGCTCTCCATGAGCTCCACTGCTGATCTGTCCCCTAATAACGGACATGTTAGGAGTGTCTCTGCCCTCTCACTGTCAGAAAGGGTGTAGCGCTGGAGAAGCATCCTCTTGAGCGTTTCATATTTTGCTTGTGCCGGCGGCTCCTGGAGCAGGCTCGTCATCTGTTGCGTGGCGCGCGCATCCAGTGCAGTGACCACATAGTAATACTTGGTATCGTCCGTTGTTATCCCGCGGAGTGCGAACTGGACTTTGTTGCATTATCATGAGGTTGGGGCACGATTAATATGTATATGATTATTAATAATTAATACCTGGAATTAATAATGATTAATAACTCTTGCATTACCTCATTTGTAACACTAGTTTAAATGATGACTCCCACCCTTTGCACTGCCACTTTCAGCTTCTTCCCTCCAGACGGAGGTTTGTTGTCCCAAAATGTAAAACCCAGTGCTACAAAAATAGCTTCGCTCCTGCTGCTGTTAAAGAGTTGAACAAGATGTAGCAATATATTGCACATAATTTAGTTACCTATTTATCAATTTTTATTTTATATTTATTTATTTTTGTAGGTTTTTTTTATTTTTGTTTCAAATCTTTTATTGGGTTTTAGACTTTTATTGAGTTTTTAATCTCTGACTTAGTTTTTAACTTTTTTAATATGACTCTTCTCTTTTATCTCTTTGTTTTTTCTCTTATCTCTTTGTCTTATGTCCTGATTGGTGGAGCCTTGAGTACTTTTACCGTGTTTGTAGTCAGCTTCATGTGTGCCTGTGTTTGTGTTCATGTTGAATGTAATTGTGGTTTGTAAATATGTGTCTAAAAGGATGTCACCTGACTGCAAAACAAATCTACCTACGGGTGCAAGTAAAGTATCCTGAACCTGAACCTAGTTGGGGCACCATCCATGTTTTATAGAGGTGGAAAACTCTTATGAACAAAGACTTAAACTTAAGAATTTATCAATTGGTAAGTTAAGCCTTAGTTAATAATTCTATTGACAATATTTGATCAGTCTCATTATCCGGGCATCAGTTCTTGACACTGTGTGATTCTTAACATCAGGACAGAGAGGACACTGATGAAGAGGTTAGTAAATTTATTACAGAAAGACCCAAAATGACAATAGACATCTGTATAGCTTGTACAATGGGAAGATAACCAAATTAGCATGAACAGTGGTAATTTTGCATATATGAAGAAACAGCAATATTTACATATTTACAGGTCTTGCATATGTGGAATAAGGGTGAAGTGAAAATAGTGGAAAAAATTAAGTGGAATGCAAAGTTAAGGAAAAAGGAAATTGGAAAAAATTGTTATGAAAAAGAAAACAGATTAACCTTACCTTGTGTTCAAAAAGGGACAGTCGTTACAAAAAAAGGTTATGGCTTTCCTTGAAGCTAATGCTGTTAACTGCTTTACTCTCTTGGCGTTGCTTGGTTCCCAAGAGGCTTGGAACAGGACAAAATGGTCAAGCCTTAGGAGGGGTCATAGGCGTGGGAGGATTGACTCTGGGTAGCCCAGCTTTGGTCCAAACTGGGCTGGAGATGAGCCTTGGCAGCAATGATTCTCTCTGCTATCCTGTGCCCCGCGGTCTCGGCCTGGAAATCCTCGGTGAGGTGGGGCCTGGTTCAGGCCCAGAGCTTACATCTGCTGGAGGTGGCTGGAACAATGGATCTCCTCTAGGCCTGCATTTTTTTTTTTTTTTTTTTGTTACTTATTTGTACCCTTAGGTAGACTTGGTTTGCAGTTTGGTGACAAGCCACCGGCTGCTGGTCGCTGCGTGCGCGAGCGCCCTAAACCTACATGTTTTTGGTATGCGGGAGGAAACCGGAGAAATCCCGGAGTAAACCCGCGCAACACGGGGAGAACATGCAAACTCTACACAGCTCACTGTTGGTCGGGGGCTGGGATCGAACCCACGATCTCATGATCCCCGCGGTCCCCCGGCCGAGGGTAAAACTGTGCTGTCACAGTGCTAAACCACTGCGCCACCGTGCAGCCCACACTGCATTTGGCAGTGCAGGATAGCTAGAAGGAAGCCTTAAAAATGGAATAAACTCTAAAAAGTGTGATCACGCTTGACTTACAGAAAAATAAAGATTAAAGAAGAAAATCATGGCTTGGTTGGCTTTAGAAAAGATAAAAATTGAAGATTACTTCCACCAGTCATGAATTGCTAGAAAAGGTGATGAAGTTTTAAAGAAAAATCCATAAAATATCAAAGTTCAGGTAGTTAAAGCATGCTAGAAAAAAAGAAAGCTTCAAGTGTTACCTTCAGTCAGATCAGAGCTGGGTTAGAGGCCTTCAGGCCTCTGAGGAGAGAGAGCCGATGACCTCTCTCCTCAGAAGAACAGCAGCAAAAGAGAGAGAATTCTGTGTCTGGACCTGTGATAAAGGCACATATTCACAGGGCGGTCCTGAGGGGTGGGCAAATCAGGGCTTTGCATGACCATCTCACTGCCTCTTGGCTCGCTCGTCCCAAAGGGAAGTGAAGTCATAAACATCTATCACAAACTAGGCACACATTTTCAGAATACCTCTATCTGAATTTTCTAATCTATGAGGATTCATAAGTAAGAAAAGCATGCATAAATGAAACATTTATGACAACAGATAATGCAGCAACATTGTAAGCACATTTAGGAAGTCTTTAAAAAAAAAAAATCCTGTTCTGCAAGAGTTTTACGGCCATGGTCGTAAAATAATGTCACAGTGGGGGAGTTTGTTTCCTGCTTCTCTCTTCTCCATGCCAGGGATTTGTGTTGTAAGGAAGGAAGAGAGGGAGCAGGGGTGCTGTATGTGGTCCTCCATCACAGCTGGGTCTTTGTTGGGGGTTATGAAACTGGGCAGAGGTTAGACAGCTTGTTCATGCATGAAGCAAAGTTTCAATTTTAGTGTTCAATCCAGCTTGAGTCTGCTCCAGCTTCTATGTGCAAGAACCACACGGTCAGGTTGTGAAGCCAGAAGTCTGGGAGCTCGACTGAGACCATGCACGTGCCATTGGTGCTCTCCCTCCAGGCAGTCTCCGGGATGGTGCTCGGCTCGCTTTCCATGGCATGTCTTAGGGTCACCAATATGGAGAAAGGAGGCGGCGAGACAACGAGCTGGACGACACAGAAACTTTATTCTTTCTCCAACATAACTGACAGCAAAAAAAGAGCTCGGGTCTCCGTGCATTCCTCTTTTATATCTTTAATACCATGCATCAAGACCCAGAACTTCCGACCATCATACATTATGTTTAGAACAAAGCCTGTGTGGCATATTAACATGACATAATGCTGGCGCCGCTCCCACACCGTCCTTCCAGCGGCTCTGGTATTTACTCCTCTACCCGGGGGGGCGCATAGTCCTTACTGTCCTGTCTGATACCCACCCCCCGGTGACACCTCCTCTTGTTCTCAGTCAGCAAAAATCCAAACCCCTTTACTTACAGAGAGGCACGTGCCAAGGCTGCCCTCTTAGTCCCTTGCTATTTGACATAGCCATTGAACCACTTGCGATATCACTCCGTAATAGCCCCTCTATTGCCGGTATTCATAGGTACCATATCAAACATAAACTGGCACTATACGTTGATGATTTATTGCTTTTTATGTCAAACCCTTCTTCCACACGTCCTTCCATATTATCCCTGCTCTCTGATTTTGGTCATTTTTCAGGTTATAAATTAAATCTGCACAAAAGTGAACTGTTTCCTATAAATGATAAAACTCATGAGTTACACTACTGTTCAAAAGTTTGGGGTCACCCAGACAATTATTTTGTGTTTTCCATGAAAAGTCACACTTATTTACCACCATGAGTTGTAAAATGAATAGAAAATATAGTCAAGACATTGACAAGGTTAGAAATAATGATTTGTATTTGAAATAATAATTTTTTCCTTCAAACTTTGCTTTCGTCAAAGAATCCTCCATTTGCAGCAATTACAGCATTGCAGACCTAATATGATTGCACAAGGGTTTTCTAATCATCCATTAGCCTTTTGATGCAATGAGCAAACACATTGTACCATTAGAACACTGGAGTGATAGTTGCTGGAAATGGGCCTCTATACACCTATCTAGATATTGCACCAAAAACCAGACATTTGCAGCTAGAATAGTCATTTACCACATTAGCAATGTATAGAGTGTATTTCTGATTGGTTTAAAGTTATCTTCATTGAAAAAAAGTGCTTTTCTTTCAAAAATAAGGAAATTTCTAAGTGACCCCAAACTTTTGAACGGTAGTGTAGATTTTTCTCTTTTTCCCTTCAAGTTAGTAAAAGAACAATTTACATATCTTGGAGTCAATGTTACAAGAAATCATAAACTAATGTTAAAAGAAAACCTTTTCAAGCTTCTAAATCAGGTTAAGCAGAGCTTGTCAAATTGGTCACCCCTATCCATCACCTTAGCTGGGTGGGTTAACTCTGTAAAAATGAATATTCTCCCTAAATTCCTTTACCTCTTCCAGTCCATTCCAGTCTTTATCTCAAAGTCTTTTGATTCTTTAGATTCAACAATTAGTTCTTACATTTGGAAAGGTAAACACACTCAGGTCTCTAGAATACACCTACAGAAGTCCAAGCTAAACAGTGGGCTAGCACTACCTAATTTCCGTCTGTACTCTTGGGCAGCTAATATCCGCCCTCTGTTATATTGGGCAAATAGTAGCCAGACCAGCTCTACATCATGGTTGGCTATGGAAGTCAGCTCAGCTCAAAATACCTCTCTTAGAGCTTTTTTGGGTGCCTCATATACCCTCTTTACACATCAGCCCATAACTAACCCAGTAGTCCAACAGTCTCTCAGAGTGTGGGCTCAGTTTAGGAAACACTTTAAATTGTGTGATTTTTCCCTCCAGAGCCCTATTTTTTCCAACCACCTTCTTCCTCCATCTACAGATCAAGCCTTTAAGGACTGACAGGTTATGGGCATCAAATATTTTAAGGATTTATTCATCAATGGCAATTTTGCTTCTTTTGTTCAAATTTCAAATAAATTTGGACTCCCAAGAACTCACTTTTCAGATATTTACAAATTCGGCATTTTCTTCAAAGTCAGTCACCAGTTTTTCCAGAATCTCCTCAGAGCTTCCTAATAGATGACATCCTTATCCTTCAGCTGTCTGTCAGCGGTCTCATTTTAAAAGTGTATAATAAGCTGACCTCCCTAATCCAAACCTCCACTGTTAAGATCAGGGTAGCCTTGGAACAGGATCTGAACCTGCACCTGTCAGACGACACCTGGGATTTAATCCTTGGGCTTGTTCATTCTACCTTGCTTTACTCTCATCCCTCTTTACTGCAGTTTAAGGTTGTCCATCGTGCCCACATGTCTAAGGCCAGACTCTTTCACATTTATCCAGACCCTCAGTGTGACAAATGTGGCACTGATGAAGCAACACTGATTCACTCGTTCTGGACCTGTCCCAGGCTTAGAACATTCTGGCAGGAGGTTTTTCACACTCTGTCTGTGGTTTCTGGGATAACAATTACTCCTGACCCTCTTCTAGCTCTGTTTGGTTGTTTTTCAGGGAATCTTAATGTTACCTCTAATGTGCGTCGTATGATGTCCTTTGCCTCCCTCCTGGCCAGATGGGTTATCTTAATAAGATGGAAGGGTGCTGTCCTGCTGACTCACACTCAGTGGCTGTCAGACGTCATGTCTTTCCTGAGCCTGGAAAAGATCTGGTACTCTGTTAAGAAGCAAGAAGTGAAATTTAACAATGTTTGGGGACCCCTTTTAAGACACTTCCTTGATCCCCACTGACCGTTCGTTCATCTGTTTACACACATTGGTTAACACAGAGAAGACTTGACTTCCAGCTTTCTAAATTTTATACCTCTTGCCTCTTTAAGGATTTGTCACTAGTCCCACCTCATAAACATGTTGGTTTTTGCCAGGACTACTTTGCACAATGAGCCCTTTTTTTGTGCGTTTGTTTGTTTTTGTTTTTTTTTTAAATGCAGTACATAATGTTTACTGAATTGTCTCAATCTACATGTTATTTTGTTTGCTTGAAAATTCAATAAAACGGTTGTTGATTTAAAAAAAAAATGTGTGTGTGGGGGGGGGGGGGCAGTCTGCCCAGGGCGTCATACAAGCCAGGACCACCACTGAGTAACAGATACCAGTGTTATAGTCAAGACCTCATCAAGACCAGACCAAAACTAGATCATGAACGTGAAGATCATGACTTCAAAGGTGGATTTATGCACCACCTCCATAGTGCATGTCTGCTTGCACGTGATGTTTGTGTGACGTAAATGCTGTCACCATCTCCAGTCGTGGGGTACAGTATGTAGTCTTGGTCTCCCAGCTTTTTGGGGCGAAAAACAAGCTACACCCTGACAGTTAGCCTGTCCATCTAATGTGTGTCCTTCTTAATTAATAAGAAATGTTCATGTATCTATGTCTAACCTTGTTTTTGTTTTTATTTGCATTTTTTAACATTTATTTTAGCCATTGTAAGTGGGAATGAATGTGGGGGTGTCCTTAAAAAAATGGGGGTGTCCTAATTTATTCCTCACTCTTCGTTTAGAATCATATTTTACAGAAAATTTGAAAAAAGTCTTTAATACATTTTTAATTATTTAGTTATGGGCAGTGCGGTGGTGGAGTGGTTAGCACTGCGGCAGCACAGCAACTCACCCTTTGTCAGGTGATCCTGGGTTCAATCCCAGCCCCTGACCAACAGTGATCTGTGTGGAGTTTGCACGTTCTCCCCATGTCTGTGTGGGATTTCTCTGGTTTCCTCCCACATGCCAAAAACATGCAAGTTAGGTTAATTGGCATCAAAAACTGGGGATTCTAAATTGTCCTTAGGTATGACTGTGAGAGTGAATGGTTGTCTGTCACTCTGTGTTGGCCCTGCGATGGACTGGCAGTCTGTCTAGGGTGTACCCTGCCTCTCGCCCAAAGATGCTGGGATAGGCTCCAGCCCCCCCCCCGCAATCCAAAAAGGATTAAGTGGAAGAAGATGGATGGATAGTTGTATTACATGAATCTCCCAGTATTTTTAACACTAATATTAAATATCCGTATGTCCAAATATGTAAAAAAAAAAAAACCAAAAACAACACAGGCTTATACAGGGTGTCTTAATTTTTTCACATGACTGTAAGTCACAGGTCCCAAAACTTCAGTTATTTCACCATCTAGCCACTTATCTCCTCCCCTGTATTTTTTTTTACCAGCACTTGCTGACATACAGAGAAAGCCCTGAGCCTTTTTGCCTTTCTCTGATGGCTTTCAAAGCTTGCTGTTGAGGACTGTGTTACATCTTGTTTTAACAAAGAATCAGAATCAGAATCAGAATCAGCTTTATTGGCCAAGTATGCACAACACATACAAGGAATTTGACTTTGGCTAAAAACTTGCTCTCGTTGCTCAGGTGAAGGATTTAAATAAGGATTCAATGACAACCACAGTATGTACAGTAAATTACAGTCTGTCCACGTTTCTATAAAAGGATGCAAATATATACAGGAATATATGCAGTTATTTACTCGGACTAACCACACTTTGCAGAAATATATGAAAAAATATACAATCACACAGTATTTCAATGTGGACTCAGATTCAGTGATATAATGTGAATGAAGTAAAAAGCAGTGTGAGAGTTATGTGCAATGTAATAATGGATGAAAAGACCACCTTGTCCAGACCTGTCTCTTCAAAAACAACTCTGATGGCGTTTTCTTTGTAGCTGAGTGTGGCATGTTTCTACAACTGAATAAAAAGTTTGCAGTACAGTGTTGCAGTGTCATTCCACCAACTGCTTTACGTGCTGGAAGGTAGAACACCGGTGCGCATCGGCCTGTTCAGCCACAGGCGGTGCTGTTCCAGCAGAGTAGACGTTTAGGATTCTCTTCCATGGTCATCATAGACCGACGGAGGCCGACGACGAGATTTTTCTGTTGTTATGTCTGCTCCAACACATGTTTGTGTACAGGATGAAGAGTAGTGGTGACAACACACACCCCTGAGGAGAGCCAGTAGAAGAGCACTTTAGGTCAGACAATGTGCCATTGACTCTTACTCTCTGCGTCCTGTTGGTTAAGAAATCCAGAATCCAACCCACCAGATTTTTGCTCAAATCAAATTGTTGCAGGAGCCTTTCAACTAAAATATGAGGTTGGATTGTATTAAAGGCGGAGGAAAAGTCCACAAATAAAAGCCTGGCGTGTGTCCCATTAAAATCCAGATGTTTAAAAAGCATGTTAAACAGAGTGACAGTGGCATCCTCCACTCCTCTGTGAGGCCTATAGGCAAACTGCAGGATCCAATGCATGCTCAGTCTGCTTTAGGCCCTCACATCTGACCAGTTTTTCAAAAATTTTCATTAAAATTGAAGTCAAAGCAAGTGGTCTAAAGTCGTTTACCGTTTTAGGACAGCTGGATTTGGAACAGGAACAACCATGGCTTCTTTCCAGATCTTAGGCACATGTTGTGTCTGTAACGACTTATTGAAAATGTAATGAAATACACGACTCAGTTCATGTGCACAGGACTTTACCAAGCGCCCACATATATTATCAGGGCCCTGACTTTTGTTCACTTTTACAGCGCAGAACTCCCTTTTAATATCCTGCACCTCAATATTAAAGTGCTGATTGTCTTTGAGTTTCTGTTTCAAATCTTGGGTTTCAGTGCTAAAATCAAAGGAGTCAAAACGACCATAAAAACAATTAAGAGCATTAGCCAGCTCTGTGTCTGAATTAAAACCATCTAAAAACACACGATTACTGCGCTCTGTACTCTGAAGGCCTGCAATAGTTTTCATACTGGCCCAGGCTGAACCGAGTTTCTTTGTTGCCATCTTGCCTTCCAATTCTGATTTATAATTCTGCTTTGCTCTTAAAATTTCGGACTTCAGCTCTTTTGTGGCAGCCTGTAGCTCAGAAACAGACCCCTGTTTAAAGGCAAGTGCTTTCCTCTGTAAGCAGGATTTAACTGATTTTGTAACCCACGGTTTGTTGTTGGGATATATTTTGACACGTTTACGTGGAACGATCGTATTTTTACAGAAAGCCATGTATGAGCATGTGACGTCCACCAAAGATTCCAAATCATCCCCGCAGGACAGTGTGAACATCTCCCAGTCTGTACAGTCAAAGCATTCCTGGAGGCTGTGCACTGAATCTTCTGTCCACACATCAATGTCTCTCGTCTCCACCTCGCCTCTTCTGAGAGCAGTTTCATATGTGGGCAGCAAATGTACACAGTTGTGATCTGAGGTACCTAAAGGAGGAAGGGGGAGTGATTTATAGGCCCTCTCTATGGATCCATAGCACAGGTCCAATGTCTTTTTTCGCCTGGTTGGGCAGGAGACATACTGATAAAAGTTTTTAAGTGTCTTCTTTAAAGAAACATGGTTAAAATCCCTAAGAATGAAGTTTGGCGCCTCTGGAGAAATTGACTGCAGCTGCTGGATCACATCAAAGATAGTGCTGCAGGCGGAGTCAGCGTCTGCCCTCGGGTGAATGTACAAGTTGTGATGAAAAGCTGGGGGAACTCGCGAGGCAAATAAAAGGGGCGTAATGACACAGACAGCAGCTCCACATTGGGTGTACAAATGCGCTCTCTGACCGTGACAGATGTGCAGTACTGCTTATTACCTCCGCCAAGGAGGTTATGTTTTCATCAGCGTTGGTTTGTCTGTCTGTTTGTTTGTTTGTTTGTTAGCAAGATAACTCAAAAAGTTATGGACGGATTTTCATGAAATTTTCAGACATTGTCAAAAATGGGGTATTCTACAGATGATTACATTTTGGTGGTGATCCGGATCACCGTCTGGAAAAAAAAAATAAGCATCACAGTAGAGACATGCATGTTAGGTTAATTGGTTGTTCTAAATTGTCCCTAGATATCTGTTTCCTAGGCCCTTAGAATAGAGGGTTAGTATTAGTGAAAGCGCTTTGAGTGGTCTTTGTGACTAGAAAAGCGCTATATAAGTGCAGGTTAGTTAGTTAGTTAGTTAGTATAGCTAATATATGCCACTTGCGAATGGCATTTTTTTCATGGTCAAGGAATCTATAAACTTAGACAAAATAAATGTAGGATTAATATTTATGATGTTAAACACTGTATGGGGGGAACTGTGGCACTTGGCGGAGGTCTGCGCTCTCCGAGTGCTTTTCTAGTTAATATATAAACATATGCCGCCCCCCCGATGCTTCCCCGTTACCTCTTCCTGCCGATCCGAGCACAGCGGGGCTCCAAAGCCGTCAATCCACAGGTCTGCATCTCAGTCATGCGCATTAAGCCAAGTCTCGGTATAAGCCAGTTAAAATGTCTGAATTCTGATGATTACCTTCAGTACCTACTTCCTGTAATCAGAGGTTCGTACTCCTTGCAGCAAGTAAAACTCTTAAAAGAATATTCTTGTGTCTTGAATCTTATTTGAGGTAACAAACTAATATACGATCATTTTTGAGTTTTCAGATTCATGACATACGTGGTGCCGTGACCCGGATGGACAACAAGCTAGAGGGTGCCAGAGACGACGCCTTCTCCGGGTTGAAATCTGTGCGCACGGTCTGACCACTGGTCAGCTTTGGAAACCCGCCTTCTGGGAACGCTGGAGAAGGACTGACGGTCTGGCTCTCCCTAGTGAAGTCCATCCTCGATAATAAGGAAATAAAGTAAGTGACGTTTTTCTGAAATAATAAAGAATACAGAGAGTTGCCTGTATTCCAGTCGGGGACCGTAAAAAGTGTCAGGTTTCTAAACAGGAGTTATCAGGTCTCTTAAATAGAGTGATGGTAATATAGTGAGTTTCCTATATTTTTCCTGATAAACAAATAACTAAAAAGAGGTGTAATAGTACTATAGTGAGTTTCCTATAGTGTTCCTGACTAGGAAAAACGATGGGTAATTGCGCAGAAAAAACAAAAAACAAGAAAAAATCTAAACAAAAGAAAAAAGAAGTAATCTCGCGTTGAACAGTTAAAAATTATAATGACCGGTTAAAGGAAAAAGATCAAATAAAGGATCCTGAAAACTATTTAAATAAGTGTGAAAAAGATTATTCCTTTAAACCCACATTGGATGTGGACGAGTGTGCGGTCCTAGTGTCAACTGTAAAATTTACAGCTAAAGGAAATAAGAAAGGGAAAAGTGAGCCAAATTCTGAACTTCAGTGCACTAACCTCTGGGCCATGGCGGCTGCAGACGCCAAAGCCAAATCGGATCAGGGGAGAAAAAATAATGAAAAAGAGAAAAACAAAAAACCAAGGTATAAGAGTCAAAACAGCGAAGAGCCCTTGTTAAGACACGGGGAGGAGGAAGCACATCCTCCCCTGTCCTGCCCCACTTCTGATCCTAAGGAGGGTCCATATAACAAATTAAAATAAATTAAAAGAGGCTAGAGAAGTTGAACAAAAGTATCTCCCTCAAAACAGTGATCACGCATCATCTTTTCCGGTGGTTGTCAAATCTGTAAAGGTGGAAGAAGGACAACCGAAACAAGACAGGCTGTATTTTAAACCTTGGACCCCCCAAGAAATAATTCAGGTGGCCAAGAGCATACCAAATCCTGAAGAGGATTTGACCAGGTGCATTCGGGAGCTTAAAGATTTGTTACTAATACACTATTTAGGTCCCACAGAAATCTTTAAAATACTGAGAACTGTGTGTGGCGAAAAAGTGAATGAATATATAAATGAACATTTTGACCCTGATTATGAAGACAAAATTGCTGGGATAGCATTTTTAAAGGAGACGTGGAAAGAATATAAAGGTAAAATGTTGAAGGTAATTGAAGATGTACAAAAATATTATGCTACACCATCTTCATTAACCTGTTGCACTTTGGCGTACCGCGGGCGGACACATCTCTGTGTCCTAGGGTGCACGAGGGCATCCTAGGATGCACACTGTGCGTCCTAGGAGGCACTGAAAAAACAAACAAACCTGCATTTCCGTTCTTCCACTACAGACACAGCCGCGAACAGAAAGCCAAAAGAGTGCTTTGATTGGTTTAGATGTGATTGACCTCTCATTTGACTAATAAGAGCCTTGAATTGGGTTTCTGAAACCTTGAAGAACCAATGACTGAAAACCTAGCAAGAAGGACCCGCCTACCAATGGCTGCGAATACAGCCAGCCAATTGAAGCACAGAAGTTCGAAAGCTATTTTGTGTAAGGCTGGGTGACACACAGGTGTTTGCCAGTCTTTTTTTGTAACTACTGTTCTTATTTGTTTTGAAAAATCGTTCGCCAAAACCGCAATCATGGAAGCGTAAAACCGCAATAATGGAATTATGGTTTGACCGGGTCGCATGACCAGAACCACGAGTCCGTAACAAGCGGACCAGCATCATGTTCGTCTGACAATGAGGAAGAGAAGTTCGCCAGCGACATTGCTGTTGTGGACAGGTAAGTGTTATAAGCTAAATTATTCTTTATCCCTGAAAATTGTAATCCAAATGACTTTTGACCGATCGGTAAATTACAACTGTGCGTTATCGCAACACGACGGACCTGGACCACTCCGGTCGGGGTCCGTCATGTTGCGAACGGCCCCCCCCTCATGTTGTCAATGCCCCCCCCCCCGCTACTCTTCTGTAGCGGATTGCAGATATATTGCAGATATTTTAGTGCAACTGTGCGTAGTAGACCGCGGAGCACCGTCACCGCTTTCCATCATGTAGCGATGGGCGATGTCCGTCCTCTGTAGCGGAGGGGGGGGGGGTTGTTATCTTCTACATTACAGATATTGTAGTATAATTTTTAGTGCACTGTAGGTTATTTTTTCTTGTAAAAAAAAAAAGCCACACATTTTTTACGTGGCATGCTTCTTTGTGTGTGGGGGCTTGTTTGTTCATTCATTCATTCATGAATGAATAAACAACCCCCCCCACACACACACAGCCCTTCACCTTTCATTAGAGCCCAAGATGAAGCTTCTATATTGAATCATTCAAAAGTTACAGATGTTTTTCCAAACTGTGCCATTTGGCACAATTTGGCACAGTTCAAAAACGCCTGGGAACAACCTAAGAAAAAAGCAGTGTAATATATTCATTTTTTGTGGTATTGTTACAAAATTTTGACCTCAGCTGGAGAACACTTGGTTCTACATTTCTGTTGCATTTTCCAGCCAGTATCTGAAGCTGTGTGTTATTTGCAAGCATTTGTATCCAAAAAAACACCCAGGCGAAATTTATTTTCTTCAAGTTCAGTATGTTTAGATGACTGTTACTCAGTGGCAGGAGCACTTAGAGAGATTATGACTGTTTTGCCAAAACATTCAAAGTGTTTTCTTTTAAATGAGACCAACCCCATGAAGGTGCTGCAAAGGGTTGAAAAACAGCTTTTGATTTACTTTGGGTACGTTATTTTTTGGCGTTTTTAGGAAAATTGACCAGAGTGCAAGGGGTTAAATGAAATGGCAGGGTTGCGCATGAAAAAGGATGAAGATCTAGGTGAATTTTGGGCCAGATTTATAACAAAATTTAAGAAAACTTTGGGGGGACTGCCTAATGCTGCCATGGAATAAGAGCCCTATAGGGACTTGTTTAAATACAGTTTTCTAGAAGCGTTACCTACTGATGTGTCCACAATGGTAAGGTCAACTTGCATTAATTTGAAAACATGTACACTGACTGAGTTTAAAGAGCATGTGTTACATGCAGGAGACATGTTGATGCAGAAGAAAAAAGTTAAAAGTAGGACAGTTCCACTGCTCCTGAGCAATGTAGAGGGTGAGGAAGAAGTGTTTGTTGCACGGATGGTGCAAGGTGGGGCTAGACCCAAGACAGGCAGGTCAACGCAAGTGAATGATGGAAATCAGGATGTTTGTTTTAATTGTGGCAAACCTGGTCACTGGGCCCGTGAGTGCAGGTTTGGCCAAAGAGGTGGATTTGGAGGCAGGGGACCAAGTAGAGGTAGAAGAAGATTTCAGAATGATCAGAGAGGCAGGTTTCAGCAAGGCAGAGGAGGTGGAAATCAAAATGACTATGGAGGTGAAAATAGACAAGGACCCTCAGGGGGTCAATGACCTTCAGACAGAAGAGCATGACTAACCGACTGTGACGAACTCTCTTCTGAGGACAAACAGACAATACTTGACCAACAGAAAAGACTATCTGAAGTGTTAACAAGGCCTAATGAGACTTTGGACCTGACTATGTACAGCAGTGTGTTGTCTGCCCCTACAATATGGTTACTGGTGAATGGAAAAGAGGTTGAATTTCTTTGTGACACAGGAGCCACACGCACTACTGTTCGCAAAATCCCCAAAGGTGCTAAATTTACTGGAAGAACAATTAAAGTTCAAAATGCAGGAGGTGGAACAACAACTGAGAGCCTTTATGGCCCAATTACATTAACAGACTCCTCCACAGGCAAAGTATGCATTTCAGAAGTGGTTGTGGCACCCTCCTGCCCAGTAAATTTGCTCGGGAGAGATGTATTATTCAAACTTGACATTACATTAGGCCCAGACCTAGAAAAAGATTATTACACTGTTTTGAGAAATGCTCAGACATTTTTTGTAAGCAATGATGAACCTGATGACCAAGGGTGTGGCACCCTATTCAGTTTTGATCTATCTGATAATAGTACAGCAGTAACTGCCCTCTGCACACAGAGCACAGCTATTATGTCTGCTCTTTTGCCAGAGGACATATTTGAAAACATGGTGAGACCACAACCATTACTTGTCACCATGAAATACATCAGATGTAATGAACCTTTTGATTCAGCATTGGCTGACAAATTGCAAGAATCTTGTGGTATAAATGTGTGCACAAAAAATCTGATTTTTAACAGTCAAGGAGTGGCGGCAATGTCTTTAGACCTACCCACAGAAATTTCTACTTTGCATTGTGTGCCCACTCCACCTCATATGTCTCTTTGGGGACCAGAAGGTTATTTCTGGGTTGACTGTGGTAAAATGATTCAAACAGCAACTTGTATCACTGATTGGGTAAACACCTCGGAGCAGCGGGTGTTACACTCACCTTCCACAGGTCTTTTTAAAGCTCCTCTTAGGGTCATTATGACCCTTCACTTTGATATTCATTATGTCTGTGGAACTGAGTGTCCACCTGATGCTCTGGGAATAACATGTGTACCAGCATATGCTGTTTCAACCTGAGAACTGGACTTTCTGCCTTCCGAATTGTGGTCTTTCGGGCAGGCGGACGTAGGTCTCTTAAAAAATGCTACTCCCGTCATAATAAAATCTAATGGGAGAGGATTTCCTTATAAAAAACAATACCCATTGAAACCTGAGGCACTTGAAAGCATTAAACCTATTATTGCAGATCTCTTAAAAAGTGGTGTGATTGTCCATTGCTCTGACTCCCCAGTAAGCACTCCGTTGTTTCCTGTTAAAAAGGCTCCTCCTAGTGTTGGTTGGAGGTTAGTACAGGACCTTCAAGCTTTTAATGCTGCAATAATCCCTTGTGCCCCATGTGTCCCAGACCCACACACCCTTCTCAATTCTGTGGGTCATGACTCTTCCATTTTTTCAGTTGTTGATCTTAGTAATGCATTCTTTACTATCCCCATTCATAAAGACAGACAATTTTGGTTTGCATTCACCTTTGATGGTAAAAGGTATACATATACCAGATTACCCCAAGGCTATTGTGAAAGCCCAACCATTTTCTCTCAAGAAATGTCATCTCTAATGGCTAAATTTGACCCACCTGCAGGTTCTAAAATTTTACTTTATGTAGATGACATTCTGGTTGCATCTTCTAGCGAGGAACAATGTAAAGAAGACACCATTGCTCTTCTACAGTTCTTATACCAAAATGGATTGAAATGCAGTAGAAACAAACTACAGTTTTGCAAATCTGATGTTAAGTTTTTAGGTCACACACTAACATCAGAAGGGAAGAGGTTAGAAAAAGACAAGTAAAAACAATACAGAACTTGCCTTTGCCACAGACCAAGAAGGAATTAATGTCTCTTCTAGGTACCCTGAATTATTGCAGGCAATGGTTGCCGAACTTCTCTCAGCACATGGCGCCCTTGTATTACTTCAGGGACCACATGGCAATTTGCATGCCAAAGTGAAACTTGATGATATGCATGTGCAGGCCATCTCTACACTAAAAGACATGCTGTTAACTATTTGTGCATTACACATTCCAAATTATGAAGAACCATTCAATCTGTTTTGTGATGCTGTAAATGGTCATTGTCTGTGGTGCTAACTCAAATTCATGCAGGACAATACAAACCTTTGTCCTACTACTCCAGAAAACTGGACTCAGTTGCAGCTGGCCTACCTCCCTGCATGCAAGCGGTAGCCACAACTACTGATGCTGTCAATGCCGTTTTGGATGTGATGTTATATCATACCTTGATTGTACATGTACCACATGCAGTTGACATTTTGTTATCAGAGAATGGTCATACTATGCTCTCTAATGCCAGATGTTTGAGATATACCATGACCTTGTTGTCTCAACCACACCTTACTTTTGTCAAATGCACTTCTCTTAATCCAGCAACCTTGCTTCCCTCTGGTGGTGAAACCCCCGAACTACTTGACCATGACTGTGTCCAACAATCACTGAGGGAATTTCTCCCTTGCCCTGATTTGTCACAGACACTGCGTCCCGATTCCCTCTGGCTTTTTACTGATGGTTCATCAGTTAAATTGCCAGACGGATCGACATCAACAGCCTATGCGGTGACTACATTGACTGAAGTGTTGATTGTGGAAAATCTACCTCAGCCAGCCTCTGCTCAGAAAGCAGAACTTTTGGCACTTATTGTTGCTCTTAAATGGTCAAAGGGCATTGATGTCACCATCTGCACGGATAGCAAGTATGCTTTCGATGCTGCACACTCCCACACAGCTGTATGGAAACTTAGAGGCTTCATGACATCTACTGGCAAGCCCACACAACACAGTGACCTTCTGCAAATTTTAGCACATGTATTAACCTTACCAAAATCTGTTTCCATTGTCCACTCCCCTGCACACACTAAAGGCACAGACTTGCTGACCAAAGGAAATGCATTGGCTGATCATGCAGCCCACTGTGCCACTGAAGGTCACATGGCTACGACATTGCATCAGCAGGTAGACAGTGTTGATTTGACTGTCCTAAAGGATGCACAGACACAAATGACACTGCCCCCTGGGGCACAGTTAAATGATCAAGACATTTATTGCACTGCCAACGGCAAAATTATTCTTCTTCCCTCTTTGTACTGCTGGATGGCGCTAGTGACTCATGGCGTTTGCCATGTGTCAACAGGAGGGATGATCAGCCAGGCTGAAAAGCATTTTTTCTGTCCAGGAATTTTGAAAGAAATGAAAAAGGTTTGCAGTCAATGTACTGTTTGTATACAGAACAATGCTCAAGATGCAATAAGAACAAGGCAAGGAAGCTTCCCACAACCTAAGACACCCTTTTCTCAATGGTGTATGGATTTCATAGAGTTGTCAAAAGTGGGTCAGCTCCAATATTGTCTTGTCCTGATTGACACTTTTACAAAGTGGACAGAAATTCATCCCACTGCTAAAGCAGATGCAAAGTTTGTTTGTAAAGTATTACAAAATAATATCTTTCCAACTTTTGGAATACCAGAAATTATTTATGCTGACAACGGCACACACTTTACAGCCCAAATAGTTAAAGATTTGGCTAAAAATGCTGGAATACAGCTGAAAGTCCACACAGCTTAAATTCCACACAGCTTACCACCCACAGAGTGCTGGGTTGGTAGAAAGGAAGAATGGTACAATCAAACAAATGTTAGCAAAAACCACACATGGAAAGGGCATCACTTGGCCTGAAGCCCTAAAAATGGTTAAGCTAACAATTAACTCTATACCAGACAAAAAGACAGGATTGTCACCCTTTGAATGTGCTTTTCATCATCCTTATGTTTTGCCTAACCTTTTACCACTAACTACGCCTAATAATTACACAACTCTTAGTGAACACCTCAAGGAATGCTTAAACACCAAAGAATACATTGATTCTGTCAGATCTCTCTCTCTGCCCCACAGGAGGGACAGGATAACCCTCTGCAACCTGGTGATTACATCTTCATCAAAAACCACCACCGCCAACATTGGAATTCAGTAAGGTTGCTTGGACCATACCAGGTGCTGTTAACCACCCCCACTGCAGTACATATTGCTGAACGACCATCTTGGATTCACCTTTCACACGTAAAGAAACTATGGGTGCCTGTAAGTGAACTAACTTGTTTCCCTGAGTAAGTCCAGCTACAAAGGGGATACCGCCTTAGGACATGTGGGGTCATAGAGTGCCCCCTCCATTTAGGGAGATGGTCTCAAACTGGTGAAGAAAGAGGCCCGGAGGGGTACTCTCTCAGGTGGAAGCATGGCACCAAAATTACTGATGACTCTGTGTTCTGTACTGCTTATGACTGTGGGATGGTGGTCACTCTCTGCTTTAAGACACCCTCAGGACATGGATGGTAGTAACTCACAGGATAAAAGTGAAGCCAGACCCCGAGTTCGACTGCCAAGAGGACTTGTCAATCACACAACCCATCTTCATAATGAATGGTATAGAATGGCTTTGAAAACGGCAGAATCATGCAACGTCACTAACTGTTTTGTATGTTCTCTTGTTCCTCATCATGCAGACCATAATCCTGTTTTTTTTAAATTTTTTTTTATTTAAGTTTTTGTAAAGGGTATACAGGTCATTACAGCAATGTATTGTTTACATTTTCATCACATGTTCCCTTATTTTCTGATATCTGACAACATTGGAAGAATAATTATTACAATACCCCCTTTTTTTTAAAGTGAAAGAAAAAGTGAAATTAAAGAGAATAAAATAAAAAACAAACAAACAAACAAACCAGCAAAAAACAAACAAAAAGAAAAAATAAGTAAATAAAGGTAAAAGAGCATCTGAGTAGCGTTGGAACAAAGAGCGGAACCATTATTGAAATGGTATTTGTCAAAGATTAGATCTAATGGAAGACACATATGTGATCCAGGGTTGCCAAAAGTTCATGAACCCATCCATGTCCTGTCTCAGTGCGAATGTCAACTTTTCCATCGAGTAAATGTCTTGGATCACGTTAATCCAATCTTCAGGTGTAGGACAGTCCTTCAACATCCATTTTTTAGTTAGAGCTTTTTTGCTTACCAATATTAAAACATTGAATAAGTATTTTTCTCCTCGTCTTTCCAGTGAGTCTGGTAGTAGGCCCAAATACAAAGTTACAAAAGAAAAGGGAACTGTTATTTTAAATATTTTCCCCAATATTGTCTGTACATTGGTCCAATATTGGTGGATAACTGGGCATGACCAAAACACATGAAAATGATTTGCAGTCTTTTCACCACACAAGCGCCAACAGTTCAATCCCTTATGGGTAAATTTGTTTTGTGCAGGTGTTCTGAAAAGTCTTACCAAGTTTTTCCATCCAAATTCTCTCCACTGCAGGGATGAGGTACTTTTCCATTGCTGTTTATTTAGCTTTTCCCATATTTCCAGTTGTAAAGTGAAATTCTCTTCTTTTTCCCATCTCCCTTTTATATATGATGTGTTGTCTCCTTTTAAGTCTTGAAGACCTTGGTATATTTTAGAGATGTATCTGATCCCTGGGGTCCCTTTATATGCCATTAAGAAGACCTTCAGAACACCTGACTGGGCCCTTTCCAAATCCTCCTTTTTAAGTATATTGTTTATGTGGTGTCTAAGCTGGAAGAACCTGTAAAGGTCTTGATTTATTAGACCTTGTTTTTTCAAATCTTCAAAACTTCTTAAAATTTGCCCCTTAAAAAAATCGTAATATTTTATCAGTCCGTTCTCTTTCCACTTTTTAAATCTGGTGTCTGTTTTATTAGGAGTAAAGTCTTGATCATAGGCAATCCATTGCAGAAGTCGATAGGGCTCTTTAGTTTGATTCTCTCTGACTATCTTAAACCAAATTTTTAGCGGGGTCTCTATCCACGGGTTAGTGTTATTCAAAAGCTTAGGTAAGGCATTGTTCCCTATTATCGCCTGTAGGGGGATGTCACTTGTTATTTGGCATTCGATCTCCTTCCATTGTGCAGTGTAGACTGGGTTACATATCTCTACTAAAGTTTTAATTTGTGCAGCTTTAAAGTAGTCCCTGATATTTGGCAGCGCGAGCCCACCTTTGTCTTTGTTTAGCTGTAAGGTTCTATATCTGATTCTAGGTCTCTTGCCCTGCCGTATGAATCTTGAGATCCTTCTGTCCAGCTCCTGCCATGTTTTTTTGGGAGGTTCTACCGGTATTGTTTGGAAAAGGTATAGAAGACGTGGAAGTATATTCATTTTGACTGCTTCAATTCTTTGTGCAGTACCCAAGAATGGTATCATATTCCATCTTGCTAGGTCAGATTTTATTTTTGTCACCAGTGGATCATAGTTTAGTGATATAATTTTGTTGAGTTGTTTCGGGATATTGACCCCCAGATATTTCATAGATTCCAACTCCCAGTTAGTTTTGAGTTTGCTTAGTGAATAATGATTTGGGTCATAGTTGCATGTTAAAACTTGGGTTTTATGCATATTTAATTTGTACCCCGATAAATCTCCATACTCTGAAAAAACTGAGGTTAGTTCTGGTAAAGAAGTGTCCGGCTGCCCTAGGTATATTAAAATGTCATCAGCAAAGAGTGCTATTTTATGTTCCTTCTGACCAAGTGTAATACCTTGAATTTCTTGATTTTGTCTTATCCATTGGCTCAGAGGTTCTATGAAGATTGCAAAGAGCAGTGGAGACAGGGGGCAGCCCTGATGACATCCTCTTTCCAGTTCGAAAGATGATGATAAATTACCGTTAATCCTTATTTTAGCTGTTGGTTTTTTATATAATGCCTGTATAGTTCTAATGAAGTTGTTATGAAAATTGAAACTGGATAAGATTCTATATAGAAAAGACCAGTCAACCGAATCAAATGCTTTTTCAGCATCTAATCCCAATATGACTGCATTTAAGTTATATTTTTTTATATGATGAATTATGTGTAAAGTGCGTCTAATGTTGTCTTGTGTCTGTCTTTGTCTTATAAAACCTGTTTGGTCTAAATGAATTAGGTCTGTCAGTATATTTTCTAACCTTTTGGCAAGGATAATGGTAAAAAGCTTATAGTCCTGATTTAATACACTGATTGGTCTGTAGTTGGAGCACTCTAGTTTATCCTTTTCAGGTTTAGGTATAACTGCAATGACCCCTTCTCTCCAGGAGGGGGGGATTTCCCCTGTGTGGAGGACATAATTAAATGTTTTCAGGAGGAGAGGAGATAGTTGCTGTTTAAAGGTTTTGTACCACTCTGCTGTATAGCCATCTGCTCCTGGGGATTTGTTAGCTTTAAGTTTCTTAATTGCTTTTTCCAATTCTTTAGGTTGTATTTCTGACAGTAGTGTTTTATTTTGTGACTCCGTAAGTTGGGGAAGGTTTAATGTGTTTAGGAATGCCTCGGATGCGTTTTTATGTTTTTTGTGAGAGTATAAGTTCTTATAGTAATTCTCGAAGCTTTTAAGAATATCCTGAATTCTGAATTTTATTTCCTTTGATACTGGGTCTCTGATTTTGTAGATTGCTCTTTCTGTTTGTTGTTTCCTCAATTTATAGGCTAGCAATTTTGCCGATTTACTGCCTGCTTCATAGTATTTTTGTTTCAAAAATGTAAGTTTCTTCTGGATTTCTATTGTGTAGATCTCATTTATTTGGTTTTTAATTTCCTTAATCTTGAGCGAGTCAGTAGAATGAGTGTTGCCTTTGTGTTCTTTTTCTAGGTTCTTAAGTTCTGACTCTAATGTGGATAGTTTTTCTTGTCTTAGTTTCTTTTGGGTTGCCAGTTTTGCAATAATCTTTCCTCTTATTACAGCTTTGCATGCATCCCACAGTATTAAAGGGGATACTTCTCCATTATCGCTTTCTTCCAAATATCTGAGAATATCTGATTCCAATTCATCTTTCAATGGTCCTTTCAGGACATTTGAGTTTAACCTCCAAGAAAATGTATTATTTGCGTATTTTTGGATATTTAAGTCCATGTAGATCGGACTGTGGTCAGAGAGATCCATCAGTCCTATTTTACATGTTTCTACTCTTCCAATGTCTCTATTAAACATAAAAAAATAGTCAATCCTTGAGTAAGATGAATGTGGAGTTGAGTAAAATGTATAGTCTTTTACACTGGGGTTGAGTTCCCTCCACACATCACAGATTCCCTTTTCTTTTAGTAGCATCCGAGTCTTCCTGCTTTGGGTGTTATTTTGATGTGGAGAATTACCAGAAGCATCCCAGTATGGATTCAGTCTAAGATTGAAGTCCCCACCACATATCACTAAACCTTGAGCTTTAGTTATCATTAGGTCAAATACATTTTTATAAAATTTCCAGTTAGCCACTGGGGGAGCATACACATTCAGCAGGGTGATATCTTCTCCCTCTAGCCGCCCAGTTACCAAACTGTATCTCCCTCTTTATCTTTGTGTTCTGATTTATTTTCAAATGTAATTTTGGTAGATATCAATGTCGCTACTCCCCTCCTCCTCCCTGACTTATATGAAGATGAAGAGATCATTTTAAACCCTTGTCTACTGAGTTTAGTGTGCTCCACGTCTGTTAGGTGGGTTTCTTGTAAAAATATTATTCCTGCTTTGTCTTTTTTCATTTTGCCTAGAATCTTGGATCTTTTAACTGGATTCAGGATTCCTTTTACATTATATGAAATTATTTTGGTTACACCCTGTTTCTCCATTGTGTTGTTTTGTTTAGTACAACAGTGTGGTGGCCCTCTTTTGTGCTACTCAGAAACTGAAAGAACATTAAGAACAAGAAAAACATTAAGAACATAGTGTATAAAACTTTAAAACAAAAAACTGTCAAAAGAACTTCCTGAGCTGGGGTCTTTTTAAAGACCCTGGAAGAGCCTTGATGGAATGAAGGCTCTGAGGAAAATTCCTCAAACTCTGTTACGTGCTGAGGGCCCTCTCTTACCCCTGTAAGTTGTCCCATGCTTTTAACGTGAGTTTCAGAACCCAATCCGAACTTGTAATGATTTTTTTTCCCTTTATGCCTATACCCTGTGAAATTGTGTGTACCCTCCCACCCCCATCACAGCAAACATTCACGCAAAAACAGTATTTGTTAGTGTGAGGAGAACATGTGGATTATTGTCACATTTCTATTTTAACAAGTTTTTTTTTTTATTAAAAAGACTTATTTGTTTCAAATATTATGACTGTTCCATGAAATGTTTTACCACATGCTGAATACGCATCTCCTTTAATGTTTGTTACCTTGTATGAGGGGGGTTGGATGTGCAGATTGACTCAAAAAAAAAATGGTCGCTATTCCAACCTGAAAATGGCCAGTTTATCCGCGACGCTCTGGTGCTGGGTTTCCCGCTGCTGGCCCGTGGATTTTGAAGGTCTCTGTGTTGTCCATGTTTGCGTTTTGATCTTCTCACTCGGGTCTGCTGCGGGTTTAAATACCGTTACCGGGAGCCCTCTTCTCGCCATGTCAGCTGTTGCTTCTTCCGCCGAATTATAGAGACATGTTTCTTCGCCATAGAAGACCCTTAACTTCGCAGGAAATGGCGTCTGAAAGCGCAGTTTCTTCTCACGTAGTACCTTTTTGGCGTCATTGTATTCCCTGCGCTTTTTAAGGACCTCCGGGGCGTAGTCGTGTTCCACGAAGACTTTTCTCTCCTGGTGCATAAACCCTTTTTTCTGCCAAGCCAGTCTTTCAACCTCTTGTTTTATTTTGAAATTGGAAAATCTTACCAACACTGAACGTGGGGGCGCTTCCGCCGCTGGCCTAGCGGCTAATGAACGATGTGCCTTTTCTATCTTCAAGTCGGTGGTTTGTGGAATATCCAATTTCTCTCTTCGTAAAGATTCCACGCATTCTGCCATCGAGTTAAAACCGTTTTCGGCTCCTTCTATCAGACCATGAATTCTTATATTGTCTCTTCTCTGTCTTCCTTCTCGGTCGGTTAGCTTAGCCTCTATAGATGCTTGTCTTTTGCGTAGGTCCAGCACAGAATCTTCGAGCACTTTTATTCGTTCCTCTGCTTCCAAGATTCGGTTCTCGGCCTGGTCCACTCTGCTGTTTGTCCTTTTTAATTCGTCTCTGAATTCCCGAATTCAGATCTTCCAGTTCAGATTCTTCGGCCGATACGTGTCCTGGCCTGGAAAATTTCAGTTTCTTCTGTTTTCCTTTAGACATGATGATTTTGTCTTTTGATTTTCACTCCTCCAAAAATCCGTTAAGTTTGATTTTCAAGGTATTTTCTTGGATTGGGTCTAAGAGCTTCAGTGTTAAGCTGCAGTCGCCATGGCGTCCAGACCGGAAGTCGACCATAATCCTGTTTTAACAGCTAAACCATCAAATCTAACTGAAACTCTATGTATTCTTGCATCCTATATGTCTAATAATGAAACAACATATAGAAAAGCAATACCAAGTTGTTCTGTTCACTATGATCTTAGAAAAAATTGGAGGTTACCATATAACTATTCAGACTTAACCAATTTGACTAACCTTAGGGCATTTTCTTTGGTCAGAAACCCACCTAAAGTTCCTATGTGTTTTAATAGGCTATGTAGCAAAAATGCTAATTTAAGTGCTCACGAACATTTAGGGGACAATTACTGTGTGGACAAAATCCCTGTCCCATTAACTCTGAATGTGACAACAGGAATTCCACATAAATTTTTTGTCCAAAACCCCAAAAAAGCTAATGAAGCTGCAAATTGGAATATGACTGCCATTTCAGAAGTTGTCCCAGGTTGAACAACACCATACACTAACCTTAGTCCCTGGGTTCCAGGGAGACAGGGGTATGGTTGCCCAAAAGACCATGTTTGGGTATGTGGCAGCAATGTGTACCTGTGGCTCCCTGGAAGCTGGTGTGGATCTTGTTATCTGGCAAAAATAACTCCTGCATCACATATATTTACCACTAACATAACTACTCCAAGCGGTATGCCACATCTCCGAACTAAAAGATCTTCAGAGTCTATCAAATCGCCTCCTTTAATAAGTGATCTTTGAGGTATTTTCATGACTGCATTTCCAATGTATGGAGTTGCTTATCTAAGCCATAGAATGAATGATGTGTTTTGGGCATTAGAAAATCTTACTGAGGTAGTTACTGATGTTGCTCTTTTTATCAAAAATGATCCAGAAAAAGCAGCCATGAAGGCTATGATAACTCAGCACCGCCTTGCTCTTGATTTGTTGCTTGCTGAGAAAGAAGGTGTATGTGCTATCATTGGAGAACACTGTTGCACCTTTATCCCTGATTCTTCTGATAATATCACCACAATAATTGGCAGATTGAGAGGACTGCACCAACATTTAGATAGCCTAAAGGATGTACCTCAAAACTGGAACCTATCTTCTTGGTTCCTTTCTGGTCAATGGTGGCAAGTTCTTTTGAAATGGTTAACCCCAGTAATGATTGTATTGATTCTATTTTGTGTACTATTCATGTGTGTCATTCCCTGTATTAGGTCCATGATAAGTAGAGCTCTTGCTCAACACACTTTCATGTTACAATCTGTTATGCTCCAAAGGGAAGTTCCTGTACAATATACCGCCTTGAGACAACAAAGTAATGGTGATTGTGATGACAGAACCACTGTTTAGATTTGGAAGTGATGCTCAATGTCAATATAGAAAATCGTGAGAAGATACATTGTACTGATGATTGCATGTGATTAAAATTGATAAAATGATAAACAGGAGGGAATTGTCAGAAAATTGTACATATGTGTATACATATTTTATATGATTCAATGAAGTGTATATGTAACTATTTGCTGAAAAATACTAAAACTGTCTGTCTGCTAAAGGTTTTGTACATGAGGCATGAAGACTAAAGTTGTTTTTCTTAATTTTAATTATGTTGAAATTCCAGTTCTCCTTTCATGGTAGATTTATCTTAAAGCACATGGTGACCTGGCTTGCACAGTATGACCTGCCCTTAGAAACTGTTACTCCTTAGAGCACAGGGTGCACTCAGATGAAACAAGATTGTTCCTCTTTCCTTAATGTCAGCATATTTCATCATGATTGTGTAAGGGAGTGTATGTTAGATGTTTCTGTTTGATCATGCAACTGCTGTGTATAAAATGTCTGAATTCTGATAATTACCTTCAGTACCTACTTCCTGTAATCAGAGGTTCATACTCCTTGCAGCAAGTAAAACTCTTAAAAGAATATTCTTGTCTTGAATCTTATTTGAGGTAACAAACTAATATACGATCATTTTTGAGTTTTCAGATTCATGACACTCTCACATATACAGTACATAATATGGGTTCTCAATACCAGCATCACTGCCGAATCTGTGTCCACATTCTCATCCTTCAGAGAAAACATTTCAACATCTGACATTACTTGCACAAAACTCAGTCACAAAGTCCAGTGTTGGTTTACCCTTTGTTGTGCTGGACCTTTGTCTCTCTAGCTGAGTAGTTTGCACCAGAGGGTCCAGTGCTTTCTCCTGTTCACTCCTCTGCGATGTTGACTCAGCCATTGAAACTCCCTCTATGTTGACTAGTGGAGCCCCAGCTGGTAATAATGGTGGGAACACCTCCGGTGGTCGGCCACCTCCTGTGGCGATTTCTGCTTGTCCACAAACACTGTTCTCCACCTTGGCTGGAGCATTTAGGTGCTTCGTCCACTTTGTCGGCTTCTCTTTTGGCCCTTCTGGACGAAAGTGGCATGCCTTAGAAATGTGGCCTTTCTTCTTACAAGCCTGACATTCTACTCCTTTGTATCGGCATTCAGCAGGCATGTTTTTTGCCTGTGCATCGGTAACAGGGCTTCCCTCTTGCCTCTGCTTTCTGAATAGTTGCTTTTGCAATGGAATTAGCATAAATGATTTCTGAAACAACTGCTGTGCATTTTTCTTAGTCACATCATATACAAGCCCCATATCATAAGCCCCTGCCAGAGTTAAGTCTTTAGACTGGGCTGCACTAAGCATTCTGTCACGGAGTAGTGCACTTCTGACCCCGCACACGAATCTATCTCTGAGACCGTCATCTAAAAACATCCCAAATTTACAGGTTGAAGCCAGCTTCCTTAAACTACCCATGTACTCACTTATAGACTCATCGTCTCTGGTGCCTGGAGCTGAACTTGTATCTTTCAGCAATGATGTTAGTTTTTGGCACAAAGTACGCTCACATTAACTCAATCAGCTACTCCAATGTTTTCTCTGACGGTTTTGCTGGCGCATATAAATCCCTCAGCTGGTTGTGGTTCTTTTTTTTTCAACAACAGTCAGAAACATGGCCTTAGACTTTTCTTTTCCATAGGGTATTTCATTAACCACAAAATACTGTTCTAACCTTTCCAAGAAGGCTTCAAATCCTTCTTAATTTTCACTGAAGGGGAAATCTTCATTTTTGTCATAGGCACTCGTCCTTTTGTCGCTGTTTTTCTTTCTTCCTCTCAACTAATGGAGCAAAAAAAAAAAAAACCTCTTTTCAACCTAAGAAAAATCCCATCCTCGTCACCAAGATCTGTTATGTTTCACAGCAGAAGTATTGGGCATTCTTCAGGTGAAAAAAATGAGGAAATAAAGTTGACCTTTATAGATTTGTTTTTGAATAGTAACCGCTTAACTTAGACTAGCTCAGTTTTCTTTTTCTCTCAGTCATATTTTGTCTTAGCCTTGTTTTAAATTGTAATCGCTCTTGTCTTGTTTTCTCTTTTTTCTCCTTTGAATTCTTGGATGGAATATGGGTGGGCAATATAAGCTGCGGCTTCAGCCATCACCCATTTCGGATAACTCACGTGGAATTGTATAGTAGAAGGAGTCTTTGTCTAATTTGACCTTGTTGTTATATTATACAGTTTCTTTTAACCTGTAATGTACTATCCGAAATAAATAAATTCATTCATTCATTCATTCATTCATTCATTCATTCATTCAATGAACTCTGGCAAGGCAAAGCGATACATTCTCTGGCTTCTTCAGTCAGCTATCATCTCTTCTTCTATTCCACAATTAAAGCGCCACACCTTTCTACCTAGTTATAGACTTGGCTGCCACTTACAGTACAGGTAGTTAGTTACTCATGACTACATTTTCCTTTATAACACCTGATGACATATTTGACCCATAGCCATACAATATGATAGTTGCGACACGCTTTGAACTCACTGCTGCCCGGTCACGTGGTTCATGGAGCTCTAAATAGTTCAAAACAACAGCCTTTCTATAATGGCGTGTGAATGGCAGCTGTGACGATCTGCGGCATAAAAAACATTTTTTAGCCATGAGGTAAATATTCAAAATACCTATTGGTAGGTATGTTGTTAAACTTATAATGAACAGATTTAACTGTATTATAATACAGACAAGCAACATTAACATTTTCTGACAGAATTGTGTATTTTTTCCCTTTAAATGTACTACCTTCTTTATTCTAAATTTTACTTTTTTGCATAAATTTGCTACTTTTTCCTCAAAATATTGTATTTCTTTGTCTCATAACTCTGATTTTTATTGTACATTTGAGACCATTTTCAAATTGAAATGTGGCTGATTTTTAGTTTTTAAAAAATCATTACTTTTTTCTTACAGATTTATGTATTTTTATGCTAAATTTGAAAGTTTTTTTCTTCCTAGCTTTTTCTGCACACATTTGTGAACTACTTTGGAAATGTTACACTTTTCTCTTAAAAGTTTAAACATGAGGGAAAAATACAAACTATACACGTGTACTCTGTAAAACAATCAAATTCATATACAGACAGTCATAAATAAAATCAATTTCCTGAACCACAATAGAATTACAAAGGATAAAAAATATATTCTGTTATTAGTTCAGTTAGTTTTTTAAAATTAATTTCAAGTGAGCCATTTTATAAAACTAAGTATTTTACATTTGTAACTAGAAAAGCACTCGGAGAGCACAGACCTCCGCCAAGCGGAGGCCCTATCTCGCAATGTTAAATTAAAAAAAAAAAGAAAAAATAATCCTTTAAAAAATTCCTGGATCCAGACGGTGATCTGGATCACCACCAAAATCTAATCATCTGTAGGATACCCCATTTCTGACAATCACTGAAAATGTCATGAAAATCCGTCCATAACTTTTTGAGTTATCTTGCTAACAAACAAACAAACAAACAAACAGACAGACAGATAAACCAACGCCGATGAAAACATAACCTCCTTGGCGGAGGTAGATATGACAATTGTTTTTAACATTCGACTCTTCGTTTACCAACTTAAAATAATCACTTGTTTTCAAATGTCTTAAAAAATAAACCAGCCTATGTCCCGTGTCTTTCACCTCATGTTTCTCTCAACAATTTCTTCAAATAAGTACAAAATATTTTCAACACAACAGAATGATAAAATATTAAAACTGCTCATTTATGAATGTTAAATAACACTGCCACCGATAACCAGGTTATCAAGTTGAGCTAACTGCTGTTCACCTGAATCTAGTGTGGAGCAAGCTAATGAGCAAGTTTGTGAGCTTCTATCAGATATAAATACAAAAAAGCTGACGAAATAAAACACTATCACAGACTACATAATCTACATGTTAAGTGGTGAAATGAACAAAGCAACGGCCATTCATTAATTTACCAGGGATTATTAAGGAGACCCCCCTCATGGATCGTCACCTTATCGTGGTGGGGGGGGTTGCGTGCCCCAGTGATCCCAGGAGCTATGTTGTCCGGGGCAATTTGCCTCTGATAGGGTCTCCCAAGACAAACTGGTCCTGGGTGAAGGGCCAGACGAAGAACGATCCAACAGACTCTCATGATAAATTGTATATCAAGGATTCAGTGTACCCCGCCCGGTATGGGGTTACCGGGGCCCCACCCTGGAGCCAGGCCTGGGGGAGGGGCTCGAAGGCTAGCGTCTGGTGGCCGGGTTTCCACCCATGGGACCCGGCCGGGCTCAGCCCGAAGGAGTTACATGGGTCCGCCCTCCAGTAGGTTCACCACCTGCAGGAGGGATCATGGAAGTCCGGTGCTATGTGGATTAGGTGGCAGTCAAAGGCGGAGACCTTGGCGGACTGATCCCAAGCTTTCTAAACTGGCTTTTGGTACGTGGAATGTCACCTCTCTGGTGGGGAAGGAGCCTGAGCTGGTGTACGAGATTGAGCGATACCGGCTAGATATAGTTGGCCTCACCTCAACACACAGCTCCGGTTCCGGAACCAGTCTCCTGGAGAGGGGCTGGAGCTTGGCCTTTTCTGGAGTTGCCCCGGGCGAGAGGCGACGAGCAGGGGTAGGTATTCTTGTATCGCCCCACCTTGCTGCCTCTATATTGGAGTTTTCCCCGGTGGACGAAAGGGTTGCTTCCCTGCGCCTTCGGGTTGGGAAACGGGTCCTGACCATCATTTGTGCCTATGCACCAAATGATGTTTCAGAGTACCCACCCTTTTTGGAGTCTGTGACTGGGGTGCTGGAGGGTGCTCCTCCTGGAGACTCCATTGTCCTACTGGGGGACTTCAATGCGCACGTGGGCAACGACAGTGAAACCTGGAGGGGGGTGATTGGGAGGAACGGCCTGCCCGATCTGAACCCGAGTGGTGTTCAGTTATTGGACTTCTGTGCTAACCACAGTCTGTCTATAACGAACACCATGTTCAAGCATAAGGGTGTCCATATGTGCACCTGGCACCAGGACACCCTAGGCCGCAGGTCGATGATCGATTTTGTTATCGTATCATCAGACCTGCGACCGTATGTCTTGGACACCCGAGTAAAGAGAGGTGCAGAGCTGTCAACTGATCACCACCTGGTGGTGAGTTGGATCCGATGGCAGGGGAGGAAGCCATTCAGACCTGGTAGACCCAAACGTATAGTGAGGGTGTGCTGGGAGCGTCTGGCTGAGGCCCCTGTCCGGGAGGTCTTCAACTCCCACCTCCGGAAGAACTTCAACCACATTCCGAGGGAGTCTGGAGACATGGAGTCTGAATGGGCCATGTTCTCCACCTCTGTTGTTGAAGCGGCAGCCCAGAGCTGCGGCCGCAAGGTGGTCGGTGCATCTCGTGGTGGCAACCCCCGAACCAAGTGGTGGACACCAGTGGTGAGGGGGGCCATTAAGCTGAAGAAGGAGTCCTATCAAGCTTGGTTGGCTTGTGGGACTCCCGAAGCAGCTGAGGTGTACCGGCAGGCCAAGCGGAGTGCAGCTCGGGTGGTTGCTGAAGCAAAAACCCGGGTATGGGAGGAGTTCGGTGAGGCCATGGAACAAGACTTTCGGTCGGCTTCAAAGAGATTCTGGCAAACTGTTCGGCGGCTCAGGAGGGGAAAGCAGCTCCCCGTCCACACTGTGTATGGTGCGGATGGGACACTGTTGACTTCAACTGGGGATATCGTCGGGCGGTGGAAGGAATACTTCGAGGATCTCCTCAATCCCACTGATACGCCTTCCACAGAGGAAGCAGGGTTTGGGGACGAGGGGGATGACTCGCCTATCACAGGGGC
Source organism: Pholidichthys leucotaenia (assembly GCA_020510985.1). Lineage (NCBI taxonomy): Eukaryota > Metazoa > Chordata > Actinopteri > Cichliformes > Pholidichthyidae > Pholidichthys > Pholidichthys leucotaenia. The sequence goes on from CM035845.1 coordinate 129,264,093, forward strand.
TGAGGTCGCCAAGGTGGTTAAAAATCTCCTTGGTGGCCGGGCCCCGGGGGTGGACGAGATTCGCCCCGAGTACCTCAAGGCCCTGGATGTTGTTGGGTTGTCATGGTTGACACGCCTCTGCAACATTGCGTGGAGGTCGGGGGCAGTGCCTTTGGCATGGCAAACCGGGGTGGTGGTTCCTCTCTTCAAAAAAGGGGACCGGAGGGTGTGCTCCAACTTTAGAGGGATCACACTCCTCAGCCTCCCTGGGAAGGTCTATGCCAAGGTATTGGAGAGGAGAGTCCGGCCGTTGGTCGAACCTCGGATTCAGGAGGAGCAATGTGGTTTTCGTCCTGGCCGTGGCACATCGGACCAGCTCTTTACCCTCTCGAGAATTCTTGAGGGTTCGTGGGAGTTTGCCCAACCAGTTTACATGTGTTTTGTGGACTTGGAGAAGGCATTTGACCGCGTCCCTCGTGGATTTTTGTGGGGGGTGCTTCGGGAGTATGGGGTATCGGGCTTGTTGTTACGAGCTATTCGGTCTCTGTACGACCGTTGTGAGAGTTTAGTTCGCATTGCCAACACTCGGTCGGAGTCATTCCCAGTGAGAGTTGGACTCCGCCAGGGCTGCCCTTTGTCACCGGTCCTGTTCATAATTTTTATGGACAGGATTTCTAGGCGCAGCCAGGGAATGGAGGGTGTCATGCTTGGTGACCACAGGATCTCATCTCTGTTGTTTGCAGATGATGTTGTCCTGTTGGCTTCATCCAGCAATGACCTACAGCTCTTGCTGGGACGGTTTGCCGCTGAGTGTGAAGCGGCTGGGATGAGAATCAGCACCTCCAAGTCCGAGTCCATGGTCCTCAGCCGGAAAAAGGTGGATTGTCCTCTCCGGGTTGGGGACAGGCTCCTGCCCCAAGTGGAGGAGTTTAAGTATCTTGGGGTCTTGTTCACGAGTGAGGGGAAAATGGAGCGAGAGATCGACAGACGGATTGGAGCAGCATCTGCAGTGATGCGGACGTTGTACCGGTCTGTTGTGGTGAAGAGGGAGCTTAGTTCTAAGGCAAAGCTGTCGATTTACCAGTCAATCTACGTTCCTACTCTCACCTATGGTCACGAGCTTTGGGTAATGACCGAAAGAACGAGATCGCGGATACAAGCGGCTGAAATGAGCTTTCTCCGTAGGATTGCTGGACTCACCCTCAGAGATAGGGTGAGGAGCTCAGTCATCCGGGAGAGGCTCAGAGTAGAACCGCTGCTCCTCCACATTGAAAGGAGTCAGTTGAGGTGGTATGGGCATCTGATTAGGATGCCTCCTGGACGCCTCCCACTTGAGGTGTTTCAGGCACGTCCCACTGGGAGGAGACCCCGGGGCAGACCCAGGACTCGGTGGAGAGACTATGTCTCCCAGCTAGTCTGGGAACGCCTTGGTATCCCCTCTGAAGAGCTGGAGCAGGTGGCTGGGGAGAGGGAAGTCTGGGCTTCTCTGCTTGAACTGCTGCCTCCGCGACCCGGACCTCCGGAAAAGCGGTAGAAGATGGATGGATGGATGGATGGATATTAAGGAGACACTCCAGGAAATGAATGGTGGTCTATGGGGGAAAACTACACTGTTTGGAACTAATCGCTGCTCCATGACCCACGTGACTTTTGCATTCCAAAGTTTCTATTGAAGTCTATCGGAGTGTCGCAACTATCGCACTATATGGCTATCCTTGGACACCACAACAACCACACACTCTCACATTAGCCCGTTTCCATTTATTGAGGGCACGCCAGACATGCCAGAGGGAAGGTCTTTATAGTTATTACATGTGAAACTCACAGAAGAGAAAAGCAAATTAAAAGTATTTCAGACAGCTCAGGAGTCCAAGATTCTTATTCTGTGGGAGAGGCAAACTCCAGTGTAGGCAAACTTTGGGCTGTTTGACTTTAGAGACATTGTATTCTCATAAAAATCCTACATAACAGTTAAATAAAGGAGAGCCCCCCAAAAGCAAAACAAATACACATTAAAATACCCCTATAGTTTTTTTTTAGCTTTAAATCACTGACTTTAAATGTGCGTACTAAAGGAAGGATGAATAGATATCTGTCATGAATGCCCCTGTGGGGCAGGAGCAACAGATCCACTCACAGGATTGTGTCAGTGCAATTTATTCAACAAAGGGAAAAACACAAAATGTTCCGACAGGCTTATCTGGTGAGCAAAAATTAAAAAACAAACTCCGCTCGCTCCCAAACCGACTGGTGAGCAGGCAGGAAAAGACACACAGAGAACCCCAAAGCAACCCAACATGCAAACTGGCGAGTGCTGGGGAAAAAACATAGAAAACCCCAAAACACTCCAATAAACTGGCAGGTGCTGGGTACTTACAGTGAGAATATCACCAGAGCAGACCGTGCTCTGGTGGAAGAGTAGACAATGCAAAATAGCCACCAGGCAGAGTGATAGTAACAGAACTTAAATACCACACAGAGACGAGCTGCGGATGTGAATCATGAGCGAGCCGTGACCTAATTCCCACGCTGCCACAGCTGAGCAGACAAAACAGGCAGTGGCAGTTGGTAGGGAGAGTCTGGTGAGAAAAGGAAGAACTCTGTCACACCCCAAACAAATATACAAAAACTAACCACAAAATAATGACAACAAACAATCAAACTTGGAAATAAAGTAGGATCTGAACTCAAAGAAAACCTGAGTTCAGATACATGACAGATATCTATGAATTATGCACACATTTTTATAAAGGGTGTGCTTGCTTAGTGGCTGCCTTTTCCTGTTTTTTGGCTTCATAATTCTTTAATTCTTGTCCTTAAAGGCAGTGGAATGCTCAGCTATACCTCATAATGCAGCAGTATTATATCATCTTAGGCCTGTGGAGAACCCAAGTGCAGACACAGACTTAATGAACCACAATTATCTTTATTTACAAGTGTGAATGTATGTGAGTGTGTGGATGACTGAATGTGTGGCCAAAGCGTGCAGAGCAGGACGAGCCTGGCAACCCTGTAGAGAAAGGAGGAGACAGGGATATCAGTTCTCCGTATTAAATGGAGGAATAAGCACAGAGTTAATTCTTATGGTGAAGGGAGAGATATTAATGCTCAGAAGATTTGCCAGTACTTCACCAGTCTCCAGGATCCTGCTGACGTGAGTTGTGCTCATGCAGATATTTATAGTGAGGAATGTCCATGCAGTGTAGAGAGTTTGGTCAGGCTGTAACCCTTGCAGCAGGAGGATGGCCAGCTCACTAGAGGAGAAAGAGAGGCAGGTGCAGATGATGGTAATTTCAAACCAAAGCTTATAGATGAGTTGGGGAGGTGAAGCTCCCATGCGTCGAGACTCTGAGTTGAGATAAGAGAGGAAGGCGAAACTTCCTGAGCATGAGAGGGGAGATTCCAGCATGGCGATCTTCACCCTGGAGGAGAGTAGACGTCTCTGTGCAGATTCTTTTTCTTCTTCTTGGGTATGGCAGACTAGACGCATCAAATGCATATTGCTGCCCTCCACAGTTCATACATCATGTTGGCAGCTGTATCTCAAATTCTCCCATACAAGCTGGTTCTGTGCAGATACTCCAATAGCTTTTTGATTTTACTTCAACTGTCAAGGTTCATCAAGGTGTACATATTAAAGACAGTTTCTCTGGCGGATCCCAGGTCTCTAAACAGTTTCCTCCATTGTCCAGCATGTTTTTTTGCAGTGGATTATGATGTGAGACACGGTTTCCATGTTTCCACAGTCACACTTGCCATCAGGGTGTTTCCCTATCAGAGCCAGGCCACTTCTGAGCTCACAATGCCCAAGCCACAACCTGGTTAAAACAACTGAGTCTTTCCTTTTGCAAGTAAAAGGGTTATTATGTCTAGCGACTTGTCTCTGTATGTTATAATTGTCATGGATCTGGGTTTGGAGGGCAAACCCAGTTCTGACTTATTGCTATGATTTGACCTAGTTTCCTCCTGACAGCTCGGGCACGCCCCCTCCTCCTGTTAAGCTCCGTCAGCTGCACTGTCACGGGTGCTCACACACATACACACACCCACACACACACACTCCATTCACTCTCATTCACACGTGCTCTCACGCACCGGATGCCAATCAGTTCTGCCCACGTATTCGCACACCGGCAATCTCTTTCCTCGTTAGCTTCTGGAGTATTTATTGGAGGCTCCAGAGGAAAGAGGTTGTCGGAGCATTCACCTCCTTACGCGGCAGCTAGTTCTCCCCGTATGACGGATCACTCCCTTCATGTACTCAGCCCGACATCTCCAGATAATTAATCCCTGGGTGTTTGCGGCTGCCTCAGTTTCCAATCCTCTTCCACCAGACTGCTTGGTTCGCCTCGGATTGCTCCAGCCCTGCAAGTGTCATTTTGTTTCGCCTTTCTTTTCATGCTGTTTACAGCCCTGCAGCGCTAGGCTTATTGCCTTTCCTTTTTGTGCTAAACGGTCCTGCAGCACTAGGCTTCTTTGACGGGGCTGTAGAGCATCCTGTAGGCGCCCTGTTTGTCTGGTGGCCTCATCCTGCCATTACACCTCTTTGTGTTTTTGTGTGATAAAACTGAACTGAACTTGGTGATAACTGGGCTTGTTATTTTGTTTGTTTGTTAATAAAAGTGCACCATCTACTCTTGCAATTGGGTTATTCATTTTCTCTCTCCATTTTCTCTCGCCATGGCTCGGCGCACGGAGGTTTTTGACAGAATGCCCCAACCAGTGTTAAAACCCAGCGGAGAGATGGTGCACGAGTGAATTTTTTGCCTCTTCTCCTTAGTGCTTTTTCCCCTAGGTGTCCGCATGGATTTTTTTGTTTTTGGACTGAGCCCCGAGGAGTGTGGAGTGGCTGATCAAGCTGTGGTATTCGTTTCCCAGGCTTAGGCCACCAACTCCCCGGAGGAGAATTTCTTGCTGTTCAACATCACTGTCAGGGTGCTCCAGACATGCCCCGGTCTCTGGAAATATCCGGAGTTGACGTCATTTCTCACCCTGGTCCACGAGTCACTCTGACAGCTGGGGGAAATGACAGGAGGGGCCATCGGAGCCCAACCGCAGCTTCCCACAACATGCTCCCAGACGACCGGAGCCCGCCGCTCACCGCCCGAGCTGGAGTGCTCCTCCCCCCCGCCGGATTTCCCATCCTACTCCTGGGAGGACGAAGCAGGACACCAAGGCAGCAGCGGACTCACATCACCAGTCAGGAGTTCAGGCAAGTTCATTCTCTTGCAATTTCTCCTGAGGTGATTAATCAGATTCCTGTGGAGGAGCTTCAGAAATTATTACCCGCTGAAGCTCCCCAAATAGCTGCTGTCACAGCTCCTTATTCCCTGTCTTCTGTCTCCCTTGACTCCCCACCGGCCCCGGGAGAGGATCGTCGGATGCAGGAGGAGTGGGAGGAATCAATCACACGGCATGAGGTTAATCCTAGGCCTAAGCGACGAAAGAGGCCCATCATCTCATCGGTGGTTCCTACTCGGACGTCAAGCCCGACCGCTGCTGCGGCGAAGCCTCCCTCGGTGTCAGCTGTCGTACCAGCAGATGCCCCTTCAGCTTCAGCCACAGTTCCTGTCATTGGGTCGTCCACCCCAGCCTCCAGAGGGATTGTGTGTGGCACTCCGGACCCGCCAACCTCTGTGCCATTTGGGCTGGCTCCTCCGTCAACCACCAAGGAGTCTAGAAGACCTATGGGCATGGAGAAGGAGGATGACACGCCATCGGCAGCCACCAGCATTCAGACCTGGGAGGCCAGGCAAGTGGGTTTTCATTCAACCTTAGTCATTAAGGATAAGCCTTGTCTGTCACCCGGGAGAGAGCCTCAGGCTAGGCAGTCGCCTGAGTGCTCTCCCCCTGCTGTTCCTATGATGAGCTCATCTATTTCCTCTGTGTCTCCGTCCCCTGCCTTAGAGTGTCCACCAGCCACGGAGCTCGATGACTGGGGGAGGAGGGAATGCACGGTGCTGGAGGACTGCACCCCGCAGAACCGCTACGACCAGAGGGGAAGCACTGTGACAGACTGGAAGCGGGTGCCAATGAAGGAGCATCCCCTCGCTTCAGTCTCTTTGGACACAGTACCACCCAGGTCTCCACTTTGAGACTTCATGCCGGGAGGATTACCGGCATTACGGGCTTCACTGGAGGAGACCACGACTGCCGAGACCATCATGCCTGCTGTGGGGGCCACCACGGCAGAGCCATTCCCCTGATCAGACCTCCAGCCGATTGGACCCCGAACATCATCGTTGGAGTCCTGGATGGCGGTAGAACTCAAGCACAGGCAAGTAATCTCTTCTGTAGTTCACCTGTCAAGTGTTGAGAGTTCTTGCCTGGCTCTTGGGGAGGAAAGTTGGGCGCAGCCCCCAGCTGCATCTGAACTTTCCTTGCCGGGCTCTGCTGCTGACGGCGACCCTAACCGTCTCCATTCTCCTGTCTCCTTTGAGCTCCATCCTAGGGTCACTGGAGAGGAGCCGCTGCAACCTGGGTTGCCCATGGACAATAAGGAGGGTCCAGTTGTCCCGGAGGAGGTCGACAGGGGTGCAGCACCCGACGGACTGGAGGAACCTGCGCACCCTAAATCGCCGGAGTCCTGGACGGTGGTGGAGCCAGAAGTCAGGCAAGTGTGCTCCATTATGTCAGGAGTGTCAATATTAATGTCACACTTCCTGACTTATGGTGAGGTGGACCCAGGGCAGCTCACAGTAGCCCTCGGGACCGCCTCACCGGGCTCTGCCGGCGACCCTGACCCGGTTTCTCTTTATCTGTCTTTGGGCTCAGAGCCCCCGGCCGGGATCTCCGGAGAGCTGCTGGAGGCAACTGAGGATCGGGGTTCAACGCCAGAGGACGTGAGAAGCATCACCTCCCTTGCTGGGGAGGCCACCGCAGGAGCAATGAGGCCCCCGATGGGGGTCAATGCAGGTGCAATGGTGCTCCAACCAGAGCCCACTGCGGGTGCAGCAGGGCCTCAGCCAGGGTCCACCACGGGTGCAGCAGGACCTCAGCCAGGGTCCACCACGGGTGCAGCAGGGCCTCAGCCGGAGTCCACCGTTGGTGCAGCAGGGCCCCAGCTGGAGTCCATGCCGGTGCAGCAGAGCCCCAGCTGGAGTCCACCGCCGGTGCAGCCAGGTCCCAGGCCAGGACCATCATGGGTGCAGCCACGTCCCAGGCTGGGACCATCACGGGTGCAACCACGTCCCAGGCCAGGACCATCGCGGGTGCAGCCATGTCCCAGACTGGGATCATCACAGGTGCTACGGTGCCCCTGCGCCAAGCTTCAAACAGCAGGGGTGCTCCTATTCCTTGGCTTGGCCGCTGATGTTCCTGAGTATGGAGGCTGCCTCTCCGCCCTCCTCTCAGGTCCTGGTGGCTCCATCACGTTTGTCGGCCACCTGAAGGACTTGGTTTATGGGTCAGGTGGTTCATTGGCCTGGGCAAGCCGCCGGATTTTATCCCACAGGCTGCCTGCTGGACTTGGGACTTGGGCAGGCCACCCGATCTGCCACTCCTCACCACACTGGGGGCATGGGACTCTGGTCGACCCCCCCCAAACTTTGGACTTCTGGAAAGGGGGGTTAGTGCTCCAGGTTGGGGGTTCATTAGTAGGGGTTGTTCTTTATTCTGTTTTTGTACTAATTGTGTTTTCACTGGTTGCTTCCCTCCTAACTGGTTTTCCCCCACCTCCCACCCTGGGTTAGTGTTTGTTGGGGGAAGGGGTTCGCTTGAGGGGTGCTGTTTCTTTTCTTTTTTTGCCGATGGTACTGGGGTGCCTGGCATCCACCCCTGGGGAGGGGGGCTGTCATGGATCTGGATTAGGAGGGCAAACCCAGTTCTGACTCATTGTTATGATTTGATCTAGTTTCCTCCTGACAGCTCGGGCACACCCCCCTCCTCCTGTTAAGCTCTGTCAGCTGCACTGTCACGGGTCCCCACACACACACACGCACACACACATGCACACACCCACACATGCACATGCTCCATTCACACACGCTCTCACACACCAGATGCCAATCAGTTCTGCCCACGCATTCTCACACCAGCAATCTCTTTCCTTGTTAGCTTCTGGAGTATTTGTTGGCCGCTCCAGAGGAAAGAGGTTGTCGGGGCATTCGCCTCCTTATGCGGCAGCTAGTTCTCCCCGTATGACGGATCACTCACTTCACGTACTCAGCCCGACATCTCCAGACGATTAATCCCTGGGTGTTTGCGGCTGCCTCAGTTTCCAATCCTCTTCCACCAGACTGCTCGGTTCACCTCGGATTGCTCCAGCCCTGTAAGTGTCATTTTGTTTCGCCTTTCTTTTCGTGCTGTTTGCAGCCCTGCAGCACTAGGCTTATCGCCTTTCCTTTTTGTGCTGAATGGTCCTGCAGCACTAGGCTTCTTTGACGGGGCTGTAGAGCATCCTGTAGGCGCCCTGTTTGTCTGGTGGCCTCATCCTGCTATTACACCTCTCTGTATTTTTGTGTGTTTAAACTAAACTGAACTTGGTGATAACTGGGCTTGTTATTTTGTATATATATATATACGTATATATATATACGTATATATATATAATGTTTAGCATATTTAACATGATATCCAACAAAATAAAGAAACACCAGTATTTACACAAACAGCAAATCAAATCACGAATGTAACATCCTCCCCCTTCTCATCAGACTGTTGGACTCTTCCATGGTGTTTCTGAGACATGCACATGCACGTATCGTTGGTTGCATTGTAAACAAACCATACAGCGTGTAGAATAGCAGCAAAATAGAAACAAAGTTATCCAAGTGGTGCAGAGTAATGGAGAAAAAGGGGAGCAGAGAAAATTTTTATCAACACAACCTTCTTCTCTTCAGCCTGGGAGGAGACTTACCCTTCCGAAGAACAGCTAGAGAGGAACGCTGCTTGTATGAGCAGACATGCGAATGACGAGCACCTGTTGTTAATGAGGAGGCAGCAGTGACGCAGGTTGATGATAGTCGAGGTACACAACAAAATGTTTTACTATTTTTTTCTAATTGCAAGATTTGCGGAGGCTAAGGCTCACATTGTTAAATTTAAATATGACCAACTGTGCTCCCCAGGCATGCAGAGGATATCTGCAGCCTCAGCAGATGACATTACATGAGATTAAATATAGTTTTGAGAGGTTTTTTGCACTAAAAGTTGTGGGAAGGATTCCAGATTTTAAAGCAGATGCCTTTTCCATAGTTTACTGCAATGATATTCTATATAACACCACAAGATTGTCAAAAATTCCTATTAAACAGTGATTTGTAAATCAAGCAGAACCTTCTGCTATACAGAAAAAAACTCTTTTGTGCAACAGCAAACACAGACTTTAACACAGTTAAGTGAGATTGAAGTAGATACTCATAAATTTGTCATAACAATAATCAATACTGTAGGCTACTTTTGCTGAGAACTTGAATAAAAAGGATGAAAAAATAATTACCCATTACAACAGCTAAATTAGAGACTATGTCTCCCAGCTGGTCTGGGAATGCCTTGGTATCCTCTCTGAAGAGCTGGAGCAGGTGGCTGGGGAGAGGGAAGTCTGGGCTTCTCTGCTTGAACTGCTGCCTCCGCGACCCGGACCTCCGGAAAAGCGGTAGAATATGGATGCATGGATGGAACAGCTAAATTGCACTGAATGCATGTTAAAGAGTACAGATTTGGAAATTACTGGCAAAAGCTTCATTTGAAAACTCCGTAACCACAGCGGTGCCCAACCACTCTGTACCGAACGCAGAGAAAAAAGAAATAATTTATTCTGTTGCTCTGTATTGTCTATCGAAATCTGTGTTTTCTGAAACAATTACTGATTATTCTCTCTCTTTCCATGCCTAACTCCTACCTGTCTGTCTATCTGCTGCACATCTTGGCACACACCTGTCTCATCAGATACTCATCTTTCCTTTGCTGGGAGGAAGGGCTCTCTTCAGGGGTTTGCCGGGGCACACGTTGGTCCGTGTCCAGACTGGGGATTCACAGTTTTAAAGCTCATTGAAAGATGTAGTAATGATTTTACCTCTAAAGTTGTATAAAATGCTACAATACTGGCTGTAGTGTTAGATTTGCTTGTTTGTTTATGGTTTTATGGCGTTTCTCCTCACATACGTTTCCGCAACAGAGTGTCTTTCAGGCAGGTGGACTTTTTTCAACACAAACCCGCCACTTCGTACATGTGGTCAAGACAGAGACGTGGGGAGACATCCACCGGTGGGCCGGGAGAGACGGAGCGCAGGATGGTGTAGGAAAACTTGCGGGTGAGTGTTTTTTTTAACTCACACACTCTGTTTTTTGCTGATGTGTTCCATTAATACTCACTGTAAACATGGAAGTGAGCACGGTGCAGTGACGCATTTGATTGGTTAGACTGAGTGTTTGAGCACTACTCAGGGACAAATTTGATTGGCGAAACTGGTGGAAGTTGACGAGGATTGGCCAAAATTGCGGGAACATTGCGATGATTGGTCAAAGTTGCAAGGCCGCTCAACAGATACGGCGATGGCCTGATTTCGCATGAATTAGTGCGATCGCAATATCGCGAAATGCTGAGGGGTTGTTAAGTGTGAATAATCAACAGATCTTCCATGTGAATTGTTTTTTTAATAATAGACAATAGTCTACATTCAGTTTGTTAAACTTCTTTGTTGAGGACAGTAAGTTTCAGGTAGGATTTCAATAAGGCCTGAAAAGAAAGTGTAGAACAAAGAAAAAGTAGGGCTGTAGAGGGTGTAAGGGAAGGATGTGGAGGCGAGGCATGAGCATAGGTCGACACAGATTCTTTATTAAACCCTCTAACATAATGTACAGCCTGTGCTACGCTGGGGCCAAGTTGTGTAGAAGAGAAGAGAAGTGAATCCCCAGCTCCGTCTGCATTCCGCTTATATAGCTTTAATCTCATGCATAAAGAGCTGGGCTGGTGCATATTACCTGGGGTTACACAAAGGCAATGTGCGGCATGATTATCATAACACAAGTTACATACAAATGCAATGTGTGGCACGATTACCATAACACATGTTACCTTCCTAATATACATTCGCCTCCCTGTGCTGTAGTCTAGAACGGCAGGAGGCGAAGGCGCCTTACTGTCTGGTCTAATTAACTCTGTGGAGTGCTACCCCCCTCAGTCCATTGTTCAGCCCCTCTGTCTGCTTCTGGTGTGAGATAATGTCCATCCGCAGTGTGCTGGTGTCACCACACAGCCCCCCCCCCGAACACCCAGAAGGGGCAGTGACCCCCCCCCCCCCCGGTCGTTTGGGCTCGAGACGGTGCCCCTGGTGTCTGTATTGGGGGTTTGCCACTCTGGTCGAACTGTCCTGCTGTGGAGGAGTGTCAGGAGGGCATGTTAGTCCGTGGGGGGAAACGTGGGAGGGGTGAAAAACACAGTCTGCTCCGCTCCGAGTTCAACACGTTGATCGGCCATGGATAGGGGGCACACGTGGGCTGGTGTGCGTCGTGTGTAATGGAACAAAACCGGCAATCGGCAAGCTTTAGGGAGGGAAGTGCTGGAAGAACAATGTGGAGGACGAGGGGACGTGAGTGGGAATCAATGGAGTGCTGGCCCGAGACGTCGAAAGTGTCTGGACCGCGTAAAAATTGCATGCGGATCAGCCATGGGTGAGGGACTTTTCCGGTAAACCTTATGGTGATCCGCAGCGGCTGTGAAAAAAATTGAGTCTCTGACTCCTCGTGCGGGTCCAGTCCAGCGAGGATCTGGGGAAGGCGATCGGCCCAATTCCCCGAGGATGCGTAGCGGCTGTGAAAAAACTGAAGCTGTGTCAGGGAACGTGGCAGTCTTGCTTTAGGTGTTAGCAATCGGCTAAATTCCCTGTTGTGCGCAGCGGCTGAGAAATAAACACATGCCCTGCGTGTGGGGCTGCACGTCTGCTTTAGGTGCAAGGGCAGCCCTAAAGGTTCCCAGGATGGCGATCGGCTGTGTTCCCTGGGCATGTGCAGTGGCGGAGGCTGATGTGTAAGTCTATGGAGCCAGTATGTCCTTGGTGCGTGGCCCGCTGTGGCGCAGTGACCACGTAGCTGGAAGTTGCGCTGTCCTTGTAATCCTGCGGTGTGCGCGCGGGGCTTCTGTGCGCTGTAACTCCGCTGTCTGAAGGTAAAGTCAGGGTCGGGGAGCTTGATGGAAATCAACGCAGATGGTGCCGATCTTCCCCGTTCAGGCTGTTTCTGTGCAGTTCTCGTCTCGCTGATCCTCGTGTGTCTCAGTCCCTGCGGCGCCCGCTCCGTCCGGCCCTGGAGGTCACCATCGTGGAGAAAAGAACAGGCGCGTGTGCTCCAGTGTGGATGAGAAGGATGCAGGGGCGCTCCCTGGTACTCCGGAGTCCACAGCGCGGTGAGAGGGAGAGACAGTCCATCTCATGTCAGGTCACCAATGTGGTGTGCGGCGTAAGGGAGAGACAGTCCATTCACATCAGGGTCACCAATGGTGAGGGTGTAAGGGAAGGATGTGGAGGCGAGGCACTAGCGTAGGTTGACACAGTTTCTTTATTAAACCCTCCAACATAATGTACAGCCTGTACGCTGGGGCCAAGTCGTGTAGAAGAGAAGAGAAGTGAATCCCCAGCTCCCTCTGCATTTCGCTTATATAGTTTTAATCTCATGCATAAAGAGCTGGGCTGATAATGTCCATCTGCAGTGTGCTGGTGTCACCACAGGGCCCCATTTCTGTTTTTGGCTTGGGCCCCAAATGGACTAAGTCCACCCCTGCGCTCTTGATATGACTTGTAAGTCATAAAAAACATGTTACGGACATGTTAACAAGAAAAAAAAACCTTGGCAGTGTGTCACTTTAAGAATCTCTCTCAACGTTAACAGTGACTCTGATAATACTAATAATATCAATGTTTGGGCATGGATGAGTGGTTTTACCTTTCTACAGTATATCATCTTACAGACTGGTTCAGCTCAAGAATTAAAAGTATACAAAAACCTCAGTTGAGGTTTTAGCGTGCTGAATGTTACACACATGCATTATCCTGTTTTTCCACAATGTTTATTTGTATATATATAATTTATCTAGTAGCTATTCATTTCCTATGTTTTTTCTTTCAAAACATGAACAACCTCTTCAGAGATTTTGTCTCTTTCACAGACTCTCACTCTGGTGACCGGACTGTGAAATAAACACCATTTTGAACAGTAAGGTGACCGTCATTAAGACTGTAATGATGGACTATACAGGACTGTCTGGCTAAAGTCATTCTTATTTGCTTAAGGATGAGCTGATGCTTGCATTTTGCTCGATCTTTAAAGGAACAGTAGATGATTTTCGCCTTAAAATACATTCTTTAAAATCATTATGACAACACATCAACCATTGATTGAGTGTACATCACTACCATCATAGCCTGCAACAGTGCTATGAAAAAGATTTCACCTGGTATGCTGCCTGAGTCCCAGTGGTCACTCAAGGGTGTGGTGTAAGGCAGTCACTCACTAACTATAAAATGAAGTTATCCAGATTGGTATTTTCATGATGGATGTCATGACAGAGCCAGCAAAGAAACCAAAGAAGATCTTATTGAAGGAAACAAAGAAAAGAAAGTGAGAGGAATTGAGCAAAAGACCAAACAAGGATGAATACCGGACAAGCTTGACATAACGCACGGCCCAGGAGACACACACGCAGGCTCAGGATAGATTCAACAGCTTTATTAGCAACAGGGAAGTGTATGGCTGCGTGTCTGTGGAATAAGAATGTATTGGTGGTGGCGTCTGCGTCAGGCACGGGGGCAGGAGGCCGTACAGCCGGACAACCCTGTGGGAGAGAGCAGAGGGAGAAGGGTAACGGGCACCACACCAGTACAGGGAAATGATGATGATAGCTGGCTTACTTGGTTGTGACAGGTGGCTGGCGTCGACAAGGGCGGAGCCCGGGAGACAGCGACCTGCGGTACCTGTGGCAGCAGTGTAGAGCCAACGGCGAGGTGATGAAATCCGCCGCCGGGGATGTCCACCTGTGCACAGGGGAAAGCTAGAGGAGAGAGGTAAGGGGAGCTTACCTAGGATATCTTCGCTAGTAGGTTTGAGACCCGTAGTAGCAAAGGGGCCAAAGTAGAGAGACGGCTTCAGGCCGAAGCCCAGGGCAGAGTGGATTAAATACCTCGCCGCTGACGAGGAGCAGGTGTGCGCGCGGCTGGCGCCGCTGATGAGCGGCAAGTCATAACAGTACTCCCCCCTCTAGCAGCGCCTCCTGGCGATGGTTTTTCCGGGTGCGCTCGATGAAACTCAGAAATGAGTGACCAGTCCAACACCAGCGAGGAAGGCACCCACTGTCTCCACTCGGGTCCATAGCCCTTCCAATCCACCAGGTACTGCAATCCGCGACCCTGGCGTTGGGCGTCCAAGATGTCAGCGACGGTCCAGGCCGGATGGCCACCAATCATCCGGGGAGCGGGGTGCGCCGCAGGTGGAGGGCAGAGGGGGTCAGAGACCACCGGTTTGATTTTGGAGACGTGGAAGGTGGGATGGATGCGGAGGGAGGAGGGAATAGCCACACGCACAGCCACCGGGTTGATGATCCTGGTTATGGGATAAGGGCCGATGAACCATTGAGCCAGCTTTCTCCTCTCACCCTTTAGGTTTACGTCCTGTGTGGATACCCAAACTTGCTGTCCCACCTGGTAGGCAGGTGCAGGTCTCCTATGTCGGTCCGCTGTAGACTTATTGTGCTCCGCCGTGCGTAAAAGCGCATTACGCGCCGTGGACCAAAGGGAACGGCACCGCCTCAGATGTGCCTGGACAGAGGGAACAGCCAACTCGCCCTCCTGCGCGAGGAACAGGGGTGGATCATAGCCCAAGGATGCTTTAAAGGGCGACATCCCGATGGCCGTAGAGCGAGAGGTGTTGTGGGCGTACTCCACCCAGGCGAGGTGAGAACTCCAGGACGTGGGTTTAGATGAAGTTACGCAGCGGAGCGTAGCCTCCAGCTCCTGATTTGTCCGCTCACACTGTCCGTTAGACTGGGGGTGATGGCCGGAGGAGAGGCTTACCTTGGCTCCCAGGGCATTGCAAAATGACCTCCAGACGTCTGAAGAAAACTGGGGGCCACGGTCGGAGACCACGTCGACCGGGATTCCATGCAGTCTGACCACATGCTGGATGAGGAGGTCCGCCGTCTCCAAGGCTGAGGGAAGTCCACGTAGGGGCACGAAGTGGGCGGACTTGGAAAAACAGTCAACGATGGTCAGAACTGTGTCAAAGTTGTTGGAGACAAGGAGCCCGGTGACGAAGTCCAGAGCGATGTGCGACCAGGGCCTACCAGGGACGGGCAGGGGCTGGAGCAGACCCGCAGGGGGGGCGTTACCTGACTTATTGGCAGCACAGATGGGGCAGGCCCGGGCGTAACGGGCGGCATCCTTCCGCAGACCTGGCCACCAAAAGGATCACTGGAGAAGGTCGATCATCCGCGAAGCTCCAGGATGGCAGGTGAGCTTGGAGGTATGGAGCCAGTGTATAACGTCCCCCCGGACGGCAGATGGCACGAAGAGCCTCCCCTCCGGTCCGCCGCCAGGGTCCGGTTCCGATTCCTGCACCCTCCCGATCTTGTCTTCTATGTCCCATGTGACAGCCCCCACGACGCATGACCTGGGCAAGATGGTATGAGCAACGTCATCTGCGGCCTCCGGGGCAAATTGCCTGGAGAGGGCATTGGGTAGGCAGTTCTTGGAGCCAGGCCTATATGTGATGCTGAACTTAAACCTTGCAAAGAACAGGGACCAACGCGCCTGGCGGGCGTTCAGACGCTTGGCAGATCTCAGGTACTCCAGGTTCTTGTGGTCAGTGAGGACCACAAAAGGCAAGGCTGCCCCCTCCAGCCAGTGACGCCATTCTTGAAGGGCAAGCTTGATGGCAAGAAGCTCTCTGTCCCCCACGTCGTAATTTCGTTCCGCCGGGGACAGGCGCCGAGAGAAGAAGGCGCAGGGTCGCTTGACTCCATTGGCTGGGGACCGCTGGGACAACACCGCCCCCACCCCCGTGTCCGAAGCGTCCACTTCCACAATGCACTGCAGCGCGGGATCGACCTGGCTGAGGACCCGGGAGGAGGAGAACTCCATCTTCAGCGCCTGGAAGGCCGAAGCGGCCTCTTCAGTCCACCAGAACGGGGTCTTAGGAGAGGTGAGGCGGGTCAGGGGTCCGACGATGGCTCCAAAGTTCGGGACAAAGCGGCGGTAGAAATTGGCGAACTCGATGAACTGCTGAACTTGCTTTCGAGAAGTTGGTGTGGGCCAATCCACCACTGCTTTGATCTTCGCTGGGTCCGGAAGCACCTGGTCATGGGAGATGACGAACCCCAGGAAGGAAGTTGTTTTGGCGTAGAATTCACATTTTTCCGCCTTGACGTACAGACGGTTCTCCAGCATTCTCTGCAGGACCCGCCTCATGTGGACCCGGTGTTCATCCCTGGACCTGGAGAAGATGAGAATGTC
Source organism: Pholidichthys leucotaenia (assembly GCA_020510985.1). Taxonomy (NCBI): domain Eukaryota; kingdom Metazoa; phylum Chordata; class Actinopteri; order Cichliformes; family Pholidichthyidae; genus Pholidichthys; species Pholidichthys leucotaenia. The sequence goes on from CM035845.1 coordinate 129,280,511, forward strand.
GTCCAGGTAGACGAATACGAACAGGCCGATGAAGTCCCGGAGGACGTCATTGATGAGGCGCTGAAAGACGGCTGGAGCGTTGGTCAACCCAAACGGCATCATGAGATATTCAAAATGCCTGTTTGGGGTTCGGAAGGCGGTTTTCCACTCATCTCCCTCCCGGATCCGGACGAGGTGGTAAGCGCTGCGGAGATCCAGCTTAGTAAACCAGGTCGCCCCCTGGAGGGAGTGGAAGGCAGTGTCCATAAGGGGCAGGGTGTACCGGTCCTTCTCCGTGATATCGTTGAGAGCCCGATAGTCGATACAAGGATGAAGAGATCCGTCCTTCTTTCCAACGAAGAAGAACCCTGCACCTACTGGAGATGAGGACGGTCGGATGATCCCAGCACTGAGCGACTCCTTCAGGTAGCTGTTCATTGCCTCCTTGTCCGGTGCTGACAGACTGTAGAGACGTCCTGAGGGTAAGGGCGCCCCCTGGCGGATGTTAATGGCGCAGTCGTAGGGCCGGTGAGGAGGTAGAGACATCGCCTTGGATTTACTGAAAACGGCACCCAGGTCGTGGAACTCTGAGAGCACTAGTGTGAGATCCGGGGGCGCGGTGTCCTGAGCTGTGGGAGGCGAGGACGGGGCGCAGGCCGCGGATTGGAGGCAGGTACCCATGCAGAAAGTGCTCCACGCTGAAACCCTCCCAGTCTTCCAGTCCAAGGCGGGGTTGTGGAGGCGGAGCCAGGGATAACCGAGGATGACAGGTGTTACTGAGGTGGGCAGGACGTAAAAGGAGATATCCTCCCGATGGTTTCCAGAGATGATCACCGGGACAGGGGATGTTTGGTGAGTTACCTTTCCCAGGGAAACTCGGGACAGATTAACCACGGCGAGAGGAGTATCGAGGGGGTGACAGTGGATGCCCAGTCGGGTTGCCAGGCTTTGTGAAATAAAGCTACCCTCCGCACCTGAATCCACCAGTGCATGTGTGAGATGCCCAGTGAGGTTGTGACAGAAGCGGATGGGCAACGTCAAATGTGTGAGGGGACTTAACCGATTAGCGTCCACGAGGCCCCCTACAGTGACTCGCGGACCACCTCGTTTGGCTTCTCCGGACAATTCTCCACCGTGTGCTGGCTACCTCCGCAATACATGCAGAGGCCCAGGTCACGACGGCGCTGTTTCTCTGCCAGGGGGAGCTTTGTCCGGCCCGTCACCATTGGTTCCGACTCCTCGGAGACCTCCGGCGGCGGCAACGCCAGGTGGCGAGCTTGGGGCAAACGTGCAGAGGCACCCCGCGAACGAGAAGACTGCTTCCGCTCGGAGGTGCGCTCGCGCAGCCTGTTATCCAAGCTGATGGTGAGAGAAATCAGCTCCGCCAGCGTCTCCGGGGTATCCCATCCAGCCAGCTCATCCCTCAGACCAGAATTTAGGCTGCGGAGGAAGATGCCGCAGAGCGCGCGCTCTTCCCAGCCAACTTCCTCCGCGGTAACCCGGAAGTCGATCACGTAGTCGGCCGCCGATCGGCTCCCCTGTTGGAGTCCGAGAAGGCCGTCGACCTGGACACTGTCCAAACGCGAATGATCGAACACTTCCAGAAATTGTCACACGAACTGGCCATAGGTGAGGGTGGCGTAGCTGGGCTTCACCATAATGGCGTAAGCCCAGGTAAGCGCACGGCCCTCAAGGAGATTTCCTATATAGCCAATTCTGCTATGGTCTGAGGGAAAATCTCCGGGAACGCGAAGAAACACGGACTCACACTGCATAATAAAAACCCGAGCTCCACCCAGCTTACCGCTGAAGCGAGCAGGAGTGGGGATTGGTGTGAGCCGTGTTGGCGCACCCGGAGCAGGCTGGACGGCCACCGGAGCCGCAGGAGCCACGCCACCCGGACGAGCCGAGGGGAACGGCTGCTGGGGGTCCAAGCGGTCTAATCGGTTAGTGATGTTAATTAATTGATTTAATATCACCTGTTGCTGATAGGCTATTGAATCCACCCGAGCCTCGAGGGTGGAAAGACGGCGTGCGAGCCCGCTGTCTGCCGAGCCGCTCTGCTGAAGCCGTACTGACATAACGCACGGCCCAGGAGACACACACGCAGGCTCAGGATAGATTCAACAGCTTTATTAGCAACAGGGAAGTGTATGGCTGCGTGTCTGTGGAATAAGAATGTATTGGTGGTGGTGTCTGCGTCAGGCACGGGGGCAGGAGGCCGTACAGCCGGACAACCCTGTGGGAGAGAGCAGAGGGAGAAGGGTAACGGGCACCACACCAATACAGGGAAATGATGATGATAGCTGGCTTACTTGGTTGTGACAGGTGGCTGGCGTCGACAAGGGCGGAGCCCGGGAGACAGCGACCTGCGGTACCTGTGGCAGCAGTGTAGAGCCAACGGCAAGGTGATGAAATCCGCCGCCGGGGATGTCCACCTGTGCACAGGGGAAAGCTAGAGGAGAGAGGTAAGGGGAGCTTACCCAGGATATCTTCGCTAGTAGGTTTGAGACCCGTAGTAGCAAAGGGGCCGAAGTAGAGAGACGGCTTCAGGCCGAAGCCCAGGGCAGAGTGGATTAAATACCTCGCCGCTGACGAGGAGCAGGTGTGCGCGCGGCTGGCGCCGCTGATGAGCGGCGAGTCATAACAAAGCTTAGACTTGATGGAGAAAGCTAAAAGAGGTAAAGGGGTAATGATGACTTGGTCTTGTTGCTGTTGAACCAGAAAGTCTTGTTTTCTGCTTACCATTTATATTTTGGATGTTTCTGAGTGAAGCAAAGGCTTCAAAATTTGCTGTCTGTTAGGTTATAAACAAATGCAGGTGGCTCACACCACAGAAAGTATTTACAGCAATTAATGCTTCACAACTGCAAGAGGACCCTGACAGAAATTCTTCCATTGTGTTAAAAATCTGATTTATTCAGTTTGATTCATTCAAACAAAATATTTATTCAGAGTTTATACAATGCAACAAATGTGATCTTAGTAAGATAAAATATTTTAAATCAAGGCTGTATACAGTATGTACTTGTTTTTTTGGCTGACCAAATATTTCCTCGCTATGCAGTTTTCTGTAAGAAAACTTTTATTTGCTTTAAGATAGTCTTTACTTATTTTAAGCAATTTAACCTTGCTCTGCTAGCAGAATACTAAAAAAAAAAAAAGTAAAATTATCTATTGCCAGGCAGGGCTGGACTGGGACAAAAAAATCAGCCCTGGCATTTTTGATCCAGGCGGTCCACCATGCTCAATCAAATGACATCAGCACAGACAGTCTATTATGTCTGGAAATGAGGCACTTTCAACGGACTTGAGCTGAACTCCCTTTTATTCAACAGACAACTAACTATATACAGAAAGGCGGCGCCGTATGGCACTACGGTCAGTTCTCCACGTGATGACGTCACCTGAGGTGAGCCACCATGTTCAAAACAACACATTTACCCCCCCCCCCCCGAAAAACTCCAAAGAACTTTATGCGATTACTTGAGCACCTGGGTAGACTATCGGTATGCCCGCATGACCGAGTGAATTATTCTGCCACTGTTTTTGGTCACATCCAGGCTACACTCAAAAGTTACTCACAAAGGGACAAGAGTTGCAAATTAGCTAATAGCTATACACTCTGCAACACATCAGATTGATTGTCATTGATTAATTGTCTATGTTTATTGCACTATCCCTGTCAAATAAACAAATAATCTAAAGTCCTTTAGGTGGCGGGTTCTCTGCCGAACCCAAGCTGAATGGCACTTGGGCTGCGATGCCACCGATGGCTCCAGCAGAAGCTCCTCAAGAGCTCCAGGTCCTGTGTCGCCGAAGTCCCAGCCTGATCTCGTCGTGTCCGCAGCTGTCTCTTGATCCGGGGCCGAAGTCGTGCCACTTTCCAGAGGCAGCTGGTGTGCCATCGTGACCCATCACCGAGGCCAAAGGTGGTTGGGCCCAGCTGTGTTGTGATCTGCATCCGCGTTGTCCAAAATGACTGCAGCTTGTGGGTGCGATTGGGACACTGGATCCGAACACAATCCAGCACTGTGAATCCAAGTCACTTCACCCGGCGTTTCCTGTCGAACCTCTATTTCATCTGTTGCTGATGTTCAACCACCCTCCCCCTAAGTGAAGGCCTTTCTGTCGGGGTAGCCTCCGATATGGGGTGTAGTCAGTCCAGAGGAAGGGACATCTCGTGTCCTAGCATCAGTAGGGCCGGGGAGAAGCCCGTTGTGGCATGAGGTGTCATTCTATAATGTAGCAGGGTGCTCTGTAATGCAGCCGAGAACAGGAGCCCATCTGCCAGGGGTGCATTGAGACAGTTCTGGTCTGGTTGAATCCCCCCTCCCCCCGTTCGCCTGCAGGTGGTAGAAGGTGTTTTTTTATGTGCTTGATGCCCCTTTCCCTCATAAATGCCTCAAAATCTGCTGAGATAAATTGCGGTCCGTTGTCTGTTTTGATGGCATCCGGTATGCCCCAGCAGGCTAAGAGGGAGTTGATAAAATCGGTGACTATGTTTGTGGTAACCAAGCTGGTAGGCAACACCTCAGCCATTTTTAGTGGAGGTTGTAGGCCACTAATAGAAAGCGTTGGTGCTGGGGGGACGGTATGCAGCTCGCCGCATATGTCCAATTGGACGTGTTTGCACGGAGCTGATGGCCGTGGCAGTGGTTGCAGGGATGGAGGTGATTGCATGCCAGTTTTCCCGCTGGCTAGGAAGGGCATACAATCTTTCACCATGGTCTCCACGTTTTTGTCAATGCCTGGCCACCAGACTGAGCCCCTACACTGTTGTTTGATTCTGACAACACCCAGGTGGCCTTCATGTACCATGGTCAGGATGCGGCCTTTTAGCGCCTCTGGAATCACAGTGCAGTGCCCTCTTGCCATGCAGACATCGTTCTAAATCGTCCTTGACTCTGTGGAAGGGTGCGTGTTTCCCCGGCACATTGGAAGGCCAGCTCTCGTGAATAAAGGTGCACAGCTGGGTCAGAGTTGGGTCTTGTTCGAATGCCGCCTGGAGCTCTTGCAGGGAGACAGCATTTTGGATTGGCCCATGCCCATCAGCTCCAGCTCCAGGGGGTCTCAGTAATCGTTCGGAGTGGGGTTAAGCATGGCCCGGGACAAGAGGTCCGCCACTATGTTTTCTCTGCCCGGCGTGAACTGGATGTTAATGTCATATGCTTGAAGTCTTTCTGTCCACCTGTAGATGCGCAGAGGTTTGTGCCCCACCCCTGATGTTTCCAGCAGTGCCGTGAGGGCTCTGTGGTCTGTCTGCAGCGTGAAGTATCATCCATATAGGTACATGTGCCAGCATTCGCACACTCAAACGCATGCAAGTGCCTCCCTTTCTCCCACTGAGTACTTCTGCTCAGCCAAAGTGGGTGACATCAAGATGAACGCCACTGGGTGCTCAGTTCCTCCTTGCGGTTGCGACAAAACGGCTCCTAATGATGTGTTGGAGGTGTCAAGCATCACGAACGTGGGGCTTTGTGGGTTGAAATGGGCGAGTACCGGTGGGAAGGTGACTTGTGTTTTCAATTGGCTGATGGTGGCAGAGCATGCTGGGGTCCACAATGAGGGTGCATCCTGCTTCAGGAGGGCGTGTAGTGGGTCTATTGTCTCCAAGTGCTGGGGAATGAAATGCCCGTAAGAATTCGCCATGCCCAAAAAGGATGAGAGTTGTGCGGGAAATGATGGTTCAGGTAGCTGCAGTACCACCTCAGCGTTTTAGTGTAAGGGGATCATGCCCTCAGCAGACAGACAGAAACCCACAAACTCGGTGGTCGTTGCTCCAAAGATGCATTTCTCCCTGTTGAGTGTGAGGCCGTGTCTTGTTAACACTTCCATAACCTTATCAAGGCAGGCGTCGTAGGAGGGCGATGTTGCGCTGTGCACCACAATGTCGTCCAAGTACACCACCACCCCTGGGATACCGGCGAAGATGGTAGCCATGATCTTTTGAAAATAGCTTTGGGCAGAACTAAGGCCAAAAGGCATGCGGGTGTACCTCAGTACTCCCATGTGGATGTTGAAGGCTGTTAGGTTTCAGCTGTCTGGGTCAAGAGGAACCTGTAGGTCACCTTGGCGGAGGTCCAGTTTTGAAAAAAACCTTGGAACGCCGTCGTTAGTTCCTCCATTGTGGGCAGGGGATATTTGTCGGAGATCGCCACCTTGTTCGCCATTCTGAGGTCGATTCACAGTCATAGGCTGCCTGTCTTCTTCCTTGCCACTACCAAGATTGAGATCCAGGGAAATGCGCTGACCTACTCGACGATGCTGGCATCTAAAAGCTTCTGCAGCTCTGCTGTGATGTTGTCTGTCATGTCCTGGTGAGCACTCGCCCCCACCAATCCCGTTTCCTCTGCTGACGCACCTGCTGATCCTGCTGAGCCAGCGTTTATAAGGAAGCGGTCTTCAGTGATTCATTGCTGGCTTGTTTGGGTATACTGCCTCGAGCAGAATAGATCAAATCAGTAAGCTTTATGTGTTTTTGGGTTTCTGTACCTGACACCTTTTCTCCTCCTTCTCTTCCAGGTTGCTGCCGACGAAGCGGTGCGTCTTCAGGGGTCACAGTGCACTCACCAGCCTGTTGCTCCACCCATCGCAGCTCATCATCTCCACCTGCTCAGACTCTGCTCCTTATTCCCCTTCCCAGCAGTCCCGACCTGCTGGTTCCTCTCCTTCACTGGGCTCTGAGCCGGTCTCTCTCTTCCTCCCATGTACTGTAAGTGGTATTATTTGGATGTCCACATCCTCCTCCATTCCTCTGCTAATCAGCTTTCGTCTCACCCTCTGCAGGTTTGCTGCTCCTCTGGCGAGTGACTGGTTTTCTTCAAGTTCGCATCTTTTGAAATTTAATAAAGGGTCAAACATTATTTTGTGTGTGTGTTTCTCTTGGTGTTGCAACTTGCATTTAGGCTGACTGTCCAATCAATATGACATTGTCCCATAGTAAAAAGGGGTAGCCGGCGGACAGGCTGAATTTTTGGGGACATCATGGGGTCAATGAGTGGTCGGTGGTTGAAAGAGGTGAGGCAGCTCAGCCTCGCGAAAAGCACTGGCCAACGGTGTTGCCAAGATGAGGCAACCAACAGAACAGTAGAGCCCATTGGGTCGGTGATGGAGAAATTCAGCTCGCTGATCAGGTCAATGCCCAGCACATCGGCCCCCTGGCCTGTCACCTGGAAGGTGAATGATGGAATGGCCTTAGAGCCGTATTGCACAGAAAAAAATATTGTCCCTACTCATACCAATTCTGGTGTGGCCGTAACAGAATAAGTTCTCCCACGTTAGCTGTGATGGTTTTCCAAGGGAATAGCTTCCTGACCATAGACATGCTCAGAAGGGACCTCGAGGCTGCCATATCCAGTAGCGGCAGCACGCCGACCAGCTCCACTGTGCACCACCTGAATGGCCAATTTTTGGAGCCAACTGAGTGAATGACGGCTAAGCTTGGTGATCAGGCTGTTGAGTCTGTCAAGGTTGAGCGATAGACCCTGGCAAAATGGTTCAGCTTCTTACAGTGGTAGCATTTCACCCCCCTAGCTGGGCAGGCAGTTGATTGGGTCTGATGTCTGGATGAACCACAGTCATTGCAGTACAGGCGCTCACCCGCATTGTCCCATTCCTACTCTTCTTCTGGTTGTAGTGGGGAGAAGTGGAGCTGGAACACTGGGCGGGACGATGTTCGTGGGGCCGGACGAAGGGCTTGCTGGCTATGCGGTGATAGCTGTGATAGTAGCTTGTTGGCCGTTTCCATTTGGGATGCCATCCTCACAACCTCGTCTAGTTTTAGCCTGTCTTCTGCCAGAAATAGCTTATTCTGCAGCCACTTGTTGTTAGTATTCTTTGCTAGCTTGCATTGTATTAGTTCATCTTCTAAGTGGCCAAAAACACACCTGCTCTCTAGGGCTTGGAGCTCTGTAGCAAACTGCAGGATTGTCTGGTCCGTGCACTGACGGTGTCAGCTGAAAACCACTCATCATGCCATTACATTGCGTCTGTCAGCAAAAAGCCTGTTCATCACTGCCACACAGTCCTCGTATGTGTCTGCAGAGCCCAGGGATTGAAGCATATGCAGCCCCTTGGTGCTGAGATGGCATTTTAGCAACCCCTTTAGCCTCTTGTCATTGTCATTGTTTAGACTGGCAGTAGCGATAAAATTCTGGAATATCTCGTTCCAGTGGGTCCAGGGGATCAGTGGCTCACCTGGTAGAGTGAGGAATGGCTGCGGGGTGCCATGCACGCTTTCATGTCAAAGTTATCAGGGTTTATCCTCATCGCCATTTGTTATTTCTGGAAATGAGGCGCCGACAACGGATGTGAGCCGAATTCCCTTTTATTCAACACACAACTAACTATATACAGAAGGATGGCACTGTATGGTGCCACGGCCAGTTCCCCACATGATGACATCACCTACAGTGAGCCACCACGTCCAAAACACCACACAGTCCAGTTAAATATGTGCAAGTATTGTGCCATTCCCCAAAGCAATGGTAAAGCTGAGTAGTAGGCAACATGCAAAATAGGGCAATCGAATAATTAGTCACATTATCGCATTCCTGTTTAAAAGATGCCTAACTGGGAATAATTTTAGAACATAAAGCTTCTCCCCTTACTACAATCACAGGGATGTGCAGAGACATTTTGAGGGGCCGAAGAAAGGACACTCTCCCACTCTGACTCCTGTTACTTGAGTAATTACCAGCCTACTGTAAGTCTTCTAATATTAGAAGCTTTGTTAAGGGCTTCATGTCAACTATGAACAATTTGCTAAGTAGCAACATTGAACCATCACACTTATTGGCCTAACAGTGTTACGGTCTGAGCGCTGATTTTTATCCGTGCTCAGGTTGTCCAGTTTTTCTCCAGCTCCACCCCACTCCGGGCCTGGTCTTATGGCCTCCTCCGAGGTTCGTAGTCTTGACAGCGTCTCAGTGGTCTTCCAGCTGTCAAGCCCAGCTGCTCTGGGACAGCTGTCTGTTATCATCATTAATTACCTTCCCCGCTTCTGATTGGTTTCTGTTCCCCATTTAAGGGAGCAGCTGAGAATGACTCCTCGCTGCGACCTAAAGGAAGAGACCCGTACATTGTGCTTCCCCATGTACGTGACTGGAGTTCCTACGCCCAACTCCAGTTCTCTCAGTGACTCTGTCCTTCACCCTCCAGTAAGTGCTACTGCTCAGCGTGGGTTCTGCCGTTGCTGCCTTCCTTAGCTTTTCACCCGAGGTGGAGTTCTATTTAGAGTTATGAGCGTGTTTTTGCCCCTCGTGGCTCTTTACTTTGTCATTTGTATATTTAAATCTTTTGTTAATAAAGAAACGCAAACTCATCGGTTGTCTATAGCATCTCCTTAATGGCTCGCGAGAGCCATTCGTAACAAACAGAGGTTAGAATTATCAAACTTGGACGCATGCACACGCAGCAACCAGCAGTGGGTGAAAAAGTTTGGCATCTTAGTCTCTGTTTTTATGCACTTTAATGTGTTTTAACGTAATTCTCTGTGCCGTTTTTGTCCTTGAATGTTTGTGGACTATATAATGAAGAGCTCTTTGGTTCAATCAGTATGGATTTTCTTCTTGTTTTTGCACTGTGGCTTCTTTCTTACCGGCTCTTTGTTTGGGACGTCAGCGCGGTCACGCTGGTAAGAATGCAGTACTCCAGAGACATGTTACTGCAGCTAAACATGGATAATCCAGCGTCTGTGTTTGAGTCTGTGCCACAACTGCCGGACTTTATTTTAAGAGACTTTCATGGACACAGCAATGAAAAGAGGAACAAGAGAAGGAAACGCGGAAAGCGTGGAGGCGTAAGATTAAACCTGAGGAGGCGTCATTTTAACTGCATTCCTCTTCCTTCCATTATTATGGGGAACGTACAATCCCTGAGAAATAAAGTGGATGAAATCCAAGGAAATGTACGATATCAGAAGGATTTCAAGAACTGCTGTGTCATTGCTTACATGGAGACGTGGCTTACGGTTCATGACCGGGACCCGGACCTTTGTATTGATGGTTTTGGAGCCCCACTTCACTTGGATCGGCAGGAAGGGGTAACGAGGAAACATCAGGGGGGCGGCGTATGTTTGTATATTAATAAACAGTACTGTACATCTGTCACGGTCAGAGAGCGCATCTGTACACCAGATGTGGAGCTTCTGTCCGTATCGCTACACCCCTTTTATCTGACTCGTGAGTTCCCCCAACTTTGAGTTTTTAATCTCTGACCTAGTTTTTAACTTTTTTAATATGACCCTTCTCTCTTATCTCTTTGTTTTTTCTCTTATCTCTTTGTCTTATGTCCTGATTGGTGGAGCCTTGAGTACTTTTATCGTGTTTATAGTCAGCTTCATGTGTGTCTGTGTTTGTGTTCATGTTGAATGTAATTGTGATTTGTAAATATGTGTCTAGAAGGATGTCACCTGACTGCAAAACAAATCTACCTACGGATGGATAGATAGAGCCTTTATTGTCATTGCATAAAAGCACAACAAAACTGCACATGCCCCCTCCCACATAAAAACTATGAACAACACTCAATCCATACACATCAACAACTCTGATTCTGCACTTGGGGTGTGTGTGATTAACACAGTAGATAGGTAAAACACAATCTCGTTCTACTGTTCATGATTGGTTGTACAGTTGAATGACAATAAGGGTGATTTAATTAATTAACAACCATAGCAAAACACACAGAACATAACATATCAGCATTAAGAAGAGCATTAAAAAGTGAAAAAAAGTGCAGTCATCTTTCTTTCTTTCTTTAAGAATAAAGATAAAAATTTCTTTCCCTGTCAGATGAAATGTGCTAGTGACTATGATGTGTATTGGTGATTTAAAAAGTAAATGGCTTTTGGAAAGGGACTGTTAATGAATCTAGTGGAGAGCGATTTAATTGACCTGTATCGCCTCCCTGAGGGCAAAAGAGTAAAAAGGGGATGACCGGGGTGAGAAATGTCTGTACTGATGGTCCTGGTTCTTGTATGATAACGGGTGTTAGCAATGTCCTGGAGTGATGGAAGAGGGCAGCCAATGACTTTTTCCACAGTTCTTACAACTCTCTGTAGTGCTGTTTTGTCCGCAACAGAGCAGCCTGCATACCAAGACGTGATGCAGTATGTTAAGATGCTTTCAACAGCAGAGCGGTAAAAGGTCATCAGCAGCCTCTTACAAAGGTTGTTTCTTATTAAAATCCTGAGGAAGTGGATAAGTTGCCGGGCCTTCTTAATGATAGCTGTGGTATTTGTGGTCCAGGAAAGGGTGTCTGTGATATGTATACCAAGAAATTTATAGATACAAATGGATACAAATAAAATAAATTGAACCTGAACCTGAACTTTTGCCTTTGACAAGTGAATCCATGTAGTTCTGTGTATGATGCAACACAACCCTTTTAGGCAATTTTTTGACATGAAGTGAACCAATCTTTGACTGTGCCACATGAAAGAAAGAAAGAAAGAAAGAAAGAAAGAAAGAAAGAAAGAAAGAAAGAGAAAATTACTTTATCTATTTTGCAGAATTATTTTGTCATAATTGCCCATTTATTTAAAATATTATTTAATATTATAATATTATTTAAAATACGAGAGCATACCTGTGCATGCCCATAGAAACCAAGTATAAGCAAATATTTCTGCATGCCCGTAGAAAGTTACTGTTACCATGGCTACAGTAACCATGGTGAAACCTGCCTTTGATCTTTGACATCACCACTCGTTCAGTGATGCCTGCCTTTGATATTTGATGATGTCATAGTGAGTCCTATGATATCATAGTCACGTTGTAGCTAGGGGAAATCTTTAACCCCTTGCACTCCGGTCAATTTTCCTAAAAATGCCAAAAAATAATGTGCCCAAAGTAAATCGAAAGCTGTTCTTCAACCCTTTGCAGCATCTTCATGGGGTTGGTCTCATTTAAAAGAAAAAACTTTGAATTTTTTGGCAAAACAGTCATAATCTCTCTAAGTGCTCCGGCCACTGAGTTACAGTCATCTAAACATACTGAACTTGAAGAAAATTGTTAGGTATGGGATATTGGGATCTATTTTATTTCATTGTTGCGCATTGATAGTTCTTGTATAAAGTAATACGCGCATGCGCACTAGGATGTAATGAGTCCAAGTTTGGTTCAATAAAAAAATGGAAGCTGAGCCTCGGCTCCTAAAAACGCACTTACGGTGTCTGTGCTTATTGTGGCACATCCAAGGTTGAATGTGTGTGTGTAAAGTAACAAGGGAGTAACTGCATACACAACAATTGGCGACGAGGACGGGATCTGTGAATGGATATTCCGACACGGAGAGGACATGAGTCGTCGTGAGTGTGACTGTTGACTGTGATAAAAGCTAACTCATTGCAACTCGAAGTGTACACAGAGAGTACAAACCCGACGGTTAATACGGCACCAACCATGGCGGGGATAATTGGGAGAATGGACAGTTTTGATAGCGCATCGGAGGACTGGACAACATACGTGGAAAGGTTGGATCAGTACTTTGTGGCAAACGACATTCCAAACGACAAAAAGGTAGCAGTACTGCTTAGTGTAATGGGAGCTAAGACATACAACTTGCTACGCAGTTTGTTGACCCCAGACAAACCGGCAGATAAGACGTACAAAGACATTGTCACTGTTTTAGAGGCGCATTTGAATCCGAAGCCTCTCGTCATTGCCGAACGTTTTAAATTCCATAAACGGAATCAGTTAAAAACAGAGTCTATTGTTGAATTCGTGGCAGAATTGAGAAGACTGTCTGAACATTGCTCATTTGGAAGAAATCTGTCAGACGCATTGCGAGATAGATTCGTGTGCGGACTGCACAGTGAAAGCGTACAAAAGAGACTGTTAACAGAAAAAGGTCTGACATTGAAACGTGCCATTGAAGTCGCCACGTCAATGGAAGCAGCTGCTAAAGGCGCTACCGAGCTGCAGCAGCAGATGGCGCAAGAATGCCATGTTCACGAGTGCAACATGCACAGCATAGACAAAAGACAACAGAAAAAGGATGCATGCTATCACTGTGGAAAGAAATCACACGCTCCACCTGAATGTTGGTTTAAAGATAAGGAGTGCAACAAGTGCCATAAAACAGGTCACATACAGAAAGTGTGCAAAACGAAAGTGAAAGATACAGTGAAGGAGAAAAAGTTCCACAAATTTAAAAATAAACAAAAAGACATGCATGACATTGAAACTTGCTCATCTGATTCAGACAGTGCACAAGATTTAGCTTGCTTTGATGTCTGCTCATTGAAAAGACCCAACAGGGGAATCATATGGGTTTCACCCAAAGTGGAAGGAAAAACACTGACTATGGAATTGGATACTGGATCTGCATTGTCAGTCATGTCTAAGAAGGATTACCAGGCACACTTCTCACATCTGCAATTGCAATCTACAGATGTAATGCTCAAAACTTACACAGGGGAGCGCGTAGCCCCAATGGGCGGGATCAATGTGAATGTGCACTATGGCGATCAACAGTGTGCACTGCCCCTGTATGTTATTGAGAGAGGGGGTGCGCCCCTGTTTGGCCGTGAATGGCTTCGTGAAGTACAATTGGATTGGCAGTCAATTAAAGAAATGCAAGCCACAGTGACCAAAAAGCAGAGCAATGGCTCTACAAATGAAAAATTAAACAAAATACTTCAAAATGCAGGAGAAGTTTTTCAAGATGGCATAGGCAAACTAAAACATCTGAAAGCCCAGATTGTTCTGAATGACGACGCTGTACCCAAATTCCACAAGGCGCGTACAGTTCCATACGCTCTCCGGCCCAAGGTGGAAAATGAACTTCAAAGGTTGGAAAATGAGGGCATCTTATCGAAAGTGGACTGGTCTGAATGGGCAACGCCAATAGTGCCAGTGGTAAAGGGTAATGGCTCAGTACGCATCTGCGGTGATTTTAAGGTGACAGTCAATCCGGTCTTGAAGGCGGAACAGTACCCTCTACCGCGAATTGACGACATCTTCGCAGCGCTGGGCCAGGGTAAGCGATTTTCCAAGATTGACCTTGCACAAGCGTACTTACAGATGGAGATGGAGGAGTCGTCCAAAAAGTACTTGACCATCAACATCTCCAAAGGTCTCTATCAGTACAACCACCTGGTCTTCGGCATCGCTTCAGCGCCAGCAATCTGGCAGAAGGCAATGGATCAAGTCCTACAAGGCATACCGAATACACAGTGCTATTTGGATGACATAGTGATCACGGGAGCTAACGACAACGAACATCTGGAAAATCTTGAAAAAGTGCTCCAAAGACTGAATGAATTTGGATTACATGCCAACAAAGCAAAATGTGAATTCTTCCAGGATGACATTGAATACTGTGGCCACAAAATTAACAAAAACGGGCTACACAAATGCAAAGACAAAATTGACGCTGTTTTGAAGGCCCCACCACCGCAAGATGTCTCTCAATTGAGATCTTTCTTGGGCCTGGTTAACTATTACAGGAAATTCTTGCCCAACCTGTCCTCAGTGCTACACCCATTGAATTCCCTACTCCAACAGGGCACTAAGTGGCACTGGTCCCAGGACTGTGAAAAGGCCTTCAAGCAAGCAAAGCAGTTGGTGACCTCAGACAACATGTTGACACACTATGACCCCGAAGTGCCGCTCAAGCTTGCATGTGATGCTTCCTCTTCCGGAATTGGAGCCGTGCTATCACACCGGTTCACTGACGGAACAGAGCGACCAATAGCATTTGCCTCCCGATCGCTGAATGCAGCTGAGCGTAACTATGCGCAAATTGACAGAGAAGCTCTTAGTTTGGTCTGGGGAGTGAAAAAGTTCAATCAGTATCTATACGGAAAGCGCTTTACCCTCCTCACAGATCATAAGCCTTTAGTTTCAATCTTTAATCCAGCTAAGGGAGTACCAGCCATGGCCGCTGCTCAACTGCAACGGTGGGCCTTGTTTTTGAGTGCTCACACCTACAGCATTGAGTACAAAGGCACACTTCACCATGGGAATGCTGACGGGTTGTCCCGGTTGCCACTACAAGTCGCACCGCCAATTAAGACCAAGGAAGCGGTGGACATGTTCCAGATGACACAAGTGGATCCCCTACCAGTCACAAGTGAGGAGATCGCACGAGAGACAGGCCGCGACCCTGTCTTGTCTAGAGTCTACGAGCTGACACTGAAAGGCTGGCAACGCAAGGGTGACTCATCCTTACCGGGCTATTCCAGTCGCCGTGAACAGCTCACAGTGCATCAAGGATGCATTTTGTGGGGGGCGAGGGTAGTGATACCACAGAAGCTGCGCCAGAGGGTTCTCTCAGTGCTACACGAGGGACACTTAGGTGTGGTGAAAATGAAACACCTCGCAAGAAGCTTCGTATGGTGGCCTGGAATTGATGGACAGATCGAGGACATTGCAAAGACATGCTACGGGTGTCAGCAGACCCAAAAGACTCCACCAACAGCCCCACTGCATGTGTGGGAATGGCCTACAAAACCATGGCAACGGGTTCACATCGACTATGCGGGCCCTTTCATGGACCGCATGTACCTGGTCGTAGTTGATGCGCATTCAAAGTGGCCTGAGGTTTTCTGCACAAAAACAGCAACCTCTGCAAAGACAGTTGAACTCTTACAGGCCCTGTTCTCACGCACAGGCCTTCCGCATCAGATTGTGAGTGATAACGGAACACCTTTCACTTCTGAAGAGTTTCAGCGCTTTGTTAAAAGGAATGGCATACAACACACCACCATTGTGCCATATCATCCAGCTTCTAACAGCCAAGCGGAACGTTTCATTCAGACTTTCAGTCTATGAAGGCCATGGATAAGGACTGTGCATCGCTACAGCAGAAGATTGCAAACTTTCTGCTGGCCTATCGCAACAGTACACACGCAATAACAGGACAGACACCTGCCATGCTCTTCCTAGGGCGTCCCCTGCGCTCACGCTTAGACTTATTGAAACCCAGTCTACAGCAACGTGTACAGAGAAAACAGACGGAATCTGCTCTCCGATCCCAGACGCGCTCACTGCGTACCTTCCAAGTGGGACAACAGGTGATAGCCAAAGACTACCGCAGCAAAGGACAAAAGTGGCAGCCTGGTACCATCGTGTCACAGACAGGACCGTTAACCTACGAGGTGAAAATCGGGCCAGACCTACTGTGGCGTAGACACGTGGATCAGCTGTTGGATGCATCTGGAGCAACCAACATGGATGCCAACGCTACACCATTCCAGGGTGACTTTCAGTTCAGTGACGAAGATCAAGCCACAGGCGGGCCTGAAGCCGATGCAGGTGATACTGCACCAGTCCCTGCTGTTCCTCAAAATCCTCCTGCCGACGCTCCACCAGAGAGGCGCTATCCAGAGAGAATTCGGAGACCTCCAGAGTGATTCCAGGACTGAAATGGGTTATGGTAGAATGAGAGTAGATAGGTTAGATGTATTTAGTTATGATTAATACTTACTCAGGTAAACAACCTTTAGTTAGTGGGGATATCAATGCTGGAAGGGAGGAGTGTTAGGTATGGGATATTGGGATCTATTTTATTTCATTGTTGCGCATTGATAGTTCTTGTATAAAGTAATACGCGCATGCGCACTAGGATGTAATGAGTCCAAGTTTGGTTCAATAAAAAAATGGAAGCTGAGCCTCGGCTCCTAAAAACGCACTTACGGTGTCTGTGCTTATTGTGGCACATCCAAGGTTGAATGTGTGTGTGTAAAGTAACAAGGGAGTAACTGCATACACAACAAAAATAAATTTGGCCTGGGTGTTTTTTTGGATACAAATGCTTGCAAATAACACACAGCTTCAGATCCGGGCTGGAAAATGCAACAGAAATGTAGAACCAAGTGTTATCCAACTGAGGTCCAAATTTTGTAACAATATCACAAAAAATGAATATATTACACACCTTTTTCCTCAGGCTGTTCCCAGGCGATTTGGAACTGTGCCAAATTGTGCCAAATGGCACAGTTTGGAAAAACGTCTGTAACTTTTGAATGATTCAATGTAGAAGCTTCATTTTGGGCTCTAATGAAAGGTCAGACTCAGAGCTGTGTCTGTGTGTGTGTGGGGGGGGGGGGGGGTGGCCCCCCCCCTCGCTACAGAGGATGGACATCGGCCATCGCTACATGACGGATTAGCCTCATGTGGGATGTGGGACAGCAGCTCAGTCACCGCGGCTTCCCCCCCACCCCCTCGCTACAGAAGAATAGTCAGGAATAAAGAATAATTTAGCTTATAACACCTTACCTCTTCACAGCAGCGTCCTGGCGAACTTCTCTTCCCCATTGTCAGACGAACGCGACGCTGGTCCGCTCGTGGTTCTGGTCTCGCGACCCGATCAAAACATAATTCCATTATTGCGGTTTTGTGCTTCCATGATTGCGGTTTTTGGGGAACGATTTTTCAAAACAAATAACAGTAGTAATTAAAAAAAAGACTGGCGAAGGCGTGTGTGTCACTCAGCCTTCGTCGTCAGCGTCCGTCGGTCTATGACCTTGGAAGAAATCATAACACCCACTCTGCTGGAACCAAAACAAAAAAAGTACCGCCTGTAGCCAAACATGCCGATGCGCGAATGGCACTTCCTGTCACACAGGTTGCATTTGTGGATGGTCTCCGTGCTGCTGGGTCTGTGACGGTTCTTCCTGCGGGTCCTTTTTTGATCTGCTGCAGCAGCCAGTCTTCACCCAGCCTTAAAAAAAGCAGCTCGCGAACTTCTCTGCTTCAATTGGCTCACTGCATTCACAGCGTTGGGAGGCGGGTCCTTCTGGCTAGGTTTTCAGTCATTGGTTCTTCAAGGTTTCAGAAACCCAATTCAAGGCTCTTATTAGTCAAATGAGAGGTCAATCAGATGAACTAATCTGTTCGCGGCTGTGTCTGCAGCTTTTATTTTCAGTGCACGCTTGGACGCCATACACCACCTACATCACAATCTCCATCATGCGTCCTAGAGCGCACGAGAGCGCCCTCGTGCGCTCTAGGACGCAGAGACTTGCCCGTCCACGGTACAACGGAGCGCAAGAGGTTAAATGAACATCCATAGGACAGCTATGGGTGTTCGTTAAAGATGTCCCCTCCTAAACTTCCACATATCCGGGGAGGCTGAAATTCGGGGATGCGCCCCCTTGTAACCTCAGCACAGCAGGTATCAAATCTGAGCACGGTCTGTGAAACGGTTCGGGAGATGCGCGCGGAACACACACACACACACACACACACACACACACACACACACACACACACACACACACACACACGAACAGACAGACAAAGATTTCTTGCATTATAATATGATGTACTAAATTCATGAGAGAAAAAAATCAAAATTACAAGAAAAACAAACTTGAATTTAAAAGATAAAAGTTACAAATTCTTGGAAAAAGAAAAAAAAAAGACTGGAGTGGTGGCCTAGTTGATAAAGCATCCGCCCCACAACTGGGAGGTTGTGGGTTCAAGCCTCGGCCGAGTCATACCAAAGATCATATAAAAATGGTACTTCCTGTCTTCTAGCTTGATGCTCAGCAAGAATAGAATGGGGGAAGGAAAAAGTTGCTTGTGGTGGCGCCTTCCATGGCAGTGGCCCCTCCTGATTCTAGATGTGATTAACATTGTAGATAGGAGCAACATAATTTCATTCTACTGTACATGATTGGCTGTATGGATTGAATGACAATAAAGTTGTCTTCTTCAAAAGTTGGAAATTTATGAGGAAAAAATTACATATGTACAATTACAGTTGTTGAGAATGAAACACAGGAAGTTATCTAAAAGATTTACCAAATTCATTAAGAAAAAGTATATTAATAAATTGTTGAGACAAAGGTTAGAAAATCACAAGAGAAATATGATTCAGAAATGTAGCTCGTTTGCAATAATTTAAAAAACAATTAAGGAAAAAATCAGTGGAAAGATGAGGGAAAATTATTAAGACAAAAGTGCAAAGATGGAAAAAAGATGCCAGTTTATGACACAAAAGTCACAAATTCAAGAAAAAAATGTCAATCCATGAGCAAAAATTTTTCATGAAGTTTCAATGTTTTGTTAAAAAGTCTATAATTAAAAAAAGAATAAAAATAATCATAAGAAAAAAAGGAGGTAGTTTAGGAAAACTATCCAAATTCCCATTTAAAAAATCCACATTTTCAATAAAAAAAATCTCTGATTTAGGTGGTTGTGTAGTCCGAAACTGTACACAAGTAAAAGGGGGTTATCTTTTCTTTATATATTATCACTCATACATAAGAGTAAGTTAGTCCCTTCCACAGCATGTGGGACACCATGTGGTGTATGGGGCGCCGCCTATCTCAGTTTCACTGACCCTAGGCCACACAGCTACTGTGAGCAGTGAAAGTTACAATGGGGGGTTCAGTCCTCTGGTAGCTCTGTGCACTAACTTTCCTTTCCCCGTTCTGTTATGCTTAGCACCAAGCTAGAAGGTACTACTACTACTACTACTACTACTAATAATAATAATAATAATAATAATAATAATAATTGTTATTATTTTAAATATGTATATTAGATTGAACTCTAAAATATATTCTTAATTACATGATCAGTAGAAAATATAACAGTTTACTGTTATCATTTATTAACATTATGTAGCTAAATAATTAGATGTTCTGCCTTGTATCAGCTCTGACATTCTTTTAATGTTCTAAAGCAGACCACAGTCCTGTACAGTAGGATGATGACCCTCAGTGATTTTCAGCAGCAGTAGAACAGATTCCAACGTCAGCTTTCATGTCAGTTGTACCAGTGCATCTCAGTAAATTAGAAAATCATGATTTGTCATTTAATTGTAAAAACTATAATTATTATCATCAAAATTAAATGAGGTTTAAAATGTTTTACTCTGTGTATAATAAAGATATGAAAGTCTTTTTTAGAATTAGCTTGCAAAAAATAATATTTTTCAAAAAACTACTTCATTGAAATGCAGTTTTTCTAACTATTAACAGTAAACGTACAATATTTTTATTTAGCTTGTTTCGGTTTGCAAAGTAACCTGCTTAAATATCACAATCAATAAAACAGTTCATCACATCTCTTTTATTGTGGTTATTTCAGTCAAATTAAATCACCCTTTTATTGTCATTCAACTGTACAACCAATCATGTACAGTAGAACGAGATTGTGCTTTACCTATCTACTGTGTATCTACTGTGTCAATGACACACACCCCAAGTGTAGAATCAGAGGGTCGCTGCCATGCAAGGCGCCACCACAAATTTCCCTCCTCCATTCCATTATTGCTGAGCACCAAGCTGGACGGCAGGAAGTTCCACTTTTATATGGTCTTCGGCATGACCCGGCTGGGATTTGAACCCCTGCCTCCCGGGTGTGGGGCGGATGCTCTACCAACTAAGCCACCACTCCGGTATAAATATCAGGTTTATAAATCCTGAGTCCAGCCCGTTCTCTCCACAGCTGACCCTCGGTTCCTACAGGTTCACCAACGTGGACCTCAGAAATAAACCAGAAAAAAGGGGGAAAAAATCAGAGAAATCGGATTTTCAATTCAGATGTGATGGACACTTTTAATATCAGCATAATCAAATTATTACAGATGTCCTGTCCCTCCTCATCTTCATAAAGTGCTCCGTTTTCTCTAAAAATAATCTTAGGTGTTTTATTTACAGCACCACATTAGCAAATAAATAACATCAACCTCCCGATGTCTCTACGGGACTTTAAAAGTTATCTTAAAGCAAGTTATTTCAACCACATCATACCGTATTTTGATATTACCACATTAGTTCATAAACTGACATTAATTGAAAAAGGTTTGATTTCAGAAAAAATAACAGTTTAACATGTTTAATTAATACATTAAGTGAAGCATACAGCACATCAGAAAAAAATGTCATGTAACATGAGCTTAAAGATTCAAGATTCAAGATTCAAAGGCTTTGTTATCATGTGCACAGTTAAGAAATGCTACATTTCCTGAGCAATAAAATTCTTACTTTGCTCTCCGAACGAATGCCAAGGTAATAGGTACCGATACAAAAATTCTAATAAGGTCATGACACACTAACACAGTAACTCAATCCTAATACTAATGGATGCTAATAACACACACACCAACACACAGTTAGGCAGTTAGGACTCCTTAAGCACACCTTGATACTAAATACTAAAACTAATGAGTACTAATAACACACACTAGGCACTTTGGACAGTTAAAGCAGTGAGACAAGAGGAATGAAACTGAAAATCCACTGGATGACTAAAGTCAGAATCAGAATCAGAATCAGATTTATTGCCATTGTTCATGTAGTACACAAACTAGGAATTTGTCTCAGTGCAATGCTGCAACATTAAACATGATAAAATAAAAGAAATAAACTATACATGCAATAAAGTGTAGAATAAGAATGAGTAATGCTAGTCAGCAGTTTTAAATATATTAGCGAGCAGCAGATATTGTGGAGAACCATATAGTGCAGTCGGTAATGCAAAAGTAATAGTGGCATATTGATATCAGAGATGAGGTGAACCTGAGATGGCATGAACCTATGTACAGTGTGTAAATGAGCATTGTGCAACGAGCAGTGTATAATTACAAATTACAAATTAGCACCCGGTGCTAATTTCTCTGTAACGGTAGTACCAGTAGACTGTGCATGATAAGCAGCAGCAGAGATTTTAATTAGCAGCAGAGATGATATGGACATCAGACGGGTGAGATTATGTCTACTGTACAGGTGAGCAGTGTGCAAATTTAGCAGCTGGTGTGTGAGTTCCTATATGCAAAGCTGTGTTGCAGAGTTTTGGGAGTTGTTTTCTGTTCAGGAGTCTGATGGCAGTGGGAAAGAGGGAGTTCCCACTGCCAAAACCGTTTTTTTTAGCTGATTTATGACAATTTTGATGTGCTGAATCCAAAACTCACATTGGTTTTGCTCAATCAGATCAACTTTTTGAATTATGGGCACATGTTATTTTATACGTTTTTGTTTACATTTACGGGTATTTTCGCTTTATATGATGCAAAATTCTTTTTTATGTCTTGAAATTCTCTGAATTTTGAACAATGATGACATAACATTCAATTTACATGTTTTTACCTACATGTACTTACCTTTATATAAAGGTAAGTACATGCACAGTACTAAGTAAGTACAAGTTTTTACTTAGCATCTGATTGAGAGAAACAGATGTCATTTTCAGATTCAGCGGTGCAAAATTGTTTTAAATCAGTTGAAAAAACACAGACAACTTACAAAAAAAATATTTTTGTAACCCTGTGAATCAGATGTTGCTGTTTTCTGTATTATTGGTGTTTTCACATTCAAACCGCTGCAGAATTCAAACAAAAAACTTACTTTGAACCGTTTCTGATTTTGTTCCACTTCTGCCTGAGCCGAGAAAAAAAAGAAGCCAGGCTGAGTCAGGCGCTGAATGCTGGGCTATGTTAGGGCCACAGGGATACCCTCATGTATCCTTCGTTTTAGGGGTTTTGAAGGCTGCATTTGTCGGCTGCATGTGAAGGAACCCGCGGAATGGGACAGCCTTGGACGCAGCACAGTGATGTATCTGGCCTAGAAATGCGCACTTGGAGGATGCAGAACCTGAACTGAGACACAGCCAGTGATTCGGCCGAAGAGATGGGGGTGTTAGAGGTGCATTAAGAGATTTGATTGGGCAGTCCAGTGTCAGTAATGAAAATAAATAAATGGGCTGCTGTCAGTACTTCAAAGGCCGGTGCGCAGCGGTCCTTGAAGCCGTTGTTACATAATTATATTGATGACGATTCACCGGCCCACATGTGTGTCGACCCACTGGGCAAATGCCTGATATGCCAGATGGCCAGTCCAGCCCTATTGCCAGGAAATGCTTGTAACAATAGGAGCTATTGTTTTGTTGTTGTTGCAACACAGATCTCTGGTGTGCTCATGGAAGACATGTTTTGATGTGACACCTGTGCAGTAGTTGTTGCTAGATGCACCCAGTGTTGTATATAAGGCCGCAAAGTGTTATTAATAAATGAGATACCCGGTTGGGACTCAACTTTAAATTCTGTGTCTGCATGTTGAAGACCACAGAATATAACATGGTGGCAGCGGCAGAGGACTTTGAGTAAGTTTGCAGTGCTTCGTCATAGTGGGAGAAGTGGCAGCTAAAGCTAATTAACCCGGACCCACCAACAGTGAGCTATGGATGGGCTAAAACCACCGCAGACGTTGTGCCTAGACGCCAGCAACCTCTCCAGGTCATGGAAGATACGGAGGGATGAGTTTGTGCTGTATGCCATTCTTACTATTGAGGATGACAATGACAAGCAGAAGGTGAAACTTTTCAGCTATCTTGTTGGTGAGAGTGATAGGGAGCTCCTAGACATGTTAATGGGTGATGCAGCTAAAGATACATGGAGGCTAGATGACATTATTAACAAGTTTGATGAACATTGCAACCCAAGTGTTCATGAGACAGTGGAACATTACTGGCTCTTCACAAGAAATCTGGGCACCAGTGAAACGATAGAAAGTTATGTCACAGAACTGAAACTTTTTGCAAAGACATGCAACTTTGGGACATTGGCTGAGGTCTTCACGGGCGCTCCGTCCCAGCCTGAGATCTCTGTGGGTGCAGCTCTTCCATCGGCTGAGGTCTTCGCGGGCGCTCCGTCCCAACCCAGGGCCTCCATGGGTGCTGCTCCCCCTTCAGCTGAGGTCATCGCAGGTGCTCTGTCCCAGCCTGGAACCTCCGTGGGTGCAGCTCCTCCTCAGTCTGGGTCTCCATGGGTGTTGTGTCCCAGTCGGGGACCGCTGTGGGTGCTACATCCCAGCCTCAGTCCAACGTAGGTGCTGCGCCCCAGTTTGGGTCCATTGTGGGTGTTACGCTGCGGCCCGGGGGTCCACCGTGGGTGCAGATCAGGCCCAGTCTGGGTCCACCGTGGATGCAGCTTTGGCCTAGTCCAAGTCCACTGCGGGTGCAGCCACGCTCCAGTCCGAAGCCACTGCAGGTGTAGCTTTGCTCCAGTCCGGAGCTGCCGTGGGTGCTGCTTTGCTCCATCCCCGAGCCACCACAGGTGCTGCCATGCTCCAGTCTGGGGCCACCGAGGGTGCTACAGGCCAGCCTGGAAATATCATGGTCCTCTCTCCTCTGCCTGACATTATTGTGGTCCCCTCTCCGCTGCCTGATGTCGTCATGGTTCCCACTCCTCTGCCTGATGCCGTCGGGGTTCCCTCTCCTCTGCCTGACATCGTTGTGGCTCCCTCTCCTCTGCCTGATGCCGTCATGGTTCCCCCTCCTCTGTCTGACGCCGTCGTGGTTACCTCTCCTCTGCCTGATGTCGTGGTGGTCCCCTTTCTTCAGCCCGAGGATGTTGTGATTCCCCCTCCTCTACCCGATGTCATCAGGGGGCCCCGTTCCTTTCCATTCTCCACACCACCAATTATTCCTGTTGGGCGGTCACCTCCTGGACTACCTCTTCTGTTCGGGTGGTTAAAAACGGAAGACCACCCAACAGACTGTGCCACTGGGGTAGGTGGCCCATGTTCCCCGGGAGTTCACCTGACTCCTTTCATCTTGCCATCCGCCAGGTTTGGGACTCTGGCTGCCCGCCTGAACTGTCCAACTTTCTGGTCCAGGGATTTAGGTGGTTTGGTTTTTGCCTGGTGTGGGTCCTGAGCGTGTTTCTTTGTTTCTTTTTGTTCCCTCCTAGTCTGTTTCCCCCACCACCTGCCCGGGATGGTTTATTGTTCTACTCCTATTCTTTTTTTTTGGGGGGGGGGTTCCTTTTTCTTTGGTGATGTTACCCTGGGTGTCTGGATTCCACCCCTTGAGGAAGGGGCTCTGTTATGATCTGAGCACGGGGGATTCCACTGTGCTCACTCTCATGATCTTTTTCCATATTTGTTTTTGTGTTGTATATGTTGTGTTCTTAGTTCTTGTCATTTTATCCTCAGTTGGTTTTCATATATCTTGTATTGTTTCTTAGTTCTACCCATTGTCCTGTTTATGTTCATTGTATATTTATTTATTGAGTATTTGCTGGTATTTATTCCACAGTCTTTATTTGTTGTCATTTTAGTTCTCATTTTATATTTCTACTCCTGCGTTCTCTCTCTCTCTGAGGCTGTAGCTGTCATGGGCATTCCGGGTTTTGCTCTGGCAGTGGGCGGTGCTTCTGTCAAGCTGTCAGTCCCGTTTCCTCCTCAATCATGACACTCAGCTGCTCTGTATTGTGTAATCTCTCTCACCTCCTGCCTGCTCATGTGATCCACACCTGATGGCACTTGTGATGATTAATTGTCTGCCTTATTTAAGACTGTTTTTTTCGTTTACTCACTTGTCAGTGCCTCAAACTTGTCATAGTGGTTTCTACTATTCCCATCAGAACCCCTTCCCTGTTCCGACGTGCATCCTTGTATTTCATCTCACCATTTTTCTGCACTCTTCAGTTGTAAGTTTGTTTTTGCTCACTGTATGGACTTTGTGTTTTGTTTATTAAATTGCACAACTAGCAATTCAGTGTTTGTGAGTTCCTCTCTGCCCCGAAGGGGCGATTCGTGACAGTGACCTTCACTAAAGCTGTTTCAGTACTATGATGAATGCTAAACCTTGACTGAAACTCCTCAAATAAACTGTTTCCCTGCAAGTGGTCAAATAATTGCATAGCAACAGCTCTTTCTATGATTTCTGAAGTAAAAGGCAGATTAGAAATTGGTCTATAATTGACTAAAACTCCTGGATCAAGTGCTGGCTTTTTAAGTAGCTGTTTAATTACAGTGGTTTAAAAGCCTGTGGTACGTAGCTTATGTTAATGATTAATTAATTATTTGAAGACAATGGGAAGACTTCTTTAAATACCTAGTAGGAATAGGGTCCAGTAGACAAGTTGAAGTCTTGGATGAGGAAATTATTTTTTGTCTAATTCTGAAAGGTCAATTGGGGTAAACTGGTCCAAATGAATATTGGTTGGAGAAGTGACACCTATTACTGTATTTAAATTAATGATGGGATGGATCGGACTGATTTTATCTCTGATAGATGAAATTTTATTATTGAAGAAGTTCATGAAGTCCTGACTAGTAAGCTTTAGGGGAATGCTAGATTTGACATAGTCCTGACTCTTTGTCAGCCTGGCTACAGTGCTGAAAAGAAACCTGTGATTATTCTTGTTCTTTTCTATTAATGCAGAATAATAAGTTGTTCTTACTTTCCTGAGAGTTTTTTTAATGAATTAGAAGATGATTTCTCCAAGCTAAATGAATTTAATCTAATTTAGTGGTATGCTATTTTCTTTCAAATTGATGAGTCTTCTATTTTGAGCTGTGATTTTCTATGTTGAACCAAGGAGTCAGCAATCTCTGATTAGACATTTTCATTTTTAAGGAGCCACCATGTCGAGAGTCTGATGCAGAGGCTGTAACATTATCTACCATGCTATCAACTACAGAAGGAGTGAAATCTTCATAATTTATCTCCATTGTGTTGACACACGGCATTGAGGAAGATGAGGAAACCATCTGCTTAAATTTGGTAACAACACCATCTGAAATATATTTTTCTTTAGGAGCCAAATAGTCAGAAATAGCAAAATCAAATGTTTTGAATGAATGAATGAATCTTTATTTCGGATAGATTAAAAGTAAAGATTAAAAAGAAACAGAATAATATAACAAAGGGGGAAACTCCAACAAGGTCAAATTAGACAATAACTCCTCTGATTATACAGTTCAACATAAGTTATCCGAAATGGGTGATGGCTGAAGCCGCAGCTTATATTGCCCACCCATATTCCATCCAAGAATTCAAAAGAAAAACAAAACAAGAGCGATTACAATTCAGAACAAAGCTAAGACAAAATGTGACAAAAAAACAACAACAAACTAAGCAACAACACAACACAGACTGGATATGGCAATCCTTATGTGATTTTACATGTCATCTTGTATATATGTTTGGAGTATTTCTTCCTTTAGTTTTTTTTAAATTGTCCAAGCGTTGTACATGATTTTAATTCAGGTCCAAAATCGTTCCATAATCTTACTCCTTGCACTGAAACACAATGTTGCTTGGTGGTAGTTCTCACTGAAGGTTTTTGAAATATAACATGTTCCTCTGAAACAATATTGTTTCTCCCTTATTTGGAACAACTTTTGGATATTTGCAGGCAGTGATAGATTCTTCATTTTAAACATTATTACTGCAGTTTTAAAGTCAACCAGATCTTTCAACTTGAGAGCTTTTAATTTAAGAAAAAGTGGGTTTGTTGGTTCCCTGTAAGCGGCTTTGTTTATTATTCTAATAGCTCTCTTCTGAAGCATAAAGACTGGATATACAGTATGTTTGTTTTATATGTATTTCCCCATACTTCAGTACAATATGTCATGTATGGGAGTATTAATGAATGATACAAAGTATTTAATGTGGGTTGATTCAGCAACTATTTCGTTCTGTGTAGTATTGCGATTGATTTAGATATTTTACCTTTAATATAATTAATATGTGACTTCCAACACAGTTTATTATCAATTATTACTCCAAGAAATTTAGTTTCAGATACCCTTTCAATCTCTACACCATTTACACTGGGTTTAGATACTAAGTTGTTGTGATGGTTGTTAAAAACTATAAATTTTGTCTTATTTAAATTGCGCGTTAATTTGTTTGAATCAAACCACAGTTTAAGCTTTCCTAATTCCTTTCTGAGTGTATCCAAAAGTTGTTCCAAATTGCTTCCACTGCATAATAGATTAGTGTCATCGGCAAACAATATTAAATCCATTTTTTCCGAGACTTTACATATATCCTTTATATACATATTGAATAACAATGGCCCCAAAACTGAACCCTGTGGGACTCCACAAGTAACCTTCAGTAACTGTGAGTTTTTGTTACCAACACATACAGTACATACTGATATCTATTCTTTAAGTAACTACTTAACCAGGACAGTGCTACCCCCCTAATACCACAATTTTGTAGTTTCTTTAATAATAAATTATGATCCACTGTATCAAATGTTTTTTTTAAGATCCAGGAATACCCCAACTGAATACTCTTTATTTTCAATGGCAGTTGATATTTTTTCTATAAATTCCATTAGAGCAAATGCAGTTGTCCTCTTGTGTCTGAACCCATATTGCTGCTCACACAATAAATTATTCTTCATTATGAAGTTGTCAATTCTCTCACAGAATATTTTTTCAAGTATCTTGGAAAATTGCGGCAATAGTGAAATTGGTCTATAGTTTGAAAGTTCCCCTCTGTCACCCATCTTGTATATCGGAATTACTTTAGCTATTTTCATTGCATTGGGAAATATACCTGTTTGGAGAGACAGGTTACAAATATACAGTACGTCAGTGGTTTCACTAAGCATTCAATAATAGTTTTGACTAAGAGCATGTCAATACCATCACAGTCCGTAGATGTTTTACTTTTAAACGATTTAACAATTTCAATGACCTCTTTCTCGTCTGTGTTCTTTATGAAAATGGAGTCTTTTATAGCAGTGTTTTTACTTATTGTATCACCCGTAGGTGCCGTAATGGGTATTTCTCAAGCCAAATTAGGACCAATGTTAACAAAAAAGTTATTAAATTCATCTGCAGGTGAAACTGCATTCACACTCTGAGTCGTTGTATTATTTTTTGAAAAATTGGTTGGGTAGCTTGTATTTCTGTTTTTATTTCCAAGAATATTGTTAAGTATTGTCCATGTATTTTTAATATTGTCTCTGTTTTTCTCCAGTTCTTTACTGTAATAGTCTCTTTTACTACATCTCATTATATATGTTAACTTATTTTTGTATGTTTTATACCGCTGCTCTGCTTCTTTTGTCCTTTTCTTTAGAAAAGCTTTATATAATAAATTTTTCTTTTTACGCGCCTTTTGTAATCCTTTGGTTCACCATGGCTTATCGACAAATTTATGTTTAAGCTTTTTCTTTACTAATGGACAATTTTTATCATAAAGAGTGGTTACAATGTTCATAAATGTGTCATAGGCTTCATTTACATCTGATACATAGACTTTTGTCCAGTCCTGCTTCAGCAAGTCTTCTTTAAAAGAAGTGATTGCATTTTGTGATTTGTATCTGAATGATTTTAAAACTTTTTCTGTATTGGCCTCCACGTGGCCATGGATAAGTGCAAAGGATGGCAAATGGTCACTTATGTAGAAGAGCTTGGAATAACGAGGCGATGTGACTTATAAACCAAAGTTTATTATCAGCTTCGCTCTTCTAACAAGTCTCATCTCAGTGCAGAAGCAGAAGTAGAATAAGAGAGCGAACACATTCAGCTCTACATACTTATACCTACACATAACAAAAGACATGCATATCAAAGCTGACATCCCGCATTATCTTAATCCCCCTCCTTTGTCTTCGTACTCCTCCACCTGACCCTGGGTGGTCAGGGCGATCGATCTGGTCTCCACCGCAGCGCCTCGGATGCTCTTTGAGCTTCGCTGGCGGTTGAGACCTCTTGTCCTGTTCTGAGGTGTGAAGTCGTTGTACATATGTAATCACCAAACATTCTCACATGCTTATACATATGTAGGTTATGGGATATATGATTAATATAAACCACAACTTATATCATTTATCAATAATCCACTTTCTATTTTCTTATCAATAATATTAACAAACAGGTTGTCAATAAGTGTAGCAGTGTGAACTGTGATTCTACTGGGATGTGTTATTGTGGGATATAGACTCATACTGTACGTAGAATTCATGAACTCTGTAATTACATTTTGTTGATATGGAGTTAGTAAATCAATATTGAAATCTCCACAAATTACTACCATTTTCTTACTAGTAATATTATTGTACAGCTCGACTAATTTATCTCTGAATGTCTCAATGCAAGTTCCTGGCGTTCTATATATACAACTTATAATTAGATTTTTTGTTTTATCTTGGTCAATCTCAACAGTAACACATTCTAAAATCCCTGGTAGTGCAAAGGACATTCCATTTAAAAGTTTACACCTATACAGGTCATCAATATACAGTGCAACACCACCACTCTTTTTTTGAGATCTGTTAATATGAAACATCTGATATCCCTCAATTGCCATCAGGGGAGCCTGCTCTTCATTAAGCCAAGTTTCAGAGACTGCGATGGATGTAAATTTTCTGTCTAGCTGTTTTAAATAGTCCTGAATCTGTGGAAAGTTTTTGTTAAGACTTCTGCAGTTGAAGTGTATTATTGATAGTTTACCATCTAGTTGCACTTGACTTTTGAATTGCTTTTCAGTGTAATATTCACAATGATTATGAATATTATTGAAAAAGTGGTTATCAGGAACAATACCATTCTCCATCTCTTGTAGTTTATGTTCAGCATAATGGCATATTTTCAGAGTTTGAATTTCCTCACTCTGTGTCAAATGACTTCCTCCAACTGAGTATAATTGATGTCTACTCAAGTCAGTCATAAGTTTTTTTTTTGTTGTTTTTTTAAAGTACATTGAAATGGTATGTCAAAAGAACTATTCTTGCCATGTGTGTGGATATGGATTATCATAGTCTCTTAATTTTCTTAATCAGTGTTCATCTATATTTATTTAAGTCAGTAATCTCTCTGATTATTATACTCTTTGCTTCCTCAGGTGTTCCATTTAGTTTGATCCAAACTCTACAATTTCTTGTCCATGTTGCCTGTATCTTATTTTGTCTTTTCAGCATCCGTGCTTGCCGTGCTATTTCAGCATTAGTTTTTGTTAGATGTTCATTTAGGTAAACTTCTGTTCCCCGTAGCTTTCTGGCCTGCCTCAGTATGTCATTCTTTACCCTTCTGTTCACAAAACACATCACAATTGATTTCTTTGTTTTATTATCCTTTCTGGGTAAAGCATGACAGGCTGAAATTGCATTTGCTTAGACCTTTATATTTTTACTATCAAGGAACTGAAGCACCTGGTTTTCCAGGGAGACTGATTCACCCAGGGGAGCCTTCTTACCTCTCATTCCTGCTGTAGCATGAGCATATGATTGATATTTAATGTCTAGTCCACTTATAATTAGATCATCCATACGAGAATATTGTTCAAGATCCTCAACGCGTCGCTCCAAGTCTGCAATTTTTTTGTCTTTTTCCTTAACTGTTAATTTTAATTCTCGGACTTCTTCAATTAGCCCTAATATTTTAGCCTGCTGACTAGCCACTTTGGTCAGTTCTTCTGACAAGAAGTTCAGAGATTTTTTGATCTCTTCCATTTCCTCCTTCTTTGGTGGCATTTTTACTGATCTGTGGATAGTAAAACAATCTCTGCTGGTGTCGCCGGTATCCGATCTGACGGACCTCGAATCCAGCTGGGCCTCAGCTAGCCCCCTCCGCTGCTAGTCCTGCTGCTTACCGCCACCGTAACCGAGCTCCTGTCCAGCCGGGGTACCGGCAGCTCCTCCACCGAGTCCCGCCGCCCACCGCTTCTGTAGCCAAGCGCCGATCCTGCTCCTGTCCAGCTGGGGCCCTGGTAGCTCCTCCGCCGAGCCCCGCCGCTGCAACTGGGCCCTGACTCCGGCTCTTATCCGGCTGGGGCCCCGGTGGTCCTCCACTGGTCCCCGTCTCCCACCACCGCTGCACTTGAACTCCGATTCGGCTCCCGTCCAACTGCTGCCTTGGCTAGTTCCTCCGGCGAGCCCCAATCACCGGGGTCTGAGTCGCTTCTCCGTGTTGGTGTTAGGTGCTACGGCTAGCTATGGCGTTAGCTATAGCGATAGCGTTAGCTTAGCAAACGCTTCAGGTAAAGTGTAGCAGCGAACCACGAAAAGAAACGCTAATCAGTTTACTCACGAATGAGAGCAGTCCCAAAAGTCCAATTCTCACAGCGAGGGCAAAATAATTCTTAAAAACAGAGATTGAGTCTGACCCCCAAATCCAGACCGGCTGAATTACAACTAAAAAAATTTATTTAAGCTGAGCATGCAAGATTGAGACCATTCACTCCGCCATCTTCTTCACCATGTTAATAGATAATAGCCTGACAGTGCAGGGTTATGAGGAGACACTACCAAATTTTTAATTTCTATGCCATATGCACAAGGTTCAATGTGTGGTGGGTGTGTGTACAAAAGGCTCTGTGCTGCATTTGCATGTGACTCAAATTCCAAAGCAGCACGAGCCCCCTGAATGCAGTGCAAGCTTCCCAAAAAACGTGAGACCCCCTGAATGCAGCACACTCACACTTTATTCTTGGACTACTGTTTGGAATACGAAGCACCATGCTGAGTGTTGTGTTCACTGTTGCTGTGTGCGTCCAGAAAAAGTAAGGACTATGAGTGCTGGACTGCTCTGTTGTCTGTGCATGTTATTGAGTTACTTTTATGAAGTATGCTCCTTTGCTTTTGCCAGTTGTGGCATGTTAACAGAGTTAATTGCTTGCCGCTAATTGGCTAATTGATGTGAGGACACGTGTGGGCAGTCTGACATTTCAGTTGTGTGTTTGCTTGTCTGTTGTTCAGTCAGTTGGTCGTTATCTAGCTAATATCTGAGTTAAATTATATTGTGTATATCTGACTGTTGTTAAGTTTATTGACAGTACTTGCTTATATTTCCTATATTGATCCAGATATGTACACTGTAGCTGTGATATAAGTTGAGTACCGTATATAGCTACTAATTAATGTTGTTTTATTCTTTATCTTTGTAGAACCACATGCCTACTCAAGCAACGTATATATAAACATTTGAACGCATTGTGGAAGAAGAAAGCAGATGAGGCAGTGAGCTGAACAACACATGAACTTTATTCTTCTTCCAACATCAAGTACAGGAAATATTCTGTCTGGGTCTCTCTGCGCCTCCTTTTTATAACCTTTATTTCTGCACAATGAGACCCAGGGAGTCCAAACACAATACTTTCAGTGCACAAAGACATGCATGGCACATTAACGTAATAACCCCCTCTCTTCCTTTCTCGACTCCTGCGTCTCCCGACTCCCCGGGGGCAGATAGTCCTTTCAGATACTTCTGAGACCCCCTGAAGCCACTTCCTCTTTCAGTCCTTTTGTTCCAT
Source organism: Pholidichthys leucotaenia (assembly GCA_020510985.1). Lineage (NCBI taxonomy): Eukaryota > Metazoa > Chordata > Actinopteri > Cichliformes > Pholidichthyidae > Pholidichthys > Pholidichthys leucotaenia. The sequence continues at coordinate 129,313,453 of CM035845.1, forward strand.
CTTCCCCCAGCTTCCAAATCTGGGTGGAGAACCCCCACACAGTGCCACCGCAGCATTACCTGGCCTGCTTCATTCTTCATTCTTCCCTCATCTGAGCATAAATAAGTGTTCTGATAGACACTCTGGGGTGATTGCAACCACACCTAACGATCCATTAAAATTCTCCACTACACAGTGGGTAGAGCTCTGGGAAAATGCCATCAAGTCTAATATGACATTAAATGCAACATTAAGGCTATCACTACATCTACATCTACATGTACACTACCGTTCAAAAGTTTGGGGTCACTTAGAAATTTCCTTATTTTTGAAAGAAAAACACTTTTTTTCAATGAAGATAACTTTAAACTAATCAGAAATACACTCTATACATTGCTAATGTGGTAAATGACTATTCTAGCTGCAAATGTCTGGTTTTTGGTGCAATATCTAGATAGGTGTATAGAGGCCCATTTCCAGCAACTATCACTCCAGTGTTCTAATGGTACAATGTGTTTGCTCATTGCGTCCGAAGGCTAATGGATGATTAGAAAACCCTTGTGCAATTATGTTAGGTCTGCAATGCTGTAATTGCTGCAAATGGAGGATTCTTTGACGAAAGCAAAGTTTGAAGGAAAAAATTATTATTTCAAATACAAATCATTATTTCTAATCTTGTCAATGTCTTGACTATATTTTCTATTCATTTTACAACTCATGGTGGTAAATAAGTGTGACTTTTCATGGAAAACACAACATAATTGTCTGGGTGACCCCAAACTTTTGAACGGTGGTGTATATTAAAGTCCCCTACTATAATTGTTGTATCTCATTTAAGCACTAAAACAGATAATAACTCTGCAAATTCAGATACGAACTCTGAGTAAGCTGTGGGAGAACAATACAGCAAATAAAATTGGTATCAATCTAAAATTGCTAAAATGCCCAATGCTGAGGACCAGGGGCCTCATGTACAAAGACTTAGCTGGATTTCCTACTGAAAGATGACATACATTTAAATCAAGAAAACACCATAAGCAAAAAAAAAATAAAAATCCAGAGGTATGAAACAGTGCATACGCAGGAATCCAAGCACATTTCCTTTGTACATCCCGAACGACTTGAAATTGAATGCACGTGAGGAAATATCGGACTCCTCCCTTGACACGCCTCCATTCAATTATGCAATTACATGCAAATAGATATGCAAACAGATATATACAAGCCCTGTAGGTTTGATTCTCTTGTATCCACAATCAAAAATAATGGATTTAATGGAATTTCATGGACTGTGGGTTAGAGGCACTCCTGAATGAGGTAGAGGTGCGTAAAAACATTTTGTTTGGCAAGCTGTCCTCCAGAATTAACGGCAGATACAGGTAATTCAATAGCCTGCTCACAGCCCTATAAGATTAGTTTACTGTTTTCCTTTATTCAGACAGAGATGAGATGGTGATGTTTATTTAACCTTGACATGTTTCCACTGACATCTGCAGTCATCCTCAGAAGCATCAGCTGATTGCTGTGATTTGTGACCAGCTGGATGGATCAAATCATATTTTATGTCCAAAATGCAAATCTCATCCTTTATAGTTACATACAACTTACATGGATTACACACACTACTATTGCAAATGAATGAAGTGCGCCGGGGGAAGGGTGACACTTGCATTTCAAACTTTACGCATGTGTTTATTGACATAACTACTACACACACAGTGGCAATTGGGGGCTTGGTAGAATGCTGTGAAACTGTAGTTTAATCAGTAACAAAAGAAAGTCACTTCCTCAATCCACTGATTTGTAATAAAGCCTTGAAGACAGGGTGATATTTGAGGGCACACAGGCACCTTGCGCATGAGGTGGGTTATTTAGGACCATTGCATGAATTTACTCTCTAAGAAGCCACCCATCCACACAGTGCCAGCTTGTAGTTTGTTCCCAACAATGCTGTTCATTAGAATCATTAAGAAAACCAGCTCTTGCTGCAAATTGGACTTTGATGTTGGCCTGTTCAACTGCATTGTATGGGAATATGATGTACCTGCGTGACAGCCAGATAATGCCATCCCACACAGCCAGCATAGCTCAGCTCAGAGTCAACTGGGAAATTCCCGATTGGTCTGCCAGCTCCCTCTGGAATGCCCCTGCTGCCAAGAACCCCAGTGTTGTCAGCACCTGTACTGAGACAGGTAGCGCATGGCTTCTCACCATGTCGCACTCCAAGAGCGGCCGTAGCTCTGAGCACAGTTCCACAAGGACTGCCCGTGGAAACTAAACCGGCTGACAAGCCAGTCATCATCCTGAGCCAGAAAATCTTCTCTGTCTCTAAATACCCTTTCTCTTCTCACGGTGCGATTTACAGTATCCTCTGATAATGCTAACGCCATTGTTGTTAGAGGCATTTTCTGCACTTCTTTGCACTTGCTTTTATATCCACTCATCTAATTGCGCACACTTGGATGTTTGTTCATCATGTGTCTCTGGTGTGTACAATAATTTTCACATCATTATCAGACTCCCCAAATCACCTCTGTGTCACCAACAGACCAATAACAGTGGAAACATACATATGCCAGCCATGAAGTTGCCGTGGGGCTGCACATATTTCCACGGTCATTTCATTCTTGATACATCTGACATTTTCTGTGGAAAAGGACGCACGCCATGTTTTTGTGCACAAGTACCCTTTGTACATGAGGCCCCAGGCCCCCAAAGGAATTCTAACAAGTGTTTTGCTTGATATTAACTAATAATTTAGAATGGTAGATTGTTGCTACTCCTCCTCCATGGCCAGTACTTCTAGAATTGACAGTTTACCTAACCAGAAGGACTTGATTCATTTAAACCAACATAATCCTCTTGCCCTAACCAAGTCTCTGTAAGGGATAGTACATCAATCTGATGATCAATTAACAGATCAATGACTAAGAGAGACTTAGGAGTTAGACATCTAATATTTAACAAAGCACATTTAATTTTTAAATTATGAAGAACAGAGACCAAGTCATTAGATTTACAGCCTATCCATTTAACTTGAATTGTATCAACTTTTTTTTAATCCTTTTAGGATGCTTATATTTTTATTTACTTTAGAGGGAGCAGACAATCATTCTCTGATGGGAAGACAAGGGCTAGATTAAGGGGTGGCAGATAGAGAAAAGTTGCAGAGAGGCGTGTAAGACCGCAACTCTGCTTCCTGGTCCCAACTCTGGGTAGTCAAGGCTTTGGAACTTTAGCTAAGCATGATGCCAGATTGGTAGATAAATGAGACGCACCATCCAAAGTGGGATGGACGCTATCTCACCTGGCAAGATTAGGTTTTCCCCAAAAGGAGTTCCAATTGCCTATATAACCCACATTGTTGATGCCAGAAGTGAGAACTTGCTTGGGGCCCACCTTCTCACCTCTCTGAGTAAGGGCACATTCACATAGCCACTGTTTGGTCTGGACCAAAGGAACTCTGGTCCGCTTCCAAGGATAGTTTGGTTTGTTTGGTGCAGTCTGAACATGCATTCAAACTCTGGTGCACACCAAACAATCGAACTCTGGTCTGCCTGAAAACGGGGGTCTCGGTTCACTTGCAAATGAACTGTGGTGCGCTTCACTTGCAGTGTAAATGCAAAAGGACTATCCAGCGGACCAAAGGGTGGAAGTGCCCCTTGGCATTTGTGTAACCATAGCAACACGTAATCTGAGAAGAGGAAGTAGCATTTATCGTAATGCATTTTGGGCAGAAAATAGCAATAAAGACAACCGCACAAATCCAAGAAATCCTTTTATCGGAGAAAGCCGAGGAGAAAAGTTAAAAAAAAATGTCTAGTTTGTGGTGGACAAACAACACTGGCTGAAGGGAACAGATTTCCGTTTTTGGGCCTGGTCAACTGATGAGCCGGATTTTTCTTCTTCGCTGAGATTTTTCTTCTTGGTCAGTGGTGGTTTCAGCTACAGCAACCCAAATGAGCAGTTGTTGTAACTGTGTGACCTTGTCCAAGCAGTTTGGTCCGCTGCAGTGTGAATGCAAACCAAACCAAACGAAAGTGTGAAAATTCTCGGCATTCCCCGCCCAAGACCCCCGGACTATCCTGGTGTGAATGCAGCCTAAGTGAGGTGAGGAGACATGCCAGGCAGTTCAGAGGTGCAGTGGTTAGCCTCACAGCTAAAAGGACCTGGGTTCAAACCTAAGAGTTGGCCAGTTGGGGACCTATCTGTATCTGTGTGGAGTTTGTATATTCTCTCTGTGTCTGCCTGAGTTTTTGCTGGGTATTCAGGTTTCCTCCAACAATCCAAAAATATGCATGTTACATAACATGGCATCAACTGGGAATTCTAAATTGCTCATATGTACGAATGTGGCAGTCAATGATTTTCTGTCTCTCTGTGTTGGCTTTGTGATGGACTGGCCATCTGTCCATGGTGTACCCAATCACTTGCCCAAATAAGCTGGGATAGGCTCCAGTCTCCCCATGACCCAAAAGGTTCAAGCAGTAAAGAAAATGGATGAAGGAATGCATTATTTTGTCCAATTCCACTTAAAATTCAAAATAATAGATGAAACTGATGTAACCATTGACATGATATTGGGCTCAGGGAACACGCACACAGGCTCGAGTTAGATTCAAAGCTTTATTCAACAACACTGGGTGTTTGGATGTGTGTGTGAGGGATGTGGATGGATTGATGGTGAACAGGAAGTGCCGAGAGCAGAACAGTTCGCCGTGCAGCCAGGCAACCCTATGGGCAGAGCAGAGATGCGGGTTAAAGACAGTCACACACCCCGTGGGGTTAACACTCAGTGTACTGCTTATGTGCAGGTGTTGTAGTGGCTGGCGTTGGCTGACGCAGGACTTCTGCCTGGAAGACAGCACTCCAATGCGCACTCGGCGAGGAGAGGGGAGAGCTGCGGAGATGAGGCGAGGATGAGGAAATCCGCTGCCTGGAGGATCCACCTGTGCACAGGGGAGAGACTGAAGAGCAGGTAAGGAAACGAACAGCTTACATGCTGGGTGAAGGATGGCGCAGGCCGGGGAGAGACGGTCATGCGCTGGAGTTTGGGAGCGCAGACGAGCAGACGGCTCCAGACTGAGGCTGTAGGCAGAGCGGGTTAAATAGTCCGCGGCTGATGAGACGCAGGTGTGCGCACCGCTGGAACTGATGACGGGCGAGAGTGAGTTGTGACAGTACTCCCCCCCCCCCGAGCAGCGCCTCCCGGCGCTGGCTTATCTGGGTGCACCCAGTGGAACTCCGTGATGAGATGTTTATCCAGCACCCAGGAAGGGTGCACCCATGACCTCCACTCAGGGCCATATCCCTCCCAGTCCACCAGGTACTGGAGTCCGCGACCCCGGCGGCGGGAGTCCAGGATGGCAGTGACTCCCCACGCCAGGTCGCCACCGATCATCATGGGAGGAGGAGGAGCTCTGGGGGGAGGACAAAGAGGATCAGAAACCACGGGCTTAATAGGGGAGACGTGGAATGTTGGACAGACACGGAGGGAGGGGGGGGGAGCCAAACACACAGCCACTGGATTGATTACCTTGGTCACAGCAAAGGGTCCAATAAAGCGCTGAGCCAGCTTCTTCTTCTCTGCCTTTAAGTTGATATCCCGGGTTAAAAACCAAACCTGCTGGCCCACCTGGTAGCAAGGAGCGGCTCTCCTGTGGCGATTGGCGACTCTGGAATTGCTCGCCGCCGTGCGTAAAAGCGCCTGGCAAGTCATGGTCCAAATGCGCCGGCAGCGTCTAGGGTGTGCCTGGATAGAGGGAACTGCCACCTCACCTTCTTCTTCAGGAAACAACGGGGGGTCGTACCCCAGGGACGCCCAGAAAGGGGACACTCCAGTGGCCGATGATAGGGTGGAATTGTGGGCGTACTCCACCCAGGGTAGACAGGTGCTCCAGGAAGAGGGACTTGAAGAGGTGACGCAGCACAACGTCGCTTCCAGCTCCTGGTTGGTGCGCTCGCACTGCCCGTTAGACTGTGGATGGTGGCCGGAGGACAAACTCACCGTGGCCCCCAGTGCATTGCAAAAGCATTCCAGACCCTGGACACGAACTGAGGCCCTCGATCAGAGATGACGTCTACCGGGATCCCATGCAGCCGGACCACATGTTGAACTAATAAGTCGGCCATCTTTTGTGCCGTAAGGAGGCCGCGGAGTGGCACGAAGTGGGCTGCCTTGGAAAACCGGTCCACTATGGTCAAGATGGTGTCATAGGAATTGGACGTGGGGAGGCCGGTGACGAAATCCAGGGCAACATGGGACCAGGGCCTCCCGGGGACCGGCAGTGGGTGGAGGAGACCAGCTGGGGGGGAGGTCGAGGTCTTACCCGTTGCGCACTGGGGACAGGCACGGACGTAGTTGGTGACGTCACTCCGGAGTCCGGGCCACCAGAAGGACCGCTGGAGGAGCTCCACCAGCCGGGAGATACCAGGGTGACAGGCGAACTTCGAAGTGTGTGCCCAGTGGATGACATCACCCCGGACAGATGATGGCACGAACAGTTTCCCAGCCGGACCGCCGCCAGGATCGGGTTCGGCCTCTTGTGCCTTCTGGACCTTGTCCCTGATCACCCATGAAACGGCCCCCACAACGCACGAGGCTGGCAGGATAGTGTGGTCCCGGTCCTCTGGGTCCTTTGGGGCGAACTGCCTGGACAGCGCGTCAGGTTTGCCGCTCTTGGAGCCAGGGCGATAGGTGATAGAAAATCTGAAGCGGCCGAAGAAGAGTGACCAACGCGCCTGGCGGGCATTCAGACGCTTGGCCGATCTCAGGTACTCCAGATTCTTGTGGTCGGTCCAGACCACAAAAGGCTGCGCTGCTCCCTCCAACCAATGACGCCACTCCTGCCACGCGAGCTTCACTGCCAGGAGTTCCCTGTCACCGACGTCGTAGTTTCATTCCGCTGCAGACAGGCGCCGAGAGAAGAAGGCGCAGGGACACACCACCCCTTCCACCGGAGATCACTGGGATAACACTGCCCCCACCCCCGTATCAGATGCATCCACCTGAACCAGGCACTGGAGTGTCGGGTCTACCTGGGTCAGGATCCGGGAGGAGCAGAACTCCGTCTTCAGTTTCTCAAAGGCGGATGCCGCTTCCTCCGTCCACCGGAATGGCACCTTAGGGGAGGTGAGGCGGGTCAGGGGAGAGGCGATGGCACTGTATTTTGGCACAAAACGGCGGTAGAAATTGGCAAATCCTAAAAATTGTTGCACCTGTTTCCTAGATGAAGGGACGGGCCACTCCACCACCACTTTGATCTTGGCAGGGTCGGGGAGAATCTGATTAGGGAGACGATGAAACCCAAGAAGGAGGTCTTGTTGGTAAAAAATTCACATTTCTCCGCCTTTACGTACAACCTGTTTTCGAGGAGTCGCTGAAGGACCTGCCTCACATGAGCCTGATGCTCCTCCCGAGACCGGGAGAAGATCAGGATGTCGTCCATGTAGACGAAGACAAAGACCCCCAGGAAGTCGCGAAGAACGTCATTAATGAGTCGCTGGAAGACGGCCGGAGCGCTGGTGAGCCCAAGCGGCATGACCAGGTACTCAAAATGGCCGCTGGGCGTCCGGAACCCCGTCTTCCACTCATCGCCCTCCCGGATCCGAACGAGGTGGTACGCACTGTGAAGGTCCAACTTGGTAAACCAGGAGGCCCCCCCGGAGAGAATTGAAGGCTGAGTCCATAAGGGGCAGCGTGTATTTGTCCTTAATAGTGATGTCATTTAGGGCCCGAAAGTCAATACACGGCCGCAGAGATCCATCCTTCTTGGCTACGAAGAAAAACCCGGCTCCGACAGGGGACGAGGAGGGCCGGATGATGCCTGCGCTGAGCGACTCCTTGATGTAGGCATCCATAGACTCGCGTTCCGGGGCTGACAGGCTGTAGAGACGACCAGATGGCAAGGGCGCCCCCGGGCGGAGGTCTATAGCGCAGTCATATGGGCGGTGGGGGGGAAGGGATAGTGCCTTGGACTTGCTGAAAACGAGCCCCAGATCATGGAACTCCGGGGGCACCAAGAAGAGGTCCGGTGGGTCGGGAGCGGGGAGCGGCACCGACGGGGCACAGGCAGCGGACTGGAGGCAGGCACTCATACAGAATACTCCAGGAGAGGACGCTGCCGGACTGCCAGTCAAACGTTGGGTTGTGGAGACGCAGCTAGGGGTAGCCCAGGATGACAGGAGAAGCTGAGGTGGGCAGGACAAAGAGGCTGAGGTCTTCCCTGTGATTGCCAGATATGATGACAGAGATGGGCTTGGTCCTGTGGGTGACCCTCTCAAGTGGGGTACGGGCGAGAGTGACCAAGTTGAGGGGGGCTGGCAGCTCTTGGCACTGGATGCCCAGGTGGGTTGCCAGGCTTTGAGAAATAAAGTTTTGTTCCGCCCGAAATAAAGTTTTGTTCCGCCCCCGAGTCCACCAGTGCGTGAGTGACATGGCCAATGGGGTTATGACAGAACCTAACCGGGAGGAGGCATTTGGTGAGGGGATTGGAAAGGGATGCGTCTACGAGGCCCCCTAAAGCGACTCGCGGACTCCCCCTTTTGGCCTAACCAGGCAGTCCTCCACAGAGTGCTGGTCACCCCCGCAATACATGCAGAGGCCCAGCTCCCTGCGGCACTGTTTCTCCGCCAGTGGAAGCTTGGTCCGCCCGATTAGCATTGCCTCGGATTCATCGGCGGACTCCGGAGCGGGTAACGCCAGGGGGGGAGACTGAGGAGCGCGGGCGGAAGTCCCGCTTGAGCGGCTGTGAGCTTTCTGCTTGGCGGCCCGCTCCCTCAGCCTGTTATCTAGGCTAATTGCAAGGGAAATTAACTCAGGTAGCCGTTCTGGCAAATCCCGGCTGGCCAGCTCGTCCTGTAGACTGGAACTCAGACTACGGGTGAAAATGCTGCAAAGTGCAGCATCGCCCTGCCCGACTTCCTCCGCAACCCCCCGGAAGTGAACAGCGTAGTCGGCGGCTGATCAGCTACCCTGACGAAGATTAAGTAGCCGGGTGGTTAAAACGCTGTCCCGATCCGAGTGATTGAAAACCTCGTTGAAATCGTGCACGAACTGGGCGTAGGTCAGGTTCGCGTAGCTGGGCCTCGCTCATGACGGCGTAGGCCCAAGCTAGCGCTCGCCCTTCCAGGAGGTTAGCCACATACCCAATTTGGCTATGATCGGACGGGAAATCCCCGGAGACGCGCTGAAACACCGACTCACACTGGAGGAGGAACCCACGCGCTTCGCCAAGTTTCCCGCTGAAGCGCGTGGGTGTCGGGATGGGTGTGAGCTGTGTTGGCGGTCCCGGGCTAGCTTGGCTAGCCGGGGAGGCGGTGGGAGCTGGCCGGCCATGCAGAGCTGGGGGAAACGCCTGTTGAGGGTCCAGGCGATCCAACCGGTGAGAAATTTGGGTGAGCTGATTCAGAATTACCTGTTGTTGGTGAGCTATTAAATCCACTCGAGCCTCGAGAGTGGAAAGTTGGCGTGCGAGCCCACTGTCCGCTGAGCCACTTTGCTGGAGCCGTACTGACGTGATATTGGGCTCAGGGAACACGCACACAGTCCGCGGCTGATGAGACGCAGGTGTGCACGCCGCTGGAACTGATGACGGGCGAGAGCGAGTTGTGACAACCATAAGCTACATATAAATTCAGATGATATGAGAGTAGGGGTGTGCCATATCGTATCGCTTATGATAATACCGGTATAAATTTTGATACCAGTGTAAAAATGAATATCGCAATATTTGGGGTCCATTATGCTGCCAATGGAAGTTACACGTTACCATAGAAATGGGAAAACAAACATGACGTGGGAAGTGGCACTCCGTGCTTGGAACGTCTGCGTCTGGTTGTCAGGAAGTAATTTAGTTTTAAGGCCGTTTCAGACTGCTGCTATCTTTTAAAAAAACTGTGCAGTGATGTGGATAATCCGCCCACATTTTTTTCTGCATGTCAACAACGCCGCTTCAGGGAAAAGTTTTACTTCACCCTGAAGAGGTGGTGTTGACATCCATGGTGTCCAGAGGTTTATTTTCATTCCATTGTGACTGCTCCAGCTTGATTTATTCAACCATCATAGTAGTCTGTCGGGGGCGACAATGACTGTTTCATTTAGGTCTGATCAGATTCCTCCATGCAGCTCTGTCCTTCGCCCTCCGCTGCCAGGAACTCCTGACATTGTAAGCCCGGGCGACGTCCAAGCCGGTATGAGTTGCTTTCTGACTGACCATTTCATGAAACTGCTTGCAAAGTATTTGAGTACTGCTAGCTTTTGCTGGACTAGAGGCACATTCTGGGCAGATAGAGGAATTATCAGTGGCAAGGACAGGCCAAGACAAACTGACTCCAGTATCTGTTGTAGTGACTGACCAAATGATAGGTTTGTTTATCTCTGCTCTTTCTGTAGTACATGTCACGATGCACCGACTGGCAAGAGTCCACCACAGACCTTGCGACAGATGTGTTTATCTGCCAGGATGTCCAGTCTCACCCCGTGTAACTGGGAGTGGTCCACCACAGACCTGTGACAGATATTGTTTTTAGTTCTGCCAGGATGCCCAGTTTCACCCTCCACACCCTCGGAAGGGTGGGGTTGCTGGTTGAGTCGCCAACGGCCCAACCCATGAAACAGGTAGTACCAGTTTGCATGGTTATCCGATAGCAAGCAAACCAACCGAAAGAAAAAATTGTCCTGTTTTTGTTTTAATTTTAGTTTTAATTGTCCTGTTTTGGTTTTTGTTTTGTTTGTTTTTGTTTTTATTTTGATGGACTATGAGTCTGGAATAAAGTTTGATTGATTGATTGATTGATTGATTGATTGATTGATTGATTGAAAAAAATCCATTAACAGCCCCAGGAGTTATCTGTGCAACGGAGACTTCTAAAGCAGGTAAATTGAGAAAAAGAAAGGTCAAGGATTCAGTGTACCCCACCCGGTATGGGGAAATAACAGACTAAACTAAATTAATTTAATATGTTAAAAGGAGCAAAACCCCCTCATGTCCCAGAGCATAGAAATGAGATGAAGACAGAAATAATGTGGTGAATGGGTATTCGTGGTAAGGGCTATTCAGATATTTTAAGAAAAAATCTGTAGAATTTTCAAAACTACAGGCTATATGTAGTCTGCAGTACCAACTTTACTCTCATCTACTTATTGCCGTTCCCTCCTAATTTGTTTTTCCTCATTATTTAAACATCTTTTCTTAAAGGTACTTTTTAAAAAATTTTGAAAGTTTCTGGTGACAAATTTGTGACCTTTTTCATGCAAAATTGTAACTTTTTACCTAAAGCCTCTTACCTTGTGTTTTTACTCTGAAAAGGTGAAAAAAATCAGAAGCAGCACCAGATTAAAATTTAGATTAGTCAATTAGTTGTTTTAATAATCAATAGATCAGTTGACTATTACAATTCAAATTTATAATTTTCGTACAACCCGAAGGTTATAACTACATTTTAGTTTGGTACCCGTTATTATAAAATGTTGGCCTATTAAAAATGTGGTGGTTTCTGGTTTCCAACAACAGGGTGGCCTAGGATGAGATTAAATTCCTGGCCTGAATTTTTGTCCCAGTCCACCCCTCAGTGCACTTAAGGTGTGGTGGTTTATAATATTTTCTGGTAATATTTGATACAGAATTAAAATATGTTTAGAACACATTGTAACTGCTCTTTATAAACTGGAGAAATAAGAGTTTTTGCTTTGTTTTTACTGAATATGTTGAACGTAATTAACGCTGGCCTGTGAAACTGTCCTATATAAATTTAAAAGAAAAAACTGTATTCCTTGATATTGTGAAGAATATCGTTATTGTGAAAATTCACAGAAATATCGTGATATCATTTTTAGGCCATATTGCCCACCCCTATATGAGTGCTCACCAAAAGGGAAGCCAATATATTTTCTTCTCCCTATGCTGACTAGATAGATAGATAGATAGATAGATAGATAGATAGATAGATAGATAGATAGATAGATAGATAGATAGATAGATAGATAGACAGATGTACTTTATTGATCCCAAATTGGGAAATTACAGACTAGTTAAGACAATAGGCCCTTCCTCCCTCATTGCTGTGTGTGGCACTTTACCAAACTAAAAAGTAAAAAATTCTTTAAATAAATTTTTCTAAAAGATGGATTCTGTTCTTTTCGCCAGCTCCTAACACATTCAAGTGTTAATTTTTCAGATCAGTTTGGCTTTTAATTAGTGTTTAATGGGGATGTGGTAAAGGGTGTCCATATGGAGGTGGGGGGAAGGAATTTGACACGCTCTGCTTCCTGCCACTGCTCAGATTCTGGCTGCACAATACATGATGTACCACTGCAAGTGAAGCGAGTAGAGCTTCACTTTTCTACTGTGGATGTACAGTAAATAAGGCACATCATCCAGTCTACGGGCACAGTGAAATATCAGCTCAGTCCAGTCTGATGCACTGTGAAGGATGTCTCTGATATTCATCAGTAGTTTTAAGGCACTTAAATGCTAACCACTAATGTGGTGTTGGTTAGGCTTGTGTCATAGTACTGCCAATCACTTACTCAGATGCGCGCGCACGCACACACGCACACCCACCCACCCACCCACACACACACACACACACACACACACACACACACACACACACACACACACACACACACATCCAAATGTCCATACAAAGTCATGACCACTAAAATCTTTTGAGCTGGGAAATGAGCCATTGGGTTTCTCAAACACTCCCTCACTTCTCCAGACCTGCGCTCCAAATACACCAACATAAAATGTCCTGGTGTCCAGCAGTTTTCTCCAGTCTCTCTTGTGCTGGGTTTTGAATATGCTGACTTTGCCCTTGGGTTTGAAGAAAGACAACAATTCAACAAACACTCGTTCTCTTATTACATCACACTGGATACCACCCAAGATATTAACTTTATTTATTTATTAAATATCATTACATTTTTTAATTAAATAGATTCCAGTTATCCTTAAGTGTCTATTTGCAGTGGTCTCCAGCAGCTGTTAGAGTTTCATCCCTACTTTTAGGAATGGAATTGGAGGAAAATATATTGTACAAATATACTGTAAGTTGCATACACACTAGTACTTAAAATGTAACAGTATGCATCAAGGTTTTACTTTTCTCTCCAGACAACCATCTTGAGATTTGCACATATTTGTATAATTTAGTATAGTCTCATTGTTGTTTTATTGATCAAGTGTGATTTCTGCACCCGTATGTGCACCCCCTTAGCCTAACCTACTTTTTGATTCAAAACTGTTATGTCCACAAACCTGGCAGTAAAGAGACGGACGAGGATGCTGCACTGGAACTGAGATTTATTATAGAACTGGTCACAATACACTATATGTCTTCACCGTACCGAGACGCCAGGGCAAGAGAGCCCTGAAAGGCAGACTTGTCATGATGCTGAGCACCGGGGGGGGGGGGGGGGGGGTGTTCATGCTTCCAATTTGTTTAGATTATTTTCTGTACTTTTCTCATCTCGTCTTTATTTTATGTGAGTATTGGTTTTGTCTGTATGTTATTTGAGCTGCTTGTTTGTGGTGTCCTAGTTATCATTATGTGTGTTTCGATTGTTTAGTATTATATCATTTCTGCCTTTGTTAAGGAGCCTCCTTTGCCCTTAGCTTAGTTTCCTTTTGAAGTTCATTTAGTAGTATTGTCATTTACTGTTATCTGGTCCTTGTCTTTGTTTTATGAATCATTATTATTAGTTATTTTGTGTATCTTCTGTTTATGGGTTTCCTTATTCCAGTATGTGCTTTTACTTTGACATCTGTCTTTGTTATTTCCGGTATTTCAAGTTCTGTTCATGGGCTGTCACACCTGTCACTGATTGTATCTGATTATTCCTCACTCATTTGACCCACACCTACTAATTATTTGTGATTTCCCATGTGCCTATTTAAGGACAGCTGCAACGCTTCTCGTTGCAGTGTCCTACTGTATGTTTCTGTGGGTTTGGACGGGTGTGCTCCATCTTGGCTTTCTCTTTTCCTGGCGTTCCCGTGCGCTACAATCTGACTCCTTCCAGGCCATTTCCCCAGTTATCTCCAGAAGTGAGCCCTGTCATCCCACATGCCATTTCCTTATTTGTAAGTGTTGTGTTTTTGTGTTGTTTTTGTATTTTTGTGCTTTTTTGTTATTAAATGTCAGCAACTGACAGTTCCAGCATTTGGGTCTTTTCCCTGCCCTGAAGGGCAATTCAAGACAGGACTCGTCCATATGACACAGTCGGATGGTGACATCATCACGCCGCATATTGTACAAAACCCATCATTATATTCTCCCCCCTTTACAAAACACAAAAGACATCCAATTAAGACCCTCCCCAATTTGGTATACTAGAACCCCAATAAACACACTAAAATAAAACATTAGACACACCATAGAACAAAACCTAAAACTAGGGCCTGTGGGTGGACTGCCACAAGACCCAGCACGGCTAAGTGGGATATTCTGCCACTTTAAGTTGTTCCAGCCGTGCTCCTAACTAAACAGTCTCTTTTGTTTTGCAGTCTCCCATGGAAAGGATGGGTCTACTGGGGTGGCTCTGCAGCCATCCCACAGCAGATGTGCCCCTAGGGGCGCCAGACCCAAGGACAAGGGCCAATCTTCATAATGCAGGAGCCCGGATCCCACACTGCAGTAACCGACTCCCGCAGAGCCCCGCCATCTGGAGCCGCCACCCGGACATGGCGTAGTTGGTTCGCGTGCCAAACCAAACCATCTGTCAGCCATTCCCAGCACGCCATTCCCAGCTTCGCCACGATCCTCAGCGGCGCCTGTCATTTCGCCGGCTGCAGCCCAGTCAGTCATCATCCTGGTCCCTCACTGGCACAAAACCAAACCCAGTCCATGACCTGGAGCGGCACCTTACTTGTTTTTATGCATTGTTGTTGTGCTCCTGCTGGTTCTGCATGCTCTTTCAGCTTGGGACCTCCGTCGTACTGTGGCAGTTCCATTGTCACCGTGTTCGCTGCGGACCCTTCAACCATTGTTTCTGAAGTCGGCTGAGGCCCACCGTGGGTACACAAGGTGTCCGGTGCCTCTCCGGTGTTGCTCATTGAAATAGACTCTTCACCCATAAACTTGGTCGTAACCTCCGTAGCCCACTGAGCGAGGGTACGGGAGCAGTCCAGTTCCTCCTCTTTGCCATCTGAAGTGCTCTGCTGTGCCGCGTCGTGCGTTGTGTCTGTGCCAGGATGCCACTGCTGTGCTTCAGGGCTCTCAGCATGCTCATGCTCCCCCTCCCGCGGCTCCGACTCTGGCTGAGGGGGAAACGGAGGCGAGTCTGGTCACTGCCAGACCCTCCGTGCCATCTTCGCTCTCTGCGCCGTGCTCACCCACAGTGCTGTGGTCACTCTCTGTGCTCACCATGCTAGCTAGCGTCCTGTTGTTTGGCACCATTAGCATTTCAACCCACAGCCTCGTGTTATGTGTGTATTCAGCAAAGTGGCTAGAGAGAAGTTCGACAGCATCTGTATATGACTCCGTTGGTCCAAGCGTGTGGAAAATTCTCTGACCCTCTATGCCGAGTTTGCGAACAAGAAGTGCTCATTTCCTTACTTTGTCCAGTTTACCCAGACCCAATGCTGCAACACAGGTCTCGAACGCGTCCAGCCAACGTGGCCACAAGACTGTTGATTCTCCTGGGTACTCAGGAAAAGGGTGTAATGGTGCCACGCACACCTCCATGGTTTATCCTCCATCGCCAAATGTTATGCCCACAAACCTGGCAGTAAAGAGACGGACAAGGATGCTGCACTGGAACTGAGCTTTATTATGGTACTGGTCACAATACACTATACGTCTTCACCGTACCGAGTTGCCAGGGCAAGAAAGCCCCAAAATGGCGGACTCACCCATACATATGTCAGTCGCCCATATATATGTCTAACAACAGCTAGGGCCAACCTGTCCCGTGGTATCAAGGAGGCAAAACGACAGTACAGCAAGAAAATATCTGGCCAATTCAGCAACACCAGAGATGCATGTTCTCTCTGGTGTGGCATACAGACCCTCACCAACTACAAACCTCCACCTCAGACCTGAATAAGTGACACCACATTGCTCAACAACCTTAACGACTTCTTTGGCCGCTCTGAAGTACAAAACAGCACATCAGCACAGAAGACCACTCCTCCTCCGGATGAGCAGACCATGAGTCTGGATCCGGCTAGCATGAAGAGGACCCTCTGCAGGATCAACCCACGTAAGGCAGCTGGCCCAGACAACATGCCAGGTTGTATCCTGAAGGACTGTGCAGAGGAGCTCAAGAATGTCTCGGCCGACATCTTCACCATCTCCCTGACTCAAGCTGTCGTCCCCACATGTTTCAAAACTGCCAGCATAATACCAGTCCCAAAGAAGCCTGTCCCATCCACCTACAATGATTACAGGCCTGTAGCATTGACCCCCATTATAATGAAGTGCTTCGAGTGGCTAGTCATGCAGACCATCAAGTCCATCCTGCCTCCCTCCCACGGCCCATCCCAGTTTGCATACAGGTCAAACAGATTCACAGAAGATGCCATTGCTGCTGCTCTCCATCCAGCCCTCACCCACCTGGACTCAAAAAATTCCTACGTGCGAATGCTGTCCTTGGGCTTCAGTTCAGCATTCAACACAATCATCCCCCAGCACCTGATACAAAAACTCAGACACTTGGAACTCAAAACCTCTCTCTGTAACTGGGTGCTGGACTTTCTCACAGGGAGGCCACAGAACGTGTGGGTTGGCAGCAACACCTCCCAGACCATCACACCGAGCACAGGCGCCCCTCAGGGGTGCGTGCTCAGCCCATTGCGTTTCACTCTGCTGACACATGACTGTGTTCCAGCCTACAACACCAACCACATCATCAAGTTTGCAGACAATATGACGGTGGTGGGCCTCATCACCAACAACGAGGAGGCCAACTACAGAAATGAGGTGAGCCAACTGGTCCAGTGGTGCAAAGACAATAACCTCTTCCTGAACATGGAAAAAACCAAGGAGATTGTGGTTGACATCAGGAGGGGTCACACACAGCACCCCCCTCTGATCATTGAGAGTGCAGCTGTGGAGAGGGTGAGCAGCACCAAGTTCCTGGGGGTGCACATCTCTGAGGACCTCTCCTGGTCCAACAATACCACATCACTGGCCAAGAAGGCTCAAACTTGCCTCCATTTCCTCCACAAACTGAGGAGAGCACGAGTCCCACCCCCCGTCATGTGTTCTTTCTACCAGGGCACCATTGAGAGCATCCTCACCAGCTGCATCACAGTGTGGTATGGAAGCTGCATGGCCGCCTGCCAGACGACATTACAACACACAGTGAAAGCAGCCAGCAAGATCATCGGTGCCCCTCTGCCCCCCCTTTCAGACATCTCCCTCACTAGCCTCACCCACAGAGCCATCAACATCGCAGATGACACCTTCCATCGCAGATGACAGAATCAGAATCAGAATCAGAATCAGGTTTATTGCCATTGTTCATGTAGTACACAAACTAGGAATTTGTCTCGGTACAATGCTGCAACATTAAACATGATAAGATAAGAGAAATAAACTATACATGTAATAAAGTGTAGGATAAGATTAAGTGATACTGGTCAACAGTTAAAATATATATTAGCCAGCAGCAGATACTGTGGAGAACTATATAGTGCAGTCGGTAATGCAGGAAGAAAACAGTGATGATTGACATGAGTCTGGTTGAGCTGCTGTACATGGTGCACGAGAGTCACTTAGTGTTCAGCAGTCTAATGGCAGAGGGGAAGAAGCTGTTCATGTGACGGGAGGTTTTAGCCTGGATGGACCGAAGTCTTCTACCAGAGGGGAGGGGGGCAAACAGTACGTGACCAGGGTGTGAGGGATCGGCTATGATCCGGCCAGCACGCCTCCGGGTCCTGGAGATGTACAGATCCTGGAGAGATGGGAGCTTGCAGCCGATCACCTTCTCAGCAGTGCGCACGACGCGCTGCAGCCTTAGTCTGTCCCTGGCAGTGGCTCCTGCGTACCACACGGTTATGGAGGTGGTGAGGATGGACTCGATGATGGCTGTGTAGAACTGCACTAACATCTTGGTGGGTAGCTTGAGCTTCCTCAGCTGCCGCAGGAAGAACATTCTCTGCTGGGCTTTTTTGATGAGTGAGCTGATGGTCAGCTCCCATTTGAGGTCCCTGGTGATGGTAGTGCCTAGGAAGCGGAAGGAATCAGCAGTGGTGATGGGAGAGCCTGAGAGGGTGAGGGGGGGCAGAGGAGTAGTGACTTTCCTGAAGTCTACAATCATCTCCACTGTCTTCAGAGCGTTCAGCTGCAGGTTGTTATTGCTGCACCAGGACGCCAGCTGGGCCACCTCTCTCCTGTAGGCGGACTCGTCGCCGTTGGAGATGAGCCCGATGAGGGTGGTGTCGTCCGCAAACTTGATCAACTTGACAGACTGGTGGCTGGAGGTGCAGGAGTTGGTGTAAAGGGAGAAGAGTAGGGGGGAAAGTACACAGCCCTGGGGTGATCCGGTGCTGATGCTAGTATAGTCTGAGACAGTCTTTCCCAGCCGCACATGCTGCCTCCGGTCCGTCAGGAAGTCGATGATCCACCTGCAGAGGGAGTCAGGCACGTTGAGCAGGGACAGCTTGTCCCGGAGCAGAGCGGGGCGGATGGTGTTGAATGCGGAGCTGAAGTCCACAAACAGGATCCTGGCGTAGGTTCCCGGGGAGTCCAGGTGCTGCAGGATGGAGTGGAGGGCCAGGTTGACTGCATCGTCTACAGACCTGTTGGCTCGGTAGGCAAACTGCAGCGGGTCCAGGAGAGGGGTGGTGATGGACTTGAGGTGGGACAGGACCAGGCGCTCAAAGGACTTCATGACTACAGAGGTGAGCGCTACAGGTCTGTAGTCATTAAGTCCAGTGATCCGTGGCTTCTTGGGGACAGGGATGATGGTGGAGGATTTGAGGCAGGATGGCACGTGGCATAACTTAAGGGAGGTGTTAAAAATGTCTGTGAATACAGGAGCCAGCTGTTTCGCACAGAGTCTCAGGGTGGAGGGAGACACGCCGTCTGGGCCGGGGGCCTTGCGCGGGTTCAGTCTGGAGAACTGTTTGAGCACATCCTGCTCACTGATGATAAGGGGAGGGGGGGAGGAGGGGGGGGTGCCTTAAATGAAGTAGGGAATGTGGAGGCTGTGGAGCTGGAGGGAGGGGGGGAGTTGGACACAGATGACGAGGTGTCAAAACGGGCATAGTGTTGGGACAGTCTCTGACAAAGGGCTTTGTCATCCTGACCTTTAGGAGCCTGAGGCCGATAGTTGGTGATCTGCCTCAGTCCTCTCCACACGGAAGCCGAATCATTAGCAGTGAACTGCTGCTGGAGTCTCTCTGAGTATAGAGATTTGGCCCTCTTCAGCTCTCTGTTAAACCGGTATTTAACCTCCCTGTAGCAGTCCCTGTCTCCACTTTTCAGCGCTGCTTCCTTCTCCTTCCTGATCTGTCTGAGCTTAGCTGTGAACCAGGGTTTGTCATTAGAGTAACTCACCCTGGTGCGTGATGGAAGAATGTTCTCTTCACAAAAGTGGATATATGAGTTCACAGTGTCCGTGTACTCATCCAGATCATGCGTGGCTCCTTTAAGCATGCCCCAGTCAGATATTTCCATGCACGTGGACACCTTCCACCCCTCACACTCCCTCTTCAGCCCCCTGCCCTCGGGGAAAAGGTACCGAAGCCTCCGGGTCCGCTCCACAAGACTGCTTAACAGCTTCGTTCATCAGGCCATCAGGACCCTGAACTCTGTCCACTTCCTCCCCCCGGATGGTAACTCAATCACCCGCACAATAACTACCTCAGCTGTTGGCACAGAAAGGCTGGCACACCAACAGTAATACATTTGCTGCTGTATGTCTCTGCACTTTAACTGCAACCATTTGCACATATGCCATATCTCTGATGTCTGTCTGTCATTGCAATACTGATCATGTGCAGTCCTATCTGTTACTATCTGCACCTACACTACTGCACTGAACTGCAACTATGGGTATTACACCTCTAGTTGTCTGTATATAGGATTGCTGGATTTTATCACCGTTAATTGTTTATTTCTATTTGCACTATGGGAGGCTGGGTCTATTTTTTGTTGCCATTTGCACTACAGGTTGCATTACTGTACATAGACTGCTGTTGTTTTCTTTTTTTCCCAGCCTTATCCATCTTATTCCTAGGCCCCATGATGCCTTACGTGAATTATGGTAGCAACTTCGGGTAGTAGTTTAGAACATATGGTTGTCACTGAAACGGGATACTCTTCTTTGTTAAAAAACAATGACTTTGGCATCAGAAATGCGGGAACACGGCCTCTTGCACCTCAAAACAGTAATATAATCATACCACTTCCCACGACTATCAAGGGATGAGAAGATGACCTGAAGAGTGGCCTCGTAGAGAGTAGTTCCATTAGTTAGCACCGCTGCTAAGATGCTAACGCTGTAAACAAATGACCCATGCTGGCAAAATGAGTCCCTTTAAGGACATTTTCAAAACTGATGTGATGTTATTTCCATATTCTGTATTGAAAGACCTTCAAAATGATATTTAATTTGTAGGTAGTGCACAAAAACTGACCCAGAAAAAGATGATTTGTTTATATTTTAGCTAGGTTGAACACTCGCATTCGATTGGTCGGGAGTTAAGTCTTCCGCAAAAACATAGGTATTTTTAGAAAGTACGATTTCTAAGCTTTCCAGTGATACCAGGCACTTATGGGGTTTTCCCGGGACTTTGCCACTACCAAACAAAGAAAGAGTCATGATTTATGACTTGTTGCCTGTACTCATAATGACATGGTGGCCATTCCGACCAGCACGTCCCCACCGCAATAAAGTCGGCTGTATTTTGTTAAAACATGTTGGACATAACACTGGTCAACACCAAATTTATTGTCTAAGTTTTTTTTTAGCTGATTTAGGACAATTTTGATGAGCTGAATCCAAAAATCACATTGGTTTTGCTCAATCGGGTCAACTTTTTGAACTACCACGTTTTTTAGATTTTTGTTTACATATATGGGTATTTTCACTTTATATGATGCAAAATTCTTTTTTATTTCTTGAAATTCTCTAAATTTTAAACAAAGATGACGTAACATTCAATTTACATATACTTACCTTTATCAATGTCTCCTATTCAATTTACAGTACACCTGTACAACTGCTGTACAACTGCTTACAACTTAGCATAAAAACCTGACCTGATCGAGAGAAACGGATGTCATTTTTGGATTCAGCGGTGCAAAACTGTCTTAAATCAGTTGAAAAAACACAGACAACTTACAAAAAAATTATTTTTGTTATGTTGTGTAATCAAATTTACCTTAGAGCAGACGTTCGCCACAACACCGTGCTTGGATGTCGCCTGTCACCGTATGGCGAGAAGCCTCCATTTATCCAGTCTGGCACAACCACGAACACCAGCAAGTACCAGAACTACGCCAAAACATTCAAAAAATACAAAAACTAGAAGAGCTGAAATTAGCTGCCACTTGAGTGCAAAACACGTATGTGGACTATACATTAAAATGAATTAGAAAAACTTTTAAAAACTCTATTTTAAATGCCCCTGCTACTCCACTCTGACTGACTGATTTAATACTAGGTCAGCTGAAACTGGAAGCTCCGCCCATAATCGTTCCTACAGCGGCACCCCCAGGAATAAGGTGGATTCCTTTTTCTTTTTATATTATGCACACCACTGAAGAGAGAGAGAAACGCTATTTCAATTCTCCTGTATGTCCTGTACGTACAGTAGTATTGACAAATAAAATCTTTGAATCTTGAATCTTGAAAATGTTGGCGTGATGACACAGCCGGATGGTGACATCATCACGCCGCATATTGTACAAAACCCATCACTGCAAAAGCGTCAAAGGCAAGGACAAAGGATCTCTATTTGTGGCATATATATGGAAAAATTTATGGGGAAAGGATACAAATATATCAGTAATGTGCTCCGTCATGCTAATGAAAGCTGTAGTTCCTTTCACCTTGCTGCACCTCATTTCAGTGTAATCCTTGGGTGATTACATAAACAAATAACTCTGTCTCTGGATCAAAAAAAGCCTTCAAAGCTTCTGAAAAAGTTACTCTGCTGATAGCTTTCCTGTGGTTCTAGTCGGGATTGTGCCCCCCCCCCCCCGCCCATGTTAACTGGGGGTGGGTTCAAAAATTCTCTGATTCAGATCGATTCCCATTTGAATAAGTCAATATCAATTCACAAAATCCACGGATTGATCTTTTAATGTAATGCTTTTAACGTGTGTGAAACTTGCAAGAGAATCACAAAAGAGTACATATCATCAAGGTGATGCTGCTGTGAAGCCTGAAGGCAGATGTGTGACAGTATTTGAAGAACTGTGTGAAAATAGCAAAGAGCTCACCAAAACGAAAGCTGTATGTAAGACTTGCAAAGGGAAGGTGAAATATTTTGGACATACCACAAATCTCAGAAACCATTTGGCGAGGCATCACCAAGATCTGATGCAGACAAAAACACTCAACCAGACGCAAACTGAACTAGAAAAGGCATTTGTGGAGAAGTTAGTATCCACTTCTCAGTGTGCCCAAAAAATAATGGCGGCTGTTGCCGTTTTCATACAGTATGTAAGGGTATACGCACATACAGTGTGGTTGAAAATGATGGTTCCAAAGTCTCACAGATATGCTAGAACCTTGCTACATTTCACCGACACTCAAACATTTCAGTGAAATGGTAATCCTGAACTTGTATGAAGAAGTAAAACCACATCACAAATTCACTGAAGTCGACAGGAGTTGCTCTAACATGTGACAGCTGGACATCTAGAACAACCACTACATGCCCTTTGCACTAAAGGAAGCACTTGTCAGGACTTTGTCAAATCATAAGTTAAATAAAAAGTGCATTATTGTAATTGATTTTGGGTAATTTCTCAATGTGATAACTTATGTATTTAATTACTCAAGTTAGAGTATTTCTGGTACAATTTGCAGCATAAGCTCTGTGAGAATTTTTTCCTTTGCAAGTAAGGTATTTATTATAATGGAAGTTTCCCTGAGTGAAACCAATTCAGGAAATTATTGATGATTCCCACCCCTAATGTTGACAATGATAAAATGAGAGCCATTGTTATAACATGGTAACATATTAACCTGTTAACAGTAACTTTGAACACAAAATGAACATGTTTACACCAAAGAAAAATAAAGAATAACTTTTCCCTTGCCTTTTCTTTTTTAGCATACTTTAAAATTTTCTTTTCTTTCTAAACACACCCTTCTAATTTGGTGCTCTGCTGTATTTAAGAAGCAGAAATTGTGCCATCTTCCCTTCTTAGGTTTGTGCCTAATGTTCAGACACCTCAGCATCCACCTATGGGCCTATAGGAGGCTATATTTCAGCATTACCACAATTGCTGCATGAATCTTTGAGAAAAACTTTTGGAATGTCTTTGTTGTTTAGACAACAAACTGTAAGTATATGGGTTTCAACAGATCATTTCAAATATGAATTTTCTGACAGAAATGTGCATTATTTTGCAGGAAATAAATACATTTTACTCCCCCCCCCCCTTCTTGGGTTCCCTTATGCGTATGTGATAATGTGCTAGTGCAGCACTCTGGCAACTTGCACGCATACACACACACACAGAGCGCCCTTGCCAAGCTCTATGGCTCCCTCTAAATGCACAGGGGATGAAAAGGAAGGGGACACAGTCCCAATGAAGGGCCTTTGGGAAATTTAAGCACAAGCATGTTTCCCCACTGGCCCCTGATGCCAGCTCTCGTTACATTCAACTCCAACACCCAAGGACGTTTAGGGCATGGATCTGCACTCCTGAAACAGATAGAACTGGCCCAAGTAACTGCTTGTGTCAACATTTTTGATGAATAATAAGACAAACTGGTGAAAGGTGGAAGGGATATTCCAGTTATGGAGAAAAACAGATGCTAAAGAGGCGTCTGTGAGCATGTTTCAGAAAAAATGGCACCAAACATAAAACTCCTAGTTTGATCTCTTTGACTATATGAATTAGGAACATACAGACTGTATAACCACTGAACAAAAAGATAATTCAGTGTATATGAATTTATTCATAGTTGAAAACCACAGAGAAAGACACACACAATAAGAAGTTGACTTGCTTGTCTAATTACTGTTGTATGAATGTACATGTAGTCTTGAGAAATAAAATTTACATTCTTCTCACAAAAGATTAATCCAGTTAGATAAATGATGAGGAGGAGAGAAAGAAAAGAGAGCAATCTGTCATTCTCTCTCTTTCTCTCGCTCGCTCTCTCCCTGGTGGCATGCCATTTTTTCTTTCCATCCAATCCATAATGTATCATATTGCCAAGCCAATGGGGGAAACAGAGTGCCTCTGCTGCCAAAGAGCAGAGGATAATTTGGAGATGGCCCATGTTATCCATGTGAATGGAACTGAGGGACATACGATTTTGTCCCACTTGAACCATTTGGATATAAGCTGATTTAGCAAACTGTATGGGAAATAATTTAAACCAGCAAGTTCCTAATAAGTAAACTTCGTCAAATGAAATGCATTCATAAATCATCTATCATTTCAATAAATAACATTCTTATGGATGTCTATGGGTCAAAAGGTGTTATTATCATTTTTGTCACCAAACATAAAGACTGGCAAAAATTTAGCTTTCTTTATTTTAGTAATTATGTAATTGAAGATTGATGGTGTAGCTGTAGCATAAACAAGAAGCTAATCAGTTTAATTTAAAAGTCATGAAGATACTGGAACTGGAAACAATTTTAAATTTGAATTTAGAGACACACCTGGCCACAAACTAAACAGCAGCTTTATTCCCTCTATTAATTTCTGACAAAAATTGTGGGTCAGAGTCTGGGCCAGATTATGCAATGGGTCTACTGAACACAGGCCCAGGAGTCCATGCAACTGGAGGCTTAACCAAAGTAAGGGGGGGGGGGGGGGTCCCATTGAGCTGTTTGTAGCATTAATAACACTCATCCTCGACTAAACTTTAAGGTAAGCTGAAATTCATTTGTTTCTTTTGATTTTCTTTTTTAATTTATCAGTGGCTCACAGCTTCATGTGATCTAAAGATGTGTCACTGAAATTAAATATTTGCCCAATTATGCACAGGGACGTCATCAGTTATGTGACTTAACTATTATTAACAATTAGTGTCAATTACCCCAACACTGGTTTGAGTGCATGTCTCTTTAAATTCCCTAAGAGCCATGTTGAACTCCACCCTCCCTCTTATGTAGCTACTGCTAAGCTTAGCTGGCTAGTTCCTAGCTCAAAATTGAGCCTGAGTCAACTAATGTAAATTTGTCTCAAAGAAGGAATAAAATAACACATTGTAGAGGATGTGCTCGAATGATGAGGCTGAGTTTATTTCTCAGATTCAGCTTTATTGACAGAACACATCGTCTAGCATTCTCAAAGCAGGAAGAAGAGGAAGAATCATATCATATCACCCTTTTATATGTTTCCAGCATCCGAACTCAAGTCACATGGTGCTTCAGTAAACATACCGTCACAAAGCATCCCTTTGAACCTTCACCATTGTCTCTCATTCCTTGATGAACTGGAAATCCCTCCGGGGCATCTTCTGTGGGACAAAAAGGCAAATCTCACACCTCCTCGTTATCTTCTGCAGATTCGAGTCCTTTGTCCTTCCAGACGTGAAACCCCCAATACGCATGCAGTCATATCTCTGTGGAAATGTGAGCCCACCATGTGTGTCACCCACACTACCCCCCCAAACGTCTATTAAGGGCAAAACCTGCATGGCATAAAAAAAAGAAAAACACAAAACACTCCACATATCACTAATCAATCCACCAACTGCCTGGGTTTTAACCTTCTGCCGAATCTGCTGCAACCTGGCTTTGCTACCCCTGCAGCATCTCTCTGCATCTGTGGATTAAAGCTGTTAGCACGTTTCTGTGAAGATTCTGGAGAATGTCCTTTCGGTGGCCTGCCACGGCGGGGGGGCCTCGCGAGCTGCACTTACTCATCAGCCAAAACAAAAGCGGGTTTGAGCCTGTTTATGCAAATCAACTCCCTTCTGTCCCCTAAATCTAGCAGAAAATGCATCTGCCCGGTCTCCAGCACTCTGAACGGTCCGTCATAAAATGGTCGCAAACTTGGACGCTGGGCATCATGTCTAACAAAAACAAACTCTGCATTTTTTAAAGCCTTTGGCACAAAAACGTGTGGGAAACTGTGATGGACCAGGCCAGGGAGTGTGCTTGCTGCCGAGTCGCTCTGCCACGGCTGAGCAGGGGGGCCATTTGGTGCGGGATTATCGGGGAGAAATTCCCCGGGCAAACGGAGAGGTTGTGCAAAGACTAACTCAGCTGGGGAAGCATGCAAATCTTCCTTAGGTGCAGAACGCAACCCCAATAAAACCCATGGAAGTTTGTCCACCCAATTTGTATCCGTCAGCGACGCTCTCAGGGCTGCTTTCAATGACCTGTGAAAGCGTTCGCATAAACCATTAGCCTGGGGGTTATACGCGGTGGTGCGATGAATCTTCACCCCCAAGCTGCGGGCCATCGATGACCATAGTTCGTAAATAAATTGGGGACCCCTGTCGGACGTTATGTCCGACAGTACACCGAAACGCGCAACCCACGCTGCTAAAAATGCTCGCGCAACTTCTTCCGCTGTGGTTGATGTCAGAGGAATCGCCTCTGGCCAACGCGTGGTGCGATCCACCATCGTCAAAAGATGTGTGTGCCCGTGTGATGGTGGGAGCGGGCCCACCAAGTCAACATGCACGTGATCAAAACGCTTAGCGGGGATGTGAAAAGGTTCCAACGGAGCCTTAGTGTGTCTGTGTATTTTGGCTCGCTGACACGCTACGCAGGCCGCCGCCCATTCCTTGACCTGTTTGCACAACCCGGGCCAAATAAATTTCTCCCCCACCAACTTAATTGATGCGCGCACCCCCGGGTGCGCGAGAGAATGGACTGAGTCAAAAACGCGGCAACGCCACGCGGCTGGTACCACGGGGCGGGGCCGACCCGTGGAGACATCGCAGATTAGTGGGGGCATACCAATTTGCTGCACCCTGTGCTCCAGCCTTAACCCTGTTGGTCCAGACTGGAGTGCGCGCACGTCCGCATCATTAACCTGCTCCGCGGCCATGGCTGCATAATCTAACCCTACACAGACCGGGGCTGCGCGCGCTCCCGCGTCGCTGCCCGGGCCCGCGGCCACAGCTACAGAGTCTGCCCCCATGGGGCTTGGTGTTGCTACCGCGCGCGAGAGACAGTCTGCCACAACATTGTGTTTACCCGCGACATGCTGAATATCAGTGGTGAACTCCGATATTGCGGCTAGTTGCCTTTGTTGCCGGCCTGACCAGGGTTCTGAAATTTTGGCCATCGCAAACGTTAGCGGTTTGTGATCCACAAACGCGGTGAAACGTCGCCCTTCCAACCAGAACTGAAAATGGCGGATGGCCAAGTGTAGGGCCAAAAGCTCCCTGTCGAACGCACTGTATTTACGCTCACTATCGCGCAAAGTCCTGCTGAAAAACGCGAGAGGTTGCCAGGTACCTGCCACAAACTGTTCAACTACCGCCCCCACTGCTACATTGGAAGCGTCAGTGGTGAGCGCCATGCGGGCCATTGGAACTGGGTGCGCTAACAAAACTGCGTTTGCCAGGGCTGATTTGACCTGGGCAAAAGCGAGCTCCCGCTCCGGAGACCATTCAACTTTATTTGCGGGCTTTTGTTTTTTTAACGCAGTGTACAATGGCTGCATGAGCCGTGCTGCGCTTGGGAGGAACCGGTTGTAAAAATTAACCATCCCCAGAAACTCCTGTAGCACCTTGACCGTTTGAGGTTGCGGAAAATTTGTTATTGCGCGCACCTTATTGGGCAGAGGAACCGCTCCTTCTGCCGAAACGCGATGCCCCAAAAAATCAATCTGCGACACCCCAAGCTGGCACTTCGCTGGGTTAACTATTAACCCGTGCTCTGCCAGCCTCCGAAAAACTGCTCTGAGGTGGCTTTCGTGTTTGCCTTCGGACGTGCTGGCTACTAAAATATCGTCCAAATAAATGAACACGAAAGGGAGGTTGCGTAAAACTGCATCCATCATGCGTTGGAAAGTCTGCGCGGCCCCTTTGAGGCCAAAAGGCATGCGCAAAAACTCAAAAAGGCCGAAAGGAGTTATGACCGCTGTTTTGGGTACATCCTGCGCGCGCACTGGAACCTGGTGGTAACCGCGCACCAAGTCTATTTTAGAAAAAATGCGCACCCCCGCCAAATGAACAGAAAAATCCTGAATGTGCGGAATCGGGTAGCGGTCATGTGCTGAAATGTTGTTCAACCTGCGGAAATCGCCGCAAGGTCGCGACAAGCCATCAGCTTTTGGGACCATGTGTAGCGGCGAAGCCCAGGGTCTTTTGGAGCGTCTAACAATGCCCAGTTTTTCCAGATTAGTGAACTCCTCGCGCGCGATGGCCAGTTTAGCTGGGTCCAAGCGCCGAGCTTTTGCAAAGACGGGAGGCCCGGTGGTGGTGATAAAATGCTCCACCCCATGTTTAGCCACCGTCGCCGAAAACGTGGGGACTGTGAGTGCTGGGAACTGAGCGAGCAATGTGTGAAACTTACCACCCGCAGCTGAGACGCTGGCATGTGCAGTCGGCGGGGCCACCCGAGCTGTGCAGGGGATAGAATGAAAAGACAGTGCATTAATCAGACGTCTATTAGCAAGGTCAACCAATAAACCATGTGAGCACAAAAAATCAGCCCCTAACATGTTGAAACTGACTGCTGCTACAATAAAAGTCCACTCAAATTAACGGCCCTGTAAGGACAGGAGCATGGTCCTCTCACCGAACGTTTTAATCGTGGAGCCGTTCGCTGCTGACACTGACACCCAGGGAGCTTTAGACGGCATCAGCCGTTCCGCGTAGGTGGGTGTGACGAAACTCAGCTGGGAGCCTGTGTCCACGAGGAACTGTTTCCCCGAGTGTGCATCCGTCAGGTAAAGTAGCTTGTTCTCGTCGCCGAGGGTCGCAGCTGCTACCGGCCCTCAGTCTTGGCGTTTCCCTGGCGCTTGAAGTTGCACGGCGGGACGCACTTGTGCGCTCTCTGCAAAACGGCGGTGGTAGAAGCACCGGCCGTCCTCCGCTCCGCGCCGCCTGGTCCCCATCGCCGCCATCGTTGGTGCGTCTGGCGCCGCGGCCGCTGGATCTGCACTGTCACCGGACGCCGTTCCTGGGCTAGCTGCCGCGGCTGAAACCACGTTCCGCTTGTGGGCGTCGACAAGCTGCTGCGCCTCTTTGCTCAGCCCATGGTAGTCTCGCCTGGCCAATCGGGGCGACTCTGCCAGGGCCACTCTCACTGCTGGCGGCAGGGTCCGAAGGAAAAGGTGGGCGAAAATGAATTCGCCATCCTCAGAGTCTTTCAGCCTCAGCATCTTCACCATCAGGTCCGCAGGTCTATCGTTCTCTGACTCCGTCAACATCAGGAGCCCCTCTGCTCGCTGTTGGACCGAAGGGATGAAATGGCTGATAAGCGCGTCCTTCAGTGCGCTGTACTTGTCGCTGTCTGGTGGATGATTAACCAGATCTTCCACTCTCTGGACCGTGTTGCTGTCCAGCTTCGCTACCACATGGTAGAATCTTGTGTCGTCGTTGGAGATTCTCCGGAGGTTGAACTGCGCCTCGACTGCGCTAAACCATGAGCGCGGGCTGTGCTGCCAGAAATCGGGCAGCCGGATCGTGGAGGCGGCCATCAGGCTGGCTTCCACCGAGCCCTGCTCGGGAGAATTCTGTCTGCTCATTCTTTGTCGTAGGTCACCAGTGTAGAGGATGTGCTCGAATGATGAGGCTGAGTTTATTTCTCAGATTCAGCTTTATTGACAGAACACATCGTCTAGCATTCTCAAAGCAGGAAGAAGAGGAAGAATCATATCACATCACCCTTTTATATGTTTCCAGCATCCGAACTCAAGTCACATGGTGCTTCAGTAAACATACCGTCACAAAGCATCCCTTTGAACCTTCACCATTGTCTCTCATTCCTTGATGAACCGGAAATCCCTCCGGGGCATCTTCTGTGGGACAAAAAGGCAAATCTCATACCTCCTCGTTATCTTCTGCAGATTTGAGTCCTTTGTCCTTCCAGACGTGAAACCCCCAATACGCATGCAGTCATATCTCTGTGGAAATGTGAGCCTACCATGTGTGTCACCCACAACATCACCGGTGGACAGGGGTGTGTAATTTTAGTGGTCGACGGCAGAGAGGAAATAGAGAGCGCCAACTGTCATACAAGCGCTTGTTTATTGGCCAGCGAGTGTCCGCCAATTTGTTTTTGTGTAACTGCGTCCCTGGACACAGCAAAGTCAACATGGCATCGAGCTACTTTCAAGAAGAAATTACGCCAGCACCCGATGCTTATCATTCCTATTCTACTGCTTCTACTGGTACAACGCGAAAAAAGACTTCAGGTTCTAAAGGAACACAATGTTCTGTTATCAACTGCTTTAATTATTCAATGATTAACAAGAATGTGAGCTACCACAGCTTTCCCAAGGATAGCAAAAGGTGAGTTGCATCATTCTGTCTGTAAGTTGAGTTTTAATTACTAATATTTGTGAATTAGTTTTGAATTCCCGTTCAGTTGACTCTTACGTCATCATATTTCATGTGTTTCAGTTTCTGTTGACAGTGTTGTCATTTTTTCTGCTGCTGTCAGAATGGCCTGTATAGTTTGAAAAACTTCAATGATGATTGGTCAATGATGATCTAGCTACATGTTTGGATAAGCAAACAAGTACCAGTGGCAGTGTGTTAAAGTTGGTATGCAAAGTACAACTACATGAATGCAGAATATTAATATCTATTTTTATAGTACACATACATACATATATATATATATATATATATATATATATATATATATATATATATATATATATATATATATATATATATGGTTAGGAGATGTTTTCATGATTTGTCACAAGGTCTTGCCTTACCTGTTACCAGTATAGTGTTTTAAAAATTAGTAATTGATGAAAATTATCAAATATTATTATATTATAATTATATCAGCATGTCTCGTATACATATTTAGTGTACACAATGTGTGTAGACCTTGTGACTGTAGCTATACTTTATATATAATGTATACACTATTTGGATTGACATTTTTCAGTTCGACTTTTTATGTTACTACACCTGTGGATGCATGTTGGGTTGACTAAAATATATATTATTATACTTGTCAAATTGATATTGTCAGTAGAAATCATAACAATTTCACTGTGTTAATGACGAACTGAAGTATTTTTAATATACAATATAATTATAGGCTACTTATCCTATTATTTAATAAATGGAAAACCCACTATGAACAAGATGCGCCAATAAAGATATGTAAAATATGATGAAATGGTCTGTTTTGAGTACTTTTGACACATTCATTTGCAATGGACTGCCAGTTATCAAAACTTATCATGTTAGTTATTGCTAAAAAAAACCTGAAAAAAAAGATTAACATGATTATTTAAAATTAATATTGGTTAAAAAACAAAGTGATAGCAATACCAGTTGGCCAATTCAGGCTGAAGGTAAAAAAATAAATATTTATTTATTTATTAGGGGGGGGTGCATCTTTCATGACACATGTGACATGAGCTGTCAAACAGTCAAAGTGATCTAACACTACTATTCAATGGCTATTGGCACCCAATCGTGTAATTTCTATATATATAATCTTAGTATATTTCTCTTTTATGTATTGTATTGCACCTCACAAGTTCACAATATCTACCATATATCATTAACAGGCGCTTAAAAGTCACAGAAACTGTGCTAAATTTGCAGCAAAGCCTGCAGAACACAATACAGTCATGACACTGGCCGGGGACACTGGGCACCCAGTTACACTAAAACAAAATGGCGACGCTAATTACAGATAATCGCGTCAGTTGGCGCTCTCTATTTCCTCTCTGGTCGACGGGATATGACCTGTCCTCAGAGTAAGTACAGAAACACTCATGAATGAGTGACTAAACTGCTAGCTTCAGCTAGCTGCCAAGTTCTTCTCCACCTGCTTCCTACTCACCAACAATCATTGGTTCTGTTTAAGGGAAATTATGGTAGATATGAATGACTTGAAAATGGAAAAAAAAGCAAAGCAGCGCATAGCTGGTTTTTAATTAAAAAAAACAGTGCAACAGGAATTATGTTGTGGATTGTTTCAGAGAACATAAAGTCAAAAAGCATTTTTGTTTATACAAAAAATACCACAAGGGTATTTAGTTAGCTTGAACCAGAATAAACGCAGCTACTCTGCATGTTTAAAATGCTTTACTTTTGCTTTAGAAATCAATGTTACTGTATGTCTGGAAAACTGGGAAAGGACCGACAGAGTGGTGTTTGCTGTGAACATGAACTTTATTACAAACTGTGCTGATACAGGCAATACAGGTCTGTTGTCAGGAGGTTGAGCGGCAAAGAGAGGTGAAAGAGAAAGTAAAATGGCCGTCCCTCAGATTATATGTGCTTGGCGCAATGACGTCACCAAGCGGCTGTGTCACCACGCCAACGCCAACCAAACTTGTGGTTTTCTTACACCACATCCCCCCCCATCGGAAAAACAGAAAAACATAAAACTAATTGACCCTCCCCAATTTGTTACCTTAAAAAAAAAAAAAAACTAACTGGGGCCAGCGTGTAGACTGCCGCATGACCCGACACAGCTGAGTGGATTATTGTGCCACTACTTGCTGGCAACCGTACCCCGATCTTAACAGTCCTTCTTTGTATTGAAGAAGGCAGTTCAGTCGGAGGGGCCTTATGGCGAGCCCGTAGTGGACACACCCCTGGAGGTGCGGAGGCCCGTGGACCGTGATCATCTTCTTCAAAACCCCAGTCCGGGTCCCACATCGTGTGAGTCGACTGCCGCGACGACTTGTCATCCGGGGACGCTGCTCGAACCGGGCGGAGACTGTTGGCGTGCCACACTGAACAGTCTGCCAGCTGGAAGGCCACTGGGCCCAGCTGCGGAGTGATCTTAGTGGGTGCTGGTGGTGGTAGAGACGGTGTTGAGGCTGACTGTGGGTCCAGTCGTTCGGTTCTGCGGGCCCAAACCCAGTCCATCACCGCTAGCGGCGTTCTGTTCAGCTGCACACGGTGTCATGATTGTGATGGTGTGGCTCTCACGTCTGCTGCGGGGCGTCCACCAGGTTGTGATGGTTCTGCTGCA
The DNA here is from genome assembly GCA_020510985.1 of Pholidichthys leucotaenia. Lineage (NCBI taxonomy): Eukaryota > Metazoa > Chordata > Actinopteri > Cichliformes > Pholidichthyidae > Pholidichthys > Pholidichthys leucotaenia. Next base: position 129,346,674 of record CM035845.1, read on the forward strand.
TCCTGCTGGGTCACGGACTCTTCATCCTGGAGCCCAGCAGCAGCTCCTGGAGGCCGATGCTGGTCGTGGATTCGGAAGGCGTCCGGTGATTCTGTTGTGCTTTGTTTGATCGTGGACCCTTCATCCTGTGGCTCAGCAGTGGCTGCTGGAGGCTGGTGCCGGGTGTGGATTCGGAAGCAGTCCAGTTTCTTCTCCCCCTCTCCTGGTAAGTCTGGTCATGGTGATATGTTGCTGTCACTGTTGGTAGAACCTGCACTGGGTTGTTATATCCCGGGGTCCCCGATGGACGCAGGCTTCCTTTCCAGCAGCTCTGCAGCGGCTCCCTGAGGCTTACGCTGAGTGAGGATCTGAGGCAAGTCCGGTCACTACCCCTTCTCCAGGTGGTGCTCCTCCTGTGAGCACGGGATGAATGTACCCTCATCATCGTTGTCTGGGTGTATTGTGTCCCCCTTGTCACTGTCGGTCAAACAGAGTCCGTTACTGTTGTGGATGGAGAACCCTAGTTGGTAAAACAGGTCACATCGCACTATGTTGTCTCCATGTGTAGCCACTTGGAAAATAAAATCAGTAATGGCTCTTGACACGTAGTGGACCGTTAGTGTGATGGTCCCTACATTGCTGACCCGGAGCCACCATACCTGTATAGCTCCATTGGGTTTTTCCCTATCGGGTGGTTGGGGAAGAACTTCTTCATGGTGACCCAGTTCAACATCAATCTCACTGCAGCCGTGTCGAGCAGGAGCGGCAAGTTGACGTCGTCCAGCCCTACCATGCAGAATGTTACACCTCCGGAACTCACCGTGTGGATGATAATCACGGGCGAGTGACTTGAAGTGACCAGCGGACTCAGCGGTAGTGCTGACTGGCAAACCTTGGTGAAGTGGTTGAATTTTCCACATCATTTACAGTGGTGTGAAAAAGCGTTTGCCCCCTTCCTGATTTCTCATTTTTTTGTACATTTGTCACACTTCAATGTTTCAGATCATCAAACACATTTAAATATTAGACAAAGACAACACAAGTAAACACAAAATGCAGTTTTTAAAATGGTGTTTATTATTAAGGAAAAGAAAAATCCAAACCTACATGGCCCTGTGTGAAAAAGTGATTTAGATTGATAGATAAGATAGATAAGATCTTTACTGTCCGTTGACACGGAAATTTGTATTGCAACATCCATTCATTAAAATACATAAAAAACAAAACACATAAAAGACTCATAACCAAAAACACCAAGACACAGTCCAATCAAAATTGAGAGATGAATGGGGAAGGGGAAAGGGAAATCCTGTGTTATGTATGTGTGTATACATTTATGCGTGCCTGCATGCGTAAATGTACAGTATGTATATCTATATGTATGTGTACCTATGTGTGTGCAAAGGAAGGGGAAAAGGAAAAAGTCATCTCTTTATACTCCACTGTTTATTCAATGAGGTTGTGGAGTAAGGAATGAAGGAATACTTATGTCTATTCCTTTTGCTTCTTGGTATCCTAAAATGTTTCCCGGAGGGCAGAAGCTGATACTCCTCATACAAGACGTGCGACGGATCCGCGGCGATCTTTTTTTGCCAGTCTCAGACAATGATCAGTACTGCTCTGGAAAAATCCACTCTCCTCTGAGTGGCCCACCAACTTTGAGCAGATGTTCAACAGTCTTTGTATCCTGGCTTTCAGCTGTACAGTAAGACCCCAGAACCAGACATGACTTCCATACAGAAGGACACTTTGAACTGTGGAACAGTAGAACAGATTTAAAATGTCCTTTCCCATTCCAAAAGATCAGAGTCTTCTTAGAAAATAGATCCTCTGTTGAACTTTTTTACAAATGTAATCCACATGGCTTGACCAGGAAAGGGCACTGTCCACATGCACCCCCAGATATTTAAAAGAGGGGGACTGTTTTATGGGTTCATTGTGAATAATAATTGGAGCAGGATTAAAATGGGTGTTTCCAAAGATAATTTCCTCTGTTTTCATCCATCCGTCCATCCATCTTCTACCGCCTTTCCGGAGGTCCAGGTCGCAGAGGCAGCAGTTCAAGCAGAGAAGCCCAGACTTCCCTCTCCCCAGCCACCTGCTCCAGCTCTTCAGCGAGGATACCACAGCGTTCCAGGACCAGCTGGGAGACATAGTCTCTCCACTGAGTCCTGGGTCTGCCCCGGGGTCTCCTCCCAGTGGGATGTGCCTGAAACACCTCAAGTGGGAGGCGTCCAGGAGGCATCCTGATCAGATGCCCATACCACCTCAACTGACTCCTTTCAATGTGGAGGAGTAGCGGTTCTACTCTGAGCCTCTCCTGGATGACTGAGCTCCTCACCCTATCTCTGAAGGTGAGTCCAGCAATCCTACGGGGAAAGCTCATTTCAGCTGCTTGTATCCGCAATCTCATTCTTTCGGTCATTACCTAAAGCTTGTGACCATAGGTGAGGGTAGGAACGTAGATTGACTGGTAAATCGATAGCTTTGCCTTAGAACTCAGCTCCCTCTTCACCACAACAGACCGGTACAACGTCCGCATCATTGCAGATGCTGCTCCAATCCGCCTGTCAATCTCTTGCTCCATTCTCCCCTCACTCCTGAATAAGACCCCAAGATACTTGAACTCCTCCACTTGGGGCAGGAGTCTGTCCCCAACCCGGAGAGGACAATCCACCTTTTTCTGGCTGAGGACCATGGACTCGGACTTGGAGGTGCTGATTCTCATCCCAGCCGCTTCACACTCAGCGGAAAACCGTCCCAGCAAGAACTGTAGGTCATTGCTGGGTGAAGCCAACAGGACAACATCATCTGCAAACAACAGAGATGAGATCCTGTGGTCACCAAGCATGACACCCTCCATTCCCTGGCTGCGCCTAGAAATCCTGTCCATAAAAATTATGAACAGGATCAGTGACAAAGGGCAGCCCTGGTGGAGTCCAACTCTCACTGGGAATGAGTCCGACCGAGTGTTGGCAATACGAAACAAGCTCTCACAATGGTTGTACAGAGACCAAATGGCTTGTAACAACAAGCCCGATACCCCATACTCCCGAAGCACCCCCCACAAAAAACCATGAGGGACACGGTCAAATGCCTTCTCCAAGTCCACAAAACACATGTAAACTGGTTGGGCAAACTCCCACGAACCCTCGAGAATTCTCAAGAGGGTAAAGAGCTGGTCCGATATGCCACGGCCAGGACGAAAACCACATTGCTCCTCCTGAATCCGAGGTTCGACCAACAGCCGGGCTCTCCTCTCCAGTACCTTGGCATAGACCTTCCCAGGGAGGCTGAGGAATGTGATCCCTCTGAAGTTGGAGCACACCCTCCAGTCCCCTTTTTTGAAAAGAGGAACCACCACCCCGGTTTGCCATGCCAAAGGCACTGCCCCCGACCTCCACGCAATGTTGCAGAGACGTGTCAACCATGACAGCCCTACAACATCCAGGGCCTTGAGGTACTCAGGGCAAATCTCGTCCATCCCTGGGGCCCGGCCACCAAAGGGATTTTTAACCACCTTGGTGACCTCAGCCCCTGTGATAGGTGAGTCATCCCCCTCGTCCACAAGCCCTGCTTCCTCTGTGGAAGGTGTATCAGTGGGATTGAGGAGATCCTCAAAGTATTCCTTCCACTGCCCGACGATATTCCCAGTCGAAGTCAACAATGCCCCATCCGCACCATACACAGTGTGGACAGGGAGCTGCTTCCCCCTCCTGAGCTGCCGGACAGTTTGCCAGAATCTCTTCGAGGCCGACCGAAAGTCTTGTTCCATGGCCTCACCAAACTCCTCCCATACCCGGATTTTTGCTTCAGCAACCACCCAAGCTGCACTCTGCTTGGCCTGCCGGTACACCTCAGCTGCTTCGGGAGTCCCACAAGCCAACCAAGCTTAATAGGACTTCTTCTTCAGCTTAATGGCCCCCCTCACCACTGGTGTCCACCACTTGGTTCGGGGGTTGCCACCACGAGATGCACCGACCACTTTGCGGCTGCAGCTCTGGGCTGCCGCTTCAACAATAGAGGTGGAGAACATAGCCCATTCAGACTCCATGTCTTCAGACTCCCTTGGAATGTGGTTGAAGTTCTTCTGGAGGTGGGAGTTGAAGACCTCCCGGACAGGGACCTCAGCCAGACATTCCCAGCACACCCTCACTATACGTTTGGGTCTACCAGGTCTGAATGGCTTCCTCCCCTGCCATCAGATCCAACTCACCACCAGGTGGTGATCAGTTGACAGCTCTGCATCTCTCTTTACCCGAGTGTCCAAGACATACGGTCGCAGGTCTGATGACTTGATAACAAAATCGATCATCGACCTGCGACCTAGGGTGTCCTGGTGCCAGGTGCACATATGGACACCCTTATGCTTGAACATGGTGTTTGTTATGGACAAACTGTGGTTAGCACAGAAGTCCAATAACTGAACACCACTTGGGTTCAGGTCGGGCAGGCCGTTCCTCCCAATCACCCCCTTCCAGGTTTCACTGTCGTTGCCCACGTGTGCATTGAAGTCCCCCAGTACAACAATGGAGTCTCCAAGAGGAGCACCCTCCAGCACCGCAGTCCCAGACTCCAAAAAGGGTGGGTACTCTGAAACATCATTTGGTGCATAGGCACAAATGATGGTCAGGACCCGTTTCCCAACCCGAAGGCGCAGAGAAGCAACCCTTTCGTCCACCGGGGAAAACTCCAATATAGAGGCAGCAAGATGGGGGGATATAAGAATACCCACCCCTGCTTGTCGCCTCTCGCCTGGGGAAACTCCAGAAAGGCCAAGCTCCATCCCCTCTCCAGGAGACTGGTTCCGGAACCGGAGCTGTGTGTTGAGGTGAGGCCGACTATATCTCGCCGGTATCTCTCAACTTCGTACACCAGCTCAGGCTCCTTCCTCACCAGAGAGATGACATTCCACGTACCAAAAGCCAGTTTAAAAAGCCTGGGATCATTCCGCTAAGGTCTCTGCCTTTGACCGCCACCTAATCCACATAGCACCGGACCCCCATGATCCCTCCTGCAGGTGGTGAGCCCACTGGAGGGCGGACCCATGTAACTCCTTCGGGCTGAGCCCGGCCGGCTCCCATGGGTGGAAACCCAGCCACCAGATGCTAGCCATCGAGCCCCTCCCCCAGGCCTGGCTCCAGGGTGGGCCCCGGTAACCCCATACCGGGCGGGGTACACTGAATCCTTGATCTAGAATTTATCATGAGAGTCTGTTGGATCGTTCTTAGTCTGGCCCTTAACCCAGGACCAGTTTGTCTTGGGTGACCCTATCAGAGGCAAACTGCCCCGGACAACATAGCTCCTGGGATCTCTGGGGCACGCAAACCCCCCACCATGATAAGGTGGCGATCCATGAGGGGTGGCGATCCATGAGGGGTCTGTTTTCATTGTATTCAAAATGAGCAAATTCTGCTCACACCACTGCACTACCTGATCCACACTATCAAAGCAGATTTTTGGTTGCAGCTCCTCTCTGTTATAGGAGGAAATATATGGAATATTAATAAATAATAATATGATCAGGTATGAATTATTTAATTTATATTGATGTATTGGAATCTGAGATCAAATCTCATTTCATATACATCAGAAAAGTTAATAACACTCGTAAGGGGCACCAGCTTCTATCTTTAAGAAGCAATTTAATATTTAATTTCACTTTATACCTGTTTAATCACTCAATAAATTAATCAATAATCAGTCTCAAAAATCTTCCGTGAATTCGATACCTGTGCTTGAACAGACTCAGAATGAAATAAATTCTCAACAACTTCTCATTTTCAGACATTTATTAAACGAAATGATTAACAGACATTGCAGTAGTTTCATTAATCATAAAATCAATCTTGTAAATTATAGATTAACAATGTCAATATTTTCGGAACCAGGGTTAAACTGAGAAACCAATTTCTATCAGTTTGTGTTAACAGATTATGGAAACAACGCAAATTTATGGAGAAAGTTTACTAATTATATGAAAAGTCCTTGATTCATCTTAGGAAAATAAAAACGGAATTTTAATGAAAAAAAGAGTTATGTTAAGGGCTTCTTAATTTGCATCTGATTAGATACACAAATTATTACCGAACCTCAGACGTTTAATTCAGCAGATGAATTAAAGTTTGCAGCTCACGTGATCCTCGTTCGGCGTCGTCCTCAGCCCAAGATTTCGTGGACGTTATCTGCCCGCAGATATTTTCAGGGTCCACATTTCGACCTTTAAATTCAAGCGGTCAGAGAGGCTGGATTCTGGGCTGTATGGCCCACAGCTGAAACTGGGTTTGGAGCCAGATGGTGACACTTCTTCAGCGTGTGAACAGCTGCGCGTTGATTCCTTGTAGACACGAACCTCCAGAGGTCTTCGAGAATAATTAGATCTAATCAGATCTCAAATTAGAAAAAAAAACTTTCGGACTTTAGATAAAAATTATAGCTTCTGGTGTGTGATTGGTCAAGAAAAATATTATAAAAATAAAGTCAAGATTAAAGTTTACATTAAAATTAAACAAACGGTGGTTTTACAGAAAGTTTAACAAAGAAAAAGAGATAAGTAAAAATTGGAGTTTAACTCCGATTAAGAATTGAGCTCAAAGAAATAAGAATTCCTAGGTGTTTAAGAGAAAAAGAAAACATTAAGATACAAAGTTACATAAACAAATTACGAGTTATCTGCTCTGTGTTCAGAAAAGCAACACGAGGTTGAGTCTTTGTTCAGACGGTCCTTTGTTCTTCCTTGCTGTGTGTAGACAATGGAGAGAGGCGATCAGGGAAAAGGGGAGCCGGAAAGAGCGAAAAGAGGGAAGACGATCTGGAAAAGAGGCTGAAGCAGGGGTCCCTCTGTTATTTATAAGTTCTGTTGAGCTTCGCGGGCTTCCGGGATCTCAGCCAATGAGTGTCCTTCGTGGGAGGCCCAATGAACCTTTAGTCCAATAACAAACAGTCTACAAGGGACCAATGTGATGAAGAAGGTGGGGTCTCTCTGGAGACTGGTGAAACGTGATCCGTCCACAGGAATACACACAATTTTAAATACATGAATGAATGAATGAATGAATGAATTTATTTCGGATATTTCGGATAGTACAGTACAGGTTAAAAGACACTGTATAATATAACAACAAGGTCAAATTAGACAAAGACTCCTCCTACTATACAATTCCACGTGAGTTATCCGAAATGGGTGATGGCTGAAGCCGCAGCTTATATTGCCCACCCATATTCCATCCAAGAATTCAAAAGAGAAAAAGGAGAAAACAAGACAAGAGCGATTACAATTTAAAACAAAGCTAAGACAAAATGTGACTGAGAGAAAAAGAAAACTAAGCTAGGCTAAGTTAAGAGGTTACTATTCAAAAACAAATCTAAGACAAAATGTCACAGAGAAAAAAAAGAAAAAAAAAAACTAAGCTACAACACAATACAGGCTGGATATGTCAATCCTTATGTGAGTTTACATGTCGTCTTGTAAATATGTTTGGAGTATTTCTTCCTTTAGTTTTTGTTTAAACTGTCCAAGCGTTGTACATGATTTTAATTCAGGTCCAAAATCGTTCCATAATCTGACTCCTTGCACTGAAACACAGTGTTGCTTGGTGGTTGTTCTCACTGTAGGCTTTTGAAATATACATGTTCCTCTGAAGTGATATCGTTTCTCCCTTGTTTGGAACAACTTTTGGATATTTGCGGGCAGTGATAAATTCTTCACTTTGAACATTATTATTGCGGTTTTAAAGTCAACCAGATCTTTCAACTTGAGAGTTTTTTGTTTAAGAAAAAGTGGGTTTGTTGGTTCCCTGTAAGCTGATTTGTTTATTATTCTAATAGCTCTCTTTTGAAGCATAAAGAGTGGATATATGTTTGTTTTATATGTATTTCCCCATACTTCATTACAATATGTCATGTATGGGAGTATTAATGAATGATACAAGGTGTATAGTGTGGGTTGATTCAGCAAATATTTCACTCTGTGTAATATTGCAATTGATTTGGATACTTTACATTTAATATAATTAATATGTGACTTCCAACACAGTTTGTTATCAATTATTACTCCAAGAAATTTAGTTTCAGATACCCTTTCAATCTCTACACCATTTACACTGAGTTTGGGTACTGGGTTGTTGTGATGGTTGTTAAAGACTATAAATTTTGTCTTACTTAAATTGAGCGTTAATTTGTTTGAATCAAACCACAGTTTAAGCTTTCCTAATTCCTTTCCGAGTGTATCCAGAAGTTGTTCCAAATTGTTTCCACTGCATAGCAGATTAGTGTCATCGGCAAACAATATTAAGTCCATTTTTTCTGAAACTTTACATATATCGTTTATATACATATTGAATAATAATGGTCCCAAAACTGAACCCTGTGGGACTCCACAGGTGACCTTCAGTAACTCTGAATTTTTGTTGCTAACACATACATACTGATATCTATTCTTTAAGTAACTACTTAACCAGGACAGTGCTACCCATCTAATACCACAATTTTGTAGTTTCTTTAATAATAAATTGTGATCTACTGTATCAAATGCTTTTTTAAGATATAGGAATACTCCAACTGAATACTCTTTATTTTCAATGGCTGTTGATATTTTTTCTGTAAATTCCATTAGGGCATATGCAGTTGTCCTCTTGTGTCTGAACCCATATTGCTGCTCACACAATAAATCATTCTTCAGTATGAAGTTGTCAATTCTCTCATAGAATATTTTTTCAAGTATCTTGGAAAATTGCAGTAATAGTGAAATTGGTCTATAGTTTGAGAGTTCCCCTCTGTCGCCCGTCTTGTATATCGGAATTACTTTAGCTATTTTCATTGCATTGGGAAATATACCTGATTGGAGAGACAGGTTACAGATATACGTCAGTGGTTTTACTATGCATTCGATAACAGTTTTGACTAATAGCATGTCAATACCATCACAGTCCGTAGATGTTTTACTTTTGAACGATTTAACAATTTTAATGACCTCTCTTTCGTCTGTGTTCTTTATGAAGATGGAGTCTTTTACAGCAGTGTTATTGCATATTGTATCACTTGTAGGCACCGTAGTGGGTATTTCTCGGGCCAGTTTAGGTCCAATGTTAACAAAAAAATTATTAAATTCATTTGCAGGTGAAGCTATATTCACACTCTGAGTCGTTTTATTATTTTTTGGAATATTAGTTGGGTAGCTTGTATTTCTGCTTTTATTTCCAAGGATACTGTTGAGTATTGTCCATGTATTTTTAATATTGTCTTTGTTTTTCTCCAGTTCTTTACTGTAATAGTCTCTTTTATTACATCTTATTATATATGTTAACTTATTTTTGTATGTTTTATACCGCTGCTCTGCTTCTATTGTCCTTTTCTTTAGGAAAGCTTTATATAATAAATTTTTCTTTTTACACGCCTTTTGTAGTCCTTTGGTTAACCATGGCTTATCAGCAAATTTGTGTTTAAGCTTTTTTTTAACTAATGGGCAGTTTTTTTCATAAAGAGTGGTTACAATGTTTATAAATGTGTCATAGGCTTCATTTACATCTGATACATAGACTTCTGTCCAGTCTTGCTTCAGCAAGTCCTCTTTAAGAGAATTGATTGCATTTGGTGATTTGTGTCTGAACGATTTTGAAATTTTTTCTGCGTTGGGCCCCGTGTGGCCATGGATAAGTGCAAAGGTTGGCAAGTGGTCACTTATATCATTTATCAATAATCCACTTTCTATTTTCTTATCGATAACATTGACAAACAGGTTGTCAATAAGTGTAGCAGAGTGAACTGTGATTCTACTGGGATGTGTTATTGTGGGATATAGACTCATGCTGTACATAGAGTTCATGAACTCTGTAACTACATTTTGTTGATGTGGATTCAGTAAATCAATATTGAAATCTCCACAAATTGCTACCATTTTCTTACTAGTAATATTATTGTACAGCTCGACTAATTTATCTCTGAATGTCTCAATGCAAGTTCCCGGCGTTCTATATATGCAGCTTATGATTAGATTTTTTGTTTTGTCTAGGTCAATCTCAACAGTAACACATTCCAAAATCCCTGGTAGCGCAGAGGACATTTCATTTACAAGCTTACACCTATACAGGTCATCAATATACAATGCAACACCACCACCCTTTTTTTGAGTTCTGTTAATATAAAACATCTGATATCCCTCTATTGCCGTCAGGGGAGCCTGATCTTCATTAAGCCAGGTTTCAGAGACTGCAATAGCTGTGAATTTTCTGTCTAGCTGTTTTAAATAGTCCTGAATCTGTGGAAAGTTTTTGTTAAGACTTCTGCTATTGAAGTGTATTATTGACAGTTTACCATCTAATTGCACTTGACTTTTGAATTGCTTTTCAGTGTAATATTCACAGTGGTTGTGAATATTATTGAAAAAGTGGTTATCAGGATCAATATCATTCTCCATCTCTTGTGGTTTATGTTCAGCATAGTGGCATATTTTCAGAGTTAGAGTTTCCTCACTCTGTGTCAGATGACTTCTTCCAGCTGGGGATAATTGATGTCTACTCGAGTCGATCATAAGTTTTTGTTTATTTTGCTTATTTTTTTTTAAAGTACTTTGGCATGGTGTATCAAAAGAACTATTCTTATCGTGTGTGTGAATATGGATTATCATTGATTGACTCATAATTTTTTTAATCGGTGTTCATCTATATTTATTTAAGTCAGTAGCATCTCTGATCATTATACTCCTTGCTTGCTCAGGTGTTCCATTTAGTTTAATCCAAATTCTACAATTTCTTGTCCAGGTTGCCTGTATCTTATTTTGTTTTTTCAGCATCCGTGCCTGCCGTGCTAATTCAGCGTTTTTTTTTTTGTCAGGTGTTCGTTTAGGTAAACTTGAGTTCCCTGTAGCTTTTTGGCCTGCCTCAATATGTCATTCTTTACCCTTCTGTTCACAAAGTGCATCACAATTGATTTCTTTGTTTTGTTATCTTTCTTCGGTAGAGCATAACAGGCTGAGATTGCATTGGCTTCTACCTTAATGTTTCTATTATTAAGGAACTGAAGCACTTGATTTTCTAAGGACACTGATTCATTCATGGGAGCATCTTCACCACTCAGTCCTGTTGCAGCATGGGCGTATGACTGATACCTGATGTCTAGTCCACTTATAACTAGGTCATCAATGCGAGAACCTTGTTCAAGATCCTCGACGCGTTGCTCCAAAAGATGCCCGTGTTGCTCCAGGTCCATAATTTTTTTGTCTTTTTCTTGAATTATTAAATGTAGGGCTTGTACCTCTTCTATTAGGCCTATTATTTTGACCTGCTGGCTAGTCAATTTGGCCAATTCTTCTGACATAAAGTTCAGAGATTTTTTAATTTCTTCCATTTCCTCTTTTTTTGGTGGCATTTTACTGACCTGTGGATAGAAATAAACAGAGAATCCGGCTAGGCCTCAACTAGCCCGGCCGCTGCTGGACCCTCCGCAACCGAGCTCCTGCACAGCTCCTCCGCCAAGTAACGCTGCACAGCTCCGCAGATCACCGCCGTCGATCGCTGCCGCCTGCCGCCGTCTGCTTGGCCGGTTATGCCGCACACCGCCGGCGCAGCCGAACTCCACTGCTCACCGCCGCTGATCACCGCCGCCTGCCGCCGTCTGCCTAGGTGGCACCTCCGCTAGGCCCCGTCACCAACCACCGTCAGTCTGGTAGTTCCTCAGCTGGGCCTCGCAATTGGGCTCCGACTCAGGATGTTTGCTGGGTCCAGGTGGCCCCCGTCTCTCACCAACGCCGCGCCCGAGCTCCCAACTGCCGCCTCAGTTGGTTCCTCCGGTTAGCCCTCACCGGCGACTGAGTCGCTTCGTGTCGGGAGTTAGGTGGTGCACTGGGGCCAGCGTTAAGCTAACTAGCGTTAGCTTGGCAATCGCTTCAGGTAGAGCGCAGCAGTTCTGCCCGATTAAAGGGGTATTCCAACGGGATTTTGACGGAGGTGGAAATTCAGCCCGTGGGTGTCCGTCACGAGCGCCGATCGCTGTTGGTTAGGTACTTTTAATGGGAAAATCAGCGACTTTGTCTCAGCGCTGAAAAAGTGTGACCATCCCGGTCGCCATCTTATTTTCCTATATACATTGGAATATACTGTTACACACTTATGTATAACTAAACTAACCTTAGTGTATCTTATAAGCAGTGCTTCTAAATCAACATGCAGGAATAAACATTCATTTAAAGATTTTAACATGCATATACAGCACTTTATTAGGTACACCTTATGAGTGTACCTAATAAAGTGCACTCATAAAGTGCACTCATAAAGTGGCCGGTATGAGTGTACCGGCCACTTTATGAGTGCACTCATAAAGTGGCCGGTGAGTGCACTTCACACATATGCATTTCACACATATTATTGATTTTCCACATCAAAAACATCAGAGTCCATCTGTATTTTCATAGTTCTGAAAAGAATGAAGGTTTAGAATTGAGTTTGTAATAATGTACTTTAAAGTTCACTGGTTAAATCCAGCGTTTCCAGAGTTTAAGGAAATTAACTGAGTTGTGGATCTGTGAAGGCCAGGTCTGTTGCATGTTTTATGGGGGCAATAAAAGCAAAGCCGGACATTGGGGAAATTCCTTAGGTTGGTTTTAACAAAAGAAAGGGGATTTCAGCTGTGGCCTGAGGGAAGAAAATCCATTTTTTGATTGTCTTACTCCTGGGTAAAAAATGTCTTTAAGCAGAAGAATAATTGTTGCTGAGCCAAAGTGAGATGATGCTACACTGTCATGAGTGCTACCAAAGCATTTTAAAGTTAATATACATGATCAAGATATTGGTTCAGTTACAGAATTCAAATACCTTGGCATTGTACTAGATCCTCAACTCAAATTTAATCTTCACATAAAGAAGATTTCTAAAACAGTAAAAAAAATTTTGAATTGCTTTAAATTAATTAGACATTACATACCACACCAAGCAGCTGTACTGTATATGCATTCTAGGGTTTTTTCGCATATATCATACTGTCTGACAGTTTGGGCTCAAGCAGCTCCTTCTACAGTAAAACATATAGGTTCATTATATAATCAAACTCTAAAAATTCTGGATAAAAAGCCCATTAGGTGGCATCATTGTTATATTCTAAAAAATATATAATCTACTGAGTTTTTAGAGTTTCATTGACCTTTGTTTTCTGAAATTAATTTTTAAATGTTTCCATAAATCAGCGCCAGAGCCACTTGTTGGATTCACCCAAAGACAGGACAGCAGCAGAGCCACCAAGAGTTCTGTTAACAATAACTGTAAAATATCCCACCGCAGAACCACATTTGGACAAACAGCTTTTTCTATAAAGGGCAGTCATATCTGGAACACAATGCCAAATGAAATCAAAATAATAAAGGATTTTAAAACATTTATTACAAAGGTTAAAAACTGGCTGAAAAGTAAACAAGAATGTACCCATGTATGAAATGATTGTCTGCAGAGTGTGAGTGAAGAAGGGAAGGCAAATGTTTAACAGGCATTTTACTGTAACAGGCAAATGTGAATCAGGTTTTTATATTGGGTATTTATAATTTTATTTGCATTGATGTATGTGGATAATGTTTATACTGTTTTCATTTTGTTTTTTCTTCATCTTTTTCCTCTTTTTATGTTTCTTTTCTCTAAAGCCCATCCAGGGACAAGAGTTGCAAACTAGCTTAATGCTATGCACTCTATGTGCAACACATCAGATTTTCTTTTTTGTCTATGTTTATTGCACTGTCCCTGACAAATAAACAAATAAAATAAAAATAAATAAAATAAAACATAAACCATAAATAGTAAAATGCAGCCAAATTCACGGGGTAAATAGAAGGGTCTTAATCCAGTGGCCAGAAGTTCAAAGTCCCTATTACAAATAACGTGCTTAATGGAATACTGATGACACCACCGCTCATTTACACTACCGTTCAAAAGTTTGGGGTCACTTAGAAATTTCCTTATTTTTGAAAGAAAAGCACTTTTTTTCAATGAAGATAACTTTAAACTAATCAGAAATACACTCTATACATTGCTAATGTGGTAAATAACTATTCTAGCTGCAAATGTCTGGTTTTTGGTGTAGTATCTACATAGGTGTATAGAGGCCCATTTCCAGCAACTATCACTCCAGTGTTTTAATGGTACAATGTGTTTGCTCATTGCGTCAGAAGGCTAATGGATGATTAGAAAACCCTTGTGCAATCATGTTAGGTCTGCAATGCTGTAATTGCTGCAAATGTAGGATTCTTTGACGAAAGCTAAGTTTGAAGGAAAAAATTATTATTTCAAATACAAATCATTATTTCTAACCTTGTCAATGTCTTGACTATATTTTCTATTCATTTTACAACTCATGGTGGTAAATAAGTGTGACTTTTCATGGAAAACACAAAATAATTGTCTGGGTGACCCCAAACTTTTGAACGGTAGTGTATGTAAACACAGACCCCTCCTCCCCAGCTTCTTCCTGAGCTTTCAGTTCTGTCAGCACGAATAAGTGAAAAACCACTGATATCAAACAGAGTCAGGTACAGCAGCATGTAGCCATGATTCAGAAAAGCACAGAAGAGCTGCCTCCCGAAATTCAAATGAATACCTTGTAAGTGTCCTCAGTTTGTTAATCTTGTTCTGAATGGAGCGAAGATTTGCCAGAATTATAGCGGGGAGTGCCAGTCTGAATTTTCTGGCTCTCAGTCTCCTCGTAATTCCCCCCCCATCCTCCGCCGGGTCTGATCACAAGTGGCGCCCGTCTCTCTGGATCTCCTCCACCTCCAGCACGTTGATCTCACCAGCTCCCTCGGTATATCAGCCAGCAGATGAGCTGGAGCTGAGACACAGCTTGATGTTGACCGAAGAGCCAAAAGTGTGTCTCGTGCATAGACAACTGCAGGTTGCCTCACGCTGTGGCATAACTCCATGCTAGCAGCGTCTCACCCCTGTAGCATTTTCTCACACACCTGCAGTGTTTGCTCAGGTAGCCTTTGGCAGAAAAGTCCAAAAAGCAGTGCAATTTCCACTGTTAACAGTCCCCGAATAAACACACACATACTAAAGTGATGTTTCTACAGCTTGACCAACGGTCGGACAGAAAACAAAACCATGAAAAAATCATGCAATTATCAGAGCAAGTGCACCAGTTGCCAGCTGAGCAGCACCATGATATTATGAACCTGAGCTCAATTTTGATCCCCCTAATCCCAATAACTGGTTTGCCCACCTTTAGCAGCAACAACTGCAATTAAGCATTTGTGATAACTGACAATGAGTCTTTTACAGCACCGTGGAGGAATTTTGGCCCACTCATCTTTGCAGAATTGTTGTAATTCAGCCACATTGGAGGGTTTTTGAGCATGAACCACCTTTTTAAGATCATGCCACAGCATCTCAATTGGATTCAGGTCAGGACTTTGACTAGGCTACTCCAAAGTCTTCATTTTGTTTTTCTTAAGCCATTCAGAGGTGGACTTGCTGGTGTGTCTTGGATCATTGTCCCGCTGCAGAACCCAAGTGCACTTCAGCTTGAGGTCACAAACAGACGGCCAGACATTCTCCTTCAGGATTTTTTGGTAGACAGCAGAATTCATGCTTCCATTTACCACAGTAAGTCTTCCAGGTCCTGAAGCAGCAAAACAGCCCCTGACCATCACAATACCACCACCATATTTTACTGTTGGCATCATGTTCCTTTCCTGAAATGCTGTGTTACTTTTACGTCGGATGTAATGGGATACACACCTTCCAGAAAGTTCAACTTTTGTCTTGTCAGTCCACAGAGTATTTTCCTAAAAGTGTTTCCCAAAAAGATGTTTTCTGGCAAAACTGAGACAATCTTTTATGTTCTTTTTGCTCAGCAGTGATTTTCGTCTTGGAACTCTGCCATGAAGGCCATTTTTGCCCAGCCCCTTTCTTATGGTGGAGTCATGAACACTGACCTTATCTGAGGCAAGTGAGGCCTTCAGTTGTTTGGATGTTGTTGTGGGGTGTTTTGTGACCTCTTGGATGAGTCGTCATTGCACTCTTGGGGTAATTTTGGTCGGCCGGCCACTCCTGGGAAGGTTCACCACTGTTCCATGTTTTCACCATTTGTGGATAATGGCTCTCACTGTGGTTCGCTGGAGTCCCAAAGCTTTAGAAATGGCTTTATAACCTTTTCCAGACTGGTAGATCTCAATTACTTTGTTTCGCATTTGTTCCTGAATTTCTTGGGTGGCAGCATGATATCTAGCTTTTGAGGATCTTTTGGTCTATTTCACTTTGTCATGCAGGTCCTATTTAAGTGATTTCTTGAATGAGAACAGGTGTGGCAGTAATCAGGCCTGGATGTGGCTAGAGAAAATGAACTCAGCTTTCCAAAGATGTGATAAACCACAGTTAATTTATGTTTTAACGGGGGGGGGGGGGGTCACTTTTTCACACAGAGCCATGTAGGTTTGGATTTTTTTTTACCCTTAATAATAAACACTTTCAATTAAAAACTGCATTTTGTGTTTACTTGTGTTATTGTCATGAATCTGGGTTTGATCTCAGGATCAAGCCCATGCTTTGTTTACATGATTGGGTTTCTATGATTTTGTATGATTATTATTTTGTATCACTTGTCCTCTGTGTTCCCCTGAGCTGCTTGTCTCTGCCTTCTCTGTCATCCCCTGTTTGTCTTGAGTCTGTGTGTGTATCTGTCCTCTTATTGTTGTCCTGTGTGTTCTTTGCCATGTTCATGTGCACTTCTGTCTGTGTTGTCTGCACAGCTCCGCCCATCCTGGGCTGTCTGTTTGCCCTTGATGATATTCACCTGTTTTGTGTTGTCCTGATTGCACTCCTGTCTATTTATGCGTCATTCAGTCTGTGCTCTTTGTGGTGTCCTTGTGTATGTCGGCGTCTCACACACACTTCTGTTGCCCAATCAGTAACCTGTTGTGTTTAAAGCCTGCCTGTTTTGTATTTAAGTTCTACCCACACACAGTTTTGTTTTCTGTTTATTAATAAACTATGGTTTATCAAATCCGCCTTGCAAATGAGTCCTCCTGTCCTTTGTCCCAGAGGGGTAATCATAACAGTTATCTTTGTCTAATATTTAAATTTGTTTGATGATCTGAAACATTTAAGTGTGACAAACATACAAAAAAGAGAAGTCAGGAAGGGGCAAACACTTTTTCACACCGTACATCGTTGCCCCCTTGCCGGGCAGGAACATGTTCTCTCTCGGTGCATTGGGGAGCCACAGTTGCCACATGAGAAGCGCCTCTTAGCGTTCTTCTGATCCGCGGTGTTTACCTAAGCCTCTTTTGCCATCTCACTGGGTTCTTCTGTGGTCACCACGTGTGTTAGTGGTGTGTGGCTTGGCTGCCGCTGTTGTTGTTGCACTCCTAGCTCCGATGCTAATCTGTCAGTGGACTCAAGTCATGTCGTTTGGCACCGTTAGCATCTTCGTCCGCAGCCATGGGTTGCTAGTGTGCTCGGCCAACTGGTCCCACACCATTTTGTCCTCCAACAAACCAAATCTGCACATGCTAGCTAGGTGGCGAAGGTCTGCGACAAACTGATGTGTCGTCTCTCTGGCCTTCTGTCGCCTTTAGCGAAACCTAATACACCGCACCAACACGTTGTCAAGTGTGGCGAAGTGGCTAGCGAGCAGCTTGACTGCTTCAGCAAACGACCCTGTCAGTCCTAGTGTGTACAAAATATGTTGGCCTTCTATGCCCAGATTATGAACCAATAGAGCTTGCATCCGTACCTTGTGTAGCTCGTCCAGGCTCAACGTCGATATGTAGGTGGTGAAAAAACTGTACCAGCACAGCCAAGGTACGGGTGGCTCACCAGGGGTCTCCAGAAACAGCTATAGTGGTTTTAAACATGCCTCCATGGTTAGCCCTCGTCACCAAATGTTATGTTTGGAAAACTGGGGAAGGACAGACAGAGAGTGGCATTTGCTGAGAACGCAAACTTTATTACCAACTGTGCAGATAGAGGTTTGTTGTCAGGAGGCTGAGCGCCAAAGAGAGGCGAAAGAGAATGTAAAATGGCCATCCCTCACATTACATGTGTACATCACCAAGTGGCTGTGTCACCACACGATGCCAACCAAACTTGTGGTTTTCTTACACCACAGTCAAGTTACCATAATGACTCATTCATTAGCTCCAATTACCAGGTGTTTGTCCAAAAATTATAAAATTTAAAACAGAAGCATAAAAAAATTCCACTTGAGATAATTTGGCGTTATTTCTTGAGAATTTGGACTTTAATGTGTTCTTAAGTGTACTGCATAAATTTTGCTTTTGCTTCTCCTTTCAATGCTCACTCATGAGTAAGAGGACAACTTACTCACAAGACTTAATCACAAGATGGTCACATGCACACTGTGACATCTTTCTGACCATTTGCAAAAATGTCAGCTGAGGAACATGCTTCTTTAGTAAAATTTTGTAAAAGAAAATAAGTCCTCGTAACTTAATGAAAACCCTGCAGGATTCTGTCAGCGGTTTAATGTGACGGGCAGTCCTGTAATTATAATTCTTTATTTACAAACTGTTCAGCTTGAGAAGACAGAATGAAGCACCAATTAATGGCCTTACCCAGAATACTGAATTTAGAAACGTGGCTTTTTCACAGGAAGTAGTGGCTAGAGCTTCAGATTTAATCTAATATTGGAGCTGCTTTACTTCCTTTTTGTTCACATTTGTACATCAGAGCACAGACTCCCTCAGAATGGTCCTTTGTGCAAGTGTGTTTGAGAAAAATGTATTTTTTTTGTATGTGTATATGTATTTGAGTGTTTTACATGCTTTTATTTGTATATTTTCTTTACATGTTTTTAATTCCTTGCTATTGGTAGTAGTTTGTTTTGCATGCTATTAATTTGAAATGTAATGTTCACCTCCCCATCCCTTACACCTGTGCTGATTCAGGGTTGCAGCACCTCTGACTGTCTGCCTTAATATAAAAGGTGCTGCAGCAGTCAAGATTCAAGATTCAAAAGTTTTATTTGTCAATACTACTATACGTACAGAACATACAGGAGAATTGAAATACTATTTCTTTGTCTCTTCAGTGGTGTGCCCAATATAAAAAAAGAATAAGGCTGGGAAAAACAACAACAGCAGTCTATGTACAGTAATGCTACCCATAGTGCAAATAGCGATAAAGATAAAACCCAGACGTCCCATAGTGCAAATAAAGATAAATGATAAAACCCAGCAATCCTATATACAGAAGAAGTAAAGCAGTAATACTCAGAGTTGCGAGATCAATGCGGTATTTGTAGGTGCAGACAGTGACAGATTGGACTGCACATGATCAGTATTGCAATAACAGACAGCAGCAGGTATGGCATCTGTGCAAATGCTTGCAGTAAGGTGCAGAGACATACAGCAGCAGATGTATTACTGTTGGTGTGCCAGTCTCTCTGTACCAACAGCTGAGGTAGTTATTGTGCGGGTGATTGAGTTACCATTGGGGGGGGGGGTTATGGTCTGGGGTGGGGGGTTTCAGGGTCCTGATGGCCTGGTGAACAAAGCTGTTTAGCAGTCTTGTGAAGAGGGCCCGGAGGCTCTGGTACCTTTTCCCTGAGGGCAGGGGGCTGAAGAGGGAGTGTGAGGAGTGAGAGGTGTCGCCTGCAATGTTGATGGCTCAGCGGGTGAGGTAGATGTCCGAGAGGGGGAGCAGAGGGGCACCAATGATATAGAGAGGTTTGCCTGTTGGGAGCATGTTGGCAAGAGAGACAAACATGTGAGGGAGCAAGGAACGGTCCAGCCAGAGAAGGAGAGTATTTAGCTTTATTTGTTTTGTTTCTTTTATTTATTTTGTTTAGGAAAGAAGAAAAAAACAACTCACAACAATGAAGAAAACTGACATACACTGATAAAAATATTCTGCCCAATTTACTTAAAAAAAGGCAACTTTTTGCATAAGACTTTTATGGAGATTATGCAAGGCTGCTCCTTGTAAGAGCTGTTTATTTTTTTGTAAGTGAAAAACACATTTTCTAGTAAAGACAGGTAGACATTTTAAGTAAAATCAACTTCATTTTGCAAGTAAAATTAGCTTCATGTTTAAAGTAAGGTCAACTTAAATTTATTATTTGCAAATTCACAAAATTAGGTTGATTTTATTTCAGTCCTTTAACTGATTTTAGTTGTAAAATGTATTTCATGGAAACAAAAAATTAAGTAGTTCATACAAAGACCAGTCTTGCATAATACATAAATATTTTATGCAAAAAGTTGCCTTAATTTTTCTATGTACATCAAGCGCAGTATTTCTCAGTAAAAAGTCAAGGTAAACGGTGTTACGTGTGACGCCTGCAGTGTGACGTTTCAAGGGTTTGTACAATAATGAGAGAGGATTTGGAATGTAACAGGCATTTGTTTCTTCACTGACAAATTACACAGAACAGAAGGGAGGTCATTCACACACACACACACACACACACACACACACACACACACACACACACACACACACACACACACACACTCATCTCACTCAAGGTGACACAGACATGTAATCTCTCACATGCAGGGAAAACAACACTGTCACAACCAGACTTATAACACAATTATAACAGTACAACAATAACGCTCAGAACACAAGAATAATAACAGTCTTTGAATACCCCGCAGCGCAAAGCATGCCAGGAGAATCGCCCACCCCTTATCACAGCCCCAACATTACACTGTCCCCCCTGGACTAGTTTCTGTCCCCAGAGCAATAAGTCCAACTCAAAAGTCTAATGCGAACCCGTCCAGGTGTCGGGGTGTCCGCCGTTGTCAGTAAAATTAAGTGTTATATTGTAGAGAATGTGGAAGGACGAGGCTGAGTTTATTTCACAAGTCAAGTTTATTCACATTCTCTAACATCATCCAAAAACAGTGAAAAAGAGTGAATCCCCCAACATCTGTCCCTTTTATACCCCAGGACATCAAAGCTCACAGTCACATTGTCTTTTAATCCCAAATCACAATGCATCCCCCTCCAGGTCCTCTCGCCTCCACCTAAAGTCCTGGTGGTCAGGAAATCCCTCAAGGCCATCTCTTTGCATACAAAAGGCCAGATTTCACGTCCTCCTGTTACCCCTAGGAGGTCCAGTCCTTTTGTTCTTCTGAGACGTGAAGCATACAATAAGCATACAGTAATATACATGTGAAGCCTATGAAACCCACATATGTGCACCACATGATGCCCCCCAAACGTCTAAGATGGAACAACATAACCACAGATTGAATGTCACAATAAAATCACTACATATCAGTCCACGTGCCGCTTGGGCCTCAGCCTTCTCCCGTATTTGCTGTAAGCAGGCTGTACCACTTCCTGCTGTGGAGCTGCTGCCTGAGGATGAGAACTGTTAGTCAACCTCTGTGGGTGTTCTGGGGAATGCTCTCTAGGGCAGGGGTTCTCAAAGTTTTGATGGGTGAGGGCCAATTTGGGAATCCAAAGTTGAACCGAGGGCCACCAAAGGGACGGAGGCAAAAAAAAAAAAGACTGAAAATTCAATTCCATTTGTAATCCTTTTAATTATCAGATTTAATTAGTTTGGGTAAAGTCATATTAACAGTAAGAAATTGGGACTGATGAAAATACAATTTTAGTGTCAACATACCTTTTAACTGCAGTGTGATTTGTGGTGCTGTTTTCGGTTGGCCACGAGTCCTCTGAAGTCTGGCTCCATCTCCGTCGTCGCGATGCGAAGGACTGCATGTAGGTGGGCATCTGTCATCCTGGATCTCAGCTTAGATTTGTTGATGGCCATGGTGGAGAAGGTCTTTTCACAGATGTAGGTGCTTCTGAATAAAGACGCCATTCTGACAGCATGTTGACGAAGAGCAGGGAATGTGGATGGGGAAAGTCCTTTGTAGAACTCGATCAGACTCTTGTCACGATATGCATCTCTGGCCTCGGAGCTTTCCTGTAGGTCGATGAGCTCAAACTGCATGTCTGCAGGCACTGCCTCGGGCACACATGAGAAGGGATTTTGGAAAAGGTTGAAATCACCCTCGTGGTCCCTGAAGTCAGAGAATCGGTGGTCGAACTCGTCTCGAAGCTTTTCGATGAGGCCATGGTTCTTCTCTGAACGCAGGTGACGCAAAACTTCACTCCCGTCCGTGTCTGGGTCATCTACCAGCGCCCTGCAGGCAGGGAAATGAGCGAGATCTCCTTCTCTGAGCTGTCCCTGGAGCAGTTGGAGTTTTCGCTGGAAAGCTTTCACGTTGTCAAAAAGTGTGGAAATGAGTTTTCCATGGCCTTGCAGCTTCAGATTGAGATCGCTCAGACAATTATTCAGGTCGGCGAGGAAGGCTAGGTCACAGAGCCATTTGCTGTCCGTTAACTCAGTCACGTCTTGTCCTTTTGCCTGCATGAACTCGCAAATTTCTTTTCTCAGGTTAAAAAAAACGTTTCAGTGTGGCACCTCTGCTCAGCCACCGGATGGCAGTGAAGTAAATGACGTCTCCAAAATCTGCCTCTGACTGCGCCAAAAAGGTTTTAAATTGGCGATGGTTCAGACCTCTGGACTTCAGGTAATTAACTGTCTTCACAACTACAGCCATGACGTGTTTCATTTCTAGCGTCTGAGCAGCGAGGGCTTCTTGGTGAATTATGCAGTAGTAGCTGACTGGTTTCTTACCACCGCTGTTCACCACTTTCTCAGCCAGCAGCGACACTGCACCTGTCCTACTCCCAATCATTGCTGGTGCTCCGTCTGTCGTGACACCGACCAAGGATGCCAGGTTAACATTGTGTGTGTCCAGACTGCGATACACTGCTTCGCAAATATCCACTCCCTTCGTTGTGTCTTTCATACTCTCCATACTCAGTAGCTCCTCGCGACGTCAAAATTCTCAGTGACAGTTCGGATGAAAATCAACAGTTGGGCAGTGTCGGAAATATCCGTGCTTTCATCCAGTGCGATGGAAAACACTCCCTTTTCTAGCCCCTCCACACGTATCGCCAGTTGGTCCTTCAAATCATTTGCCAGATCTTCGATTCGTCTTGTGACTGTGTCATTCGACAAACTTACGTCACGGAACTTTGTTTTTTGGTCTGGGCATACACGCTCTGCCACTTTTAGCATACAGTCTCGAACAAATTCTCCGTCACTAAACGGCTTGCCCCGTTTAGCTATTTCATGAGCTACCACATAGCTAGCCTCTGTTACTGCTTCGCTGGTTTTTGAAAATTGCGTGAAGACTGACTGTTGTGCTGTGTAGCCCCTTTTAAGTTGTTCCATCTTTGTGGTGCGATCCTTGCCACTGAATTTTTCATAATTTTTGTGTTTTGTTTCGTAATGGCGCCTGATGTTAAAGTCTTTTCGCACTGCGATTACCTGTCTGCAGATGAGGCATACAACTTTATCTGACCCGTGAGGTTCAACGAAGTAGTCCAAAGTCCATTTTCCCTGAAACTGCCTTTTTTCCTCGCTGACAGTTCTCGGTTTCCTCGAGTGAGCGGTCTCCATCTCTGCCTCTTTCTCTCGCTGATCCATCTTTATTTCCACACTTCGACTTCCACAAGCACTAATATTTATTTCTTATTCTTCTTCTGACTCAAAATGGTGCTCCAAAACCGTTGCCAACCAACACTTCTGCACTGTGCGCTGAACGTTCCATCTCCCATAATACAATTGGACTAGCTGCTGCAATGAAGTGATCGCAAGGTCGACAACACATGTAATTACGGCTTGTGCCTACAGATGGCGCCAAAGACCACTAAACGTAGATGTGTATCGGAATTTTTCCAAAGCAATTAGTTCAGATCATATATTGGTTAAAGGCCTCGGACGGTGACATTTTTTTATTGAACCAATAAACTGATTGTATGAAAATATTCCATTCTGGCCATTCCCGTGATTTAAAATGTGTCACCAGCCTCCATAAATGACTTTATTTGTTAATAGCCCATATTTCACTTAGTGATGCTGCAGTACCGCCATCTCTCGATAGGGGCGTGCAGCAGTGACGTCAGGTCAGGGAGAAACAGGAAATGGCTGCAGGAAATGGATGATCACTGGCCTGCAGAATCAGAATCAGAATCAGAATCAGAATCAGAATCAGGTTTATTGCCATTGTTCATGTAGTACACAAACTAGGAATTTGTCTCGGTGCAATGCTGCAACATTAAACATGATAAGATAAAAGAAATAAACTATACATGCAATAAAGTGTAGAATAAGAGTAAGTGATACTGGTCAGCAGTTAAAATATATTAGCGAGCAGCAGATACTGTGGAGAACTATATAGTGCAGTCGGTAATGCAGGAAGAAAACAGTGATGATTGACATGAGTCTGGTTGAGCTGCTGTACATAGTGAAATGGCTGAACGACAGCAGAGTGATTCGGACAGCGATTATTTTATCGAGTATGACGACCGCAATATAAGTGATGATATTGAAACTGACGAATCTGATGATGAAGTAGTTTTGGGTGGTGCTGATGGGGTTATTCAGCCGTATTTGTTCGAGCCCGAGGGTGCGGAGGAAGACGCGGACGAAACAGCGACCGGAGCAGAACGAGAGGCAAGAACGAGAGGCTCGCTGATTTATATTGGTAAAATATGCTTTGAAATTTTTTTTTTTAGGCGATATGCATGGTCACACACTTAATTATCAAAATAAAACTGCCAATTTTTCCCTCGCTGCCTTACTTGGCGACTTATAAACATTCTCTTTCTGCTCAAAATTTTTTACATGTTTTAAATATTTTCTAATCAAACTTCATAGACCAATTTATATAGCACTCCCACGAGCCATTAGTTTATTATAAGCATCTGATTATACCATTTTTTTTAACAGGTGCACTTGTGAGAAATGCAACATTATGCCAACATCAACTGAATCTCGGTGCTGCCAGGAGGTATTGAAGGTGAAGAAGTGAGGGTGATACCTGCCTGTGCTGTGAGCCTCATCAGAGAAACATTCCCATCTGATCACAACAAGGGATTTTCCTACCAAGATTAGATTTGTGATCAATGTTATTTAAATAAAGTTTTTTAAAATCATATATTGAGTTTATTAATGTGCATGTCAATTTTATAATTCTAATATTTCAGCATTCATCAAAGTCGGATCTCATATACATTAGAGTAATTTTTCTACCATTTTATGGTGTAAAATTCGTGTGCAATTTTTAAAAGCACATTTCTCTAAAAATCTTAGGCTTATATTTTTTTGTCTTAGCAAAATATGTTGCTTCCCTAACAATTGAAAGCTGAACTTTCATTGCTAATTGGAAATTTATTCTACTTTTACATGTTTGATTTTGAAAATCTAGATACATGTTGCTCAACAGCATCAGCTTTGATGGGACGCTGAAATTTGGCACTCAATGTTGCTGGAACTCTGGCTTGTACAGAGTGCCACTGCTCCAATAAGTGGGTTGGATCAACCAAGGTTTTGTCGAAAAGAGTATTCATCAGATCATCCACATATTCTGAAATAAAATTAATTTAATAAAAATTAGAAATCGAAAGCTCCTTGTAAGTGGTCGTGGAAATTCCAACGATACCGGCTGCATTTAGAACTCTGAGGACCTTGACATATGACGCACCAGTGAAGAGAATGGCGGATGAAAGCTGTATGTTACCAGCTGGGATGTCCCTGATCATCTGCTGGCTGTGCCAGGATCGATCCTCAACACAATGTGGACAATGTTGTTTGATCACCAACAGAGAGCCTTTAGTGTGACTTGTTACCTCACATGGATGACTGCAATGAGGACAATTGCTGAATAATCAAATTCAAAAAAAAAATCCACAGTATTTGAAGGTTGAGTGACAGTGGATAACATCTGCAAAAACAGTAGATCAACATAATTTCATTCCAGAGGTGTCAAATTGGATTACATATATAGAAATATAACTTGAGCAAACAGGCACAACCACCTCCCTATACAGCACTGAATATTTCATATTTGATTAGTATGAATACCCTAAAATTCTAATATTTGATAAGTTGTTAAGGCAATGAAATTCATTGCTTGTAAATAATTTTAGTAAATATTGGCAGTGAATATTTAAAAAAGAAAAATTACCCTGTTTACTTATCATCTGCTGTCAGAAAGATAAGGTTGATCAGAAAGATAAGGATATCCCAGGTTGGCCCCGGCCGCTGCTGGAAGGGCTCTCGCGACCGGCCCGGGGGACGGCCGGAAGGCAGCCGCCCCTCCCCGCTCACGGACGCGTGTTCGTGGAGAACCCGGTGCTAAATAACTCGTAAACGACCTGATGCCGGGCGTGACCCGCTCCGGGGACAGTGGCAGGTGGGGAGTTTGACTGGGGCGGTACACCTGTCAAACTGTAACGCAGGTGTCCTAAGGCGAGCTCAGGGAGGACAGAAACCTCCCGTGGAGCAGAAGGGCAAAAGCTCGCTTGATCTTGATTTTCAGTATGAATACAGACCGTGAAAGCGGGGCCTCACGATCCTTCTGATTTTTGGGGTTTTAAGCAGGAGGTGTCAGAAAGTGTCAGAAAGATCGCATCGGTAGATCACCCTTGCTTTTCACGCCACTTCACTGACACTGTCTGAGAGTGGGACTTTGAAGTGAACGGATATATAGTTGGAACAGCCGATTTTTTTTATCAGCAATCTTTTTGCTAATTTCATTTCAAATTGCATCTTATTCTCAAAATTGCTGTCAACAAAATGTCTAATGCACATGTTGGGTGATTTTGCGACATAATTCCAATTTTTTAGCGTTTTCTGAACGAAATTCACCCATGGGGTTCTGATTTTCCCAGGCAGGGGAAGTTCCTAAACACTCACCGCGTGCTCCTCAGCGTGCTCCTCCTCCTACTCAGGTCGCTCCTGACCTGACGTCACACAGTCAGTGGCCATTTTAGCCGCTGATCGCTTGGCAGACAGACAGCTCTCAAGGAAATCATACTTCAATAGCGCATTGTCACCTTATGCGACATTTGTTGACACCAAAACATGTGCGGTTCAAATTAGCTCGTCTCACACACAAATTTAAGATATGATTTAGCGATATTGTAATTTCGTCCGGCCGATGCCTTTAAGACGTTAACAGATTGGCCGCGGGCCGCCAGAAATGTTTTCGCGGGCCGCCATTGGCACGGGGGCCGCACTTTGAGAAACATTGCTCTAGGGGGTCTGCCGCGCCGAGGAGCCTTAGCCAACTGCACAACTTCGTCAGCTACCACAAAAGCGGGTTTGAGCCTGTTTATGCCAATCATTTCTTTTCTGCCCCGCAAATCTAGCAAAAAATGCTTATCCCCTGTTTCCAGCACTCTGTATGGTCCATCATAAGGTGGGCGTAAAGGTGGACGATGGGCATCGTGTCTGACAAAAACAAACTCCGCATTTTTTAAAGCCTTAGGCACAAAAACACGCGGAAAACTGTGGTGAATGGGGCCAGGTAGCGTGCTCGGGCCCCTGCTATTCTGTAACCGCTGAGCCGGGGAGCACTCTGGCGCTGGATTATCTGGGAGAAATTCCCCAGGCAGCCGAAGTGGCTGCGCAAAAACTAACTCAGCTGGGGAGGCTTCTAAGTCCTCTTTAGGTGCCGCACGCAACCCCAATAAAACCCATGGCAGCCTGTCCACCCAATTTGCATCCTTAAGCGACGCTCTGAGGGCCGCCTTCAAAGACCTATGGAAACGTTCGCATAACCCATTAGCCTGCGGGTTGTACGCGGTAGTACGGTGGATCATTACCCCCAGGCTGCGGGCCATCGCTGACCAAAGCTCGGAAACAAATTGAGGACCTCTGTCGGACGTAATGTCCGACGGAACTCCAAAGCGCACCACCCATGCCGTTAAAAACGCGAGCGCCACCTCCTCGGCTGTGGTTGATGACAGTGGGACCACTTCAGGCCAGCGCGTGGTGCGGTCTACCATTGTCAGAAGGTGTGTGCACCCCTGCGATGGCGGGAGGGGGCCCATGAGGTCCACGTGAATGTGGTCGAACCTCTTAGCTGGGATGTGAAACGGCTCCAAGGGAGCTCTCGTGTGTTTGTGTACCTTGGCTCGTTGACAAGCCAAGCAGGCTGCCGCCCACTCTCTAACTTGCTTGCGCAAGCTCGGCCATACAAATTTCTCTCCTACCATTTTGAACGATGGTAGGAGAGATTCATTCTCGATGCCAGAGAAGAATCAGAATCAGAATCAGAATCAGAATCAGGTTTATTGCCATTGTTCATGTAGTACACAAACTAGGAATTTGTCTCGGAGCAATGCTGCAACATTAAACATGATAAGATAAAAGAAATAAACTATACATGCAATAAAGTGTAGAATAAGAGTAAGTGATACTGGTCAGCAGTTAAAATATATTAGCGAGCAGCAGATACTGTGGAGAACTATATAGTGCAGTCGGTAATGCAGGAAGAAAACAGTGATGATTGACATGAGTCTGGTTGAGCTGCTGTACATAGTGCACGAGAGTCAATAAGTCACTTAGTGTTCAGCAGTCTGATGGCAGAGGGGAAGAAGCTGTTCATGTGACGGGAGGTTTTAGTCTGGATGGACCAAAGTCTTCTACCAGAGGGGAGGGGGGCAAACAGTACGTGACCAGGGTGTGAGGGATCGGCTATGATCCGGCCAGCACGATTCATTCATTCTCGATTCATTCATTCATTCCTACCGTGAGAACAAGAATCTGACGGGGACAGCCCGCTACGCCTCCATAAACACACATCTGGGCATTGAACAGTCAAGAAGGGACGATTTGGAATCTTTGGGATATGTCCTCATGTACTTTAACCTGGGTTCTTTGCCCTGGCAAGGCCTCAAAGCTGCCACCAAGAGGCAGAAGTACGAGCGTATCAGTGAGAAGAAAATGTCCACACCAATAGAAGTCCTCTGCAAAGGCTATCCTTCGGAGTTTGCCACCTACCATTCTCGGCCAGCACGAGAATGAATCGAGTCAAAAACGTGGTGGCGCCACACGGTCGGCACCACCGGGTGCGGTCGTCCCGTGGAGACATCGCAGATTAGGTGAGGCATACCATCTTGCAGCACCCTGCTCTCCAGCCTTAACCCTGTTGGTCCAGACTGGAGCGCGCGCACGTCCGCGTCGCTAACTTGATCCGCAGCCATGGCTGCGTAATCTATCCCTACACGGACTGGGGCTGCGCGGACTTCCGTGCCGCTAGCCTGCTCCGCAGCCATGGCTGCATAATCTATCCCTACGCGGACTGGAGTCGCTACGGCGCGCGAGAGACAGTCTGCCACTACGTTTAGTTTACCCACTACATGCTGAATATCTGTAGTAAACTCTGAGATTGCAGCCAGCTGTCGCTGCTGCCGGCCTGACCACGGTTCTGAAACCTTGGCCATCGCGAAAGTCAGCGGCTTGTGGTCGACGAACGCGGTGAAACGGCGTCCCTCCAGCCAGAACTGGAAGTGGCGGATGGCCAAGTGGAGAGCTAACAACTCCCTGTCGAATGCGCTGTATTTTTGCTCGCTATCGCGCAAGGTCCTGCTGAAAAAGGCAAGCGGCTGCCAAGCCCCGGCTACATGCTGCTCCACGACCGCCCCTATGGCCACATCTGACGCGTCAGTAGTTAGCGCTATGTGGGCCGTTGGGTCTGGATGTGCCAACAATGCAGTGTTTGCCAGGGCTGTTTTGACCTCCGAGAATGCTCGCTCTCGCTCCGGAGACCATTCAATTTTATTTGTGGGTTTTTGGTTTTTTAGCGTGGTATACAATGGTTGCATGAGCTGCGCTGCGCGGGGGAGGAAACGGTTATAAAAATTCACCATTCCCAAAAACTCCTGTAACGCTTTAACCGTTTGTGGCTGGGGAAAATTTGTTACTGCGCGCACTTTGTCAGGCAGAGGAACCGCTCCTTCTGGAGAGACGCGGTGCCCCAAAAAATCAATCTGCGTCACCCCGAACTGGCACTTCGCTGGGTTGATTATTAACCCGTGCTCTCCCAACCTCCGGAAAACTGCCGTGAGGTGATTTTCATGTTCGTCTTCGGACACGCTGGCTACCAAAATGTCGTCCAGGTAGACGAACACGAAGGGGAGATCACGCAACACTGCGTCCATCATGCGTTGGAATATCTGCGCCGTGCCTTTAAGCCCAAACGGCATGCGCAAAAACTCGAATAGGCCAAACGGAGTTATTACCGCTGTTTTGGGTATGTCCTCAGCGCGCACTGGGACTTGGTGGAACCCGCGGACTAAGTCTATCTTAGAAAAAATGCGCGCCCCCGCCAAATGGACGGAAAAATCTTGGATATGCGGGATTGGGTAGCGGTCGTGCGCTGTAGCATTATTCAACCTGCGGAAATCCCCACAAGGTCACCACGAGCCATCAGCTTTAGGGACCATGTGCAGCGGGGAAGCCCATGGCCTTTTCGAACGCCTGATGATGCCCAACTTTTCCAGGTTGGCAAACTCCTCACGCGCTATGGTCAGTTTAGCTGCATCCAAGCGCCGAGCTTTTGCAAAAACGGGCGGTCCGGTGGTAATAATAAAATGCTCCACCCCGTGTTTGGCGACTGCTGCTGAAAATGTGGGAACCGTGAGTGCTGGGAACTGAGTGAGCAGTGTGCGGAACTTACCGCTTGCCGTTGCGACGTTGGCTTGTGCTGTGGGCGAGGTCACTCGGGCTGCACAGGGAATAGAATAAAAAGAGAGTGCATTAACCAGGCGCCTATTAGCAAGATCAACCAACAAACCATGTGAGCACAGAAAATCAGCCCCTAACATATTGAAGCTCACTTCAGCTATAACAAAAGTCCACTCAAATGTACGGCCGTGTTGGGACAGAAGCAGAGTCTTCTCACCGAAGGTCTTAATCCTCGAGCCGTTCGCTGCTGATGCCCCGTGACTTCCGGGGCCCGCCAGCCGGTCAGCGTAGGTAGGCATGATGAAACTCACTTGGGAGCCTGTGTCCACGAGGAATTGCTTCCCCGAACGCGCATCCATCAAGTAGAGCAGCTTGTTCTCTTCCCCGAGGGCCGCGGCTGCTACCGACCCCCGGCTTTGGCGTTTCCCGAGCTCTTGAACTGGCACGGTGGTATACACTTGCGTGCCCTCTCTGCGAAACGGCGATGGTAGAAACAGAGGTCGTCTCGTCCGCGATCCCTGGCCCTCGCTGCTGCCATTGTCGGTGGGTCTGCTACCACCGCCTCTGGCCTCCTGCCATCTCCGGCCGTCGCGCCGAGTTCCATCGCTGCTGCGGTGGCCACGCACTGTCTGCTGGCGTTCAGAATCCGCTGTGCCTCCTGGGCCAGCGCGCGGAAGTCCCGCTGGGTCAACAACGGTGAACCGGCCAGGGTTGCTCTCGTGGCCGACAGTAGGGTTCTCAGGAAAATGTGGGTGAAAAGGAAGTCGTCGTCTTCTGAGCCCCTCAGCCTCAGCATGTCCTCCATCAGGTCGACAGGCGTGCTATCTCCCAAGTCGTTCAGAGCCAGGAGCCTCTCAGCTCTCTCCTGGACTGAGGGAGTGAAACGCCGGATGAGCACAGCCTTCAACCCGCCGTATTTGTCGTCGGCCGGTGGGCGCTCCAACAGGCTCTGCACATGTCGAGCCGTTCGGTTGTCGAGCTTGGCAATGACGTGGTAGAATTTCGTGTCATCTGCCTTTATCCCCCAGAGGGCGAACTGTGCTTCGGCCAAGTGGAACCAGGAGCACGGGTTGTCTTGCCAGAAGTCAGGTAGCTTGACTGTGGCTGCGTTCGCCTGGCTGGATCCTGACAAGCCCGGCTCGGGGGAATCTTCTCCGCTCATGATACGTCTTAGGGTCACCAGTGTACAGAATGTGGAAGGATGAGGCTGAGTTTATTTCACAAGTCAAGTTTATTCACATTCTCTAACATCATCCAAAAACAGTGAAAAAGAGTGAATCCCCCAACATCTGTCCCTTTTATACCCCAGGACATCAAAGCTCACAGTCACATTGTCTTTTAATCCCAAATCACAATGCATCCCCCTCCAGGTCCTCTCGCCTCCACCTAAAGTCCTGGTGGTCAGGAAATCCCTCAAGGCCATCTCTTTGTATACAAAAGGCCAGATTTCACATCCTCCTGTTACCCCTAGGAGGTCCAGTCCTTTTGTTCCTCTGAGAAGTGAAGCATACAATAAGCATACAGTAATATACTGTACATGTGAAGCCTATGAAACCCACATATGTGCACCACAATATAACGTTTTATACCTTTTGTAATTAGCTGGCATTTCGGTCATGAAATACTCAAAATTAACAGGGTTTACTATCTGTCCCGCAGATTTTGAGCTTATCTGTACTTGACAAAATTGCGCTTCATGGTGGTGCTAAAAGGACAAGTCAAAGTCACCAAAATTGTCTTTTATCAGCTATATCATGTGGTCACAAAAAACAAACCACATTTGCTGCTGCCATGGAGCCGAGAATTTACTTTAAAGATCAATGGACATGACCACCCCATGGCTCTACGTACCTGAAACTTGGCAAAATTCTGAACAAAAGCCATCTTGGGCTAACTGTGCCTCTCCAAGTGTAGAGCACCATAACAGAAAGTATACACCAGCATCAAAAATCAAAAAGCCCTTATAGTGAAACCCAAAAAGGTACATTGAGAACCTGAGAAAGTGCAGTGCAAGTAAGAGCTGCAGCACTAGACAGTTAACTCTTGACCTTCAATGACATCTGACTGTGACTTAGTAAAACTGACCAACTGTATACAACTGTCCATGCATAGACCAATGTATAAGATGGCAGACATCCACACCTTGCAGCTGACTGGAAATCGTGTGACTCCACCCACTTTGAAAAGTAAATACTACAATAAAATGTTTGTTGGATGAGTGTATGCAAGAAGATTGGCTGGGATTACATAAATACATCTTGTTAAGGAAAAAATGCACAATTTCTTGTCTTTTAAACAAATGCCAATTGAGTTCAGGGGAAGATTTTTTTGTAGCGAGACAAACATACAAGTTTAATGTTAATATCATAGATTTAATTGTGTAAGAATTACATCTTCCCAGAATCATTTTTATCAGTGTACAGGAAGGATGCTACTGTCCAGGTGGTAGATTTGGGGTGATGCAGACACCCCAAATCCAGTTCAGTCAGACAGGGGATGGTTCCTTTCTGCAGGCCTGCAGAGGAATAAGCTAAGCTTTTTCTTATTTAGCCAACCAGTGTGTGTATTTATCGTAACAAGCAAACTGAACACAGCATACGTGGAGTACAATACAGACGTCTCATTGGCAGCGCTGTAAACACTGACAGAGAGCGGGCTACATGCTCAAAGAGAGCAGGAAAAAAAGCAGTAGTGTGAATACGTGGTTACTTCACACACATATCACCTTGGCAAAAACACAATGAGTAAGGATGCACAAATTTATAAATCTCAACAATTAGCAAGTCATTTTTAGTTTATTTTATACTTTAGGTTTTTAATATTTTTGTATATTATTTGTGTATTATTGTATATTTTTGTTTGTTTCGTATATTTTATTTTATTTTTGAATAAATCATCTAAGATAAGATTCTGATTACTTCTCTCCTGGTGTCCTTGGTTGAAAGCCGTGCCTTGTTGATTATCTTTTAAAGAACCTGCAAATAAAGGGGTTCACCCTGCCACTTTTGGTACATGTGTGCATTTTGCATTTCTCAATAAATTACAGTTGTGGTTAATGCCAACACAGTTATTGATAGAACTGGCTGACAGAGCTGGGGAAAGATATTGGCAGAGTGTGGAAAACAATAATAAACAAGAAGAAAAGATGAGTAGCAGGGAGAGAAGACAGGGGTTGTGCATTTCACTGAAGAACTTTATTCATAATCTTTTTTTATCCCCCTCTCATATCCTCCTCTTCTGTGGGAGAAGCTGTGAGAATACAAGCATGTTCACGCATGTGTGTGAGGTTGTAAGTGCCAGCCAGGACTGTTCCAAGATATTTATAGCTCTCATTAGCCACATCCCACTAGAGCCGGGGTCACAACACAGTGAGGTGAACTCTAAGAGCATTTGTCTCACATCAGCAAAGCAGACACATTCTGCAGTGCATTACAAACACACAGACACAATGTACAACAGCAGAGCGTGACTTCAAATCACAGAGATATTTCATTATTAGAAAAAACATGCAAATGTGTGATGTCAGTCACTTTTACTTGAATGAATGAATGAATGAATTTATTTATTTCGGATAGTACATTACAGGTTAAAAGAAACTGTATAATATAACAACAAGGTCAAATTAGACAAAGACTCCTTCTACTATACTTTTACTTCTTTTCCTAAATAAGATGGACTGATAACAAGTGGTTCTTTCCTGTTGATTGGCCAGTATTTGTGAGCAATGACCAAAACAAAAACTAAATAAAAAAAACTGTAGGGAATATAATCCCTGTGTAGGAAAAAGTCAATTTTGGGACAACCTCTAGAAACCCCAGAAAACAGTTTTGATTAGATGCTGATGGCTAATATAG
This sequence comes from Pholidichthys leucotaenia, assembly GCA_020510985.1. Lineage (NCBI taxonomy): Eukaryota > Metazoa > Chordata > Actinopteri > Cichliformes > Pholidichthyidae > Pholidichthys > Pholidichthys leucotaenia. The sequence continues at coordinate 129,381,011 of CM035845.1, forward strand.
ACATTTCTAATAAATGTATCTAAAAGACTGTAATTTAAATATTGATGGTAAATATGAGCATTTATAGGAAATGCAACTAAAGGACTGTATTTGAACTGTTTTAATGTAAAGTGTTTGTCAGTAGAAGCAGTAGCGCTTTTGCTCCACAGGTGGCGCTCGGTAGTGATGAGACACTGTACAGCAGTGGTCCCCAAACTACGGGGACCTCGTCGGCGCAGGTTCCACGCTGCAGTCCACTCTCCTCCTTTGCCCACGACGTGGCTGCAGGACCAGAACCAGGCTCTCCAGAACCGCAGGCCCCCTCCTCATCCGGCGACGTTGGCCTGGCGTCGAGGACTGCTCAGTGGAGGAAAACACAGAGGATGCGGGATTAATCATTAAAGCCACAGCAGGTAGTGGGAGCTCGGGGGGCTGCGAACCCCGAACTCCACCCCCAGGAGTCTGACAAGGCAAATCACAATAATGAGAATATGGATGAGTTTGGACTTGCCTATCTCCTGGAGGCTGGATGGTGCCTGCTGCTGATGTTGCTTCTCCCTTCCCCCGCTGGACGGTGACAGAGGGCCCCCTGGGAGGACGACAGGGAGCCGCTCAAGAAGGTTCCAGGACGGGACTCACCGAAACAGGACTCCAGAGACACACAGCAGCCGGGATAGGCGACGAGGAGGAGGGGGCGACAGCCGAGACGAGCCAGGCACGGAGCGCTGACGGGACAGCAGGAGAAGATGGCCCGGAGGAAGAGGCTGCGGGGATTCCCCTCTGACGAGGCACAGGAGTGGCAGCGGGGAATTGAGCCCTTGCGGCAGCCCGGAACTGGATCCGGACGGGATTCACGCTGAGGAGGGTTGTGGAGGTGACGACGGTTTCTGGCAGAGGGCGAGGCGAAGGTGAGGTCCGGGAATCGCCGCTCCTGTGCGGAGACAGAGGCAAGGAGGTCGGCGAACTCAGGAAAGTCACTTAGCCCGGGATTCCTCTCCACCAGTCTGACTGCCACCGCCACATGCTTCATAATTACAGAGGGATGCACAGCGGAGCGAGCAGCAGCCACTCGGTCCCAGATCTTGATTGCTGTCAGCTGCAGCTCCTCTGGGGGAATCCCGAGTGACGTCATGCCCGATGGGCAAAGACCTCTGGGTGGTGCAAACTCCCGGGCCAGAACGGAGGCAGCAGCGGGATCCCGAAGAGAGGGGCGACGATTCCTCCTCTTCGGCTTCCTGCTGGGATTTCCCTCCAGCCCACGGAGTATCTCACACTGTGCGGCGATGTCATATCTCCTCGCACTGACTTCGGGGTGATTAACGAAGCGGGGGAGATGATTGAGGACATCCTCAACTTGGTCCAGGTACCGGTGCACGTCGCTGCTGAAGTCGAGGAGGGAGGCGGTGATGAGGATTTCATCGACACACTCAAGAGTGTCTGCGAGATCGTTGCTCTGACTCTGAGTGTGGGCCCTCCGCGACGGCATGTCTCCAGCACGGTACCCAGACAGGTAGGAACAACAGTCCAATTTATGCAACACTCACGGTGGCCGGCAACTCACTGGCTGCGACCTACTGTTAAGAATGGCTCTTGCGAGCTATCAATAAGAGCCAAGGGCCAACCGGTGAGTTTGCGTAGTTTATTAATGACAAGGGAAAAGGAACAGAGCCTCGTGGGGCAAAACACAAATAATACAAAGGTACACTTACGAGTAATGATGAGGGAAGAGAGGAGGGCTGAAGCCGGACGTAGGGACTCCAGCCTAATCCACACCGAGAGATGAGCGTGGATAATGTGAGGTTGCAGCCCTGAGCAATCAGGACCGCTCCCTTTTATAGTGGTTGACAACGCCTCAACTGATGAGAGGTAATTGGCTTCCAGCCGTCCCGTGGAGCTTGACAGCTGGAAGCCCACTGAGACGCTGTCATAACAAAAGCCGGGCTGAGGAGGAGTATGGCCTGAGCGCGGATGACATCGGCGCACAGACCATGACACCATCAGCCCTGCTGTGGCCGGGCGACCCGAAATGAAAAAGTACAGTATACCAGGAGGTCTCCAAGCTGATGGCTGCTCATGGGAAAGATGTTGAGTGTTTTGTGATTTTAAGCATCTTTTACGTTATTTATCAGTGAAAACGTCAGCATATAAAGAACATAACGGGATAACGAGCCGCCTTCCTGTAATGAACCCAACCCCACCCACTTGAGGTGGTACTCAGTTGAAATGGAAAACTAACCACACCATGTCGAGCTGAGTAGAGTCGAGGCGAGTCAGGCTGAGTAGGTACTCATAGAAAAGGGGCTATTCAGACCAGATCACTGCATCCACTTCCGTCGTAGCAGTCCCCCCACCCCTCCACATGGCTGACCCAGCAGCTTTCCCTACACTGATGGGACACACTCACAGCAGAGCCTTAAAGACTCCTTTTCCTGTCAACAACCTCCTCTACTAGACCCCAAAGGAAGTGCTGTGACAACACTCCAGGAAGCCTCCATCCCTTTCACCAATGGAAACTTGCCCCTCTTCCTCTCCTGCCCAGATGAATAGTGAAGACAACGTGACCTCCTTGATAGTTAGTGACTCAAACGTCCGACATGTCAAAACTAAAACAACTACTCACTCTCTTCCTGGTGTGACAGTCATCAATGTGCTGCAACAGGTTCCAGCTCTCCTCACTGAACACCCACATATCCAGAAAATTGTTATCCACTGTGGCACTAATGACATCTAAATGATATGGAGAGCAAAAAAAAGACCGTAACCCTCAAGGATTCTTGAGAGAATAAAGAGTTGGTCCGATGTGCCACACACAGGACGAAAACCACATTGCTCCTCCTGAATCCAAGGTTCAGCCGATGGCCGTACTCTCCTCTCCAGTACTCTGGTGGAGACCTTCCCAGGGAGGCTGAGAACTGTGATCCCCCTAAAGTTGGAACAAACCCTCTGGTCCCCTTTCTTAAAAGGAACCACCACCCCAGTTTGCCATGCCAAAAGTACTGTCACCAATCTCCACGCAGTGTTGCAGAGGTGTGTCAATCATGACAGCCCTACGTACAACATCCAGGGCCTTGAGGTACTCAGGGTGAATCTCATCCACCCCCGGGGTCTGGCCACCGAAGAGTTTTTTTAACCACTTTGGAGACCTCAGCCCCTGTGATGGGCAGGTCGTCCCCCTCATCCTCACGCTCTGCTTCCTCTGTGGAAGGCATGTCAGTGGGATTGAGGAGATCCTCGAAGTATTCCTTCCACTGCCCGACAATATCCCCAGTTAAAGTCAGCAGCACCTCATTCACACCATACACAGTGTGGACAGGGAGCTGTTTCCCCCTCCTGGGTCACATGACAGTTTGCCAGAATCTCTTCAAAGCCAACTGGAAGTTTTGTTCTATGGTTTCACTGAACTCCTCCCACACCTGAATTTTTGCTTCAGCAATCACCCGAGCTGCACTCCCACTTGGCCTGTCAGTACATCTCAGCTGCTTCGGGAATCCCACAAGCCAACCAAGTTCAATAGGACTCCTTCTTCAGCTTGATAGCTTCCCTCACTACTGGTGTTCACCACTTGGTTTGGGGGTTGCCACCACGAGATGCACCAATGACCATGTGGCCACAGCTATGGGGCAGCTGCTTCAACAATGGAGGTGGAAAACATGGCCCATTCAGACTCCATTTCTCCAGACTCCCTCGGAATGTGGTTGTTCTTACAGAAGTACAGTACAGAAGCACCTCTCTTTACCCGAGTGCCCAAGACATGCGGTCGCAGGTCTGACGACACAATAACAAAATCAATCATCAACCTGCAGCCTAGGGTGTCCTGGTCCTAAGTGCACATATGGACACTCTTATGCTTGAACATGGTGTTCATTATGGAAAAACTATGGTTAGCACAGAAGTCCAATAACTGAACACCACTCGGGTTCAGCCGTTCCTCCCAATCACACCCCTCCAGGTTTCACTGTTGTCACCCAAGTGCACCTTTAAGTCCCCCAGTAGGAAATGGAGTCTCCAAGAGCAGCACTTTCCAGCATCCAGTCAGAGACTCCACAAAGGGTGGGTATTCTGAACCATCATTTGGTGCATAGGCCCAAATGATGGACAGGACCCATTTCCCAACCCGAAGGCACAGGGAAACAACCCTTTCATCCACCGGGGAAAATTCCAATGTAGAGGCAGCAAGGTAAGGGGATATCAGAACACTCACCCCTGCTCACTGTCTCTCACACGCAGCAACTCCAGAGTAGACCAAGCTCCAGCCCCTCTCCAGGAGACTGGTTTCAGAACCAGAGCTGTGTGTTGAGGTGAGTCCAACTACATGTAGTTACCGGTATCTCTCACGCTCGTGCACGAGCTCAAGGTCCTTCCCCACCAGAGAGGTGACTTTCCACGTCCAAAAAGCCAGTTTAGAAAGCCATGGATCAGACCGACAAGGTCTCTGCCTTCGACCACCACCTGATCCACAAAGCATCAGACCTCCATGATCCCTCCTGCAGGTGGTGAGCTCACTGGAGGGCGGACCCATGTTGCTCCTTTGGGCTGAGCCCAGCTGGGTCCAATGGGCAGAAACCCGGCCACCAGACGCTAACCATCGAGCCCCTCCCCTGGGCCTGGCTCCAGGGCGGGGGTCCCGATAACCCCATACTGGGTGGGATACACTGAATCTTTGATTGTTTATTCATCATGAGAGTCTGTTGGATCACTCAGTCTGGCACTTCACCTAGGACCTATTTGTCTTGGGAGACCCTACCAGAGGCATATTGCCCCTGACAACACAGCTCCAGGGATCACATGCAACCCCCCACTACCCCCACTACCACCACGATAAGGTGGCAATCTTCATATATACATTTCCCTTTAATTGCTCCTTGTAAAAGTTAGAAAAACAATCCTCCTCCTGACATAAAGCTCTACATAATCTTTCCACAAATTATCCTAAAGACCTTATTGTACCATATCATCCAAACAGAATGCTACCTTCTCAGAATAAGATAAGATAAGATAAGATAAGATAAGCCTTTATTAGTCCCACAACGGGGAAATTCCAGGATTGCAACAGCACAGGGATAGCAACACTCAGAGCAACAATCAGAAGGCAAGAAAAAAAAAAAAAAAAACAAGCAAGCAAGAGCAGCTAATATACATATGTACGTATTACTATAAAATATATATATATACACACACACACAGACACACAGTGCAGAGCATTGTAGCTGGATGGAATAAATATATGAATATATGAACACACAGTGCAGAGCATTGTAGCTAGATGGAATAAATATGTAAATATATAAACACCCACAGTACGGAGCATTGCAGCTAGGTGGAATAAATATGCAAGTATATAAACACACACAGTGCGGAGCAATGTAGCTAGATGGAATAATATGTAGATATATAAATATATAAACACACCCAGAGCTGAGCATTGTAGCTAGATGGAATAAATATGTAAATATATAAACACACACAGTGCAGAGCATTGTTGCTAGATGGAATGAAACAGCATAACCGTCTACTTAGTTATCCTACATGGTATGATAACTCATACATATTCTCACCCTCCATAGCGACCGGTAAGTTCCTAGTTGTATGCCGGAGGGGACCATTGTGTAAGTCTATTGCATCTTTTGCATTCAAAAAACTATTAGTTTGTTACGTCTTTTTGCTATCTCTGCGAGCAGCCCTGCTTAGGTTGTACAGTCTGACAGCCGTTGGTAGGAAGGACCTACGAAACCTCTCGGTTGTGCACCTGGGATGATGTAGTCTGCTGCTAAATGAGCTCCTCAGTGCATTCAGTATGTCCTGCATAGGGTGGAACTCGGACTCCAGCAGAGATGACAGTTTAGCCACCGTCCTTCTCTCTCCTATCTCCTCCATCGGATCAAGGCGCTGCCCCAGGACAGAGCTAGCTTTCTTAATCAGTTTGTTCAGTCTCTTCCTATCGGCTGCAGTAATGCCACTGCCCCAGCAGACCACTCCAAAAGTGATGGCTGATGCCACCACCGTGTCATAGAATGACTTCAGCAGCGCCCCTTGTACACCAAAAGACCTGAGTCTCCTCAGCAGGAACAGCCTGCGCTGTCCCTTCTTGTAGAGTGCATCAGTATTGTGTGACCAGTCTAGTTTATTGTTCAGATGAATACCCAGGTACTTATAGGATGTCACCATCTCGATGTCTGTTCCCTGTATATTTACTGGTACTGTGAGGGGCTGCCCATGCCTGCGGCAGTCCACCACCAGCTCCTTAGTTTTCCTCGCGTTGATCTGGAGGCAGTTCCGATGGCACCAGTCCACGAAGTCCTGGATAAGCCCTCTGTACTCAGCTTCATCTCCATTGGAGATGAGGCCAACGATCGCAGAGTCATCAGAGAACTTCTGTAGATGGCAGTGTGTTGTGTTGTGTGAGAAGTCCGCAGTATAAAGAGTGAACAGGAAGGGAGCCAGCACCGTTCCCTGGGGGGCCCCCGTGCTACTGATGATCGTGTCGGACACACAGTCCCGGGTTCTCACAAACTGAGGCCGGTTCGTGAGGTAGTCCAGGATCCATGATGACAGGTGCTGGTCCACCCCTGCGCGCAGCAGCTTGTCCTTCAGGATCATCGGTTGGATGGTGTTGAAAGCACTGGAGAAGTCAAAGAACATGATCCTCACCAAATTCCCGGGCTTCTCCAGGTGGGACAGAGAACGGTGAAGGAGGAAGATCACCGCATCCTCCACCCCAATGCCATGCTGGTAGGCGAACTGGAGTGGATCCATCGCTGGTTCCACCAGGGGGCGGAGGTGAGCAAGGAGCAGTCTCTCCAGGGTCTTCATCAAGTGGGACGTCAAGGCCACCGGTCTGTAGCTGTTCAGGTCTTTGGGGTGGGAAGTTTTTGGTACAGGTACCACACAAGATGTTTTCCACAGCTGTGGTACCCTCCCCAGTTTCAGGCTCATGTTGAAGATATACGTCACAATCCCACACAGCTGGTCTGCACAGGACTTGAGGAGCTTTGCGCTGATGCCGTCCGGTCCCGGCGCCTTCCTCGCCTTGATCTTCCTCAGCTCCGTCCTCACCTGGGTCCTGGTCAGGGTCAGGATGGGGGGCTGTGTGTTGGGAGTGGGGGGGTGTTGGTGGAGTGGGGAGTGGGCAGCAGGACTTGATTTCTTTAGAGGCAGCAGTGGTTGTTGTGCAGTCAGGGGGGAGGGCGGTTGGTCAAATCTATTGAAAAACAGATTCAGGTTGTTCGCCCACTCCCTGCCCCCTGTGGCCTGGGGGGAGGTATTCTGGAGCCCCGAGATGGTTTTGAGGTTTCTCCAGACCCCGCTGATGTCGCTCTGTTGCAGCTTGTCCTCCATCTGCTTCCTGAAGCTGTCCTTGCCTTCTCTGATCTTTCTCCTCAGCTCCCTCTGTACGGACTTCAGCATCTCCCTGTTCCCTGACCTGAAGATCCTCTTCTTCTCTCTCAGAAGTGTTTTTATCTCAGGGTTGATCCAGGGTTTGTTGTTTGAGTGACGCCGTATGGTCTTGGTGGGAACGGATTTGTCCACACAGAAGCTGAGGTAGCCCGTGAAGGTGTGAATGAGGCCATCGATGTCCTCACCATGTGGATCGCAGAGCTGCTTCCAGGCGGTGGCTTCAAAACAGCCCTTTAGGGTGTGAAGGAATGAAGAACTCTTAAGCTGTGTTCAGAATATTTGATTTTTTGATTTGATTTTGTATACTTTATTGATCCCCAGAGGGGAAATTGAGGGCATCCATCTGGATGGATGAAGCAGCCACGGTACGGCACTATCCCTTTACCATTCACACACACATTCACACCTAGGGCCACTTTAGAGTCTCCAGTTAACCTAACCTGCATGTTTTTGGCCTATGGGAGGAAACCGGAGAACTCCCGGAGTAAACCCACGCAGACATGGGAAGAACATGCAAACTCCACAAAGATCACTGTTGGTCAGGAGCTGGGATCGAACCAGGGATCCCATGGTCAAGGGTGAGTTGCTGTGCTGCCGCAGTGCTAACCACTGTTCCACCGCACCGCCCAATCCACAGGTACATCTCAAAAAATTAGAATATCATGAAAAAGTTCAATATTTTTGTCACTCATTTCAGAAAGTGAAACCCATAATTATATAGATTCATTACACAGAGAGTGAAATACTTCAAGTGTTTATTTATTTTAATTTTGATGATTATGGCTTACAGCCCATGAAAACCCCAAATTCAGTTTCTCAGAAACTTAGAACATTACATAAAATTAATTTTAAAAAATAGTTTTTTTTAATACAAATGTGGACCAACTGAGTAGTATGTTCATGTATACACTCAATACTTGGTTGGGGCTCCTTTTGGATTAATCACTGTATCAATGTGGCGTGGCATGGAGGTGATCAGCCTGTGGCACTGCTGAGGTATTATGAAGGCCCAGGTTGCTTTGATAGTGACCTTCAGCTCGTCAGCATTGTTGGGTCTGGTGTCTCTCATCTTCCTCTTGACAATGCTCCATAGATTCTCTGTTGACCTTTGCTGGCCAATCAAACACAGTGACACCATGGCCATTAAACCAGGTTTTGATACTTTTGGTAGTGTGTGTGTGTGTGTGTGGGGGGGGTGCCAAGTCCTGCTGGAAAATGAAATCAGCATCTCCATAAAGCTTGTCAGCACAGGGAAGCATGAAGTGCTCTAAAATTTCCTGGTAGACGACTACACTGACTTGACATGGTTCCTCAAATCATCACTGACTGTGGAAACTTCACACTAAACCTCAAGCAACTTAGATTCTGTGTCTCTCCACTCTTTCTACAGACTCTGTAAGTTTGATTTCCAAATAAAATGCAAAATTTACTTTTATCTCAACAGAGGTCATCTGCTGGTGTTTGTCCACTGTGTTTTATCAAGACCAAAGTCAGCGCAGTTGTCTACCAAGAAATTTAAGAACACTTCATGCTTCCCTGTGGTGACAAGCTTTATGGAGAAGCTGATTTCATTTTCAAGCAGGACTTGGCACCCCCCACACTGCCAAAAGTATCAAAACATGCTGTAATGACCATGGTGTCACTGTGTTTGGTTGGCCAGCAAACTCTCCTGACCTAAACCCCATAGAGAATCTATGGAGTATTGTCAAGAGGAAGATGAGAGACACCAGACCCAACAATGCAGACGAGCTGAAGGTCACTATCAAAGCAACCTGGACCTCCATGACACCTCAGCAGCGCCATCTCCATGCCATGCCACATTGATACAGGAATTAATCCAAATGGAGCCCCGACCAAGTATTGAGTGTGTACATGGATATACTTTTCAGTCAGTCCACATATGTATTAAAAAACTACTTTTTAAAATTAATTTTATGTAATATTCTAATTTTTTGAGAAACTGAATTTTGGGTTTTCGTGGGCTATAAGCCATAATCATCAAAATTAAAATAAATAAACACTTGAAATATATCAGTCTCTGTGTAATGAATCTATATAATTATGGGTTTCACTTTCTGATATGAGTGACAAAAAATGAACTTTTTCATGATAGTCTAATTTTTTGAGATGTACCTGTATAGTGAATTCAGATGTAGTGAACTATATAGTAAACTCAATATAACAATAAAATTATCAGCTTGTGGACACTACAAGGCTTGTTTTCATGGCACGGTTAATGACATCATCATGGTGAGACAGTAAAACGTAGCAGATTAATATTGGTAAAAATGAATACCTGCATGCATTTTATAGTAAATATGTATCAAGAAAAATCATTATGGTGAATTAATAAATACCTTACCTTAAGGTAGTTTATTTTGTGATGTGAAGCTCTCCTCTCACTGCTCTGTTGGCTGCGCAATCAATTCAATTCAACTTTATTTATATTGCGCCAATTCACAACAGTCATCTTATAGCACTGTGCATTATGGAATACATTGGCTAATGCAGTGACCATCTGTTAAACACTACTTTTCAAAATGCATTATGGGATATTTTGAGACTACTATATAGTGAATGACATTTTCAGTTAAGATTTCGAACAGCACTACAAAATAGTTGATTCACTATATAGTACACTATAATGGGAAACGAGTGAACATTTCGAACACAGCATTAGTAATTCCTAGATTTTCTGAAAGTACTATTAAAGGTAGAGCTTTCAGTTATCAGGCTCCTCTCTTATGGAACCAGTTACCAGCCTGGGCCCAGGAGGTAGACAGTGTTTCTGATTTTAAGATCAAATTGAAAACCTTCTTATTTGACAAAGCTTTTGGCTGCTCATCCTCCTCAGCTGCACACACACCTGGTCCTCATCACGGTCGGGGCTATTTATTCCACGCTGCCCTGGGATCCGTGCGGAGTCATCTGTCTTACTCCTTGAGACCACACAGGCCTTCTTCAAAGATTCCAGAGTTCCTAGCCTCAGCCTGCTTTCGTCCCAGCTTCCAACCTTCTGCCCGCCTGCGTTGGGAGGAAAACCTCCACCACGCAAGTAAGCCTTTGCTTAACCTCTCCTATCCAATCTCAGTCCCCTGTGCACAGGTGGAGCTCCGTGACGGCGGACTTCTCTCCTCCCTGGCAGCGGACTGAGCTTCACACCCTCACTAGACACATCTTCACCGCCTACACGCTGCAACTGGTTCTGTGGACGCTGTCCTCCTGACCGTAGCCGCCGAGCTAACCTGAGCATCACTACATCCCTACAAATAGATTGCCAGGTAATACGGCGTTCTGCTCTCCCCCAGCTGCAGCAAGAACACACACCCACACACTTACTTTCACGATATTGTTGTTAATAAATATAACTGTATCTACTCTGGTGTCCAAGTCTGCTCGCTGGGTCAACAACCATGTCAGCTTTTCATTCAGTGTTCCACTTATTATAGTTACATGAATGTTACTTATAGTGCCTGGCCAAAAAAAAATAGTCACCATCTGAAAGAAAAAGGTTTCAGTTTGCTAGGGAGCATAAAGATTGGACTCTGGAGCAATGAAAGAAGGTCACGTTGTTTGATGAATCCAGATTTACCCTGTTCCAGAGTGATGGACACATCAGGGTAAGAAGACAGGCGGATGAAGTGGTGCATCCCTCATGCCTAGTGCCTACTGTACAAGCCTCTGGAGGCAATGCTATGATCTGGGGTTGCTGCAGTTGGTCAGGTCAAGGTTCAGCAATATTATGTGCCCAGAGAAGGAGGTCAGCTGACTACCTGAATATACGAAATAACCAGGCTAGTCCATCAATGATGATTCATGAAATAATCAAAGCTAAAGGCGGCCCAACAAACTAGAAAAGCACTCGGAGAGCGCAGACCTCCGCCAAGCGCCACAGTTCCCCCATACAGTGTTTAACATCATAAATATTAATCCTACATTTATTTTGTCTAACTTTATAGATTCCTTGACCATGAAAAAAAATGCCATTCGCAAGTGGCATATATTAGCTATACTGTGATGCTTGTTTTGTTTTTGTTTTTTTCCAGACGGTGATCCGGATCACCACCAAAATCTAATCATCTGTAGGATACCCCATTTCTGACAATCTCTGAAAATTTCATGAAAATCCGTCCATAACTTTTTGGGCAAAGGGACTGCATAGGGAATCCTGTCTATGGTTAAGAATATATGGTGAAATGAATGAAAATAAACAGAAGGCTGCATCCACACACCCACTCAGGAGGCAAATCCTCTGTGAAACTGACACAAAGGATGCTATCACCGTACTTCTTGACTGAAGGATGGAGATATTCTCCTGCACTGTTCATTCTGTTCAGCTGTTGACATGGCAACAAGTATCAAATCTGTCAGAATAAACCCTTTTCCTCAGAAACATGTTGCACAGAATGCTGTATCACTATCAACTGAGCAGTAAAATTGTTTTTTTAAAGAGATTTTACTACTCAGTTGAACATAACTGAACTTGTAATATACATGCATACATACATACATACATGCATACACTCAAGGGGTTTAGTAACATACCACTACATTTATTTGTAAATTCACTTGTGTAGTTTGAGTTCTCTGCAAATGACCACTCATGTATTGTTTCTCTTTACCTTTTAATGAATATCTTAATGCATATTCTCCCCGTGTCTGCGTGGGTTTACCCCGGGATTTCTCCGGTTTCCTCCCACATACCAAAAACATGCAAGTTAGGTTAATTGGAGACTCTAAAGTGGCCCCAGGTGTGAATGTGTATGTGAATGGTGAAAGGGTTGGGCGCCGCACCAGTGGCTGCCTCCTCCACTCATGTGGATGCCCTGTAATTTCCCTATTGTGGGGCTAATAAAGGAATCTAAAATCTAATCAGTGACCAAAAAATAAGAAAAGGACCAAAAAAAATTGCCAAGAAACATAAGCACCATACATTGAGGCATTGTGACTTCTTCCCCAAAATTCTGTTTTGAGATATAGGTGGTGCATTATTAAATCCTTGAGTATACATACATAAAATACACACGCGCGCGCGCACACACACACACACACACACACACACACACACACACACAAGGATATGGTACGCAATATAAATGGGAAAAAAAGAAAACACAAAGAAAATACATTTTATATGTGTCTTATTACTTCTGCATGAAACTTTAAAATTCAAACACAGTGTTGGTCAGTTTATTTTGTTACACTTGGGAAAAAGAAGAGATATACTGAAGGTCTCTCCTTTAAGTCTGGACATCAGCAGGTGATGAAGACAATGCATGGGGCTCTCTTCTTAGAAAACATTAAATATATATAGACCTATATAAACCAATGTTTGAGTCACAAAATTCCACATGTCTTATGCATAATTTGAACAATAAACTGTCCAAAGTCTTATCATCTCATCTACTATTTATGTGTGAGTGATGGTACACTTCTATTGGAGCCGTCACTTGTACACTTCCTATTCAGTGTCTATGTGAAATGCAATACACAGCATTTGGGTCCAGTGTGGTGCAATTCTCCAAATTAGGCCTAGCACCTAGATTGCGTGGGCTGCTGCGATGTCATCCTGAACATTTAAACCAGCAGCTGTTGATATCAAATAATGACAAATTCATTAACTGCACCTACTATTTCTCACCTCAAATATTGTTAGAAATACTTTTCGCTGGTTTGTTTTAAAGATATCTGACAAAGTTTACTCACAACTGGTCATGTTGACCGCCCATGGTTGGATGCATCATCCAACCAGATGCAGGCACAGCCTTTGTGTTCTTAGCAGCAAGACCAATGAGAGTCTTTCCCCAGGGTCAGAGCTTTTTGACTAGTGGGTTTGCACAATGTCAGTCACTTTTCTGTCACTCCAGCTGGCTATGCCCCATTCCAGCACTCAACACAAATGTGGACCACTTTTGATCAAGATGTGGTATATTTAGTATTGTTCTGACATTGCTCTGGCTTGCTTATCGTAAATGATAAATGGCGTTCACTGACAGTAGTGTGAAAAAATGTTTGCCCCTTCCTGATTTCTCTTTTTTTATATGTTTGTCACACTTAAATGTTTCAGATCATCAAACAAATTTAAATATTAGACAAAGATAACACAAGTAAACACAAAATGCAGTTTTTAAATGAAGGTGTTTATTATTAAGGATAAAAAAAATCCAAACCTACATGGCCCTGTGTGAAAAAGTGATTGCCCCCTTTGTTAAAACATAAATTAATTGTGGTTTATCACATCTTTGGAAAGCTGAATTCATTTTCTCGAGCCACACCCAGGCCTGATTACTGCCACCCCTGTTCTCAATCAAAAAATCACTTAAATAAGACCTGCCTGACAAAGTGAAGTAGACCAGAAGATCCTCAAAAGCTAGACATCATGCTGCAATCTAAAGAAATTCAGGAACAAATGATAAACAAAGTAATTGAGATCTATCAGTCTGGAAAAGGTTATAAAGCCTTTGAGACTCCAGCAAACCACAGCGAGAGCTATTATCCACAAATGGTGAAAACATGGAACAGTGGTGAACCTTCCCAGGAGTGACTGGCTGACCAAAATTACCCCAAGAGTGCAACGACAACTCATCCAAGAGGTCACAAAAGACCCCACAACAACATCCAAAGAACTGTGGGCCTCACTTGCCTCAGTTAAGGTCAGTGTCCATGACTCCACCATAAGAAAGAAACTGGGCAAAAATGGCCTGCATGGCAGAGTTCCAAGACGAAAACCACTGCTGAGCAAAAAGAACAAAGGCTCGTCTCAGTTTTGTCAGAAAACATCTTGATGATCCCCAAGACTTTTGGGAAAATACACTGTGGACTGATGAGACAAAAGCTGAACTTTTTGGAAGTTGTGTGTCCCATTACATCCGGTGTAAAAGTCACAACATTTCAGAAAAGGAACATCATACCAACAGTAAATATGATGGCAGCAGTGTGATGGTCGGGGGCTGTTTTGCTACTTCTGGACCTGGAACACTTGCTGTGGTAAATGGAGCCATGAATTCTGCTGTCTACCAAAAAATCTTGAAGGAGAATGTCTGGCCATCTGTTCATGACCTCAAGCTGAAGCACATTTGGATTCTGCAGCAGGACAATGATCCAAAACACACCAGAAAGTCCACCTCTAAATGGCTTAAAAAAAACAAAATGAAGACTTTGGAGTGGCCTAGTCAATGTCCTGACCTGAATCCGATTGAGATGCTGTGGCATGACCTTAAAAAGGCGATTCATGCTCGAAAGCCCTCCAATATGGCTGAATTACAACAATTCTGCAAAAACGAGTGGGCCAAAATTCCTCCACAGCGCTGTAAAAGACTCATTGCCAGTTATCACAAATGCTTCATTGCAGTTGTTGCTGCTAAGGGTGGCCCAACCAGTTATTAGGTTTAGGGGAAATCACTTTTTCAGGCAGGGCCATGTAGGTTTGGATTTTTTTTTACCCTTAATAATATACACCTTCATTTAAAAACTGCATTTTGTGTTTACTTGTGTTACATTTGTCTAATATTTAAATTTGTTTGATGATCTGTGCCATGAGCCGAGTGATGGAGTTCTCCACCAGAATCGGTCTCATGGCTTTTTCTGCTTTTTACTCATCTGTTGCATCTTATGCTTTTTGGGTTTATGTGTTTTTGTTCTGCTTGCCATTTTCCTGTTTGTGTTAGTGTTATATTTTTATTCTGTATTTATTTATTTATATTTATTTGGTATGTTATTTTATTCTTTATGTCTCTAGTGTTACCCTTTTACTGTTGACAGCTGTCAGGGGTGTGAAGCTTAATGTGGGTGTGTCCTGTCAGCTGTCAGTTTTGGTTCTCCTCTCTCTCACTGCCCTCCAGCTGATCCTGATTGTGTCTTCATGCTTCTCCTGCTCCCTCAGAGGACCCACACCTGTCATCTATTATGTAAATAGGTTTTGAACCCTATTTAAGGGCTTTATTCTCATTTGTTCCTTGCTGCTGTATTGTTTCTCTTCAACTCGTCTCCACCAGAGCCCTGCTTTGCTCTGGTGTGAATTCCTGACGTAAGTTTTTCCTCATTCATTTGTATTTTGTGTTCTGAACTCTTTGTTGAACTTTATGTTTGTAATAAACTTCACAAGCTCACAGTACAGCAAGTGGGTCTCACCTCTCAGCCCCGAAAGACATTTATTGACAGAATACAGCGG
Source organism: Pholidichthys leucotaenia (assembly GCA_020510985.1). NCBI lineage: Eukaryota > Metazoa > Chordata > Actinopteri > Cichliformes > Pholidichthyidae > Pholidichthys > Pholidichthys leucotaenia. Next base: position 129,396,555 of record CM035845.1, read on the forward strand.
CCAGTTAAGAGACCTAACTGCTGTGAGTTTGTTGATTTTATGTTTCATTCAGCGGCAGCATAGCTCGTTGGTTTTTTTCATTTTTTCCCTGTTTGGTTTCTTTTCTTCTCTATACTGAGATTACCGTGTCTGTGACCCCAGAGAAGTTCACCATGGGATTAGAAGAAATGGAGTGGTGGATAATGAGCGCGCTGGAGGATATCCTGTTATAGGCTTGAGCCTCTTGTACCCCCGAGGCAGCCTGAGAGTGTATGGACGGCGCGGCACAGGTGCTTGGGGCATGCCCCAGCCTGTGGGACCACCCGGAACTCACAGACCTAATTCTCTCCATATTCCTTCCTTCACATACGAGCAATGAGCTGGGGGAACCAACTCTGATGCCGGCACATGCACCAACAAGGAGCAAGCGCTCCCACAAAAGAAAGCCTCTAGCCTCTCGCCGCTCTCCGGCGCCAGCCCCACCTCCTTCTCCCGAGCTTTGGCCCACTCCATCGGCCGAGGAGCTGGAGGAGCGCAGGCTGGTTTTATTGGCAGAGACTGGCCTCCTCCTAGAGGTTAAGCCATGGCTCCTTCCAGATTTAGCCAAGGAACTGGAGGAGATCTCGAGGGAACTGGAGTCTGAGCCAATGATTGAATGTCCCCTGACTCCGGCGCCTCTCCCTCTCCACCATGAGGCCAATGCCTCCACCTCCCGCTCCTTGCCGCCATTCTGGGAAAACCCGCCGGAGGAACGTTCCCACCTCTTGGACAGCCAATTCCCCTTCGCCTAGGCAGAAGCCTCCCTCAGCAGTGCACACTCTGTGTTCTTCGTTTCCGCTTGAATCGTCAGCTCCTCCCCTCCTCACAGCTGCTGTCCCTTGCTTCTCCTCGGCGCCTTCTTCTGCTACTGAGAGGTCACCTGTTTTTCCTCCGGCTCCGCCCACCACCATGTCCACTGGGGCTGCTCCTTCACGATCCTCTGAGGGGCCTACTTCCACTGCAGTCACCGAGAGGGCTGACCCAACACCAGCTGCAGCAGAAGATATCACACCCCGGGAAAATAGGCAAGTGTTTTTTCATTCTCAATCATTCACACATGAATTACCTTGTCTGATTCCCGGTGGTGAGGCTCATACCATGCAGTCCTTTGAGTCCTCACCATCTGCTGCAGCTATACACCTTTTACCTGCTCTCTCTGTGTCTCCTCCTGCAGTCCCTGGATGTCCGCCAACCCCATAACAGAGCTGCTGGACGATGGAGGAGTCTGCGGTGCTGGAAGATCTGGGTGCAGCCCTGCAGCCATGCAAAAGACGGAGGGAGAGCGCTTTATGCAACAAGAAGCCTGCACCGACGACAAAGTGTCCCCTGGCTTCGGCTACGCAGAGTCCAGTGCCAACGGTGAGCCAAACCCCAGTCGCCACACCGGACAAGTCTCCTGCGTGGGTCACTTCGGCTGGGGCTATAGAGACTGCATTCACCACCAAGCTTGCTGCGGGGCACGCCGCAGCAGAGTCAGAGCTTGACCTCCAGAGGGCTGAGCCCGGAGTACCATCGCCTGGATCGACGGAGTCCTGGACGGCAGTGGAGCTTGAGCTCAGGCAAGTGCTCTCCTTCATTTTTCTCATATCTGTTTTGGAGAAATCTTGTCTGGCTCTTGGTGAGGAGAGCCAGGTGCAGCCATCAGCTGCATCTAAGCTCACCTCGCCAGGCTCCGCCGCTGCCAGTGACCCTGACCTTGTTTTTTTTCCCTATGTTGTCTGAGCTTTTTCCCAGGGTCATCAAGGATAATCCACCTGTGCCAGATGTTTCCATGGATCCAGGTTTGCTGCCCAAGATCGGCATGGATCCAGCAACCACCCCCCCCCCCCACCACTGAGGTCGTCATGGGTGCTCTGTCCCAACCCGGGACCTCCGCGGATGCAGCCTCGGGCCAGGCCGGGTCCTCTGCTGGTGCTGCTCCTCCTCCTGCTGAGGTCATCGTGGGTACTTTGTCCCAGCCCAGGACCTCCATGGGTGCAGCTTCAGCCCAGCCTGGATCCTCCACGGGTGCTGCCTCCCCTCCGGCTGAGGTCTCCGAGGGTGCTGCTTCCATTGCTGTGGAGGTCGTCATGGGTGCTCCATTCCAGCCCGGGACCTCCGAGGATGCAGCATTGACCCAGTCGGGCCCACCGAGGATGCAGCCGTGGCCCTGTCCGGGCCCACTGAGGGTGCAGCTTTGGTTCAGTCTGGGCCCACCGAGGGTGCAGCGTTGTTCCAGCCCGGAGCCACCAAGGGTGCAGCGTTGCTCCAGCCAGGAGTCACTGATGGTACAGCTTCGCTCCAGCCCGGAGCCACCATGGGTGCAACTTTGTCCCAATTCAGGACCACCAAGGGTGCTGATGGCCAGACCAAGGGCGTCGTGGTCCTCACTCCTCTGCCAGGTGCCATCCTGGTCCCCTCTCTTCTGCCAGACGCCGTCATGGTTCCCCCTCCTGTACCTGATGTTGTCCTAGTTCCTCTGACTTCTCCTGCTAGACAGCTGCCCCCGGACCACCTTCACTGTTCAGGTGGCTTAAGAACTCTGGTCAGCCACCTGACGGACTGAGCCATTGGGTTGGGCGGCCCATGCTCTCCGGCAGACCACCCGACTCGTTCCACCTTGCCGTCTGCCAGGCCTGTGACTTTGGTCGCCCTCCTGGACTTTCTAGCTCCTTGGTTCGGGGGGGGGGGGGGTAATTCATTGTTATTGACTGGTGTGGGTCCTGAGCGTGGTTTGCTTCGTTCCCTCCTAGCCTGTTCCCCCCACCACCCATCCTGGGTAGGTCATTGTGGTTCAATGCTGGGGGAGTTGGCTCTTTCTTTTCTTTTGGTGTTACCCTGGGGTGTCTGGGACCCACCCCTTGAGAGGGGGGCTCTGTCATGAGCCGAGTGCTGGAGTTGTCCACCAGACTCGGTCTCATGGCTTTTTCTGCTTATTTACTCATCTGTCGCATCTTATGCTTTTTATGTTTATGTGTTTTTGTTCTGCTTGCCATTTTCCTGTTTGTGTTAGTGTTATATTTTTATTCTGTATTTATTTATATTTATTTGATAGATTATTTTATTCTTTATATCTCTAGTGTTACCCTTTTACTGTTGACAGCTGTCAAGGGCGTGAAGCTTCATGTAGGCGTGCCCTGTCAGCTGTCAGTTTTGGTTCGCCTCTCTCTCACTGCCCTCCAGCTGATCCTGATTGTGTGTTAGTGCTTCTCCTGCTCCCTCAGAGGACCCACACCTGTCATCTATTATGTAAATAGGTTTTGAACCCTATTTAAGGGCTTTATTCTCATTTGTTCTTTAGCGCTGTATTGTTTCTCTTCTCTTCGTTTCCACCAGAGCCCTGCTTTGCTCTGGTGTGAATTCCTGACGTAAGTTTTTCCTCATTCATTTGTATTTTGTGTTCTGAACACTTTGTTGAACTTTATGTTTGTAATAAACTTCACAAGCTCACAGTACAGCGAGTGGGTCTCACCTCTCAGCCCCGAAGGGCATTTCTTGACAGAATACAGCGGCCAGTTAAGAGACCAGGCTGCTGTGAGTTTGTTGATTTTATGTTTCACTTGTCGGCAGCGTAGCTCGTTGGTTTTTTTCATTTTTTCCCTGTTTGGTTTCTTTTCTCATTCGTTTGTATTTTGTGTTCTGAACACTTTGATGAACTTTATGTTTGTAATAAACTTCACAAGCTCATAGTACAGCACGTGGGTCTCACCTCTCAGCCCAGAAGGGCATTTCTTGACAATCTGAAACATTTAAGTGTGACAAACATACAAAAAAAAAATGAGAAATCAGAAAGGGGGCAAACACATTTTCACACCACCATATATACAGTAGCACTTTTTTACTCATCTCTGGATGACCAAAGTGCTTTACAGATCTTGCTATCCATCCATTCACACTCTGGTGGCAGCAGAGCCACCATGCACAGGCGCTGGCCTGACCCACCAAGAGCAACTGGGGGTTCAGCATCTTGCACCAGGACATTTCAACATGCAGACTGCAGACAGAGCGGGAATCCAACCCCTGACCCTCCAGTCAGTAGTCGGCCACACTACACCTGTGCCACAGCCGCCCCCTGTGGCTCAGATCTGGTCACTTCTTCACACCAATTAATTAACTAGAAAAGCACTCATAGAGTGCATACCTCCCCCAAGGCTCCTTCCGTTTCTCATGGATCACCTCCAAAATGTAATGGGCTTGTGTGTAGGCGTATCGCCACTTGTGGTGAAAATTGCATCCAAGTCTGTCAATTAGTTTTGGAGTTTTGTGGCTGACACACTGTGAGAAGAGCCTTGGCTGAGGTATGCATTCCCAGATCATCCCCAAAATGTAATGGGTTCCTCTCTAGGCCAAGAACCACCTCTGGTGAAACAGACAGACAAACAGACAAATGCCAGTAAAAGCATTACCTCCTTGGCGGAGGTAATAAACTCATGTGTTGCTGTTATGTCCATCTCCTCCATCTCCAAACTCCCAGGCTGCGGGCGTTGCAATTCATCGCACAACCGCGTACAACTCACAGGCCAATGGGTTATGCAAGCGTTTTCATAGATCACTGAAAGCAGCACTCAGGGGTTCACTGACGGATGCAAATTGGGTAGACAGGTTGGCGTGGGTTTTATTGGGGTTGCGCTCCGCGCCAAAAGAGGATTTGGAAGCTTCCCCGGCAGAGAGCTCGTTTTTGCCCAGCCCCTATGGCTGCCTGGGGAATTTCTGCCAAATAATCCCGCGCGGGTCAGCTGCCCGTCTCAGCTTTTGCAGCGTAGCGGAAACACAGGCACGCTGCCGGGCCCGGCCCACCACTGTTTTCCGCGTGCTTTTGTGCCTAAAACTTTGAAGAACGCGGAGTTCGTGTTCGTCAGACACGACGACCAGCGCCCTCTATTGCGCCTGCACACATGTTGAAAATGGTCGTTTCTGACAATGTTAAAGAATCCTTTAAAAAATTCCTGGATCCAGACGGTGATCCGGATCATCCCCAAAATTTAATCAGTTCTTCCTTGTACCATTTCCAACAACGCCTGAAAGTTTCATCGAAATCCGTCCAAAACTTTTTGAGTTATCTTGCTAACCAACAGACAGACAGACAGACAAACAAACGCGAGCAAAAACATTACCTCCTGCGGCCTGGCGGAGGTAATTATATGTGTGTGTGTGCCCGCATGTGTATGGTCCCATGTCAATACCACAGCACCCAAACCAGTGTGGTAACAGTGCTTTGTTATACTGTAGGTGGGGCACAAAAAGAGGCACAGGAAGAAATCAGGTTGAAAATGCAGCTGTGTGTAATCACTATTTTTCACTCATAAATAATCTCTTGAATGCAGAGTAAAACTAGGTCAAAGCAGCTGAAGCAGAAGGTTTTTTCCCCTTTTAAAAAATGTCAGATCCAAATACCTTTGAATGTCAGTTCCCAGTTCACATCTTTTACTCAAAAAATTATGGCGACAGACAGGAAGATTTTGTGCTTGAATATTACATATTGATTGATTGATACTAGTTATTTTGAACAAGACAAACATAACAACAAGAATAAAAATTTAAAATTTAAATGCAATCCTAAAGGAACAGGATTGAAGCCGAAGCTTATCTTGTCCTGTCCCATTATTAACTAATTAATATACACTGTGGAGCCCATAGTTATAACCTATGTAACTCACATGTGGCTGGCTGAATTCAGCCAAGAGAGACTTTGAGCTAGCCATGTGTATTGACTTCTCACCTCAAGAGGAAGACATGTCTGCACCCCCTGGGGACTCAGGAGAGAGGAGAAGATTACCCGGCCTGACCTTTGGGGGTCGGAAAGGAGAACAGAAGGACTCTGGGTGTTCTATTACAGATGAAAGGATGTAGCTGAGTATTGTGACTTTTGTGTGTGATGTATTGTTAGAGATGAATGTATAAATGTATGTGTGTGACTGCGTCCTTCCTCTTTTCACTCCGATCGAGAGAGGACGTAGGATGAATGGGGAATTAAAGCAGTTACTGGAAAAATCATCCAGTCTCCTCAATTCTTGACTCCTACAACTGGTGACCTACGCATGAATCTGAGCACGCCGAGGCTGGAGGACAGCCTCGTGATCGATATGGAAAAGCTGGGAGACAGCCGCTCAGACCCGGATTCACCGGGGAGTGCCAGCAGGGGCACAAGACTGATTAAGCTCCCCGAGTTCTGGCAAAGCGACCCGCACTCGTGGTTCCAGCATGTGGAGTCGCGGTTCCTGCTCGGGGGAGTTTCAGCGGATGACATTAAATTCCATAATGTCATCGCGACGCTCGACAGCCGCACAGCTCGGTGTGTGCGAAGCCTGGTGCAGCAACCACCCGCTTTCGGCAAATACGACGCGCTGAAAGCCGCCCTCATCAGGAGCTTCGTGCCGTCGTCTGAGGCAAGAGCCAGGCAGCTGCTGGACCTGCGCGACAGAGGTGGACGCAGGCCGACTGTCCTCATGGAGGACATGCTGCAAATGATCGGGACGGACAACGACGCGTTCCTTTTCAAACATATTTTCCTGAGAACCCTCCCAGTGCACACGAGAGGTTCCCTGTCCAGCAGGAGATGTTTGACCCAGCAGGACTTCCGCGACCTGGCCCAGGAGGCGGAGCGGCTCCTCAACGCCTGCGAGGAACAAGAGGCTTCCGTGGCAGCAGCAGACCTCGGCGCAGCGGCCGGGGGCAGTGTGGAGCCAGAGACAGCAGTGACCACCCCAGCGGCGACAGCAGTGGCGAGATTCCGTGGCAGGGGAGATGACGGCCTCTGTTGTTACCATCGACGTTTTGCTGGGAAAGCGCACAAATGCATCTCGCCCTGCAAGTTCAAAAAAGCAGGGAAACGACCGGGCCGAGAGCCGTTAGCAGCTTCCACTCTCGGCGAACGGAACAAGCTGCTTTATCTTACAGACGCGGGCTCCGGGCGGCAATTCCTAGTGGACACCGGAGCCCAGTGGAGCTTCATCACTGCCACCTATGCTGATCGGGTCGCGGGACCCCGCGGAGACGGAGCGACAGCGGCCAACGGCTCCAGCATCAAGACGTACGGAGAGAGAACCTTGTCTCTGTCCTTCCCCGGCCGCGCCTATGAGTGGAATTTCATCGTGGCGGCAGTGAGCTTCAATATGTTAGGTGCTGATTTTCTGTGTTCACATGGTTTGTTAGTTGATCTGGCCAACAAACGACTAGTAAATGCACTCTCTTTCTGTTCTATCCCTTGTGCAGCTCGGGTGTGCCCGCCGCCAGTCCAGACCAACGTCGCCACAGCAGGTGGTAAGTTTCACAGCCTTCTACACCAGTTCCCAGCACTCACAGTTCCTACTTTTTCAGCTAAGGTGGCGAAGCACGGGGTGGAGCACTTCATAACCACGAGTGGCCCACCCGTTTTTGCGAAGGCTCGGCGCTTGGATGCAGCTAAACTCTCCATTGCGCGGGAGGAGTTCGCCAACCTGGAAAGGTTGGGCATAATTCGCCGCTCGAAGTCCGTTTGGGCTTCCCCCCTCCACATGGTACCTAAAGCTGACGGCTCATGGAGACCTTGTGGCGATTACCGCAGGTTGAACAATGCCACAGCGCAGGACCGGTGCCCGACTCCGCATATCCAGGACTTTTCAGTGCATTTGGCGAAGGCGCGCATTTTTTTCTAAAATAGACCTGGTCCGCGGTTATCACCAAGTCCCAGTCCGACCAGAGGACGTCCTCAAAACAGCCGTAATAACCCCGTTCGGGCTTTTTGAGTTTTTACAAATGCCTTTTGGCCTTAAAGGCTCCGCACAAACCTTCCAACGGATGATGGATGCAGTGTTGTGCGACCTTTCTTTCGTTTTTGTCTATTTAGACGACATTTTGGTAGACAGCACCTCCGAGGAGGAGCACGCAAAACACCTCACGACAGTTTTTCAGAGGTTAGGAGAGCATGGGTTGATAATCATCCCGGCCAAGTGCCAATTTGGCGTGGCACAAATTGACTTTTTAAGGCACCACGTTTCCTCGGAGGGAGCAGTTCCTCTGCCGGCCAAAGTATGCGCAGTGGCAGATTTTCCCCAGCCTCGAACAGTAAAAGCGTTGCAAGAATTTTTGGGGATGGTAAATTTTTATAACCGTTTCATACCCCACGCAGCGCAGCTTATGCAGCCCTTGTACACCGCGCTCAAAAAGCAGAAGCCCTCCCATGTGATTGAATGGTCCCTGGAGTGGGAGCGCGCATTCACAGAGGTTAAACGGGCACTGGCAAACGCGGCACTGTTGGCCCACCCAGACCCGGCAGCCCGCATAGCGCTAACCACGGACGCGTCAGATGTGGCCATAGGGGCCGTAGTGGAACAGCAGGTTGCCGGGGTTTGGCAACCACTCGCATTCTTCAGCAGATCCCTACGTGAGGTTGAGCGAAAATACAGCGCGTTTGACAGGGAGATGCTGGCGCTCCACTTGGCTATTCGCCATTTCCAGTTCTGGCTGGAGGGGCGGCGTTTCACCGCGTTTGTCGACCACAAACCGCTCACTTTTGCGATGTCCAAAACTTCAGAACCGTGGTCAGGGCGGCAACAGAGACAGCTGGTCGCAATTTCTGAATTTACCACCGATATTCAGCACGTAGCCGGTAAAATCAATGTGGTGGCAGACTGTCTGTCACGCGCGGTAACAGCACCCGTCTGCGCGGAAATGGATTGCGCGGCCGCTTACCCAGAGCACGGTAACAGCGCGGACACGCGTGCAGCTCCGGTCCACGTGGGAATAGATTATGCAGCCATGGCGGCGGAACTGAGCGAGGACGCGGACATGCGCGCGCTCCTGTCTGGACCAACAGGGTTAAGGCTGGAACGCAGAAATCTACAAACCGGTTTTCCCCCGCTTATTTGCGATGTATCCACGGGGCGACCGCGCCCGGTGGTGCCAGCTGCGTGGCGCCGTTGCGTTTTTGACGCCGTGCACTCCCTAGCACACCCAGGGGTGCGCGCTTCGGTGAAAATGGTGGCGGAGAAGTTTGTTTGGCCGAGCCTGCGCAAGCACGTGAAGGAGTGGGCTAAAACCTGCATGGCTTGCCAGCGCGCTAAGATTCACAGGCACACTAAGGCGCCCTTAGAACCGTTCCACATTCCGGCTAAAAGGTTCGATCATGTGCACGTAGACCTCTTGGGCCCCCTGCCCACTTCACAAGGGTTCACGCATCTCTTGACAATGGTAGACCGAACCACTCGTTGGCCGGAAGTGGTCCCGTTAACATCGACCACAGCGGCAGAGGTGGCACGCGCTTTTTTAACAGCCTGGGTAGCGCGGTTCGGGGTCCCGTCAGATATTACGTCTGATAGGGGACCTCAATTTGCGTCGGAACTGTGGTCAGCAGTGGCCAGCGGCTTAGGAGCGGCGGTACATCGCACGACCGCTTACCATCCCCAGGCCAACGGTTTATGTCAGCGTTTTCACAGGTCTTTGAAGGCAGCCCTCAGAGCGTCACTGACGGACACAGATTGGGTAAACAAACTACCATGGGGTTTACTGGGGTTGCGTTCGGCACCCAAAGAGGATCTAGATGCCTCACCAGCAGAATTGGTCTTCGCACAACCGCTCAGGCTGCCAGGCGAGTTTTTACCCGACCACACGGCACCAGGGGCCCCCCCCGATCCGGGGGTCTCTGAGTAACACGGGAGCAGAAATGCTCCCGGGCCCCGCTCATCACTCTTTCCCGCGTGTGTTCGTGCCCCAGGCTTTACGAGACGCAGAGTTTGTTTTTGTCAGGCACGATGCTCAGCGGCATAGTCTCCGCCCACCTTACGACGGTCCATTTCGAGTGCTGGAAACCGGGGAGAAATATTTTGTGCTAGATTTGGGGGGCAGGAGGGAGACGATCAGTATCGATAGATTAAAGCCTGCTTTTGTGTTGCATAACGAGTCTGTACGGCCGGCGGGCGTGCCTCAACGCGGCAGGCCTCCAAAGGGGCGGCCCCGGGACCCTCCACGGGGGGGCAAATAACCCTTCTCCCCCTCACTCCACAGATGCACAGCAGGACGGCCCAACACAGAGCAGGAGACCTGCATACAGCAGATTCGGGAGAAGATTGAAACCTAAGCTGCATGCAGAATGATGTGTTTTTTGTTTTTTTTTGGTCAGGTTGTTTGGGTTGCTGTGAGATTCTGTTGGGGGGGTGACGTGCTGTATGACTGTTGTATGACTGTATGTGGGTGCCCAGTCTTTCGCGTGGAAGGGGGGAGTGATGTGGAGCCCATAGTTATAACCTATGTAACTCACATGTGGCTGGCTGAATTCAGCCAAGAGAGACTTTGAGCTAGCCATGTGTATTGACTTCACACCTCAAGAGGAAGACATGTCTGCACCCCCTGGGGACTCAGGAGAGAGGAGAAGATTACCCGGCTTGACCTTTGGGGGTCGGAAAGGAGAACAGAAGGACTCTGGGTGTTCTATTACAGATGAAAGGATGTAGCTGAGTATTGTGACTTTTGTGTGTGATGTATTGTTAGAGATGAATGTATAAATGTATGTGTGTGACTGCGTCCTGTCTCTTTTCATTCCGATCAAGAGAGGACGTAGGATGAATGGGGAATTAAAGCAGTTACTGGAAAAATCATCCAGTCTCCTCAATTCTTGCCTCCTACAACGCTATTGTTCAAAAGTTTGGGGTCACTTAGAAATTTCCTTATTTTTCAAAGAAAAGCACTGTTTTTTCAATGAAGATAACTTTAAACTAATCAGAAATACACTCTAATATCTAATATACATTGCTAATGTGGTAAATGACTATTCTAGCTGTAAATGTCTGGTTTTTGGTGCAATATCTACATAGGTGTATAAGAGGCCCATTTCCAGCAACTATCACTCCAGTGTTCTAATGGTACAATGTGTTTGCTCATTGCGTCAGAAGGCTAATGGATGATTAGAAAACCCTTGTGCAATCATGTTAGCACAGCTGAAAACAGTTTAGCTGGTTAGAGAAGCTATAAAACTGACCTTCCTTTGTGCAGGTTGAGTATCTGGAAAAAAATATTATTTCAAATACAAATCGTTATTTCTAACCTTGTCAATGTCTTGACTATATTTTCTATTCATTTTACAACTCATGGTGGTAAATAAGTGTGACTTTTCATGGAAAACACAAAATAATTGTCTGGGTGACCCCAAACTTTTGAACGGTAGTGTACCTATACAGTATATAAACCCACGCAGACATGTTCTCCCCGTGTCTGCGTGGGTTTATTCTGGGATTTCTCCGGTTTCCTCCCACATGCCAAACACATGCAAGTTAGGTTAATTTGGCATCAAACTGGGGATTCTTAATTGTCCTTAGGTATGACTGTGAGAGTGAATGGCTGTCTGTCTGTCTGTGTTGGCCCTGTGATGGACTGGCGATCTGTCCAGGGTGTACCCTGCCTCTCACCCAAAGATGCTGGGATAGGCTCCAGCCCCCGCCGCGACCCGAAAAGGATTAAGCGGAAGAAGATGAATGGATGGATGGATCTGCTTGCAAATACAGACGTGGACAAAATTGTTGGTACCCCTCTGTTAATGAAATAAAAACCCACAATGGTCACAGAAATAACTTGAATCTGACAAAAGTGGTAATAAATAAAAATTCTATGAAAATTCCATCCATCCATCCAGCCATCTTCTACCGCTTTTCCGGAGGTCCAGGTCGCGGAGGCAGCAGCTCAAGCAGAGAAGCCCAGACTTCCCTCTCCCCCGCCACCTGCTCCAGCTCTTCAGAGAGGATACCAAGGCGTTCCCAGACCAGCTGGGAGACATAGTCTGTCCACCGAGTCCTGGGTCTGCCCTGGGGTCTCCTCCCAGTGGGACGTGCCTGAAACACCTCAAGTGGGAGGCGTCCAGGAGGCATCCTAATCAGATGCCCATACCACCTCAACTGACTCCTTTCAATGTGGAGGAGCAGCGGTTCTACTCTGAGCCTCTCCCGGATGACTGAGCTCCTCACCCTATCTCTGAGGGTGAGTCCAGCAATCCTACAGAGAAAGCTCATTTCAGCTGCTTGTATTTACGATCTTGTTCTTTTGGTCATTATCCAAAGCTCGTGACTATAGGTGAGAGTAGGAATGAAAATGAAAATGAAAATTATGAACTCTATGAAAATTAACCAATGAAAATCAGACAGTGCTTTTGAATTGTGGTTCAACAGAATTATTTTAAAAAACAAACTCATGAAACAGGCCTGGACAAAAATGATGGAACCCTTAACTTAATATTTTGTTGCACAACCTTTTGAGGCAATCACTGCAATCAAACGATTTCTGTAACTGTCAATGAGACTTCTGCACCTCTCAGCAGGTATTTTGGCCCACTCCTCATGAGCAAACTGCTCCAGTTGTCTCAGGTCTGAAGGGTGCCTTCTCCAGATGACATGTTTCAGTTCCTTCCACAGATGTTCAATAGGATTTAGATCAGGGCTCATAGAAGGCCACTTTAGAATAGTCCAATGTTTCGCTCTTAGCCATTCTTGGCTGTTTTTACAGTGGGGCAAAAAAGTATTTAGTCAGCCACCAATTGTGCAAGTTCTCCCACTTAAAAGATGAGAGAGGTCTCCAATTTTCATCATAGGTATACCTCAACTATGAGAGACAAAATGAGGGGAAAAAAATCCAGAAAATCACATTGAACGATTTTTAATGAATTAATTGGTAAATTCCTTGGTAAAATAAGTATTTGGTCACCTACAAACAAGCAAGATTTCTGGCTCTCACAGACCTGTAACTTCTTCTTTAAGAGGCTCCTCTGTCCTCCACTTGTTACTTGTATTAATGGCACCTGTTTGAACTCATTATCAGTATAAAAGACACCTGTCCACAACCTCAAACAGTCAGACTCCAAACTCCACTATAGCCAAGACCAAAGAGCTGTCAAAGGACACCAGAAACAAAATTGTAGACCTGCACCAGGCTGGGAAGACTGAGTCTGCAATAGGTAAGCAGCTTGGTGTGAAGAAATCAACTGTAGGAGCAATTATTAGAAAATGGAAGACATACAAGACCACTAATAATCTCCCTCGATCTGGGGCTCCATGCAAGATCTCACCCCATGAGGTCAAAATGATCATGTGAACGGTGAGCAAAAATCCCAGAACCACACGGGGGGACCTAGTGAATGACTTGCAGAGAGCTGGGACCAAAGTAACAAAGGCTACATCAGTAACACACTACGCCACCAGGGACTCAAATCCTGCAGTGCCAGACATGTCCCCCTGCTTAAGCCAGTACATGTCCAGGCCTGTCTGAAGTTTGCTAGAGAGCATTTGGATGATCCAGAAGAGGATTGGGAGAATGTCATATGGTCAGATGAAACCAAAATAGAACTTTTTGGTAAAAACTCAACTTGTCGTGTTTACAGGAGAAAGAACACCATACCTACTGTGAAGCATGGGGGTGAAAACATCATACTTTGGGGCTGTTTTTCTGCAAAGGGACCAGGATGACTGATCCGTGTAAAGGAAAGAATGAATGGGGCCATGTATCGTGAGATTTTGAGTGAAAACCTCCTTCCATCAGCAAGGGCATTGAAGATGAAATGTGGCTGGGTCTTTCAGCATGACAATGATCCCAAACACACCGCCCGGGCAACGAAGGAGTGGCTTCTTAAGAAGCATTTCAAGGTCCTGGAGTGGCCTAGCCAGTCTCCAGATCTCAAAACCATAGAAAATCTTTGGAGGGAGTTGAAAGTCCATGTTGCCCAGCGACAGCCCCAAAACATCACTGCTCTAGAGGAGATCCGCATGGAGGAATGGGCCAAAATATCATCAACAGTGTGTGAAAACCTTGTGAAGACTTACAGAAAACGTTTAACCTCTGTCATTGCCAACAAAGGGTATATAACAAAGTATTGAGATGAACTTTTGTTACTGACCAAATACTTATTTTACCGAGGAATTTACCAATTAATTCATTAAAAATCCTTCAATGTGATTTTCTGGATTTTTTTTTTCTCATTTTGTCTCTAAATAGTTGAGGTATACCTATGACGAAAATTGGAGACCTTTCTCATCTTTTAAGTGGGAGAACTTGCACAATTGGTGGCTGACTAAATACTTTTTTTCCCCACTGTAGCTGTGTGTTTTGGCTCATTATCCTGTTGCAAGACCCATGACCTGCGACTGAGACCAAGCTGTCTGACACTGGGCAGCACATTTCTCTCTAGAATACCTTGATAGTCTTGAGATTTCATTGTACCCTGCACAGATTCAAGACACCCTGTGCCAGATGCAGCAAAGCAGCCCCAGAACATAACAGAACCTCCTCCATGTTTCACAGTAGAGACAGTGTTAAGATAAGATAAGATAAGATAAGATTGTGGGAATGAAGAGACAGGTTTCTCTCAAGTCAATTTTATTCCCATTCACCAGCATCTCAAAGAAGAAAGCGAACAACACAGGAAACTCTCGTCCTTAAATACCAGGACTCTTACAGTTCACAAGTCACTTGTATCACAGACCACGTTGCATTATAATTGACAGTAACAATGCATCCCCTCTCTCTGATATCCCCCAAATGTCTACAGTGCATCTCCTCTTTAATCCTTTAATTACACCCCCACAGTCTCAAGCCTTGCATACCAAAGCTAACATCCTTGCAGCTTCCTGTAATCTCCAAGGAAGCTCTGCCTTTGTACTGATCTAATATGTGAGTCACAAAGCAGGTCACATATGTGTGTCCACCACAAGATAAGATAAGATAAGATAAACTTTATTGTCCCTCAAGGGGAAATTTGTCTTGGGCTTGTCACCTGTGCTGCAACCACACAATCCACACATACACAATGGATGTAGTACATAATGAATGAAATAAAACCCAATAAATAATACAAGTACATACATACATAAATATATAACAGCAGTCATTAAGAACAGGAGTTATCAGTGTCCCTAACCTATTTATCTGAGTTTAAAAGTTTTACTGACGTTGGGATAAATGAGTTCTTGTATCAGGAATTTCCCCATTGTGGGACTAATAAAGGCTTATCTTATCTTATCTTATCTTATTGAACCTGCACTTGAGGAATCTGTATCTCCTCCCTGAGGGCAGCCGCACATATTCATTGTTTAGTACATGGCTCATGTCACTGATTATTTTTTGAGCTTGTCTACAGGCTGCCTGGTTGTGTAAGATCTGCATGGGTAAATACTCTTTAACTCCAATAATTTTCCATGCTGTATGAATTAAATGCAACACTCTGTTCTTAAGTTTCACAGAGAGGTTGCCAAACCAAGCTGTAATGCTGTATCTAATACAGCTCTCCAACACAGCCTGGTAAAATATTAACATAATCCTTTTATCAACACCATGTATTCTTCATCTACGCAAGAAATGCAGTCGCTGTTGTAGTCTACTGCAGAGGTAATCAATATGTGTGCTCCAGGTTAATGAATTGTCAATAAATACTCCCAAATATTTATAGGAACTAACCTGTGTTATACTGTTCTTTTCTTGGTATGCTTCATTTTTGCATCTGTGAACAAAGAGTTGATGTGCCTTGCCAAAAAGTTCCAGTTTTGTCTCGTCTGTCCATAGGATATTTTCCTAGAAGCTTTGTGGCTTGTCAACAGCATTTTGGCAAATTCCAGTCTGGCTTTTTTATGATTTGTTTTCAACAGTGGTGTCCTCCTTGGTCGTCTCCCATGAAGTCCACTTTGGCTCAAACAACGACGGATGGTGCGATCTGACACTGATGTACCTTGACCTTGGAGTTCACCATGAATGTGTTTAGAGGTTGTTCTGGGATCTTTTGTTACCATTCGTATTATCCGTGTCCTCCTGCGGCCATGTCCAGGGAGGTTGGCTACAGTCCCGTGGATCTTAAATTTCTGAATAATATGTGTAACTGTAGTCACAGAAACATCAAGCTGCTTGGAGGTAGGTCTTATAGCCTTTACCTTTAACATGCTTGTCTGTAATTTTCTTTCTAATCTTCTGAGACAACTCTCTCCTTTGCTTCCTCTGGTCCATGTTTAGTGTGGTACACACCATGTCACCAAACAGCACAGTGACTACTTGTCACCCTTTAAATAGGCCGACTGACTGATTACAAGTTTGTAGACACCTGTGATGTTAATTAGAGGACACATCTTGGTTGAACATGTCCCTATGGTCACATTATTTTCAATCGTTTCTAGGGGTACCATCATTTTTGTCCAGGCCTGTTTCATGAGTTTGTTTTTTAAAATAATTCTGTTGAACCACAATTCAAAAGCATTGTCTGATTTTTATTGGTTAATTTTCATAGAATTTTCATTTATTACCTCTTTTGTCAGATTCAAGGTATTTCTGTGACCATTGTGGGTTTTTCTTTCATTAACAGAGGGGTACGAACAATTTTGTCCACGTCTGTATACACATACATACATACTGTACATACTGTACATACATACATTGCCATACAACAAATGTAAACTTAATGAACAAGGATATGAAATCTCAACACGCATTTTAAAATCTTATTACTTATTAAAATAAGATAAGATAAGATAAGCCTTTATTAGTCCCACAATGGGGAAATTCCAGGATTGCAACAGCACAGGGATAGCAACACTCAGAGCAACAATCAGAAGGCAAGAGAAAAAAAAAAGAAACAAGAGCAGCAAGTATACATATGTACATATAAATCTATATATATATACACACAGTGCAGAGCATTGCAGCTAGATGGAATAAATATGTAAATATATAAACACACAGTGCGGAGCATTGTAGCTAGATGGAATAATATGTAGATATATAAACACACAGTGCTGAGCATTGTAGCTAGATGGAATAAATATGTAAATATATAAACACACACAGTGCAGAGCATTGTTGCTAGATGGGATGAAACAGCACAACCGTCTACTTAGTTATCCTACATGGTATGATTATGTACCCATACATATTCTCACCCTCCATAGCAACCGGTATTTTCCTAGTTGTATGCCGGAGGGGACCATTGTGTAAGTCTATTGCGTCTTTTGCATTCAAAACTATTAGGTTGTCATGTCTTTCTGCTATCTCTGCGAGCAGCCCTGCTTAGGTTGTACAGTCTGACAGCCGTTGGTAGGAAGGACCTGCGAAACCTCTCGGTTGTGCACCTAGGATGATGTAGTCTGCTGCTAAATGAACTCCTCAGTGCATTCAGTATGTCTTGCATAAGGTGGAACCCGGACTCCAGCAGAGATGACAGTTTAGCCACCGTCCTTCTCTCTCCTATCTCCTCCACTGGGTCAAGGTGCTGCCCCAGGACAGAGCTAGCTTTCTTGATCAGTTTGTTCAGTCTCTTCCTATCAGCTGCGGTAATGCCACTGCCCCAGCAGACCACTCCAAAAGTGATGGCTGATGCCACCACCGTGTCATAGAATGTCTTCAGCAGCGCCCCTTGTACAGCAAAAGACCTGAGTCTCCTCAGTAGGAACAGCCTGCACTGTCCCTTCTTGTAGAGTGCGTCAGTATTGTGTGACCAGTCTAGTTTATTGTTCAGATAAACACCCAGGTACTTATAGGATGTCACCATCTCGATGTCTGTTCCCTGTATATTTACTGGTGCTGTGAGGGGTTGTCCTTGCCTGCGGCAGTCCACCACCAGCTCCTTAGTTTTCCTCGCGTTGATCTGGAGGCAGTTCCAATGGCACCAGTCCACGAAGTCCTGGATAAGCCCTCTGTACTCAGCTTCATCTCCGTTGGAGATGAGGCCAACGATCGCAGAGTCATCAGAGAACTTCTGTAGATGGCAGTGTGTTGTGTTGTGTGAGAAGTCCGCAGTATAAAAGGTGAACAGGAAGGGAGCCAAAACCGTTCCCTGGGGGGCCCCCGTGCTACCGATGATCGTGTCGGACACACAGTCCCGGGTTCTCACAAACTGAGGCCGGTTAGTGAGGTAGTCCAGGATCCATGATGACAGGTGCTGGTCCACCCCTGCGCACAGCAGCTTGTCCTTCAGGATCATCAGTTGGATGGTGTTGAAAGCACTGGAGAAGTCAAAGAACATGATCCTCACCACATTCCTGGGCTTCTCCAGGTGGGACAGAGAACGGTGAAGTTGGAAATAGTAGGAGAAAATAATAGAAATTCAAAAATGAAAACACGAGTAAACTTCCCACTGATCATACAATCCACGAGTGACTCTCATAGACTTTCACCCAACCAACCCTAGTGATTAACAGAATCATCTTCCTCCCTGTATTTATCCAATTTCTCATTTTTGTACTTGTTTTTAAAAACTCAAAATGTTTGGACGTAGTTTTAACTCCATATTTAACCCATTCTATAATTTAACTCCACCGATACACAAAAGGTTCTCCTAGTTGTTCATACACCGACTGTCTTTAAAAGTAACTCCCCCTTAAATGATAACCCTTTTGTCTTTCAACAAACATGTTTTGGATGTTAACTGGATGCATGGCAGTTTTATATTCCACCAGATCAAATAATTTCAAACTTTTGGACTGTGTAGAAAAGGCTGCTGCTTCACCCAACTCGAGGACTTTGTAAGGTGCTGGACAATCAACCAAGTATAAATAGAAATAAAGGCATCCACACACTTAGTCAGTGCAATTTTCACTTTTTACTGATAAGCTTTCGGTTTTGTTAAACCTTCATCAGAGCATACAGTCCATAGTAGTGATGGGAAGGCAGGCACCGGTGCGTCGATCTTATCCAGGAAATATTTGGCGAGGCGTGTTTAGAGGCTTGCATCATGACGTATGTGTTGACGTTGGACCATGTGACTCGGTCAGAAAGCCGTTCATGATTTTGCACGTAACATGAAATAAAGAGAGCGGCGATACCCAATGGAAATCCCCGTCCCTCACATTTTGTGTAGTCATGTTTGACTGTGTAAGGGATTTGTCACAGCCAATTTTCAGATGGAGCCAACACCAAAAACACGGACTCCTCCCGTTTGGGAAAAGTTTGAGCGTGTTTCTCCCATTGATGTATTTTTAACAAATTGTGGCTATTTGTTTTAACTGAGGTGATGACTTAGCGATAATGCATTTATTTTGCAAGTGAGAGACCTGGGTTCGAATCCCAGCTGTGTCGTTCTTTTAATTTCATTTTTATTTGCAAGGTGAAGTGTCTCGTTGTGTTTCAAAGAGCTTAGATCATTATTATGCATCATTATGCTGACGCACTGTTGCCATTGTGCCCTGCATGAGAATAAGGCCAGAGTTGAATATACTGGGACAGTATCAGACTGTTGAAAATTTATTATTTCTTAATAAAAATGAATAAGTAGTACAAGCACACCAAGTAACACAGGCACATTCACTGTAGTCACCTCAGTTTTATTATTTTTTTTGTCTTATGATCATTCATATTTCTTAAAAGACAGTGCATTTATTGAAATGAAAAAAAAGACATATTAAACCAATAATTAGTGATGGCAAAGTCGAAACAGTGTTTTAGTACGTACCGAAACCTAAGTGGAACTTCTGAATCGAACCACTGTTCCGAGGTCTGTATCAGAAAAAGATGCCACGTGAACGTTCCACGTCGCGTTCCATTATGTCACCGACTGTTTTGAAACGTCACCATTGTTTTATGCGGTGATTTTGTTATCCCGTTTCTAAAATGGAATAATAAATAAAACACTACCATTACACAATATGAAAATGCCTATTCTATGCACAATATATGTTTTATATAAATACTTTATATGTAAAATAATAATTTCTCGTGTCCTTGCCTGACTGGCTGCTGCTTCATCACCCCACATGCTTTAAAGCTTTTAAAAGCTCCTCTAAAGTGCAGGTTGTTTGTGAAGTCTTGCCTCTCTGAGTGTCTTGTACTGAGCGTGCTTTTGGATTTACACTATTTGGAAATGGATGGGGGTAGAAAGCATCCCAGGTCAGATGTCTGGGATCACTTCGACCTTCTTGAGGGAAAAAAAAGTTAAATGTATGCAGCAGCGTGCATTTTCTAATAATACAACAACTACAGTCGTGAAAAAATTAGGATACCCCATTAAAGATTCAGTTCTTTATTAATAAATGTTTACATATCTATGTCTAACCTTGTTTTTGTTTTTATTTGCATTTTTTAACATTTTAGCCATTTTAAGTGGGAATAAATGTGGGGGTGTCCTAAAAAGATGAGGGGTATCCTAACTTATTCCTCACTATATTTTACAGAATCTTTTTTTAAAAAGTCTTTAATTCATTTTTAATTGTTTAGTCATATTAAGATAAGATAAGCCTTTATTAGTCCCACAATGGGGAAATTCCAGGATTGCAACAGCACAGGGATAGCAACACTCAGAGCAACAAAAAACAAGAACAGCTAGTAAACATATGTACATATTACTATAAATATATATATATATATATATATATATATATATATATATATATATATATATATATATATAGACACACAGTGCGGAGCATTATGGTTGGTGAATGTGCAGCAGAAAGTCTAAGCTCTCTCTCCGCGGATGCGGCGGGCCAGCTGGAAGTCTTTGGGCATGATAGTGACCCTCTTAGCGAAGAAGAGACCCACCAGGTAGGCCTCGCTGGCCTCCTGCAGAGCCATGACGGCGAAGCTCAGGAAGCGCAGGTCGGTCTTGAAGTCCTGAGCGATCTCCCTCACCAGGCGCTGGATGGGCAGCTTACGGATGAGCAGCTCCGTGGATTTCTGGCAGCGACGGATCTCTCTCAGAGCCACGGCACCGGGCCTGTAACGGTGAGGCTTCTTCACTCCGCCGGTGGCCAGAGCGCTTTTTCGAGCAGCCTTGGTGGCTAGCTGCTTCCTGGGGGGCTTTTTCCTCCAGTAGATTTTACGGGCGGTCTGCTTGGTTCTTGCCATCGCTCTTTATTATTCTGTCTTATATTTCTTGCACACCGCCTAAACTCCAGCCCGGCACCCACGTCGTTTTCGCTACAGTTCCCGGTATGTCGAGTTTCTCCGTTAGCACCGGGTGGCAGTTGAGTGCTAGCTAGCATTAGCTCTTCCCTGCTGTAACGTCTCCTGCTGTAAACAGTGGCTCCGTCCGCCGACTCGGGAGACCTTTGGGGCGATCTGTGTGTCCGTGATATATATATAGAGTGAAAGGTGTAGAAAGAAGAAGGAAGATAAAAAAAGGCTGTTGCAACGGGCAGCCAACTCATGTGGCGCCGCCGGTCCAGCAGAACCGGAACCGGAAAAAAAATTACATGGATCTCCCATTATTTTAAACACTGATATTAATTATCCATATATCCAAATATGTAAAAAAAAAATAATTAAAAAATCCATACACACAGGCTTATACATGTATCCTAATTTTTTCACATGACTATGTGGAGACACCTACAGACAAAACATCCTGATGCCTAAATTCCAAGCACAACGCAACCGAGTGCTGAATCAAGCCACGGTCAGCATAGTGTTTGTGGTATGTATTCATGGTCTTTTAATACACATATTAGTACACATTTATTATTTATACTCCTTTATTACTATTTACAATAAATATAATTATGCATTTGATCAATAAAAGAAGCCATATTGTTGTACATTTACATATAGCTACATATTTTACATATAGTTATATATATTTACAATATTTACCATACAATACATCAAGTTGCATGACAGCATTCCTCCTGAATCAGTCTTTTTGTTGTTCCTTGACAGGAAGGCAAAAAGAATTAGACAAGGCACTAGCTGACCTTACTGTAGAGGACTCACAATCTTTTTCAATTGTGGAAGATGAGGGTTTCAGGTACTTTGTCATTAAACTTGACCCCAATAACATCCTTCCATCCAGAAACACACACGAAAACACTCGATTGTTTGAGTGTAGTATTATAACATTTGGCCACCAGATGTCGCTGTGGGGAGATGTTTCAAATGTTCCAAAAGATCGATTCTTTTTCTGAATCAACTGTTCTAAATGATTCTATCTCTCGAACGTTCCATTTCTGCCATCTCTACCAATAATACCCTTGTAAAAATCAGCATGTTGTATACGTTTTGTCCACTAGATGGACTAGTAGAGAAAATGAAGTCCCACATGAGGCCTCATCTATATATATATATATATGTGTGTGTGTGTGTGTGTGTGTGTGTGTGTGTGTGTGTGTGTGTGTGTGTGTGTGTGTATATATATATATATATATATGTACATATGTACATATATACAGTGGGGAAAAAAGTATTTAGTCAGCCACCAATTGTGCAAGTTCTCCCCCTTAAAAGATGAGAGAGGTCTCCAATTTTCATCATAGGTATACCTCAACTATGAGAGACAAAATGAGAAAAAAAAATCCAGAAAATCACATTGAAGGATTTTTAATGAATTAATTGGTAAATTCCTCGGTAAAATAAGTATTTGGTCAATAACAAAAGTTCATCTCAATACTTTGTTATGTACCCTTTGTTGGCAATGACAGAGGTCAAACGTTTTCTGTAAGTCTTCACAAGGTTTTCACACACTGTTGCTGGTATTTTGGCCCATTCCTCCATGCAGATCTCCTCTAGAGCAGTGATGTTTTGGGGCTGTCGCTGGGCAACACGGACTTTCAACTCCCTCCAAAGATTTTCTATGGTTTTGAGATCTGGAGACTGGCTAGGCCACTCCAGGACCTTGAAATGCTTCTTAAGAAGCCACTCCTTCGTTGCCCGGGCAGTGTGTTTGGGATCATTGTCATGCTGAAAGACCCAGCCACATTTCATCTTCAATGCCCTTGTTGATGGAAGGAGGTTTTCACTCAAAATCTCACGATACATGGCCCCATTCATTCTTTGCTTTACACGGATCAGTTGTCCTGGTCCCTTTGCAGAAAAACAGCCCCAAAGTATGATGTTTTCACTCCCATGCTTCACAGTAGGTATGGTGTTCTTTCTCCTCCAAACACGACAAGTTGAGTTTTTACCAGAAAAGTTCTATTTTGGTTTCATCTGACCATATGACATTCTCCCAATCCTCTTCTGGATCATCCAAATGCTCTCTAGCAAACTTCAGATGGGCCTGGACATGTACTGGCTTAAGCAGGGGGACACGTCTGGCACTGCAGGATTTGAGTCCCTGGCGGCGTAGTGTGTTACTGATGTAGCCTTTGTTACTTTGGTCCCAGCTCTCTGCAAGTCATTCACTAGGTCCCCCCGTGTGGTTCTGGGATTTTTGCTCACCGTTTTCGTGATCATTTTGACCTCACAGGGTAAGATCTTGTGTGGAGCCCCAGATCGAGGGAGATTATCAGTGGTCTTGTATGTCTTCCATTTTCTAATAATTGCTCCCACAGTTGATTTCTTCACACCAAGCTGCTTACCTATTGCAGATTCACTCTTCCCAGCCTGGTGCAGGTCTACAATTTTGTTTCTGGTGTCCTTTGACAGCTCTTTGGTCTTGGCCATAGTGGAGTTTGGAGTCTGACTGTTTGAGGTTGTGGACAGGTGTCTTTTATACTGATAATGAGTTCAAACAGGTGCCATTAATACAGGTAACGAGTGGAGGACAGAGGAGCCTCTTAAAGAAGAAGTTACAGGTCTGTGAGAGCCAGAAATCTTGCTTGTTTGTAGGTGACCAAATACTTATTTTACCAAGGAATTTACCAATTAATTAATTAAAAATCCTTCAATGTGATTTTCTGGATTTTTTTTTCTCATTTTGTCTCTCATAGTTGAGGTATACCTATGATAAAAATTGAAGACCTCTATCATCTTTTAAGTGGGAGAACTTGCACAGTTGGTGGCTGACTAAATACTTTCTTGCCCCACTGTATGTATATATGTATACATATATATGTAATATATGTATATATTTGATAAAAGGCCTCAAGCCTCATTTGGCCATCACTAGTCCATAGCAATGAACAGGCTTAAATGGGAGAGCATTTCCATATTAGTCACTAGCAGTATGCAGTACACCTGGTACATACCCCTGTGGGAGTGCCATGTCTTCTGGAGAATGTAGTCCCAACTATCAAAATTAAAGAAAGGAGGCATATCATACCTCAAACTTTTCTAGGAAAAAAGTGGGAGGTGTGTCAAAGGTGAACAGAAAGACAAACAAATCATAAAGTGCATTCTACTATTATAACATTATCAGTATCAATAAATATGTTATGACCCGAGCGTCGGTTCTGATCGCGCTCGGGCTTAGTTATGTCTCGCTGCCGGCCTTGACAGCTGCGGGCTGTATTCTGGCCTCACCGGGCTCTTATTGTGAAAGTGCTCGGTGGGGCTTCCGCCTGTCAACGGTCGGTCAGCTGAGTGTCATTATCGTCATTAGTGCCTCACCCATTTAAGCCCAGCACTGGCGTCGGTAGGACGCAGCAGTGTCTGGTCGCCAACCTGATCACTTATCTGGTCACTAAGCTGATCACTTACCTGTTCACCCACCGTCACGTTGCGGATGCCTGGACTGTTTTCACACCTCGGCTGCTTTGGGCTTGACCGTCATTCCCCGGTACCAGTAAGTGTGCTGTATTAGCCTTATTCCTCCCGGCGTGAATTGATCTGTAAGTCCCTGTCTTAGCAGCCTGTGTGTTATTACTACCAAGCCTGCCTGTGTGTGACTGTCTCCTGCTCTGGACCTATAGTGTGCTGTATAGCCCTATGCCTCCTGTTCTATGAAGACTCTTGTCATTATCTCAG
The DNA here is from genome assembly GCA_020510985.1 of Pholidichthys leucotaenia. NCBI lineage: Eukaryota > Metazoa > Chordata > Actinopteri > Cichliformes > Pholidichthyidae > Pholidichthys > Pholidichthys leucotaenia. The sequence continues at coordinate 129,421,095 of CM035845.1, forward strand.
CAGCTTGTGTTATCACCTTATCACCGTAATAAAACTCACTGAAAACTCACTGGTGACTCTGTGCGTCTAGGTGGCTCGTGAGGGCCACCGCATGACAGTACACTGCTGCCAAAACAGCGTTTACGGTGACGCCAACCCGAGACGCTATTCACCAGTGGGTTTGAGTTTTGGACGTTGCTTTTTCCTGTCTGGGTCCTGTGTATGTGAGGAATGCCGTCGCCGAAGAGCCACGTGCTGACAGGTGTTTTGGAAGTCGTGGATGAGCTGCTCGTCTCCGCTTCCCTGCTGGACTATGACCACGGCATACATTGGTACCTGGACGCCTCCGAAGATGTTCTCTGTCATCTCTCTCCCCGCTACGCCAACCACCCGGAAGTCGACGCTAGGAGGGAGGACATTGCCGCACAACGCGAAATATTCCTGATGATGGAGGAGGAACGCGGCATGAAGCAGGAGAAGAGGCACTCCTGCACTTTGCCTATGGATCCCGATCCTGCCCTCGATCCATTTCAGGAGTTCGCACCATCTGGGGGCCAGCGAAGGTGTCAGCGTCACGGCCGGGTGCATCTTCGGCAAGCTCCTGCTCTGGATCCAGTTCCGGGCCACCGGGATGACCTCCTCAACCAGCCAGCTGCTGAGAGTGAGCTGAGTCCTGTGCCGGTGGGCTCCGTCCTTGGATCCTTTTTTACCATCCAGCGAGCGAGGGAAGGAGCAATGTCCGCTACAGCTGACAACATCCTCCCCCCGGGAGACAGGCAAGTCCAAGTTCACTTTTCTATTGATAATAGTGATCTGTCTTGTCTGACTCCTGGGGGTGAGGCTCGGGGTTTGCAGCTCCCTGAGTCACTTTTCCCAGCTGTAGCCACTTGTATTAAACCTGCTGCCTCTGTGTCTCCTCCTGCGGAGCGGTCCTCAGCGTCAGTCCCATGCCGTCAAACGAGGGGGAGGCCTGCAGCTCTGGGAAATATCCCGGCCCTGCAGCCTTGCTTTGGACAGAGCAGAACGGACTGCAGTTTTTTCTGCTTTGAAATGATGGAGATGTGAATAAAGCTGACTCTGAGAAAGAACGCTGCCTCGTCATTTTCACATCCTCCACACTGGTGACCCTGAGACGTATCATGGAAGAAAGAAATTCCCCTGGGCCAGCCGCGTCAGGAGCCCCCAGCCAAGCGAACGCCGCTACAGTCCAGCTACCGGACTTCGGGCAGAACAATCCGCGCTCCTGGTTCAATGCAGTTGAGGCGCAGTTCAACCTCCGGGGGATATCGGTAGATGTCACGAAATTCTACCACGTAGTCGCAAAGCTGGAAAACAACACGGCCCAGCATGTGGAGAGCCTGATCGACCAGGAGGGGGAAAACGACATGCCCGCGAGCCTGATGGAGAAGTTGTTGAGGTTGAAAGACTCTGATGACGATCACTTCATTTTCACCCACCTCTTCCTCAGGACTCTACCGTCAGCAGCGAGAGCGGCTCTGGCCAGTTCGCCACTGTTGGCCCTACGGGACTACCGCGCACTGGGCCGAGAGACACAGCGGACTGTCAACGCCACCAAGCGGCGCGCAGACACGGCCGCTGCAGCGGAACTCGGCGTGACGACTGCAGACAACAGGAGGCCAGAGACAGCGGTGCCAGACTCACCAACGACGGCGGCGGCAAGGGTCAGGGAGCGTGGACCGGACGTCTTTTGTTTCTACCATCGCCGCTTCGCAGAGAGGGCACGCAAGTGTGTACCGCCGTGCCAGTTCGGGCGTTCGGGAAACGCCAAGACCGGGGGTCGGTAGCAGCCGCGGCCCTCGGGGAAGAGAACAAGCTGCTCTACTTGTCGGATGCACACTCCGGGAGGCAGTTCCTCGTCAACACAGGCTCCCAGTTGAGTTTCATCACTCCTTCCTACGCGGACAGACTGGCGGGTTCCGGAGGTCCCCTGGTGACAGTGGTGAACGGCTCGGAGATTAAGACCTTTGGTGAGAAGACTCTGCGTCTGTCTCTACACGGCCGTGCATATGAGTGGACTTTTGTTGTAGCAACAGTAAATTTCAATATGCTGGGGGCTGATTTTTTGTGCTCACATGGGTTGTTGATTGATCTCGCTAACAGTCGCCTGGTTAATGCACTTTCTTTTGATTCTGTCCCCTGTGCAGCGCCAGTGGCCCCGCCTACAGCACAAGCCAACGTCACAACAGCAGGTGGTAAGTTCCACACACTGCTCACTCAGTTCCCAGCACTCACGGTCCCCACATTTTCGGCAACAGTCGCTAAGCACGGGGTGGAGCATTTTATTACCACTACCGGACCACCCGTTTTTGCAAAAGCTTTGCGCTTGGACGCAGTTAAACTAGCCATAGCGCGCGAGGAGTTCGTCAACCTGGAGAGGTTCGGCATTATCCGACGTTCAAACAGTCCTTGGGCTTCCCCCGTACATATGGTCCCGAAAGCTGACGGATCATGGCGCCCTTGCGGGGATTTTCGCAGGTTAAACAATGCTACAGCGCACGACCACTACCCAATCCCACATATCCAAGATTTCTCAGTTCATTTGGCAGGGGCGCGCATTTTTTCTAAAATAGACTTGGTCTGTGGTTACCACCAAGTCCCAGTGCGCACTGAGGACATACCCAAAACAGCGGTAATAACTCCGTTTGGTTTATTCGAGTTTTTACGCATGCCATTCGGACTTAAAGGGGCTGCTCAGACGTTCCAACGCATGATGGACGCGGTGCTTCGCAATCTCCCTTTCGTGTTCGTCTACCTGGACGATATTTTAGTAGCCAGCGCGTCCGAAGACGAACACGAAAAACACCTGGCCACAGTTTTCTGAAGGTTGGGAGATCACGGGTTAATAATAAACCCAGCAAAGTGTCAGTTCGGGGTGGCGCAGATCGATTTTTTAGGACACCATGTCTCCCCCGAAGGATCAGTCCTGCTGCCTGACAAAGTGCGCGCTGTGGCAGATTTTCCCCGGCCGCAGACAGTCAGGGCGTTGCAGGAGTTTTTGGGAATGGTGAATTTTTATAACCGTTTTCTCCCCCGTGCGGCGCAGCTCATGCAGCCGCTGTATGCCGCGCTCAAAAAAAAGAAACCCGCGGATAAGATTGAGTGGTCCCCGGAGTGGGACCAAGCGTTCTCGGAGGTTAAAGCAGCCTTGGCAAAGGCTGCGTTGTTGGCACACCCAGACCCAAAGGCCCGCATAGCGCTCACCACTGACGCGTCAGATTTGGCCATAGGGGCGGTCATGGAGCAACATGTAGCCGGGGGTTGGCAACCCCTCGCCTTTTTCAGCAGGACCTTGCGCGATAGCGAACGTAAATACAGCGCATTCGACAGGGAGCTGCTCGCTCTCCATTTGGCCATCCGCCACTTTCAGTTCTGGCTGGAAGGACGCGTTTTCATCGTTGATCACAAACCACTAACATTCGCGATGGCCAAGGTCTCGGAACCATGGTCAGGCCGGCAGCAGAGACAGCTGGCCGCGATATCAGAGTTTACCACTGATATTCAGCACGTGGCGGGCAAACTCAATGTAGTGGCAGATTGCCTCTCACGCGCTGTGGCGGCCCCAGTCAGCGTAGGGTTAGATTATGCAGCCATGACCGCAGAGCAGGTTAATGACGCGGATGTGCGCGCGCTCCAGTCTGGACCAACAGGGTTAAGGCTGGAGAGCAGGGTGCTGCAAGACGGTATGCTCCCCCTAATCTGCGATGTCTCCACTGGACGGCCGCGTCCAGTAGTACCGGCCGCGTGGCGCCGCAGCGTTTTTGACTAGGTTCATTCTTTGGTGCACCCTGGAGTGCGCGCGTCGGTCAAAATGGTGGGAGAGAAATTTGTTTGGCCGAGCCTCCGCAAACAGATCAAAGAGTGGGCAGCAGCCTGCACAGCGTGTCAACAAGCCAAAGTACACAGGCACACGAGAGCTTCTTTGGAACCGTTTCACATTCCGGCCAAGAGGTTCGATCACGTTCATGTGGACCTCGTTGGACCCCTCCCGATGTCACAGGGGTGCACACATCTTCTGACAATGGTGGACCGCACCACGCGCTGGCCTGAAGTGGTCCCTCTGGCATCAACCACGGCCGAGGAAGTGGCGCGCGCGTTTTTAACAGCTTGGGTGGCGCGCTTCGGCGTTCCGTCGGACATTACGTCCGACAGAGGCCCTCAATTTGTTTCCAAGCTTTGGTCGACAATGGCCCGCAGCCTGGGTGTCACAATTCACCGCACAACCGCGTACAATCCGCACGCTAACGGGTTATGCGAACATTTTCATAGGTCATTGAAAGCAGCTCTCAGAGCGTCACTGACGGATACAAATTGGGTTGACAAGTTACCATGGGTGTTATTGGGGTTGCGTTCTGCACCTAAAGAGGATCTAGAAGCCTCCCCAGCGGAGCTCGTGTTTGCGCAGCCACTCTGGCTGCCTGGGGAGTTTCTCCCAGATAACCCTGCAGCAAACGCCTCCCCGTCTCAGCTGTTGCCGAGTAACATAGAATCAAGCACGCTGCCCGGCCCCGTGCACCACAGTTTTCTGCGCGTTTTTGTGCCTAAAACTTTGAAGAACGCAGAGTTTGTTTTTGTTAGACACGATGCGCATCGAACCCCGCTGCGACCGCCTTATGACGGACCATTCAGAGTGCTAGAAACAGGGGACAAGCAGTTTTTGCTAGATATGGGGGGTAGGAAAGAGAAAATTGGCATAGACAGACTTAAACCCGCTTTTGTGGTGGCAGAGGAGGAAGTGCTGTTGGCAAAGGCCCTGTGGTGAGGTAGACCACCACGGAGGGTTTCACACAGTAATGTTTCCCAAAGTAATGTTTCCCCAGAACACCCGCAGAGACTGACAAAAGGTTTCCGCCCCAAGACGGCAAATCCCCAGCGGGACAGCGCAGCAGAGACGGTGAACCCCAGCTACAGCAGATTTGGCAGGAGGCTGAAGCCTATCCAGCATGTGGACTGATGTGTATTGATGCTATCACGGCATGCATGTGGTTATTTTCTTGTTGTTCTGTTTTTCTAAAATGCTGGGGGGGCTTGTGTGATGAACACCCAATGGACCTGTTGGACCGGTTCTGTGACTCGCATTTCAGGTCAGAACAAAGGCAGGAAGCTTAGCTTTGTTATGCAAGGCTGGAGACTGTGGGGGGTCGATTAAAGGATGCGTGGGAGACAGTGGAAGTGATATCATGGAGGGAAATGCATTGTGACTGTCTTTATTATGCCAGGTGGTGAAATGCATTGTGACTGTCTTTATTATGCAAGGTGGTATGTGGGACATGTGATCTATGAGGTGTGAAGTTCCTGATATTTAAGGATGAGAGTTACTGTTTCATGCTCTCTTTTTTCTGCTTTGAAATGATGGAGATGTGAATAAAGCCAACTCTGAGAAAGAACGCTGCCTCGTCATTTTCACATCCTCCACAAGCTCAGAGATGACCTTAGAGCTCAGACACATGACAGCTCAGACACATGACCCCCTCCCCAAGGGGTGGACACCAGACACCCCCAAGTAACATCAAAAAGAAAAAGAAAAAACCTGCCCCCCCCCCCAGCAGGAACTACAATAAACTACGCAGGGAGGATGGTGGGGGGAACAGGCAAGGAGGGAACAAAAGAGAACCCTGCTCAGGACCCACACCAGAAAAAAAAAAGAAAAGAAAAACAAGTCACAGAATTAAGGCCCCCCAACCCAAGGGGCTCAAGAGTTCAGGAGGCTGACCAGAGTCCCAGGCCCAACAGACGGTGAGGTGGAACAGGTTGGGCAGCCTGCCAAAGTTCCAGGCCAACTGGGTGGCCAGATGGTACGAATCGGGTGGCCTGCTGGACAGTATGGACCACCCGACCCAGCGGCTTAGTGTCTCTGTTGGCCGGCCCAAGTTCTTCAGCCACCAGACGTGGAAGGGTAACCCAGGGGGCAGCCTCCCCATAGGAAGGCTTAATGCAGGGAGGCAGGGCTGGGGACAAGGGACCCTGATGATGTCTGGTGAGGAAGGAAGGGAGACCCCGACGGCAAGTAGCAGAGAAGGCAGGGAGGCCACAATGCCACCGGCAGCCTTGGATGAAAGTGAAGTTGCACCCGTGGTTGTCCCGGTCTGGGACACAGTAGCACCCTCAGTGGCTCCGGGCTGGAGCACTGCAGCACCCTCGGTGGCTCCGGGGTGGAGCACTGCAGCACCCGTGGTGGCTCTGGGCTGGAGCATTGCAGCACCCGCGGTGGACCTGGAATGGGCCAGGACCCATGGCTGTCTTGGGTGGCAGGCCTGGACCCACAGAGTCATCTGACGCTGATGGAATGACCTCGGTGACCCTGGGAGGAAACTCAGACAACAGATGCACAGATACAGGTTCAGGGTCACTGGTAGCGGTGGAGCCCAGCGAGGTGAGCTCGTGTGGCTGATGGCTGCACTTGGCTCTCCCTACCTAGAGCCAGACAAGATTCCTCCAAAAAAGTGGCAGAGATAAAGGAGAGCACTTGCCTGCCCTGAAGCTTACCGCCATCCAGGACTCCAATGTTCCAAGTAGCAATGGTTCTTCGAACTCGATCCTCAGGAGACCCTGCTCGGCTTTGACCTCTGCTGTGGCAGCCTCCACAACAGGCATGATGGTGGGAGCAATCCAGGTTTCCCCTGGTGAAGTGGCCACGCCAGTGGCTCATCTGACGTGGCAGCCGAGGGTTGGTTCACCACTGGTGCTGGGGCGGGCTCCTCCAGGGCCATGGGCTCCTCCTGCATCTGGTGACCCACTCCCGAGGTCGGCACATACTCAGGGGCCATAGGAGAGGGCACAGAGAGGGCAGGTGAACAATTGGTAATAGCGTCAGGTGGGGAGAGCTCAGGGGGCTGCTCAACCTGAGCCTCCCTGCCGGGAATCAAGCAAGGCACATAATCATAAGTTGAAGTAGAATGGAATAACACTTGCCTGTTTTCCCAGCACAAGATCTTGCCTGCTGCTGGGCATGAAGCGTTGTTCCTCTCTGCGGCTCGGGTGAACTTGGGCCCCTCAGTGGATTGTAGAGGAGCCATCCCTGTAGACCCGGAGGTGGGCATAGCCAGGGAAAACCTGGGAGACCTCGCAGCAGTAGGAGGGTGCGTCGAGGTGACGGCTGTGGTGGCAGAAGTCGAAGGAGGCTCTGCCGTAGGAATTATCGGGCCCAATGCCCGGAAGATGGCTGCTGAAGAGGAGGTGGGCTTCCTCCGGTGGTCCAATGCAGGGCGACGCTTTTGCCATGGAGTTGGCTCCTCCAGGATTGCTGCTCCTCCTGCATCCGATGACTCCCTCTTGGGACCGGCAGAGATTTGGGGAAGACAAGAGAAACAGGTTGAATAGCGGTAACAGCAGCTGATACTGGAGACTCAGTGAACTACAAAATCTGAGTCTTCTCATCAGGAAACAGGCAAGCAACTTCAGGAGAGAGAGAGAGAGGGAATGAATAAGGACTTGCCTGAATTCCTGGGGAGTGATGACATCAGCCGCTGTCCCGAGGTCGTGCTCTGTCTCTCCAGGACTTTGAAAGGATACTGCTACAAGATTCTTCTTTTTCAGCAAAGGAGGGGTTGCTGGCTGCGAGGTGGTGACATTTCTCTGCCAAGATTTCCGGGTTCAGCGGTGATGAGCAGGAGACAGAGGTGTGGGCTTGTCATGGAGATGAGGAGGTTCCAAGGTCAGGGAACCCTAGACTTCAGGCTCACCCTCTGGTTCTCTCAGAGAAAGCCCCTCTAATTTTCAGGCCAACTCCGGAAGGTGCCACGGCTTCACCTCCAAAAGGAGGTCTGTTTCCGCCAACTGTACCGGTCTACGTTCCTCCAGTTCTTCGGCAGGTGGAGTGGGCCAGGGCTCAGGAGGAGGAGGCGGAGTTGCCGCGGGAGAGGCTGAAGGCTTCTTACGGCGTGGGCGCCTCCTCTTCTTAGGAGATGGCTCAGGCGTTGGAGCTTCCTCCACCGGCTCATCACACGGCAAAGAATATATGGATACAAGTACGTCCGTGGCCTCCGGGTGATTCCAAAGACTAGGGATTGCCTCCATTACCCGTGCTCCACTGTTCCAGCCCTCCCGGACCATCTTGGATGACAGGGAAGCCTGTGTCTGCCCCAAGATGCCTTCCAGGAGGCGTACTGCCTGCTGCTCCATATCACTCAGGTGGGCATAATGAGCTCCAAAACAGGTAGGTGGAAAAAACACAAAAATGATGAAAAAGCACGCACAACACCACTGCTGGGTTCTGTTATGGGCGGTTCATTCTGTCATGTTTAGCCCCTACGGGGCGGAAAGAAGGAACCCAAGTGCAAATGATGTTGTGCATTTAATAACAAAAAGTCAAACAAAGCACTCCCAAGCAAACTGGTGAGCAAAATACAGACGAATGAACTGGCAAGGAACAAATGAGCAGCCTGAGCTTAAATAGTAAGTGAGACACTGACATAAATGGTAACAGGTGTGTGAGCTGAGCAGCAGGTGAACTAATTGCAGCACTGCTCACAGCTGATCGCAAGTAGACTGTGAACAGTGAGTGGGAAGTGTCTGGAGAGAAAGGGGCAACACAAAAACAGAAAGCCAATCTAAACACATGAACAGACACAAAAAACAATGACAGAAATGCAAAAACTCAACAATAAGGTAAGTCTGAGCTCAGAGATGACCTTAGAGCTCAGACACATGACACAGAGGTATAACTTTAGCTATTTTATTTGGAATTGTTCCAGTTTGGAATGATAAGTTGCAAATGTGTTTCAATGGTTTAGTAATTTCTCCAATAACCTTTTTAACAGCTACCATGTCAATGTCATTACAGTCAGTTGAAACTTTATTTTTGAATTTATGTACATTCTCAATGAATTTCAATATTTTAGGGGCTGATTTTTTGTACTCACATGGTTTGTTGGTAGATATCGCTAACAGGTGCCTGGTTAATCTTAGTCTTTTGACTCTCTCCCCTGTATAGCTCGAGTGACCCGGCCAACAGCACAAGCCAACGTCACAGCAGCATGCGGTAAGTTCTACACACTGCTTGCTCAGTTCCCAGCACTCACAGTCCCGACGTTTTCAGCAGCTATCGCTAAACATGGGGTGGAGCATTTTATCACCACCACCGGGGCACCTGTTTTTGCAAGACCTCGGCGTTTGGACACAGCTAAACTAGCCATAGCGCGCGAGGAGTTCGCTAACCTAGAGAGGTTAGGCATCATCAGGCACTCAAACAGCCCATGGGCTTCCCCGCTACACATGGTCCCTAAAGCTGAAGGTTCGTGGCGACCTTGCGGCGATTTCCGCAGGTTAAACAACGCTACAGCACATGACCGCTACCCAATTCCCCACATTCAGGATTTTTCCGCTCACCTCGCAGGAGCGCACATTTTTTCTAAGATAGATTTGGTCCATGGTTACCACCAAGTCCCAGTGCGCGCTGAGGACATACCCAAAACAGCGGTAATAACTCCGTTTGGTTTATTTGAGTTCTTGCGCATGCCGTTTTGGCTTAAAGGGGCAGCACAGACATTCCAACGCATGATGGATGCAGTGCTGCGCGATCTCCCTTTTGTGTTCGTCTACCTGGACGATATCTTGGTAGCCAGCGCGTCCAAAGACAAACACGAAACCCACCTCACGACGGTTTTCCATAGGTTGGAAGAGCACGGTTTAATAATCAACCCAGCGAAATGTCAGTTCGGGGTGACGGGGATTGATTTTTTAGGGCACCGCGTCTCTCCCGAAGGAGCGGTTCCGCTGCCTGACAAAGTGCGCGCAGTGACAGATTTTCCCCGACCGCAAACGGAGTGCAGATCTCGCAGGACCTGACCTGGAGCAAGAATTCCTTGGAGATCAGGAAGCGGGCTCAGCAGAGACTGCACTTCTTGAGGAAACTCAAACAGGCCTCTCTCCCCATCTGCATCCTCAGGACCTTCTACAGAGGTGTGGTGGAGAGTGTTCTGACGTACTGCATTGCTACATGGTACTCCAGCTGCAGTATGTCAGACAAAAAAGCCCTGCAGAGGATAGTCAAGGGGGCTGAGAGGGTAATTGGAGTCTCCCTCCCCTCTGTCCAAGAACTTTTTCAGAACCGTTGTAGGAGCAGGGCACTGAACATTGTCAAGGACCGTTCTCACCCTCTGCATAAACACTTTGAACTTCTTCCATCTGGTAAACGATTCCAGAGCATCAGAGGCAGAACCACCAGACTGATCAACAGCTTCCTTCCACAAGCTGTCAGGATGCTAAACAGTTGACCCGGAATCTCTCATACACACTACTGCACCTATGGACATTTTGTATATTATTTGTATATTTATAGTTAGTTATTTTTTTTTCCCAAGTATGTCTCAGGGATGTGTGAATGGATGGGGGGGTGGGGGTGGGGGGTGGAGCTATGTGGGAGTGTGTCTTAAATCATGCTGCTTCTATTTATATGGATGCCGAGAGAAACACAATTTCATCTTGCCTGCACTACAGTTGTATGTACAGCAATATGACAATAAAGTTTGATTTGATTGATTTGAAACGGTCAGGGCGCTGCAAGAATTTTTGGGAGTGGTGAACTTTTATAACCGTTTCCTTCCCCGCGCAGCGCAGCTCATGCAGCCATTGTACACTGCGCTCAAAAAACAGAAACCCGCGAATAGGGTCGAATGGACCCTGGAATGAGAGCAGGCATTCTCGGAAGTTAAAGCAGCCCTGGCAAACGCCGCATTGTTGGCACATCCAGACCCAACGGCCTGCATAGCCCTCACCACTGACGCCTCAGATGTGGCCATAGGGGCTGTCGTGGAGCAGCGCGTTGCCGGGGCTTGGCAGCCGCTTGCCTTTTTCAGCAGGACCTTGCGCGACAATGATCGTAAATACAGCGCGTTCGACAGAGAGTTGCTGGCTCTCCACCTGGCCATTCGCCATTTCCAGTTCTGGCTGGAAGGGCACAATTTTACTGCGTTCGTTAACCATAAGCCACTAACATTTGCGATGGCCAAAGTTTCAGAACCTTGGTCGGGCCGGCAGCAGAGGCTGCTGGCCGCGATCTCAGAGTTTACTACGGATATTCAGCATGTGTCGGGCAAACTGAATGTAGTGGCAGACTGCCTCTCGCGCGCCGTTGTGGCCCCGGTCTGTGTAGGGTTGGATTACGCAGCCATGGCCGCGGAGCAGGCTAGTGACGCGGACGTGTGCGCGCTCCAGTCTGGACCAACAGGGTTAAGGCTGGAGAAGAGGACGCTGCTTAACGGCATTCCCCCCTTAATTTGCGACATCTCCACAGGTCGCCCAAGGCCTGTGGTTCCGGCCGCGCGGCACCGCCACGTGTTTGAGTCGGTTCACTCTTTGGCACACCCAGAGGTGCGCGCATTGGTCAAAATGGTAGGAGAGAAATATGTGTGGCCGGGCCTTCGCAAACAAGTGAAAGAGTGGGCGGCAGCCTGCGTGGCGTGCCAACAAGCCAAGGTTCACAGACACACAAAGGCTCCTTTGGAGCCGTTTCGCATCCCGGCTAAGAGGTTCGACCATGTCCACGTGGACCTCGTAGGCCCCCTTCCGCCATCACAGGGGTACACGCATCTCCTGACAATGGTGGACAGCACCACACACTGGCCAGAAGCGGTTCCGCTGGTGGCAACCACAGCCGAGGAGGTGGCGCACGCGTTTTTAACAGCATGGGTGGCGCGTTTTGGAGTTCCGTCGGACATTACGTCCGACAGAGGCTCTCAATTTGTTTCTGAACTCTGGTCAACCATGGCCCGCAGCCTAGGTGTCTCAATTCACCGCACAACCGCGTACAACCCGCAGGCTAATGGGTTATGCGAACGTTTTCATAGGTCGTTAAAAGCGGCTCTGAGGGCTTCACTGACGGATGCAAATTGGGTAGACAGGCTACCATGGGTTTTATTGGGGTTACGTTCTGCGCCTAAAGAGGATCTGGAAGCTTCCCCGGCAGAACTCATTTTTGCACAACCACTCCGGCTGCCTGGGGAGTTTCTGCCAGATAACCCTGCGCTGGGCAGCTCCCCGTCTCAGCTGCTGCAGCGTTGCATAGACTCAAGCACGCTGCCGGGTCCTGCCCACCACAGTTTTCTGCGCGTTTTTGTGCCTAAAGCTTTGAAAAACGCGGAGTTCGTGTTTGTCAGACACGATGCCCACCGCCCCCCACTGCACCCACCTTATGATGGACCGTTTAGAGTGCTGGAAACAGGGGATAAGCATTTTTTGCTAGATTTGGGGGGTAGGAGGGAGAAAATTGGCATAGACAGACTCAAACCTGCTTTCGTTGTGGCTGAGGAGCAAGTACTGTTGGCGAGGGCCCCTCAGCGTGGAAGAACCCCACAGGGCGCTTCCCAGAGAAAAGATTCTCCAGAGCACCCACACGAACAGTCAAAAAGTTTTCACCCCCAGTCATCAGCCCCCCAGCATGGCAGTGCCACGGAGGCAGCGAATCCTGGCTACAGCAGATACGGCAGAAGACTGAAGCCCAAGCAGCATGCGGACTTATGTTGATTGTTCTACAGCATGTGGACTGATGTTAATGGTTTTATCACAGCATGTGGACTGTTACTATCTTGTCCTATCTAAGTTGCTGGGGGTGGTGGTGTGGCAACCTGGGGAGGGCATAATGGTTTACCACCTTAGACAGGAACAAAGGATGCAAAGTTAACCTTTGTGTGTGAGAAGTTTCTAGATGCCCTAGTAAGATAACAGGGAGGTGTCAAGGATGAATGGACTGAATGCAGTCGGATGGGGGATTATCTTTTGTGTGTGAGAAGAGTCTAGACGGGGATTATCTTTTGTGTGTGAGAAGAGTCTAGAAGGATGTCATGTTATTTAAGGGAAGAGTTCCTACTTGTATGCCATTCTGTCTATGCTCCTTGTGTGAGTTGTGTAATAAACCGCCTGAACCAAATCAGCCTCATTATTTACACGTTCCACAAATTTACAATTATTTAGTGGTTGCTGCACAATGCTCATTTGCACACTGTACATAGGTTTATACCATCTCAGGTTCACATCATCTCTGATATTGTGGAGTGTGTAATGATGAGACAGGTTTTATCTCAAGGCAGTTTATTACACGCTCCAACATGAGCAAAGTAGAAAAGAGAACATCACAGAAACAACTCGTCCCTTATATACCAGGGACTCTCACAGCTCGCAAGTCACATTGCATTAAAATCACCAGTAACAATGCTTTTCCGCTCAAATCCCATAGCATCCCCCTCACAGTCTTCGGCCTACAAAGGAATCTCCAAGCCGTCTCTCGGCACACAAAGAATCCCCCCAAGCAGTCTCTGCATACCAAAGGTTACCCTTTTCACAGTATCCTGTTATCTCTAAGGGAACTCTGTCCTTGTTCTTATCTAATATGTAAGGCCTTATGCAAAGCATTAAATAAGTCACACGAGTGGCTACACCACCCCCCCCAAACATGTAGATTGAACAAGAGGATAACAGTCTGCATGCAATGATAGAATCATTAAACATCAGTCCACATGCTGCTTGGGCTTCAGTCTCCTCCCATATCTGCTGTAACCAGGATTCACCTCCTCAGCGGCGCTGTCATGCTGGGGGGCTGTTGTCTGGGGGTGAAAACCTTTTGTCAGTCCCTGCGGGTGTTCTGGGGGAATATTACTCTGGGAAGCACCCCGTGGTGGCCTGCCGCGCCGAGGGGCCCTTGCCAACAGCACTTGCTCGTCCGCCACCACAAAAGCGGGTTTGAGTCTGTTTATGCCAACCTTTTCCCTCCTACCCCCCAAATCTAGCAAAAAATGCTTGTCCCCTGTTTCCAATACTCTGAACGGTCCATCATAAGGTGGTCGCAGTGGGGGGCGATGAGCATCATGTCTGACAAAAACAAACTCCGCGTTCTTCAAAGTTTTAGGCACAAAAAAGCACGGAAAACTGTGGTGGACAGGGCCCGGCAGCGTAGCTGTGTCGATGCTACTCTGCAACAGCTGGGACGGGGAGCTGCCTGGTGCAGGATTATCTGGGAGAAACTCCCCGGGCAGCCGCAGTAGCTGCGCAAAAACGAGTTCAGCTGGGGAAGCCTCTAAGTCTTCTTTAGGTGCAGAATGCAACCCTAATAAAACCCACGGAAGCTTGTCCACCCAATTTGCATCCGTCAGTGACGCTCTAAGAGCTGCTTTCAATGACCTGTGAAAACGTTCGCACAACCCATTAGCCTGCGGATTATACGCGGTTGTATGGTGAATCGTGACACCTAGGCTGCGGGCCATTGTTGACCAAAGTTCGGAAACAAGTTGCGGGCCTCTGTCGGATGTAATGTCCGACGGGACTCCAAAACGCGCCACCCATGTCGTTACAAACGCGTGCGCCACCTCCTCGGCTGTGGTTGACGCCAAAGGGACCGCCTCCAGCCAGCGCGTGGTGCGGTCCACCATTGTCAGAAGGTGCGTGTACCCCTGTGATGGCGAGAGGAGGCCCACGAGGTCCACGTGAACGTGGTCAAACCTCTTGGCAGGAATGAGAAATGGCTCCAATGGAGCCTTCGTGTGTCTGTGCACCTTGGCCCGTTGGCACGCCATGCAGGCTGCCGCCCACTCTTTAACTTGTTTGCGAAGGCCGGGCCACACATATTTTTCCACTACCATTTTGACCGACGCGCGAACCCCTGGGTGCGCCAAAGAATGAATCGAGTCGAAAACGCGGCGGCGCCATGCTGCCGGCACCACGGAATGCGGTCGTACCGTGGAGACATCGCAGATTAAGGGGGGGCATACCGTCTTGCAGCACCTTGCTCTCCAGCCTTAACCCTGTTGGTCCAGACTGGAGCGCGAGCACATCTGCGTCACTACCTTACTCTGCGGCCATGGCTGTGTAATCTATCCCCACGCAGACGGGGGCAGCCACGGCGCGCGAGAGGCAGTCTGCCACTACGTTCAGTTTACCCGACACGTGCTGAATATCTGTAGTAAACTCTGAGATCGCGGCTAACTGCCTCTGTTGCCGGCCTGACCACGGTTCTGAAACTTTGGCCATCGCGAATGTTAGCGGCTTGTGGTCAACGAACACGGTGAAACAGCGCCCTTCTAGCCAGAACTGGAAGTGGCGAATGGCCAAATGGAGAGCCAGCAACTCCCTGTCAAACACGCTGTATTTACGCTCACTATCGCGCAAGGTCCTGCTGAAAAAGGCGAGCGGTTGCCAAGCTCCGGCTACCTGCTGCTCCACGACCGCCCCTATGGCAACGTCAGACGCGTCAGTGGTGAGCGCTACGCGGGCCGTTGGGTCCAGATGTGCCAACAACGCAGCGTTTGCCAGGGCTGTTTTGACTTCCGAGAACGCTCGCTCCCGCTCCGGGAACCACTCGATCTTATTTGCGGGTTTCTGTTTTTTGAGTGCGGCATAAAGCAGTTGCATGAGTTGCACTGCACCGGGAAGGAAACGGTTATAAAAATTCACCATTCCCAAAAACTCCTGTAACGCCCTGACCGTCTGCGGCCGGGGGAAATCCGCCACCGCACGCATTTTGTCAGGCGGCGGAACCGCTCCTTCGGGGGAAACTCGGTGTCCTAAAAAATTGATCTGCGCCACCCTGACCTGACATTTCGCTGGGTTGATTATTAAACCGTGCTCTCCCAACCTCCGGAAAACTGCCGCGAGGTGGTTTTCGTGTTCGTCTTCAGACGCGCTGGCTACCAAAATATCGTCCAAGTAGATGAACATGAAAGGGAGATCGCGCAGCACCGCGTCCATCATGCGTTGGAACGTCTGTGCAGCCCCTTTAAACCCGAATGGCATGCGCAAAAACTCGAACAGGCCAAATGGAGTTATCACCACTGTTTTGGGTACGTCCTCAGAGTGCACTGGGACTTGGTGGTAACCACGGACCAAGTCTATTTTAGAAAAAACGCGCGCCCCTGCCAAATGAACGGAAAAATCCTGGATATGTGGGATTGGGTAGCGGTCATGCGCTGTAGTGTTGTTCAACCTGCGGAAATCCCCGCACGGTCGCCATGAGCCGTCAGCTTTCTGGACCATGTGAAGCGAGGAAGCCCATGGGCTGTTAGAACGCCTGACGATGACTAACCTTTCCAGGTTGGCGAACTCCTCGCGAGCTATGGCCAGTTTAGCTGCGTCCAAGCGCCGAGCTTTTGCAAAAACAGCGACGGTTGCCGAAAACGTGGGGACTGTGAGTGCTGGGAACTGAGTGAACAGTGTGTGGAACTTACCGCTTGCAGCTGTGACGTTGGCTTGTGCTGTTGGCCGGGCCAGTCTAGCTGCACAGGTGATAGAATCAAAAGAAAGTGCATTAACCAGGCGCCTGTTAGCGACATCAACTAACAAACCATGTGAGTACAAAAAATCATCCCCTAAAATATTGAAATTCAATGCTGCTATGACAAAAGTCCACTCAAAAGTACGGCCATGTAGAGACAGAAGCAGAGTCCTCTCACCAAAGGTCTTAATTCTCGAGCCGTTCGCTGCTGCCATCTCGGGACCGCTGGAACCCGCCAGCCGGTCAGCGGAGGAAGGCATGATGAAACTCAACTGGGCACCGGTGTCCACGAGAAAATGTCTTCCCGAGCATGCGTCCGTCAAGTAGAGCAGCTTGTTCTCCTCCCTGAGGGTCTCAGCTGCTACCGACCCCCGGTCTTGGCGTTTCCCGAGCGCTTGAACTGGCACGGTGGTATACATTTGCGTGCCTTCTCTGCAAAGCGGTGATGGTAGAAACAAAGGGTGTCTCCTCCGCGTTCCTTGGCCCCCACCGAAGCTGCCGTCGGTGGTTCTGCTACCGCTGACCCCGGCTCCCTGCTGTCTCCGGCCGTCACGCCGAGCTCAGTCACTGCCGCCGTGGCCGTGCGCTGCCTGCTGGCGTTGAGAATCCGATTGGCCTCCCGGGCCAGGGCGCGGAAGTCCCGCTGGGCCAACAACGGCGAACCGGCCAGGGTCGCCCTCGTTGCTGATGGTAGGGTCCTGAGGAATATGTGGGTAAAGATGAAGTGGTCGTCGTCTTAGCCTTTCAACCTCAGCATCTTCTCCATCAGGTCGATAGGTGTGCCATCTCCCAACTCGGTCAGCGCCAGGAGTCTCTCTGCTCTCTCCTCGACCGAGAGGGTGTAGTGTTGGATGAGTGCAGCCTTCAACGTGCCGTATTTGTCGCTGTCTGGCGGCTGCTCCAGAAGGCTCTCCACATGCTGGGCTGTGTGGTTATCCAGCTTTGCGACCACATGGTAGAATTTTGTGTCATCTGCCGATATTCCCCGAAGGGTGAACTGTGCCTCCACCAAGTGGAACCAGGAGCGCGGGTTGTTCTGCCAAAAGTCCGGTAGCTGGACTGTAACGGCATATGTTTGGCTGGGGGCTCCCGATGAGTCTGGCCCCGGGGAATTCCCCTCTTGCTGCATGCTACGTCTTGGGTCACCAATGTGGAGTGTGTAATGATGAGACAGGTTTTATCTCAAGGCAGTTTATTACACGCTCCAACATGAGCAAAGTAGAAAAGAAAACATCACAGAAACAACTCGTCCCTTATATACCAGGGACTCTCACAGCTCACAAGTCACATTGCATTAAAATCACCAGTAACAATGCTTTTCCTCTCAAATCCCATAGCATCCCCCTCACAGTCTTCGGCCTACAAAGTAATCTCCAAGCCGTCTCTCGGCACACAAAGAATCCCCCCAAGCAGTCTCTGCATACCAAAGGTTACCCTTTTCACAGTATCCTGTTATCTCTAAGGGAACTCTGTCCTTGTTCTTATCTAATATGTGAGGCCTTATGCAAAGCATTAAATAAGTCACACGAGTGGCTACAATATCAATATACTAACTAACTAACCTACACTTATATAGCGCTTTTCTAGTCACAAAGACCACTCAAAGCGCTTTCATTAATGCTAACCCTCTATTCTAAGGGCCTATAGGAAACAGATATCTAGGGACAATTTAGAACAGCCAGTTAACCTAACATGCATGTTTTTGGCATGTGGGAGGAAACCGGAGAAATCCCGGAGTAAACCCACGCAACACGGGGAGAACATGCAAACTCCACACAGATCACTGTTGGTCGGGGGCTGGGATCGAACCCACGATCCCACGATCCCCACAATCCCCCGGCCAAGGGTAAACTGTGCTGCCGCAGTGCTAACCACTGCGCCACCGTGCAGCGTATACCACTACCACTATAGTCATCCAGAGAATTCCAGTTTTCATTCCTCTTGTATGGCTGCATCAACTGCTTTAGCTGCCCAAATTGTCTGTGTGTGATGAGTACTCATTAGTATTTGCATCAAGGCGTGCTTAGGAGTCCTAATTGCCTAACTGTGCATTGATGTGTGTGTTATTAGCATCCATTAGCATTAGGACTGAGTTATTGTGATATTGTGTTATTACCTTATTAGTACCGTTGTGTACCTACTACCTTGGCATTTGTTCGGAGAGCAAAGGAAGGGTTTCACTGCTCAGGAAATGTAGCATTTCTTAACTGTGCACATGATAATAAAGCCTTTGAATCTTGAATCTTGAAAAACGACATGCAGAAAGTGGAAGCCAGGATGTCCCTTGTTCACAGACACTCAGAGACCATGTGAGGCAATAAGCGGCACACATGTTCACAAGAGACGTCTGTCTGACAGGGCTCTATCGTTTCTTTGTTTTTGTGTTCCCCTCCGGCTTGAAACTGTGCTAATGTATATGTTATGGTAGCCTGCCATCTAGTGGTAGAAAAGACTTCATTCCCATTACAGCCAATTTCCGAATAATGTGTTTACCAATGAGATTACAAATCTTAAAGGTGCTATTGACATTGTTTTTTTTGTTTGTTTGTTTGGTTTTTTTGGTCTCTCTCTGTAAACACAGCAGCTCCTCAGGTCCCTCCCTTCCATTGACCCTGAGAGCTCAAATGTACAGCAAGTTAAGAAAGCAACCGCAAATATACAAAACCAAACCAAACTCGGAGCATCTGCATCAAAATGGCAACACATAGGTGCTGCAATACAGCAATTGCAAATAGAGAAATGCGCTGCAAATGCAGAAAAGAACAACAAACACAGAAATTCGCTTTAAATGCTCAAAGCAACTACAAATTAAAAAATGCTTTGCAAATACTGAAAGCAACTGCAAATAGAAAAATGCGCTCCAAAACCAACCCTGAGGAGGACACAGTAAAGTGACAGACCAGATCAGGAAGTTGACTGGAGTGGTGGCCTACTTGGTAAAGCATCCACCCCACAACCTCCCGGTTGTGGGTTCAAATCCCAGCCGGGTCATACCAAAGATCATGTAAAAATTTACTTTCTAGCTTGGTGCTCAGCATAATAGAATAGGGAAATGAAAGTTAATGCCCAGAGCTACCCCCCCACACACACACACACACCTGTAGCTTTCACTACTCAGTAGCTGTGTGACCTAGGGTCAGAGAAACAGAGACAGGTGTTCCCACATGCTGTGGAAGGGATTAATTTAACAGATCAGGAAGTGACTTCAGGCACACTACAAAAAGTGACCAGAATAAGATGCTTTTTAAAAATATTAACTTCATGGACCTCTCACTCAATGTAGAGTGATGTACTTCTGCCTTACAATCGCCCCAGGACTTATATTTGTCCATACTTAGCACTTTCTCATCAATAAATCAATTTTCTCACTTTTCTTATTGTTCATATTGGAAACCGTGTACTGGCATATCATTTTTTTTGTTTACAAAGTTCGTGCTTCATATTTTGATCATTTTTGTAATCATACTTGTCATGTACTGAAGTGTTGATAAAGTTGTGTTGACAGGAGACTGGTGGTGAGGTGGACGAGAAATTTGTCAGTGAGTGCGAGGACAGGTTGGAAGCAAAGTGAGGAAGGAGCAGCAGTGGAACGTTTTTGGCGGTGGCACAGCCGGGTTATGAATGGACAGGAGATGGCAGAGGAAGGTGACGAAACGGGGAATAAATTACGAGGAATGGCAGTAGGAAGCGAGAAGGATGAAGTTTGGAGTTCAGTGGAATCTAAAAGAAGCAAATATAAACATAAAAAACCCCAACCAAGAGCGATATCAAGCATTGAGGAATCAGAAGTTGAACAATCTTGGGATAAGCAAAATGAGGAGTGTAAAGTAATCATTAAACTTACCCAGAAAGGGGCATCGTGTCATGAGTGGACCCCAATTAGGCTGATGAAAACGATTAACAAATTACTTGGAAAGGTCGTAAATGCAAGAATTCTTCATAGTGGTTCTTTATTAATCACATGTAAAAATAGTATTCAGCAAGGAAAAGCAATTAGAACTAGAGAAGCACTCAAAGAGCGCATACCTCTGCCGAGGCTCCTTTCATCCCTCATGGATGGATCACCTTTAAAATGTAATGGGTTTGTTTTGGAGGATTCTTGCGAACACAGTGTGAGAAGACAAGAGCCTTGGTGGAGGTATGCATTCTTGGATCACTGCCAAAATGTTATGGGTTCCACTCTAGCCCAAGGACCACCTCTGGTAAAAATTTCATCCAAATCCATCCAGTAGTTTTGGAGTATTCTTGCTAAAACTCTGTGAGAAGATAAGTGCTCGGTGGAGGAATGCATTCTGGGATTGTCACCAAAATGTAATGGGTTCGTCTCTTGCCCAAGGACCACCTCTGGTGAAAATTTAATCCAAATCCATGTTGTAGTTTTTGTGTAATCCTACTGCACAAATACAAACAAGGTCCTTGGTGGAGGTATGCACTCTCAGATCATCACCAAAATTTAATGGGTTCATCCTTGGCCCAAGGGCTACCTCTGGTGAAAATTTCATCAAAATCCATCCAGTAGTTTTTTGTGTAATCCTGCTAACAGACAGACAAACAAACAGACGGACGGACGGACATGTGATGTCCTGTTTTATTATGAAGTGCAGCGTAGTGGCGACCACTTCCTCCTCCACCACTGCACCTCCCTATAAATACCAGCAGGCATCTTTATCCGGCCTCTTTGCGATGCTCCAGTCTGGTGGCTGTATTGTGTGTGTTCAACCCAATAAAGCTGAGTTCAACTGTGTACCTGGCCTCGTCATTACAGAGGTAATTCCATACATAACATTTTGGCAACGAGCATAAACATGGAGGCATGTGTTTCACCGCTTCGGCCCTTCCTGGAGCTCCCAGGCGAGCCACCTGTGCCCTGGCCAAGATAGTTTGTCGCCTTTAAGGGCTACATCGTGGCGCTCGACCTGGGTAAGCTAAATAAACTGAGGGCACGTGCACTTCTGGTGCATAATTTGGGGATTGAGGGCCAGTGTATCCTGTGTACACTAGGGGCTACCGACTCGTATGAGGATGTGGTCGAGTTGCTAGCGCGCCATTTCCACACCTCGGACAACGTCACCGTCCAGATGATTTGGTTCAGACAACAACACCAGTGAGTGTGTGAGCCTGTCCAACAGTTTGTTGCCGACCTGCGACAGCTGGCTAGCGAGTGTTGTTTCGTACCATTGGAGGAAGGAATGGTACATGACCAGCTGGTGGAGCACACGACCAGCAATGCTTTGCGAGCTAGGCTACTCTTGGCGCCGAGTGACCTGATGTTATCCAAGGCTGTCGAGCTAGCTCTCCAAGTGGAGACTGCAGACAAGCTAGCTTCAGAGCTAAAGTGGTGCCAATCATAACGGCAGCTGGGGCCTACTGCCACAGCATTAGTAGCGGACCCAGACAGTGAGGATAGCATGACCAACGACAACGCGGAAACCAACACTATCAGCCCAAGTTCTGCCCCGAGAAAACCCTTGTGTATGGGTTATGGGTCCACAAAGCACCAGTACAAGGCTAGGTAATGCCCAGCTAGAGGGAAGCACTGTAGCAAGTGTGGACACTTGAACCATTATGCCAGGGTGTGTCGTATGTCCAAGCCGGAGAGGCCACGGAGAAAAACAACTTTACCCACTCTGACAATTGTCCATGCAGTGTCCCCAAATACCAACGGGTTCACATTCTGTAAGGTGATGTTGGATGGTGAGGAGGTGCCGCTGCTGGCTGACATGGGGGCGGAGGGATCATTATTGAATTGGGCCACGATGAGGAAATTTTTTCGCCACTACAGAATAAGAGGTAACTCAGCGCCGCTCTACGGTTATGGAGGTGGAAGGCTGCGCATGTTTGGAACACTGGAGTAAACAGCTCGATACAAGTCAGCGGTGATGGCTGACTTCACATTCCACGTGATGGCCTGAGGCGACAACATTATGAGCTGTGACGTGTTTTATGGACTGGGGTTCACCATTAAAGACGACGCTGGGGAAGAGTGGAGTGGTTGTGGCCAGCGGAACCATCCGGTTCCGGCAGTGGAGGACAATGCTGTGTGGAACGAAGGTTTACCATGCACCACGGCGGTCAAGCAGAACCAGCCTCACTCTGGTTCGATGCAGGAGGGTCTCAGTGCCGGCGCTCGAGGTATGGTAGGAGAGGGTACCGAGCATGGTGGCAAGGCGCCTGCATTGGCGAGTGACGCCAATGAGCTAGCCCCAGTTTCCTCCAGAGCTTGGCCACAGTGGGCTGGAGGATCTGGAGTGTTACGGACCTGGTCCAGGCTCGAGGGGAGGGACATCCATGGGTGATGTGGGCCAAACAACAGTCAGAAGAACACCAGGAGTGGCTGTGCATTGTGGCTAAGCGAGATGCAGCCTACTTCCAGCTGTCAGACGGCCTGTTGAGGCACGCCAATGAGTTGCGGCATGCTCGGGAAGGAGGCTTTAGATGGTGGGTCCGGACGAGAGAGGCAACTGATGGCAAGGAGAAGACGCACTCTCGTCTATGAGGTCAGCTGCAGCCCCGTGAGCATGCTGCCTCCTGGGGCGGGTCTACTGAGGGGCTACCCTGAGCCCCCACAAGCCAGTTCTACCCCTTTTCCGCCAGAAGGACAGTCGTGTGATTTTTATTTTTTTTTTTAAATAAAAGAGAGTTCTAATGTTCCAATGCTCATATGTTTGCATATGTTAAAAAAAAAAAAACATAAGAAGAAGCAGCTCATTTTGAAATTGTTTTGTACTTTAAGTTTGAGAAAATGTCATCGTCTGGTGTGGTTACAAATATTAAGATGCGGAACACACAAAAGAAAATATGCCAAATTGGCTGTATTAAGGAGCATTTGCAGGTCCTTGTTGCATGCTAATACTGCACGAGATGACAAACCCTATATGTAGTACATGTTTCTGGTTTTTCATGATTCTCTCTGTGTGGTTTAATTGCTAATTTTGCATTGTATGACTTGGGAAAAAATTGACAAAATGACTAAACTGTTATTGTTCTGGGTATGTTTTATTTTAGGGACACGGCAATGTTCTCATTATAGATGGACTTGTGGACTGTTTTACAGGTGACAGAATAACCCACCTTGCCGTGTGGGGTTGGACGTTTAGGTTTGTTGTGTGAATGTGTTAGGCCATTTGGTGTTTTCAGTTCTAGCTTTAGTGTGTGATTCGGGTCCTAAATTGGGGAGGGTCTCAATTGTGCGTGGTTTTGGACTTTCTACAGGAAGGGGGAAATGTGATGTCGTGTTTTATTATGAAGTGCGGTGTAGTGGCGACCACTTCCTCTTCCACCACTGCATCGCCCTATAAATGCCAGCAGGCATCTTTAACCGGCCTCTTTGCAGATGCCCCTGCCTGGTAGCTGTATTGTGTGTGTTCAACCCAATAAAGCTGAGTTCAACTGTGCATCTGGCCTCGTCATTATGGAGGTAATTCCATACATAACAGTATGGACGGACAAACAGACAGACAAACCACCCTGATTACATAACCTTGGCGGAGGTAATCACTAAGATTGATGGGAAAAATGGGCAGTGTTCACTAATTGAAGCGAATAAGGCAATAGAGGAGTTATATCAGGCATTCCAACAACTGCTTCAATTGACGAAATAATGCAAAACTTAAGTGGAGCAAAAGTGGCAGAGGTACAAAGGCTAAAATGACAAAAAACAGAAATGGTGAAAACGTGATAGTCTGTGTAATGTGCAAACTCACAGCCGGCGTTTGGTGCCTTTAATCCTGCCCTGAAGGGCAATTATGACAGGATAGTCTGCTAACCTTGTTTTAATTGGAGGTAAGTGACGTTAACACCATGTCTAATTATAAAACAGCAAATGCTAAATGACGATGGTAAGTTGTGCTAATTGGAAACATGAGTGTATCAGGCCATCTTTTCTATGGTTTAAATTACTGCTGAGTTTCTTAGTTTTGTCTGAAAAAAATTATTAAAGCTGCAAAAAAGCATGATGGTAGTACATACACGCAAAATAAATAATAAATGAATTAAAACAGGTTGGAGGAGAAAGTTGGCTCTTAATGTAATTTATTTGATTGCTAATAATTTTAATTAGTCAAATAACAATAATGAGTAAAGTTAAAGTCATCACATGTATTTTATTACATACATCACCTTTTGTGTCTGATTTTCAGATCATGACCAGTCTGAAATATTTTTACTAATGGTGTCAGATGATTAAAATTTTTTTAATCACGGTTAATCTTTTGGAATGTTGCTAATCACAATTGATGGATTGAGCCAACGACGGATCTCCCGCCTTCTGGTTGCATTAAATTGTAAGGGGGTGCTTGTGACGGCGATGACTGATGAGGCCGATGCGTGAAGCACATAGCATATCGCAGTCAGGACAGATGAACATAATTGGCTGAGTGGATGACACCGACTGCTGTAGACGTCTCTGTTGCTGGGCGGCACCGTGACGTGCTTTATGACGGGCATTGAAATGGGCAGTTCTCTCTCTCTCAAAGAGGTCAGCACTGACATAACGTTCGGCTCAGGAGACGCACACACACAGGCTCAGAGTAGTTCAAACTGTTTATTAACAACAGGGATGTATGGGTGTGTGTCTGCGGAATGTTAATGTGTTGGTGGTGGCGTCTGCTTCGGGCACAGAGGCAGGAGACCGTTCAGCCGGCAACCCTATGGGAGAGAACAGACACAGGGTGATGGGCACACACCAACACAGGAGGAGAATAGGCGAGGGAGAGAAGCTTACTTGTATGGGACAGATGATTGGCACTTCAAGGACGGGACCCCGGGAGACAGCCACCTGCAGGACTCGGTGCAGCAGCGAGGAGGGACGAGGGACGGAGTTGTCCGCCACCGAGGAATCCACCTGTGCACAGGGGAGCAGACTGGAAGAGATGAGGTAAGTGATCTTCTTACCGCTCAGTGTCGTGCTGAAGAGAAAGTAGTTTGCTTCTTGAAGATGGGGGGAAGAAGTCTGACGGCTTCAGGCCGAAGCTCAGGGCGAGGCGGCTTATTTTCCTCGCCGCTGATGACTGACAGGTGTGCGAGCAGGTGGCGCCGCTGATGAGCGGCGCGGCGTGACAGTACTCCCCCCTCTAGCAGCGCCTCCTGGCGATGGCTTGTCTGGGTGTGCTCGGTGGAAGTCAGCGATGAGCGATGGGTCCAACACGAACGACGGGGGCACCCACTGTCGATGCTCGGGCCCATAGCCCTCCCAGTCCACCAAGTATTGCAACCCACGACCCCGGCGCCGGGAGTCCAGGATAGAGGAGACGGACCAGGCCGGATGGCCACCAATCATCCGGGGCGCGGGTTGCGCTGCAGGAGGAGGGCAAAGGGGGTCGGAGACTGCCAACTTCACCTTTGACACGTGGAAGGTGGGATGAATGCGGAGGGAGGGGGGAATAGCCACGCGCACAGCCACCAGGTTGATGATCCGGGTGATGGGATAGGGACCCATGAATCGCTGTGCTAGCTTTCTCCTCTCGCCTTTTAGAGTGACGTCCTGGGTGGAAACGTAGACATGCTGCCCAACTCTGTACGCCGGGGCAGGTCTTCTATGCCGGTCCGCCACAGTCCTGTTGCGCTCCGCTGTGCGTAAGAGCGCATTGCGCGCGGCAGTCCAGGTGGAGCGGAACTGCCTGAGATGTGCCCTAACTGAGGGGACAGTTACCTCACTCTCCTGCTCCGGGAACAGCGGGGGGTCGTAACCCAGGGACGCTTTGAAGGGAGACATCCCTGTAGCAGAAGAGCGAGCGGTATTGTGGGCATATTCAACCAGGCAAGATGGTTGCTCCAGGACGTAGGTTTGGATCTGGTCACACAGCGGAGCGCAGCCTCCAGCTCCTGGTTGGTCCGCTCACACTGCCCGTTGGATTGGGGGTGATGGCCGGAGGAGAGGCTCACCTTGGCTCCGATGGCGTTGCAGAATGACCTCCAAACCTCAGACGAAAATTGGGGGCCCCGGTCCGAGACCACGTCCACCGGAATCCCGTGCAGCCTGACCACGTGTTGGACGAGGAGATCCGCCGTCTCCAGGGCAGTAGGGAGGCCTCGCAGGGGAACGAAGTGCACAGCCTTGGAGAAGCGGTCCACAATGGTCAGGATGGTGTCATAGGAGTTGGAGACGGGGAGTCCGGTGACGAAATCCAACGCGATGTGCGACCAGGGCCTGCCAGGGACGGGCAGGGGCTGGAGCAGACCTGCTGGAGGGGCATTTCCCGACTTGCTGGTGGCACAGATTGGGCAAGCCCGGGCATAGCGGGCTGCATCCCTCCGCAGGCCTGGCCACCAAAAGGACCGTTGGAGGAGGTCTATCATCCGGTAGGTGCCAGGGTGACAGGTGAGCTTGGAGGTGTGTAGCCAGTGGATGACCTCTCCTCGGACCGCGGATGGCACGAACAGCCTCCCCTCAGGTCCGCCGCCAGGGTCAGGTTTCACCTCCTGTGCCTTCCGGATCTTGCTCTCGATGTCCCACGAGATGGCTCCCACGACGCACGACCTGGGCAGGATGGAGTGGGGCATCTCCTCCGACTCCACGGGAGTGAACTGCCTAGAGAGGGCGTCAGGCAGGCCGTTCTTAGAGCCAGGCCTGAAGGTGATTGAAAATTGGAACCTGGCGAAGAACAAAGACCAGCGCGCCTGGCGGGCGTTCAGGCGCTTGGCAGATCGTAGATATTCTAAGTTCTTGTGGTCCGTGAGGACCACGAACGGCAGGTTCGCCCCCTCTAGCCAGTGGCGCCACTCCTGCAGGGCGAGTTTGATGGCCAAGAGCTCTCTGTCCCCCACATCGTAGTTCCTCTCCGCCGGGGACAAGCGCCGGGAGAAGAAGGCGCAGGGCCGTTTGGCGCCATCGTCCGGCGACCGCTGGGACAGCACTGCCCCCACTCCCGTGTCCGAGGCGTCAACCTCTACGATGCACTGCAGCGCGGGATCGACCTGGTGAAGGACCCGGGAGGAGGAGAACTCCGCCTTCAGCGCCTTAAAGGCGGCAGCGACCTCTTCGGTCCACCGGAACGGGACCTTCGGGGACGTGAGGCGGGTCAGTGGTCCAACGATGGAGCTGAAGTTGGGGACAAAGCGGCGGTAGAAATTGGCGAAGCCAACGAACTGTTGCACCTGCTTCCGGGATGCAGGTGTAGGCCATTCCACCACCGCCTTCACCTTCTCTGGGTCTGGGAGCACCTTGTCGTGGGCGATGATGAACCCCAGGAAGGACGTAGTCCTGGCGTAAAATTCACATTTTTCTGCCTTCACGTACAGAGGATTCTCCAGCAGTCTTTGGAGGACCCGCCTCACGTGGACCTGGTGCTCGTCCCTGGACTTGGAGAAGATGAGAATATTGTCCAGGTAGACGAACACGAAAAGGCCGATGAAGTCCCGGAGGACGTCATTTATGAGGCGCTGAAAGACGGCAGGAGCGTTGGTCAGCCCGAACGGCATTACCAGGTATTCAAAGTGGCCGTTCGGGGTACGGAAGGCTGTCTTCCACTCATCTCCCTCCCGGATCCGGACGAGGTGGTAAGCGCTGCGTAGATCCAGCTTGGTGAACCAGGTCGCCCCCTGGAGGGAGTGGAAAGCAGTGTCCATGAGGGGCAGGGTGTAACGGTCCTTCTCCGTGATATCATTGAGGGCCCGGTAGTCGATACAAGGGCGGAGGGACCCATCCTTTTTTCCCACGAAGAAGAACCCTGCCCCCACGGGTGACGATGATGGGCGGATTATCCCAGCACTTAATGACTCCTTCAGGTAGGCGTTCATCGTCTCCTTCTCCGGCGCTGACAGGCTATAGAGCCGACCAGAAGGTAAGGGAGCCCCCTGGCGGAGGTTGATGGCACAGTCATAGGGCCGATGAGGGGGGAGAGACATAGCTTTCGTCTTGCTGAACACCATACCCAGGTCGTGAAATTCCGGAGGCACCAGAGACAGGTCCGGGGGTGCAGCGTCCGTCGCAGGGGGAGGAGCGGACGGAGAGCAGGCAGCGGACTGAAGGCAGGTGCCCATGCAGAATGTACTCCATGCCGATACCCCAGCTGATCTCCAATCCAGGACCGGGTTGTGAAGACGAAGCCAGGGATACCCCAGGATGATGGGCGACACAGAGTTGGGAAGGACATAGAAGGTCATCTCCTCCCGGTGGTTTCCCGAGATGATGACCGGAACGGGGATGGTTTGGTGTGACACTCTACCAAGGGAGGCACGGGAGAGGTTGACTAGGGAGATGGGATTCCTCAGTGCCTGACAGCGGATGCCCAAACGGGTTGCCAGGCTCTGTGAAATGAAGCTGCCTTCTGCGCCCGAATCCACCAGTGCGTGGGTGAGGTGCCCAGTGAGGTTGTGGCAGAAACGGATGGGCAGCTTCAATTGAGTGAGTGGATCTAACCGATTGACGTCCGCGAGGCCTCCTACAGTGACTCGCGGACCCCGCCGTTTGGCTTTTTGTGGACAAAGCTCCACCATGTGTTGACTGTCTCCGCAATACATGCAGAGATTCAACTCACGGCGGCATTGTCTCTCTGCCGGGGAGAGCTTTGTCCAGCCCGTCACCATCGGCTCCGACTCCTCGGGGCACGATGGTGGCGGCGCTGCCAGGGGGCGAGCTTGGGGCAGGCGCAGTGAGACTCCCCGAGGGCGCGAAGTAGACGACTTCCGTCCTGAGGAGCGCTCGCGCAGCCTGTTGTCCAAGCTCATGGCTAGGGAAGTTAGCTCCGCTAGCATTTCAGGGATATCCCGTCCAGCCAGTTCATCCCTCAGATCATCATTGAGGCTGCGGAGGAACAGGCCGCAGAGGGAGCGTTCCTCCCAGCCCAATTCCTCCGCCGCTACCCGGAAGTCGACCGCGTAGTCCGCTGCCGACCGGCTTCCCTGCTGGAGAGCGAGAAGCCGATCGACCTGGACCGTCTCGGTTTGAGAATGGTCAAAGACCTCCAGAAAGCGCCTCACGAATTGGTCGTAGGTGAGGGTGGCATAACTGGGCCTCGCCATTACGGCGTAGGTCCAAGTTAATGCACGCCCCTCCAGAAGATTCCCTATGTAACCAATTCGGCTGTGATCCGAGGGAAAATCTCCGGGCACACGGTGGAACACGGACTCACACTGCATAATGAACCCCCGCGCTCCGCCGAGCTTACCGCTAAAGCGGGCGGGGGTCGGAATTGGTGTGAGCCGAACCGGTGCCACCGGAGCCGGCTGGACGGCCGCTGGAACAGCAGGAGCCGCGCCACCCTGGCGAGCCGGGGGGAACGGCTGTTGGGGGTCCAGGCGGTTCAATCGGTTAGTTAAATTTACTAATTGATTTAGGATCACCTGTTGCTGATAAACAACTTGATCCACTCGAGCCTCGAGAGTGGAAAACCGGTGTGCAAGCCCACCGTCTGCCGAGCCGCTCTGCTGAAGCCGTACTGACATAACGTTCGGCTCAGGAGACGCACACACACAGGCTCAGAGTAGTTCAAACTGTTTATTAACAACAGGGATGTATGGGTGTGTGTCTGCGGAATGTTAATGTGTTGGTGGTGGCGTCTGCTTCGGGCACAGAGGCAGGAGACCGTTCAGCCGGCAACCCTATGGGAGAGAACAGACACAGGGTGATGGGCACACACCAACACAGGAGGAGAATAGGCGAGGGAGAGAAAATTACTTGTATGGGACAGATGACTGGCACTTCAAGGACGGGACCCCGGGAGACAGCCACCTGCAGGACTCGGTGCAGCAGCGAGGAGGGACGAGGGACGGAGTTGTCCGCCGCCGAGGAATCCACCTGTGCACAGGGGAGCAGACTGGAAGAGATGAGGTAAGTGATCTTCTTACCGCTCAGTGTCGTGCTGAAGAGAAAGTAGTTTGCTTCTTGAAGATGGGGGGAAGAAGTCTGACGGCTTCAGGCCGAAGCTCAGGGCGAGGCGGCTTATATTCCTCGCCGCTGATGACTGACAGGTGTGCGAGCAGGTGGCGCCGCTGATGAGCGGCGCGGCGTGACAAGCACCTTCATGGCAGATCTTTCGCCAAAGGGGACGGTTCTTGGCCTGCATCTCCCATGTCATAAGATCAATCCCACACGACTTGAGTGAGGCTTTGAGCACGTCTTTATACCACTTCCACTGACCGCCCCGTGACCTTCACCCTTTGCCCAACTGTCCAAATAACAGGATTTTAGGAATGCGTTGATCTGTCATCCAAACAACGTGGCCGGTCCAGCGCAACTGGGAACGTATGATGAATGACTTGATGCTGGTGATATTGCACCGGCGGAGGGCTTCTGTATTGGCAACTTTGTCTCACCACGTGATTCCACACAGCTTCCTTAAACACCGCATGTGAAACTGTTCAAGTTTCTTCACATGGGGGTGATAGTTTGTCCACGACTCGCACCCATAGAGAAGTGTAGATAGAACAACGGTGCGATAGACCTTGATCTTGGTGCTTAGACGAATGCCACGCTTCGACCATAGACGATGCTGTAGGCATCTATAGGATGCGCTAGCCTTGCTGATGCGGTAGGTAACTTCATCATCAATCTTAGCGTTCTGCGAGATGGTGCCCCCCAGGTAGCAGAACTTGTCAACTGCCTTGAGGGGTTCGCCACCGATGGTAATAACAGGATTTATTGGGAGCATACCAGGATGAGGTTGATGTAAAACCTCTGTCTTCTTGATACTTATAGTGAGTCCATAACGATTCATTGCTCTAGCAAACTGGTCAACAATGAACTGTGCGTCTTCAAGAGTGTGAGCGATGAGTGCGCAGTTGTCGGTATAGAGAAGATCTCGCAGCATCATGCATGACGTCTCTGTTTTAGCGTTTAAACGTTGCAAGTTGAATACATTGCCGTTGCTATACCGGATCCTTACACCCCTGTCACAGTCCTTGAAGGCATCAAGGAGCATTGCAGCGAAGACGATACTAAAGAGCAGCGGGGCCATAACACACCCCTGCTTAGTGCCATTGATGATAGGGAATGGATCGGAGGTTAAACCACTCTCAACCACCCGCCCCACCAAGCCATCGTGGAATGAGCAGATGGCATTGACGATCTTAGGAGGGCACCCGACCCTGGCGAGCAGCTTCCACAGGCCCTCTCTCCCAACAGAGTCGAAGGCCTTGGTCAGGCCTACGACCACTATGAACAAATCACAATTTTGTTCTCGGCACTTCTCTTGTATTTGCCTGGCTGCAAACATCATGTCAATAGTGCCTCGTCCTGCTCGAAAGCCGCACTGACTCTTGGGAATGATGTTGTCGACAACATAGTGATTGAGGTGGTTTATGATCACACGTGCTAGAATCTTACCAGCGATGGCGAGGAGCGATATTCCTCTGTGGTTATCGCAGCAGTGGCGGTTTCCCTTATGCTTGTACAAGTGAACAATCATTGCATCCTTGAAGTCTTGTGGAACTGCCTCCTGCTCCCATATGGTGGCAAATAACTGGGGGAGACGGGCGACAATGATATTACCGCCACACTTATAGATCTCCGGCGGGATACCATCTCCACCAGCTGCCTTACTACCAGACGTCTGTTTGATGGTTGTTAATCACAATTAATAAAGTGTTAATCACATGTTTTTCCATTCGGATATAGTGTACCTTAAGTTGGTAATTTTTCAAGCTTCTAGTACTGTTTTCAACATGGGAGTGGACAAATCTGATTTGATTTTTTTTTATTTTGTGTACTTTATTGATCCCCAGAGGGGAAATTGAGGGCATCCACCTGGATGGATGAAGCAGCCATGGTACGGTGCTATCCCTTAACCATTCACACACACATTCACACCTAGGGCCACTTTAGAGTCTCCAATTAACCTAACCTGCAAATATGCTTGCTTCTTCACCTGCAGGTTTATTAAAGCTCTCAACATATCCAAAATGATAAAAACTATCAAGAATCTTCTCCAGAAAATTCTCAAAAGTACTACTGCATGTGCAAACAACAGAATGCCAGGGCTCAGTAATGTCACTGAACAACAACCAGCCAGCAGCCACAAAAGGAGCTTGCTCTTTCTCCCATAGCAAACATCCACCACTTTTAAGCAGCACAACACAAAACTAGAAAAGCACTCAGAGAGCGCAAACCTCCCCCAAGCCTCATTCCGTCCATCATGGATCACCTCCAAAATGTAATGAGTTTGTTTTGGAGGATTCTTGCTAACACAGTGTGAGAAGATAAGGGCCTTGGTGGAGGTATGCATTCTGGGATCATCACCAAAATGTTATGGGTTCCTCTCTAACCCAAGGATCACCTCTGGTAAAAATTTCATCCAAATCTATCCAGTAGTTTTGGAGTATTCTTGGTAATGCTGTGTGCAAAGATAAGAGCCTTGGTGGAGGAATGCATTCTGGGATCATCACTAAAATGTTATGGGTTCCTCTTTAGCCCAAGGACCACCTCTGGTGAAAATTTTATCTAAATCCATCCAGTAGTTTTTGTGTAATCCTGCTGGACAAATACAAACAAGGTCCTTGGTGGAGATGTGCACTCTCAGATCATCACCAAAATTTAATGGGTTCATCCTTGGCCCAAGGGCCATCTCTGGTGAAAGTTTCATCAAAATCCATCCAGTAGTTTTTGCATAATCCTGCTAACAAACAGACAAACCACCCCGATGACACAACCTCCTTGGCGGAGGGCACAACAGACACAATTTCCATTTTAGCAGAAAAATTGTAAAAACAAACAACTACAGTATCTCGCCTGTGATGCCATCTACCACACCACAAAAACAGGGTGTGGGAGTGGACATTACAACACAGCTTGAGAATTTTAGACTGCTACTCACCTGCTGACAGTTGGACCCAAAGCTATGAGGATGAAACGGGCGTAATGTTTGTCCGTGTCAGCTGCTGGCAGTGAGCTACAACCGTAGCACGTAGCTGTTTATACTGCTAGCCAGCTAGCTGGCTTCCAAGCCAATATCCAGGCGAAATTTTGGAGGAGGCTGTGACAATTATCCAGGTGAGAGCTCCGAGAAATAACATTGTAAACTTAAATATGACAGTGTTTTGGGGATTTCCATGGCTACGATCCAACTTGTTTGACTTCACAATGTCTGTGTGCTGCAGCCAGTGTCGAAGGCTGCAGATACGCTCCCGATATGGGGGGGGCAGCTAGGCCAAAAAAGTACTGTTAGCGCTTTTTGCTGTTAGCTGCCATTAAACACGATCACAAAATTTGTTGCCGTTAACAGGGGTAAAGCGTTAACAGGCGAGTAATGCGATAACGCCAACACCACTAATTTTTACTAAGACGAAAACAGGTTAAATCAGGCCAGAATGACATCTTCAGGCTGCAGGTCAACACTTAAACTTTCATTGATTTAAACTAACAGCTAATTTATATCTGTAGATAGCAGCGATGGGCAATTTTCTCATTTTCAGACTTTTTTTTACCGCCGCCATGGAGGTTATGTAATTGGGGTGGTCTGTCTGTCTGTCTGCCTGCCTGTTAGCATAATTACACAGAAACTAGTAGATGGCTTTTGATGAAATTTTCAACAGAGGTAGGCCTCAGGCCAAGGATGAACCCAATAAATTTTGGTGATGATCTGAGAGTGCATACCTCCACCAAGGACCTAGTTTGTATTTGTGCAACAGGATGACACAAAAACTACTGCATGGATTTGGATCAGATTTTTACTAGAGATGGTTCTTGGGCTACAGAGGAACCCATTACATTTTGGTGATGAACCCAGAATGCATAGCTCTGACAAGGCTCTTATCTTCTCACAGAGAGTTAGCAAGAATACTCCAAAAACTACTGGATGGATTTGGATGACATTTTTTCTAGAGGTGGTCTTTGGGCTAGAGAGGAACCCATAACATTTTGGTGATGATCTGAGAATGCATACCTCCACCAAGGCTCTTATCTTCTCACAGTGTGTTAGCGAGAATCCTTCAAAACTACTGGATAGACTTTGCTGCAATTTTCACCAGAACTGGCTCATGGCCTACACAAACCCATTACATTTTGGAGGTGATCCATGGTGGACGGAAGGAGCCTTGGAAGAGGTACGCACTGTCTGAGTGCTTTTCTAGTTTATGTTATGTTTTTTTGTTGTTTGTTTTTTTGCTATTCTATTTTAATGTTAATTTCCCTGTGAATCCTCCTCTGAAAATGGCAGCAAAAAGGTGGATTATTAACCAAGAGGCAGCTAATGACTTCTCTGCTTTGTCTGAGCCACACTTACTGATGGGAATTAAAGATCTTGATGCTTTCACTCAGACATTAAACAGCCACTGTATGGCTATTTTAGACAAAGTGGCACTAGTGAAATCTGTCCTTACCTCTTCTAAAAAGTCTCACCCCTGAATAAAATAACTCCATTCGATCCTTTAGGAGAAATTGTCGTAAGATAGAACACCTACAGAAATCCACCCATTTGGAGGTTCACAGACTCCATCTAAGGGAGCTTAGAGCCTCTTTAAATGATATGCTGAGGAATGCCAGAATCAGTATTGTAACGTTGGGGCCATGTTAAGTGAATTTCCCAGCATGCTTTGCCAGATGAAAACGTTATGTGTGTGTTAAATGTGTTATTTCTGAGTTATACTGCTGTGTCATTATAACTGCATTATGATGACCCAGCAGTGTTTAGCAGGATTAGGGCAAGATGTATCTGTGTGTGTAACCATGATTGAAACAGGGGTCTGTGAGAATGACCTCCCCTCCACTCTGTAGCACAGAGGCAGGTTGGGGGTCGGGGTGTGTGAAAATAAATCTGGTTGATCAGAGCCATCTGCTCCATTGTCTTTGTGTGAACCCTTGCAAACGTCACACTGGTGTCAGAAGTGGGATGGAGCAGATGGATGCCAGGATCAGAATGGAGATCCAGCAGCTGGAGCAGTTCATTGCTCAGCTGATGATGGACGATGGGACCGAGACACCACCCCCGGGAGCCAGGAGCCGGGACGAACAAAGCGGCGGCGGACCTGACAGGGCCAGCGCACCCCGCCTTCTGTCTTTTTCAAGACAGAGCGGGCAGAGCAGAGCAAACCAGCCCCGCATTCCGCCCTTTTCAGGACAGGACAGGCTGGCGATCCCACGGCGATCGAGAGTGACGATCGATCAGGAGGCGGCCATCCCATCTGTTAGGCAGCGGGCCAAGATTCCCCGCTTCAACGGCGAGGCCACGTTGGATGACTACCTGACCCAGGTCGAGCTGGCCGCTGCGCTGAACGGCTGGTCACCAGAGGAAACCGCCGTGCAAGTCGCGCTGGCCTTGGAAGGGAGAGCTCTCTGCACGCTTTCTGATCTCCTGCCTGAGGAGCGCTACAGCTGGCCAGCGCTACAAGGGGCGCTCCAGAGACGATTTGGGAGAATGGTGGACGCTGAGCACGCCCAGGAACAGCTGACCCGCCGCCGTAGAAGCAACCAGGAAAGCCTAGGAACCTATGCTGCAGACATACGGCTGCTAACCCGGCGCAGCTACCCGGATTTCGCACCGGAGGCGGTAGAGAAGCTCGCCCTCCGGAGCTTCATCCAAGGTCTCCGCCCGGCCCAGCTCCAGAGCCACGTACGGATCCACGCCGCGAGTGACTGGGAGACTGCAGTGGCAGAAGCAGAGCGGGTGGAGCCGCTGATGAATCACACAGTTGAAGCGCCAACGCACAGACAGAGAACCTTCCAGGCCACGATGGAGAGCGAGGAGGAAGAGGAGGAATTACGGCAGACCACGGCGGCACGTCCCCGGAGAAGAACGCCCCTCGCCGGCGTTAAACTAGAGCGAGGTGGCGTGAACGGGAACAGGCCGCCTCCCGCAGATGTTTCCCCCGAGGAGCCGGCACCACGCGTGGGCCGAATTGGACACTCTCCAGGGATCTATCTACAGTGCAGCTTGGGGAAGACGTCGATCCGGGCCCTGATTGACACCGGCTCTACAATCTCCCTGGTTCGACCCGGTGTGCTGCCGGGCACAAACAAGACGGCCCCATGGGGGTGGGAACCCACCAAGCGCTGCGTCACCACGGCTACCGGTGAGCGCGCCAGACTGGGGGGGCGGAGAGTTTTGGTGGTGGGGGTGGCCGGTCAGAACATAAGACACCCGTTCTGGCTGGCTGACATCCAAGACCCCTGTATTATTGGACTAGACCTGCTCACAGCCTGGAACGCCAAGATCGACACCGCGGGACCGTCCCTCCAGCTGGGAAACCGGACCATCACGCTCCACAGCAGAACCCAGGGAAGGAACACGGGGGCCTGCGCGATCGAGGGATCGCCAAGACAAACCGGACCAGGCAGGCCACCGCGAGGACTGGACATGATGACATCACCAGCGCGGACAGAGGGAGCACGAACGCACACAAGGACAGCAAGGGGAGGGGTCAACGTGTCAGCAGAGACGCAGCAGGCGGTGGAGGAATTATTTCAGCGGAGCTGCAGCGGGCTGGACCCAGAACAGGGACGCCAGCTGCGGGAGCTATTGGACTGTTTTATGGGTGTTTTCGCCGCGAAGGATGAGGAATGCGGCCGGACCGGGTTGGTGCAGCACGAGATCGACACCGGTGAGGCCAGGCCGATTCGACTCCACCCACGCCGGCTGCCCTTTTCAAGGCGGGCAGCGGCGGAACAAAAATTGCAAGAAATGCTGGAGGCAGATGTCATTGAGCCCTCCAGCAGCCCCTGGGCGGCGCCGGTGGTGCTGGTCAAGAAGAAGGACGGGTCGTGGCAGTTCTGTGTGGATTACCGACGCCTGAACGACGCCACCAGGAAAGATTCCTACCCCCTGCCCCGCATCGATGACGCACTGGACCACATTGCCGGCTCCAGCTGGTTCAGCTCGCTGGATCTACGCAGCGGCTATTGGCAGGTAGAGCTGTCACCTGAGGCCCGCCAGAAAACAGCCTTCTCCATCGGGCAGGGACTGTACCAGTTTAAAGTGATGCCGTTTGGACTCTGCAACGCTCCGGCCACCTTTGAGCGCTTGATGGAGCGAGTGCTGGCTCACGTGCCCCGGAGTCGCTGCGTTGTTTACCTGGATGACCTGCTGGTGCATGCAGCTGATTTTGACAGCGCCCTGTCAAATCTCCGAGAGGTGCTGGGAGCCATCTAACAGGCGGGGCTACGGTTACACCCTAAGAAATGCCACCTGTTCCGGCGGGAGACCACCTTTTTGGGCCACATCGTCAGCGCAGCGGGGGTCGCCACCGACCCGGAAAAAGTGGCAACAGTGAGAGACTGGCCAGTGCCGCGGAACGTTGGAGAACTGAGGAGTTTTCTTGGATTGGCCTCCTATTATAGGAGGTTTGTGAAAGACTTCGCCACCATCGCCAGCCCGCTGCATCAGCTGACGCAGAAAGGACGCACGTTCCAGTGGAGTGACAGCTGTGCTGCTGCTTTCTCCCAGCTTCGCGCAGCGCTCATCAGAGCCCCCGTCCTGCAGTATCCCGACCCGAACCGCCCTTTCATCGTGGACACGGACGCCAGCAACCAGGGCATCGGGGCGGTGCTATCCCAGGAGGGAGAGCATGGAGAGCAGGCAGTCGCTTACTTCAGCCGCACTCTCAGCAGAGCCGAGAGAAATTACTGTGTGACTCGCAGAGAGCTGCTGGCTGTCATTCAAGGACTGCGTCATTTCCGCCCGTATGTGTACGGGGGGAGGTTCCAGCTCAGGACGGACCACGCTTCCCTGACCTGGTTGTTAAATTTCAAAGAACCGGATGGACAGTTGGCGAGGTGGCTGGAGGCACTGCAGGATTATAATTTCCAGATTGTGCATCGGGCAGGCCGCCTCCATGCCAACGCTGACGCGCTGTCTCGGCGCCCCTGCGCGACAGAGGAGTGTCGTCACTGCCAACGGGCTGAAGATCGGGACCAAACCGCCCCACGGGCTGCCGCTCTCCGAGCCACTGCGAGCAGGAATAACGCAGCGACGCACAGCCCCTCCTCAGATGATCAGGCAGTTCTCCCCAGCGATGACGTCACAGAAGTTCTTGGCACGCAGCAGCTGCAGAGCGAGCAGGACAGAGACCCGGTCATTTCGCGGGTTCGGCAGTGGCTGGACGCAGGACAGCGGCCCGCCTGGGAGGTTGTGTCACCGCTGGACCCAGAGACTAAGGCCCTGCACTCCCAGTGGGCCAACCTCCGCTGCTACGAGGGCGTGGTGTATCGACAGTGGCACACTCCAGCTGGGCAGCGGCACGTCTGGCAACTGCTAGTTCCTCGTCGACTCCGGCCCAAAGTACTCCAGCTGGTTCATGGGGCGGTAGGAGCGGGCCACTTCGGAGTGACAAAGACGCTGCAGCGCCTTCGGGCCCGGTTCTACTGGCCCGGTTGTCATCAGGACGTGGAGCTCCACGTTCATCGCTGCGACACATGCACAGCTCAGAAGGGACCAACTCAGCGATCCCACGCTCCCCTGCAGCAGTACCGGGTGGGAGCACCGATGGAGCGAGTGGGAGTGGACATCCTGGGCCCTTTCCCGACCACGGACCGGGGGAACCGCTACGTGCTGGTCGCGATGGATTATTTCACTAAGTGGCCAGAGGCGTACGCGGTCCCGGATCAGAGCGCCGCTACGACGGCATCAAAGCTGGTGGATGAAATGTTCTGTCGGTCTGGCGCACCGGAGGAGCTGCACAGCGATCAGGGTCGGAACTTCGAGGCGGAGGTCTTCGGAGAGGTCTGCAAACGGCTGGGCATCCGGAAGACCCGGACCACCCCACTGCATCCACAGAGCGACGGCCTGGTCGAACGATTCAACCGGACCCTCACCACCCAGCTCGCTATCCTAGTGGACCAGCGACAGCGAGACTGGGACCTGCACCTGCCTTTTGTTTTGTGGGCGTACCGGACGGCAGCTCAGGAATCTACCCGGTGCACCCCTGCGGCGCTCATGTTTGGACGCGAGCTGCGCACACCAGTGGATTTGGTATTCGGTTGCCCCCCTGAGCCGGAGGTGGAGGGAAGACCCGGATTGGATTATTTTTTTTGTTTGAAAGAACGTCTCCACACGGTGCACGAGCTGGCTCGAGAGGCCCTGGCAGCGGCAGGGGGTCGGCAGAAGCGAGCGTACGACTCCCGCTGTCAGGGGAGGGACTTTGCACCGGGAGATCGAGTCTGGGTTTTCTGCCCTGAGAGGAAGAGAGGACGATCACCGAAGCTGGCGAGCCAGTGGTCGGGGCCATGCGTGGTCCTGGAGAGACTGTCAGATGTGGTGTACAGGGTGAGGCTTAGAAAAAGGGACCGGGTTGTGGTCCTTCATCGTGACCGTCTCGCCCCGTATCGGCCATCTGCACCGCTGGTGGACGAACCGGAGCTTCCATCCCGGCCCGATACCCCGACCGAGACCCAGATGGACACTAGGGGGCCTGTACGTGTTGGCCGCCGGCGCCGAAGACCGCCCCGACATCTGGATGAGTTTGTATTGGACTTTTAAATTGGACTTTAATTTTTCTGGGGACAGAAACCAGTCCAGGGGGGGGGCAGTGTAACGTTGGGGCCATGTTAAGTGAATTTCCCAGCATGCTTTGCCAGATGAAAACGTTATGTGTGTGTTAAATGTGTTATTTCTGAGTTATACTGCTGTGTCATTATAACTGCATTATGATGACCCAGCAGTGTTTAGCAGGATTAGGGCAAGATGTATCTGTGTGTGTAACCATGATTGAAACAGGGGTCTGTGAGAATGACCTCCCCTCCACTCTGTAGCACAGAGGCAGGTTGGGGGTCGGGGTGTGTGAAAATAAATCTGGTTGATCAGAGCCATCTGCTCCATTGTCTTTGTGTGAACCCTTGCAAACGTCACAGTATTTTTCATAAATAATTTTGACAAATAAGAAAAATCCCAGAGTCTTATTCGACACAATTAACAGTCTTATCTCACTTGCTGCCCCTCTAATTCCTGTGTTCTGTAAAGCAGACAGTAACAAATTTCTATTTTTTTTTTTTGTTGATAAGATCAGAGATATTGTGGTGACACAAAGGAGATGACACTCCCCCCAGTACTTCAGGGTGTTGGGGGTGCTAGCCAGGGGCGCCAGAGCACCGGGAAGGGGGGTGGGGTATGTGGTAAATAAAGATGTGCCTTTTGCCCCTGCTGTGCCAGGCTCAAACCTGAGGACGCAGGGGTGCGAATGTGTTAATGTGTATGAGGATGTGTGTTCACACTTGGTAACTGGTATGTAAATGTGTTTACCCTGAGTGCCAGAGGTGGGAAGAAATTGTATAAAGCAGTTCACTTTGGCACTCAGGGACAGTCTGTTCTGCTGGTTGGAGAAAATAAAGTTATGTGTCATCAGCTCGTGTCTCAGCTGATTCCTTTCCTCCACATTGGTGATCCTGAGACATGAAAATGGAAGACGGACGGAGCACCTCTGTGGGAACATCCACGCTTGGTGTTCCCCCCACTACGCTTGCTGTAGTGGTGAAACTCCCGGACTTTTGGCTCCATGTCCCGGCCACTTGGTTCATTCACGTGGAAGCCCAGTTCGCTCTCCACGGAGTCTCGGAGGATAACACAAAGTATCATTATGTGGTGGCTTCACCTGACCCGTGTGCCACTCGGCACGCAATGAGCCTGCTTCGCGCTCCCCCAGTCCAGGGCAAATACGATGCTCTCAAACGGCTGCTGCTGCGGTATTACATCCCCTCCACCAGAGAGAGAGCAGAAAAGCTCCTTTCACACACGGAATTAGGAGACGGATCGGCCGTGGAGTTAATGGAGAGTATGCTGTTTTTGATGGGCGCAGATGA
Source organism: Pholidichthys leucotaenia (assembly GCA_020510985.1). Taxonomy (NCBI): domain Eukaryota; kingdom Metazoa; phylum Chordata; class Actinopteri; order Cichliformes; family Pholidichthyidae; genus Pholidichthys; species Pholidichthys leucotaenia. Next base: position 129,461,948 of record CM035845.1, read on the forward strand.
CGGATTTTCCTCTTCGCCCACCTCTTCCTGAAGAAGCTACCAGCTTTGGCGAGGGCAATCCTGGCCAACTCGCCGCTGCTGGCAACCAAGGACTACCGAGCGCTGGCAGAAGAAGGAGACCGCATCATCCTGGCTAACAGGAGCTTCGGCGTCCAGGCAGTGAGACCAGGATCGTCGGCAGAGTCCAACAAGGTTGAGGAGTCACAGGTGCTGGCCGGGACAGCCACTCGGAAACACAGGAATGAGACGGTGCATTTTAATCATCAGCGTTTTGGCGCTGACGCCTCACATTGTCTGCCGCCGTGCCATTTCCAGAGGATGCAGAAATGGACCAGCCAGTAGTCAGTATCAGCTACGGCCGCTGGCGACAGGGAAAAGCTGCTTTTCATCATGGACACACGTTCAGGGAGACATTTTCTGATAGACTCTGGTTCCCAGAAGAGCCTCATTTTGCCAGTCAGCATAGACAGGCTGGCAGAAGGTTATGGGCTAACTTTAACAGCCGCAAACGGGTCCCACATCAGGACGTTCAGAGAAAGGACGGTCACTGTATGTTTACATGGACGCAATTACCAGTGGGACTTTGTGGTAGCTGCATGTTCGGTCCCCATCTTAGGTGCTGATTTTCTGTGTGCTCATGGACTACTTGTTGATGTTGTCAACAGGCATTTAGTGGACACTGTATCGTTTTCCTTCTTGCCCTGCACAGCTCGGGGAGTTGAGAGAATATTCTAGCTCCAGGGGGTAAGTACCAGCGTTTGCTTTCTGAGTTCCCAGCACTCACAGTACCCACTTTTTCCACTAAGGTAACCAAGCATGGGGTTGAGCATTTTATCTCCATGAAAGGTCCGCCCATGTTTGCACACCCTCGCCACCTGGCTGCGGCTAAACTAGCCATCGCATGCAAGGAGTTTGCTAACTTGGAACGCTTAGGCATTGTTAGACACTCCAACAGTCCTTGGGCATCCCCGCTGCGTATGGTGCCCAAGTCTGATGGGCCGTGGCAGCCGTGTGGCAATTTCCAACACTTAAACAATTCCACGGAACATGAGCATTACCCCATCCCGCACATCCAGGATTTTTCCGTGCACCTGGCCGGGACGCGCATTTTTTCAAAAGTGGATCTGGTCCACAGTTACCACCAGGTCCCAGTGCGTGCAGAGGACATCCCCAAAATGGCGGTAATAACCCCTTTCAGTCTTTTCGAGTTTTTGCGCATGCCATTTGGGTTAAAGGGCACAGCATAAACTTTTCAAAGGATGATGGACGCAGTGCTCCGGGACTTGCCATTCATTTTCGTCTACTTGGGCGACATCTTGGTGACTAGCGCATCAGAGGAGGAGCACCTCGCCCATCTCAGACAAGTTTTCCAACGTTTGGAAGTGCACGGGCTGATCATTAACCCAACAAAGTTTCAGTTTGGGCTGCAGGTAATCGACTTTTTGGGCCACCGCATCTTGCCAGATGATGCAATCCCGCTGCCGGATAAAGTGCACGCAGTGTCGGATTTTCTGCGTCCACAGACCATGAGGGCGCTGCAGGAATTTTGGGGGATAGTCAGTTTTTACAACCGCTTCCTCCCCCACACAGCCCAGCTGCTGCAGCCACTTTACGGCGCACTCAAGAAAAAGAAGCCCGCAGATAGCATCAACTGGACCCCCGAGTGGGTCCAGGCATTCACAAATGCCAAAATGACGCTCACTAACGCAGCTTTGCTGGCCCACCCAGTGTCGTCAGCATGGATAGTGCTCACCACAGATGTGTCTGACATCACGGTAGAAGCTGTAGTGGAACAGTATGTCTCTGATTCGTGGCAGCCCCTTGCCTTTTTCAGCCATACTTTGTGCAACAACGAGTGTAAGTATAGCGTTTTTGACAGAGAGTTGTTGGCTCTCCACCTCGCTTTGCGTCATTTTCAGTTCTGGCTCAAGGGTCGCGAGTTTACCGTGTTTGTTGATCATAAACCACTGACTTACGCGATGTCCAAAGTCTCGGAACTGTGGTCAGCTCGGCAACAACAGCACTTGGCTGCAATTTCGGCATTCACGACCGACATCCAACATGAAGCCAGTAAATTGAACATCATGGCAGACTACTTGTCACACGCGGTGGTCTCTCTGGTATACATGGGCATTGATTTTTCTGCAATGGCCGCCAACTAAACCGGAGGCGCAGACATTTGCACACTCCAGTCCGCAGCTACTGGATTAAAACTTGAGAGCAGGGTGGTACAAGAAGGGTGCCCCCCTCCTTGCTCTGTGATATCTCCATCGGCCGCACCCACCCCATGGTTCTGAGCTCCTGGTACCTCCGCGTTTTTGAGTCTGTCCACTCCCTTTCACATCCCGGCGTGTGAGCCTCAGTTAAATTAGTGGGGTCCAAATTTGTTTGGCCTCACATACACAGGGATGTGAAAGAATGGGCTGCAATGTGCATTGCCTGCCAATGAGCTAAGGTGTACAAACACACCAAAGCACCCCTCGAGCCTTTTCAAATTCCAGCCAAGAGGTTTGACCACGTACACATGAACTTAGTGGGTCCCCTTCCGCCATCGCAGGGGTTCGCACACCTTTTAATAATCATGGACTGCACTACGCATTGGCCAGAGGTGGTTCCGCTGAGTTCCACCACGTTAGCCAAGGTAGCACGCATGTTTTTGTCATCTTGGGTCGCACGATTCGGATCCCCGTCGGACATCACTTCCAACAGGGGTTCACAATTTGTTTCGGAACTTTGGTCCACAAATGGCTGACAGTCTGGGGGTCAAAATCCACCGCACCACCGCGTACAACCCACAGGCTAATGGTTTGTGCAAGTGTTTTCACAGGTCACTTAAAGCAGCGCTCAGACCCTCACTAATGGATGCAAATTGGGTCGACCATCTGCCTTGGGTCCTATTGGGGTTGCACTCCGCACCTAAGGAAGATTTGGCAGCTTCCCCGGCAGAACTCGTTTTTTCTCAGCCGTTGCAGATCCCGGGGGAATTTTTGCCAGAGAGCCGCGTGCCCGGTACTGATACGCCTGCGCACTTTTTTTCCGGTACAGGGGCTGCCAGTGTTCTGGGCCCGGTGCACCATTGTTTTCAACACACTTTTGTTCCAAAGCGCTTGGAGAATGCCAAATTCGTTTTTGTCAGGCACAATGCCCACAGAACCCTGCTGCGTCTGCCATACAACGGCCCGTTCAGAGTGCTGGAAACTGGGGAGAAACATTTTGTGTTAGACTTGGGGGGCGGGGTAAGGAAATCATCTGCATAGACAGGCTGAAGCCCACTTATGTGTTGGCAGACAAGCAAGTGATGTTGGTTCAAGCTCCCCGGCGCGGGCACCCTCCTACAGTGGGTCCACAGGTTAGTGTTCCCCTGACAGAGGACTGCCAAGCCTTTCTTCTCTGCCTCAACAGGAAGGCACTTCAACCGGCACATGTTACAGCACATGTGCTTGCTCAAGTCCAAAGGTCCGGAGGGTTAGGACCCCTTCTGGGTGTTTTTTTTTGGGGGGGGGGGGGGGTGACACAAAGGAGATGATGCTCCATCCAGTACTTTGGGGTTTTGGGGATGCTAGCCAGAGGCGCCAGAACACCATGGGGTATGTAGTAAATAAAGATGTGCCTTTTGCCCCTGCTGTGCCAGGCTCACATCTGAGGATGCAGGACTGTGAATGTGTTAATGTGGATGTGGATGTGTGTTCACACTTGGTAACTTTTATGTAAATGTGTTTACCCTGTTTGCCAGAGGTGGGAAGAAAATGTATAAAGCAGTTCGCTTTGGCACTAAGGGACAGTCTGTTCTGCTGGTTGGAGGAAATAAAGTTGTGTGTCATCAGCTCATGTCTCGTCTGATTCCTTTCCTCCATAATATCAGGGAAAACATTTCGCCATCATCTTCTTTTAACTGTGCCAGTGTTATGCCCTCACTTTGTACTTGGTCCACTTTTAATCTGGTGACCCTTCAGGACATCACGGCTCTGCTGCAGAAAATGAAATCCTCCTCTCCTCCTGCTGATATTCTCCCTACTAAGCTGTTTTTAGCAGTTTTTGAGTCAGTTGGTCCTTCAGCTGTTGAACTGATAAACATTTCACTTTCAGCCGGTGTGGTTCCCAGCTCCTTCAAACACACAGTGGTTGAACCGACACTTAAGAAGCAGAGGTTGGATCCTTCACAGCCAAGTAATTATAGGCCAATTTCTAAACTTCCTTTCATATCAAAAATTTTTGAAGAGGTAGTGGCAGCTTATGTCATTATTGGCAATCTGTAATATCATGGATACTAAATTTCAGTCTGGCTTTTGAAAAAATCATTCTACTGAAACAGCTTTAGTCAGAAACTCCAGTTATGATGGTGGCTGACACTGGTAAATGCACAGTTCTGGTTGTATTGGATCTTTATTACCTCCGCCAGGCCGAAGGCCAGGAGGAGGTTATGTTTTTGCCGGGGTTTGTCTGTTTGTCTGTCTGTTTGTCTGTTGGTTAGCAAGATAACTCAAAAAGTTTTGGACGGATTTCGATGAAACTTTCAGGCGTTGTTGGAAATGGTACAAGGAAGAATTGATTAAATTTTGGGGATGATCCGGATCACCGTCTGGATACAGGAATTTTTTAAAGCATTCTTTAACATTGTGACATACAGCCATTTTCAGCATGTGTGCAGGGGCAATAGAGGGCGCTGGTCGTCGTGTCTGACGAACACAAACTCCGCCTTGTTCAAAGTTTGAGGCACAAAAGCACGCGGAAAACAGTGGTGGCCAGGACCCGCCAGCGTGCCTGTGTTTCCGCTATGCTGCAAAAGCTGAGACGGGCAGCTGTCCAGCGCCGGATTATTTGGCAGAAATTCCCCGGGCAGCCATAGGGGCTGCGCAAAAACCAGCTCTCTGCAGGGGAAGTTTCAAAATCCTCTTTTTTCCGCGGCGCGCAAACCCAATAAAACCCATGGCAACCATTATCGCACCTTCTTTTGTCCTGCAGCTCCGGAACAGAGAGGAATCCCGGCGCCAGTAATGCTGCGCCTGATATGTGTGACTCTAATACTAAAACTGACTGCATCGGGGAATTTCCACCTGAAGTCGCACTTTGGTACACAACGCCACAAAAACTTTGTAGCCAAATTCGATCGATGGATGAACATTTTCAGCCAGTGACAGAACCGACGCCTTCCAAATCCAATGCATCACTAGCAGAAGTGATGTTTTCTCATTTTGCGCCAGACCACAATCTACCCCCATTGGTGGCAGATCACTTCAGTGATTTGGTGCCAACATTGTTTCCTGACAGCAAGAGCGCTCAATTTTTTTGTGCTACTTGGCGTATTATTTTCACATTACCAAAAAGTTATGGCTCAAGATTGTGTCCATATAAGTGTACATTTGAATAAATATGTTTGAAATAGTTCATGTTGCACTTGCTGTTTCTTTAGTTTTTGTTTGTTTGTTTGTTTGTTTTTGCTTCAGGTTTCTTTCATCTGCTGATAAATACAGTTTTTAAGTACTCAGTACAGATGTGAAAGCCCCCCACCCACCCCAATAAGGGAGGCATGAGGTCAGTACAGGTGTGAAAGCCCCCCAATAAGGGAGGCATGAGGTATGCCTTGACAGGTCGCAGCCTGGCACTTTGCAGATGCAGGAGATGGACACAACACCAACACTTCAGTTTATTACCTCCACCAAGGAGGTAATGCTTTTACTACTGAACCACTAATCCTATCATTGTGAATCCAATTGCTACTCATATGTTTTCATGGTCAAGGAATCTGAAAACGTACACACAAACACTGTATGGGGGGGAACTGTGGCGCTTGGCGGAGGTCTGCGCTCTCCGAGTGCTTTTCTAGTTCTGCCTTTGATACTGTTGATCACTGTATAATGATCAACAAACTCAAAGAGCTAGGGTTGTCTAGTTTTGTTTTCAAATGGTTTTCATCGTACCTTACAGACAGAACCTTTATGGTGTTCGTGAATCAGATTTTTTTGAAACAGCACAGTATTCATGTGGCGTACCACAAGACTCCGTTCTAGCTCCCATTTTATTTTTACTTTACATTCTGCCACTGTGACACATAATTAGCCAGTTCACTGATATTTCTTATCATCTTTATGCTGACGATATTCAGTTGTATTATTCTGTTAAGAAGTCTGAGTTTCATACGCTGTCATCTTTAACTACCGTAACTGCTTGTCTAACATCAAACAGTGGTTAAGTGCAAACTTTTTGCAGCTTAACTCAGACAACACAGAGACATTAATTATCGCTCCTGAAAACAAGATCCCGCTTATTAAGCACCATATGGGTACCCTAGGCTCCTCTGTCCAGGCGAGTCTTCGGAATACTGGTGTTAGTTTTGAATTGGCTATGTCTCTTGAGTACCATATTAATCAATTAATTAGAAATTGTTTCTTCCATCTGAAGAGTATTTCTAATTTGAGAACCCTGGTGCTGAAGGCGGAACTTGAGATGATTATTCACGCTTTTTGTTTCTTCTCACTTAGACTACTGTAATAGTCCTTTTACTTGTCTGAGTCAAAAGCATCTTCAACGCTTCCAGGTTGTCCAAAATCCAGCTGCCAGACTTTTAACCCACACTAAGAAAAAGGCACACATTACACCGGTTTTGGCAGCACTTCACTGGCCCCCAGTTGCTTTTAGGATTTAGTTTAAAACTTTAGTTCTTGTTTTAGAGCCATTCATTGTCATGAATTGCCCTTTGGGGCAGAGAGGTGAGACCCACGCGCTGAACTGTGAGTTTGTGAAATTTATTGAAAATAACATAAAGTTCACACAGTGCTCTAACACAAAATACAAACAACAAATAAACTTACTGAGAAGTGCACCAGAGTGAGGTAGGGCTCTGGTGGAGACCAGGATAAACTTAACAAGACTGCGGCAAACGGGAAATGAAAATGACAGTCCTTAAATAAGGCTAGACACAAATGAAACAAGTGATCACAGGTGTGGGTCACCTGAGCAGGCAGGAGAAAACAAAGACACAATTTAGACCAGCTGGGAATAATGAGAGAGGAGGGAGCGATCGGAGTTGACAGCTGACAGGGCCACACCCACGCAGAACAAAACCCCGGAAAACCACTGACAGCTGTTAACCCCAAGAGAGCAAACACAACAGAATACAAATATAATGAGATGGCAGAAAATAAAGACAAGTAACCTCAAAAATGTAATTAACAAACTATAATGAACATAAATGGGAAAATAAATCATACTGAGATACAATACAGGATATGTGACAAAGCAACCAGGGATAAAATGACAGGAATGCAACTCAAAATTACAACACAGTACAAATATGAAAAGGCAAAAAGACTGAGCCCGGTGGAATCCCCCCGCGTTCAGATCGTGACAGAGCCCCCCTCTCAAGGGGTGGAACTAGACACCTAGGTTCACATCAAAAGAAAAGAACCCCCCCCACACAAAAAACCCACCCCAACAAGAAAACAACCCCACCCCGGGGGGGGGAGGAGGGGGACCCAGGCACAGAGGGACCAAACCAAACCAAAAGGAATAAGAAAAGCTCTCAGAATAAAAATCCCAGCAATGCCCAGACTAAGGGGAAACAACAAAAACAAAAGTCCTGCTCAGGACCCACACAGAACCGGGCACCTAGGCCCCCTAGACCAAACAGCAAGGCAGTTCCGGTGGTCGGCCGAAGTCCCAGGCCTGGCAGATGGCGAGGTGGTAGGAGTCAGGTGGTCTGCCGGAGAATAAGAACCACCCAACGGCACAGTCTGTCAGGTCGTCGGCTGAAGTTCTTTAACCACCGCCACAGAGAAGGTGGTCTAGGAGGCGGCTGCCCAACCGGGACGACCAGAGGTGAGGGGGATAGAAAAATAGGGGGAACCTTGATGGCATCAGGCAGTGGAGGGGGAACCATGACGGCGTCTGGCAGAGGAAAGGGAACCACAGCAGTGTCTGGCAGAGGAGGGGGGACCATGACAGCATCAGGCAGAGGAGGGGGAACCACGACGCTGTTGGACTGGCTTGTAGCACCCTCGTGGTCCCAGACAGGGACATTGCAGCACCCACAGTGGCTCTGGGCTGGAGTGGAGCTGCACCCCTGGTGGGCCCCATCTAGGCCATAGCTGCATCCACGGTGGGCCCAGACTGGGCCATAGCTGGACTCACAGTGGCCCCCGGGCTGGAGCATAACACCCACGGCGGGCCCACACTGGAACTCAGCATCCAAGCTGATTTTAGGCTGGGGCGCAGCACCCACGACGGTCCCCGACTGGGACATAGCACCCACGGAGACCCGGACAGAGGAGGAGCTGCACCCACAGAGGTCCCGGGCTGGGACGGAGCACCCGCGATGTCCTCAGCCAATGGGGAAGCAGCACCCTCGGAGGTCCCGGGCTGGGACAGAGCGCCCTTGATGACCTCAGCAGGAGGAGCTGGACTCATGGGGATTTTGGATGATGAGCCGGAACCCACGGAGACTTTTGGCAGAGTTGTACGATCCTTGGTGACCCTGGGGAAAAGCTCAGGTTAGAGAGACAAAAACACAGGGTCAGGGTCACCGGTGGCAGTAGAGTCTGGCAAGGTGAGCTCAGGTGCAGCTGATGGCTGCACTTTGGTCTCCCCACCAAGAGCCTGACAAGATCTCTCCAAAATTGAGACAATGAAAATAAAGTAGAGCACTTGCCTGAGCTCGAGCTCCACCGCCGTCCAGAACTCCGTTGATCCAGGCGACGATGTTTCAGGTCCCGTCCTCTGGAGATCCAGCTCAAACTCTGCTGTGGTGGCCCCAGCAGTAGGCATGATGGTTGATGTAGTCCCGAGACCCCCCATTGATGTGATCCACACAGGTGGCAACAGGAGGTCCGTTCCCTGTAGGCGCTGGATCCAGCACACCTGAGGCCCGGGGATGCTCCATCATCGGCGCAGACGTCAGCTGGGTACCAGCGTTCTACCTCCATCCAGACTGTGGATGCGAGGCTGGGACTAGGTCCTCCAGGACCACAGGCTCGTCCATCATCCAGTGGCTCAACCCTGTAGTCGGTGGACACTCAGGGAGAATAGGAGGAGACACGGAGAGGGCAGGTGAAAAACTGATGGCTGCAGAAGGCGTTAAGGGCTCAGGGGACTGCAAACACTGAGCCTCACTACCGGGAATCAGGCAAGGCATGTCATCATAAAATGAGGGAGAATGAAATGACACTTGCTTGTTTTCCTAGGGCTTGATGTTTCCTGCTGCAGCAGAGTCATCCCTCTCTGTGGCTACGGTGGATATGGGCCCCTCAGAGGATCATGGAGGAGCTGCCCCTGTGGATACAGAGACTGGTGGAGCCGGAGAGGAAACAGTCAATTTCTCAGCAATGGGAGAAAACGTTGAGGTGAAGCAGGAAACAGGAGCTGTGGAGAGGGACACTGCTGAGGGAGGCTTCTGCCTCAATGAAGGGAAAGTTGCTGCCAGAGAGGTGGAAGTATTCCTCCGGCGGTCTGGAGCTGGATAATGGTGATGTCGTGGAGCTGATGGAGCAGGAGCAGGAATGGACAAATTGGAGATGGAGCCGGGCGTCTGCCACGGAGCGCGCTTCGGCTTTGTCCTCGGACTCTCTGGAGGCAGTCCCTATCTCAGCCCGGGGAAGGATTGCTGGAGGATGGAAAGCGTAGCCAACAAGTCTGCGAACTGGGCATGCTTCCACAACCCCGGATGCGCCTTAACAATAGCAGTTGCCGAATCCATCTTTTCTCAGATCTTCTTTGGGCTGCGGGAGGCGAGGGCTTCATCCACAAATCCCTGGATAAATTTGGCAGCCCATTCCTCCTCCACACTCGGGGATCCCGCTGCCAACCTCCCTTTGATTGTTGGAGACTATCGTGCTGGGGATATTCACAGAAAACAGGTGAGTGAAAGCCAAAAAAAACAAAAATCCATAAACTCACAGCAGCTGGGTCTCTACTGGCCACAGTCTTCTGTTATCAATTGCCCTTCGGGGCAGAGAGGCGAGACCCACGCACTGAACTGTGAGTTTGTGAAATTTATTGAAAATAACATAAAGTCCACACAGTGCTCTAACACAAAATACAAACAACAAATAAACTTACTGAGAAGCGTACCAGAGCAAGGCAGGGCTCTGGAGATGAGGATAAACTTAACAAGACAATTGGGAAATGAAAATGACAGTCCTTAAATAAGGCTAGACACAAATGAAACAAGTGATCACAGGTGTGGGTCACCTGAGTGGGCAGGAGAAAACAAAGACACAATTTAGACCAGCTGGGAATAATGAGAGAGGAGGGAGCGATCGGAGTTGACAGCTGACAGGGCCACGCCCACGCAGAGCAAAACCCCAGAAAGCCACTGACAGCTGTCAACCCCGAGAGAGAGAACACAACAGAATACAAATATAATGAGATGGCAGAAAATAAAGACAAGTAACCTCAAAAATGTAATTAACAAACTATAATGAACATAAATGGGAAAATAATTCATACTGAGATACAATACAGGATATGTGACAAAGCAACCAGGGATAAAATGACAGCAATGCAACTCAAAATGACAACACAGTACAAACATGAAAAAAGGCAAAAAGACTGAGCCCGGTGGAGTCCCCCCACGCTCAGATCGTGACATTCATGATCAGGCCTCCAACTATATCACTGAGCTGCTTAAAGTGTATAACACCTCACGGTCTCTGAGGTCCTTGGATCAATTTTAACTGGCTGTCCCTTGAACCCATTTTAAAACTCGAGGTAATAGAGCCTTTCAGACAGTGGCACCAAATCTGTGGAATGCTCTACCACTGTCTTTGCGCTCAGGAAACTCTGTTGACGCTTTTTTTAAAAAGCAGCTGAAAACACTGCTGGTTAAATAGGCTTTTTAGTTTGGTTATGGGTTATGGTTTTATGTTTTTAATGTTAATGTTATGTTTTAATGTTTTTATTGTTGTATTTGTGAATGTATTTTATTGTGAAGCACTTTGTGATTTTTTCTGAGAGAAGTGCAATATAAATACATTTTTAAATTAAATCACCCTTTATTGTCATTCAACTGTACAACCAATCATGTACAGTAGAACGAGATTGTGTTTTACCTATCTACTGTGTTAATCACACACACCCCAAGTGTAGAATCAGAGGGCCGCTGCCATGCAAGGCGCCGCCACAAATTTCCCTCCTCCATTCCATTATTGCTGAGCACCAAGCTGGATGGCAGGAAGTTCCACTTTTGTATGGTCTTCGGCATGACCCGGCCAGGATTTGAGCCCCTGCCTCCCGGGTGTGGGGCGGATGCTCTACCAACTGAGCCACCACTCCGGTAATTGGTAATTTTATTTACTTTATTACTTATTCTCCTCTGGGTCAGGAAATATTTAACTTATTAATATTTACTTATTATTCATATGATATGGTTTAGAAGAAAAACCTCAAATTTATGAGAATTAAATCTCAAATGCACATTAAAAACTATTTAACAGTATAACAATACTGCAAAATTATGAGGGGAAAAAGGTGCATGTAAAAAAAATGGAATTTTACAGAAAAATGTATATCATGACATATACTATATACATATTTGTGTGTGTATATATGCAGTGCACCCAGAAAGTATTCACAGGGCTTTTTCCATCCATCCATCCATCTTCTTCCGCTTAATCCTTCTCAGGTTGTGGGGGGGGCTGGAGCCTATCCCAGCATCTTTGGGCAAGAGGCAGGGTACACCCTGGACAGATCGCCAGTCCATCACAGGGCCAACACAGAGAGACAGACAACCATTCACTCTCACATCCATACCTAAGGACAATTTATAATCACCAGTTGATGCCAATTAACCTAACTTGCATGTTTTTGGCATGTGGGAGGAAACCGGAGAAATCCTCGAGTAAACCCATGCAGACCCTGGGAGAACATGCAGATTCCACACAGATCACTTGGTCAGGGGCTGGCATCGAACCCAGGATCCCCCGGCCAAGGGTGAGTTGCTCTGCTGCCGCAGTACTAACTACTCCTCCACCGCGCTGCCCCAGCGCTTTTTCCACATTTTGTTATGTTATAATCTTAATCCAAAATGGATTAAGGTCTTTTGGTGTACAAGGGGCGCTGCTGAAGTCATTCTATGACACATTGGTGGCATCAGCCATCACTTTTGGAGTGGTCTGCTGGGGCAGTGGCATTACAGCAGCCGATAGGAAGAGACTGAACAAACTGATCAAGAAAGCTAGCTCTGTCCTGGGGCAGCGCCTTGACCCAGTGGAGGAGATGGGAGAGAGAAGGATGGTGGCTAAACTGTCATCTCTGCTGGAGTCCGAGTTCCACCCTATGCAGGACATACTGAATGCACTGAGGAGCTCATTTAGCAGCAGACTACATCATCCTAGGTGCACAGCCGAGAGGTTTCACAGGTCCTTCCTACCTACGGCTGTCAGACTGTACAACCTAAGCAGGGCTGTTCGCAGAGATAGCAAAAAGACGTGACAACCTAATAGTATTGAATGCAAAAGACGCAATAGACTTACACAATGGTCCCCTCTGGTATACAACTAGGAAAATACCGGTCGCTACGGAAGGTGAGAATATGTATGGGTACATAATCAAACCATGTAGGATAACTAAGTAGACGGTTATGCTGTTTCATTCCATCTAGCTACAATGCTCCACACTGTGTGTGTTTATATATTTACATATTTATTCCATCTAGCTACAATGCTCCGCACTGTGCGTTTATATATTCATATATTTATTCCATCTAGCAACAATGCTCCGCACTGTGTGTCTATATATTTATATTTATATGTACATATGTATACTCGCTGCTCTTGTTTTTTCTTGCCTTCTGATTGTTGCTCTGAGTGTTGCTATCCCTGTGCTGTTGCAATCCTGGAATTTCCCCATTGTGGGACTAATAAAGGCTTATCTTATCTTATCTTATCTTATTAAATATTTTTTTTTCCTCAAAAGTCTACACACAATACCCCATAATGACAACATGAAAAAAGTTGTGTGGTTTTTTTTTTAATTTTTGCAAATTCATTAAAAATAAAAAAAAACAACCTAATAAATCACATGTGCATAAGTATTCACAGCCTTTGCCATGAAGTCCAAAGTTGAACTCAGGTGCATTCTGGTTCCACTGATCATCCTTGAGATGTTTCTACAGCTTAATTGGAGTCCACCTGTGGTAAATTCAGTTGATTGGACATGATTTGGAAAGGCACACACCTGTCTGTATAAGGTCTCACAGTTGACAGTGCATGTCACAGCACAAACCAAGCATGAAGTCAAAGGAATTGTCTGTAGAAATCCGAGACATGATTGTCTCGAGGCAGAAATCTGGGTAAGGGTACAGAAAAATTTCTGCTGCTTTGAAGGTCCCAGTGAGCACAGTGGCCTCCATCATCTGTAAATGGAAGAAGTTCGGAACCACCAGGACTTTTCCTAGAGCTGGCCGGCCGTCTAAAGTGAGCAGTCAGGGGGGAAGGGCCTTAGACAGGGAGGTGACCAAGAACCCGATGGTCACTCTGTCAGAGTTCCAGCATTCCTCTGTGGCGAGAGGATAACCTTCCAGAAGGACAACAATGTTTCCTCTGGCTTAAAGACCTTGGCGCGGTGGCAACATATTTTTCTGGGGGCGGGGGCAGAAAACACATGACACTATTGTAACCGGAATATGTTAAATTTGTACTATTTGTTTCTTTTTTAAATTTTGCACAGTAACTTTGCATATGGAACTTACCATTTGAAGTATTGTACAACTGAGGCTTGAATGTTGGAATATTGGGCCAGCTGGGGTCCAGAAGTCCTGTGTTTGGACTTTTTAGTGGTGTCATCCTTCTCTCAAGGCAAGCATATTTTTCTGACATCATTGCTAAAAACAACAATAATGCACACACCTTGTTCACTATTGTTGACAGGCTAACAAATCCCCCTGTGTCAGTAGCTCCTGAACTTCTATCCAACCGTGCCTGCAATGACTTTGCCTTTTCTTTACTGACAAAATTCAGAAAATTAGACAGTCAGTCAGTGCTCCTATGCCAGGTGCTGGGCTTGTGCTTCCTGTGTGTCCATGTAGAGGACATGTAAACACCATGCCGATTTTTTTTCCAATCAATCATAAAATCTTGGATGACACCATACACCACTTGAAATCCACTACCTGCTGCCTCGATACCTTCCCAACAGGGTTTTTTTTAAAAAACATTTCATATTGTATGCTCTCAGATCTACTACAGATCATAAATACAGTGGAAAAAGTGTTTGCCTCCTTCCTGATTTCTCTTTTTTTGTATGTTTGTCACACTGAAATGTTTCAGATCATCAAACAAATTTAAATATTAGACAACATTATTAGAATAATAACAACAATATTAGACAAAGATAACACAAGTAAACACAAAATGCATTTTTTAAATGAAGGTGTTTATTATTAAGGGTAAAAAAAAATCCAAACCTACATGGCCCTGTGTGAAAAAGTGATCCCCCTGTTAAAACATAAATTAACTGGTTTATCACATCTTTGGACTGTTCACACACTTGACAGGCAGCGAAAATTAAGCTAGGAGCAGGAAGACAAAAGAAGAGGCAAACAGCAGCCTCGTGTGTAGCAGAATGGAATGTACGCACTCTGTTGGACAGAACAACATCACAGCGCCCAGAAAGACAGACCGTGCTTATGGCCCTGGAAATGAACAGGTACAATGTAGACATAGCTGCACTTAGTGAAATAAGATTGCCTGGATATGACAGCTTGGAAGACCATAGGTACATCTTCTTTTGGAGTGGGAGAGCAACTCAAGAAAGGAGAGAAGCAGGAGTGGGCTTTGCAGTTAGAAAGGAGATAGCAGCAATGCTTGATGAGAAACTGGTGCCAATCAACGACAGGATAATGACTATGAGACTCCCACTACAGCAGAAGATGTATGCCACACTCATCAGTGTATATGCCCCAACAATGACCAACACAGAGGAGGTGAAGGAAGAGTTCTACAGTGATTTACGTGAGACTATCAGGCGTGTACCGACTGATGACAGGCTGACACTTGTTGGAGATTTTAATGCCAGAGTTGGTTCGGACACAGAGAAATCAGGCAGTCATGGAGTAGGCAAGTGCAATGCTAATGGAGAACTACTACTTGCACTATGTTCAGAGTACAACCTTGTGATAACCAACACTCTATTTAAGCACAAGGACACACACAAGAAGACATGGATGCACCCAAGATCTAAGCACTGGCACTTATTAGACTACATCATATTCAATTTCAATTCAATTCAATTCAACTTTATTTATATAGCGCCATTTCACAACAACAGTCATCTCATAGCACTATCAACTGTAGGGGGGGAACCCCCACAGTTGCAGAAAGACCCCAGCAATCAGGCGATCCCCTGTGAGCAAGCACTTGGCGACGGTGGAGAGGAAAAACTCCCTTTTAACAGGAAGAAACCTCCAGCAGAACCAGGCTCAGGGAGGGGCAGTCATCTGTCATAGTCAGGCAGAGAGACAGAAGGGACGTATTGGACACCAGAGCAATGAGAGGCGTGGACTGTGGTACTGATCATGTTATGCTGAGATCTAGATTAAGGATTTGCAGACGAAAGCAGCACTGCAGGACGGGTGCGAAGCCACCACGGAAGCTAAACACTTGTGCACTGAAAGGCCAAAAGAAGCAGGAAGAACACAGGAAATGGATGAAAACTTGAAAGACTGGGACAGCAACAACTCAGAGAATGACATAGAAGAGAAATGGGCAACACTGAAGGATACGGTGTATCAGACTGCAAGTGATGTATTAGGCTACCTTGAGAGGAAACATCAAAATTAGTTTGATGAGCATGATGAACACCTGAAGAAACTACTAGAAGCGAGGAATACAGCTAGGCAGGAAAACCTACAGTGTAACACAAGGTCGAAGAAGAAGAAATACTCAAAGGCTCAGAGTGAGCTACAGAAGTACACGAGAGAGATGAAGTCCAACTGGTGGGATGAAAAAGCGGAGGAACTTCAAACTGCAGCAGACAGGAAGGACATGAAAACATTCTTCACAGGTTTGAGAGAAATCTACGGCCCTAAACCAAGAGGATTATTCCAACTAAAGGCTATGGATGGTGAAACGGTTTTGCAGGAGAAAGACAAGATTCTGGACAGATTTGCAGACCACTTTGACCAACTACTAAACAACCCTGGAGATCTCACTGAAGAGGCTAAAGAAGCTCTAGTGCAGCGACCAGCTGTATCCAGTCTGGATGAACCACCAAATTTTGATGAACTAATGGCAGCCATCAGAACAACACAGGATGGTAAAGCTCCAGGAAGGGATGGAATTCCAGCAGAAGTGTGGAAATTTGATGGTGTTCAGCTGACCAACTGCCTGCACAAGCTCATCCAAGAGATATGGGATGCCCAGAAAGTACCTCAAGACTGGAAGGATGCAAGTATTGTGCCTTTGTTCAAGAAAGGTGACAGGAAAGATTGTGGAAATTACCGAGGTATATCACTGCTCGCCACTGTTGGTAAGATTCTCTCACGTGTACTACTGAACAGACTCAATGAACACATCTCGCAGAATGTACTACCGGAAACCCAGTGCGGCTTTAGAAGTGGAAGAAGCACAATGGACATGATTTTCTGCTTGAAACAGGTTCAAGAAAACTGTATTGAACAGAACATGCCGCTTTATGTAGTCTTCATAGACTTCAGTAAAGCCTTCGATACTGTTTCGCGACAAGAACTTTGGCACGTAGTCAAGAAATATGGTTGTACAGAGAAGTTTGTCAGCCTGATCGAGGCACTCCATACAGGTATGCAAGTAAACGTGGCAATGAGTGGTTCAGTATCTAAAGACTTTTCAGTAAGTAACGGGGTGAAACAAGGGTAGGTGCTGGCACCTACACTCTTCTCGCTATATCTAGCAGCCATGCTTGAGGTGGCCTTCAAAGACACTTCAGAAGGAGTATACATTCAAACAAGGAAAGAAGCAGACTTGTTCAATGTGGCACAGTTTAAAGCCAAGAGTAAGACATCGATGAAGGTAGTAAGAGAAATACTCTTTGCCGATGACAGTGCTCTAGTTGCACACAGCGTGGAAGATATGCAATCATTAGTGGAGAAATTTGTAAGAGCAGCTAGCCAATTTAGCCTCCAAATCAACATCAAGAAGACAGAGTGCCTTTATAACCCACCAAAGTTCCAGTTATCAACATCATTACCAGAAGAGATCAACATTGGTACAGAGCCACTAGTCAAGTGTAAGACTTTCAAATATCTAGGGAGTACTGTTTCAGAGAATGCTAGGCTGGAGGATGAACTGTCTCTCAACGGGAAGAGCAAGCGCTGTGTTTGGAAACTTGAGGGAGAGACTGTGGAACAATTGACATGTGTCTATCCGTGTGAAATGCAAAGTGTACAGAGCGACAGTACTGGCTACTCTATTGTACGGTGCTGAAACTTGGACTGTCTACAGAATGCAGGTGAAGAAACTCCACGCGTACATGATGAGACACCTTCGAGCCATAATGAACATCTCATGGAAAGACAAGATAACCAACATAGAAGTGTTGAAACGAGCTGGTCTACCATCAATGGAGGACATGCTAATACAGATGAACCTGAGGTGGCTCGGACATGTTGAGAGGATGGACCACCAGCATCTCCCTCGGCAGTTACTCTACTCACAGTTATGCGAGGGCAAACACAATCAGGGTAGACCAAGGCTCAGATTTAAAGACACTGTAAAAAGAAACTTGAAGAAGTTGGACATAGACAGGAGTTCCTGGCAGCGGAAGGCTAAGGACAGAGCTGTGTGGAGGAATCTGATCAGACCTAAATGAAACAGTCATTGTCGCCCACGACAGACTGCTATGATGATGATGATGGAAAGCTGAGTTCAATTTCCCTAGCCACACCCAGGCCTGATTACCTGTTCTCAATCAAGAAATCACTTGAATGCGACCTGCCTGACAAAGTGAAGTAGACTAAAAGATCCTCAAAAGCTAGAAGTCATGCTGCCATCCAAAGAAATTCCCTTGGGTTAGGGATATTCGGCTTTCAGGTGAAATTTCAGGATGAACCTAAAATACACTACAGGTGAACTTAATTTGACCTTCTCTAACGTTTTGAATGCACATTTCCAACTGTTCAGTGTTTCAGTACTTTTTGCGTAACTTGCTGTTCTCTAACAAGGTGCTTAACCCCTTGCACTCCAGTCAATTTCCCTAAAAACGCCAAAAAATAACGTGCCCAAAGTAAATCGAAAGCTGTTCTTCAACCCTTTGCAACATCTTCATGGGGTTGGTCTCATTTAAAAGAAAACACTTTTGAATTTTTTGGCAAAACAGTCATAATCTCTCTAAGTCATCTAAACATACTGAACTTGAAGAAAATAAATTTGGCCTGGGTGTTTTTTTGGATACAAATGCTTGCAAATACCTCCAAGTTTCTCCTCACATCCATGGCTGGTGCTGCTGCTGTTGACATTTTCCGATTATAATCCCTTTGCGACACTCAAACGTCCCCGGTTAGTCTAGTAGGCGGTGAGAAACTTTGGCTGGCAGTCCCGGAGCAGCACGGTGGCACAGTGGTTAGCACAGTGGCAGCACAGCGAGAAGGTCATGGGATCGATCCCACCCCCAGACCATCGGTGACCCTTCTGTGTGGAGTTTGCATGTTATCCCCGTGTCTGCTTGGGTTTACTCCGGGCACTCCGGTTTCCTCCCACATGCCAAAAACATGCAAGTTAGGTTAATTGGCATCAACTGGGGATTCTAAATTGTCCTTAGGTATGACTGTGAGAGTGAATGGTTGTCTGTCTCTCTGTGTTGGCCCTGCGATGGACTGGCGATCTGTCCAGGGTGTACCCTGCCTCTCGCCCAAAGACGCTGGGATAGGCTCCAGCGCCCCCGTGACCCGAAAAGGATTAAGCGGTAGAAGATGGATGGATGGATGGATGCTTGCAAATAACACACAGCTTCAGATACTGGCTGGAAAATGCAACAGAAATATAGAACCAAGTGTTATCCAGCTGAGGTCAAAATTTTGTAACAATACCACAAAAAATGAATATATTACACAGCTTTTTCTTCAGGTAGTTCCCAGGCATTTTGGAACTGTGCCAAATTGTGCCAAATGGCACAGTTTGGAAAAACGTCTGTAACTTTTGAATGATTCAATATAGAAGCTTCATTTTGGGCTCTAATGAAAGGTGACACTCAGGGCTGTGTGTGTGTGTGTGGGGGGGGTTTGGCCCCCCACCCGCTACAGAGGACGGACGGACATCGGCCATCGCTACATGACGGAATAGACTCATGTGGCTATGTGGCGACTGCGGCGCAGTCACCACGGCTTCCCCCCCCCCCTCGCTACAGAAGAGTAGCAGGAGGGGGGGGGGCGTTCATGGTCCGGACGTGGCGAACGAACCGTGTACCGCGGTGAACGCACTTCGGACTTCGTGCGCCGCACAACTGTAATTTACCGATCGGTCAAAAGTCATTTTTTGATTACAATTTTCAGGGATAAAGAATAATTTAGCTTATAACACTTACCTCTTCACAGCAGCACTGTCCTGGTGAACTTCTCTTCCACATTGTCAGACGAATGCGACGCTGGTCCGCTCGTGGTTCCCGGTCAAAACATAATTCCATTATTGCAGTTTTGGCGAATGATTTACGACCTTCGTCATCGGCCTCCGTCGGTCTATGGTGACCATGGAAGAGAATCCTAAACATCTATTCTGCTGGAATAAGTGCAGGTCGCACTTGTGGGTGGTCTCCGTGCTGCTGGGTCTGTAGCAGGTTCTTCCTGCGGGTCCTTTTTTTCATCTGCTGCAGCAGTCAGTCTCTCTTCACCCAGCCTGAACTTCTGTGCTTCAATTGGCTCACTGCATTCACAGCGTTGATAGGCGGGTCCTTCTTGCTAGGTTTTCAGTCATTGGTTCTTCAAGGTTTCAGAAACCCAATTCAAGGCTCTTATTAGTCGAATGAGAGGACAATCATATCTGATCTGTTCGCGGCTGTGTCTGTAGTGGAAGAACTTTTTTTTTTTCAGCATGCGCTTGGACGCAGCGCCCTCGTGCGTCCTAGAGCGCACGAGGGCGCACAAGAGTGCCCATCCACGGATGCAGAGACGTGTCCGTCCACGGTACACCGAAGTGCAAGAGCTTAATTAGGGTAGCACAGTGGTGCAGTGGTTAGCACTGTTGCCTCACAGCTAGAAGGTTCCAGGTTCGAATCACCAGGCTGGCAAGAGTGGGAACCTTCCTGTGTGGAGATTGCATGTTGTCCCTGTGCTGTGTGGGTTTCCTCCCACAATCCAAAGACATGCACGCCAGGTTAATTGGTAACTCTAAATTGTCCCTCAGTATGTCTCTGATAGGCCTTTAGAATAGAGGATTAGTGTAGCCACTAGTTAAGCGCTTTAAGTTTTCTTTGTAACTAGAAAAACTGCTGTATAAGTACAAGTCCTTATCCCCTTAATGGCAAAATTCACAACAGGTGTTTGATCCATGAATCGACCAATAAATTTTCTGGTTCAGTTAGAATTGGTATTTAAACAGTTCTCTTCATCATGGTGTTCACATTTTGACATCATGTAAAAGCAGTGCTTTGAAATTAATAATTAAAAGTAGACAACCAAAAATTGTGAACCATCATTCCTTCATATTTTTTTCTTAAATTTATATTTCCTCATAGAGTGGTGGCATAATTTCAAGCATGGCGAGCTGCCATGCGGAAATGTTACCAGAGGAAACCCTGACCCAAGTATCACGTCAGACCATTCAAAACCGTTTACATCAGCAACATTCTGGCAATGGTAAAAAAAAAAAAAAAAGGGACTTTAACCTATGTCCTATCTCCTCCACTCTCCGAGGGGAAGACAATGATGGTGTGACACTGGGTCATGTGGCTTCTCCTACCCCTTCCCCGCTGTATCCTGATCTTACCAAAATGGTGGCAGCCTCGTCCCAACCAAAGAGTCTCCTCCTCCTCCTCCTCCTCCTCCTCCTCCTCCTCCTCCAGCTGACATCAGACCAAAAGTCAAGAAGGACAAAAATTGGGGCACCAGGGAACAACCACACAGGGGCGCCAAAGAGTTAAGTAAATATGCATTATCTCACCATACATTTCCACATTCTGCTACAATTAGACCTAACAAACCTGAGAATTATGATGCGTGTGCTGTCACTGAACAGTGCCCTGTGATTGAACTTTCAAATCCAGCTTATGCAGGGCCATCTGGGCATGACACTGACCCACAGGCCCTGCAGTTCCAACCAACAATTTTAGTCTATAGGCCATGGACTGATGCTGATTTTTTTCAGAAGCTGTTAAAGAAATCCCACATCCCAAAGATAAGCCCACACAGTTCCACCAATTTTCTAACATATACAGTACCCCCCTCTTAAGGGGCAGATACCAGACATCCCTAAACACAAAAAGATCACCTGCCCAGGGTGGGTGGTGGCAGGGGCACAAGGCCAGGCAGGCCGAAACAATCCCCCATCCCCCTATGTAGTCCAAAACCAAAACTCAGTCTGCCGGGACCAACCAGAGACCATAGCCCCAGGCCAAAGAGCAAGGCAGGTCGGGTGGCCTCCTAGAGTCCCTGGGCCACCAGACCAGAGAGCAAGGTGGGTTGGGGGGGCCTACCAGAGTCCATGGGCCCCCAGACCAGAGTGCACAAGGCTGGAGCCCGGAACTTGTGAGAAAACAGCTGAGGTGCAGTGAAGCCAGATAATGCCGGCTGGCCAGCGGCAAAACCAGATGATGAAGGCCAGCCAGTGACAAGACCTGATGATGATGGCTGGCCAGCAGGGAGCCGAGGCGGCAAAGGCTGGAGATCATCGAGCCCAGATGCTTGGAAATCCATCCCCGACACAGCCAACTCGGATGAGGAGGAAGAGACATAAGCTTGGTCACCACAAACAGTAGCAGTGGAGCCCAGCGGAGAGAAGATTCAAAGATTTGATTTGTCAGTACTACTATACATACAGGACATACAGGAGAATTGAAATGGCATTTCTCTCTCTCTTCAGTGGGTGTGCACAATATAAAAAAAGAAAAAGGAATAAGGCTGGAAAAACAACAGCAGTCAATGTACAGTAATGCTACCCATAGTGCAAATGGCAACAAAAGATAGACCCAGACTTCCCATAGTGCAAATAAAGATAAACCATAAATGATGACACCCAGCAATCTTATATACAGTCATGCTTGTAGTACCAAGTTCAATGCGGTATTGTAGGTGCAGACAGTGGCAGATAGAACTGCACATGATCAGTATTGCAATGACAGACAGCAGCAGACATGGCATTTGTGTGAATGGTTGCAGTAAAGTGCAGAGACATACAGCAGCAGATGTATCACTGTTGGTATGCCAGTCTTTCTGTGCCAACAGCTGAGGCAGTTATCGTGCGGGTGAGTGCATTACGGTTCAGGGGAGAGGAAGTGGACAGAGTTCAGGGTCCTGATGGCCTGATGAACAAAGCTGTTTAGCAGTCTTGTGGAGTGGTCCCGGAGGCTCTGGTAGCTTTTCCCCTAGGGCAAGGGGCTGAAGAGGGAGTGTGAGGGGTGGGAGGTGTTGCCTGCAATGTTGATGGCTCTGTGGGTGAGGCAGGTGAGGTACATGTCCCAGAGGGGGGCCAGAAGCAGATGGCAGCTGCAACTGCGTTCCCCCGTGAAGAGCAAGGCAAGACCTCTCCAACACTGATGTTAAAAATACAAAGAAGAGGACTTGCCTTCACTCTTGCTCCATTGCCAACAAGGACCCAGGCAGCTCTGCTGCTGCAACTATGATGACCCCAGGGTGAGCTGCAGCTGGAGCACCAGACATGGCAGCTGGCAGAGCACCAGACATGGCAGCCTGCTGCAGCTGACAGAGCAACAGACGTTGAGGCAGCTACAGTTGATGGTACACCAGACATGGAGGTGGCTGCAGCTGACAGAACACCAGACGTGGAGGTGGCTACAGCTGACGGAATACCACATGTGGAGCTCCGGAGAAAGAAGAGGGGAGAAGCCGGTAAGGGTAGGCAAATGGAGGCGGCAGCAGAGGTAACAGCAGAGGCAGGTGATGAGGGCTCAGCAGCCATAGGTGGCTGTTGCTGAGTCCCCTCATCGGGAATAAGGAAAGACCCACCATTTATAGATGTTAAAAAATTAAAGGGTATTTGCCTGTGTTCCCACTCTGCTGCCGCTGAAAAGCCATGCAAATCCCTCTGAGCGGCTCCCGAGACCAGCCAGCGAGGATCGGGCACAGGGCATGGAGCTGGGACTGGTGCCCGGGCCCCCAAACTGAAGGACAGTGAGGAAGTGAGGGTGCTTGTGTTGAGTGCCGAGAGGCGACACGGGCCCTTCAGATGTTCCTTCCGCCTCTCCTCACTGGCCCCAGGGGGAGAGGTAGATGACGGCCGGGAGAATGCAGCTGATGTGGCAAGAAAGATGGGCAGCTCCTGCACCTAAGGGAGCACCTGCAGACCTGGAGTGTGCTACAGCACCCCGGTTGCAGCTCCCCAGAGGTCAAATGCTTCCTCCCTGTCACTGCAGCTGTGGGCCACAGCGACCAGTTCCCACAGCCTCTTCGTGGCCCACAGCTGTTCCTCGCTAAGGCACCCCCCCCCCCCATAACTGAGCAAACTAAAGTCTGCTGGGTCCAACTGGTGGCATCTTACTGTCAAGGCTTAGACCCTCTGGGGCAGGAAACAGGGCCCAAATGCTGGACCAAATTTGCAATATTTAACAGAAAACAAGAACAGCTCATGGGCTGGAAAACACAGGATAAGCCGAAAAGGCAGATGAAACATTTGGCTAGGAAACCAGGCACAGACATGGCATGAGCATGTTGGTTTATGCAGTAATGATGAGGACACCGCCCCAAGGTAAGGAGCGCTGTGCATAAAAAAGACAAAAACTAATTAGACACAATAAACAGCCGTGAACAATCAAGGAATGACAAAACAAGGATCAAGCCTCTGTCAATTCTAAACATCTTACCATGCTTTAAATGCTTTTACTGTGATGGCCCAGCTTTAAAGTCATGCCTTTATAGAGAGCCTAAGGCACACCCCGTCTACTTCTGCATAAGGGACCTTAAATGGAAAAAATTCTCCATTGAAATGAATAGCAAGAGTGAAATTACCTTTTGATCCTGATCAAATTTTGCCACGAGTTACACATGATCTTTTACCATTTAAAAGATAATTTTCCACATAATTAAAGTTGTTGGCTGTCGTATAATAACAGAGTAAAATTTAGTTTTTCTTTAAATGACTAGCGGACAACAACTCCCATCATCCCACATCAAACTGTAATTGTGTTTAGTGGTGGCCTACCTCTAGACCGGAGTGGTGGATTAGGGGTAAACGATCTGCCCCACAACTGGGAGGTCGGGGTTCAAGTCCCGGCCGGTTCATGCCAAAGACCATATAAAAATGGAACTTCCTGCTGTCCAGCTTGGTGCTCAGCAAAAATGGAATGGAGGAGGGAAATGTGGGTGGCAGTGGCTCAGGGGGTAGATCGGGTCATCCAATAACCAGAGCGTTGGTGGTTCGAATCCCGCTCTCCTCAGCCATCCTGTCATTGTGCCCCTGGGCAAGACATTTTACCCACCTTGCCTCCAGTGTCCATGACACTGGGTATGAATGTGTATAAATATTTGGTAGTGATCGGAGAGGCTGTTGGCGTGGATTGGCAGCCACATTTTAATTAGTCTGCCCGAGGGCAGCTGTGGCTACAGTAGTAGCTTACCACTATCAACGTCTGTCTGGAGTGAATGAATAATGACCTCAGTGTAAGCGCTTTGAGATGTCACTTGACATGTCAAGCTTCATATAAATCTAATCCATTATTATTCCTCTGCCAAGGGAGGAGGTAATGTTTTCAGTGGCGTTGGTTGGTTTGCCTGTTAATCATAACTCAAAAAGTTATGAACGGATTTTGATGAAAATTTCAGGAAACATGTAATGGCACGGGGAACAGAAAACTAGATTCTGGTGGTGATTTGGCTCACGATCTGGATGCAGGAATTTTTTGAATAATATTTTATATATATTAATAAGGCACTTTTCATGTACTGCCCCTTTAAGACGTGTCCACTGAATTACGTGCATGGCCACACTCCTCAGCAACCCGGAAGCCAAACACTGCAGAAAAAATATTTGGCTGCATGTCCACCAAATTCGTTTTTTCTGCTTTGGATGACTATTTTCTATTCATTCTCTATGCAGTCCAGCGTTTACAGTACTGAGCACCCTCGACGCTGAAACGCTTTGAGTGGTGGCCACTTTTTGTCGCGGTGCTCAGGGCTGAAAAAAGTTTAACTTTTCAGACTACTGTACAACTGCGCTCATCAATGTCAGACCTTTCTAAGCAGCCAATCAGAATTAAGGAAGGGCGGGTGTTACGGCCCCCTTTAATGGCTCAAAGGGATCCAACGTATGAGAATCACTCGGTTTTGTAGTTAAGAGAATTTATTGAAAAAAAAAAACAGAACAAAACCAAGTAAACAGAGATGGAGCCCCGGCTAAAACAAACAAAAGAGGGAGAAGCCTGAGAACCAACCCAGCAATGGGCCGTCAGATTCCACCTTCCTCCCTAACCTAACTGAAAGAAACTTACCTAACCTCTACTCAGCATAGATTAATATACAAAATTATATGCAAACCAAGAATACGGAGAGTGAACAGACTGGTGGTGGATTCTGATGATTGCAGAAGTAAAGTGCCTGCCTCAACATCCACTCTGCCTCCTTTTATTACAGTCCGGAGCCAATGATGCCTGAGACATGGATAAACAAGGACAAATTAATATGGAACAATCAAACACTTAGGCAGACGTGCACAGTGCACTGAGGCGCGTGCAACAGTGGGACATAGGCCAACGGTACAGGAAGACGTGAACAGTTGGTGGCAGTAGAGGAGGTGGAGGCTGAACTTTGCTGCATCAGACAACCCAGTACTCGTTGATCTGACACTAAAAGGATATCATGATCAAAATTTGAAAGCAAATGACTGGAGGAGAATGTCTGCATCTGTCGGCGTGCCAGGTGAGCGTTTGTGCCTTTGTCATGGTCATATTTGAAGAGTTTGTTTGCAAAAACTGATAAGCGCCATGTCCAAGAAAATTTTCCTCTTTACATTAAACAACTGTTAATATTACCTACTTATAGAAGTTCAAATTGTGTTTTCTCAAAATCCGACATGTCCTATGTTATAGACACTACAAATTCATGTTTTTTTTCAAAAGCCGATAAATGCTGGGAACATTTTTTTACAAAAGCAGATAACTCCACACAGCAAATCAGCGCTTGGTATTTGGGTCACGTGACTCACCTTGGCTGCCTTCCCAGTCTGCTCTCTCTGACTGATTTCCCTGGCTATGTTCGGAATGTTCACTCACTCACTCCCTCCCTACTTGCTATATAGTGAATTTAGATATAGTGGACTATACAGTAAACTCAATATAACAATAAAATTAACCGCTTTTGGACACTACTGGGCTTGTTTTCGCCGCACGGTTAATGACGTCATCACGTAAGACAGTAAAACATAACAGACTAACGGTGGTAAAAAAAAAAAAAAATGAATACCTGCATGTAATTTGTAGTAAATATGTATTAAATCTCATTGTTTTTGCTGAATTATTAAATACAGACGTGGACAAAATTGTTGGTACCCCTCTGTTAACCTGTTGCACTCCTGTGTACCGCGGACAGGCACGTCTCTGCGTCCTACAGCGCACGAGGACGATCTCGTGCGCTCTAGGACGCACGAGGGCGCTGCGTCCTAAGAGCGCACTGGAAAAAAAAAAGCTGCATTTCCGTTCTTCCACTACAGATCGGATATGATTGACCTCTCATTCGACTAATAAGAGCCTTGAATTGGGTTTCTGAAACCTTGAAGAACCAATGACTGAAAACCTAGCAAGAAGGACCCGCCTACCAACGCTGTGAATGCAGCGAGCCAATTGAAGCACAGAAGTTCGCAAGCTGTTTTGTGTAAGGCTGGGTGAAGACAGACTGCTGCAGCAGCAGATGAAAAAAGGACCCGCAGGAAGAACCGTCACAGACCCAGCAGCACGGAGACCACCCACAAGTGCGGCCTGTGTGACAGGGACTGCCATTCGCGCATCAGCCTGTTCAGCCACAGGTGGTGCTTTTTTTTTTTTTTATTCCAGCAGAATAGACGTTTAGGATTCTCTTCCATGGTCATCATAGACCGACGGAGGCCGACGACGAAGGTCGTAAATCATTTGCCGAAACCACAATCATGGAAGCGCAAAACCGCAATAATGGAATTATGTTTTGACTGGGTCGCGAGACCAGAACCACGAGTCCATAACAAGGGACCAGCGTTGCGTTCGTCTGACAATGAGGAAGAGAAGTTCGCCAGGACACTGCTGCTGTGAAGAGGTAAGTGTTATAAGCTAAATTATTCTTTATCCCTGAAAATTGTAATCAAAAATGACTTTTGACCGATCGGTAAATTACAACTACAACACGAAGTCCGAAGTCCGTGCGCCGCGGTACACGGTTCGTGCGCCGCGTCTGGACCGTGAACGCCCCCCCCCCCGCTACTCTTCTGTAGCGCGGGGGGGGGGAGCCGCGGTGACTGCGCCGCGATTGCCACATGACTATTCCGTCATGTAGCGATGGCCGATGTCCGTCCTCTGTAGCGGGGGGGGGGGGACAACCCTGTGTGTGTGGAGGGGGGGGTTGTCCCCCTCCCCCCCTCCACACACACACAGCCCTGAGTGTCACCTTTCATTAGAGCCCAAGATGAAGCTTCTATATTGAATCATTCAAAAGTTACAGACGTTTTTCCAAACTGTGCCATTTGGCACAATTTGGCACAGTTCAAAAACGCCTGGGAACTACCTGAGGAAAAAGCTGTGTAATATATTCACTTTTTGTGGTATTGTTACAAAATTTGGACCTCAGCTGGATAATACTTGGTTCTACATTTCTGTTGCATTTTCCAGCCCGGATCTGAAGCTGTGTGTTATTTGCAAGCATTTGTATCCAAAAAAACACCCTGGCCAAATTTATTTTCTTCAAGTTTAGTATGTTTAGATGACTGTAACTCAGTGGCCGGAGCACTTAGAGAGATTATGACTGTTTTGCCAAAAAATTCAAAGTGTTTTCTTTTAAATGAGACCAACCCCATGAAGATGCTGCAAAGGGTTGAAGAACAGCTTTCGATTTACTTTGGGCACATTATTTTTTGGCCTTTTTAGGGAAATTGACCGGAGTGCAAGGGGTTAATGAAAGAAAAACCCACAATGGTCATAGAAATAACTTGAATCTGACAAAAGTGGTAATAAATAAAAATTCTATGAAAATTAACCAATGAAAATCAGACAATGCTTTTGAATTGTGGTTCAACAGAATTATTTTAAAATAC
Source organism: Pholidichthys leucotaenia (assembly GCA_020510985.1). Classification (NCBI taxonomy): domain Eukaryota; kingdom Metazoa; phylum Chordata; class Actinopteri; order Cichliformes; family Pholidichthyidae; genus Pholidichthys; species Pholidichthys leucotaenia. The sequence goes on from CM035845.1 coordinate 129,490,285, forward strand.
AAACTCATGAAACAGGCCTGGACAAAAATGATGGTACCCTTAACTTAATATTTTGTTGCACAACCTTTTAAGGCAATCACTGCAATCAAACAATTTCTGTAACTATCAATGAGACTTCTGTACCTCTCAGCAGGTATTTTGGCCCACTCCTCATGAGCAAACTGCTCCAGTTGTCTCAGGTTTGAAGGGTGCCTTCTCCAGACGGCATGTTTCAGCTCCTTCCACAGATGTTCAATAGGATTTAGATCAGGGCTCATAGAAGGCCACTTTAGAACAGTGCAATGTTTCGCTCTTAGCCATTCTTGGGTGTTTTTATCTGCGTGTTTTGGGTCATTATCTTGTTGCAAGACCTATGACCTGCGACTGAGACCAAGCTGTCTGACACTGGGCAGCACATTTCTCTCTAGAATACAGTACCTTGACAGTCTTAGATTTCATTGTACCCTGCACAGATCCAAGACACCCTGTGCCAGATGCAGCAAAGCAGCCCCAGAACATCACAGAACCTCCTCCATGTTTCACAGTAGGAACGGTGTTCTTTTCTTGGTATGCTTCATTTTTGCATCTGTGAACATAGAGCTGATGTGTCTTGCCAAAAAGTTTCAGTGTTGTCTTGGACACTCGGGTAAAGAGAGGTGCAGAGCTGTCAACTGATCACCACCTGGTGGTGAGTTGGATCCGATGGCAGGGGAGGATGCCATTCAGACCTGGTAGACCCAAACGTATAGTGAGGGTGTGCTGGGAATGTCTGGCTGAGGCCCCTGTCCGAGAGGTCTTCAGCTCCCACTTCCGGAAGAACTTCAACCACATTCTGAGGGAGTCTGGAGACATGGAGTCATGGGCCATGTTCTCCACCTCTATTGTTGAAGCGGCGGCCCAGAGCTGCGGCCGCAAGGTGGTCGGTGCATCTTGTGGTGGCAACCCCCAAACCAAGTGGTGGACACCAGTGGTGAGGGGGGGCATTAAGCTGAAGAAGGAGTCCTATCAGGCTTGGTTGGCTTGTGGGACTCCCGAAGCAGCTGAGGTGTACCGGCAGGCCAAGTGGAGTGCAGCTCGGGTGGTTGCTGAAGCAAAAACCCGGGTATGGGAGGAGTTTGGTGAGGCCATGGAACAAGACTTTTGGTCTGCCTCAATGAGATTCTGGCAAACTGTCTGGCGGCTCAGGAGGGGAAAGCAGCTCCCAGTCCACACTGTGTATGGTGCGGATGGGGCGCTGTTGACTTTGACTAGGGATATTGTTGGGCGGTGGAAGGAATACTTTGAGTATCTCTTCAATCCCACTGATACGCCTTCCACAGAGGAAGCAGGGCTTTTGGATGAGGGGGATGACTCGCCTATCACAGGGGCTGAGGTCGCCAAGGTGGTTAAAAATCTCCTTGGTGGCCGGGCCCCGGGGGTGGATGAGATTCGCCCCGAGTACCTCAAGGCCCTGGATGTTGTAGGGCAGTTATGGTTGACACGCCTCTGCAACATTGCGTGGAGGTCGGGGGCAGTGCCTTTGGCATGGCAAACCGGGGTGGTGGTTCCTCTCTTCAAAAAAGGGGACAGGAGGGTGTCCTCCAACTTTAGAGGGATCACACTCCTCAGCCTCCCTGGAAAGGACTATGCCAAGGTATCGGAGAGGAGAGTCCCGCCGTTGGTCAAACCTCGGATTCAGGAGGAGCAATGTGGTTTTCTTCCTGGCCATGGCACATCGGACCAGCTCTTTACCCTCTCGAGAATTCGAGGGTTCGTGGGAGTTTGCCCAACCAGTTTACATACGTTTTGTGGACTTGGAGAAGGCATTCGACCATGTCCCTCGTGGTTTTTTGTGGGGGGTGCTTCAGGAGTATGGGGTATCGGGCTTGTTGTTACGAGCTATTCGGTCTCTGTACAGCCATTTTGAGAGTTTGGTTCGTATTGCCAACACTCGGTCGGACTCATTCCCAGTGAGAGTTGGACTCCATTAGGGCTGTCCTTTGTCACCGATCCTGCTCATAATTTTTATGGACAGGATTTCTAGGCGCAGCCAGGGAATGGAGGGTGTCATGCTTGGTGACCACAGGATCTCATCTCTGTTGTTTGTAGATGATGTTGTCCTGTTGGCTTCATCCAGCAATGACCTACAGTTCTTGCTGGGACGGTTTGCCGCTGTGTGTGAAGCGGCTGGGATGAGAATCAGCACCTCCAAGTCCGAGTCCATGGTCCTCAGCCGGAAAACGGTGGATTGTCCTCTCTGGGTTGGGGATAGGCTCCTGCCCCAAGTGGAGGAGTTTAAGTATCTTGGGGTCTAATTCACAAGTGAGGGGAGAATGGACCGAGAGATTGACAGACAGAACGGAGCAGCATCTGCAGTGATGTGGACATTGTACCAGTCCGTTGTGGTGAAGAGGGAGCTGAGTTCTAAGGCAAAGCTGTGGATTTACCAGTCGATCTACGTTCCTACTCTCACCTATCGTCACGAGCTTTGGATAATGACCGAAAGAACGAGATCGCGGATACAAGCGGCTGAAATGAGCTTTCTCCGTAGGATTGCTGGACTCACCCTCAGAGATAGGGTGAGGAGCTCAGTCATCTGGGAGAGGCTCAGAGTAGAACCGCTGCTCCTCCACATTGAAAGGAGTCAGTTGAGGTGGTATGGGCATCTGATTAGGATGCCTCCTGGACGCCTCCCACTTGAGGTGTTTTGGGCACGTCCCACTGGGAGGAGACCCCGGGGAAGACCCAGGACTCGGTGGAGAGACTATGTCTCCCAGCTGGTCTGGGACGCCGTGGTATCCTCTCTGAAGAGCTGGAGCAGGTGGCTGGGGAGAGGGAAGTCTGGGCTTCTCTGCTTGAACTGCCGCCTCCGAGACCCGGACCTCCGGAAAAGCGGTAGAAGATGGATGGATGGATGGATGGATGGGAGGTCTGGGTCTTTCTTGTCACCATTTGCACCACAGGTTGCATTACTGTACATATTGTATATTAGACTGTTGTTGTTGTTTTCTTTTTTCCAGCCTTATTCCTTTTCTTTTTATTCTGTGCACACCAATAAAGAGAGAGAAACGCCATTTCAGTTCTCCTGTATGTCCTACACGTATAGTAGTACTGACAATAAAAATCTTTGAATCTTGAATTATAGCTTTATTAAAGCTATATTATACCATTTTACTGAGTGGATATGCCTAAATCAGTGTGTCAATCATACTACATTGATGCTTATAGACAATCAAGTATGTTCCAGACAGACTAGCACGGTTTTTGGAACATGTCTGTTTTTGCAAAAGAATGGCCTGTGGACTTAACTGTTTTTTGAGAAAAAAAAAAGTACTAACAAATTGCCAAAAAGTAATTATAAGTTGATGTTCAATTTTTTTGCTTTATTACCTCCACCAGGCCGAAAGGCCAGGAGGAGGTAATGTTTTTGCCGGGGTTTGTCTGTGTGTTTGTCTGTGTGTTTGTCTGTCTGTCTGTTTGTCTGTTGGTTAGCAAGATAACTCAAAAACTTTTGGACGGATTTCAATGAAACTTTCAGGCGTTGTTGGAAATGGTACAAGGAAGAACTGATTAAATTTTGGGGATGATCCGCATCACCGTCTGCATACAGGAATTTTTTAAAGCATTTTTCCACACTGTGACATACGGCCATTTTCAACATGTGCGCAGGTGCAATGGAGGGCGCTGGGCGTCATGTCTGACCAACACAAACTCCGCCTTCTTCAACGTTTTAGCCACAAAAGCACGCGGAAAACACTGCTGGCCTGGGCCCGCCAGCGTGCCTGTTTTTGCGCCACGCTGCAAAACCTGACACGGCCACCTGTCCGCCGCCCGATTATTTGCCACAAATTCCCCGCCCAGCTATAGGCGCTGCGTAAAAACGACCTCTCTGCCGGGGAAGATTCTAAATTCTGTTTTGCCGCGGAGCGCAACCCCAATATAATATAAAATCCACGGCAACCTGTCTAACCAATCTGCATCCGTCAGTGGAGGAGATGGACACACCAACACTTCAGTTTATTACCTCCGCCAAGGAGGCAATGCTTTTACTACCGTAAAACGGGGCTATAAGGGACGGCGGGGTAATATGGGACACTTTTCTAAATGTAATTCTGCTTTTTTAATTTTGCTTCCGCCTAGATTTGATGAAGGATTCATGGATATTTGACAATAACAACACAACTCAGCGTCCTGCTCAAAATAAAAAAAGCAGAATTACATTTAAAACATTTCCCAGAAAAGTGTCCCTTATTAACCCGCCGTCCCTTATAGCCCCGTTTTACACTACTGAACCACTAATCCTATCACTATCACATTGATTGTCATTCATTAATTGTCTGTTTATTGCACTGTCCATGTCAAATAAACAAATAATCATTGTGAATCCAATTGCTAGTCATATCTTTTCATGCTCAGGGAATCTGAAAACGTACACACAAACACTGTATGGGGGGAACTGTGCCGCTTGGCGGAGGTCTGCGCTCTCCGAGTGCTTTTCTAGTTATGTCTGAGATACTCATATTTCAAGTGACAATTTCGTAGAAGCTGAATTGGAAATACTAACACCTATAAACCAACAGATGAAAATGTTGTTTTTCTCAATATTAAACCAACTGGACTTATCTGTTTTTGAAAAAAAAAACTCTTAATTTCTTTAAAGTTTGTTGCAGTAGATGATATGGATACTATGTGAATTTGTAGTTGATAACTGCAAAAAAAAAATGGTATGATACTGCACTGTTGTGTAATATTGCTTAATAATTATGAACCTTGTCCGTAAACTGTAATGGAGAATAGAGGAGGGGAAAAAAACAAAAACCGACCTGAAAAATTCAATAAACCAGGATGCTGATTTAAGGTGGAATTGCCTAGCCCCAATGTATGGTCAATACAATTATGACAGTCTTGTTATTATTACCTCCGCCAGGCCGAAGGCCAGAAGGAGGTTATGTTTTTGCCAGCGTTTGTCTGTTTGTCTGTCTGTCTGTTTGTCTGTTGGTTAGCAAGATAACTCAAAAAGTTTTGGACGGATTTCCATGAAACTTTCAGGCGTTGTTGGAAATGGTACAAGGAAGAACTGATTAAATTTTGGGGATGATCCGGATCGCCGTCTGGATACAGGAATTTTTTAAAGCATTCTTTAACATTGTGAGATACTGCCATTTTCAACATGTGTGCAGGGGCAATAGAGGGCGCTGCTCGTCGTGTCTGACAAACACAAACTCCGCCTTGTTCAAAGTTTGAGGCACAAAAGCACGTGGAAAAAAGTGGTGGGCAGGGCCCGCCAGCGTGCCTGTGTTTGCGCTACGCTGCAAAAGCTGAGACGGGCAGCTGTCTGGCGCGGGATTATTTGGCAGAAATTCACCGGGCAGCCATAGGGGCTGCGCAAAAACCAGCTCTCTGCAGGGGAAGCTTCCAAATCCTCTTTTTTTCCGCAGAGTGCAAACCCAATAAAACCCACGGCAACCATTATCGCACCTTCTTTTGTCCTGCGGCTCCAGAACAGAGAGGAATCCCGGCGCCAGTAATGCTGCGCCTGATATGTGTGACTCTAATGCTAAAAGTGACTGCATCAGGGATTTTCGACCTGAAGTCGCACTTTGCTACACAGCGCCACAAAAACTGTGTAGCCAAATTCGATCGATGGATGAACATTTTCAGCCAGTGAGAGAACCGACGCCTTCAAAATCCAATGCATCACTAGCAGAAGTGATGTTTTGTCATTTTGTGGCAGAGCACAATCTACCCCCATTGGTGGCAGATCACTTCAGTGATTTGGTGCCAACATTGTTTCCTGACAGCAAGAGCACTCAATTTTTTTGTGCTACTTGGCTTATAATTTTCACATTACCAAAAAGTTATGGCTCAAGATTGTGTCCATATAAGTGTACATTTGAATAAATATGTTTGAAATAGTTCATGTTGCAGTTGCTGTTTGTTTAGTTTTTGTTTGTTTGTTTGTTTTTGCTTCAGTTTTCTTTCATCTGCCGATAAATACAGTTTTTAAGTACTCAGTACAGGTGTGAAAGCCCCCCCCATCCCCAGTAAGGGAGGCATGAGGTCAGTACAGGTGTGAAAGCCCCCAATAAGGGAGGCATGAGGTATGCCTTGACAGGTCGCAGCCTGGCACTTTGCAGATAGAGGAGATGGACAAAACAGCAACACTTCAGTTTATTACCTCCGCCAAGGAGGTAATGCTTTTACTACTGAAACACTAATCCTATCATTGTGAATCCAATTGCTAGTCACATGTTTTCATGGTCAAGGAATCTCAAAACGTACACACAAACACTGTATGGGGGGGAACTGTGGCGCTTGGCGGAGGTCTGCGCTCTCTGAGTGCTTTTCTAGTTACTATTATAATGTAGTCATATAATGTAGTCATATTGTTTTTGCTGTTGTTTCGCTGTCTGTTAATAATAATAATAACAGTAATAATGGATTGCATTTATATAGCACCTTTCATTCAAATTTTCAGGAAAGGTATGTAATGGCACATTGAATGGATGATTAGTTTTTGGTGATGATCTCAAAATGCATACCTCCGCCAAGGCTCTTATCTTCTCACAGAGTGTTTGCAACAATACTCCAAAACTACTGGATGGATTTGGATGAAATTTTCACCAGAGGTGGTTCTTGGGCTACAGACAAATCCATTACATTTTGGTGATGATCTGAGAATGTATACCTCAGCCAAGGTTCTTATCTTTCACAGAGTGTTAGCAACAATATTCCTAAACTGATGGACAGACTTTAATGCAATTTTCACCAGAAGTGGCTCTTGGCCTACATACAAACCCATTACATTTTGGAGGTAATCCATGAGGGATGGAAGGAGCCTTGGCAGAGGCCTGCGCTCTCTGACTGCTTTCTAGTTATTAGTGATGTGGGATGATGGGAGTTGTTATCCGCTAGTCATTTAAACAAAAACTACATATTACTCTGTTATAATATGACAGCCAACAACTTTAATTACGTGTAAAGTTATCTTTTAAATTGAAAAACATCACATTCGTAAGTCGTAGCAAAATTTGATTGGGATCAAAAGATAATTTCACTCTTGCCATTCACTTCAATGGAGAATTTTTTTTCAATTTAAAGGGGTCATTGACTGAAAAATGGTGTGTTTGTAGGTTTTAACTGTCTCAAATGTGTTAACTGGTCATGAAATTAGCCGAAGACTTTCCAAACAATCAACAATCTGCAAAGAGTACACTGCCTTTATCTCGTTTTTCTCTCAGAGAAACTCCCCAAAACAATTTTTGACTCTTCCAGGTAAATTTCCTACATCAAGTCTTGAAAAAGCCCACCCACTGCCATCCTAAAGACCCATCAAGTGCTCTATTATTAGCCCGCCTAGCTGTCTGTCATGTAGATCGAAGTGGTGGCTAAAGGTAGCCTATTAGCCCCTGAGCTATTAGCGCACGAGCTAACACTGGTACGGAGGACTTTAAGTATCTCGAGGTCTTGTTCACGAGTGAGGGGAGAATGGAGCAAGAGATTGACAGACAGATTGGAGCAGCCTCTGCAGTGATGCGGACATTGTGCCGGTCTGTCGTGGTGAAGAGGGAGCTGAGCGCTAAAGTAAAGCTGTCAATTTATCGGTCAATCTGCATTTCGTCACAAACATAATGGACTAAATAATAACCCCACCCCCCCGCCCCAAGGTGTAATTTATATAAAACTAAAACAGCAATTAAAAAAATAAACAACAACTACATAATGACAAAAACATCAGAATTCTCATTTAACAACCTGGTTCTCAAGTGTGCTTTAACCAAATTTTTAAAAAAAAAACTCTTTTGTTGTGCATTGCCTGATTGATAATGGAAGATCATTCCAAAGTCTGATTAAGATAAAATGCCTTATTAGTAATGAAACAAGCATCAATATATATGTCTGGAATAATTCAAGAGATGATGAAGTGTCTTTAGAATGCGGCCATTCTAAAGGGTAGCTTCACTTCCACTTGACCCACAGCTTGTGTGTCACTCTCTCAGGCCTGTGAGCACATATGAAGACTGTGCTGCTGTGAAGGACAGACATTTCACCGCCACACGTAACCTCATGGCGCGATGAATCGCTTTTAACCAGCAACTGCCAGCATGAGGACGAGACGGTCCGTCAGTATGTCACCGAGCTCCATGTCCTGGCTGGCATGTTCCCCTTCAGCCACTTAGAGATCCAAAGACATGCAAGTTAGGTTAATTGGCTGTTCTAAATTGTCCCTAGATATCTGTTTCCTATAGGCCCTTAGACTAGAGGGTTAGTATTAGTGAAAGCGCTTTGAGTGGTCTTTGTGACTAGAAAAGCGCTATATAAGTGCAGGTTAGTTAGTTAGTTAGTTAGAGGAAGAGCTGGTACGTGACAGGCTAGCGGAACATGCTAGGAGCATGGTCACCTATAGAGTAAATGTGGAGAGGGTGAGCAGCACCAAATTCCTGGGAGTGTACATCTCTGAGGACCTCTCCTGGTCCAACAACACTACAGCACTGGCCAAGAAGGCTCAAACTTGCCTCCATTCCCTCCGCAAACTCAGGAGAGCACAAATCCCACCCCCATCATGTGCTCATTCTGCTGGGGCACCACTGAGAGCATCCTCACCAGCTGCATCACGGTGTGGGATGAAAGCTGCACCGCCTCCTGCCGGAAGACACTACAACACACAGTGAAAGCTGCCAGCAAGATCATCTGTGCCCCTCTGCCCCCCCTCTCGGACATCTACCTCACCCGCCTCACCCACGGTGCCATCAACATTGCAGGTGACACCTCCCACCCCTCACACTCCCTCTTCAGCCCCCTGCCCTTGGGAAAAAGGTACCGGAGCCTCCGGGCCTGCTCCACAAGAATGCTAAACAGCTTTGTTCACCAGACCATCCTGAACACTGTCCACTCCCCCCCACCCCATCCCAAGACCATAACGCACTCACCCGCACAATAACTACCTCAGCTGTTGGCACAGAAAGACTGGCACACCAATAGTTAATACATCTGCTGCTGTATGTCTCTGCACCTTACTGCAACCATTTGCACAAATGCCATACCTACTGCTGTTTGTCTGTTACTGCAATATTGATCATGTGCAGTCTTGCAACTACGAGTATTACTGCTCTACCTTTTCTGTATATAGGATTGCTTTGCACTATGGGATGTCTGGGTTTTATCTTTTACCGTTATTTGCACTACGGGTAGCATTACTGTACATAGACTTATGTTGTTTTCCAGCCTTATTCCTTTTTCTTATACTTGTGCATGCCCGTAGAAAGCAAGTATTTGTGTCTGAAACAGGTAGGCCAATTAGGCTTTACAGGCCCAAATGTAGGCTGTTGTGGTCTATATTAATCATATATCCCATAACCTACATATGTTTAAGCATGTGAGAGTGTTTAGTGATTACATATGTAAAGCGACTTCACACCTCAGAACAGGACAAAGGGTCTCAACCGCCAGTGAAGATCAAAGAGCATCCGAGGCACTGCGGTGGAGACCGGATGGGTTGCCCTGACCCCCCAGGGCCAGGTGGAGGAGTACGAAGACAAAAGAGGGGATTAAGATAGTGAGGGATGTCAGCTTTTGATATGCATGTCTTTTGTTATGTGCGAGTATAAGTTCATAGAGCCGAAGGTGTTCGCTCTCTTACTTCTTCTGCTGCTGCACCTAGATGAGACTTGTTAGAGGAGCTGATAATAAACTTTGGTTTATGAATCACATCGCCTCGTTATTTCAAGCTCCTCTACACTGGTGACCCTGACGCGAGAATGGACCAGAGGCGTTCCCCCGCGATCGACTCATCTGTGGCGACCCAGGCAGACGCCGGCGCCCATGCAGACAGGGGAACAGATGGACGACGTTCCCCCACGGCAGAAGTGATAGAGAGGGCTCAACCGAGCACCAGCACCGCGGAGAGAGCCGAAGCAAGGCACTCTCACCCTGCGGACACATCAGTGACGGTCCACACAAACGCCGTCACCGTCAAGCTGCCGGACTTCTGGCAGGAAGACCCCGCCTCGTGGTTTCAGCAAGCTGAAGCCCAGTTTGCACTTGTGGGCATCACGGCTGACGATACAAAGTTCTATTACATCGTCGCCAAACTCGACGCCGCCACTTCGAGATGTGCGCGGAGCATAATCCAGCGGCCGCCGGCCCAGGACAAATATAAAGAACTGAAAGCGACCATCGTGGCAAATTACGTCCCCTCAGCCGAGGAGAGAGCCGAGAGGATCCTGGCGGTCTACGGCCACAGAGGAGGCAGACCCAAGGCCCTCATGGAGGACTTGCTGCAACTTAAAGAAGAGGACAATGACAACTTCCTCTTCCATTTCATATTCCTCAGTACGCTGCCGCCACACATGAAAGGGACGCTGGCCAACATGCGATGCAGCACCCAGCAAGACTTCCGCACGCTGGCTCACGAAGCTCAACGGCTCGTCAACGCCTGCAAGGAGCAGACACCCACAGCAGCATCCGCAGACCTCAACGCTGATGTCCGGAGCCACGAGGAGCCACAAATCACCGAGCAGAATCAGCCCGCGGTGACAGCGACACGGCCAGGACGCAACAGACGGAGCGATGTTTGTTATTACCACCACCGCTTCGCCGAGAAGGCTTACAAATGCGTTCCCCCCTGCAAATTCACGAGTTCGGGAAAACGCCGAAGCCGAGAGCCGTTAACAGCGGCGGTTCTCGGCGAAAAAAGTAAGCTTTTATATGTGACGGACGGACACACCGGCAAGCAATTCCTTATCGACACGGGAGCTCAACTAAGTTTTGTCATGCCCTCCCAAGCAGACCGGGCCATGGGCCCCCGGGGCAATGGAGCGGTGGCAGCCAACGGCTCCATCATCGACACTTTTGGCGAAAAGAGCCTGCCCCTCTGCATCCACGGCCGCAACTACAGATGGACATTTGTTGTAGCGGCGGTGAGTTTTAACTTGTTGGGCGCAGATTTTTTGTGTGCACATGGGTTATTAGTTGATCTAGCGAACAGACGCTTGGTTAATGCACTGTCCTTTGCTTCTATTCCCTGCTCAGCTCGACTTTCTCCACCACCCGTGCAGGCTAGCGTCACCACAGCAGGAGGTAAGTTTGATCAACTCCTCACCCAATTTCCAGCACTCACAATTCCCAAATTCTCAGCCACAGTGGCTAAACACGGGGTCGAACACTTCATTCCCACAACGGGCCCACCCGTATTCGCCAAAGCTCGGCGCTTAGACGCGACCAAGCTCACCATAGCTCGAGACGAGTTTACCACCCTTGAAAAATTAGGCATTATCAGACGCTCGAAAAGCCCCTGGGCGTCACCACTTCACATGGTCCCGAAATCCGACGGTTCTTGGAGGCCGTGCGGCGATTACCGCAGATTAAACAATGCGACAGCGCATGACCGCTACCCAATTCCTCACATTCAAGACTTTTCACTACATCTGGCGGGTGTGCGCATTTTTTCAAAAATAGACCTAGTCCGCGGTTATCATCAAGTCCCAGTTAGAGCAGAGGACATTCCTAAAACAGCTGTAACAACCCCCTTCGGTCTTTTTGAATTTTTGCGGATGCCTTTCGGCCTCAAAGGTGCTGCTCAAACCTTTCAGCGGATGATGGACGCAGTATTACGCGACCTCCCTTTCGTGTTCGTCTACCTCGACGATATGCTGGTAGCCAGCTCGTCTGAGGAAGAACACGAGCAGCATCTCACTATGGTTTTTCAGAGACTAGAAGAGCACGGGTTAATAATCAATCCAGCGAAATGCAAATTCGGCGTGTTACAAATTGATTTTTTAGGACACAGAGTTTCTCCGAAGGGGGCAGTCCCACTGCCAGAAAAAGTTCACGCAGTAAAAAGTTTCCCACGGCCACAAACGGTCAAATCGCTGCAAGAATTTTTGGGAATGGTTAATTTTTACAACCGTTTCCTCCCCCACGCAGCTCAGCTCATGCAGCCCCTATATGACGCGCTCAGAAAACAAAAACCTTCCAACGCGGTCGAATGGACCCCGGAGCGCGAACGCGCCTTCGCGGAAGTAAAAAGTGCCCTAGCTAATGCCACATTGTTGGTTCACCCCGATCACTCGGCCCGCATTGCACTAACCACAGACGCTTCAGACCTGGCCATAGAGGCAGTTGTAGAACAACACGTCAGCGGAATCTGGCAACCTTTGGCATTCTTCAGCAAATCGCTAAACCAAACTGAGCGTAAATACAGCACTTTTGACAGAGAGCTGCTAGCGCTTCATTTATCCATCCGCCACTTCCAGTTCTGGTTGGAAGGGCGGTGTTTCATGGCTTTTGTAGACCACAAACCGCTCACCTTTGCGATGGCTAAAATTTCCGAACCGTGGTCAGGCAGGCAATAAAGACAGCTGGCTGCGATTTCAGAGTTCACCACAGACATTCGACATGTGGCAGGCAAACTTAACATGGTAGCAGACTGCCTCTCTCACGCTGTGACATCGCCAGAGCGCGAGGAGACAGATTATACTACCTCAGCCGCTGAACTCTTCGCCAACGCGGACACATACGCAGCACCAATCCACGCAGGGATAGATTATGCAGCCGTGGCAGAGGAGCAAAGTAGTGACGCGGACGTGCGCGCCCTCCTGTCTGGACCAACAGGGTTAAGGCTGGAGGAAAGGGTTTTACGCGACGGTGTGCCCCCCCTAATATGTGACATCTCAACCGGCCGACCTCGCCCGTTAGTCCCAGCTGCATGGCGCCGCCGTAGTTTCGACTCGATTCACTCCCTCGCGCACCCAGGTGTGCGCGCTTCGGTTAAAATGGTCGCTGAAAAGTTTGTGTGGCCTGGCCTGCGCAAAAACGTAAAAGAATGGGCAAAGACTTGCATTTCTTGTCAACGCGCCAAAGTACACAAACACACAAAAGCCCCTCTGGAGCCTTTTCAAATCCCTGCTAGAAGGTTTGACCACGTTCATGTCGACCTCGTGGGGCCACTACCTTCCTCCCAAGGTTTCACACACCTCTTAACAATGATAGACCGCACCACGCGCTGGCCAGAGGCAGTCCCTCTGGCGTCAACCACAGCGGAGGAAGTCGCTCGCGTTTTTTTGACAAACTGGGTGGCACGTTTCGGCGTCCCATCGGACATCACGTCCGATAGGGGGCCTCAATTTGTCTCGGAGCTTTGGTCAGCCATGGCCAGCAGCTTAGGGGTGACAATTCACCGCACCACCGCTTATCACCCTCAGGCTCATGGGTTATGTGAGCGTTTTCACAGATCTTTAAAGGCCGCCCTCAGAGCCTCACTAACGGATACAAATTGGGTAAATAAACTTCCCTGGGTTTTATTGGGGTTGCGTGCTGCGCCTAAAGAGGATCTAGACGCCTCCCCAGCAGAATTAGTTTTTGCACAACCTCTCAGGCTCCCAGGTGAATTTTTACCAGAGAACCCAGAGCCAGGGCATCTTCCATCCCCGAGGTTTTTAGGCAGCAATGGACCGGACTCTCTCCCCGGACCGGCACATCACTCTTTTCCACGGGTTTTTGTCCCCCAAGCTTTAAAAAACGCTGAATTCGTTTTTGTTAGGCATGAAGCTTTAAAACCAACTTTCCGCCCATCATACGATGGGCCATTCAGAGTGCTGGAACCTGGTGATAAACATTTTGTGCTTGATTTTGGGGATAGAAAAGAAACAGTCAGCATTGACAGACTTAAACCTGCCTTCTTGTTGAGAGACGAGCCTGCACGGTTGGCGAGAGCACCTCAGCGGGGTAGACCCCCCAAGAGAAAAGACTCAGCCCCCCTGCAGGGAACAATTAACCACTCTCCTCCCCAAGCTGCAGATTCCTTACAGGAAGGTCCCACCAGGACGCCCAAGCAGACCCACAGCAGATTTGGAAGAAGATTAAAACCCAGACGGCACAGAGACTGATGCAAACTACTCAACAGTTGTTCACTAATTGTGCTGTAACAGTTTAGGACTGACTTGTGATATTACTATGCTGTTATGATTACCACTGAACTCTCTTAGGAGCATGGCTGCTGGAAAGTTTCTTCTGTGTCAAGAGGTGTAGCAGTTAGTATGTCATAATAATTATCTTAAACTGTGAATTTTTCTATTGTCCTTTTCTTAGTCGTTTGGGGGGGGGCTGTGGTCTATATTAATCATATATCCCATAACCTACATATGTTTAAGCATATGACAGTGTTTAGTGATTACATATGTAAAGCGACTTCACACCTCAGAACAGGACAAAGGGTCTCAACCGCCAGTGAAGATCAAAGAGCATCCGAGGCACTGCGGTGGAGACCGGATGGGTTGCCCTGACCCCCCAGGGCCAGGTGGAGGAGTACGAAGACAAAAGAGGGGATTAAGATAGTGAGGGATGTCAGCTTTTGATATGCATGTCTTTTGTTATGTGCGAGTATAAGTTCGTGGAGCCGAAGGTGTTCGCTCTCTTACTTCTTCTGCTGCTGCACCTAGATGAGACTTGTTAGAGGAGCTGATGATAAACTTTGGTTTATGAATCACATCACCTCGTTATTTCAAGCTCCTCTGCAGCTGTGTTTGAAAGTGGGTCAGAGAGGCTGGGACAGTCACACCCACGAACATGTGATATTTTACAGCTCAACTTGTCTGCTCTAAGGAACAGCAAGACTTAACAGAGTGTTGTGTATAGCATGAGAGATATGAGAAAATATAATGCCAATTACCGAGGACAAAATGTAATGTAATGTAATGTACTTTATTTATATAGCCCTTTAAAACAACCCGTAGGTGACCAAAGTGCTTTACAAAAAATAAACAGCATTAAAAACACACAGAGCATTAAAAACAAATAACATAAACAAAAACAACCTAAAAATAAAATAAAAACAAATGCCAAGACAAATATCACCACTACTGGGTATTAAAAGCCATCCTAAACAAATATATCTTAAGTTCTGATTTAAAAAGGGTCAGGTCAGAGATAGCACGTAGGTCAGGGGGGAGATTATTCCAGAGCCTGGGGGCGGCAACAGAAAAGGCTCGGTCACCCCAATGTTTATACCTTGACCTAGGCACATCCAGCAAAAGCTGATTGGATGACCTCAAAGCTCTGCCTTGGTCACGGACAGTCAAAATCTCAGACATATAGACCGGAGCAAGGCCATTAAGAGCTTTAAAAACAAAAAGCAAAAGTTTAAAATTAATTCTAAAATGGACTGGAAGCCAATGAAGTGAATAAAGGATCGGAGTAATGTGCTCTCGCCTAGGTGTGTTGGTCAAAAGACGGGCCGCTGCATTTTGCACAAGTTGAAGGCGGCCAAGAGAAGACTGAGAGATGCCAACATAAAGTGCATTGCAGTAATTATTCTGTCCTGATAATACGGCTGGGTATTGTAGACAGATAGCGAACAATAAAGACAGCAGGCTGGTTCCAGGTTGACTGATTTACTGAAATCAGTTTTTGTCTTGTTTGTTTTGTAAAACTGAAACACAATGAAATATACATAATACAGAATGTTACATAAGAAATAATAATACAACACTCTGTATATAAACAGTTTCTCTTATTACAGGCACTTAACTCAGGTAAGTAATTTGCTTTACAGATTCAAACTGAGGTAAGTATTTCACAGTTTCCACAGGTTACAAAGTTAAGGTAAGTTAAATCAGGTAAGTATTACGAAATTATACTAACACATTTTTATTTTACAGAGGACAGCTACACAGCTAAGTAAGCAGG
Organism: Pholidichthys leucotaenia; assembly: GCA_020510985.1. Classification (NCBI taxonomy): domain Eukaryota; kingdom Metazoa; phylum Chordata; class Actinopteri; order Cichliformes; family Pholidichthyidae; genus Pholidichthys; species Pholidichthys leucotaenia. The sequence goes on from CM035845.1 coordinate 129,505,927, forward strand.
TAAGCATAGCCAAATGAATAGCTAACTAGCTTTCACACGAAGCACCATTACAACACAATATAACTTGGGCTAACAAAGGGCTAAATGACTCAGCAGTTAGCTAAGTACCATTGCAAACGATTAGCCATTAACACCTTTTAATCGCGATCTTTTGATAGCTTAAATTTAGCGTTTTTAACATCATATTCCAAACTATGGTCATCTTAAACAAGTATTACAACAATTTTCAGCATTAACTTACTGTTGGTTCCACTCCTAGGTTAGTACAACCAAATTTCTGGCGAGCACATTTTCACATTGCTTTCATCATGGCAGATTGAACAAAAAAAGGGTTTATGCAGGAAACAGGAAGTAGCTACAATTAAAGGTGCAGTAACGCAAACCACCACTAGAGGGAACATAACCCCACCCAATATCTGACAGGTCAGCACACTCCCCGCTTGGTATACATGTATACCACCATTTACTCTTCTCTAGTGACATCAATAGCACAACATCAGAGATGGGTCTAAGGTACTCTTTAACTACCCCTTGGCTAGAGGTCTTAACTGTGACCTTACGGACCTTGTTGTCTGAACTAGGAATGGCCTTAACTATTCGCCCTAGAGGCCACATGTTGCGCTTTGCTTGATTGTCCTTTATCAAAACAATGTCACCTTCCTGGAGACTGGACTTCTCGGAGGTCCACTTCCTCCGTGGTTGAAGTGTGGTCAGGTACTCCGACCGCCACCTCTTCCAGAAGGAGTCCGCCAAGCTCTGGACCTGGCGCCACTGGACCTGGCTGAGGTGATCCAGGTCGAAGTCTCCCAGGGGTGCAGGACTGACACTCGCCTTCTGGGTGAGCAGAGTGGCAGGTGAGAAGATTTCGGGTACCTCTGCATCGTTGGAGACTGGGACTAGCGGGCGTGCATTCATGATAGCCATAACCTCAGCCATCAAGGTTGTAAGGACTTCATGAGACAATCGGGTAGCACCATCCTTCGCAAGCAGTCCATCCAGTATGCGTCTTGCCACTCCAATTAACCTCTCCCAGGCTCCACCCATGTGTGAAGAATGGGGAGCATTGAAGGTCCATGTACATCCCTGCTCTTGCAGACAGTTCTTGATCTCAGGATCGTCAGTGTTGATTTGAAGCTCGCGGCATGCACCAATGAAATTAGTGCCTCCATCCGACCTTAAGTGCTTGACAGGTCCACGGATGGATAGGAAACGCCTCATGGCGTTGATGAAGCTTGAGGTCGACATGGATTCAATAACCTCAAGGTGCACCGCTCTGGTGCTCAGGCAAGTAAAGATGACTGCCCACCTTTTGCTCTCAGCGGCACCACCTCGTGTCCGCCGAGTGGTGACAGTCCATGGGCCAAAGACGTCGAGCCCTACATGAGTAAAGGGGGGATCCGTTGCCAGCCTATCTGCCGGCAGATCTGACATCTTCTGCACTTCTCTCCGTCCTCTCAACTTCCTACAAGTAACACATTTGAAAATGATGCTGGAGATGAGCTTCCTACCTCCTATTATCCAAACACCAGCGGTACCCAGTGCACCCTCTGTGAAGTGCCGACTCTGGTGGGCTACTTTGTCATGGTAGTGTCGGACCAGGAGAGTGGTCACATGATGGCCGGCTGGTAGGATGAGTGGGTGTTTCTCTTGGTCTCCCAAGTCTGCCCTGCGTATCCGACCTCCGACTCTGATCAATCCATTCTCATCGATGAAGGGGTCAAGCTTTGCAAGGAAGCTTTGACAGTGCACTGTGGAACCCTGAATTAAGCATTTCAGCTCCTCTTCATAAACATCCTCCTGTACAGCCTTGAAGATTTTTGTCTTTGCTTGGGACCGCTCTGTGGCGAGAAGCTGGCTGCATTGATGCCATCCCTTGCAACCATCACTATTCTCTCCAGAGAAAGACTTGGCTACATGAACAAGAAGTGCCATACCTCTTACTAGGCTCTTCCAAGAAGAGAAGCGTTCAAATCTTTCTGAGCCAAGAGGCTGTTCTGTGACTTTGGTAAGTAGACAGGTGGCTTGTGGCCTAACTTCTTTGTCTGTGTCTGCATCAACAAGCTCAAACATTTCAGCCTCCTCAACCTTATCCGTGGCTGACTGCCTGAGAAACTGGGGACCGAGCAACCAGCTGGAAGATGAAAGTTGAGCTGCTGAAAGTGGTCTGGTTCCCTGGTCCGCAGGGTTCTGGTCTGTCAAGATGTACTGCCACTGTTCTGGTTCAGTAGATCCACGAATGCGAGCTACTCGGTTAGCTACGTAGGTGTAGAACCTTCGTGAACTGTTGTGAATGTAGCCCAGCACAATGCGGCTGTCAGTGAAGAACTTGACTGCCTGTAGCTCTATGTCTAATTCAGACTGGATCACTTCTGCCAGCTCAACGGCCAAGACAGCTGCACACAACTCCAGGCGTGGAATGGTGTGCATGGGGTAAGGTGCAAGTTTTGATTTACCCATAACAAATCCTACGTGCCATCTTCCTTCAGAATCTAAGGCACGCAGGTAAGCTACGGCAGCTATCGCTAGAGTTGAAGCATCTGCGAAAACACAGAGTTCTATCCTGTTACAGCATGACAAGGAGGTAGGTAGGTATGATCTGCTAATGCAAAGCTGCTCCAGGTCTGTTAAGGAGTTGATCCATGTTCTCCAGTGTGCCTCTTTCTCTGGTGGGAGAGGCGTGTCCCACTCATACTGTTCAGAGGAGATGTCTCTCACCAATGCCTTTCCCTGGACAGTGATGGGAGAAGCGAATCCAAGGGGATCGTAAAGACTGTTTATGGTGGACAGCATGCCTCTCCGACTAAATGGCTTAATGTCTCTTGAGACTCGGAATGTGAAGCTGTCAGTCTGGAGCACCCAGTTCAGGCCTAAGCTCCTTTGAAGGGGCAATGGGTCTGCTCCCAGATCGAGATCTTTCAGGTCACTTGCTCGTTCCTCCACTGGGAAAGCCTCCATGACCCTCGGACTGTTTGAGGCGATCTTGTGGAGTTTTAAGTTGCTCTCAGCTAGCAGAGCCTTGGTTCGCTGCAGGAGATCGATCACCTCATGCTCCTTGGCCAATGACGTGAGCCCATCGTCGACGTAAAAGTTCCTGAAGATGAACTCCCTTGCATCACTACCATGCTCAGCTTCTCCTTGCTCTGCAGCTCTCCTCAGCCCATAAGTCGCTACTGCTGGAGACGGGCTGTTGCCGAATACATGCACAGTCATCCAGTAGTCAATGATGTCCTTGTCTGGATCATTGTCTTTGTGCCAGAGAAACCTGAGGAAGTGGCGGTGGTCCTCTCTGACCTTGAACCCATAGAACATTTGCTCTATGTCAGCGGTAGCAGCAATTTGTTCTCTTCTGAACCGTAATAGGACTCCTATTAGTGTGTTGTTCAGGTTGGGTCCACTGAGAAGCACATCATTCAATGATGTCCCCTTGTACTCCGCGCTGGAGTCAAATACAACTCTTATTTTCCCCGGCTTCTGGGGGTGGTATACGCCAAATGTCGGCAGATACCAGCACTCCTGCCCGAGCTGTAGTGGAGGAGCTGGCTCGGCCTGTCGGTTGTCAATGACCTTTTGCATAAAATCAAAGAAGTGCTGTTTCATGTCAGGTTTCTTCCTGAATGAGCGTTGGAGGGATTGGAGTGTTTGAGCAGCCTGCTCTCTGTTGCACGGAAGACGCTTACGAGGAGTATGAAAGGGTAGTGGCGCCACCCAGTGGTTTTCATTGTCCATATACACCTCGTCTTCCATTATTCTCAGAAACTCACTGTCATCTACTGACATGGCTGGTTTGTTGTCGGCTGGTGTTGTCTGGAACACACTTTCACCAAGACCATCCCTACATGTCTCTGGAATGGCTTCCTCACTGCGAGTTGGGAACTGAAGGCTGCACTGAATCGGTTCACTGGGTCTCTCCTTGATGTGAATGCTGTTAGTGCAGGGCTTAAAGAAGGAAGGGCGTCCATTTTGGAGGACATGGGTCTTATAAGCATTGACTTCCTGAGTCTTGTGAGTGCCACCCAGACACAGCTCTCCCACTATGACCCAGCCGAGATCAAGGCGCTGAGCGTATGGCGAGTTGTGTGGTCCGTTGCGCTGCTCTCGCACCTTGTGCAAGCTCAAAACATCTCGGCCTAGTAGCAGAAGAATGGGTGCACTGTTGTCAAGTGCAGGGATTTTGTCAGCCACTGGTCTGAGGTGAGGGAAATATTGTGCGCACTCAGGGGTCGGGATCTCTGACCGGTCACCAGGTAAGTATTCACACTCCAGCAATGTGGGCAGTGTGACCTTGGTCTTCCCATCGAGAGATTCCACAATGATGTTGGTTGCTTTCCTTCCTGCAGTCTCCACTCTGCCTGAGCATGTTTTTAGCGTGTAGGGGGATGCCCTGCTGTTAATACCCAACAGACTGAAGAACTCAGATTTCACTAAAGACCTATTGCTTTGGTCATCGAGTACAGCATATACTCTGTGAGACTTGCTTGGATTATCAGCATGGGAAACCTTGACCAAGCAGATTTTAGAACAGGATCTAGGCTGGGGTGCATCGCCACATATCTCTGTGCACTTAGAAGTGACAACAGGAGTTGCTGCAACTTCACTCTCCCCGCTTTGCTCCCCTCCTTGCTCCCCGTTCTGGTCATTCCCAGGTGAGTGCCCAGCCTGCCCATGAGGCGACCATGGTGCTGGACCAGGATGCATCGCTGAAGTGTGCTTGTCACTCTCACACTCTCTGCATTTGAGTGCGGTCTTACAGTCTTTGGCAATGTGCTTGGTGCTGGCACAACATCTAAAGCAGATCGAGTTCTCCTTTAAGTACGCTTTCCTCTCATCCAGGTGCTTTCCTCGGAACCCACGGCATTTCGTGAGCGGATGTGGTTTGTTGTGGATTGGACATTCTTTGTCCGGTTCAGTTTTCTTCACAGATGTGCTGTCCTGAGATGCACCACCTGCGGCTGTGACATCAGTTTTCCTCGCTGTTACAGCGGATGTGTAGATGTGTTTTTGGTCTTTCTCACCTTTTGACTGATTGGGAGTAGAGGAAAGGTTGAATGCGAAACTGGGGTCATTGCGAGTCTTAGCTTGAGAACATACAAATTCCACAAAGTAGCTGAATGGTGGGAAAGGCACATGATAAACTTCCTTGTACCTGGATCCCTGTGTCATCCAGCGTTCACGAAGTGAGAATGGAAGCTTCTCCACAATTGGATTTACCCCTCGAGCTGTATCAAGATACATGAGCCCAGGTAAGAATCCCTCTGACTTAGCAGCTTGTAGCTCTTTTAACAAGTCTCCTAACTCTCTGAGCTTGTGTGTCTCTTTGTTAGAGATGACTGGGAAGGCGTCCAATTTTTTCATTAGGGCACTTTCAATCACCTCTGGGCTTCCATAAGTTTCCTCCAAGCGCTCCCATACCGTCCACACACCTAGTCTAGGATTGTTTACATGCACAGACCTGATCCTCATGGGCATGAGCTGACGACTTGGGCCCCAACCATTTGATCAGTAGGTTGAGCTCTTCTTGCTCCGAGAAGTTAAGCTCCTTTGTGGCTGCTAGGAAGGAGGCCTTCCACGCCCAGTAGTTTTCTGGGCAGTCGTCAAAGGTAAGGAGTCCTGAGCTCACCATCTCTTTTCTCATGAGATACTGGGCCAAGACATGGGTTTGTGTTGATGGAGGTGAGGATTTGTTTCCCTGGTTGGGATGAGAGGCTGGAGGGTTAGCCGCAGTGTCTTTCCTTTTAATGTCAGGGAGAACAGGTGAATGTTCCTGCTTTGGAACAAATGGCTTTGGGGCAGAATGAGGAACGTTGTGTCCAACCATCATGGGCTTGTGTTCATTTCTGTCCACGAAAGACTCATACAGTGAATCTTGTTCCTTAACGCTAGAGAGGTGTGAATTCACCGGTGCTTGATGATCAATTTGTTGCTGTGGAGTTGGGCTTGGTTGCAACCGTGGTGCATGTGCATCGAATGGCTGTGTTTCCACGTAGCATTGTATGCGTCTCACTGGATCATCAAGGGCTAGATTCTGTAGCTCACCAAGAGAGTCGCTGTGTCTTGGATCGAGCTCTGCTGCTGCAGCTTCTTCCAATATAGCTGTCTCTCTTGATGCTGCAGTTGCTTCTTTCTCTTGTTGTAGCACGTGAAGATTTGCGTCTATTGAAGCCCTTTCTTTAATCATGGCAGCCTCTGCTGAAGCCCTTTGTTCCATTATGGCAGCTTCTACTGAAGCCCTTTGTTTCATCATGGCTGCCTCCTTCTCTGCAAAGGATGCTTTGACTTTAGCTGCTTCAGCCTTAGCTCTGGCTCTTGCTGCAACGATGCTGGCAGATGACCGGGTTGATGCTCTGGAGGACTTGTGTGAATTTGAGGCTTGAGACCTTGTCTCCAACTGAGACGGACGGTCCTCCTCACCAGCGTGGCTTATCTTGGCTTGCTTCTGTGTGCTGTTCACCGTATTTCAGCTGCCTATCCCCGCTGCGTGGTCAACATTTTACTATTCTGTCCTGATAATACGGCTGGGTATTGTAGACAGATAGCGAACAATAAAGACAGCAGGCTGGTTCCAGGTTGACTGATTTACTGAAATCAGTTTTTGTCTTGTTTGTTTTGTAAAACTGAAACACAATGAAATATACATAATACAGAATGTTACATAAGAAATAATAATACAACACTCTGTATATAAACAGTTTCTCTTATTACAGGCACTTAACTCAGGTAAGTAATTTGCATTACAGATTCAAACTGAGGTAAGTATTTCACAGTTTCCACAGGTTACAAAGTTAAGGTAAGTTAAATCAGGTAAGTATTACGAAATTATACTAACACATTTTTATTTTACAGAGGACAGCTACACAGCTAAGTAAGCAGGTAAGCATAGCCAAATGAATAGCTAACTAGCTTTCACACGAAGCACCATTACAACACAATATAACTTGGGCTAACAAAGGGCTAAATGACTCAGCAGTTAGCTAAGTACCATTGCAAATGATTAGCCATTAACACCTTTTAATCGCGATCTTTTGATAGCTTAAATTTAGCGTTTTTAACATCATATTCCAAACTATGGTCATCTTAAACAAGTATTACAACAATTTTCAGCATTAACTTACTGTTGGTTCCACTCCTAGGTTAGTACAACCAAATTTCTGGCGAGCACATTTTCACATTGCTTTCATCATGGCAGATTGAACAAAAAAAGGGTTTATGCAGGAAACAGGAAGTAGCTACAATTAAAGGTGCAGTAACGCAAACCACCATTAGAGGGAACATAACCCCACCCAATATCTGACAGGTCAGCACAGTAATCAAGTCGAGATGTGACTAAAGCATGGATGGCTATCTCAAGATCACGACGGCTCAGGAAAGGTTTGGCTTTGGATAACAAACGTAATTGATAAAAGCTCATTTTGACTACATTGTCAATCTGTTTATCAAATTTTAAATGGCTGTCAAAAATCACCCCCAAATTTCTGACAGCTGAACTGAGCCTTAAAGAGAGGGTACCAAAGCCAGCCGTTACAGTATCCCCAAACACAATACATTCTGTTTTTTCTTCATTTAAGTGGAGAAAATTTTGGCTTAACCACAACTTAATATCAATGATGCAATCCAATAGAACACTTTGTGAGTTAGTTTGTTCTGGGTTCAAAGGTAAATAAAGCTGCAAATCGTCTGCATAACAGTGGAAAGATGTTATGCCTGGCTATTATTGACCCGAGTGGCAGCATATATAATGAAAACAGAATAGGGCCAAGAATAGAGCCCTGTGGGACCCCACAGGAGAGAGAGGCACTAGAAAAGGACATGTCACCAATCATTACAGAAAAAGTTCTATTAGAAAGGTAGGATTCAAACCACTTAAGTGCAGTGCCATGGATGCCAACATAGTGATTCAGGCGTGACAGAAGGATAGTGTGGTCCACAGTGTCAAAGGCTGCTGTAAGATCTAGCAGCACTAAGACCACAGGACATTTGGCATCAACAGACATAATATCATTGATTCTCACAAAGATGAATTGCCAGGTTTTAAGAGCTTAGGCAAATATCTGATAAGCCCTGTATCTCTGCTGATAAAGTGGTGGATGGCAGTGTGACCAGGTCGACACTGCAAGTAGTGGAGTTTAATTATTTAAAGACTTATGAAATATTAAGAAACTGTAAATTCAAGTAATTTCAAGGTTTTGGAAAGACTTTGTAATCCATACAATTTCATGAAATTTACAGAATAAGTCAGGCAGCCCTAACATAAACATCAACATAAATGTAAAATATAATGCAGAAATTTACAGATATAAATTTATCTGTTAGAATAATTCTGAGCTTAAATTATTCAAAGTCAAAAAATCAGGCGGAATATTGGATTTGGGTACATTTATTATAAAAAATAAATTAAAAAAAAGAAAAGTTTCAGTTCAAATTTAACCTCAAATGGCCATTTTTGAGGGAGAGATTACAAAGCATGGCCTTCCGCACACACATAGAATCTCTAAAGGTACATTCTTTAGGTTTGGTATATATGGGCAATAGAAAGGAGGGGGAGGAGAGGGGTAAGAGGAGGAAGGGACAGAGAGAGAGAGACAGTCCTGATAAGCAGGTCAGCATGACGCATGAGAACTTATCCGGGGTGATAAGCAAATGAAGAAACATCACAGACATTCTGGAGACAAGAGTGTCTATAAACCTAATCTACACAAGCTAGGAGTCCCTGTGCATTCCTGTGACCCAAAGTAAAACAGGGCATATCAAAGAGATTATCAATGTAGCTTAGATCATCCTTTATGCATGTACTGACCCTCAGTCTGAATTCTCTGAAGGCCAATAATTGCTCACAGAAACATGCCAAGAATATATGAACTTATCCTACATGGAATGCACATATAAACATTAAACATGGCATATGAAAGGCATGATACTTCTCAAGAATAATAATACATTATTAATAACAATAATAATGTGGATAATATGGAATTTTTCTATCAGGTTAATTTAACAACTTTATTGCAACAGCAATATAAAACATTAATAAAAGTCATGAGCATAAATACTTGAAAAGAAGTGCTTGTAAAATGATAATAAAATAGAATGAGCAAATAAAAATTTAAAAAAATGATTTTTTCCAATTATAATAAAAATAATGAATGCAAAATTAATTCAATTTCTTAATTTACTGAAGACTCACAGTAATTCAGGCGGGTAAGTATGCTGTATGAAAGCTCTGTCAAGTCAACTGGATTCAAATAATTTTACTTCTGAAATGTTTCACCATCCATCCAAATTCTATGGTAATACCAAGCAGCATATATGTGTGGTTTTTTCCCCACAGTGCAATTTTTGAATTTTTTATTTTATTATTTATTTTTACACTATTATTTTACAAACTTAAATAGTGCTCATTTTGTTTATTTTTCAAAATTATGCTGCATAGTATTACAGCGGGCAGGGAGTCTATTTTTACATGGACATAAGTAACCGGATTAAAAGCCTGATCAGAATAAAAATGATTCATGTAAAAATGGAATATTCTAACCCGATCACGCTCATTCGGATCAAAATTTCATTCCAAATGAGAGGGGTAGTTTATGCCGATTGTTAATCCGAATGGTGCGCATGAAAACATTCCGAACGTAGGGCAGAAAATATGTTTACTGCGCATGTCTGTACACCAGCCGTACGTCGACGTGACATATTTCCGCCTTAGCAGCAGCAAGTGGAAAACATAGCGGGAGTAAAACAAAACTGGTCTGTATCGTCCTGCTGTCTCCCTCTGTTCGTCATATGCAGAAGTATGTACTTGTAGCTTAATTACGGAGACCAGCAGAAGCAAAAGTACAGTCTGAATAACACAGTACAAGTCAATTTCGACACGAAGCGGGGCTTGCTAACACCGGAAGTTGCTTCTTCTACTATTTTTGGAATGTCGAAATGTCGACGTGCGGCGCATGTCAAAATGATTTATTCCATTCAAACGTGTGACACATGGAAACGCACGTCCTAATCATATCAGCTTTTTCAGGATCCATGTAAACAGTAAAATTCTGATCTGAATTGTAATCAGATTGAAGAAATTTTGCCCATGTAACTTGCTTGACAGGGGAAATGCAGCATGAATAAGGCTTGAAAGGATGAGTCTGAATGAGGCTGCGCAGTGCGCAGTGAGTGTTTGGCTCTGACATCTGATAGGCTGCTATAATCACGTGACACGGCAGCTCGTCTGTTATGCCTGGGCTGGTTCTTCACCGGTTTACACACATAACTTCAATACATACAACTAAAAAAAACCATAACTTTAATGTGTAAAACTCTCAGAAGTGAAAACAAAATTGCACGTTTTGTATCGATACAGTGGTATCGCGATATTTTAAAAGTACCGATACCAAAGTATCGACTACCTAGCAAGGAACGGTTCTCCAGCAGTTAGCTCCGTTGGCTAATAACTACCTAGCATGGCTTCGCCTGTGATTAAAACAGCGATGCAACAGGTAAAAGGTGATCAGGCAAAATGAAGTAGGAGAAACAGGGCGGTAAAACAAAAAACAGTCAAAAACCAATGTACCAAATCCAAGTCAAGTACCAAAGGCAGAACAGAAAACTTTTATTAATAGTAATTACATATTTTTTCTGAACACCTCCATACTCAGGAATGCACACACTCGTACCCTCAGGAAAGCACGTTTAAAATCTGAGGCCATTCTGACAAACGGTTTAAGAGATGTGCGTGGACAGACAGACAGACACACAAACACACAGAGATCTGCTGAATTTATAGATAGATTACACACACCGCTGAAGAGAGAAATGGCATTTCAATTCTCCTGTATGTCCTGTAAGTATAGTAGTATTGACAAATAAAATCTTTGAATCTTGAATCTTGAGTGGCTGCGGGAGCAGATGATAATGGCAGAGGATGACCTGACATTAGACGAGGCTGTGAGGAGGGCGTCCCAAATGGAAATGGACATCCAGCTATCAATGCAGCTAATGCCACCTAACCAACAAGCCCCTCATCTGGCCCCACGAGCAAAGGCCATCACCACCGCCACCCAGTGCTCCAACCCCGCATCTCCCTGCTACAACCAGAAAAAGAAGGGTAGGAAATGGGACAACACAGGTGAGTGCCTACCCTGCAATGACTGTGGTTTATCCAGACACCAGACTCAATCACCCGCCTGCCCAGCCGAGAGGCAGAAATGCTACCGTTGTAAGAAGCTTGACCACTTTGCTAGAGTTTGCTGCCCAACCTTCGCAAAGTCAACATTCGCAATTCGCCAGTCAGGCCCAATTACTAGTCACATAGTTGGCACCAAAAGCTGGCCGTTCAAATGGTGCATAGTGTAGCTGGATGGTGTCAACATGCCGCTGCTGCTGGATACGGCAGCCTCAAGGCCTTTTCTGAGCGTGGTTACGGTCAGGAAACTGTTTCCCCGAAAGGCCATCACAGCTAATGCAGAGGACTTATTCGGGTGCGGGCACGTCAGAATCAGCATAGTAGGGACGGTCACCTTTTCTGTACACTGCAGCCCTAAAACCATTCCGTTGCTCACCTTCCAAGTAACACACCGAGGGGCCAACCTGCTGGGCATCAACCTGATCAGTGAACTGGGTTTCTCCATCACCGACCCTAAGGGCTCTACCGTTCTGACAGTTTCCTCATCCTGGCAGCACCATTGGCTGCTGCTTGTCGCGGGACTGGGATGCTTCACCTCTTTCAACCACTGACTGCTCATTGATCCAACGGTGTCACCAAAAATTCAGCCTTTCCGCTGACTTCCCCTCTCACTGTGGAACGATGTCACAGCAGAACTGCAGAAGCTTTTGGATGCCGGCATCATCGAGCGGGTGAACACTTCCCCCTGGAACTCCAACTTGGTGGTGACAAAGAAGAAGTCAGGTTTCCTACGACCATGCATTGATCTCAGAATGGTGAACAAGGTGGTGATCACTGACAGCGGCATTCCATGGCTCGAAAGTTTTTTCCAAACTGGACGTCCGCCAAGGCTACCTACAGGTCCCCCTTCATCCAGACAGCCACAACCTAACAGTCTTCATCACCCACATGGGTGTGTTCAGGTACATCCGCATGCCTTTTAGCCTCAGTTCCAACCCGAGCTGTTTTCAAAAAATCATGGCTACCATCTTCGCCGATCTCGCAGGGGTGGTGGTGTACTTGGATGACATTATGGCGCACAGCACAACATCAGCTTCCCACGACGCCCGCCTTGATAAGGTAATGGTGCTAGCAAAACACAGCCTCACACTCAACCGGGAGAAGTGCATCTTTGGCGCAACGACAATCAAGTTCGTGGGTTTCCGCCTGACTGTTGAGGGCCTGAGCCCCCTGCACTCAAATGTCGAGGCGGTACTGCAGCTACCCAAACCATCATGCCCCACACAGCTTTCATCCTTGTTGGGCATGGCGAACTTTTATGGGCGCTTTATTCCCCGTTACTCAGAGATGATATGCAGCTGAAAACTTTTTTGTTTAACGAGGCTTTCTGTTGAATTTCAATTCAACTGCTTTTCAATGGTATGTTTGATATTTTTAAAATCTTTTAATCTTGTTTTTTAATTTGTTCTCTTTATTTTTTTCTTTTCTCTTTAATGGTGTCTAAGTTTTTTTTATTCTGTTTTATTGTACAGAGCTTTGTAATTATATGTCTGTGAAATGCGCTTTACAAATAAACTTTACTTACTTACTTGCTTACTTACGATAGAGGCATTGCGCACCCTCCTGAAGCAGGATGCACCCTGGGTGTGGACCCCGGCATGCTCCACCACCATCAGCCAACTGAAGACACAGCTCACCTCTCCACCAGTACTTGCCCACTTTGACCTATAGAGCTCCATGTTCATGACATGTGATGCTTCCAACACAGCAGTAGGAGTTGTTTTGTCACAACTTCAAAGGGGAACTGAGCGCCCTGTAGCATTTGCTTTGAAGTCGCTCACTTTGGCCGACCAGAAGTACTCAGTGGGGGACAGGGAGGCACTGGAATGCGTTTGGGCATGTGAACGCTGTGACGTGTACCTTTATGGACGACGCTTCACACTGTGGACAGACCATAGAGCCGTCATGGCGCTGCTGGAAACATCAGGGTCGGGGCACAAACCTCTGTGCATCTACAGGTGAACAGAAAAACTACAAGCATACAACTTTAACACCCACTTCACGCCGGGCAGAGAAAACATAGTGGCGGATCTCTTGTCCCGAACTACACCTAATCCCACTCCAAACGATGACCAAGACCCACTGGAGCCAGAGCTGATCCATATGCTGTATGGGCCACTCTAAAATGCTGTCTCCCTGCAAGAGCTCCAGGCAGTACCTGACCAGGACCCGACACTGACCCAGCTGTGCACCTTTATTAGCGAGGGCTGGCCTGCCAATGTGCCATGGGAACTAGCACCTTTCCACAGAGTTAGGGACGATTTATGATGCTGGAATGATGTCTGAGTGGCAAAAGGGCACTGCATGGTGATTCCATAGGCATTAAAAGGCTGCATCCTGACCATGGTACAGGAGGGCTCCCTGGGCGCCATCAGAGTCAAACAGCAGTGTAGGGGCTCAGTCTGGTGGCCAGGCATTGACAAGGATGTGGAGATCATGGTGAAACACTGTATGCCTTGCCTAGCCAGCAGAAAAACTGGTGTGCCACCACCCCCACCCCTGCAGCCACTGCCATGACCATCGGCCCTGTGGAAACACATCCATGTAGACATATACAGCAAACTACATAGTGCCTCCCCCCTGCACCAACACTTTCTATTTGTGGCCTACGATCTCCACTCAAAATGGCCTGAAGTATTGCCCAGCGACTCAGTCACCACCAACGCAGTCACGGATTTCCTCACCTCCCTTTTCGCCCTCTGGGGCATGCCGGACACAATCACAACAGACAACGGATCACAATTCACCTTAGTGGACTTCACAGTCTTTGTGAGGAAAGAGACACCAAGCACATAAGAACTGCTTTCTACCACCCTCAGGTGAATGGGGGGGGGGGGGGGGGCTGTTGTTGGTGGTGGAGAGTTTCAACCAGAACCTCAAGAATGGTCTCAGGGCACACCTAGTGGATGGGCTTCTGTTTTCGGCCGCACTACAGAGCACCCTGCTACATTACAGATTGATGCCTCACGCCACGACGGGCAGCTCCCCAGCTCTACTAATGCCAGGACATGAGATGTGCCTTCTCCTGGACTGACTACGCCCTCCCATCGGATGCTACCTTGACAGGGGGAGAGTGGTCGAACAATGGCAACCTATGAAGCAAAGGTTTGACAGGAAATGCCGGGCGAAGCGACTCGGGCTTGCAGTACTGGATTGGGACCAGATCCAGTGCCTCAACCGCACCCACAAACTGTAGTCGTTTTGAACAGTGCTGATGCAGATCACAGTGCAGTTGGGCCCAGCCACCTTTTGTCTTACGGATGGGTCACGATGGCATGCCAGTCACCTCAGAAAAGTGACACCGACTTCGGCCCCGGATGAGGAAACGGCTGCAGACACAATGGGTTCGGGCTGGGACTTCAGCGACACAAGACCCACAATTCCCAAAGAGCGTCCGCTGGAGCCTGCGGTGGCAGCACAACTCAAGTGCCGTTCGGCCTAAGTTTGGCAGAGACCCCGCCACCTAAAGGACTTTGTGACTAACTTTTGAATATTTGGGACTATTATGTTGTTAGTTAGGACGTGAGTGGCCAAAATGGCAGAATAATCCACGCAGGCACACCAATAGTCTACCCAGGTTCCCAGTTAGTGGTTAGAAGTTCTTTGAATTTTTCGGGGGTGGGGGGGTGAATATGATGTTTTGACGGGGTGGCTCGGCGTAGGTGACATCATTATGTGGCGAACTGGCTGTGGTGCAGGGTGGAATAATCAGTTGTGTGTTGAATAAAAGAGAGTTGGTTCACGTCTGCCGTCGGCACCTCATTCTTAGACACAACATGTAGGATTCATTTTCAGTTGTTTATTTTTTTGTTATTACTTTTTTTTTTGTTATTACTTCTAGACACTAGGTGGAACACTTTTGATTGGTTGAAGGTCATTTTGTTAACTTAAGGAACTGTTGCGGCATGCACAGGTGCTGTTAATTATGGGGACAAACATTTTATTGACTGTGAACACACAAGAGTAAAGATTAGAAATTGATATTGGTTTGTATTTTTATTTTATAGGAGAGTTTACTTTAATAAATGGATGTTGGACACTGGGTTTTGGTTCTCATGCTGTTACACACCAAGATGTGTCTTTAGTGGCTGGTAGTGTCTGCTTGGACTGGCTAAACAGACATTATATACTGCTCTCTCATAGTTCCATATATGACATATGGTGTTGAAGTATGGGGTAACACCTATACTACAGTCACTAACCCAGTATTTCTTCTACAAAAAAGCGATACGGATTGTAAGTGGAGAATATTTCAGAGAACCAACAAATCATCTATTTATAAAACTGAATTTATTGAAATTTAAGAAGTTAGTGAACTTCAAAATTTTACAAATTATGTGTAAAATAAATAACAGTCTGCTACCTTCAGGAATCCAGGGGTTGTTCAAAATTAGAGAAAGTATGTATCATCTGAGAGAACTTTTTATGTTCGAAAAGCCAAAGATAGGAACAAATGCAAAAAAAATAAATAAAAACAGTTTCTCTTTTGTTGGGGTGAAACTATGGGATTGCTGTGCAGATGATTTGAAAACATGTACCACACTTGTTATGTTCAGGAGGACGTTAAAGCTCAATTTAATAGAGGAATTTACAGTAAATCTGCTTAATTGATAAAGAATCACTTTATTTACTTAAATTTACACATTGATGACTTCTTCTCATTTTTTTATGTTTTGTGATTATCCTTTACTGGATTAAGCAAAAGGGGTAGGCATAAATAAGCTTTGCTTCAGTCTACCCCCTTTTTCTATGCTTTGAAATGTTTATTTTTTTCTTTCTTTGGCTGAAAGATTGATGTTTACTTTTGTAAAATGATGGTTATTTGCTTTGTTTTAATTTTTGATGGATGCACAGAAAGAAAATAAACTAACTACTCAGAGGTCACTAGATTTTCCCCAAAAAAGTCCTGGGAATGTGAGCACAGGAGAGGTTTCTTTTTTAAAAAACCTCTGAGCACTTTTAAGAGGATAATTCATCACTGTAACATTGCAGATAAGTAAGAAAACATGGAAAAGCCCTGTAACGTAATTGTAAAGTGTCCAAGATATGGAAGACTAAGAAATAAAAACAAAACAATAAATGCTACAGAGTTTTATAAACAAATTAAATAAACAACAATTAAGTTTTCTGATACTCGCAGTTCATACTGTACTGTGGGTAGAAGTGGGCAGAGTGACCAGAAATTTTAAAAGTAGCACTACCTTTTTATATTAATTACTCCAGTATAAGAACAGTCGCCAAAGAAATGGCCTGAGATATGAAAGCAAAAGCAACTCAAAGTACCACCAAATGTACTTGAGAAAAAGTTTTTCACACAGATGAACTCAAGTAAGAGTAAAAACTATCCTACAGAACTCACAAAAGTACAATTTTGTGAAAAGGTTACTTGACTACAGGTACTTGACTAAAAATACTTGTTTCCCACTTTTGAGCAAGTTACTTAAGAAGACAACTGAGAAATGTTGTGCTACTCAGGACACCCACTGCAACTTGTACTGAATATTTGAGAGTGAAGTCAAGGTTGGATTAGCATCATTGGGATGCCATGGTAGGGCACCAGGGTGTGCTCATGTGTCAGCTGTTCTGAGTCTTCATCCAAACAAAAAAAGATGTCAACAGAGGTCTGTACAGGATGAAAACAAGTAGAGGAGACAGCACAGCAGTGCATAAAAGATCATTTGACCTCAGACAGCTTTTAACACTGAGTACACAGACTTTTTGTTTTTAATATGCAGATATGCTCACCTTAGCCAATGAGGAACAGCCAATCCAGAAAAAAAAAAAATCTTAAAGGAAAATTGGTCTTTAGATTAGTTACTTGTTTCAGTCAGTAGATAAATGCAGGAATTTCACCAAAGCCTGTAAAATATAAATTAGAATTAATCTGAACTTTAAACCTAAGTTTAACTGTCAGTCCAAAACACTGAATGAAGACATAAGGGTAGATAAGGATAAGGGGGATAAAGACTTGTACTTGCATGTACATACAGTAGAACTTTTTCTTGTCACAAAGACCACTCAAAGCACTTAAACCACTGTAATAGAAGCATATTTAATGCCAAAGATATTCAAGGTGCACTGTGTGACTTTTTAACCCTTTTTTTTACCCCTCAGCCTTTAAAAAGGCTGATGGGGTATTTTCATCACCCTGGCAGGAGGATTGGCGGCAGTGATGGTAACAACAGCAGTGACAACACTTAACCTTGCAAACACGATAACTACATAAAAAATGATGTAGGTTTTTCATATTGATACTATACGAGGGGGAGCTGAAAAGTTCATAGGCTGAAAAGTTTATAGTGGTTAAGTTTGACCAAATGTAGTTTATTTTTCAACCGCAGAGATCCAAGTGCTGCAACAGCAATTGAAGAAGTGTGTGGACCGAAGGGGAGACTATGTTAAAAAATAAACCATATTTGATCAAATTTGACCACTATAAACTTCTCAGCCTATAAACTTTTCAGCCCCCCCCCCCATAGATACAGTTGAAACCAGTTTACATACACTGTATAAAAACATGCATAACCTTTTTTCCCCTCACTGTCTTACATTAAATCAGACAAAAAGTTGTCCTGTTTTAGGTGAATTAAAATTACCAAAATTATTTCTATTTGCTAAATAATTTTTATATCTGCTAAATATTTTTTAGAGATTGATTTACCTTTTGTTCTTATTAAAGACAAAAATAGAAAGGAGATGTATTTACCTTCTTAACATGTTTTGACTGTGCACTGCAGAACTTCCTCAGAAGAGTCAGCTGATTGCTGCCAGGTGTCATTTTATCAGCTGACTTTCGTAGGCGGGGCTAACCCAGCAGACCTGTCAGATCCACTGAGCCGGCCCCGCTTTAGCCGCCAGATGGTCTCTGGAGAATGTGGTTTAGAGAATTTATTACTTTCTTCAAAATCAGAAGTTAAGATGACTATGCCTTTAAACCATTTGGGAAAGCCCAGATGATGATGTCATGGCTTTGGAAGCTTAATTAAGGTTAACTGACAACATTTGAGTTAATTGGAGACACACCTCAAACACACTGCTTCCTTGTGTGACATCATGGGAAAATTGAAAGAAATCAGCCAAGATGTCAGGAAGAGAATTGTGGACTTCCACAAGTCTGGTTCATCCTTGGGTACAATATCCAGATGCCTGAAGGTGCCATGTTCATCTGTTCACACAAAAGAAATGGGTTCTGTGTCCCAGAGATTAATGTGTTTTGGTGCAAAATGTCTGTATCAACCCCAGAACAAAAACAAAAGCAAAAAATCTTATGAAGATGCTGGCTGAAGCTGGTAAAATAGTGCCATTATCCACAGTGAAATGAGTCCTGTACAAACATGGGCTGTGACAAGAAGCCATTACTCCAAAAGCAACAAAAAAGTCAGATTACATCTCAAACAGGTTCATTTTGTCTTCTTATTAATAAAACTGATATTGTTCTTCTATTAAGACAAAGCAAAGGCGTGTTTCATACCTTTGACGTGTTTCGACTGTCACCTGCAGTCTTCTTCAGAAAGTGTTGTCTGATGTCTGTGACGTGTCACATCAGCTGTTTTATCCTTTCCATTGGCATGACTGTCCTGACAGATTTGACAGATCTACCAGGTCAGTCACTCCCCGCCGTGCAATGGTCTCTGGAAAAGAGAGTCCCAGGTGTGCCATCCAGAGACCTGGATAATGGGGAGTTCTTTGGAGCTCAATGTTTCCAAGACAAAGGAGCTGTGTTGTGGGCAGAACAAATATGTGATGATTCTTCTCACTCTCTGGTTTGAACCCTGATGTTGAGTGGTCAGACTGTGGAGCAGGTTGAGGCCTTCAGGTACCTTGGTATAGAGATTGACAGCCTTTTGTCCTTCTGTCAACATATAGATGAAGTGTGCAAGAAGATTCAACGTCTGTTTTTGCTGAGGAAGCTTAGAAGCTTTGATGTCTGGAAGGACATTTTAACAACTTTATATAAATCACTTATTGAATCGGTACTCACTTGTAACATTATATCCTGGTTTAGTTTCACTACAATGAGGGACAAATTGAAGCTTTGTTGGATAATTAACCAAGCAAGTAAAATAACTGGAAAGACACAAAGTCAACTATCAGAACTGTGCACTCAATCAGTAGAAAGGGAAGCTAATTTCATTGTAGATGACTCTACACATCCACTGCACCAATCCTTTCAATTACTACCATCAGGATATTGTTACAAAGTCTCTGGCAAAAAAAAAAACCTCTATTGGAACTCTTGTCCCAACTACCATAAAGATTTCAAACAACTAATAAGCAAACATAGAGTTCTAAATTCAATAATTTAGTATGTTGTCATTTCTTTTCTAAATTTAAATTATATTAATAGGTTTGTATGCTGTGTATTTTATTATTTCACTATTGTATAGTTGGTATATCTTGTGTTGTCATATGTGTTGAGACAATAAACTTTTCTAATCTAATCTAATCATGCTGTGGGGTGTTTTGCTTCAAGAGGGACTGGTGTACTTCACAAAATACAGTGGTGTGAAAAAGTGTTTGCCCCCTTCCTGATTTCTCATTTTTTTGTATGTTTGTCTCACTTAAATGTTTCATATCATCAAACAAATTTAAAAATTAGACAAACATAACACAAGTAAAGACAAAATGCAGTTTTTAAATGAAGGTGTTTATTATTAAGGGGAAAAAAAATCCAAACCGACATGGCCCTGTGTGGAAAAAGTGATTGCCCCCTAAACCTAATAACTGATTGGGCCACCCTTAGCAGCAACAACTGCAATCAAGCGTTTGTGATAACTGGCAATGAGTCTTTTACTTTTTCTCTTCTTTTTTTTTCCTGAAAATGAGTCTTTTACAGTGCTGAGGAGGAATTTTGGCCCACTCATCTTTGCATAATTGTTATTCAGCCACATTAGAATGTTTTCTAGCATGAACCACCTTGTTAAGATCATGCCACAGCATCTTAATTGGATTTAGGTCAGGACTTTGACTAGGCCACTCCAAAGTCTTCATTTTGTTTTTCTTAAGCCATTCAGAGGTGGACTTGCTGGTGTGTCTTGGATCATTGTCCTGCTGTAGAACTCAAGTACGCTTCAGCTTCAGGTCGCAAACAGATGGCCGGACATTCTCCTTCAGGATTTTTTGGTAGACAACAGAATTCATGGTTCCATTTACCACAGCAAGTCTTCCAGGTCCTGAAGCAGCAAAACAGCCCCAGACCATCACACTACCACCACCATATTTTACTGTTGGTATGATGTTCCTTTTCTGAAATGCTGTGTTACTTTTACGCCGGATGTAATGGAGCACACACTTTCCAAAAAGTTCACCTTTTGCCTCGTCAGTCCGGAGAGTATTTTACCAAAAGCCTTGAGGATCATCAAGATGTTTTCTGGCTAAACTGAGACGAGCCTTTATGTTCTTTTTACACAGCAGTGGTTTTCACGTTGGAACTGTGCCGTGCAGGCCATTTTTGCCCAATCTCACTCTTATGGTGGAGTCATGAACACTGACCTTAACTGAGGCAAATGAGGACAGCAGTTCTTTGGATGTTGTTGTGGGGTCTTTTGTGACTTCTTGGATGAGTCATCACTGTGGTCTTGGGGTAATTTTGATCAGCTGGCTACTCCTGGGAAGGTTTATCACTGTTCCATGTTTTCGCCATTTGTGGATAATGGCTCTCGCTGTGGTTTGCTGGAGTCCCAAAGCTTTAGAAATGGCTTTAGAACCTTTTCCAAACTGATAGATCTCAATTACTTTGTTTCTCATTTGTTCCTGAATTTCTTTGGATCACAGCATGATGTCTAGCTTTTGAGGATCTTTTGGTCTACTTCACTTTATCAGGTAGGTCTTATTTAAGTGATTTCTTGATTGAGAACAGGTGTGGCAGTAATCAGGCCTGGGTGTGGCTAGAGAAATTAAACTGAGCTTTCCAAAGATATGATAAACCACAGTTAATTTATGTTTTAACGGGGGGGGGGGGTCACTTTTTCACACAGGGCCATGTAGGTTTGGATTTTTTTACCCTTAATAATTAAAAAAACACCTTCATTTAAAAACTGCATTTTGTGTTTACTTGTGTTATCTTTGTCTAATATTTAAATTTGTTTGATAATCTGAAACATTTAAGTGTGACAACATACAAAAAAAAATGAGAAATCAGGACGGGGGCAAACACTTTTTCACACCACTGTAGATGCATCATTAGGAAAGAACATTACGTGCAAATATTGAATCATCATCTCAAGACATCAGCCAGGAAGTTAAAGCATGGGCGCACATGGATCTTTCAAATAGACAATCATCTTAAGGATACCACCAAATTAGTTACAAAGTAGCTTAAGGACAAGGTCAATGTTTTGGAGTGGCCATCACAAAGTACTTATCTCAATCCCACAGAAAATTTGTAGGCAGAGCTGAAAAAATGTGTGCGAGCAAGTGTAACCCTTGCCTTATGTTAATTAGGTAAAGGAAATTATTAAGTGTAGACCAGTTGCTAGGTTCGTAAGGGTTACAATAGAGAATTAGAGTGAGTGTGGAATGAAATAGCTGGAGGCGAGAAATGAGCAATTCATATCTGTTATTAATAAAGATAAAAGGAGCAAAATATACAAACAATGTACAAATATACAAATATAACAACGGCCGGCATGAAATAAAACCCCCAAAATGTCCTACTGAGCTCAGTGTTTGGTTGTCCTCTCGGTTTAGTTGTTTGACCAGTCTAGATATCTTGTATCTCCAGACTCAAGTTTCTTTTCCTTTTTCTAAAGCAGCAGCTTGAGTTGTTACCACTTCGGATGCTGTGTACTGGAGAGAGGAAGGATGTCCTTCAATCGAGATCCTGGTCAGATCTCGGTTCAATCTCGGTTCAGTCTCGGGTCAGGCTCGCCATCTCCATTCGGAGAGAATCCAGGATCCAGAAGGTTCTTGATCAGCAACCAAAAAAACCTAGCCTGCACAACAATAATGGTATTATTGTTTACAGCTAGAGTAATTCGTTTTCCAATCCCTTCTTATATAACACCATAGCTTAGTGTTTAAATTCTTCTCTCATATTACTATTATTACAATCCAGCAATATAGTAATATCTTACATTTCACATCTTACATCTTACATGCATGTGTTCTTTTCTCACAATCTCTCTGGTAGCACATGAAATACCCTTTTTTTCATGTAACCAATTAAATGAATTCCTCTTTTTATCTCTGCATCATTTAACCATGAAATTATGATTAATCCTTTCTAATCTTGTCTTTGTAATTCATGAAATGAAATACAATTAATTTATCACATAACCAGAGAATATACTGTCCCATTACTTCCAATATTCCCTTTTTAAAATCAGTAAAACCCGGTCTGAGCTACTGGGTTTAGCATAACCTATGCTTTTACATAGGAGACAACACCATGTGCTTTTAGCATCAAACTACACATTACATTTGACAGAAATAGTGCATAAGAACTAAAAGTACTTCAGCATACTGTTGGGAACTGAAATCACATTTAGGAAAACCATACAGACACAAAGACAGCCTTTTCCATTGCTTTTAAGCAGGAAAAAAATCCACTCGCGATTAGCATTAGCATAACGCTAACATTAGCATGTATTTCACTCTCCAAGATGAGGTCTCAGTGTGAACACAGCAAAAGACACCGCTTCACGGCCTCTCAAGCTCGTGCTCCCGTCAACTTAGGATAATAAAGGTTGCAAATTAGCTTTTGGAGAGTGTTTAGATCCATTTATAGCATCTTTCTGAATTAACTCACCAAGAAGAGGTATCAGTGTGAACCAGACCGCTCACAGCCTCTCTTGTCCGCTCTCATATCGTGAAAGACCGACGACCAGCAGAGCGCCTCAGCACTTTGCTCGGAAGGCGGGGCTAATATCGCTGTTAACGAATGGAAAGACCCAGATCACCCAACGTCACCATGAAACGGGAATTTAAAAGTTGGATAACGAGGATTGCACTTCCTCTTCCCAAAATAACCGTTTTTCAAAAGAAAATCACACACTTTCAGTAATACAAATGAAATCTGAGAAAAAGGGTCATTTTCTCAGCTGGGTTACGCAAGGGAGTCTACAAATGTGACTCAGTTACACCAGCTCTGTCAGGAGGAATGGGCCAAAATTCCAGCAAACTATTGTGAGAAGCTTGTGGAAGGACCAAAAGGTTTGACCCAAGTCATACAGTTTAAAGGCAATGCTATCAAATACTAAGCGAATGTATGTAAACTGCTGACTTTGAAGAAATCAACAAAAGAATCTCTGAAAAATTATATAGCAAATATAAAAATTATTTAGCAAATAGAAATAATTTTCATAATCCTAACTGACCTAAAACAGGAAAAAATTAGTCTGATTTAATGTCAGCCAGTGAGAAAAAAGTTATGTGTCTATTTATAGAGTGTTTGTAAACTTCTGGTTTCAACTGCGTATGAGAAATCTCAGACAAGTTTGAACAAATGTGAACTTTTTCCAAAATCATGTACATGCAATAACTACAGAGAGAAAGAAATGATGTACACTGTTGAAATTAATACTATTGTTGTATCTAAGACAAATTGGACAGGTTGCACCCTCACCTCTGACCATGAGTTTGGGGTGAAAAGGTCAAAAGTGCTGGACCGATAGGGGTGGTACCTTCCTGCAATGTGGGCTGCCTCCAACATATGTATGTGTGTGTGTGGGGGGGGGGGGGGGGCTTCCCCTGTGGCTCCCCACTCCTTGCTATTGCCTTCCCTGGGTGTGGGTGCCTGGTGGCTCCTGGCCGCTTAGTGGCTCGGCGTCCCCTGGCCCTCCCCCCCGGGGCGGGTGCCTGGCTGTCCTGGAACTTGGTTGTGCTAGGGCATTTGTGCTCTGTGAGGGCTTTGGGTTTCCCAGGAGCTGGGGGCGCTGGCTTGATTGCTCATGGTTCCGGGGTGACGTTGCTGTGGCCTGCTATCCTCTTTGTATGTTTCCTGGCAAAACACATGCACACACTCTCTCTTGCGCGCACTTGTGCACGCACACACACACACACACACACAAACACCCACACTCACATATGTCTCTGTTCTCTTACAGGTGCAGATATCAGGGTTGTGATGAGATCTCAGATGCAAAAATTGTTGTGTTTGTTCTTCTTTCTTTCTCTCCCCTCCCCACCCTCTCACCTCTCATCTCTTCCAACCACTTTATAGCTTTTCAGTTCCCTCCCCATTCCCCCTGTCAGGTCCCCCATAAGTTAAACAATTTAAATGAAGTATTTAAGTTGTTACATAGCAAGCAGAGTCTATAAATACTATTTGAGTAAAGTTCCTTATGGCAAAGTAAATCTGTTTGGCACAATAAGGCAATCAGTTATTTGTTCTGCTTACCAAGCTGCTGGACAGGACAGGGTAAGAAAAAAAATGGTACACAGGTTCACCCTGACTTCTGCCTATGGGTTTGTGGTCAAAAGGTCAAGGTTAGCATTCTCTATGCCCTATTAATATCGACCAAGTAAATTAGGGTCACCAATTTACGCACACACATATACAGTGCATCCGGAAAGTATTCACAGCGCTTCACTTTTTCCACATTTTGTTATGTTACAGCCTTATTCCAAAAGGGATTAATTTTTTTTCCACACAAATCTACACACAATATCACATAATGACAATGTGAAAAAAAGGGGTTTTTTGAGATTTTTGCAAATCTATTAAAAATAAAAAAAACTAAGAAATCACATGTACATAAGTATTCACAGCCTTTGCCATGAAGCTCAAAATTGAGGTCAGGTGCATCCTGTTTCCACTGATCATCCTTGAGATGTTTCTACAGCTTCATTGGAGTCCACCTGTGGTAAATTCAGTTGATTGGACATGATTTGGAAAGGCACACAGCTGTCTATATAAGGTCCCACAGTTGGCAGTGCATGTCAGAGCACAAACCAAGCATGAAGTCAAAGGAATTGTCTGTAGACCTCTGAGACAGGGTTGTCTCAAGGCACAAATCTGAAGAAGGGTACAGAAAAAAAATTCTGCTGTTTTGAAGGTCCCAATGAGCACAGTGGCCTCCATCATCCATAAATGGAAGAAGTTCAGAGCCACAAGGACTCTTCCTAGAGCTGGCCGGCCGTCTAAACCGAGCAATCGGGGGAGAAGAGCCTTAGTCAGGGCTGTGACCAAGAACCCGATGGTCACTCTGTCAGAGCTCCAGCATTCCTCTGTGGAGAGAAGAGAACCTTCCAGAAGGACAACCATCTCTGCAGCAATTCACCAATCAGGCCTGTATGGTAGAGTGGCCAGATGGAAGCCACTCCTTAGTAAAAGGCACATGAGAGCCCGCCTGGAGTTTGCCAAAAGGCACCTGAAGGACTCTCAGACCATGAGATAAAAAATTCTCTGGTCTGATGAGACAAAGATTGAACTCTTTAGAGTGAATGCCAGGCGTCATGTTTGGGGGAAACCAGGTACCCCTCATAAGTACGCCAATGTTGGTAGCAGCATCATGCTGTGGGAATGTTTTTCAGCGGCAGGAACTGGGAGACCAGTTGGGATAGAGGGAAAGATGAATGCAGCAATGTACAGAGACATCCTGGATGAAAACCTGCTCCAGAGTACTCTTGACCGTAGACTGGGGAAACAGTTCATCTTTCAGCAGGACGACGACCCGAAGCGCACAGCCAAGATATCAAAGGTGTGGCTTCAGGACAACTCTGTGAATGTCCTTGAGTGGCCCAGCCAGAGCCCAGACTTGAATCCAATTGAACATCTCTGGAGAGATCTGAAAATGGTTGTGCACCAATGCTTCCCATCCAACCTGATGGAGCTTGAGAGGTGCTGCAAAAAGGAATGGGCGAAACTGCCCAAAGATAGGTGTGCCAGGCTTGTGGCATCATATTCAAAAAGACTTGAGGCTATAATTGCTGCCAAAGGTGCATCAGCAAAGTATTGAGCAAAGGCTGTGAATACTTATGTAGATGTGATTTCTAAAGTTTTTTATTTTTAATAAATTTGCAAAAAATTCAGAAAAACTTTTTTCACATTGTCATTATGGGGTATTGTGTGTAGAATTTTGAGGGAAAAAATGAATTTAATCCCTTTTGGAATAAGGTTGTAACATAACAAAATGTGGAAAAAGTGAAGAATCGTGAATACTTTCCAGATGCACTGTATGCATGCGCATATATACTGTATATGTTCCCGTGCATCACACACATATGCCCCGTCTCTTGCTTGTTGCTGTTTGCTGTTGTTGTGAGGTGCTTGGGTGCATGTGCGTGTGTAGGCATACACAGCACTTCACTCGTGTGACATTTGAATGGTTTGTTTTGTAGCAGCTTAACTATTGCACTTTAGCATATCCACTTTGTACAGTTTTATTGCAGTTGTTCTTCTCGTGTATGATTGTTTGTGTGTTTTTTGACCCGGGACTACAGATGCAAATTAGCAGTATTGCTAAATCTAGCATACTTACATTTGTATTAATGTTCATAAGTATGTAATGTCCCTTTCAAATAAACATTAAATTTCTTCTTCTTCTTCTTCTTCTTCTCTCGGTTACTGGCGGATAGCAAACAACTGAAAGGTGCATACCGCCACCTACGGTACAAGAGTGTGTAACGTTATGTCATCTGAGCCCGACCCCTAAATTCTATGACTTAATCCTATGTTATTTAAAAAAGAGAAAAGAGCCTTTCTTGTGATTCTTATTGTCTCTCCATCTCCATCTGTTCCCAGAATCCCAGTAAACATTAAACTTAAACTTAACATTTATACACAGGTTCACCCTATGATCCTGAACTGTGACTATGTTTTGGAATTGCAAGGTCAAAGGTGAAAATGCTATATAAACTATATCTCAAGAACAAAGACAGCTAGGTCCACAACACTTTGTACACAAGTACATCTTGGGATCTTGACCATGAAGTATGGATTTGGCAGTCAAAAGGTCAAAGGTCAATGTTGACTTTGCAAAATTCAGCCAGCCTGTGCTCTGAATGCCAGTAGTCTGATGCATACCACTGGCAGCTGCCAGGATTTTTTTTTTTTTTTTTTTAAATCTAGCCTGGACAAAACTCTTTGAAATGAAGGAAACATCCTATTTTATAAAGCAATTGACAATCTGTGAAAACTTTTAGCATTAATAATAAATAATATAGTTCCTCAAACAGAGTTCATGAGTGGAGGTAGTTTTTAACCATTAATAAGCATAATGGCAGTGTTTAAAGCAATGATAATTTGAATACTATTACTGCAATCTTTATGTGTAATGTAAAATCAGAGTCTTCTAAGATGTGTCTTTATCACTTAATCCTTTGTTTTAAACTGATCATGTCTGGTTCTATTTGTAATTTTTTGACTTTGAAATCCAACAGCAAATATGTGGCAAATCTATTTGAACCCTTTCCCTACAGCATGCCACATTTTGTGTACAGTACAATATTGATATTGGATATGCTTATTTTGTCTTTAGGTCGCATTATATAACAAAAATTGCTTTCATATAATAAGCACAGATCAAAAAGCCTTCTCAAAACTTAAACCTCATTTTAACATTTTAACTGATGAGCTTCCTCTCCACTATTAATGTTATCGTGAGAAGTACATTAAAAGCATTTTTGCAATAACAAGGCCATCCATACTTTTTCTTTCTGGAAGCCCATACCTCTGTGTGTGCAGACATAAGGGAGTTGGGTTGCAGCAGAAATAGCTCTCCCACCTGCTGAGGATCAGAGAAAGAAAACGATGACAGAACATTTGCTGTCCCCCCCAAATCTTTCTTCTTTTCATTGCCTCTCATTGAGCTACTATCTCTTTAGCTCCCTTTCAGATGTCTAAAAGCTGAAAGCAACAGCAGATTTCACCCTGTAGTGCTAACATAACAAGGCCTTTCATGGTACGTTCCCAAAGAATATTAATCAACCCCTATACTTTACAAAAAGGGAATTCTTTGAGGCCTCTAGAAGAAGAATTTAATTGAACAAATAAGGAGGGTCACTGAACCTTAAGTTCACTGAAAACAAAACAATATCGCTTGAAATAACGTGGCCAGAGTCTATTCAGGATTTAGAACAAAATTACTAGTGTCCAACTTTTTTTTATGGCAGTTGGTGTATGACAAATGAAATGAAAACTGTGACTGGAAGAGACCATCTTCAACATGCTTGCCTTGCAACCAACAAATTGTCACATTCATTTTCACAATCATTTCTATAATCTCCAAGAAGCCCTTCAGGAGATCAAGGGATCAGCATCAACTCTTTGGTGTTTCCTGTGGCTCTGTAGTGAAGGCGTCCTTCTAGCTAATGCTTGGTTAAACGTCTTAGTGCTTGCATCACCTTTATTCCCGTATAAGCCACTGGAAAGATTAGAAACTTGATGCTTGGGGTTAAGTGTTTTGCAAGAAGAGCCAGAGCTCAGGTCAGGATTAGCAGCCATGTTCTAAAGTCACAGCAAAGAATTGTTGACAGCAGATGTTTGTGTTTTTAACTTTTATTCCATGTGCCCACTTCTGTTTGAGCACTTCAAAGGACTGCAAAACAAACTGTACAATTTGCATTAACACTGTTGTCTTATGTCGTATACCTAGTTAATCAGTTGTTACCTTCCTGCAAACAGAAAGCACCAGTTTCCCCATATAAATTTAGAGACTTTTGTATTCTGACACTTCATATACAGTGTACCATTACAGTTGAACCTCATTTTGCCTTCAAAACTGCCTTAATTTTTTGTGGTATAGATTCAACTAGGTGGGGATATTCCTCAGAGATATTGGTCCTTACTGACATGGTAGCATCAGATATTTTAGTTGCTCACTGATGATGCTCCATACATGCCAGTAACATGCAATGACATCAGGGTCAGGTCAATTACAAGTTCTAAAATGCACATGCCATTTATGTCAAAAAAAAAGGTTATGCTTTTCTTAAGATGAAAGCCATGGAATTTATTTTACTTTTGATAGCAGTGCCATCCTACATATTAGCCTGTTCCTTATTCTCTAGTGCCGATACACCACTAGATACATTATGTGCACTAGGAATGAGCCAATAAAAAGAGGTAAAGGCAGCATGCTATGCGTCAATATGAAAGCATTTAGGAGCTCACATAGCATGTGTGAGTTCACATCCTTATAACTTATGATGCCTCCTCTGGCTGGCCATCCTGCCTGATCAGAAGATAGCAATGCTGAGTCATTTTTATAAGGTAATGAAGACTGCCACATATTGCCACAACATTATAGCAAGGTATCTGAAATCTGAAAATAAAATTAACTGAATGAATTCCTTTTTCATCAGAGAGCCTAGAACAGGCAGTGTCTACTTTCATGTCACAGATCCATGCATCCATGCTCCCCCATGGCGCTGACAACAAATTTTGTTCCTACCATCCAGATTTCACAGCAGAAATCAAAACTCATTACACCCAGCTACATTTTTCCAGTTTTTTGTTGTCTTTTTTTTGAGAGAGAGTCTCAGTTTCCTGCTCTTAACTGGTGGAAGTGGCACCCAGTATGATCTTCTGTTGCTCCAGCACAGTTGTTTCAAGGGTGGATGTGTTGTGCTTTCAGAGATGTTTTGCTGTCTGGTATTTTTATTAGTTTATACCAGCCTGACTACAGTGTTCTCCCCTTACCTCTGGCATCAACAAGATACTTGGGTCCAGAGAACTGCTGCTCACTGGATATTTTCTCTTTTTCAGACCATTCTCTGTAAACCCTGAAGATTGGTGTGTGTGCAAAAATCCCATTAAAAAAAAATTCAGACCAACCCATCTGGCACCAACAACCATGCCACTTTCAAAGTCAGTCTTTAATGGACCAGAGCCCAAATAAGCAAGAACTGGAGCAAAGATAATATCCGAGTTAATGAGCTCAGGCCTAGAAATGACAATTTTGTGTTACCTCTTTCGTTTATACCAGAGAATCACGTTAATATTTAGTTGAGTAAAATATATGAACTGTCATGAACTCTCTGTGCGCCTTTCAACAGCGCACGGAGGAGTAGTAGTAGTAGATTAGTTTATTTGACAGGGACAGTGCAATAAACATAGACAATTAATCAAAGACAATCAATCTGATGTGTTGCACATAGAGTGTATAGCTATTAGCTAATTTGCAACTCTTGTCCCTGGATGGGCTTTAGAAAAAAGAATCAAGATAAAAAATATACACAATAACCACATACATCAATGCAGAAAAATTATAAATACACAATTATAAATATTATAAATATTATAAATACACAAATATAACAGCCTGACTCACATTTAACATAAATATTATAAATATTATAAATACACAAATATAACAGCCTGACTCACATTTAACACATATAACATAACTCACATTTGCCTATTTCAGGCCTTCCTCCCTCCGTCACTCACTATAAACAAACACATTTATTCCTTCCCTTCATTCACTCTCACTTTGCAGACAAATAATTCATACATGAGTACATTCTTGTTTATTTTTCAGCCAGTTTTTAACATTTTTAGTGAATGTTTTAAAGTCCGTTATTATTTTAATTTCATTTGGCATTGTGTTCCAGATGTGACTGCCCTTTATAGAGAAAGCTGTTTGTCCAAATGTGGTTCTGCGGTGGAATATTTTACAGTTATTGTTAACAGAACTCCTGGTGGCTCTGCTGCTGTCCTGTCTTTGGACAAAACCAGCAAGTGGCTCGGGTGCTGATTTATGGAAACATTTGAACGTTAATTTCAGAAGACAGAGGTCAATGAAGCTCTCAAAACTCAATAGGTTGTATTTTTTTAAAACATTACAGTGATGCCACCTAATGGGCTTTTTGTCCAAGATTTTTAGGGTTTGATTATATAATGAACCTATATGTCTTATTGTGGAAGGGGCTGCTTGAGCCCAGACTGTCAAACAGTATGATATATGAGAAAAAACCATAGAATGCATATACAGTGCAGCTGCTTCGTAAGGTATGTAATATCTAATTAATTTAAAGCAGTTCAGATTTTTTTTTACTGTTTTTGAAATTTTCTTTATATGAAGATTAAATTTGAGTTGAGGATCTAGTACAATGCCAAGGTATTTGAATTCTGTAGCTAAACTGATGTCATGATCATGTATATTAACTTTAAAATGTTGCAGGTTACATTTTTTGATTGAAAAGCACATTGAGACTGTTTTCTGAAGGTTCAGCAATAGATGGTTCTTGAGGAGCCACTCTTGGACATCAACCATACTTGTAGACAGTACATCTGCAGCCTGTGCTGGAGTCTTGGCAGCTGTGTAAATAACTGCATCATCTGCATAAAGTTGGCATGTTGCAGCTGAGCAGTGTAACGGCAGGTCATTAATAAAAATGCTGAAAAGTAAAGGACCAAGAATGGACCCTTGTGGGATACCCATGCGGTTGTTTAAAAATGAGGATTTATCCTGGTGAACTTTTACACACTGTTCTCTATTCTGGAGATAAGATGCAAACCATTCTAATGTATTTGGGGAGAAGTTAAAAGATACCATTTTGGATAAAAGCAAACTGTGGTTTACAGTATCGAAAGCCTTTTTGAGATCTAGAAAAACAGCTCCTACCACATTACCCCTGTCCAAGGACTGTTTGACGTTTTCAATAAGGCAACAATTTGCTGTTTCTGTTGAGTATCCTGGTCTAAAACCAAATTGATGTGGATGAAGAAGTTGATTGTCTTGTAAGTAGTCTATCAGCTGTGTAGCTACAACTTTTTCAAGAACCTTAGATAGGACTGGTAAGATAGAGATTGGGCGGTAATTGCATATATCGTCTTTACTGCCTGATTTATGAACTGGTATGACGACAGCTTTTTTCCAGCCAGATGGAAATGTACTAGACCTAATGGAGAGATTAATGAGATGAGTCAGTGGTTTGATTAATATTTTGCTGTGCATTTTGAGAAAGGAGGTGTTCATATTGTAGATATCATTAGTTTTTGAGTTTGACAGTGTTTTAACAATACCAGCAATTAACTTCTCATTTACCTCATCGATGTGAAAAGTATCTGTTGGAAGTATGGAATTTGTGTTGTTGAGCACATTTGGCAGCACAAAAATTTTTGTTAAGTCTTCCACAGAGCCCACAAAGTGTGAATTAAATTCATTTGCCAAAGTAGCCTTGTCACTGACGGTCTTGCCATTGATTCTAAGTTCCTTTACCCCCTTCTGATCGTTTTTTTTATTAGTTAAGTTATTTAAATGCCTCCATAGGGAACTGTTGTTACCCTTTGCATGATCTATCAGTTTATTGTAATAAGATATTTTTGATTTTCGCAGCTCATGTACCACTTTATTTCTTAAACTTTTGTACACAAGGTGATCATTTTGTAGTTTGGAGGTTAGTGATGTTTTCAGTGCATAGTCTCGCCTCTTCATAAGTTTTCTTATTTCATTATTTAACCATGGTAGGCTAATCTTCTGTTGTCTACTTTTAATTTGCTTTGAAAATTTTTCTATAGACTTTGTGATTGTTGCAGTTATAAAATTACAACAATCATCTACTTCACATGTTGACATGAACTGCTCCCAATTTTGATTCTCTAAGTAATGTTCAAACTCCTCATTTTTTGATTTGGGGATAATAAAATTTGATTTGTCAATATCGACTCCCCCAAAATACTGTAGTCGCTTTTTAGTAAGTTTCCTGACAGCAAGAACCATGTTATGATCTGAGAGACCAGTTACAAGATTATAGGTTCTGGTTATTCGTTCTGGTTTATTAGTAAATACCATGTCAATAAGTGTTCTGGATTGTTTGGTTATCCTGGTGGGTCCTTTGATGATTTGCTGGTAATTAAATTTAGTCATGAGGCTTTTCAGTTTTTGTTTGTCTTTTTTATCAGACCAGTTGATATTAAAGTCACCATGAATTATTGTTTCTCTGTTCTTCTCAAGTTGTTTAACCAGATCACTTAATTCATTATAGAAGGAAGAGTTGTGTGACGGTGGGTTGTACACTACTGCAATGTTGAAATTCATTACCGGAGAGAGACATACATTAACAGCTAAACATTCAAGTGAAGTATTCAAATCAACCAGTTGACATTTATATTTGTCTTTGATGTAAATTAAAACACCTCCTCCCCTCCCTACCTGCCTGTCTTTTCTAAAACACTGGTAGCCCACAATATCGATCATATTAGTGTCTATGTTACTGTGTAGCCAGCTTTCTGAGAGACAAAGGTAGTCCAGATTTGAGTCCAACAGCAACACCGAAATCTCATCTCTTTTGGGGATTATGCTCCGTATGTTTAAATGTCCGCCGAGGATCCCCTTTGGTTTAGCCTTGGTGTCCCAAAGAACTCGTGCATGATTAACAGTTTGGAAAAATAAATGTTGTTTTTGCTTTTGTACAGCTCGGTTTTGTGCTAACCCAGTGGTCTGCTGTTTAATAGTGGCAGGTCCAGGGTTAAGGTGAATATCTCCTGCCAGAAGTAGCAGAACTAACAGAACTTTAATTGTATATCCTCTGCCATATTGTGATTTTTGCTTAACAGCCATGTTTGCCTTAATTTGGAAGTTTTTGCTCAGGGCTTTTAAAGACCACATAGAGTGTAGGGTGAGATGTCCAAGCCCAAATCCATACAGATAAAACTTTTTAACTTCACCTTTGGTTGAGTTTGTCGGAAAATCCTTCTTGTTGCAGGTCCAGACACACAAAGACAAAACGAAGAGGAAGTAGAGAAGTAGAGAAGGCTTATTAGTGGTGCCCATCAGCCCACTTTTTAATCCGGTGGCCGCCATCTTCAGTCTTTCTTGGAAAGAAGGAAAAAGAAAATCTGTGGATAGTAAAATAAATTCTGCTTATATCGCCAGAATCTGATCCGATCGTCCTCGAATCCAGCTGGGCCTCAGCTAGCCAACTAGCCCCTTCCGTTGCTGGTCTCGTTGCTCATAGTCGCCGTAACTGGTCTCCCGTCCCGCTCCTCCAACCGAGTCTCGTCACACACCGCCGCTGCCACCGAGCTCCGCTGAGGTCACGGTAAGTCCTCCGCTAGGCACCGCCACCTACCGTTGTCTGCCTGGGTGAAATCTCTGCTGAGCCCCGTCAACAAATAGCCGCTTGCCTGGTAGTATCTCCGCTGGGCCTCGCAGCTGGGCTTCGATTCCGGCTGGTGTAAGGTGGAATGACTGGCGCCAGCATTAAGCTAACTAGCGTTAGCTTAGCAATCGCTTCGGGTAGTCTCGTCGCACACCGCCGCTGCAGTCACGGTAAGTCCTCCGCTGGGCACCGCCGCCTACCGCCGTCTGCCTGGGTGAAATCTCTGCTGAGCCCCGTCAAACAAATAGCCGCCTGCCTGGTAGTATCTCCGCTGGGCCTCGCAGCTGGGCTTTGATTCAGGCTGGTGTTAGGTGGAATGGCTGGCGCCAGCATTAAGCTAACTAGCGTTAGCTTAGCAATCGCTTCAGGTAGGGCACATCAGTGCACCTGGGATGATGTAGTCTGCTGCTAAATGAGCTCCTCAGTGCATCCAGTATGTCCTGCATAGGGTGGAACTCGGACTCCAGCAGAGATGACAGTTTAGCCACCGTCCTTCTCTCTCCTATCTCCTCCATCGGATCAAGGCGCTGCCCCAGGACACAGCTAGGTTGCTTTGATAGCGGCTTTCAGCTCGTGCATAAGATAAGGACGAGGATTTAAGCGCAGGATTATGCACCACACACATTTATTAAACACGACAACACTGATTCACAGTTGCAAGTCATATATCTCACTGTAGCTTAAGGAGTCCATCAGGACGCTCAACAGTCAAGTGGTGAGGACCACTGGGGAAAACACACACTGAAATACTCACTGGACTGGAGTTGTCCGAGAAGTCCACATAAAGCACGGAGTGAGAATAGTCCTCCTTAGACGTGACTTCATACGATGAACAATGACCGTAAATGAAGTGCAATGACCCAGCAATGCGTGACTGTGAAAAGGCTCCTAAAGGACACGCATTGCTGGGGATGGTCGATTGGAGGCACCTGGGCGAGGACCGGGAAAGATGATCAATGGGGCTGGAAACAGCTGATGGTAATCAGTGAGGGGGGCGTGGTCGGACCTGCAGACTGTCAGCAGTACACACAGCTGCCAGCCCCAGAGCAGTGGCTATGGATACAGTAACACAGTGGAAAAACATACTATACTGTACATGCATACACAATGGCACCAAGACCCACAGAGAGATCAGGACCGAGCAGGGGGAACCCAAACCGGCTCGGCTCCTGACATGAACTACTGTATATGGCAGATATTTCAAGATGTACTGCTCCCTTTGCGCTCCTCATTATCTAAGTATCACAACCCTAATACTGTCTATCAGTGTTCCATTTAACAGCAAAAAGTTTCAAACTCTCTCTTTGACATGTTTTAATTAAGAAGTTAAATGATTTTAAAGTGCATCTTGTCATTATTAAATGGTACCACTCATTTTTAACTTATCGTAAACAGCAAGTTAATGTAAATGGAACTTTATCTAAATCCAGAACCCTCAGCACAGGAGCTCCCCAAGGCTGTGTTAGTTCACCATTTTTGTTCACCTTGTACACTGATGAGTGCAGAAGTGTCTATCCAGGCAATCAAATTATTAAATTTTCTGATGACACTGCTATTTTATCACTACTTCAAAAGACTCATGATCTGTCAAGCTATTTTATAGAAATTCAGAGGTTTGTCAAATGGTGTGATGATAGTCATCTCATTTTGAATACTGATAAAACAAAGGAGATGGTGTTTGACTCTCGGGGAGTTGGTGACCACAGGCCTGTGGTCATCCACAACCACACTATAACACAGGCTAGTTCCTATAAATATTTGGGAGTATTTATTGACAATTCATTAACCTGGAGCACACATATTGATTACCTCTGCAGTAGACTACAACAGCGGCTGCATTTCTTGCGTAGATTAAGAATACATGGTGTTGATAAAAGGATTATGTTAATATTTTATCAGGCTGTGTTAGAGAGCTATATTAGATACAGCATTACAGCTTGGTTTGGCAACCTCTCTGTGAAACTTAAGAACAGAGTGTTGCGTTTAGTTCATACAGCATGGAAAATTATTGGCGTTAAAGAGGATTTACCCATGCAGATCTTACATGACCAGGCAGCCTGTAGACAAGCTCAAAAAATAATCAGTGACATGAGCCATGTACTAAACAGTGAATATGTGCGGCTGCCCTCAGGGAGGAGATACAGAGTCCCCAAGTACAGGTTCAATAGATACAAGAACTCATTTATCCCGACGTCAGTAAAACTTTTAAACTCAGATAAATAGATCAGGGACACTGATAACTCCTGTTCTTAATGACTGTTGTTATATATTTATGTATGTATGTACTTGTATTATTTATTGGGTTTTATTTCATTCATTATGTACTACATCCATTGTGTATGTGTGGATTGTGTGGTTGCAGCACGGGTGACAAGCCCAAGACAAATTTCCCCTTGAGGGACAATAAAGTTTATCTTATCTTATCTTATCTTATGTTAATGTCACCGAGGTCCTGCTGTTTCAACTGCTCCACCTGTTGGGGGATATCTACACTGCTTTGAGGGAAGAGGTGAGTTTAGAGTTTAAATGCGAAACTGAATATTTTCTCTTGGAATACATCATATTAAACATGAGTTTTCTGATCAAAATGCAGTGATCTTCAAATGTCAAAAGGTTGTGGCCATTCATTTATGGTATTTTTATTTTGTGGCTTATGTACTGACTTCTTGCAACTTTTTTATTGATAAAGTGAATTGTAAATGATGAAATCCCTTAAAATGCTTCTTATTTTTTCAATTTTTCATCGAGCAACATAAGACTTACACACAGTCATGTGTTTAATTATCTTAGTTTATTGCAGCAGATAGCTAAAATAAGTATCTGTAAATAAAATAACAGGAAAACCTGTGTTAGCAATTAGATTTTGTACATAACAAAACTTACCTTGTTTTCCTTGGCCCCTCTGATTCTAGATGTGATTAACATTGTAGATAGGAGAAACGTAATTTCGTTCTACTGTACATGATTGGCTGTATGGACTGAATGACAATAAAGTTGGCTTCTTCTTCTTTTTCTTCTTTTAATTACTTCTGCCAAGTGAGGAGGTAATGTTTTTGCTGGCATTGGTTGGTTGGTTTGTGTCTGTTAGCAACATTACTCCAAAAGTTATGAACAGATTTTGATGAAATTTTCAGGAAAGGTGTGTACACAATGGTCCCCTCCGGTATACAACTAGGAAAAGACCAGTAGCTACGGAGGGTGACAATATGTATGGGTACATAATCATACCATGTAGGATAACTAAGTAGACGACTATGCTGTTTCATTCCATCTAGCTACAATGCTCCGCACTGTGTGTGTTTATATATTTACATATTTATTCCATCTAGCTTCAATGCTCCGCACTGTGTGTGTTTATATATTCATATATTTATTCCATCTAGCTACAATGCGCCACACTGTGTGTCTATATATTTATGTTTATATGTACATATGTATACTCGCTGCTCTTGTTTTTTTCTTGCCTTCTGATTGTTGCTCTGAGTGTTGCTATCCCTGTGCTGTTGCAATCCTGGAATTTCCCCATTGTGGGACTAATAAAGGCTTATCTTATCTTATCTTATCTTAATGGCACAGAGAACAGATGATTAGATTTTGGTGGTGATATGGATCACAATCTGGATCCAGGAATTTTTTGAAAATTATTTTATATATTAATATTGCACTTGAAATGTACTTTCCCTTTAAGACGTGTCTGCTGAGTTACATGTGGAGTTGCATGCATGGCCATGCACCTGCAAATTATACAGTCTGAAAACGAAGCACGGCTACGGATGGAAAATAACATGTTAATGTTCATTAATCCTCTAGAACCATGACTTGCTCAGCCACAGATATTTTCAAGGCTCCATCAGATACAGCCATGTGTTGTTGTTGTTTTTACATATTTGGACATATGGATATTTAATATCAATTTTAGCAATACTGGGAGATTCGAGTAATATTGCTAAACAATTAAAACTGAAGAAAAGACTTTAAAATTTTCTGTAAAATGTAATTCTGAAAACATGCAATTTCTGGTGAGGAATAAATTAGGACACCCCCACATTTATTCCCAAATCAGGTGCACATTATTAGAACATTGTTACTCAGCATTTTGAAGGAGAAGGAGGAGGTGTGTTCCTGACTTTTGAAGTGAGAGTGAACGCCATGGTGAGATCGAAAGAGCTGTCTGAGGCCTTCAGAAAGAAGACTGTAGCAGTTTATGAATGTGATAAGGGATTTAAAAAGATCTCAAAAGAATTTGAAATCAGCCATTCCACTTTCCAGAAAATAGTCTACAAGTGGAGGACATTCAAAACAACTGCCAACGTGCCCAGGTCTGGTCATCCAAGCAAGTTCACCCCGAGAACAGACCACAAGATGCTAAAAGAAGTCTCCAAAAACCCTAAAATGCCATCACAGGACCTACAGCAGGCTATTACTATTGTTGATGTACTGGTGATGCTGACTGTTGAAGTGCATGCCTCTACAACCAGAAATAGACTGCACAAGTTTAACTTGCATGGTAGGTGTGCAAGGAGGAAATTTTTGCTCTCTAAGAGAAAAATACAGGCGAGGCTGAAGTTTGCCAGAGAGAACGTAGACAAAGACCAGGGCTTCTGGAATAATGTTCTTTGGACAGATGAGTCAAAAATTGAATTATTTGGACACCAGAACTGAGGACATGTTTGGCATAGACCAAATACAGCATTTCAGGAAAAGAACTTCATACCAGTTGAAGCTTGAAGGTGGAATTGTCATGGTTTGGGGAAGCTTTGCTGCAGCAGGACCTGGCCAGCTCACCATCATAGAATCCACCATGAATTCTACCATGTATCAAAGGGTGCTTGAGGACCTCAGGAGACCATCTGTAAAAAAATTAAAGCTGAAGCAGAACTGGACCCTGCAACATGTCAATGACCCAAAACATATCAGTAAATCCACCAAGGACTGGCTAAAAACTAACAAATGGCATTGTTTTTTAAGAAGTTCGACTCTATTATTTTACCATTTGTGTGGGGTTACAAATCACATAGGATATCTAAGGCTCACCTCCATAAACTCACTAGCAAGGGTGGCCTGGGACTGCCTGTTTTTCAATATTACTGCTGGGTAGCTAATTCCAGGGCCTTAACCTATTGGAAGTGTGCAAGTGACAATGTTGAGGAGAGCTATTTATGGTTGCAACTTGAAGCTGCTGCTGTTACAATGTCCTCACTTCCCGCTCTTCTTCCTCCCTGATTCTACCCCGGTAGTTAAATTAACTCAGCAAAATTTCATTGTGAAGAACTCCGTGTGGATACTAAAGCAGATAAAAGTGGCTTGTTGGGTTTCAAATGTTTTCATGCATGCTCCAATATGTAAAACTCACTTATTTATGCCTGGGCAGTTGGATGGGGTATTAACAGTCTGGAGAGAGAGGGGTATCAGAAGTTTTTCAGATTTGTACATCAATGACAAGTTCGTATCATTCGCTCTGTTAAGTGCTAAATTCAATCTTCCAAACTCACACTTTTTTCGCTACCTCCAAGTCAGACATTATGTCAAGGAAAATTGTCCACAATTTGCTTCCACTTCCACAACCCACCCCTTTCTTGAAAACCTCTTGCTCCCTCCACACTCAAAACACTTAATATCGAAATTTGTGTGCTCTTTTACAAACCTAGTTTCCTCTGATTTTATTAGGGAAGCGTGGGCCAAAGACTTGAACTCTGAACTATCTGCAGAACTCTGGGAGAAGGCACTCTCCCAGGTTCATTGTTGTTCTATTAATTCCAGGTACAGATTAATTAAATACAAGGTGTTGCACAGACTGCATTACTCAAAAACAAAGCTTAATCGTATTTTTCCAGCTGTGTCTCCTGCCTGTGATAGGTGTCATGTTGCTGAGGGTTCATTAGCACATCTGTTATGGTTTTGCCCTAAATTGCGCAATTTTTGGTCAGCTGTATTTGTGCGGCTCTCAAAAGCCTACTCCAGAGACATTCTGCCTAACCACGAACTGGCCATCCTTGGATGCTCTACAGAGACTTCAGTTTTACCGCACAACACACAGGTTACTCTGCATTTGGCTGTGGTTGTGGCCAAAAAACTTATCCTTCTTACTTGAAAGTCTACCTCTCTACCCTCTTTTACCCATTGGCTCAGCGAGATGTTAAGATAAGATAAGCCTTTATTAGTCCCACAACGGGGAAATTCCAGGATTGCAACAGCACAGGGATAGCAACACTCAGAGCAACAATCAGAAGGCAAGAAAAAAAAAAACAAGCAAGCAAGAGCAGCTAATATACATATGTACATATTACTATAAAATATATATATACACACACACACAGACACACAGTGCAGAGCATTGTAGCTGGATGGAATAAATATATGAACATATATGAACATATATGAATATGTATGTTGTCTGTTATTCAGATGGAAAGACTGCAGTTGCACAAACCTAACGAACAGAACAAATTTAAGAAACTCTGGGGACCCTTTCTAGCCCAATGTCATATCAACATACATTCTTAGGGACCTTAAACCCCAAGAGCGGGATTAAGGAAGAAAAGAAAAAAAAATCGAGGAAGAAATAATGAACATCTATTATTGGGTGGCAGCCCTTTTTGTTTGTTTGTTTGTTTGTTTGTTTGTTTGTTTGTTTGTTTGGTTTTTTTTGCTTGTTTTGTTGTTTTTGTTGTTGTCATTGTGGTGTTTGAGTGTGTAGGGGGTGGGGGGCATTTATCTTCAAGTTGTGTGCTTGTGTTGTCTAAGTTATGTGATATTTCTTATGTGAAAATACATAAATAAAATATTTAAAAAAAAAAAACAACTAACAAATGGAGAGTCCTGGAATGGTTGAGTCAAAGCCCAGAGCTTAATCCCATTGAGATGCTGTGAAGTGACTTGAAATGGGCTGTACATGCAAGAAACGCCTCAAACACCTCACAGC
Source organism: Pholidichthys leucotaenia (assembly GCA_020510985.1). Taxonomy (NCBI): domain Eukaryota; kingdom Metazoa; phylum Chordata; class Actinopteri; order Cichliformes; family Pholidichthyidae; genus Pholidichthys; species Pholidichthys leucotaenia. The sequence goes on from CM035845.1 coordinate 129,547,002, forward strand.
TGAAAGAATTTTGCATTGAGGAGTGGGGCAAACTTTTCTCAGACCAATGTCAGAGGTTGGTAGATGGCTGCAAGAAGAGTCTCACTGGTTATTTCAGCTAAAGGGGGTAACACTAGCTACTAGGCGGTAGGGTGTCCTAACTTTTTCCTCAGTTATAATGCGCATTTTTGTTGATATCTTTTGTTTAATGAGTAAAAAAAGGTTAATTTTTATTTACCTGCATAGTTAGGGCATTTTAGAAAATCTCTGGACCATCTGTGAAAAAATTGCTTACCAATAGCTTTCTTCACCAGTGTGTTCATATAGGTGTCTACTAACACCTCTCAATTAGTTCCAACCCAAATCCTTGTGGAAAATTCTGGGGAGCCAATCAAACTTAGGCACCCGGGTGGGGGGGGGGGGCAAAAAATGGAAAAATATTTTTTTTACCAGTATTAGCGTGTGAGATGTCTAACTAGGGGTTTCTGGGGGTGCTGAATCGATTCCAACCATTAGTTTTGAGTAAAAACTACTACCTGACCATAAAATAGGCCACACCTACTTTTTTGCGCCCGCCGAAATACGTAAATATTGGTATTTTTATACGTATCTCAACACACAATTTTTATACGTATCTCAACACACAATGCTCAACACCTTCGCAGCAGCCGGCCACCATCAGTACGCTAAAGGAGCAAGGCTGTATGTACAGCTAATGCACCAGCGACAGGACAGTCCAGTGTTCCAGGAAACTCTTACCAAATTCACCGTGTATGGAAACCATGCAGTCAGGTTCTCAGACCATGAGTGGTCAGGTACATGGACTGACATCATGATAGAAACCACACTCATGCGTGAGGCCAAGTCCTCAGGCGGTCTAAACAGAGGACGCTTCCGGAATGAATCTGCTCACAAGTGTTGGGTTCAGACGCTAAACCACTTCTTGTGCATTCACCAGGAACTTGAACGAGGTATGAACAAGCGTGGGGTACCTGACCACACAGACGTCACAAGAGCCTAGATGAAGAATGACAAAGATGCTGTCAACGCCATTGTCGGATGGTTGGAGGAGGTCAACCCCTTCGATGCAACACGGGACAAGAAGACCCTAGTATCCTTTTCAACAGGATTCAGCAGCACTCCCAAGGACCCAGTCAACGCGGATCAGGCAGAGGAGGTTGGCAGAGCCATGCAGGCCAAGATGAATGGACGAACTGTTCTGGATTCAATGGAAACTAAGCACAAGGTGAAGTCATTAGAGAGCCTCAGAAGTGGACCCAAAGTCAATGGGAAGAAGCTGGTTATTGACTCACTCAAGCTCTTCAACCGTCTAATCATCATCAGTGAGCGTGAAGTCAAGACCAAAGAAGCTCTACAATTTGAGTTGACGCCAACACCGATGTCTCTATTTGACAAAGACCAGAAGTTGCGAAAGCCAGACAAGGCTGCCCTAGCAAGATTTCTGAAGGCATTTGTGGAACCCGTTGAACAAACTCCCTGCACGAGTCTGGTGATTGATGGTGGGTGGCTCCTGCACAACGTCAAGTGGGAGGCTAACCTCACCTGGAAGGGCATCGCCGAGAGCTACCTCCAGTTTGTGAAGTCCGTGGGGAGCCAGTGTCTCCGAATCACTGTGGTCTTTGATGGATACGGCAGCTCCACTAAGGACCATGATCACCTGAGACGAACAAAGAATGCATGCTGCGACATTCTGATTCGCCCAGACATCAAAAGCTTCGTTCCAAGAGAAAAGTTCCTCGACAACAAGAGCAACAAGGCCCAGCTCATTCTGCTACTTGCTGAGACATTCAGTAGAAATGGGATCAGTGTACAGCAATGCCACGATGATGCAGACACTGCTATAGTCCGGGCAGCTCTAGATGAGGCAAAAGATTCTCCTGTTGAGGTGAGGGCTGAGGACACCGACATCATAGTTTTGCTGATTCATCATGCTGCAGACCACCCCATCTTCCTCACAACAGCCAAAGAAACATCTTATGATGTCGCAAAGATCAGGGAGGCCCTCCCAGAGAGATACCGGAAGTATTTGATCTTCTTGCACAGCTTCTCCGGCTGCGATACAGTGTCAGCGATTTCTGGGTTTAGCAAATCAACTTTGGTAAACAAGCTCTGAAAGACTGACAAGGCGGAAAGGGCCATGGATGTGTTTCTGGACATCCGAGCCAAGAAAGATGATATCATTAAAGCCGGCTGTGAATTATTTAAGCTCATGTTCCATGGAAAACCACCCAAAGACTTTTGGGACTTGAGATTTGACATCTTCAGCAAGCGGGCTGCTGCTGGGAGCATCAAACCTGAGAAACTGCCCCCGACAACAGAAGCTGCAGCGCAGCACTCTCTACGAGCTTATCTCCAAACTAGAGATTGGCTGCTGTTGCAAACTCCATCACTGGATGTCTTGGAGTACGGATGGAAGCTCGGTGACCAAGGTTATGCACCGGTCCCTTCAACAGACCCCATCGCACCGGACTATCTTCTGAAGTTTGTCAGCTGCAACTGTGAGGGGGACTGTAGCACACTTAGGTGCTGTTGTAAAAAGCAAGGAGTCAAGTGTATTTCTGCTTGCGGCAAATGTCATGGTAACTCTTGCCAGAACATCAACCAAACAGATGATGAGAGCAGTGAGGGAGATGCCGGGGAGTAGGGTAAAGTACCAAGGTTTTAATATTGAGATACATTTCTGTTGGACATTATAATGGAGCATAATGGAAGTAAGAGAAGTGGGAACGACTACTTCCCATTGCACACTTATGTTGCAGTGTTTTGTACACTGTTTTTAGAGTGGGTATAGCTCAAATTCAATGATAGAACTCAATTCAGCATTCTAAAAAACTCACTATATAAATCCAGTGAGATACGTATAAAAATACCAATATTACATATTTCGGCGGGTGCAAAAAAGTAGGCGTGGCCTATTTTAATGGTCAGGTAGTAGTTTTTACTCAAAACTAATGTTTGGAATCGATTCAGCACCCCCAGAAACCCCTAATTAGACATCTCACACGCTAACACTGGAAAAAAAAATATTTTTCAATTTTTTGACCCCCCCCCCCCCCCCTTTGGGTGCCTAAGTTTGACTGGCTCCCCAGAATTTTTCACAAGGATTTGGGTTGGAACTAATTGAGAGCTGTTAGTAGACACCTATATGAACACATTGGTGAAGAAAGCTATTGGTAAGCAATTTTTTCACAGATGGTCCAGAGATTTTCTAAAATGCCCTAACTAGCAGTTAAATCACCTTCTTTTCCAGAGATAACTAAAAACAAGATTAGACATCAATATATGACCATTTCTTAAAGGACTGAATATTTAAAATGGTGTCCTAATTTTTCATGTGACTGTACATACAGTGGCATAAAATATTTTACAGTTTGCCACCGATCCTGTTTCAGTACGGTCCCTTTCTCACCTGCAGGACCGCACCAGAGTTTGCCAGTCGATTTGAATCGAGACCACCTCCTTCAGAATGTCTTGGTACAGTAGGTTTGGTGTGCACCTGAGTGCGACTACCGTGTTCTCACCAGACAAAATGAACTGCACTAACGGAGAAAACGATCTTGAGCTCGATTGAAATGAACTAAAACCTGTAGGTGTGAAAGCACCCTAAGACAGGGTTTGGAGTGTGTGGACGTAACTCCAGCCAGCAGACAAGGATGTGAGCCATGTGACCCACAAGGTATGTAAACACAGTAAACTTCAGCACTGGACAATGTTTAATTTTTTTGTTTGCGAGCCTGTTCTATTATGCTTGCTTATTACGTACCATAGTGATATATTGCACTGTTGTGTAATATTGCTTAATAATTATAAACCTCGTCAGTAAACTGTAAGGGAGAAGAGAGGAGGTTAAAAAAAAGAGAAAACCGAACTGAAAGATTCAGTAAACCATGATGCTGATTTAAAGTGACACTCCAGCAAAAATCAATTTTTTCTGTTTTTAACTTGTCTGTAACATGTTTCTTGTGATTTACAAAACATATCAAGAGCAGAATCATTCCAAACTCCCAAGTATGTGTTTTTCTGGTGTGAATGTCTGCTTAAGCTCCACCCCCCAAAAAAGGCAGATTTGGACAGTGTTTCTAGCTACGTCAGTATTCCTGCTGAGCCTGATTGGTTATAACATTAACCAATCAGGCTAAACACTGAGACCCCTACTTGACTCCTTCGGGGGAAGAGGGAGGAGCCGAGGAGCAAGCAGGAGCTCATCTTTTTACAAGTTAAGAAAGATGGCAGATTATATGAATGGTAAATGGTATTCACTTATATAGCGCTTTTTCTCATCTCTAGATGACCAAAGTGCTTCACAGATCCTGTTATCCACCCATTCACACACACATTCACACACTGATGGTGGCAGAGCTGCCATGTACCAGCACTGGCCTGACCCGCCAGGAGCAACTGGGGGCTCAGTTTCTTGCTCAAAGACACTTCGACATGCAGACTGCAGACAGAGCAGGAATCGAACCCCTGACCCTCCGATCAGTAATCAGCCACACTGCACCTGTGCCACAGCCGCCCCCATGAGGGGGAGGTGTGGCTGAAAAGTTTGTAGTGGTCAAATTTGACCAAATGTTTATTTTTCAACTGCAGGGATCAAAGTGCTGCAACACCAATGGAAGAAGTGTGTGGACCAAAGGGGAGACTATGTTGAAAAATGAACCAAATTTGGTCAAATTTGACCACTATGAACTTTTCAGCCCCAAGTATGCGTTCAGCTTTTGGCCATGTGAGCAAGAAATCCTCTTTTAAATTACATGTCTTATCCACAGACATGAAAATACAACAGCAATTATTAATTTTATTTGGAAAAACCTCAGTGTCCCTGCTAACATACCAGAGAGGACACGGGTTTGTAGCCTGCATGCCGGAGGAGACTGTCATGGGCAGTGAGACCACGCCCCTCCCATCCTGCCGCACATTCACAAACTCATCACTGCGCCTGCGGCAGAGGACACACGTGCACCCGCTCATCAGCCAGCATATTTAAGGAGGCCTCCTCCGCGTATTATTCAGCGCTGGCTCGTCTGGGTATACTGCCCTAATTCAGGCAAGCAGGTCATTGTACTAAACTTACACACGTCGTCTAAAGCTGTACCCTTTTCTCTCTTACAGGTTGCTGCCATCGTGCGGGTGTGTCTCGGGGCTGCATGCGCTCTCCTGCCACCTCACCTCTTCCACAGCAACAAAATCTTCACCCGGTCATGCACTACTAGCTCATTCCCCCTACCCTACTAGTTCGTCTATTCCCCGCTGGAGTCCTGCTGGTCCATCCTCGGAATCCTGAGTAAGTGGCAATTTGGCTCGCCCATTTTCCCCTATTCTGTTCCTCCACTGACAGCTCTCACTTTCTCTCCACAGATGGCTTGAATCTTCTGGCGAGTGGCTGTTTATTTAACTGTGCGCTGTTTTCTACATTTAATAAACTGTGGAACGTTTCCCCCTTGTGTGGTTCCGTCCTGTGCTTGCATCGTGCACGTGAGCTGTCAGCTTAATCATGACAGAGATGGCCCTGTGTGTGTGGTACAATGGCCGGGGCGAGCATCATCGTAGGTGAAGCTGCAGAAGGATCATTCTCGGTGGAGCGAAGAGGCAGTCACTGCCCAGCTGGAGGGCTCCCCTCGCCTCGCTGGGAGCATCTGCTGGTGCGCCCCGCCAGCTGCTTCACCTCTCCCTGGAGCGAGCCGGAGAGAATGCTCTCAAGGAAATGAGTGCTTCTTGGCTCCTCCCTCTTCCCCCGAATGAGTGATCTCTGGTTACACACTCACCACGGATCACCTCGCTGAGGGCCGGTGACCAGTTCGCCTCGGAGCAGCTTAAAGTGAGGCGAGTTTCAAAGGAAGGAGGCCGGGGAGCGCCTTGGAGGTGAGCCAGCTGGCGGGGCCCCAGACTGAGGCGAACTGCTCACCGGCTCCCAGCGAGGCGATCTGCAGTGAGTGGGTAACCAGAGACTGGTGGGGAGCCTTCCAGCCTCCATGCCGGGCCGGGCAGCGACTCTTCTGTGGGATCACCTACGACGGTACTTCCTCAAGTTAGATCAAAGTCCTTGTCTTCTTCCAACTACTGGTGGGTGGGAGTATGGGGTGAGCCAATTAGCATATTAATAGATCCGCGCAAACGTAAGTAGGTCAAAGACATAAAAGTTCTTTCCAAACCATTCTAAGACAATGAAAAGTTTTTTGTGTATAAAAAGCTACAATATACTTTTTGGGGCAAAACACATTGGTTTTTGAGGTGGCTTTAGAGCTACCGGAGTGGATCTTTAAGTTGGAATTGCCCAGCCCCAATGTATAGTTAATACAATTATGACAGTCTTGTTATTATAATGTAGCCGTTTTGTTTTTGCTGCTGTTTCTGTCTTTTAGCAGGATCACGCAAAAACTCCTGGATGGATTTGGATGGCAATTTCACCAGAAGTGGCTGTTGGCCCAAAGATGAACTCATTAGATGCTGGAGGTAATCCTTCAATGAATACCTTCACCAGGGCCCTATCTCACAAAGTACAGATGGATGGCGATATGGACGGACACAGGGATGGAGGGAGGACAAAGGGAGGGAGGGCCAGAGCCTTGGTGGAGGTATGCACTCTCTGCATGCCCTCTAGTTACCTTTGCTTACCTATGATTTCATTTTTATTTTATTTCACAAGCTGCAGAAAACATATCTTTCAAAAAGAACATATCTTGTCATAGTGAAGGAAATGTCCTATATTTTTCAATATCCTATAATATTTTTTATCAGGTTTTAAATTTACAAAATACAGCTATGGCTTGCATTTATACCATTAAAATATTAAAATGCTCACTTTACGTCACGAACCGAGCCCGTGTTTTCTGTAGGCTTGGTTCTGACCATTCTTGGTGGCTCAGGCATTGGGGTTATTATGTGTTGTTATCTTTTGATTTCTCGTTGTTTGAATGTCTATGTACTGGTTCTTTTCCATGCCTGTAGCTGCTGCTCTGACCAGTCAGGCCACGACCCTTCTCTCTCTGACAGTCAGCTGTTGGCCCCGGTAATTATCTGTCCCGCGCCTCACCCAGGTGTTTCCAATCTGTCACGCTAGCAGTGTTTGTACTTAGGCAGCGCTTTACCAGTCAAACACCGCTGGACCATTGTACCCGATCACGGTCACATCAGGGAAGGACTGTTTGTTTGTGCTTGCTGGGAGACTGGGATTACTCGGACTGCTGTGAGTAAAACTGTTTGCGCTTCTGAGTGCAGTTGTGCTGCTACACTTTATTGGTAGCGTTTCCTCATGCGGCACAACTGCTATGCTTTGGCACTGCTGCCCAGTTGATTCTCCCCATCCTGTTGAGCGTCCTGGAGGACTCTAAGTTTACCCGAGCTGTCTTGTCGTTTTGTATTGTCTATTTGTGTATCAATAAATGTGTGTTTGGTGTAACCCTGCGCTTAAGTCCATCCTTCCTCCTTTTCCTCCATGCGCTGTGGAAAAGTGCATGGGGAAGTTTATGACACTTTACAACAAATTGAATAATACGTATTGCTTTTATTTATCTCTTAAAGAAACAAATGGCTTGCACTTCCTGGGTTTTATTATGATACAAACCCCCAAACCTCATCTTCTGTTCTCTAAATCAGCAAAACAAATCTACCCTGACTCCTTTCTTTCTTGTGATTGGCCAACTCAGAAAAACCTTTATCCAATCAGATTACGGGCTTTTTAATGAGGCGTCTTTAAAACTATAGTAAATATCCTAGAGGATCCCAAAACTTAAAATGAATCCCTGGAAAATGCACAATATGGGGCCTTTAAATTTAAATTCTAAATCATCACTATTCAGTAACCTCAACCAGTATTTTTACCATAATGTCATTTTGCACTTTGGACTCTGATAAATCAGAACAGTAACGCCAGCACACAGATACAGATGTCTTCACCCTTTTGACTAAACTTTGCAGATTTCCATTCTCTGAAGGGAGAGGCAAACTACTTCCTTCAATCCTATCTTTGCTGTTGGCAGTGTCAAGAGAGTTAAATGAGTCATAGAGTAGGCAAAGGTCCTGACCTATTCTTAGAAAGTGATTGTGTGCATTTGTCCTCTATAATAGAGGTTCTAGGGTTATACTTAACAACTGTATCATTATTACTGAGACAAATGGCTCTGTTTAGCCCTAACTCACTATAACTCATTTCTTACTATAATTATACAGATTATGGTAACCTGCTGCTGAATTCAATATTTTGAAGATTTTCCTCTGCGAGAAGATACAGCAATGTTAACTTTTAGTGATGTGTGAGATTTTGCTTTTTCCGCTGTGGCTGCAGAGGGGAAAAAAGATTGCACGCATCAGTTGGCCACATCTAAACAATACCATTAAGGTAATGCTCTTCTGATTTATTATTACACTTTCCTTGTGTTGTGCCAGAGTCAGGGGAGGTGATATTTCATACTTGGCCTCATCCCAGCACATTCTTGGGACCAGACGTTATATCTGCTGTCCACTGGCTGCCCGCCTCTCATAAAAAGCTGTCCATTGTCTCCAGCAAGTGATATTTGGCTGTCCACAATTCTGCAGACGCTTACGTTCACAGGTAAAGAAGCAACTGTTTTTTATTGCTTCAATGTAGTATTTCAGTACTTTGAATTCTTGAATTTTGTAAATATGAAAAAGGGATGCCCTTGCTGGTGTTCTGGTTCAGTATTTTTAAAAATTTTCTTCAAATAATAATCGTTGATGTCATTGTAGCACTTTGCATGCCATGAGTTGCTGCAATTAATGTTGTTTGTCAATATATGAACTGTTACATATTTAATTTAAAAACTATATATTGACAAGCTAATCTGAAATCGATCTGCCAGTTTTGCCAACACCTCCCCCATCATTTGTCAGAACAAATGCTGAAGATGGTGTAATCTGTTAACAAATCTGTTGAGCTGCCATCAGCTGTAGAGGAAAAAACAGCAGAATTTGATGCAGCATTTGGTGAGGACATTGCTCCTGTCATGCCCCTGCTCTAATCTTTCTCTAAAGGATGCTGAGGACTGAGTGCTATGCCATGTCAGATGATATTGTGCTTTCATGACATGACATAAAAACTTTACTAATAAAATCTGTCTCTGTTATGTCCTCTTTTTTGTGATTTAGCTAAACTGCGGTAAGAAAACTTTATTCATTGCATGCTACTGAATGATTCATACAAGCATGATTTGCTGCAGCTGGATAAATTAAAGTTGTGTTCACTTCTTTAATAGTTAAGAATAGATCATGTTCTCATGTAAGCACAACCACTGTTGTCCCTGTTTGCTGTTTCAGAAGCTGGATAGATCCAGGGCGATGAATCCGAGGGATAAGGTGAGCCAGCTATATTCCACAGCGTTAATCCTCAACGCATGGAGCAGGGACACATTGTCCTTGTGCACATGGCAAAGATGCAGCGTTGGTTATCTGTCAGAATTGTTATCTGTATCCCAGAGAGCTTTCCCCTTGACTTCATCCTAATAATAAAGCTTTATCTTTTCATGTGTGGCTGTAATAGTCAAGTCAAGTTTGACCCTCTCAAGTCTTTCCATGTAATTTGAATATCTAAAGCTGTTGTGAATCATATTGAGTAACTCGAAAGGTCAGATGCTTTCATTCTCTAAAATAATCTCTTATTTTCTCTGTTGAACATCACAGCGGGGGTATTATTGGGGGTTTCCTGGTAGCAGTGAAATGACCATTGCATAGATTATAGAACAACACTGTGACATTTGATGTTGATTGAATTTTTTTATATATACTGTATGTCACCCACTTTAACTTGTTAATCAATTTTGTAGCATTTATTTCTTTCACATGTTTAAAAAACTTGTTTGAATTACCTGAGATTACAGAAAAGTTACAGAAAAAACTTTTGAATTCAAAATTTTTCTGGGGGAATTGACTGCCAGTCTCCTAAGCATATAAACCCTTTTAAAATAGCTAGAGTTGCTCTGACAGAATATCCATGACTTAACAAGCCTAAATAATCTCCATTGATTTATGACTCCCCCCCATGGATCATCACCTTATCGTGGTGAGGAATTTGTGTGTCCTAGTGATCCCAGGAGCTATGTGTGTGCTATGTGATACAATCGGCTCTCCTCATGGATGCACAGACAAGGATTCAGTGTACCCCGCCTGGTATGGGGTTACCAGGGCGCCGCCCTAAAGCCAGGCCTGGGGCAGTTACTCAACGTCAAGCACCTGGTGGCTGGGTTTCTGCCCATGTGACTCGGCCGGGCTCAACCCAGATGAGCCACATGGGTCTGCCACCTGCAGGGAGGATCATAGGGGCCCGGCGCTATGTGGATCGGGTGGCGGTTGAAGGCAGAAACCTTGGCAGTCCAATCCCAAGCTTCCTAAACTGGCTTTTGGGACATGGAATGTCACCTCTCTGGTGGGGAAGGAGCCTGAATTGGCGTATGAGATTTAGAGATAGATATAGTTGGGCTCACCTTGACACACATGATTCTGGAACCAGTCTCCTGGAGAGGGGCTAGAGCTTTGCCTACTCTGGAGTTGTCCCAGGTGAGAGGTGGCAAGCAGGGGTGGGTATTCTTGTATCCCCCCATCTTGCTGCCTCTATAGCAGGGTCCCTGAAGGATGAAAGGGCTTTATTCCCTGCACCTTCAGGTTGGGAAATGGGTCCTGACCATCATTAGTGCCTATGCACAAATGATGGTTCAGAGCACCCACCCTTTTTGGAGTCTCTGACTGGTATGCTGGAAAAAGCTGCTCTCGGAGACTCCATTGTCCTGCTGGAAGACTTCAATGCACATTTGGGCAACAACAACAAACCCTGGAGGGGAGTGACTGGGAGGAACAGCCTGCCTGATCTGAACCTGAGTGGTGTTCAGTTGTTAGATTTCTGTGCTAACCATAGTGTGTCCATAACGAACACCATGTTCAAGCATAACGGTGTCCATATGTGCACTTGGCACCAGGCCACCCTAGGTCACAGGCTCATGAGCGATTTTGTTGTTGTGTCATTACGCCCGTGACCAGATGTCTTTGACATTCAGGTAAAGATAGACGCAGAGCTGTTGATCGATCGCTACCTGGTGGTGAGTTGGATTAGATGGCAGGGGTGGATGCCATTCAGACCCGGCAGACCCAAACGTATAGTGAGGATGTGCTGGGAATGTCTGGCTGAGGCCCCTGTCCAGGAGATCTTCAACTCCCACCTCCCAAAGAACTTCAACCACATTCTGAGGGAGAATGGAGACATGGAGTCTGAATGGGCCATGTTCTCCACCTCCATTGTTGAAGCAGCTGTGCAGAGCTGTGCCGTAAGGTCGTTGGTGGCAACCCCTGAACAAAATGGTAGATGCCAGAGGTGAGGGGGGGGCATCAAGGTGAGGAAAGAGTCCATTCAAGCTTGGTTGGCTTGTGGGGTTCCTGAAACAGCTGAGGTGTATCTGCAGGTCAAGTGGAGTGCAGTCTGAGTGGTTGCTGAAGAACTCAGGTGTAAGAGGTGTTCAGTGAGGCCATGGAACAAGATAGTCGGCCTTGAAGAGATTCTGACATAGTGTCTGGTGACTCAGAAGGGGAAAGTACCTCCCTGTCCACACTGTGTATGGTGCAGATGGAGAGCTGCGGACTTTGGGGATATTGTCAGGCGGTGGAAGGAATACTTCAAAGATGTCTTCAATCCCACGGACATACTTTCAATAGAGGAAGCAGAGTGTGAGGATGAAGGGGGTTGTTCTTGCCTATCACTGGGGCTGAGGTTGCTGACGTTGTTAAAAAACTCCGGCAGGGCCCCGATGGTGGATGAGATTTGCCCTGAGTACCTTAAGGCTCTGGATGTTGTGGGGCTAACCTGGTTGACCCACCTCTGCAACATCGCATGGAACTTAGGGACAGTACCTTTGACATGGCAAACTGGGGTGGTGGTTCCCGTTTAAGAAGAGGGACCGGAGAGTGTGTTCCAGACTTCCCTGGGAAGGTCTATGGCAAGGTACTGGTGAGAAGAATTCATCTGTTGGTTGAACCTCAGATTAAGGAGGAACAATGTGGCTTTCATCCTGGTCATGGCACAACTCTTCACCCTCTCAAGGATCCTTGAGGGTTTGTGGGAGTTTGTCCAGCCAGTCTGCATGTGTTCTGTGGACTTGGAGGAGGCATTCAACCACGTCCCTCGTGGTTTGTTGTGGGGGGTGCTTCAGGGTGCTTGTTGCTATGAACTATCCAGTCTCTATATGACCATTGTGAGAGTTTGGTTCATATTGCCAGCAATCAGTCAAACTTGTTCTCAGTAAGAGTTGTTTCGGGCACGTCCAACTGGGAAAAGACCCTGAGGCAGACCCAGGACAAGCTGGAAAGAATACATTGCCCAGCTGGCCTGGGAAACTAGCCAGCTGAAACTGGCCAGCAAGAGAATTGTATCCTCTCTGAATAGCTGGAAGCGGTGGCTGGAGAGAGGGAAGACTGGGCTTTTCTACTTAGACTGCTGTCTCCACAGCCTGGAGCCCCACAAAAGTGGTAGAAGATGGATGGATGGATGGATGGATGGATGGTTTATAACTATTTGAATGCTGGTTAGTCTAATATATTGTGAAATTGTATTTCTGTTTTCTCACAGCCGAAGTCAAAGATTTCGGCTTCTCGGAAGCTCTCCCTTAAAGTAAGTTCTTAATTATTATTATTATTATTATTATTATTATTATTATTATTATTATTATATTCCCTGATTATATTGTAGTAATAAAATCATCCTGTTATGTGTGGCATAAAACATTCTACTTTGATCTAGGACTCATTGTTGAATGTTTGTTTATGGTCCTATTATCAAAAGATGTCCTTATTCTTTTTCTGTTGATTGATATTTGTTTTGTCCAAGCAGATGCTTCTCCTCGCAAGAGCCTGTGAGGATTTGGAGAAGGAGAGGCAAGAGAGGGAGGAGGAGAAAGTGCGCTACTTGGGAGAAAAGTTGCCCCCTTTGCAGATGTCTGGACTGTCACTAGAAGAACTAAAAGTAAGATTTTGAAAAAGCACAGAACACTAACTCATATATAGCAAAAATTGTTAGGGCATATTTAACATATGTGCTAACATTTCTTTTTTAGAATCTATGCAAGCAGCTTCATTCAAAAATTGACATTGTTGATGAGGAGAGATATGATTGTGAATACAAAGTGAGCAAACACAACAAAGATGTAAGTCTCTTTTCCTGCACTAAGCACCTAATGCAAAATCAAGTCTTTTTTATGGTCTGTTTTAATCCAGTAAATTAATGCACTTTAACATTTGCTTTGAGCAAGAAACTGAAAAGAATTACCTGGATTATTATTATTAGCATTAAATTCAGACCTCTGGAAACGCTCCAGATTACCTTAAAAGACCCAATGTTCTAATGTTTGCAATGCAATATTTCAGATCCATGAGCTGAAACTGAAGGTACAGGACCTTGGAGGCAAGTTCAAAAAGCCTGCCCTAAGGAAGGTGAGGGTGTCAGCAGATGAGATGATGAGAGCTCTCCTGGGCTCCAAACACAAGGGCTCAATGGACCTCAGAGCCAACCTCAAGTCGGTGAAGAAGGAGGACGTCAAACAGGACAAGGTACCAGAGTTGGCGATTGCAGACCTTTTGTCTGGCATCTTAAAAATGCGCAGCAGTTATAGTTTTTATTCTGGAAGGCCATAAAGTCAAGCTTACTATAGGTACAGTAATAGATCAGACCTTTCTACACAGCCAATCAGTAAATAAAGCTGTTGTATTTCAGCGGCTACAAACAACCTACAGATGACACTGCGACTGCTCCTCCTTTTCATTCTCTATAGCTATGTTCACATTAAAAGTCACATTGTCCATTTCTGAGTTTTGGGTCTGATCAGATTTGCATGTTATTACCGTTCACCTTCATAATTACAAGTGACTTTTAGATGACGCTCATGTCAACACGTCTGCCCTTTAACATGGACATGTGCATGTGCACATACATACATACATTTTTAAACAGAGAATATTGATGCTTGGGATTTTGTTCGGGAGGATAGCAGTCAGTCATCTGTGATGAGGTCCAGTAGAAGGAACACAGCCAGATGCTGTGAGGAGAGCTGCTTTAGCGCCAATGGTAATAACGGTACTGACTGCTCATGCTGACTGAACTACATGAGGCAAAAAGTCACATGAATCCCGATCTGTCACTGAAGCTGCATGACCATGTATCAGATATACAGTGGTGTGAAAAAGTGTTTGCCCCCTTCCTGATTTTTCATTTTTTTGTATGTTTGTCACACTTAAATGTTTCAGATCATCAAACAAATTTAAATATTAGACAAAGATAACACAAGTAAACACAAAATGCAGTTTTTAAATGAAAGTGTTTATTATTAAGGATTAAAAAAAAACAAACCTACATGGCCCTGTGTGAAATATTGATTGCCCCCCCCCGCCCCCGTTAAAACATAAATTAACTATGGTTTATCACATCTTGTATTGTACTTGTATTGAACTCATCAAGCTGAGTTCAATTTCTCTAGCCACACCCAGGCCTGATTACTGCCACACCTGTTCTCAATCAAGAAATCACTTAAATAAGACCTGCCTGACAAAGTGAAGTAGACCAAAAGATCCTCAAAAGCTAGACATCATGCTGCAATCCAAAGAAATTCAGGGACAAATGAGAAACAAAGTAATTGAGATCTATCAGTCTGGAAAAGGTTATAAAGCCATTCCTAAAGCTTTGGAACTCCAGCAAATCACAGTGAGAGCCATTATCCACAATTGATGAAAACATGGAACAGGGGTGAACCTTCCCAGGAGATGCCAGCCGACCAAAATTTCCCCAAGAGTGCAGCAACAACTCTTCCAAGAGGTCACAAAAGACCCCACAACAACATCCAAAGAACTGCAGGCCTCACTTGCCTCAGTAAAGGTCAGTGTTTATGACTCCACCATAAGAAAGAGACTGGGCAAAAATGGCCTGCATGGCAGAGTTCCAAGATGAAAACCACTGCTGAGCAAAAAGAACATAAAGGCTCATCTCAATTTAGCCAGAAAATATCTTGATGATCCCCAAGACTTTTGGGAAAATAGTCTGTGGACTGACGAGACAAAAGTTGAACTTTTTGGAAGGTGTGTGTCCCATTACATTTGGCGTAAAGGTAACACAGCATTTCAGATAAGGAACATCATACCAACAGTAAAATATGGTGGTGGTAGTGTGATGGTCTGGGGCTGTTTTGCTGTGTCAGGACCTGGAAGACTTGCTGTGGTAAATGGAACCATGAATTCTGCTGTCTACCAAAAAATCCTGAAGGAAAATGTCTGGCCATCTGTTTGTGACCTGAAGCTGAAGCGCACTTGGGTTCTACAGCAGGACAATGATCCAAAACACACCAGCGAGTCCACCTCTGAATGGCTTAAGAAAAACAAAATTCAATTCAATTCGAACCCCCACAATTGCAGAAAGACCCCAGCAATCGGGCGATCCCCTATAAGCAAGCGCTTGGCGACGGTGGAGAGGAAAAACTCCCTTTTAACAGGAAGAAACCTCCAGCAGAACCAGGCAAAATGAAGACTTTGGAGTGGCCTAGTCAAAGTCCTGACCTGAATCCGATTGGGATGCTGTGGCATGACCTTAAAAAGGCAGTTCATGGTCGAAAACCCTCCAGTGTCGCTGAATTACAATAACTCTGCAAAGATGAGTGGGCCAAAATTCCTCCACAGTGCTGTAAAAGACTCATTGCCAGTTATCGCAAATGCTTGATTGCAGTTGTTGCTGCTCGGGGTGGCCCAACCAGTTATTAGGTTTAGGGGGCAATCACTTTTTCACACAGGACCATGTAGGTTTGGATTTTGTTTTCCCTTAATAATAAACACCTTCATTTAAAAACTGCCTTTTATGTTTACTTGTGTTACCTTTGTCTAATATTTAAATTTGTTTGATGATCTGAAACATTTAAGTGTGACAAACATACAAAAAAATGAAAAATCAGGAAGGGAGCAAACTCTTTTTCATACCACTGTATAACACATGGATCAGATTAAATAATAGATTTCTGTATGCAACAGCTCTAAAAAGATTCAGATATGTCACATTATGATTAAAGATTGAATTTGAGCTATTTCAGGCTGATAATGCAAATGTAGCCTGATTTTGTGTTAGTGATGAATGCTTGTTCTGTGCAGGGAGTCTTGCTGCTGCTGTTATTGGATGTTTTCTGTACTTTACAAAACATGCAATTCCCGAGACAAAACAAATAATTTGATTCAGCTGAGATTCCCCAAAAAACCTTTGGAGTATTCTTGGACAATCCACAAAAATATTGAACAAAGTTATTGTTCTTTTAACTTTAAATATTGTGTTTATTAAGAGAGAAAACAAACATATTTTGTGTCAAGTTAAATTTGGTTTTGTGACTTTGTGATTTGTGATTTTAGTTTTTTAAAATGGGACAATGCATATTAATGAACATTGTCCATGTAAATATGCAAGATTATAGCAAAGCAGCTAATCTCCATCTTCAGTCCCATGGGCAGGTTAATGTCAAACAATAAAAGACAACTGAGATAAAACAATAAAAAAAACTAATACAAAAGATGAACAGACAACATAATGCAGATCATAGCACACAATGGGTTAAAAGTTGGGGGGTCACAAAAAGTTATTTGCACATAGTTATAGAGTGTTAAATAATATTGCACAACACCCATAGCACACCATTGCACCTGCACTTGATCCCAGATGTTCTGAAAGGAGTTCTGTGAAAGGATTGTTTTTATTAGTTATTAGGAGTGACTATTTGTTGCTTTCAACTTAGTCCATGTGTAACAGAAACGATAAAAACATTCTTACTTGGTTTGTCAAGTGGGTTGGCCCTCTTCGTGACACAAGTAGAGTTCTGGACTCTGGTATGGGAGGATGTGAGTTCAAACCTCCAGCTGGACATCAACAGTTGGGCTTCACTGCCCATCCCCTTGGTCACAATTGACATTTTTGGCAGGACTTACTGGTGGCGTATTAGTCTTATCCCCCAGATACCACTGGTGTCAGAAGGCCGACATCCTTAAAGGATCCTGAAAGCTTAAAATGCACCTCTGACATTGGGTCAATCTAAAAATCTGGAAGGAAAATATGTAACAGAGTCAATAAAAGCATTCATACTTGGCTTGCCAAGTGGGTCGACCCTCTTGGTAATACAAGTAGAGTTCTGGGGCCTCATGTTTAAGGGATTGTGCAGCTTTCGTACTGAAAGATAGCATACTAACATAATCTGAAAAGTGTGTGTACACAGAAATTTTCAGATATATAAAACTGTACACATGCCAGATTCTCCACTCCTTTTCTTTATATATCCCACCTCACCGTGAAAACCAGCGCACGTGCACAATCTCCTTGCTCTGCCTCAGTTCCTCCAACTAATGACTATGTAAATGACTAAAAATGTCCCTTCTGTCACGCTTCTGTCAATGTTCTCCATCCTGCAGGAAAGTGTCATTAAAAAAAAAAAAAAACAACTTAACAGTGTGATACTGAAGTATTGATAATGGAGGTGGAGGTGAGAAAAAATATTTTATTTTGTTCTGACCCTCCAGAATCAACAATAAATGTAAGTTTACCGAGTAGACTGAGTTACAATGACAGTTAATGCAGCTGGCTCAGACTGAAATAAACTTATACATAAAATAAAATTGTTTGGCCTTAAAGTTAAAGGGGTTACAGTCAATAGGAGGATCACTGCTCATAGACAGAGTGTTGCTGTGGTGACTGGGGCGAGCTGGTGCTGACACAAGAAAGAAAAGTGCTGTGAAAGAAAGCCCTTGGAAATCTGCACACAAGGGACAGACAGACAGACATGATGTTATTAAGTAAAATAAGTAAATAACATAAATAAACACCACTGAATACCACTCCAATCTTATCTTAGCTAAATTTAGACTAGTTACAAACCAAATCTGTCAGCAGAATCTAAATTACGCATGAAAAGCAGGCAGAACACATGGAGTTGCACAATATAAAAGCCTTTTATTTCCAGATTGTAATCTCCAAACAGAGATATTTTAGACCATAGAAACCTCTCCTCACTCTCACTGAGACAGCTGCATGTTTCCTCTGCAGCTACCGGGGTTCACCTGAAGGCCAGCCTGTCTTCTGCCTGACAGCACGTATTGCGCTGGAGTCGGGGATTGATTAATTCTAAAAGCACATTTTGACCAGAATTCCTCCCACAAGAGATGAATCTATGTGCAATGCCTCATGAGTCAACTGTATATTCTCTGTGTCATGAATGGCCCGTTCATGGGGCGAACAGATGACACCAAATGCAAGCAGTGAGTTTGCATATTTAATAGAGGACACGCATACAAACACACACACTACAGAACAGACGAGTAAACTACGATATCCCAGCAGAGCTGGACATACGAGGAGAAAAATAAGGAAACTACAAATTCCCAGCAAAGCTGGACTTGTGTTTACAGAAACCACGGATTTGGGAATGCCGTCTTGGGACAAGGACAGATAAATAAATGACCCAGCGATTAGCAAACGGAGGAATAAGGCTTAAATAGGCAGTGAGAGTGGTTACAGATCAAGATCAGCTGTGAGTCACATGAGCGGGGGAAGTGCTAGTGCTGACAGCTGACAGGTGGACCGCCCATGAACAAAGTGACAACCCGGAAGTCCACACTCACAGCTGCCAACCCGAGAGAGAGACCACACTGGCAGGCTGAGGAGCATAGGAACAAAAGGTACAGGCAAACATACAAATAAAGGGCCAGAACTAAAATAAAGGCAAATAATAAATTGAAGGATAAATACAGATAATACCAAATAATCAGAAATGCAAAATACAACAAATAAACAAAAGTGGAAAAAAAACAAGGAGCTGAGCATGGTAGTTCCCTTCTGCTCAGCTCATGACACTGTGGCAAATTTTATTATAATACTGAATTGATAATAATCCAGGATGCAGTTTACAGCGTTGCTGGCTGTGGCCCATGAGTGAGGCAAGGAAATTAGTTATTATTCATCGGGGTTTCACTGTGCTCAATAAGCCAAGTCATGGAGATAAATCACATAATAATAATCATGTTTTTCAAGGACTAATTCATAGACAAAGCATTTTAACTGAAGTGGAAACGTAATATTAATACATTTTGTGAGTTTCAGCTGTTTTGTAGTTTAACAGACCCACCTGAGAGAGTGGAAACTTTGCAGCTCAGCCTGCAGATTCTCAGTCACATTTGTTTTTATACATCCGACTGTGTGCATGAAAATCAACGTATGCCACGTTTTTGTGCATGCGCACCGTTTATACGTGAGGCCCCAGGTCTCTAGTACTGAAGGTTGTGAGTTCTAACCCCTGGTTGGACGTCGTCAGTTGGGTTTCCCTGCCTGTCCCCTTGGACACACATGAAAGCACTAAATATCTTATCCCAGGAGGTAAAGGTTTGCTTGTGGTTTGACCATGCATTAGTTTGTGAGTGAAAGGATGTCAGACAAGTGTTTGATCATAAACAGAATTCCAATCATAAACAAATGTGGATGAAATAAAAACCGTCTTTGTGGATCTAAGATCCAGATTCTTACCATTTCTGTTCATGTCCAGGTGCTTACCACTGAAGTTGGTGACTGGCGTAAGAATGTGGAGGCTATGTCAGGCATGGAGGGCCGTAAGAAGATGTTCGACACAGGCGGCGCCCAGTGAAAGCAAATACGCGAACAGTATATCTGTGTCTTCCACCTGAAAGCAAGAAGAATGAAGTCACCTCAGTGAGAATTATGAATTACCTATCTAAAGGCGAATTGACTGAAAACTTCTGAAATAGGTTTAGATACAACAGTTTATAATCCATAACTGTACAGCCACAATTGTACACATTGTGCCTAAAAGTGTAGGAATAAATCATTTTGTACTACAAGAGAATATTTTGTTTTGTTATGCCACCTTAAGACAATTAAAATGGATATAAATAAACAGAAAATGTTTCCATTCTATATCTGTGCTTGACTTTATCATGTTTCATTTTATTGGCACCAGATGGATTATGCGAGGTACGTAAGAGGAGAAGAAGCTGCTAATGGATTAAAAAAAGACTGATGAATGGTCAAGGGGGGTGGGGTGGTAACAGGTGTTCCCCACTTACTGAATACTCAAACCTTTTATGTTTAAATAGCTTCTGAATGCGTACAGTAACTGTGATGACAAAAACCTGATGAATCTGACAAAGAATTGTGAAAAGATTTATCTTTCAGCAGAAGGCAAAAAAGTAGAGAATTTATTAAATTCATTAACATGTTTTTTTTTCTTTTTTGGCTTGATGACATTTTAAAAGAGAGGCAGGAGATGGTAAATCTTGCTACTGAATTGAATGTTTTTAACTACAATGTCCTCTTCACTCTGACTGTTAGAAAGCAACACTTGAACTGGATAGTCAAGCCACCATCACTGCTGCCCCACACGTTGCAAACATTCTTGTGCTTCTTCAGTGTGTGTCACTGGGTTGTTGGACAGTTGACGCATAGACACTGCAATCTGACGTATGACAGCAATGTCAACAATAGAATTTTAACATTTCTGGAGTATAGACTTTGTGTGGGTGTAGTGTATTGTCGTTTTACTGGAAACGTGTGAGGGTGTACTGTAACAGCTGAGCCACATTTCTCAACTGGGTCAAAGTGCAGTAGCACAAGTACTCACACAATTATCATTGGTGCGTGGAGTATGCATGATAAAAAGTGCCCACATCATAGTACGCCCTCAAGCTGCACCTTAAGTGTGAAATACCTACAGCTTTGAGTATCACGCTGGGATGTTAAAGTTGGGAAGCAATCATAAAATCTCTTCCACACTTGCACTACAATGAAACACAACCCAGCTCTTGAGACGCTGCACCTATAAATAAATTGCGATGAGAGCAGCCTTCATATAGACCAAATGTTGTAGATATGATATGATACCCAAAGCACATTCACGCCAACACCATGTGGCGGTGACTGTGATATCAAAGGTCATGATGCCGCAGTCTTGATACTTGTTTAGATGGCAAACACACTGACATGTGCTCGGACGTGCCAAAATCTGCCTGGTTGGGTATTCCTCATGGGATAAACCACACCTGTCACACTGCAGTTTGTTATTAGCACCACTTGGTGGCAGACCATAGCTGCATTTAGAAGTCTAGATACTGGAAATTTATCATCATAAATAGAAAATGCTCAATTTGATTACTTCTGTAGTCTATAGAAAATTGATCCTAAAATAAAGTAAAAGAACCTTCTAAAAGGTTGAGGATTTGGTCTCTCTTTTAGCAGAAGGGTAAGAATGTACAACCAATATCCTTGACTCCTCTGCACATAAACTTACATGCATGGTGCCATGTATCACAGTTCCCTTAGATTTGGCTTTCATCACTCTTTCAAGGACAGGCCCCAAAAGAAGGCATTGAATGCAGAACACTGAAACCAACATTATGAAAAGAGCTGATAATTTTTCATTAAAAATATCTTCAATATAAACAGGGAAGATCACAAGAACACACAAAGAATACTGTAACTAAAAACCGCAAAGGAAAACCTGGAGAGAAACAAACAATGTGAAGGCTAAGACAATACCGGGATATACACACAGGAGCCTAATCGGTGGAATGGGGATGTAATTTCATTAAATCACATTAAAACTTTGGAATATACTGTGGTAGGAAATCTCTACAATCATACAAAATTCGATATAGTTTAGATATCAACCTTACATGTTTCAGCCTTCAGCAAGTATATAAAGATGGTTTATGTACACAAAAATAGATTTTTAAAATGCAAGCCAAATTTTAATGTATTTCATAAAGAACTCTGCCTTTTTTTCTCATCACTGAAACACATGAAGAAGCGGAATGCTGTGAAACTCCACTGTTTGGTCGATGATCGGAAACTCATGGAAAACCCCTAGAACTCTGGACACTCTGGACTGAAAAGAACCCCCCGTTTCTCTTTTTGTCTACTTTTATTATGCTTTTAGTTACTTTATCTTATTATTATTTACTATTCTTATTACTTTATCTTATCCTTCTTACCTCTTGTAAGACTGTTAAAAAAAGTTAAAATAAAAAAAAAAAAAAAAAAAAAGTATATAAAGATGGAGAACACGAGAGCTCTCCAGCAGACAATTGTGCTCCTCGATCGCCCTCTGGTGGCTGGCTGCGGTTACACAATAAGTCCATCCTTTCCCCATTACTGTGTGATGCTTTTGCAAATTTGAAATTAAATGTTCAAATAAATTTTTCCAGAATATGCTTTCTGTCCTCATAGCTTTTACCATGCTGATCGATACATGTTCAAGTGTTCTTTTTTTCAGATCAGTATGGTTTTAATTGGTTATTTAATCCTATAAAAACTGGGGTGTGGTTGTGATTATTCGTGGCTGAGGGAGTTGCCTTTAGGCTGCTGCCTTGACTGCAATGGATGGCCATGTAAACGGGAAGTCAGCACCACACCCCCATTTCATGGTGGCTGCTGTGCAAACTCGAACTGCAGATGACATAAAAAGTACAAGATGAAAGCACCCTAAATCCAGGAAGTAGAGCTTTACTTTTCTACAGTGGACCTAAATGGCAGCACACTGTCCATATTTACAGCGCATTTGGAAAGTAGGGCTTCCTCGGCTTCACCGGCAGACCCAGCTACTAGATGACGACGCCAGTTAGCGACCTTTGCTAGCCATCGGGAGGGCTTCGACCTCACCACCAGATAACAGCTATAATTAGACGACAAGCCAGCTGACGGCCTCCACTAGCCATTGAACGTACTTCGGCTCCTGTACTAGCCACCAGGTGAGCCGCTTCTTTGTTCCCAATCAGACTAGTCATTATGCCTCCGAAAAAGAATCCGACAAATGGAGAGGAGTTGGAGGAGATCAAACTCTCACTAAATTTTATGTCTGAAGAAATATCTAAGATAGCAAAACAACAAATTCTGCTTATTGGCCTTATGGAACAAGTGCGTGAATTAAAGGCTGAAGTTATGGAAAAAGACAAGAAATTAATTTCTTAGAAAGACGTGTGGATGAATTAGAGCAATATACAAGAATGGATGATGTAATTGTGAGCGGTCTTAACACCAGACACCGCTCCTATGCACATGTGACAGCTGGAGTTGATAACCAGGATGGGGAGGATGAGACACTGGGAGAATCACACACTCTTGAGCAGCAGGTATTAATTTTTTTCAACTCTAAAAACATTGTTGTGGACAATGAGACTATTTCGGCTTGCCACACGTTACTTAGAAAAGACAGTGAAAGAAAACCAGTGATCATCATCCGATTTGTCAACAGAAAAGCAAAAACTGGTCTTCTGCAACAAGCACAAAAACTGAGAGGAACAGCCGTCTATGTAAACAAGCATTTAACAAAAAAGAACTCTGAAATAGCTAGACAAGCCAGGGCTCTCAGAAAACAGGGAAAAATACAATCAACATGGCCAAAGAACTGTAAGGTGTGGCTAAAACTGCTTGGAACTCCAGAAGAAGCTAAAATAAAAATGATTAGAGATATGGAGGAATTAGACAAATTTTAACCTTAGCTCTTATGCACGAATAATAGCGCAGTAAGATTATGAGTGGAAATTTTTGTGTTCTTTTATTTCTTTTGGGTTTTTTTTCTTTTTTTTCCTTTTGATGTATATTGTTGACACAACTTATGAACAGCATTTTAACCAATCATCCTTCCTCATTTAATAATGGAAGCGTATTAGGTCAAATTGAAGCTGAAACCTTTGTAAATACTGAACAGCAACCACAAGACATTTTAGGAGATACTGACCCATATAATAACTACTTTAATCATATTAACAAAAAGTGTGCTTATTATGATGAACAACAATTAAATGGAATTATGAACTCGGATCAGACATTGACAATAATACATATTAATAGTAGGAGTCTCTGTGCCAACTTTGATAGTATTAACGAGTTTTTAAATCAATTTAACACACCATTTAGTGTTATAGCAATAAGTGAAATGTGGATTAATGAAGAAAAAGATGTAAATTTTGAACTACATGGATATGAGATGTACACACAAAATAGGAAATGTAAAAGTGGTGGTGGGGTAGCACTGTATGTTGATAGAAAGTTAAAGAGTAAAAAAGTGGACAGCATGACATCAACAGTGAATGAAAGCATGGAATGTTTAGCAATCGAAATTATGATGGAAAATAGAAAAAAACATAATAGTAAGTTGTATATATATATATAGAGAGAGAGCACCGGGATCTGATATGGAAAAATTTAGAAATGGTATGGAAAAGATGTATACAAAAATAAGGCAAAAAGATATCTTTATTTGTGGTGACTTTAATATAGATTTAATGAAAACAAAACAACATAAACCAACTGAAGATTTCTTAGATACAATGTATAGCTTAACCTTATTTCCAAAGATTACAAAACCTATGAGAATAACGACACACTGTGCTACCTTGATAGACAACATTTTTACCAATGTTATTGAATATGGTGAGTGGTATATTGATAAATGACAGTGACCACCTGCCTGTATTTGTTTCTTTAGCTGTTAATTATGGGGTTAATGGGAGTAAGAATAATAATAAACCATGTAAAAAGATTATTTATAAAAGAATATGAACAGAAGATACAATCAATGCTTTAAAAGATGACTTAATGTTACAGAATTGGGATGTTGTCTATAGAGAGAAAGAAGTGGACTTGGCATACGATCAATTTATTGATATATTTAAATCATTATATGATAAAAACTGTCCAATTAAAGAAATTAATTTAAAAAAACATAAATACAAAAATTGCCAGTAGTTAACCAGGGGGCTACAAAATGCTTGTAAAAAGAAAGTGATCTCTATAAAAATTTCATTAAATTAAGAACCAAATAATCTGAAAAAAGATATAAAACATATAAAAATAAATCAACTGAAATAATATGAACTAGTAAAAAATTATACTATAGGAAAATGTTAAATGAAAATACAAATAATATAAAAGGTGTCTGGGACATATTAAATAAATTAAGGAAAAATGGAACTAAGAAAACGATATGTCCAGAGTATTTTACTGATAATTGTGGTGATAATTATGATAAGAACGTGGTAGTAAATAAAATAAATATTTTTTGTAAATATTGGACCAGAATTGGCAGCAAAAATTACAAACCAAGAAAACAATACCATGAGTGAAACATTGATTGGAAATAACCCTCGGTCAATCTTTCTCTCAGCAGTGGATGAACTAGAGGTGAAATCTGTTGATGAAAAGTGCAAAAATAAATTATCTACTGATTGTGATGGTACTGATATGGCACTAGTAAAAAGAACTGTTGATGGCATATTAAAACCATTTACATATATTTGGAATCTATCATTTCAAACTGGCTCATTCCAGCAGAAAATGAAAATAGCAAAAGTGATATCATTATTCAAGCAAGGAAATAAACACCACTACATAAACTACAGACCAGTATCGCTCCTCCCACAATTTTCAAAGATTCTGGAAAAATTTTTCAACAACAGATTAGAGGACTTTTTAAATAAACACGATGTGCTTAATCAGAATCAATATGGATTTAAAGCAAAGAGTACAACATTGTTGGCAATAATGGAAGCAACAGAAGAAATAATAAATACATTAGATCAAGGAAAATATGCAATTGGTATATTTATAGATTTTAGAAAAGCATTTGATACAATAAATCATTCAATACTTCTTGATAAACTGCAAATGTATGGTATTAGGGGAATGGCACTGAAATGGGTTACAAGTTATTTATCTGAGAGACAACAGTTTGTGAAGATGGGAGAATATCTGTCTGGATGTATGGGAATTGCCTGCGGGCTCCCCCAGGGGTCAGTATTGGGCCCCAAATTATTTAACATATATATGAATGAATGAATGAATGAATGAATGAATGAATTTATTTCGGATAGTACATTACAGGTTAAAAGAAACTGTATAATATAACAACAAGGTCAAATTAGACAAAGACTCCTTCTACTATACAATTCCACGTGAGTTATCCGAAATGGGTGATGGCTGAAGCCGCAGCTTATATTGCCCACCCATATTCCATCCAAGAATTCAAAGGAGAAAAAAGAGAAAACAAGACAAGAGCGATTACAATTTAAAACAAGGCTAAGACAAAATATGACTGAGAGAAAAAGAAAACTGAGCTAGTCTAAGTTAAGCGGTTACTATTCAAAAACAAATCTAAGACATAGTGTCACAGAGAAAAAAGAAAAACTAAGCTATAACACAACACAGGCTGGAAATGTCAATCCTTATGTGAGTTTACATGTCGTCTTGTAAATATGTTTGGAGTATTTCTTCCTTTAGTTTTTGTTTAAATTGTCCAAGCTTTGTACATGATTTTAATTCAGGTCCAAAATCGTTCCATAATCTGACACCTTGCACTGAAATACAATGTTGCTTGGTAGTTGTTCTCACTGTAGGCTTTTGAAATATACATGTTCCTCTGAAGTGATATCGTTTCTCCCTTGTTTGGAACAACTTTTGGATATTTGCGGGCAGTGATAGATTCTTCACTTTGAACATTATTATTGCGGTTTTAAAGTCGATCAGATCTTTCAACTTGAGAGTTTTTTGTTTAAGAAAAAGTGGGTTTGTTGGTTCCCTGTAAGCTGCTTTGTTGATTATTCTAATAGCTCTCTTTTGAAGCATAAAGAGTGGATATATGTTTGTTTTATATGTATTTCCCCATACTTCATTACAATATGTCATGTATGGGAGTATTAATGAATGATACAAGGTGTATAGTGTGGGTTGATTCAGCAAATTTTTCACTCTGTGTAATATTGCAATTGATTTGGATACTTTACCTTTTATATAATTAATATGTGGCTTCCAACACAGTTTGTTATCAATTATTACTCCAAGGAATTTAGTTTCGGATACCCTTTCAATCTCTACACCATTTACACTGAGTTTGGGTACTGGGTAGTTGTGATGGTTGTTAAAGACTATAAATTTTGTCTTGCTTAAATTGAGCGTTAATTTGTTCGAATCAAACCACAGTTTCAGCTTTCCTAATTCCTTTCCGAGTGTATCCAGAAGTTGTTCCAAGTTGTTTCCACTGCATAGCAGGTTAGTGTCATCAGCAAACAATATTAAGTCCATTTTTTCTGAAACTTTACATATATCATTTATATACATATTGAATAATAATGGTCCCAAAACTGAACCCTGTGGGACTCCACAGGTGACCTTCAGTAGCTCTGAGTTTTTGTTGTTAACACATACAAACTGATATCTATTCTTTAAGTAACTTCTTAACCAGGACAGTGCTACCCCTCTGATACCACAATTTTGTAGTTTCTTTAATAATAGATTGTGATCTACTGTATCAAATGCTTTTTTAAGATCCAGGAATACTCCAACTGAATACTCTTTATTTTCAATGGCTGTTGATATTTTTTTCTGTAAATTCCATTAAGGCATATGCTGTTGTCCTTTTGTGTCTGAACCCATATTGCTGCTCACACAATAAATCATTCTTCAGTATGAAGTTGTCAATTCTCTCATAGAATATTTTTTCAAGTATCTTGGAAAATTGCGGTAATAGTGAAATTGGTCTGTAGTTGGAGAGTTCCCCTCTGTCGCCTGTCTTGTAAATCGGAATTACTTTAGCTATTTTCATTGCATTGGGAAATATACCTGATTGGAGAGACAGGTTACAGATATACGTCAGTGGTTTCACTATGCATTCCATAACAGTTTTGACTAGTAGCATATCAATACCATCGCAGTCAGTAGATGTTTTACTTTTGAACGATTTAACAATTTCAATGACCTCTCTTTCGTCTGTGTTCTTTATGAAGATGGTGTCTTTTACAGCAGTGTTATTGCATATTGAATCACCTGTTGGCACCGTAGTGGGTATTTCTCGGGCCAGTTTAGGTCCAATGTTAACAAAAAAATTATTAAATTCATCTGCAGGTGAAGCTATATTCACATTCGGAGTCGATTTATTATTTTTTGGAGTGTTAGTTGGGTAGCTGGTATTTCTGCTTTTATTTCCAAGGATACTGTTGATTATTGTCCATGTATTTTTAATATTGTCTTTGTTTTTTTCCAGTTCTTTACTGTAATAGTCTCTTTTACTACGTCTTATTATATATGTTAACTTATTTTTGTATGTTTAATACCGCTGCTCTGCTTCTTTTGTCCTTTTCTTTATGAAAGCTTTATATAATAAATTTTTCTTTTTACACGCCTTTTGTAGTCCTTTGGTTAGCCATGGTTTGTCAGTAAATTTGTGTTTAAGCTTTTTTTTAACTAATGGGCAGTTTTTTTCATAAAGAGTGGTTACAATGTTTGTAAATGCGTCATAGGCTTCATTTACATCTGATACATAGACTTCTGTCCAGTCTTGCTTCAGCAAGTCCTCTTTAAAAGAACTGATTGCGTTTGGTGATTTGTGTCTGAACGATTTTGAGATTTTTTCTGGGTTGGGCCCCGTGTGGCCATGGATAAGTGCAAAGATTGGCAAGTGGTCGCTTATATCATTTATCAATAATCCACTTTCTATTTTCTTGTCGAGAACATTGACAAACAGGTTGTCAATAAGTGTAGCAGAGTGAGCTGTGATTCTACTGGGATGTGTTATTGTGGGATATAGACTCATGCTGTACATAGAGTTCATGAACTCTGTAACTACATTTTGTTGATGTGGATTAAGTAGGTCAATATTGAAATCTCCACAAATTGCTACCATTTTCTTACTAGTAATATTATTGTACAGCTCGACTAATTTATCTCTGAATGTCTCAATGCAAGTTCCCGGCGTTCTGTATATGCAGCTTATGATTAGATTTTTTGTTTTGTCTAGGTCAATCTCAACAGTAACACATTCCAGAAGCCCTGGTAGTGCTGAGGACATTTCATTTACAAGCTTACATCTATATAGGTCATCAATATACAGTGCAACACCACCACCCTTTTTTTGAGATCTGTTAATGTTAAACATCTGATATCCCTCTATTGCCATCAGGGGAGCCTGGTCTTCATTAAGCCAGGTTTCAGAGACTGCTATAGCTGTGAATTTTCTGTTTAGCTGTTTTAAATAGTCCTGAATCTGTGAGAAGTTTTTGTTAAGACTTCTGCTATTGAAGTGTATTATTGACAGTTTACCATCTAATTGCACTTGACTTTTGAATTGCTTTTCAGTGTAATATTCACAGTGGTTATGAATATTATTGAAAAAGTGGTTATCAGGATCAATATCATTCTCCATCTCTTGTGGTTTATGTTCAGCATAGTGGCATATTTTTAGAGTTTGAGTTTCCTCACTCTGTGTTTCATAGTCAGTGTTCATCTGTATTTATCTAAGTCAGTAGCATCTCTGATCATTATACTTTTTGCTTGCTCAGGTGTTCCATTTAGTTTAATCCAAATTCTACAATTTCTTGTCCAGGTTGACTGTATCTTATTATGTTTCTTTAGCATCCGTGCCTGCCGTGCTAATTCAGCGTTTTTTTTTGTCAGGTGTTCATTTAGGTAAACTTGAGTTTCCTTTAGTTTTTTGGCCTGCCTCAGTATGTCATTTTTCACCCTCCTGTTCACAAAGCGCATCACAATTAATTTCTTTGTTTTGTTATCTTTCTTCGGTAAAGCATAACAGGCTGAGATCGCATTGGCTTCTACCTTAATGTCTTTATCATTAAGGAACTGAAGCACTTGGTTTTCTAAGGACATTGATTCACTTATGGAAGCATGTTCACCACTCAGTCCTGTAGCGGCATGGGCGTACGACTGATATCTGATGTCTAGTCCACTTATAACTATGTCATCAATGCGAGAACCTTGTTCAAGATCCTCAACGCGTTGCTCCAAAAGACGCCCGTGTTGCTCCAGGTCCATAATTTTTTTGTCTTTTTCTTTTATTATTGAATGTAGGGCTTGTACCTCCTGTATTAGGTCTAATATTTTGTCCTGCTGGCTAGTCACTTTGGCCAGTTCATCTAACACAAAGTTCAGAGTTTTTTTAATTTCTTCCATTTCCTCTTTTTTGGGTGGCATTTTACTGACCTGTGGATAGAAATAAGCAGAGAATCCGGCTAGGCCTCAACTAGCTCGGTCACTACTGGACCCGCCGCTCCTGCGCAGCTTCTCCGCCGAGTGACGCTGCTCAGCTCCGCAGATCACCGCCGTCTATCGCCGGCGCCTGCCTCCGTCTACCTGGCCAGTTGTGTCGTGCACCGCCGGCGCAGCCGGAATCCACCGATCACAGCCACTCGTCGCCGTCTGGCTAGGCGGCTCCTCCGCTGGGCCCCGTCTAGGCCCCGTCACCAACCGCCGTCAGTCTGGTCGTTCCTCGGCTGGGCCTCGCAATTGAGCACCGGTTCAGACCACTGTCCTGCTGGATCCAGGTGGCCCCCGTCTCTCACCAACGCCGCGCCCGAGCTCCCAATCGCCGCCTCGGTTGGTTCGTCCTCCTTTTAAATCCTTCTCTCCTCAGCTCCAGATGGCCAGATGTAAAGAATACCTTCTCACTGCTGCAGTTACTCTGGGTTAGCATCTGGGTTAGCATCAGAGGCGAGCCTTTAGAGGTCGGAAACGGGGCGAAACGGAGCCAGATCTACCAGAACCTTCACCAGGTCAGCACTGGGTCGTAAGGGTATTCCCCACGTTTGTTGGTAGCCAACAGAAGTCCTTATTTTGATGGTTTTGCTTAAAATTCTCGGCTCATATCAAGCATTACAAGTGCAGCACATATAAATGCATATAAATGATATATTCCAAGTTTCTAAATTATTAAAAATAATATTATTTGCTGATGATACTAATATATTTTATTCTGGAAATAATTATAATCAACTAATCCATACTCTAAATAATGAATTAAATAAGCTAAAAAATGGATGGATTGTAATAAATTATCACTAAATATAGATAAAACTAAGGTAATGATATATGGTAATTGTAAAAATAAAGAAGATGTACATATTCATATAGATACTGTAATTATTGAAAATGTTAAGGAGTTCAAATTTTGGGGTGTAATACTAGATGATAAAATTGGAAACCACATGTCAGATTCATACAAAACAAAGTCACAAAAAATATTCAATTCAATTCAACTTTATTTATATAGCGCGATTTCACAACAACAGTCATCTCATAGCACTTTCAGCTGTAAGGGAAACCCCCACAATTGCAGAAAGACCCCCGCAATCAGGCGATCCTCTGTAAGCAAGCACTTGACGACGATGGAGAGGAAAAACTCCCTTTTAACAGGAAGAAACCTCCAGCAGAACCAGGCTCAGGGAGGGACAGTCATCTACTGCGACTGGCTGGGGGGTGAGGGGATAGAGAAGATGAAAAGAACAGACATGTAGAGAACAAACAGCACAATGGGGACTTAATCTATGGGAGAGAACAAACAGATGTTAATGACAAGCAAAAAAAAAAAAAAAAAAATTCATTGAGAGTGAAGAAAGGAGTGAAGCCCAGTGCAATTATTGGAGGTCCCCCGGCTGTCTAAACCTAATGGCAGCATAACTAAGGGAGGGTTCAGAAACAAATGATCCATCCCTAATTGTGGCTATATCAAAAAGGAAAGTTTTAACCCTATTCTCAAAAACAGAGATCGAGTCTGACTCCCGAATCCAGATTGACAGCTGGTTCCACAAGAGAGGAGCTTGATAACTGAAGGCTCTGCCCCCATTGTACTTTTGGAGATTCTAGGTATTACAAGTAATCCAGAATTTTGGGAGCATAGTGCTCTGTTAGGATAACAGGGTAATATCAGTTCTTTTAAATAAAAAGGGGCCTGATTGTTTAGAGCTTTGTAAGAGAGAAGAAGGATTTTAAACTTAATTCTAAACTCTATGGGAAGCCAATGAAGGGAGGCCAGAACCAGAGAGATATGATCTCTCTTTCTAGTACCTGTTAAAACTCTTGCTGCAGCATTTTGGATCAACTGAAGACTTTTTAGAGATGTTTTCGGATAACCTGATAATAGAGAGTCACAATAATCTAATCTAGAGCAAACAAAGGCATGGATCAGTTTCTCAGTATCAATCTGAGACAAGATGCTCCTAATCTTGGCAATATTATGCAAATGATAGAAGGCAGTCTTAGAAACAAATTTAATATGTGAATTGAAAAACAGATCTTGATCAAAAATAACTCCAAGGTTCCTCACAGAGCTATTAAGAGAAAGAGTAACCACATCCAAACTAAAAGTTTGATTTGGAAAGGTATTTCTAAGGTTTTTTGGACCAACAAGAATGACTTCAGTCTTATCTGAATTTAATAGCAGGAAATTACAAGTCATCCAAGCTTTGATTTCCTTAAGACAGGCATCTAACTTGGCTAATTGATTACTATCATCTGGCTTCATTGACAGGTATAACTGTGTGTCATCTGCATAACAATGAAAATGTATACAGTGATTTCTAATAATGTTGCCTAACAGAAGCATATATAAATAAACTAAAAAGAGCAGGGCCTAGCACAGATCCCTGTGGAACTCCATGACTGAGTTTTTCAGGTTCAGGTTCAGGTTCAGGTTACTTTATTTGTACCCGTAGGTAGATTTGTTTTGCAGTCTGGTGACATCCATATTTACAAGCCACAAATTACATTCAACACAGACACAAACACAGGCACATATGAAGCTGACTATAAACATGATAAGAGTACTCAAGGCTCCATCAATCAGGGTATAAAAAGACAAAGAGATGGGAGAAAAACCAGAGGTAAGAGAGAAGGGTCATATTAAAAGTTAAAAACTAGTCAAAGAGGTTAAAAACTCAAAGGTCTAAAACCCAATAATATATTTAGAACCCAAGTAGCATCCTACAAAAATAAGTAAATATAAAATGGAGTTAATAAATAGGGACCTAAATTATGTGCAATATATTGTTACAGCTTGTTCAACTCTTTGACAGCAGCAGGGACAAAGCTGTTTTTGTAGCGCTGGGTTCTACTTTTTGGGACAGCAAACCTCTGTCTTGAGGGAAGAAGCTGAAAGTTGCAGTGCAAAGGGTGGGAATCATCATTTAAAATGGAGGTAGCCATCCTCTGTACTTGTCTGGTGTACAGGGATGTCAGGCTCAGCTGTGGCTCACCAAGCAAACGACTGGACCATCTAACTACCTGATCCAAGGATTTCCTCTGTTTCAATTTTATCTGACCAAACCATGACACTAAAGAAAAGGATAAAACAGATTCAATAAAAGCCCGATAAAACATTATCATTATGGTTCGGTCAATTTGGAAGCGTGCAAGTTTTCTCAAGCAATGTAAATGTTGTTGACTCTTTTTGCACACCCTTTCACAGTTCTCTTCAAAGTTTAAATTACTATCAATAATCGTCCCAAGATATTTGTAGGATTGTACACATTCGGTGGTCTGGCCTTTTAGTACAGTGACTTTGTGCCTGGGAGTTTTCCTCCTAAAGTCAATAATCATGTCTTTAGTTTTTGTCGTATTCAGCAACAGGTAGGAATCCTCACACCAGTGAACAAAATCATCAACTCCTGGGCCGTGGCCACTCTCACCATCCTGGAGGAGACTCACAATAACTGAGTCATCAGCATACTTTATAATGTGTCTGTTGTCATGTCTGCTCTGACACATGTTTGTGTACAGGATGAAGAGTAGTGGTGACAACACACACCCCTGAGGAGAGCCAGTAGAAGAGCACTTCAGGTCAGACAATGTACCACTGACCCTTACTCTCTGTGTCCTGTTGGTTAAGAAATCCAGAATCCAACCCACCAGATTATTGCTCAAATCAAATTGTTGCAGGAGCCTTTCAACTAAGATATGAGGTTGGATTGTATTAAAGGCGGAGGAAAAGTCCACAAATAAAAGTCTGGTGTGTGTCCCATTAAAATCCAGATGTTTAAAAAGCATGTTAAACAGAGTGACAGTGGCATCCTCCACTCCTCTGTGAGGCCTATAGGCAAACTGCAGAGGATCCAATGCATGCTCAGTCTGCTTTAGGACCTCACATCTGACCAGTTTTTCAAAAGTTTTCATTAAAATTGAAGTCAAAGCAACTGGTCTAAAGTCGTTTACCGTTTTAGGACAGCTGGATTTTGGAACGGGAACAACCACAGCTTCTTTCCAGATCATAGGCACATGTTGTGTCTGTAAGGACTTATTGAAAATGTAATGAAATATAGGACTCAGTTCATGTGCACAGGACTTTGAGTTGAAAGAAAACTTATTACTGACATGAACAAACTGGAACCTATCAGATAAATGAGATCTAAACCACTGCAATGAAGTTCCATTCAGTCCAACATAGTGTTATAATCTATCAAGTAGAATGTTATGGTTGATAGTATCAAAAGCTGCACTAAGGTCTAAAAGGACAAGTACAGAAACAAGTTCATTATCAGATGTGATCAGGAGGTCATTAGTGACCTTCACTAAGGCTGTTTCAGTACTATGATGGATTCTAAACCCAGATTGAAACTCTTCAAATAAACCATTTCCCTGTAAGTGGTCAAATAACTGTGTAGCAACAATTCTTTCTAAGATTTTTGAAATGAAAGGGAGATGAGAGATGGGTCTATAGTTAGTTAAACTCCTGGATCCAGCGTTGGCTTTTTGAGTAAGGGTTTAATTACAGCCGTTTTAAAAGCCTGCGGTACATGGCCTAAAGTTAATGAAGAATTGATTATTTGAGGAATAAAGCTACCAATAAATGGGAAGACTTCTTTAAATAACCTGGTAGGAATAGGATCTAAAAGACAAGTTGAAGGCTTCGATGAGGAAACTATTTTGTCTAACTCTAAAGGGTAAATTGGAGTAAACTGATCCAAACAGATATCAACTGAAGGAGTTGTAGTAGTTACTGTATTTAAGTTAACAGTGGGAAGAATCTGACTGATTTTATCTTTGATAGATGAAATTTTATTATTGAAAAAGTTCATAAAGTCCTGACTAGTAAGCTCTAAGGGAATGCTAGGATTGACAGAGTCCTGACTCTTTGTCAGCCTGGCTACTGTGCTGAAAAGAAACCTGGGATTATTCTTGTTCTCTTCTATTAATGCAGAATAATAACTCGTTCTAGCTTTTCTCAGAGATTTTTTTATAAATTAAAAAATTTCTCCAAGCTAAATAGATTTCATCTAAATTAGTGGAGCATCATTTTCTTTCTAATTGATGAGTCTTCTGTTTTAAGCTATGAGTTTCTGTGTTGAACCAAGGAGTTAGAAATCCCTGATGAGACTTTTTCTTTTTTAAAGGGGTCACCATGTCTAGAGTCTGATGGAGAGAAGCTGTAGCACTATTTACCATGCTATCAATTGCAGAAGGAGCAAGCTGTCTATAGCTTAT
The DNA here is from genome assembly GCA_020510985.1 of Pholidichthys leucotaenia. Taxonomy (NCBI): domain Eukaryota; kingdom Metazoa; phylum Chordata; class Actinopteri; order Cichliformes; family Pholidichthyidae; genus Pholidichthys; species Pholidichthys leucotaenia. The sequence goes on from CM035845.1 coordinate 129,582,268, forward strand.
TTCTGTTGTGTTGACACATGGCATAGAGGAAACAATCTGCATAAATTTGGTAACAACATCATCTGAGAGGCATCTACTGTAGTAATATTTTTCCTTAGGAGCCAAATAGTCAGAAATAGTAAAATCAAAGGTTAACAGGCAATGGTCTGACAGTACAGGGTTGTGAGGAGACACTACCAGATTTTCTATTTCTATGCCATGTCAGAACAAGGTCCAACGTATGGTGGAGATAATGGGTAGAATTTCCTACTTTCTGAGAAAACCCCATCGAGTCTAATATTGAATTAAATGCCAAATTAAGGCAATCACTATCCACATCTACATGTATATTAAAGTCCTCTGATTTTAGCACTAAATCAGCTAAGAATTTGGCGAATTCAGATAAAAACATTAAATATATTAAATCAATCTGATGATCAATTAACAGATCATGGACTAGCAGAGACTTGGGAGTGAGAGACCTAATATTTAACAAACTGCATTTAATTTTTAAATTATGAGGAGGAACAGAGGCCACATCATTAAATTTAGAGGCTTCATGTTTAATTTGAGTTTTACCAGCTTTTTGTTTAATCACTTTGGGATGCTTATACATGATATTTTTATTTACTTTGGAGGGAGCAGACAGAGATTCTCTGATGGGGAAGACAGGGGCTAAGTTGAGGGGTGGCGGATGAAGAGGAGCTGCAGAGAGACGTGTAAGACTGCAGCTCTGCTTCCTGATCCCAACTCTGAGTTGTCAAGGTTTTGGACATTTAGATTTTTTGATTTTTTTTTTTTGTATACTTTATTGATCCCCAGAGGGGAAATTGAGGGCATCCACCTGGATGGATGAAGCAGTCACAGTACAGCGCTATCCCTTAACCATTCACACACACATTCACACCTAGGGCCACTTTAGAGTCTCCAATTAACCTAACCTGCATGTTTTTGGCCTGTGGGAGGAAACCAAAGAAATCCTGGAGTAAACCCATGCAGACACAGGGAGAACATGCAAACTCCACACAGATCACTGTTGGTCAGGGGCTGGGATCGAACCAGGGATCCCATGGCCAAGGGTGAGTTGCTGTGCTGGCGCAGTGCTAACCACTGCGCCACCGCACCACCCTTCATCCGCCACCCCTCAACTTAGTCCCTGTCTTCCCCATCAGACAATCACTGTCTGCTCCCTCCAAAGTAAATAAAAATAATAAAAATGATGCCAGATTGTTAGATAAATGAGAAGCACCATCCAAAGTGGGATGGACGCCGTCTCGTCTAATAAGACCAGGTTTTCCCCAAAATGAGTTCCAATTGTCTATGTAGCCCACATCGTTTGCAGGACACCACACAGCCAGCAGTTGAAGGATGACAAGCGGCTAAACATGTTATCACTGGTCAGATTGGGGAGGGGCACAGAGAATACTACAGAGGAAGACATTGTTTTGGCAAAGTCACACACCGATTCCACGTTAAGTTTTGAGACTTCCGACTGCCGGAGTCAGACGTCATTAATACCGGCGTGGATAACAATTGGTGTATTTACAGTTACTTTTAGCCAGCATTTTCAAATTTGACTCGATGTCGCCTGCTCTGGCCCCAGGAATGCATTTGACTATGGCCGCTGGAGTCTCTAGGTTCACCTTTCTGACTACAGAGTTGCCAATGATCAGAGTTTTTTCATCAGCGGGTGTGTCACTGAGCGGGGAAAAACGATTAGAAACATGAACAGGTTGGTGGTGAACTGGAGCTTTGCGGCTAGGCTTCCTTCTCACCATCACCCACCCAGTCTCCTCGCTGCTGAGGAGGACCGGAGGACCGCTAGCAGGCCGCTCTAAGCTAGGGAGCACCACTGCAACTAGGGGACGTCTGTCGTTATTAACTGACGCAGACGGTGTTTCAATACAGCGGAGCCGGGATTCCAACTCAGACAACCTCGCCTCGAGCACCTCAAAAAGGCAACATTTATTACATTTACCGTTATCACTAAAAGAGGCAGAGGTGTAGCTAAACATCTGACATAGGGTGCACACCAGAGGAGAAGGGGAAGGAGAGTTAGTAGCCATAGTTAGTGGCTAACCCAAAGCTAACAAAAACACAGATGAAAGGTGAACAGAAGGCTAAAGAGGGTGATTAGATGACACTGAGTGCGCACACAGGTGCAAGAGGCTTGATAAACAGAAGTGAGAGCTAACAGTAGATGGAAAAAAGTGATTATAATACAGCCATGGACAAAATTGTTGGTACCCCTCTGTTAATGAAAGAAAAACCCACAATGGTCACAGAAATAACTTGAATCTGACAAAAGTGGTAATAAATAAAAATTCTATGAAAATTAACCAATGAAAATCAGACAATGCTTTTGAATTGTGGTTCAACAGAATTATTTTAAAAAACAAACTCATGAAACAGGCCTGGACAAAAATGATGGTACCCCTAGAAAAGATTGAAAATAATGTGACCATAGGGACATGTTCAACCAAGATGTGTCCTCTAATTAACATCACAGGTGTCTACAAACTTGTAATCAGTCAGTCAGCCTATTTAACCCCTTGCACTCTGGTCAATTTCCCTAAAAACGCCTAAAAATAACGTACCCAAAGTAAATCAAAAGCTGTTCTTCAACCCTTTGCAGCATCTTCATGGGGTTGGTCTCATTTAAAAGAAAACACTTTGAATTTTTTGGCAAAACAGTCATAATCTCTCTAAGTGCTCCTGCCACTGAGTAACAGGCATCTAAACATACTGAACTTGAAGAAAATAAAGTTCGCCTGGGTGTTTTTTTGGATACTGTCATATCCGGCTCTAGGGAGCCGGGCAATCAGAGCCAGGGACAAGCCAGTGAGTCGAGATGTTTTATTCTGGGTAAGGGATAAGGGATGAGGAGAGCACAGACACTCATACAGACGTACATTCTCAGGCTGCACAGCGCAGGGGTAGGTAGCTCGTACCGGACATGGGGGTAACAAGACGTGCATACTCACAGCGGGATACAAACACCGGAATGCTGCAAGGGGAGTTGAGGCTGACACCAGACGAAGGGGCTTCAGCCTAGCAGTGCTTATGTCGCAGCCCCGAAGGATCGAAGCTGCTCCTCTTTATACTCATTAACAGCGCCCCAGCTGATGAGGATTAATTGGCCCCAGCCGTCCCGTGACACTGACAGCTGGAAACCAGCTGAGGCACTGCCCAATGAGAGGCAGGGATAAAAGGAGCATGGGCTGAGCGCCGAGCCGGCGTCTCACCCCATGGTGACAGAGCCTCCCCCTCACGGTCGGGCTCCCGAACGACCAGGAACATCCCAGCCCCCCCCCCCCTAGGGTGGGCGGAAGGGAGGCAGGACCGGAGGGGAAGATGCAAAGGGAAGGACAAAAAAAAAACAATAGACCAATGTAGGGCAGCAGGGCAGAGAAAAAAAAACCCAAATACAATACCCCACAACACAGGGAAAAGGATTAACCCAGAGCACAGTTAGGGAGAAAACTGAGTCAGAACACAGGTAGGGAAAATACCAAATACGACTACAGACAGCATACAAATAACGTATAGATCGGGGCAAAAAAAAGAAAACCAAAAACCCACCAAAAAGGTGGCAGGAATGAATAAAGCAATCACAGAGTGTAGTTAAGGGGAACAAAACACACTACTCCATAATGCACCAACAAGACAAAGGTCAGGACAAAAAATGATGAAAAACGCTGTGCATGGATACTAAAGAGAACAAAACACACAGCACTGAATATATAAAAGATCACCTAAAGAAACAGAGGTGACAAGGACAAATGGGTAATAATGAAGTACGGTTAAGTGGGAATGAAACACATTACTTCAAACAATAACAAACACAGTCAATGTTAAAGTCGGGGCTAGGGAAGGCCCCCCACGAGGATAATAAGACAGAATGGGGTGATCACAGAGTATGGTTGAACAGGAAACCACACGCATACTCCATGATGCACCGACGAGGCCAAGGCTAAGGTAAGGATGAATGAAAACGCTGAGCAAAGATAAGAAAATGCAATACACAGCGCGATACATAAGGTGAGTCACCAAGAGGAAAAAAAGGTGACAGGGTAACAGGATAACAATAAGATAAAAATGCTGAGTATGGTTAATAAAAAAAAACAACACACAGCACAAAAACATATATTCCCCTAATGGACAAAGAAACTACCCCCGAGTGACTTCAATAATAATAAAAGAAGTAAAGGACACCCGAGGAGACGGCAGGCAGAGTCCAAAACGGCCGGAATTGTTCTGGTAATCTCCCCGCCCATTGTCCAGTTGGCAACCCGGGGAAGAGACAATGTTCGGGCGGCCAAGTCCAAACCCAAGTTCCAAGAAACTAGGCCACCGGTTGCCGTGCCAGGCCACCCAGCAACAATACAGTTCGTCGGAAGGTTGGACCAGCTCGCCGAACCAGAAGACTTGCAGGTCGAGCCGTTGACCCGCGTCACTCAACCACCAGGACCGTTGAGACGGGCGAAGGGTCAGAGCGGACCCCGGAGGAAGAGGCTTAGGGGAGAGCCGATGATGAGATAGACGAGTGTCAGGCTGCAGGGGAACAGCCACCTCCCCACCGGACCTGGACAACACTGGGGTGGCACCCGCGTCGGACCCCGATTGGGTCTTAGGCGAACCCACGCTGAACGCCGCTGGAGCAGCACCCGCGTCGGACCCCGATTGGGTCTCGGGCGAATCCACGTCGAGCACCACTGCAGCAGCACCCACGACGGACCCCGACTGGGTCAGCACCACACCAGAACCGACCTCCAACGCTGAACCTGAACCCCACAGCACCACGAGGAACAGCAACTCCTTGCCGGTGACCCTGGAAGAAGGCTCAGAAGAGAAAACAGAACCGGGATCAGGATCACCGGCAGCGCCAGAACCCGGCGAGACGAGCTCAGACGCAGCGGGCGGCTGCACCTGGCTCGTCTCCCCTGGAGATAGGCTGAAGTGCTCGGGGATAAAAAGAGAGAAAAGAAAGGAGAGCACTCGCCTGATCTCGGGTTCTGACGCCGTCCAGGACTGCGAAGATCCAGGATCCGTCGTCAGGAGGTCGTTGTCAGGCTCCCATCTAGCCGCGTCGGGCCCCGCAGCCAGCACGATGGTCAGCGCAGCTTGAGATTCCTCCAGCTCAGGTGACCCCGCCGACGAACCACTCGGCGTGAAGCCAGAAGAATCTCGTCCCGCCGGACCGAACCGCTCCTCCGTGGAGACCCGGGGACGCTCAGTCGTCGGCGTAGACTCCACGCAGCAGTCAGTCCCCCTCCTCCGTCCGCAATGTAGCTGCGGAACCACAGGCCCTCTCCATATCCCACCACGTTGACCCGGAGCCGGGGACCGCTCGGCGGAGAGAGACACAGAGGATGCGGGATTAGGCATACAGGTTACAGCAGGTGGGGAGAGTTCAGGGAGCTGCGAACCCTGAACTTCTCCTCCAGGGATGTGACAGAGCAAATCATTAAGCAGGTGTGAAAAAACAATGACTTGCCTGCCCCCTGGAGGTTGAGTATCGCCTGCTGTAGTGGAATCTGCTTCTTCCTCTCCCCGCCCGGCGATAACGGAGGACCCCCCGGGAATTCGTCTGAGGGTCGCTCGCGTTGTCTCCAGCAGAGAGCTCACCAGGCCGGGATTCCAGGCACACACAGCGGTCAGGAAGCGCGTCGAGGAGGAGGGGGAAACAGCCGGGGTGAGCCAGCCCGAATGTCCAGGAATGACAGCGGGGGAACGAGGCTCAGGGGACGAGGCTGTAGAATCTCCACACTGACGAGGCGAAGGGATGACAGCTGCGTGGGAGGAACGGTCCTGACGATGACCCAGAACTGGATCCGGACGAGGTTCGTGCAGAGGTGACTCGGCGATGTGATGACGACTACTCCCAGGGGACGAAGCGAGGGGGAAACCCAGGATTCGCCGCTCCAGATCAGAGATCGAGACGAGGAAGGCGTCGAGCACGGGAAAGCTTCGTAGCCCTGAAGTCCTCACCATCAATCTCACTGCCGCCGCCACATGCCTGAAGGTGGTGACAGGGAACACAGTAGAGCTCGCGACAGCCACTCGACCCCGGACATAACTGCTGTCAGCTGCGGCTCCTTGAAGGGAATCCCGAGTGACGTGGCGCAGGTCGGGGGAAGTCCTCTGGTTGGCGCGAACTCCCGGACTGGAATAGCGGCAGGAACGGGACTCCGAAGCGGGGAAAGACGTCGCCCACTTCGACTCCCTGCCGGGATTTCCATCCACCCCGTGGAGCTTCTCTCGCTGTGTACCTGCAGCGTCTATCCTGGCACTGTCCTCCAGATGGTACAGAGAGTGAGGGTGACAGTCCAGGAGTTCCTCAGCACGGCCCGGATGCCAGCGTCTCGCGTTGGAGGCGTCGTGCAGGGTGAAGAACGTCCCGTCGACAGCCTCCGAGATGGACCTCAGCTCGTCGCCCTGGCGCCGGAAGTGACTCCTGGGAAACGGCGTGCTAGCAGCGCTGACACCCGGACAGAAAGGTACATTTCCACGGCGACTCACGGCCGCCGGCAACTCTTCTGGCTGCGACATACTGTCATATCCGGCTCTAGGGAGCCGGGCAATCAGAGCCAGGGACAAGCCAGTGAGTCGAGATGTTTTATTCTGGGTAAGGGATAAGGGATGAGGAGAGCACAGACACTCATACAGACGTACATTCTCAGGCTGCACAGCGCAGGGGTAGGTAGCTCGTACCGGACATGGGGGTAACAAGACGTGCATACTCACAGCGGGATACAAACACCGGAATGCTGCAAGGGGAGTTGAGGCTGACACCAGACGAAGGGGCTTCAGCCTAGCAGTGCTTATGTCGCAGCCCCGAAGGATCGAAGCTGCTCCTCTTTATACTCATTAACAGCGCCCCAGCTGATGAGGATTAATTGGCCCCAGCCGTCCCGTGACACTGACAGCTGGAAACCAGCTGAGGCACTGCCCAATGAGAGGCAGGGATAAAAGGAGCATGGGCTGAGCGCCGAGCCGGCGTCTCACCCCATGGTGACAGATACAAATGCTTGCAAATAACACACAGCTGTCAGATCCGGGCTGGAAAATGCAACGGAAATGTAGAACCAAGTGTTATCCAGCTGAGGTCAAAATTTTGTAACAATACCACAAAAAATGAATATATTATATAGCTTTTTTGTCAGGTTGTTCCCAGGCGTTTTTGAACTGTGCTAAATTGTGCCAAATGGCACCGTTTGGAAAAACGTCTGTAACTTTTGAATGATTCAATATACAAGCTTGATCTTGGGCTCTAATGAAAGGTGACACTCAGGGCTGTGTGTGTGTGGGGGGGGTTGTTTATTCATTCATGAATGAATGAATGGACAAACAAGCCCCCACACACAAAGAAGCATGCCACGTAAAAAATGTGTGGCTTTTTTTTTTTTACAAGAAAAAATAACCTACAGTGCAATAGAAATTATACTAAAATATCTGTAATGTGGAGGATAACAACTCCCCCCCCCCGCTACAGAGGATAGACATCGTCCATCGCCACATGACGGACCGCGGGGACTGTGCACCATGGTTTACTACGCACAGTTGTACTAAAATATCTGCAATATATCTGCAATCCGCTACAGAGGAGTAGCAGGAGGTGGGGGGGGGGGGCGTTCACAGTCCGGACGTGGCGCACGGACCGGACACGGTCCGTCATGTGGCGATGACGCACAGTTGTAATTTACCGATCGGTCAAAAGTCATTTTGATTACAATTTTCAGGGATAAAGAATAATTTAGCTTATAACACTTACCTGTCCACAACAGCAGTGTTGCTGGCGAACATCTCTTCCTCATTGTCAGACGAACATGACGCTGGTCCGCTTGTTACGACTCGTGGTTCTGGTCACGCGACCCGGTCAAACCATAATTCCATTATTGAAGTTTTGCTCTTCCATGATTGCGGTTTTGACGAACGATTTTTCAAAACAAATAAGAACAGTAGTAAGAAAAAAAGACTGGCGAACGCGTGTGTGTCACCCAGCGGCTTACACAAAACAGATTTTACGCACGGGACGCACGCTTTCAATCGTCAAACTTCTCTGCTTCAATTGACTCGCTGTATTCGCAGCCGTTGGTAGGCGGGTCCTTCTTGCTAGGTTTTCAGTCATTGGTTCTTCAAGGTTTCAAATCCAATTCAAGGCTCTTATTAGTCGAATGAGAGGTCAATCAAATCAAAACCAATCAAAGCACTCCTTTGGCTTTCTGTTCGCGGCTGTGTCTGTAGTGGAAGAACAGAAATGCAGCTTTTTTTTTTCAGTGCGCTCTGAGACGCACAGTGTGCGTCCTAGTGCACACAAGGGCGCGCTAGGACGCAGAGGCGTGACCGCCCGCGGTATCTCGGAGTGCAAGAGGTTAAAGGGTGACAAGTAGTCACTGTAGACACACACCTACCTTGTACTCCAGGCAGGACATGAAAGATGAATTCTATAACCAGCTTTCATCGATGATACAAAAGATACCTTCCAGAGAACACCTGATCTTATTGGGAGATTTCAACGCTAGAGTGGGTGCTGGCTCAGGATCCTGGCCAACATGTATGGGGAAGCACGGAACCGGTAAGATGAATGAAAATGGACAACGCCTGCTAGAACTGTGCTCACTTCAAGGACTCTGCATAACGAACACCTACTTTCAGCTAAAGCAACAGCATAAAGTTTCTTGGATGCGCCCGCGCTCTAAGCACTGGCACCAACTGGACCTGATACTGACACGTCAACACCATCTGCGGAATGTACAGATCACTCGCTCATACCAGAGTGCTGACTGCGACACAGATTACTCACTGGTATGCTGTAGGGTCAGACTTGTTCCCAAGGCCCTGCATTACAACAAACCTCCTGGAGGACAGCGCATCGATGCCAGGATGACGCAACAACCAGACAAAGTCATCGAATTCACCGAAAATCTCAACAAGTCCATCACAATCTCACCTGAAGCAGATGCCGCAGAGAGATGGAACACCCTCAGAGATCACAACCACAGTGTTGCTCTCCGTACATTTGGTAGAAAACGAGATAACACACCCGATTGGTTTGAGGTTAACTCCAGCGAGCTGGCCGCCATCCTCGCAGAAAAGAGAGCTGCTCTAATGAAATACAAGGATTGAGCCACCCGCAAATCACAGGAAGCTCTGCAGGCAGCCAGGAGCAAGACTCAATGGACAGCCAGATGCTGCGCAAACGATTACTGGTTGAAACTCTGTGAGAGTATCCAAATGGCAGCCGACACAGGAGACATACGTGGAATGTACGACGGGATCAAGAAAGCAATTGGGCCAACTCAATGCAAAACAGCGCTGCTAAAAACCAAGACCGGAACTACCATCACAAACCAAATGGAGCAGATGGAGAGGTGGGTAGAGCACTACTCTGAACTATACTCCCAAGACAGCTTGATTTCGGAGGAAGTACTGAATAATTTGGAGGACCTACCGATCATGGAAGAGCTGAACTCACCTCCAGCCATGGAGGAATAGGAAGAAGCACTAGACTCTCTGCCAATTGGGAAAGCGCCTGGCCTTGATGGGATCCCTGCAGAAGTTATAAAGTGCTCAAAGGATGTCATCCTTCAACAATTACATGAGATCCTATCTAGCTGCTGGGAGGAAGGAGAGGTGCCTCAAGACATGAAGGACTGCAAAATAGTGACGCTGTATAAAAACAAAGGTAGCCGAAGCGACTGCAACAGTTATCGTGGGATATCATTGCTTAGTGTCACTGGGAAGGCATTCACTCGTGGTTCTCAGCCGTCTTCGGAAACTTGCAGAAAGAATTTATCCTGAATCTCAAAGTGGTTTCAGATCAGGGCACTCCACGATTGATAAGATCTTTTCTCTCAGACAGCTACAGGAGAAATGCAGGGAGCAAAATAACCTACTTTATGTCGCATTCATCGACCTGACAAAAGCCTTCAATACAGTTAGCCGTGAAGGACTGTTCCAAGTTCTCAAGAAGATCGGGTGTCCCCCCCCCCAACTGCTGCAAATTATTGAATCCTTCCATACCAACATGAAAGCTATTATCCAGTTTGATGGGAGCTTTTCAGAACCATTCAACATCCGCCGTTGAGTAAAACAGGGCTGCGTGCTTGCTCCTACCCTGTTTAACGTATACTTTTCCGTCATGTTAAAGTATGCATTTGGTACTCGGTATGATGGTGTCTGCTTCCACACAAGGTCTGATGGCAAACTGTTCAACCTATCACGACTGAGTGCAAAATCCAAGATCCGAAAAGTATCCATCAGTGAGATGCTGTTTGCCGACGATGCAGCGCTGATAGCACACTCGGAACTGGAATTACAATCAATGATCAACACACTCAATAAAGCCTGTGACGACTTCAGTCTGACCATCAGTCAGCAGAAGACCAAAGTAATGGGCCAAGGTGTCTCGAATCCTCCTACGATAAATATTGGAAACCACCCACTGGATGTGGTTCATGAGTTTACATACCTCGGATCCAAAATATCGGACAACCACTCACTCGACAACGAGCTCAGTAGAAGAATCGGCCTTGCTGCAACGACCTTTGGAAAATTATCACAGAAGGTATGGCTGAACCAAAAACTGTTGAGGCACATGAAGATCACTGTTTACAGGGTATCTGTCCTCAGTACCTTGCTATATGGCAGTGAGACATGGTGTCTGTATGCCTCGCAAGAGCGACGGCTCAACGCCTTTCATCTCCACATGCTGAGAAGTATTCTTAACGTTAAATGGAGCGACCGTATCACAAACAACGAGAAACTCTCACGCACGAGCTTACCAAGCCTGTTCACCTTGCTTTGCGAACATCGTCTCCGCTGGTTGGGACACGTCCATCGGATGCCGGATGGGAGAATACCGAAAGACATTCTGTACGGAGAGCTTGCATCCGACAAACGAACTCGAGGTCTACCGTATCTCCGTTTCAAGGATTTATGCAAAAGAGACATGAAAACACTGGGCATGGACGTGATCAACTGGGAGGATACTGCAGACGACCGAAACCGCTGGAGACATGCACTGAAAGACGGACTGAGAAGGGGAGAAGAGCACCTTCGCCAGTCTGCCGACGAAAAACAATCATCTCGAAAGGATGCATTGAAAAAGACACCACAACCAAGCGCCTACATCTGCGACCGTTGCAACCGTGACTGTCACTCCAGTATCGGCTTACACAGCCACAAGCAATGCTGCCGTAACCCCATTATTCCAACTCAAGGCGCAGATCCATAGTCTCCCGAGACTGAAGGATGCCAGGAAATAGTCACTGTGCTGTTTGGTGACATGGTGTTTACCACACTAAACATGGACCAGAGGAAGCAAAGGAGAGAGTTGTCTGAGAAGATTAGAAAGAAAATTATAGACAAGCATGTTTAAGGTAAAGGCTATAAGACCATCTCCAAGCAGCTTGATGTTCCTGTGACTACAGTTGCACATATTATTCAGAAATTTAAGATCCACGGGACTGTGGCCAACCTCCCTGGACATGGCCACAGGAGGAGACGGATAATACGAATGGTAACAAAAGAGCCCAGAACAACCTCTAAACACATTCATGGTGAACTCCAAGGTCAAGGTACATCAATGTCAGATTGCACCATCCGTCGTTGTTTGAGCAAAAGTGGACTTCATGGGAGACAACCAAGGAGGACACCACTGTTGAAAACAAATCATAAAAAAGCCAGAGTGGAATTTGCCAAACTGCATGTTGACAAGCCACAAAGCTTCTGGGAGAATGTCCCATGGACAGACAAGACAAAACTGGAACTTTTTGGCAAGGCACATCAGCTCTATGTTCACAGACGCAAAAATGAAGCATACCAAGAAAAGAACACTGTTCCTACTGTGAAACATGGACGAGGTTCTGTTATATTTTGGGGCTACTTTGCTGCATCTGGCACAGGGTGTCTTGAATCTGTGCAGGGTACAATGAAATCTCAAGACTATCAAGGTATTCTAGAGAGAAATGTGCTGCCCAGTGTCAGACAGCTTGGTCTCAGTCGCAGGTCATGGGTCTTGCAACAGGATAATGACCCAAAACACACAGCTAAAAACACCCAAGAATGGCTAAGAGCGAAACATTGGACTATTCTTAAGTGGCCTTCTATGAGCCCTGATCTAAATCCTATTGAATATCTGTGAAAGAAGATGAAACATGCCGTCTGGGGAAGGCACCCTTCAAACCTGAGACAACTGGAGCAGTTTGCTCATGAGAGGTGCAGAAGTCTCATTGAGTTACAGAAATTGTTTGATTGCAGTGATTGCCTCAAAAGGTTGTGCAACAAAATATTAAGTTAAGGGTACCATCATTTTTGTCCAGGCCTGTTTCATGAGTTTTTCTCCATGTGTGTACAATTAAAGGCAAAATCCTCGGGAGAATGAGGAGAACAAACCACAGACAGCCAGCAACACAAGAAGTGACTTTGCAATTATAAATAAAATTAAGCAAGTCCTAGATTACAAATCGCTTCATATCTTGTATTACTCATCAGTACTTCCATACTTGACCTATTGTATAGAGGTCTGGGGTAACAATTATAAAAGTACACTTAATTCATTGCTAATATTACAAAAAAAGGGCAGTCCATGTTATACACAAAGTCAGGTATCTTGAACATACTAATTTATTGTTTTTACATTCAAAGTTATTGAAATTACGGGATCTGGTTGATTATTATACAGCACAGTTAATGTTTAAAGTCAGTAAAAACTTTTTGCCACGCAATATACAAAATCTTTTCATTGAGAGAGAAGGGAAATACAATTTACGGGGGAATGCAAAATTTAAAATGCACCTAGTAAGATCTTCTAGGAAAAGTTTTTGTGTGTCTGTGTGTGGGGTAAAATTGTGGAATGGGTTGTGGGAGACACAGGAATGTCCAAACGTACATATATTTAAATCAACATATAAAGAAATGATTTTGAGCAATATAAAAATAAAGGACAGTAACATTACGATGTGTCTTCAATGAAGAAAGGTTGTTATTGTGAATATATATGCTGAGTACTATTATTATTGATATCATTATTACTAGAATTATAGTATTAGGATTGTTGTTAGGATGGAATTATTTGAAGTATTATATAGGCCAGGTGGTATTATTATTATTATTGTTGTTGTTGTAACAACCATATGGCTACCTGTTTTCCCAAAACAAGTCCTGTACTCCCAGCTAGCTGAAGGGAAGCAGGCTCCAGGAGGTCAGAAGAAGAGATTTAAGGACAACATAAAAACAAACCTAAAGAAGCGCCACGTAGACCTAAAAGCTTGGGAAAATATGGCAACCGACAGGGCGACCTAACCTGCACTTATATAGCGCTTTTCAAGTCACAAAGACCACTCAAAGCGCTTTCATTAATACTAACCCTCTATTCTAAGGGCCTATAGGAAACAAATATCTAGGGACAATTTAGAACAGCCAATTAACCTAACATGCATGTTTTTGGCATGTGGGAGGAAACCGGAGAAATCCCGGAGTAAACCCACGCAACACGGGGAGAACATGCAAACTCCACACAGATCACTGTTGGTCGGGGGCTGGGATCGAACCCACAATCCCACGATCCCCACAATCCCCCGGCCAAGGGTAAACTGTGCTGCCGCAGTGCTAACCACTGCGCCACCGTGCAGCCATGGTGCACGGAGACCACCATGAAGACCAGGTTTCGACCTGGAGAAACATTGTCCGTGAGAGTGCCGCACAGTACAACGCTGACCTCCATCATGCTGCACAAGACAAACGCAGACTCAGGAAGGAGAGAGCAACCAACAAACAGGACCAACCCAAACCCACCGCCATTACATTCCCCTGCCCACATTGCAGCAGAATAATCAGGTCCAGAATTGGCCTCTATGCCCACCTGAAGACCCACAAGGACCAAGAGGGAGGACAGTCATACTCGACTACGAGTGACCGCCGATGATGATGGCTACCTGTTATTATGGTTATTATTACCTCCGCCAAGGAGGTTATGTGATCATCTGCGTTGGTTTGTCTGTCTGTCTGTCTGCCTGTCTGTTTGTTTGTCTGTTTGTTAGCATGATAACTCAAAAACTTATGGACGGATTTTCATGAAATTTTCACAGATTGTCAGAAATGGGGTATCCTACAGATGATTACATTATGGTGGTGATCCAGATCACTGTCCAGAAGAAAACCGCCATTACGGAAAATGCCATTTTCGTGAATAACTACTGAACCACTAATCCTATCATTGTCAATCCAATTGCTAGTCATATGTTTTCATGGTCAAGGAATCTAAAAACGTACACACAAACACTGTATGGGGGGAACTGTGGCGCTTGGCGGAGGTCTGCGCTCTCCAAGTGCTTTTCTAGTTATTATATGGTTACTTATTGCGCCTAGGTATTGTAAGCCATATGGGGGTATATGGTGGTATATATGGTGATTATGATGATGATAATATTGTCTATAATCATATTAAACATACCAGAAGTATTTATTTATTATTATTACAATTATTAGGGCGGCGCGGTGGAGGAGTGGTTAGCACTGCGGCAGCACACCAACTCACCCTTGGCTGGGGATCCTGGGTTCGATCCCAGCCCCCGACCAACAGTGATCTGTGTGGAGTTTGCATGTTCTCCCCGTGTCTGCGTGGGTTTACTCCGGGATTTCTCCGGTTTCCTCCCACATGCCAAAAACATGCAAGTTAGGTTAATTGGCATCAAAACTGGGGATTCTAAATTGTCCTTAGGTATGACTGTGAGAGTGAATGGTTGTCTGTCTCTCTGTGTTGGCCCTGTGATGGACTGGTGATCTGTCCAGGGTGTACCCTGCCTCTTGCCCAAAGATGCTGGGATGGGCTCCAGCCCCCACCCCCCCCACCCCCGCGACCCGAACAGGATTAAGCGGAAGAAGATGAATTAATGATTACAATTATTATTAGATGTTGGTATTATTGTCGATATAAACTATCATTGTTGTATCATTTCTATTGCATAATTTAATTATAAGGTTTATTATATATTATGGTATTGTATAATGAATGTAGTTGTGGGATGAATAATGACTAGAATGATATTATAATTTATTGGGTATGGAGAAGGGGTGGGACTATGTAAGCGTTAGCTTCTTCCCACTCCTTTTGAACATTTTATTTTTTTGGCTTTGATTTTTGTTTTAAATTTTTTTTCTTTTTTGTCTGGATGTTCAAATAAATAAAATCAGTCAGTCAATCAATCAATCAATCAATCAATCAGTCAGTCAATCAATCAGTCAAAAGTATTCACAGTGCTTCACTTTTTCCACATTTTATGTTACAGCCTTATTCCAAAAGGGATTAAATTCATTTTTTTCCTCAAAATTCTATGCACAATACCCCATAATGACAACATGGAAAAAAAAAAATTAGATTTTTGCAAATTTATCAAAAAAATAAAAAACTAAGAGATCACATGTACATAAGTATTTACAGCCTTTGCTCAATACTTTGTTGATGCACTTTTGGTAGCAATTACAGGCTCAAGTCTTTTTGAATATGATGCCACAAGCTTGGCTCACCTATCTTAGGGCAGTTTCGCCCATTCCTCTTTGCAGCACCTTTCAAGCTCCATGAGGTTGGATGGGAAGCGTCGGTGCACAGTCATTTTCAGATCTCTCCAGAGATGTTCAATTGGATTCAAGTCTGGGCTCTGGCTGGGCCACTCAAGGACATTCACAGAGTTGTCCTGAAGCCACTCCTTTGATATCTTAGCTGTGTGCTTAGGGTCGTTGTCCTGCTGAAAGATGAATTGTTGCCCCAGCCTGAGGTCAAGAGCGCTCTGGAGCAGGTTTTCATCCAGGATGTCTCTCTACATTGCTGCATTCATCTTTCCCTCTATCCTGACTAGTCTCACAATTCCTGCCACTGAAAAAACATCCCCACAACATGATGCTGCCACCATCTGCTTCACTGTAGGAATGGTACTGGCCTGGTGATGAGCAGTTCCTGGTTTTCTCCAAACATCACGTCTGGCATTCACACCAAAGAGTTCAATTTTTGTCTCATCAGACCAGAGAATTTTGTTTCTCATGGTCTGAGAGTCCTTCAGGTGCCTTTTAGCAAACTCCAGGCGGGCTCCCATGTGCCTTTTACAAAGGAGTGGCTTCCATCTGGCCACTCTGCCATACAGGCCTGATTGGTGGATTGCTGCAGAGATGGTTGTCCTGGAAGGTTCTCCTCGCTCCACAGAGGAACGCCAGAGCTCTGACAGAGTGACCATTGGGTTCTTGGTCACATCCCTGACTAAGGCCCTTCTCTCCTGATCGCTCAGTTTAAATGGCTGTCCAGCTCTAGAAAGAGTCCTGGTGGTTCCAAACTTCTTCCATTTATGGATGATGGAGGCCACTGTGCTCATTGGGACCTTCCAAAGCAGCAGGAATTTTTCCCTACCCTTCCCCAGATTTGCGCCTTGAGACAATCCTGTCTTGGAGGTCTACAGACAATTCCTTTGACTTCATGCTTGGTTTGTGCTCTGACATGCACTGTCAACTGTGGGACCTTATATACACAGGTGTGTGCCTTTCCAAATCATGTCCAATCAACTGAATTTACCACAGGTGGACTCCAATTAAGCTGTAGAAACATCTCAAGGATGATCAGTGGAAACAGGATGCACCTGAGCTCAATTTTGAGCTTCATGGCAAAGGCTGTTAATACTTATGTACATGTGATTTCTTAATTTTTTATTTTTAATAAATTTCCAAAAATCTAAAAAAAAAACTTTTTTCACATTGTCATTATGGGGTATTTTGTTTAGAATTTTGAGGAAAAATTAATTTAATCCATTTTGGAATAAGGCTGTAACATAACAAAATGTGGAAATAGTGAAGCGCTGTGAATACTTTCCGGATGCACTGTATATGCAGTCTCTGGTTTTAGCTCATCTTTTGAATAAATAAATAAATAAACATTTCAGCTCATAAGCCTTTCAGGGTACTTTACTTATCCAGCAGTTTTCTCTGATGGGCTCCCACTTGCAAGTTTGAAAGTGTTGGGTAAAGCTGTAATGCCCATTAAGCTATGAGTTTATAAAAGTATATTCTATGTTTTGACCAAGTAAACCCAGCAGTAGTAGAAGCTGTCTGGAACCAAACTTATTGCCTTTAAGTATTGCATGAACGTAATTGTGTTACATCTAAAGTTTGACAATATTTATCTTTTTTTTAAATGTTCAAACTTTTTTCCAAGAAAGTTATTAATAGCAGTATCTAAAATTGCTGCAACACTAAACTGATGTTTCAAGGTACTGCATGGAACTTTAGGAAACTCAAATTTTAAGGCCACCTTGTGGTTGGTAAGGGCACTGCAGCCTTTTTCATTCTATTTTTTTCTGTAAAGGATTGCAGGTTAGATTCCCCACCAAAGCAACTGAGGTTGTGAGTTGTATGAATGAAATAAATGAGCCTGTGGTTCACTTGGTGACCATGAGATGTCACTAAAATTTAAGTTTCCATATGCTCCACAGTGTACCTGAAAACCTATTTATTATTTATATTAGCATGAAAATCTCCTTGGATCCATCATTTGTAATTTTGAGCTACAGCTAGTCTTAAAGGATGAAAAACACACAAACCATTTCTTTTTTCTATGTTCTACATCTGATTCTTCTTCAAGAGATAAAAAGAAACTATATTTTCTTTGGCTATGAGATGAAGTTGGTGAAGCCTGACAATAATTAGTCCTGTGACTCTGAGCAGTGCCACTTCATTTCACTCACAGAATAGCCCAAACGAAATGAAAAATGAGAGTTACCCTGCAAAGAAAACACTGAAGCATATTACAATGTTTGTGGTGTGTATGTGCGTGGCCTGATGAGGAAGTATGATTGATGCCATTAATCTTCTGCATACAGCATGAAGGTGGATTTATTGCTGCAGGGACTGTGCGTGGGTTGACTGTAACAGAAGGTGGTCTGGTAATTAGACAGACTGCCCTGTGACTGGGGGCTGTAGGCTGAGTTCTTAAGGTTGTGTATGTGAGCAGTCATGTGTCTTGTCAAAACAACTCCTTGCAAAATTGTCAAGATTATCAGGTTGGAAATGCCTTGGGATCTGCCATATTTCCCAGGGACCCTCCAGCACATGTATGAGGATTTGAACCATAATATTAACGGATGACCCACTTTATCTTCTGAATTACAATCACCCATTAAGATTCAAGATTGAAACAACTCTTTGCTGTCATTATGTGTGCACATAATGAAATTCTGCTTGGCGGCTCTCAGCTTTGGAAAAACGTAATATCTTGAAGGACAAAAACAAACATTCTATATGTACAGTGGGGTAAAAAAGTATTTAGTCAGCCACCAATTGTGCAAGTTCTCCCACTTAAAAGATGAGAGAGGTCTCCAATTTTTATCATAGGTATACCTCAACTATGAGAGACAAAATGAGAAAAAAAAATTCCAGAAAATCACATTGTCTGATTTTTAAAGAATTTATTTGCAAATTATGGTTTTATTTATTTATTTATTTAGCGAATGCAAAGTCCTTAAGCCAAGCAGTTGCCTCCTGGTTTGCTGTATGGAGGGTGTGTAATCCTCCTTCCAGTCTTTGGAGCGGGCAAGCCTCTATGATGTGTTCCATAGTTTGCTCCTCTCCACATGCGCACAGTGGGCTAGGGCTACTGCCCCATCTGTGAAGGCTGGCCAAGCAGGGGCCATGTCCAGTCCTGAAGCGATTGAGTGTAGACCACTGTCTCCTTGGGAGGTTGGTGCCCGGGACCTGTTGGTTGGGGTTTATCACCAGCTGTTTGTTTGGGACCTCCTTGGCCTCCCATTCCTCTTGCCAAGCTGTCTGGATGGTAAAGTCAGCTGGGGGAGGGTTTTTCCAAATCGGCCGTCTGGATGAAAGTCGGGCAGTGGGTGGGGTGTAGATATCTGCATGGATTGGTAAGTGAGGAAAATCTTTAACTTTTTGGAGCATCCTTTGAGTTAATGCTGCTCGCCGGATGTGTGGAGGGGCTATGTTTGACAGTACAGAGAGCCAGGGGAGTGGTGTTGAGCGGATTGGGGCAATGGATCAGCGTTCTCGTCGCGCCCTCCGCCAGTACCCGGGCTCGCCTGGGGAAGCTAATGATCCTACCAGCAGACTAAATTCGAAGAGACGACGCCTCTGTGCCAAGTCAAAGAAGAATCCTAGTCACAGTCCTAAAGCCGAAAGCAAATTATGGTAAAAAATAAGTATTTGGTCAATAACAAAAGTTCATCTCAATGCTTTGTTATATACCCTTTGTTGGCAATGACAGAGGTCAAACGTTTTCTGTAAGTCTTCACAAGGTTTTCACACACTGTTGCTGGTATTTTGGCCCATTCCTCCATGCAGATCTCCTCTAGAGCAGTGATGTTTTGGGGCTGTCGCTGGGCAACACGGACTTTCAACTCCCTCCAAAGATTTTCTATGGGGTTGAGATCTGGAGACTGGCTAGGCCACTCCAGGACCTTGAAATGCTTCTTACGAAGCCACTCCTTCGTTGCCCGGGTGGTGTGTTTGGGATCATTGTCATGCTGAAAGACCCAGCCATGCTTCATCTTCAATGCCCTTGCTGATGGAAGGAGGATTTCACTCAAAATCTCACGATACATGGCCCCATTCATTCTTTCCTTTACACAGATCAGTCGTCCTGGTCCCTTTGCAGAAAAACAGCCCCAAAGCACGATGTTTCCACCCCCATGCTTCACAGTAGGTATGGTGTTCTTTCGATGCAACTCAGCATTCTTTCTCCTCCAAACACGACAAGTTGAGTTTTTACCAAAAAGTTCTATTTTGGTTTCATCTGACCATATGACATTCTCCCAATCCTCTTCTGGATCATCCAAATGCTCTCTAGCAAACTTCAGACGGGCCTGGACATGTACTGGCTTAAGCAGGGGGACACGTCTGGCACTGCAGGATTTGAGTCCCTGGTAGCGTAGTGTGTTACTGATGGTAGGCTTTGTTACTTTGGTCCCAGCTCTCTGCAGGTCATTCACTAGGTGCCCCCGTGTGGTTCTGGGATTTTTGCTCACCGTTCTCGTGATCATTTTGACCCCACGGGGTGAGATCTTGCGTGGAGCCCCAGATCGAGGGAGATTATCAGTGGTATTGTATGTCTTCCATTTTCTAATAATTGCTCCCACAGTTGAGTTTTTCACACCAAGCTGCTTACCTATTGCAGATTCAGTCTTCCCAGCCTAGTGCAGGTCTACAGTTTTGTTTCTGGTGTCCTTTGACAGCTCTTTGGTCTTGGCCATAGTGGAGTTTGGAGTCTGACTGTTTGAGGTTATGGACAGGTGTCTTTTATTCTGATAATGAGTTCAAACAGGTGCCATTAATACAGGTAACGAGTGGAGGACAGAGGAGCCTCTTGAAGAAGAAGTTACAGGTCTGTGAGAGCCAGAAATCTTGCTTGTTTGTGGGTGACCAAATACTTATTTTCCACCATAATTCGCAAATAAATAAAAATCAGACAATGTGATTTTCTGGATTTTTTTTTCTCACTTTGTCTCTCATAGCTGAGGTATACCTATGATGAAAATTGGAGACCTCTCTCATCTTTTAAGTGGGAGAACTTGCACAATTGGTGGCTGACTAAATACTTTTTTTGCCTCACTGTATATGTAAAATGGTATATAAACATATAATATGGATATGAAATGTAAGTATATGTGTGTGTGTGTCCCTTGATATATATATATATATATATATATATATATATATATATATATATGTGTGTGTGTGTGTGTGTGTGTGTGTGTGTGTGTGTGTATATATGTATATGTATATGTATATACTGTATATATCAGTCAAAAGTTTCACAACATCCCAATTTTTCCAGTGTTTTACTGAAATTCAGGCTGTTCAAATCCAGTGGATAGCTTGAAATGGTACAAAGGTAAGTGCTGAAATGCCAGGAGTTAAAACAAAAAGTAAGGTTACTCAAAAATGAAAAATAATGTACATTTCAAAATCATACAAAAATGCCTTTTTCAAGGAACAAGAAATGGGTTAAAAACTTAGTTGTTCTGCAGCACTGGAGGTTGATCAAGCCTTGAAAGTTGGTGCTACCGCTTCCTGCAGGTGTTCCAACTTTTCTTGATTATTTACAACCCCCTATGTCTGCATGTTGGAACACACTGTATACATTTCAATAAAAGCTGGAAAAATTGGGGTGTTCTAAAACTTTTGGCTGGTAGTATATAATATAAATATAGAATGGATATGAATAATATGGACATGGACAATAGCAACAAGAATATAAGAGTGTAAGAATATTTGTGATAATAGCAGCAAAATGGACCACAAATATTATCAGTAGGAAAGTGCAAATGCCGATGCAATAAAGTGCAGCACAGTGCTAGTCTCATACTTTAGGGCAGGAAGAGTGAGTGTGAATTTGCCTGCAGGAGTCTGGTGGTGGGGGTCTTCAGGGGTGGAGTGTGTGTGTGTGTGTGTGTGTGTGTGTGTGTGTGTGTGTGTGTGTGTGTGTGCACGTGCTGCAGGCAGAGCTCTGTATGGGTTTTTCCTGTGAACCAATGCTGCAAATACGCCATTTGCACCACGAATGCGGGACATATCAGCCATACGCTGGATACGTTGGAAAACTTTCAGCATGCTGAAAATTAATTTTCAGAGGAGCTTGGCGAGCAATGCCGTATACCAGCGTGCTTCAGCGTGCTTTTCTTCAGCCATAACTGATTCGACATACGCCAGCATATTCTCCAAATTTTTCATATGTTTTGCAAATGCTGCCTAAATGTCTAGGTGTGACAGGGCCTTAACCAAGGCAACAGCGAGACACCAAAGCACAGTCACCAGCTGGACACTTACTTATGGTGAGGCAGCGTTTAGTTTTTATGTCCCTCACATATGGAACAAACTCCCAGAAAGCATGAGGGCTGCTTAAACTCTCAGCTGCTTTAAGTCAAGGTTAAAAACTCTCCTATTTGCCACAGCCCTTCAGTAGCCTATAATGTACTGTAACTTTTATTTCTGTCATATTTGCCAAGATCTGAGCACAGGGGAATTCCGCCGTGCTCTGTCTCTTTGCCTTTTTTCCTTATTTATATTATGCTGTATTTTTGACTTCTAATTCCTGTTATTTTATCTTTGGTTTTCACATATTCTGTATTGTTTCTTAGTATGACTTATTTTTCCTGCTTATGTTCATTGTAGTTTTGTTATTTATATGTTTGGAGTTACTTATCTTTATTTATCATCATCACATTATATTCATATTTTGCCAATTCCTTTGTTCTCTCTCGGGGCTGCAGCTGTCGGAGGCACTTATGGGATTTTCTCAGGTTGTGGGTGGTGCCTCTGTCAAGCTGTCAGCCCTGGTCTCCTCTCCTCATGACTCACAGCTGATTGTCATCTTCTTTCCCAGCCCGCTTATGTGATTCACACCAGTTATCATTTGTGTTTAATTATTTTTGGCCCTATTTAAGGGTGGTTATTCCTTTTCTCTTTGCTGGTGTCTTAAAGAAGGAATTACGTCAGAACCCTGTCCTTGTTCACCCTTTTTAATTTTTGTATCCTGCCTTCTCCCCGTTGCTCTTAAGTTTTGCTTTGTGCACTTTTTGGATTTTTGTGTTTGTACACTGTTTGGATTTTTTATTTTTATTAATAAATTTCACAAACTGTAGTTTAGCGCGTGGGTCTTTCCTCCCTGCCCCGAGGGGCAATTCATGACAGTATTCTATTTTAGCTTGTTTTTGTTTCTTTTTCATTTGCTTTTTAATTTGTTTTTAAATTCTTGTTGTTGCAAAATATATGTTTAAACTTTAAACATGATAAAAGGAGTTTGAGGCTCTTTAAAGTGACTGACAAAACCTAAGGCTATTTGGATTAGTCACAACATTGTCCATGTTTTTTCCACGTATAAAAAATAAAAGGAAAGGAAAGGAGGTTTGAGGCATTCTAATGTGTAGATTCCTTTTGCAACTTGCTGTAATGTTTTAATGTTTTTATTTAATGCACTTTGAACTGTCTTGTACATGAAGTATGCTGTACAAATAAACTTGCCTTGCCTTGCCTTACAAGC
Organism: Pholidichthys leucotaenia; assembly: GCA_020510985.1. NCBI lineage: Eukaryota > Metazoa > Chordata > Actinopteri > Cichliformes > Pholidichthyidae > Pholidichthys > Pholidichthys leucotaenia. The sequence continues at coordinate 129,605,279 of CM035845.1, forward strand.
AACAGTGCTTTTAAACCTCTGGGGAAACAAGAGTGGATCTGCAGCTCAACAAACAAGTGGGCAGGGAAATGGAGCTCTACAATGAAAAGGTAAAGATTTTTAAAACTATAATTTTGTAGTTAAAGTTATCTTTAGCATGTTTTGTGTGGGCAGCCCTATAGGCTTTTTTATTGTGCTTGGCATGAATGGCACTTAAATTAGGAAGATCACCACTGACAGCCTAGTTGTAAAATACATGGTCACCACTGATATATAAAAGCATTTGGAATATTAACATGCTAACACAATTAATTCTGATAATCCAATTAATAGATTTTAAAAAGTAATGTAAATTAACACTGCCACGGCACTTCCTGTTATAGCTGAATGTGCAGCCCAGACTTAGTACCTGTTCGAACAGTCAGTGCTGCACACTATAACCCGTGCATTGTTGCCAGATATATGATAATTATAGTATTTATACGATAGTTTTAGGGCCTATAGTGTCATAAGTGGGGCTGTTGTTAGGCCCCGCCCATGACTCGTGGCTGTAGTTTCCTGTATTATTGTTTATTGTGTTCAGCTGGCAGGTTGTTGGAGCCCCATGCTGGAGCTCCTTGCCAGTCTACAGCCACACCCCTTCTCTCTCTGTCAGACACTCACCAGCTGTCTGCCATCATCCCTTAGGATTCATTCATGCACACACACACACTCACACACATTCAATTCTTCTCACTCAAGCAAGCACACACATTGCCATTCCTATTCACACGTGCACTCACTCATTATTCATCAGCTGCCACCGCACCTGCATCCACTTGCCACCCAGTAGTCTATGAGGGTATTTAATGGGTGGCAGTGTGATTGCTCATTGCGGCGGCATCAGTCTTCTGGGTCCCAGAGTTTCCTCCGGTCCAAGTTGGTGATTTGCAACATTTGATGTTCAGGCTCTTTCTCTCATCGGGGTGTTCCTTGGACTGCTTAAGGTGTTGTTTCCAGAGCTCAGCTGCGCTCCGACACTTGGTAGTAAGTTGTCCTTATTTTTGGGTTACGTTTTCTCTTCCCTCAATGGCAGATCTCACCCTGAGGCTTGACATAACCCTGCATTGCCTGTGGAGTTAATTCCCCTGTTTCTCTGTTGTTTGCCTGCTCAGACTGTTTTCATGGACACTGGTTTACCAATTCTCTGTTTGACTATTTTCCATGGACATTTGTACCTCATCATCCTGTTTAATAAACCACACATTACACTCGCAAGTAGGCTTGTGTAATTTCTTCAGTTTGCTGCATGATTATGCAGCAGACGTGACACTATAGTATACAATATATGATCAATAGTTTTAAAAAAGGCCAAATATATGATAGTTTTGGCATTTCTGTGCACCCTCAAAAAACATCATTTTTATTTACGTGAACACCCACACATCACCAGAAACTGATGCCTGTTCATAGCTGATGAGCTCATACCTGACTGGCTACTCCTCACCGTCAAATGTGACAATCACATCAGCAGCGCTTAGCTCACGTTTGTTTGGGCAGCTGCACTGACACCACAGCAAATTCTTAAAAAAATCAGTGAACAGGATTTTGGGCTTGGAGGGAAAAAAGTACTAAAAGAAAAGAGTCCAGCAGCACAGACATGAACACTGGTAAGAAAACAAAGCACCTCCACCGGTCACAGCAGCGGTATCACCCTGCCTGTAGTTAGACCCTATGTTTAACGACAGAAGCAGTTGTTCTGCAAAAAGGTGCAGTTCACTGTGTGGTGTGTGTGTGACAATGCATACAGCAGTTGTTTAATTCAAATGGCTGAGCCTCTGCGTGTATTCCTTAGGTTACTGTGGTATGTGGGGTTTTATGTTGAAGTGCAATGCGATGATGCCGCCTTCCATTTATGTCATCACAAGGCCCTATTTACGGGGTGTCCACCAATAGAGCTGTCTCTCTTTCCTTGGATGACTCCGCCACGGTGTGTTGTGTGTAGTGTACTCCAATATATAATAAAGCAGTGTTCAGTGCAACCTCTTCATCCATCTCCTCAATACCATGTTTGTGGACATAACATTTGGCGACTGAGGATTAATGCATGGAGGCATGCATGGAACCACCATAAACATTTCTGGAGAAGCCCGGTGAGCCGCCAGTACCGTGCATGTGCTGGTTTGACGCTCTCACCGCCTACTTGTTGGCGTTTGGCCTGGACGAGATGGAAGAGGTACGGAAGTTAGCTCTACTGCATTGCTATCTGGACGTGGAGGGCATTTGTCTGTATGGCGCAATAGGACCACCAGTCCCATGTGCTGAGGTGGCCAAGCTGCTTGCTAACCGCCGCGCTTCACCCCGCGATGACTACAACGTGTCAGTTGGTCTGCTAGCCAAACACTTCAACGTCCCAAAGTATGTAATGGCCCGGAGGTCCATGTTCTACAAGTGCAGACAGCGGAAGGAGGAGGCGTTTATATGGTATGTGGACGCCCTTTGCCGTCTGGCTGACATGTGCGAGTTTGGACACATGGAAGACCAAATGATAATGCCACAGTTGAAGTGGTTCACGGTGAATTCAGCGATACAGGCCATACTGGAAGATGGGTTGGATGAACGGACGGTGGCAAAGACAGTGAGGGCACTGTGGGAGAACCTGCCTTTGGCGGCACTCTTCTTGTTGAGGTCTGAGGCATTGGAACTGGTATTTCAGCTAGAGGTACTGGCCCAGATGGCGGCACAACTGGTGGGACAACGGAAAACCAGAGAGCTAATTTGTGAAGTGCTAGCTGAAGAGTGCAGTGTGGATGGCGAACGTAACGCAGAGAGTGGATACGGCATGAACAGTGGAGGACACGGAGAAAGAACAGAGACCGGACTCGCCCCTGTCCCTCGCACAGCCAGAGCCGATGCTGGAGAGGAGGTAGCGTGAGTTTAACAACACCGACGAGGTATTTATGGACAGCACTGACACTGGAGCATCCGCTCCGCTCTCTCAGGGGGAGAGCTGCTCGGAGGAGGGGGGGTAAGCATGCAGGGGGCAATGACGCACAGCAACAGCAGACAAACATGGACGCAGCACATGGCACGGCACAGCAGATCACCTCAGCTGGCTCAGTGGAGGAACCGGACAACTTCAGTGCCTGCGCTTGGCCGGCTGCTGTGGGAGCGACCAAGTTGGCGGGTGGAGGGTCCATTCCGGCAAGCGACACCGGGGAGGCACTGGACACCTTCAGCACTCAGCCGACGATGGGTGAGGGGTCCGCTGCGGCAATGATGACTGCTGAACTGCCACAATGTAACGAAGGCGCCAGACCATGGGAGAGCACAGGGCTGGTGAGCACACAGCGGCACATTAAACCAGGTAAAGTGCCGTTACAAGTCATGGATTGAGTTCAGGTTTGTGCTGGCTGGTGGCCGGGATGGTGACTGATGGGACCGCAGCCAGTGAAACAATGGGCGCCGCTGAGGATTGAGGCGAAGCAGGGAACAGCGTATGTTCAGACGATTCAGTGTGGCACGTGAACAAACTGCCATGCATCTTGGCGGCAGCTCCAAATGGAGGGGCTCCACGGAAGTCAGCTGCCGCAGTGTGGGACCCAGGCCCCAGCGTCAGGAAGATTGGTCTTGGGGGTCTGAAAGCTCCTGGGAGGATGCCACTACGATCCCGTTTCAAAACTCCAGGAAGGGGGGACCGCCATGGGCCTGCTTTAGGACTTGAGGGAGGAGGCTGCCATGGGGCTGCCTCAAAGCCCCTCTGACTGAACTGTTTTTCCCCTGCCTATCCCACCATTCTCCCAAGTGAATATGCTGTGACAGACTCAACATGTTTACAGTTCTGTGTTGGGTTTGTGTTTCGTTTAGGAGCATGGCAGTTTTTTTTTAGTTGTTTAATAAAGACTTTTAATAATATCAGTGGCAGAATAATCCACTGTGCCGTGTGGTCCACCCACCGGTCCTATTTTAGTTTTTTTGTGTGAGTGTGTTAGACCTTAGCTTTACTTTAGTTTAGTGTGTGACTGTGGTTCTAAATTAGGGTGGGTTCGAGTTGAGTGAGTGGTTTTGGACTTTGTAAGGGGGTGGGATGTTATGTGGGGTTTTATGTTGAAGTGTGGTGTGATGACACCTGTGGTGTTGGTGTTTGGGCACCTTATTGTGAAGTGCGGTGTAGTGGCGGGCACTTCCTGTTCCGCCACTGCACCGCCCTATAAATAGCAGAGGATGTCCATCTTATGCTGTCTTAGCCGGATGCCTCTGCTGGTGCATACCATGTGCTGTACTGTATATAGTTCTTTTAATAAAGCTGTGTTCGCCAACTATCATCCTGCCTCATCCTTCACCCAGGTATTTACATATATAACATTTGGTGATTGAGGATTAACTTATGGAGGTGTGCATCACCCCGCTTCATCCCTTTCTCGAGAGCACGGGTGCTTCTTGTTCACAACCTGGGTATGGAGGGCCGGAGGGTCCTGCAGATGCTCAGCAAGGCGGACTCATATGAGGACATTATGGAGCTGCTAGCTAAACGTTTTTCCACCCCAGACAATTTGACTGTCCGGAGGATTTGTTTTCGGCAACAATATCAGTGGGTAGGTGAGCTGATCCACCAATATGTCTTTGACTTGAAGCAGCTAGCCATCGAGTTTTGTTTTGGACCGCTTGAAGATGAAATGGTTTGCGATCAACTAGCAGAGCACGAATGTAGCGCTGAGCTGCGTGCTAGGCTATTAATGGCGTCTAATGACTTAACGTTAGCTAAAGCTATGGAGCTAGCTCTCCGATGGGAAGCCGTTGCTAGGCTAGCTGTAGAGCTAAATTGACGCCAGCCTCAAAAGCATCCGGAGCCGCTTGCCTCAGCTAATGCTGCAGACCCTGATAGCGAGAATAGCTCGGACAAAGATTTTTGAGAAGTCATTGCTGCCAGCCAAAGGTCTTCCCTGGGAAAACCCCTTTGCAAGGGTTGTAGGTCCACAACGCACCACCATAAAGCAAAGAAATGCCAGGCTAGAGGGAAATGTTGTGGTAAATGTGGATGCTGGAATCATTATGCCAGGGTGTGCCATTTGTTTTGCCCAGGGAACCCACTGGAGAAATCACCCCACTCGCCCCTGACGGACACTGGGAGCGAACAGTATGAAGACTAATGGATGCCATAGCGGTCAAGTTGACCAGTTTTCGCCCAGGGTCAGTACCCATGCCGACAAGTAACATCATGCTAGCCCCAGATGCCTCCGGTACTTGGCCACAGTTGACTGGGGGGTCTGCAGCTACAACGGTGAACACTACAACATTTATAGAAGAGGATGGGGCCAGACTGTTGAGCATGGAGTTACCGCATGCTCAGCAGCAACACATCGGACCGAGTAAAATTCTACGCCAGGTTATGGACGTGGTGCGGGTTTGGGGTGGAGGACGTCCACGGCGAAGATGGACCAAACAACAGCCAGAGAAACATCGAGGGTGTCTGCGTGTTGTGGCTAAGCTGGGTGCAGCGTGCTTCAGGTTGTCTGATGGCTCATCGAGGCATGCCAATCAGCTTTGGTGTGTCCGGGAAGACGCTCCAGGTGGAGAGGCTGGACAGGAGTCGGTGATGGCAGTGTGAGATCCAGGTTCAATTCAATTCAACTTTATTTATATAGCGCCATTTCACAACAACAGTCATCTCATGGCACTATCAACTGTAGGGGGAACCCCCACAGTTGCAGAAAGGTTCCGTCATCCAGAGGGTCGGCCATTGCTCTGGGGGTCTGCGGTCTCCAGGGGCACGCCTGCTGAGGGGCTGCCCTGGACCCCCTCATGCAGGTTCCAATTATTTTCACCCCAATGACTGTGCGGTAGCGCTATGTTAATAGTTCTGATGTTCTTATGTTTATGTATGTTGTAAAATTGGATTATTTTGAACACGGCGGTAACTTTTAGTTTATCAGGTGACAGAATAAGGCTGTGTGTCCACCAAACATATTTTTTCCACTCTGGGCGACTATTTTCCATTCATTTTGTATGTTGTCCAGTGTTTACGGCACTGAGCGCCCTCGGCGCAGAAATGCTCTCAGCGGTGGACATTTTTTGTCGCAGCGCTCAGGGCACTCAGAGCTGAAAAAAGTTCAGCTTTTCGGAGACTGCAGCTGAGCTTGTCAATGTCAGACCAAGGAGTCAATCAGAACTGCTGCGTGGGCGGGACATAGGATGCCGGTACTAGTCTGTACTCAGACTCCTGCTTTCTGTGTCATCATATTTTACATCCAGAGCTGCTAGAAAATGTTTCCTGTCCATTGTTATTTAGAGACTGTTTTTAAAAAATCAGTAGAAAGTCTCACCATAGGAAAAACAGAAGTGCTGAGCTGAGAGTGACAAGCTGTTGCTGGGATACAGAGCACAGGCTTTTTTTTTTTTTTCCAGAGCACCACGCACAAATGCTGAAAAAAAAAAAAATGCTCAGGGCGGTCGGGCAACAAAAAATGTGTTTGGTGGATACGCAGCCTTATGTGCCGTGTGGGCAGGACAGTAGTCCACCCGTCCGCCCTATTTTAGGTTTTGTTGTGTGAATGTGTTTGTCATAATTCCCTGTGCGCCATTACGCGACACACGGAGGAAGAAGTGAAAAACCCAATTGCTGAAGTAGAACGTGCACTTTATTAACATAAACCATGAAAATAACAAGTCCAGTATGACCACATAAGTACAGGGAGTTGCAATGATGAGATTAGAATTCAGCTGCTGAATTTAGCTGCTCGTGTTATCTCCAAAACCCCTTCCTTCCTTCACATCTCCCCTGTTCTCCTGCAACTTCACTGGCTCCCGGTCAAATTTTGCATTGACTTCAAAATTCTCCTTCATACTTTCAAAGCCATCCATAACCTCGCCCCTCCTTATCTGGCTGACCTCCTTCACATTGTCACCCCTACCTGTTCCCTTAGATCCTCCTCCTCTGTCCACCTCACTGTCCCTCCTGCTCGACTCAGCATCATGGGGAGTAGAGCCTTCAGCCGCTCTGCTCCCAAACTCTGGAACTCACTCCCACCTGCCATCAGAAACATTGACTCCCTTCCTCAGTTTAAATCCACTCTCAAAACTCCCTTGTTCAGATTAGCATTTTCATTGTAACTGCCATGGTTTTTTTTATGATTGTCGTTTTTGTGTTTTTGTTGTTTATTGATACTGTGTTTTATCTATTTCTGTAAAGTGTCCTTGAGTGTCTTGAAAGGCGCTTTTAAATAAAATGTATTATTATTATTATTATTATTATTATTATTATTATTATTATTAGGCCACCAGACATACAGGGATGCCTCCTGGATGCTCTACAGCCCGGTGAAGGGAACGCCTAGTGCCGCAGAGCTGCTGTCGACACAGGGAGAAAGGCAAACATATAGTAACTTACGGTACTGGAGCGATCCAGGGTTGTCCGTGCAGTCTGGTGGATGAGGGAGTGAGGCAGGGTCAGCTGCTAACATCAAGGGATTAACCGACTTCAAATGTCAGGCTGGATAACATGAAGGTAGTGGAAACAACATACGTGGAGAACACGCTGCCACATATGACAGTGAATGCTCCGACGATCTCTTCCCACTAATGCAGCATATTTGTAATCATATTACTAACGAGGGAAGAGATCGCCGGTATGAGGAAGCGTGGGCTGAACATAATTAATCCCTGGTCTACATGGGTGAGAGTCAGAGCGTGTGAACAGGTGAACAGGAATGAATGGAGAGCATGTGTGTATGTGTGTGAAAGCACCCATAATGAGAAACAGCTGATGGCACTGACAAGAGGAGGAGGCGTGCCCAAGCTGTCAGGGAGCGAAGGACCCAAACAGCTTCCTGACGCACCTGAAGGAAAATAGGGCAAAAAAAAAAAAAAAATAAGTCAGAACTGGGTTTGGAACACCAAACCCAGATTCATGACACACACACCCCCTCCCAGGGTTGGATTCCAGAAACCCCCAGTACCATCAGCCGAAAACAAAAAACACCCCTCAAGGGAACCCCCCCCCCCCCCCCCCAGAAACAACCAATTACCCAGGGTGGGAGGTGGGGAAAAACCAGTTAGGAGGGAACCAACCAGTGAAAAATACAACAAATAATAAGCAAATAAAGAGCAGTGACCCTCCTAACAGCCCCCACCTAGGACCCTAACCCCCCTCCCCAGAAGTCCAGCATTCAGGGGGTCGACCACAGTCCCAGGCCTCCAGTATGGCGAGGGGTGATTGATCGGGTGGCCTGCCCAAGTCCCATGTCCAGCAGGCGGCCCGCAGAATAGTGTCCAGCAGCCTGTCCTGGCCGATGGACCACCCGACCCAAAGGCTAAGTCTTTCGGGTGGCCGACCAGCGTGGTGGAGCCACCAGAACCGGAGAGGAAGGTGGAGAGGCAGCCTACCCACCCGGGAACCTCGGTGGCCAACCCGAGGGACAGAAGCCCCCCTGCCCTTTGAAGCTTGGAGCAGAGGAACCGTAGCACCCGTGATGGTCCCGGCCTGGGACATGGCTGCACCTGCGATGGTCCCGGCCTGGGATGAGGCTGTACCAGCAATGGTCCTGGCCTGGGACATGGCTGCACCGGCGATGGACTCCAGCTGGAGCTCTGCTGCACCAGTGGTGGACTCTGGCTGGAGCTCTGCTGCTCCGGCGGTGAACCCTGGTTGGGGCTTTTCTGCACCCGCGGTGGACTCCGGCTGGAGCACTGTTGCACCTGCGGTGGTCCCCATCGGGGGCCTCATTGCTCCCACGGTGGCCTCCCCAGCAAGGGGGGTAAGGCTCCTCACAACCCCTGGTGCTGGATCCAGATCCTCGGTGGCCTCTGGTGAGATCAGCTGTTCTCCGGCGACCCTGGCAGGGGGCTCCGAACCCAGAGGGAGAGAAAGAGAGACTGAGTCAGGGTCACCGGCAGCGGCATAGCCTGGTGAGGTGGCCCCAAGGGCTATAGTGAGCAGCCCCGGGCCCCCCTCACCCTGAGTCATGCAGTGTGACATAGACATGGACAGGACAACCACAATGGGGAACACTTGCCTGTACGTGCCTTATGTTTATTAACATAAACCATGAAAATAACAAGTCCAGTATGACCACATAAGTACAGGGAGTTGCAATGATGAGATTAGGCCACCAGACATACAGGGATGCCTCCCGAACGCTCTACAGCCCGTTGAAGGGAAAGCCTAGTGCCGCAGAGCTGCTGTCGACACAGGGAGAAAGGCAAACATAATTTACGGTACTGGAAAGATCCGGGGCTATGCCTCCTGGATGCTCTACAGCCTGGTGAAGGGAATGCCTAGTGCCACACAGCTGCTGTCGACACAGGGAGAAAGGCAAACATAATTTATGTTGCTGTCAGGGAGCGAAGGACCCAAACAGCTCCCTGACGCGCCTGAAGGAAAATAGGGGGAAAAAAATAATAAGTCAGATTCATGACAGTGTTAGGCCAATTAGATATATTAGTTTCAGTTTTGTTAGTGTGTGGTTCGGGTCAAAAATTGGGGAGGGCTGTGATTGTGTGTGTGGTTTTGGACTTTTCTAAGGGGGGGAGGAAATGTGGTGTTGGTGTTTGGGCACCTTATTGTGAAGTGCGGTGTAGTGGCGAGCACTTCCTGTTCCGCCACTGCACCGCCCTATAAATAGCAGAGGACGTCCATCTTATGCCCTCTTAGCCGGATGCCTCTGCTGGTGCATACCGTGTGCTGTACTGTATATAGTTCTTTTAATAAAGCTGTGTTCGCCAACCATCATCCTGCCTCATCCTTGACCCATGTACATACATAACAATGCTGCCTTCCAGTTGCATCACACCACCCTATATACAGTGCATCTGGCATTAGGGCTGTCTCTCTTGCCCTGGATGACTCCGCCACGGTGTGCTGTGTGTAGTGTACTCCAATATATAATAAAGCAGTGTTCAGTGCAACCTCTTCGTCTGTCTCCTCAATACCAGGTTTGTGGACGTAACATACTGCACTTCATTATATAGAATAGGTTTGTTTTTAAATGCATTGCCCTAGCCTGTGATTTTTCAAGTTATTTTAGTACATACGATAGTTTGGGTCAAAATACGATAATTTTAAAGCGACGGTACGCTATTTCTTCATTTCCCATCTGGCAGCACTGAACCCATGTGCAAACTCCATATTTTATTTGATTCTGGGTGTTCAAATCAGTTTGCTAGAGTATCGCAATAATATGTTGACATTTGGATCATAGATTACATATAATTATACATTGAAACAAGCATCTACGGGGACTGAATCTTAAGGGAGCCTACTACATTTAGACAAATTAATAAATAAAATATTAGGCTAGGACACTGTGTACAGTTAGCTAGGATACTGCGTCCAGTTAGCTAGGATACTGCGTCCAGTTAGCAACACTACTTAGTGTTGCCAACTGTCACTCTTTGAGAGTGAGTCTTAGTCGTTTATCTTCTGTTTCACATTACAAACCCTATTTGTTACTTCAAAATAAGGAAAAACTGCCAATGTCATGTTGACTTCCTTCAAATTTTTACACAATAAAAGCTCTCAAGGCAACACTGTCAAGGTATGGTCAAGGCTGATTACCACGGCAAACAGACCGACATTTTCTAAAACTTACTGTGAGGTAAAGAAGCGTATGTTGTGGAAAAAAGTAACAGTTTATGTGTATCTTGCGCATGTACGCTCACTCTACCCCTACCCTCCAGTTTTCTTCTTCTTCTTCTTTTAGATTTGATTGGCGCTTGGCAACCAGCTTACAGGTGCATTACCACCACGTACTTCACTCTATATCATCACTCTATCCGGTCAGGAGCTGTAGTCTTTCTATCATCATTGCTGTGTCCAATCAAACCTCCCTTTGATTAATCACAGTTAACTAGTTAATTAGTTAAAAATGCAATCATGATTAATTGCAGTTAATTTTAGAAAAGTGGGTGTGATTAATTAGTTAAATTTGTTTAATCGATTCCCAGCATTTTTTTATTACACCCAACTAAAATTAAATTAACTGTTTTGAAGCAAGAAAAAAGAAGTCAGTGCATTGTATACTTAAAACTAAACAAGTTGGAAGGACTTTTATTTGCTTTTTGTTCTTATTAAAGTGCAGTGAACAGTCGAAACATGTAAAGAAAAGAAGGTTTAAAAAAATCTCCTTTCTATCTTTGTCTTTAATAAGAACTTCTTCTTCTTCTTCTTCTTCGTCGATCACTAGATGGTCACACCAGCTGCCCTGACGAATGCTGCCGTCCTGCGGAGGTCCCCGAGGTCCCCGTGCAGCTTTTGGTTCAGCGATGTGGGGTCAGGCCACGTAGCTCGTCTGAGTGCAGCGTGGTCTGGGCAGTCTTGGAGGAGGTGTTCGCTGGTCATTTGGGCAGTACCACATGGGCATCTGTCCGATTGTCCAACTTTAAGTTTCTGGTGCATGTGAGCATGCATTCTGTTATGTCCAGTTCGGAGTCTGAACAGAACGACTTGGTCAGCCCTGCTCAGACTATAGTAGTTGTCGTCCTTGCAGAAGTTTGGGTGTTGCTGCTGCCACTTCTTGTGAGACAGGGCCTTAATAATGGTTTTCTCCTCACTGTAAGAGACCTGCCTGTCTTCCTGGTCTTGCTGCCCACCCTCCTTAGCAAGTCTGTCAGCCGTCTCATTTCCATAGATTCCACAGTGGGCAGGAATCCATTGGAGTGATACATTCACCTGTGTTGCTAGTTGAGACAGAGTGAGGGCGAGTTCATTCAGTTCTTTGCGTCGGGGGTCCTGAAGTGCATCCAAGACAGAGAGGGCATCAGTGAAGATGACGACCCGCTTGTGTGCCTTGTCTTGATGTTCCCTGACGTGGGCCGCTGCTGTTCTCAGGGCCTCTGCCTCAGCCCTGAAATTGGTGGCGTACTTTCCAGTCGCAATGGGAATATGGGTCTCCTCGTCAGCGTACCTGATGTACACGCCGCCTCCGCCATTCCTGGTTGCTTTCATGGCAGAGCCGTCTGTGTAGACGTGAGTCCACTGCTCTTTAGGGTAGGCAGACTGAATGAACTCCAGGGCCAGCGACTTCCTCTCTTGGTCTGACTGTGTTCCTTTCTTCCCAATGCCCGATATGACTGTGCGTATGGCTGGAAGTTCTGTCGGTTCCAGGAGGGAACAGATGTTATAGGTGGTATTGGTGTGGGTATGTGGTCCATCAGTTCTGGGTCTCTCCTTTCAAGTGTCCTGCTCTGGTGGATGAAGCTCGATCTCTTAAGTCTCCCTTTTGTTGGCTTGTTCAGTCTGTCCTTCATGGGATGGTTTTCCAGTCTTTTGAATTTGGCGGCCTGGGTCAGTACCTTGACGTTTCTTCTGTCTTCCAGTGGTGCAAGGCCTGTTGTTGTCTCCAGCGCTTTGATAGGTGTACTGCGCATGGCTCCTGTCATCATTCGCATGGCTTGGTTTTGGAGTCTGTCCAGCTTCTCAGTGTTGCTTTTGGCAGCTGTTGAGGTTGCTGCCATGCCATACTCCAGAACAGGCCGAATCCTCCCCACATAGAGCTTCTTCAGGACACCCTGGTCTGCACCCCAGTCTGTTCCTGACAGTTTCTTCATTAGGGCCATCCTGATCTTTGCTCTTGCCTGGTTCTTGTGCAGCTGATTCTTCCAAGTCAGTCTGCGATCCATGGTGATCCCGAGGTATGTGGGTGCATATTCAGCCTGGAGCTCATGGGAGTTGATCTGCAGTTTCACCTTCTGGGGTTGGGTGGACAGGGTGAAGACGGTGTATGTAGTCTTCCTCTCATTTAAGCTTACAAGCCATGACTTGGTCCATGCCTCGATCAGCCGGAGAACTTGCTGCACTCTGTAGGTTTGCAGTCACGATGCTTTCCTCACTGCACCAGAGGGCTAGGTCATCGGCATAGATGGCACCTTGTACGTTCCTTGGCAAACTCTGGATGATGTCCTTAATGAATACAAGGAAGAGTGTTGGGGAGAGCACTCCTCCTTGTGGGACTCCTTCCCTCAACACCTTCTTCTTGCTGGAGTACTGTCTGACCTGGACTCTGGCTCTTCTGTTGTGCAGGTATTGGGCAATCCACTTGTACATGCGCCCAGCGATACCGCACTGGTGCAGTTTCAGCTTGAGGCCATCTTTCCATACCCTGTCAAACGCCTTTTCTAGATCAATCCATACAGCGAGGGTGTGCTTTTTTTCTTGGAAGGCATCTTCTATGGCTTGAGAGATGTATGTTATTTGGTCCTCTGTAGACCGGTTCTGCCTGAAGGCTGCTTGCTCTGGGCCGATGTGTTGTTTTCCTTCCAAGTGCCATATGAGTCTGGTGTTGATGAGACGCTCTAGCAGCTTTCCTATGCAGCTTGTAAGGCTTATGGGGCGATAGCTTTCAGCCTTCAACTTATCTTTGCCTTTTTTGTGCACTGGAATCATCGTGGCTTCTCTCCAGATCTGAGGCACAGTCCCTGATCTCCAACTGTCATTGAAAAGCTGCAGAAGTTTCTTCTTAGTTTTGGGGCCAAGGTTCAGCAACATTTCATTTGTGATCTTGTCAGACCCAGGGGCTTTATAATAAGAACAAAAAGCAGATAATTAAAAGAAGACAAAATGAACCTGCTTGATCTACTAAGTTGGAAGGACATTGTCGGTGTCTTGTTGCAAGGAAAGAGAAACCAAATTTAGACCCTCAGTGAAGGCAGGCTGCATGAAAGTGTCATGATCTGGGCGTGAAAGAGAAAATGAAAGTAGTGCAAACAGCACTTTCTAGTGGTTGCAAAAATGACAACATGCAGAGATGAACAGAGTTGTCTTTTTTTAAGTTTTAAAATAAGCCTTTCATACTGCCTTAACCCTAACCCTAACCAGTAATGAGAAAACCCCACCATTTGAAAGAACAGCCTCCCAACATGCCTCACATCTGTACTAATAAAAGGTATGAAACGCATGCATTGGAGGTAGAAACCATGACAGTTATACGGTGTCTTGTAGTGGACAACATGTTAATTACTGAAGAATCAACTGGGAAAGTGAACCTCTGTTGCTGACGGACCACAACCTTCTGCAAGACCGGAAAGTCCACAGTGTGAAAGGGTTCGCTGACATGTTAAAAACATATACTGTATTAATCATGCACTGTGCTCTTTCTCTCACTTTGAGCCAACTGTCTTCTTAACATCTGTATCTCGGAAACATCTTGGCTATTTGTACACACACTAAAATAATTTTCAGACTTGTGCCCTGTATAGACATATTGTATTAGTATACATACATGACAGACAGTAAGGAAGGGTACAATAGATCCCTGTTAAATGTAAACTTTCTTCATGTTATATACAATATTTACAGTATATAAGGTGAAAAGGTCGCATGAGAAAATTCTTAATTACAGGCAGAATCTATGGAAGCTACAGTAAAGTAGCTGAGTTAGACCTTGATATTCTCTGGGATTTTTTAAGATACTTTTTGCAAGTTTTCTCTGTAGGGATAATTATGTGGAAGAAGAAAAGCTTTTATTTGGTAATCTTTCATTTTACTGCATTATATAAAGAAATCAGTAAACTTGTGAAAACAAAGTGAGATTAAAAAAAGAAGATAGTTATATAAGTTTGTAGCTTTTTCTGCATACTGTTATGTCTCAGTTTGGAGTCGAAGGACGAGGCCAGGGGCTGAACTGAACACACGTTTATTAATAATGCAGTGCAACCAAACCACACCCAACTGCTAGGCAGAGGAGATGGCCAAGAGACCGCCCCTCCTGCCTGGAGTCCTTTTATAGGCACGGGTGGTGGCGGAACCAGAACCCAAATCCACCACACAGTGCCTCACAAACAAAAGCACCGAACAACACATATAACAGGAATCATATAAATAACTATACAACATTCTCCCTCCCCCTTACAAAAGTCCAAAACACATGCACACACAATTCAGACCCACCCCAATTTAGGACCTGAATCATGCACTAACATAACGTAAAATAATGTACTAAAATTGGCCTAACCCATTCACACCCAAAACAACTAAAACTAGGGGGAACGGGTGGACTGCCGTCCCACCCCACACGGCAAAGCAGATTATTCTGACGCTTATACTAAATAAAAGTCCGTCTACAATCAAAATACTGCCGTGTCTTCTGAACTAAAATAAAATACAAATTAATCAATAAAACTACATACATAGAAACAACAAAACATCCATAATGCATGCATCACAATTAAATTATGTACACACGGCTGGAGAAAACAACTCTGTGGGCCCCCTGGACCGTCCTTTACATCAGTCCACCCCTGGAGGTGGCCTGCCACCTGGACCGCAGCTGGTTGCCTCGGCCCCAGTACACCTCCTCTTCCTCACCACTGTATGCTCCGCTCGTCCAGGCCCACATCCCACAGTCTTCTCCCAGGCACGCTGCAGCTCGTTCGGGTGCCTCCACGAGCCATCCAACAGCTGGAGGTAAGTATCACTCCGTCTGGTCATGACACGTAGCCATCCCTGGTACTCCTCCACCTGCTGCTTGGCCCATATCCTCTGTGATCTCGCCTCCTCCCGAGCCTGAACCCAGTCTGCGACTCCCAGGGGCTCTGCTCGGCTTGCAGGGTCTCTGCTTGACACACGGTCTCTCTGTGCCTATCGGTTTTGCCTCAACCTCTTGTAAGTCCGCTGGGGCCCTTGCTGTTGTGGCCCCGTATTCGCCAGCCCCACTTTAGCTGAGCTCTGGGAACAACTGGGACCAGCTCCTTGGCATCGCTTGTCATAGCAGGTGTCCCGCTGTGCCGCCCAGTACCCTCGTCCAGGGCGACTTGGGCTCTGGCACTGGGGCCCTCCTGCGGTGACCCTGAGTAAGACAAGGCCTGCTCACTTTCCAGGGTGCCGGGCAACTCTTCATCCCACACTGCGCCATCTTCCACTCTCAGAACCAGCCGGTCCCACATTCCACAGCCCGACCACTCTTCCCCAGCACCGCTCTTAATGGCGAAGCCCAGACCATAAAAAGGTCACAGCCCATGATGTTATCACCATGGGTTGTCACGGTGAACTCCAAATCAGACATCTCTGCCGATTTGTACCGGGCCATCAGTCTACGTGCTCCCACCGTGGCCAGCCTCCCTCCTCCATAGCCACAAAGCGGTGCTGGGTCACCTCCAATCCTGTAGTGCGGGAAAAGTTGTCTCACTGTAGCCCAGTTCAGCAGGGAGCCCTCCCTCCCCATGTCGATTAGCAACAACACCTCCAGACCATCCAGCTTTACTGTGCAATACGTATAGCCATTGGTGTTTGGGGACACAGTGCGGACAACCGTCGGAGTGGGAGGGGTCGATTTCTTCTGCGAGCTCCCCTGCTTGATCCTGTGTCACACCCTCGCATAATGATTTAAGCGGCCACACCTGCCGCAGCACTTCCCTCTTGCCGGACAATCTCTAGCCTTGTAGCGGTGCTTTGTGCACCCGCAGCCCATACACATGAGCTTCCCTGGGGCAGACCTCAATACTACAGCGTTGGCATCTCCTGCATCGTCCTCAATGCAACCATCGCTGTCCGGGTCCACAACTTGTGTAGCCATGGGGGATCCTAACTCTCGTTGTGACAAACGCTCACTCAGCTCCCGCGTCAGCTTATCTGCTGCTTCCAGCTGGAGAGCTAACTTGATGGCCCTGGATAGCGTCAAATCACCCGGAAAAGTGAGCAGCTTCGACCTTATTGCAGCACAGTTGGTATGTTCCACCAACTGGTTGCAAACCATTTCTTCTTCCAACGGTCCAAACCAATACTCGGTAGCCAGTAGCCTCAAGTCCGCCACGAACCATTGAATGGACTCGCCCACCTGTTGGTGGTGCTGCCGAAACTTAATCCTCCGAATGATGACGTTATCCGCGCCGCAAAAGTGGCGCGCCATTAGCTCAACCACTTCGTCAAAGTTGTCCGTGTCACTGAGCATGCTCAAAATCCGCTGCCCCTCCATTCCCAGGTTATGCACTAGCAATGCACGTGCCCTCAATTTGTCCATCCTTCCCAGGTTCGGTGCCACTATGTAAGTCTGGAAGGCGGTGTACCACATCAGCCCGGCAACAGGTGGCTCACCTGGGAGCTCCAAAAACGGCCAAATTGGGGAACCAAATGCTTCCATACCTTTTATCCACTTTAATCCTCATTGCCAAATGTTATGTCTCAGTTTGGAGTCGAAGGGCGAGGCCAGGTGCTGAACTGAACACACATTTATTAATGATGCAGTGCAACCAAACCACACCCAAGTGCTAGGCAGAGGAGATGGCTAAGAGACCACCCCTCCTGCCTGCAGCCCTTTAATAGGCATGGGTGGTGGCGGAACCGGAACCCAAAGCCTCCACACCATGCCTCACAAATAAAAGCACCAAACAACACATATAACGGGAACCATATAAATAACTATACAACACATATCACTGGTTGTGTTTTTTTGGGGTGACTCAAGTACAGCCTTCTTATTATGTCAATCCCATCACTGTGACTTCTGGGCTGCTACTTCTTTCTTTCTTTCAAAGGTCTTTTTATTATTATTAATTGAAGTATCAATACAATACAAAGTATTAGAAATTTTCATTTTTGTTTCAACCAAACAGTGAAAAACTAGAACTTAAAGCCAACAAATGTAAATGCTTCAAAGCACAAAAACCTTTAAATAAACAATAATTAAAAAAAAAAATACAAAGAAAAATTGTGTGTGTGAAGTGGGGGTGGGGTAAAGGGGATATGAGCTACTCAGAAACTATAATCGTGGGTCTTTCAAAGAAATCAAGAAACGGGCGCCATAATTTATAGAATTTGTTTTCAGAGCCACAGACTGTATATCTGATTTTTTCTAAATCCAAACAGGACATTATATCTTTTATCCACTGTAAATGTGAAGGGGGCGAAGAGTCTTTCCACTTCAGTAATACAGCACGTCTGGCCAATAATAATGAAAATTTGAATACTTTTAATTTGGAACTTGGCAAGACAAGTTCTGGAGCCACACCAAAAATGGCGCATAATGGATCAGGTTTAATTTGATATTGCAGGACTTCAGACATAGTGATAAAAACAGAATGCCAAAAATTCATCAATGCAGGGCAGGACCAATACATGTGAAGCAAAGTGCCAGGAGCGCTACCACACTTTTCACAAGTTGGGTCTATATCTGAGTAAATACGTGCTAACGTAACCTTGGACAGGTGCATCCGGTGTACAATCTTAAATTGAATAAGAGCGTGACGAGCACACATTGATACAGTGTAAACCTGGCCAAGAATAGAGTCCCACAGTTCATCAGTAAAAGTAAAATTAAGATCTTGTTCCCAGTTCAATTTGATAGCGGCCAGAGAAGAAGATTGTAAATTTGAAATTAAATTATATAAAACTGACATTACCCCCTTAGAAGTTGGTTTAACTAATAAAAAATCATCTAGAGGATTATCAGAAGGTTTCTGATGGAATTGTTTTGTCATGGTTTGCACATAATGTCTGACCTGGAGGAAGCGGAAAAAATGTGTAGAAGTGATGTCGAATTTGGTGGAAAGTTGAGAAAAACTTACAAATTGACCATCAAAATATAAATCCGCAAAAGATTTTAAACCTTTTCTGTGCCATATATGAAATGCACTATCAATAGTTGATGGGGTAAATAAATGATTTGCGGCAATTGGACTTCTAACGGAAAAAAACTGAAGACCGAAATTTTTCCTGAATTGAGACCAAATTCTAAGAGACTGACGAACTACTTTATTATTACCCGGTGTAGACAAAGCAAGGGGAAGTGGTGAACCTAAAATTGCCGGTAGGGAGGTTTGATTGTCCACATGTGACTCCATAAGGATCCAAATAGGTGATTTGGGTTCCAGATAAAAATGTTTCCAATATAACATGCACCTGATATTTGCTGCCCAGTAGTAATATTGAAAGTTAGGCAGAGCCATGCCACCTACTGATTTGGGTCTTTGAAGAAAAACTTTCCTCAATCTCGGATGTTTACCATTCCAAATAAATGAGGTAATCAGAGAGTCCAAAGACTTAAAAAAGGATTTAGGAATAAAAATGGGGAGACATTGAAACAAATATAAAAACTTTGGAAGTAACATCATTTTTACAGAATTGATTCTGCCAATTAAAGACAAGGATAATGGGGACCATTTGGAAAGTATTAGCTTGCACTGGTCAAGTAAGGGGAGAAAATTATTTTTAAACAAGTAATTAAATTGTTTAGTGACACATATCCCAAGATAATTAAAATGATCAATAACAACCTTGAAAGGAAAATTTTCAAAATCCTGAACTTGAATCTTTTCATTAATCAGAAACAGTTCACTCTTATTAAGATTAATTTTATAACCAGAAAACCTACTAAAACTATCCAAAATGTTGAGTATAGCGGGTAATGAAGTAAGTGGGTTGGAGAGAAATAATAAAAGATCGTCAGCATAGAGTGAAACCCTATGCTCAATGCCACCCCTACGAATGCCTAGAAAGTCCCGGCTCCCACGGATTGCAATAGCTAACGGCTCAACTGCCAAGGCAAAGAGCAACGGGCTCAAAGGACAGCCTTGCCTCGTACCACGGTAAAGTCTAAAATAGTCAGAATAGCGACAATTAGTTAACACTGAAGCTAAAGGACTAGCATAGAGAAGTTTAATCCAGGAACAGAAGGAAGGACCAAAACCGAACCTCTCCAAAGTAAAAAACAAATACTCCCACTCAACCCTATCGAATGCCTTTTCAGCGTCCAAACTAATAAGACATTCAGGTATGTTGTGGTGAGGAGTATAAATAATATTAAACAACCGCCGCAAGTTAAAAAAAGAATGGCGATTTTTAATGAAACCGGTTTGGTCCTGTGAAATTATAAAAGGAAGAATCTTTTCCAACCTTGAAGCTAACAACTTTGACAAAATTTTAACATCGGTATTTAACAAGGAAATAGGCCTGTAAGAAGCACAATCAACAGGATCCTTATCCTTTTTAAGCAACACAGTGATACAGGCCTGATAGCATGAAGGAGGAAGTGTACCAGAGTCAAGCGACTCTGTAAAAACTTGACAAAGGAAAGGGGCAAGGTCGTCAGAGAATTTTTTGAAAAAATCAGCGGAAAACCCATCAGGTCCTGGAGATTTTCCTGATTGCATGGATGATATTGCCAGCTGAATTTCTTCTTTTGTGATGGGAGCTTCTAAAATTTGCCGAGATTCTGAAGAAATCGAAGGAATATCAATAGAATCAAAAAAAATTTCCAAATCCTTTAAGTTTGTTGTATATTCTGAGGTATATAATTTGGAATAAAATGACCTGAAAATATCATTAATCACTTGTTGGTCAGATGTCACCTCTCCTTTATCTGTTCTAACTCCAGTAATAATTTGCTTAGCTCTAATACCACGTAGTTGATTAGCTAGAAGTTTACTGGTTTTTTCGCCATGTTCATAAAATTCACTCTTGTTCCTTATTAAACAACCTTCAATTTGTCGAGTAGAAAGTAAATTAAGTTTAGTTTGTAATGTCATACGTTCCTTGTACAGAGCGGGTGATGGAGATTGAGCATATTGTCTGTCAATGTCCAGGATTTGATCTAAAATAGCCTTCTGTTCCTGTATTAAGGATCGTCTTTTAAATGCTGCCAATGAAATAAATTCCCCCCTAAGAAATGCCTTCATGGCCTCCCATATCATTTTATTTGGCATACCAGGAGTTTTATTTTCTTTCAAAAAAAAAATAATTTTAGAAGAAATATTCGCAACCAATTTTTCATCTGTAAGTAATAATGGATCCAATCTCCAATGCTTTCTCATGGAGTCACATCCATGGAGGATCATTTTAAGTACAAGAGGGGCATGATCAGAAACCGAGATGCTATCATAACTGCAAGAGCAAAGGTTATTAATTAATAAATTGTCAACAAAAAAATAATCTATTCTGGTATAAGTATGGTGTACGTGAGAGAAAAAAGAATAGTCCCTGCCGTTAGGATGTAAAAAACGCCAAGGATCTGTAAGGCTATATTCCTCAAGAAAAGACTTAACATAAGTTGCAGATTTATTAAGACTAGCAGGTTTTGAAGATGAGCGATCTAAGATCGGATCCATATACAAATTAAAGTCACCCCCAAGAATTAGAGAATGAGTATTTAAATCTAGAAGTTGCGAAAAAAGGTTGCGAAAAAAGTGCACATCATCAAAATTCGGTGCATACAGATTAGCCAAGGTGACATGTTTATCGCCAAGTTTACCTGATACTATTACAAATCGTCCATTTTTATCTAATACAACATTAGAGGGAATAAATGGGATATTTCGATCAATAAGAATAGCAGCGCCCCTGGCCTTAGCTTTAAAATTTGAATGAAAAAATTGTCCTGACCAACATTTTGACAAACGCAAGTGGTCGGAATCCTGCAAATGGGTTTCCTGCAAAAACAATACCCCAGGCTTAAACTGCTTTAGACGTGACATGACTCTCTTTCGTTTAATTGGATGGTTCAACCCCTTCACAATCCAGCTTACCAAAGTAAGATTACTATTCATTCAAAGAGTAAAATTTATATATTATGTTGTGTAGCCCAAAGAAGAGTAAAGTGAGGTACGGGTAAAAAAAAAAAAAAAAAAGGAGGGGGTAAGGGGGGTGTAAATAAAACCATAACAAAAAACAAAACAAAACAAAAAAAAATTAAATTAAAAAATTAAAATTAAAAAAAAAAAAAAAAAATCCAACAACCAAACCTATAACAACACTCCAGCCGGTTGCAAAAAAACAGCAACCGCTCCATCTCCTGCTCTATTTTCATCCTAACAGAATGCTCCCATACAACTGGCTTCAATCCTGCATAATATGAACGTTTTACCCTAAAAAAAAAATAAATAAATAAGATAAAATTAAAAAAAGAATTAAGTAAACAACAACGTATAGGGAGCCAATTTTACCTTGTTTTTAAACATCTAAAAATGCATCAATGTCCAGTCAGTGCAGCTTCAATGAAGTAACAAGCAGTCCAGCGCGGTAGCTGGTCAACCCAGAAATGTCCAGTTCAAGGCGAAAATTGCTGGTTTCTCTCCCTAGTTTGCATGAAGCAGGTGGCCTCCGAGACGGACGCCAGCCACTGGTTTTTGCCGTCTGGAAGAGTTATCCGGAGCCTGGCAGGGAAAAGAAGAGAAGGACGAAAACCTCTCTTGTACAACTCGGACATAACCTCCTTATATTCGGCTCGTTGCTTCTGAACGTCGGCGTTATAATCCTCGTAGAACTGAAGTTTATGCCCACGATATTCCAAAGTCCCACGGCGTCTCCGCGCTTCTCTCATCACCAAGTCTTTGGTCCGAAACCAGTGGAAACAAATAATGACAGCGCGCGGCTTCCCATTCGGACTCGGCTTGGGCATGAGGCTGCGGTGGGCTCTATCCAGCTCTGGGGGAGATGGCAAAGTTTGTGCGCCAAAGACGTCCACCAACAGCCGAGAAAAAAATTCAGATGACCGTGGACCCACATCAAAGGACTCCGGCAGACCCACCAGACGAATATTCAGCCTCCTGCTTCTTCCCTCCAGGTCAGAAAGTTTGTTTTTCAAAAGTTTGTTCTCCTCCTGCATTGACTCACATGTAACTTCAAGCGCCGCTAGGCGCTGGCTGACGTCCTCCGCGTTGTTTTCAAGGTCGTCAATGCGTTGCTCCTGGTTCGCCACATCTGCTTGAATTTTGTCCAGCTTACCATTAATAAGTTCAAATGAAGCTTTGAAGTCAGCAGCTATGGACATTCTGTGTTGCTCAAGCAAGGCAACAAGTGCAGGGTTAAGGCTGATATTAGCATCCTCAGCTAAGCTGGTGTTAGTATTGTTCCCTGCTGCCTCCTTTTCAGTCTGCTTTCTTGTTTTGGACATATTTCACAACTCAAAACAGATTCTGCACGTATTAAATGTCCAAAACATTAACAGCTTACAGCAAAATAGGGTTTAAAAAGTAAGGAAAAAAATATAGCAGGAGCCAGCAACGCACACACCTACTCCATTGCCAGCACACCTGATCGGAATTATCCCAGTCCACCTGGGCTGCTACTTCAACTAGCTAGAGATGGTATGTGTTCTTAGCTTTCTGTAGTGATATGTCAAATAAGTAGCTTGAGGAAAATCCTGTTTCTTTTTCTAAATGACGGCCTATAATTGGAAATAATGACACAGAAAAGGAGCTTTAAAATAGCATTAGACTGGTGGATTCGCGGATTTGAAAAGAGAAAAACACATACCTCTGCACGCGCACACACGCACACATGCTGCAATGTGTTCTCCTCTCCCCACAAAACGGCTAATTGGATTTGGACTGAGGGGTGAATCTCTTTTTAACCTCAATGAAACATTCACACGCAGCAGATGAAAATGATTGAAAATGAACAGATGAGGACACACATTTGTTATTCATTGCTAATCCTTTTAACCTTCTAGATGGTTAGGACATTAAATTTGCCTCACTTGAACTGAAACTGCAAGTTGCCTAATAAGCTAGACACCTTTTATTTATACAGTATATACACTACCGTTCAAAAGTTTGGGGTCACCCAGACAATTATTTTGTGTTTTCCATGAAAAGTCAAACTTATTTACCACCGTGAGTTGTAAAATGAATAGAAAATATAGTCAAGACATTGACAAGGCTAGAAATAAGGATTTGTATTTGAAATAATAATTTTTTCCTTCAAATTTTGCTTTCGTCAAAGAATCCTCCATTTGCAGCAATTACAGCATTGCAGACCTAACATGATTGCACAAGGGTTTTCTAATCATCCATTAGCCTTCTGACGCAATGAGCAAACACA
The DNA here is from genome assembly GCA_020510985.1 of Pholidichthys leucotaenia. Lineage (NCBI taxonomy): Eukaryota > Metazoa > Chordata > Actinopteri > Cichliformes > Pholidichthyidae > Pholidichthys > Pholidichthys leucotaenia. The sequence goes on from CM035845.1 coordinate 129,628,980, forward strand.
TTGTACCATTAGAACACTGGAGTGATAGTTGCTGGAAATGGGCCTCTATACACCTATGTAGATATTGCACCAAAAACCAGACATTTGCAGCTAGAATAGTCATTTACCACATTAGCAATGTATAGAGTGTATTTCTGATTAGTTTAAAGTTATCTTCATTGAAAAAAAGTGCTTTTCTTTCAAAAATAAGGAAATTTCTAAGTGACCCCAAACTTTTGAACGGTAGTATATATCTCAGCCAAGGTGGAAATGTTTTTGCTTTGGTTGATTCTTTGGTAGAAGTGTCATGGTTACCAGCCCAGCCCAGAATGCTCATTATTATTTACAATGAAGTCGATTCTTTCAGTGTAGGAGTATCCAGTACACTGGTCAGGATTTTAAAGAGCTACACTGTTTGGCTGTCTGTTAGAGTATGGGAACATAGACATACCTTGCTGCTGCCAGAACCCTCAAGCTTCCCTCTTGGTTTCTGCACAGGTTGATGCTGTGGGAAGAGACCTTGATAGTGGACTTCTGGCACCTCTGGGTCCATTTAGCTCCCTTCATTACCTTATGGCCCTTTGATTTGTTCAGTGGATAGTCCTGACAGATCCCCCTTGTTAGCACAGGGGCGGCTGTAGCACAGGTGTAGTGTGGCCAGCTAATGATCGCAGGGTCAGGGGTTTGATTTCTGCTCTGTCTGCAGTCTGCATGTCAAAGTGTCCTTGAGCAAGACACTGAACCCCCAGCTGCTTCTGGTGGGTCAGGCCAGCGCCTGTGTATGACAGCTCTGCCGCCATCAGTGTGTGAATGGGTGGATAGCAGGATTTGTAAAGCACTTTGGTCATCTAGAGATGAGAAAAAGCGCTATATAAGTGAACGCCATTTAGCTTTTCAGCCAACTCATCAGATAAAAGAATTCAACAAGCAAAATAAAGCTTTCATCCACATTTGTACCCTAACCCCACTTTTTTTCTTGCAGAAGTCACCTGCAGCCACAGGCAACTACATCCCCATCTGTCATGTGACAGACAAGCTGGATGTGTGTATGTAAGTGAGTGAAACATTGGAATAACAATTTTAAAAAATTGATAAATAGATGAATAAAATATAATTGTTTGTATTGCTTTTTTTATCTTTAGAAGGTCATGCAAGCCCAACAGAGGTCAAAGATTAAATGCTCAATAATTAAAAATAGCAAAAATTATATCTGTTGATATGGGGTTTAAATATTTACACCCTACTGTTCACTCTGTCAGGCATGCACACCATTAACAGAGAGAAAATTGAGAAAATTGAGAATCAAATTATTCCCTTGCAGGGGTATATGATCTTTGAGTAATTTCTGGCTACTGTTGTTATTATTATAAATGATTATGTAACTAATGATCATTACTTTGATCTTTGCATAGTCACACTAACTTGGAAGCTCTTTGAATGCTTCTACTGAATGCATTTACACCACAGAAAAAAATAAACTTTGGGTCTTAAATATCTGCATGTCAGTTCTCTTACTTTTGGAGCCACCCTCAAGTCACCATTCGGGGAACTGCATTATTATCTTTGCAGAACTACAGAAAACACGGCAGTGTGTTGGAATGTTTTCCCAAATAAATAATGATTCATTTCAATTCAACTTTATTTATATAGCACCATTTCACAACAACAGTCATCTCATAGCACTTTCAACTGTAGGGGAACCCCCATAGTTGCAGAAAGACCCCAGCAATCAGGCAATCCCCTGTGAGCAAGCGCTTGGCGACGGTGTAGGGGAAAAACTCCCTTTTAACAGGAAGAAACCTCCAGCAGAACCAGGCTCAGGGAGGGGCAGTCATCTGCTGCGACTGGCTGAGGGGTGAAGGGATAGAGAAGATGAAAAGAACAGACATACATGCTTTAATCTCACTTCACCTGTTTTCTAGAAATGATTTTTTTTTAAATTTTTAAGTATCCCATATGTCAGAGGGGACACGTTAAGCACATGCAGAAACTCTTGCCCCATCAGGGGGATGTTCTCGTGTTTGTGTGAGCATCTCCTATAAAACTCTTTCAGAGATGTTTCATCACCTTCAGCTGTGCTGCACAGCAGGTCAATCCCCAACCACTGACTTACTTTGGTCTGTCTTTGCTGGTGTTATATATTTGCAGCACAATAAAAGATCACAGAGAAAATTGACTCAATGCATGAAGGAGCAGTTCAGTTTTCTCAGTTGCAACATGAAGTGTTAATGCATTTTTAATAGATGTTCTGAACTGCGTGGCATACACATTTTAAAAGAAAAAAAGTCGTAGTAAGGGTTTAATATTTATAGTGTCATGGTGCAGAGCACGGTGGGAGAACTGTGCTCATGCTTTCAGTTTATTTCTAGTTATTTCCTGTACTTTTCCCACTTCAGTTTTATTATTGTATTTGTGTATGGTTTTGTTTGTATGATGTTCTGAGTTTGGTCTTTGTCTCCATTTGTTTTGAGTTGTCCCATTATCACAATCTTAGTTTGGTTATTATAGCCTTGTTTATTTAGTCTATGTATTAATGAATCATCTTGTATTTCAAATTATATCTCTCTGTGTTTTGACATGAGTCTACTCTTGCCTTTTGCTTTCAGTTCTCCTTGGTAACATCAGTATTTATTAGTATTATATTATTAGCATCTCTTGGTTTTGTATTTTTTCTTGTCCTTGCCTTGGTGGTTTGTTATTATTTCCTCCTTGTGTATTACTTGGTTTGAATCTCATTTTGTAATCATTTCATATTTATAGTTGGTTACTTTTAACATTATTCCTCTTTTGCTTTTATTTTGATAAGACTCTTTGTTTACTTCCTTTTCAAGTTCAGTTCACTGTCTGTCACAGCTGTTATTATTTGAGTTCATTATCTTCGCTGTTGTTACCCACAGCTGTTTATCACTTGGTTAATCATTCTTTGTCCTATTTAAGGGACGCTGCTCCGCAACTCGGGGCAGCGTCCTTCACTTAGTTCCAGACGTGAATTCCACATCTTGTTATCTTTAAGCTCTCTGTATCCTAGCGTGTGTCCCATGCCAGTCTACCCTGTCTCCCGTCGTGCATTCCACGTCGTGGCCCCTTTGTGTTATTTGGACCTTGTGTTATCCTGCCTTTGAATCCTGTCTCATAAGTTTCTGTTCCAGTTTGGACTTTTGTGTGTTTTTATTATTAAACGTTTGCAACTCACAGTCAGCGTTTGGGTCTCCCTTCTGCCCTGAAGGGCAATTCATGACATGTGAACATAGGCTACACTGTGCTCTATTAATTCAATCAAGTCCACATCTAGGGCTGGACAATTAACTGAAATAAAGCCAAAACTGACGATTGGGGCACAAAACTGATGTAATCTTGTTCATATTGGGTTTTTTTTTTTCAGTTCTCAAAACTTGTATCCCAACAACAAACCATGGGTTACAAAATCAGTTAAATCCTGCTTACAGAGGAAAGCACTTGCCTTTAAACAGGGGTCTGTTTCTGAGCTACAGGTTGCCACAAAGGAGCTGAAAGCCAAAATTTTAAGAGCAAAACAGAATTATAAATCAGAGTTGGAAAGCAAGATGGCAGCAAAGAAACTTGGTTCAGCCTGGGCCAGTATGAAAACTATTGCAGGCCTTCAGAGCACAGTGCGCAGTAATCGTGTGTTTTTAGATTGTTTTAATTCAGACACAGAGCTGGCTAATGCTCTTAATTGTTTTTATGGTCGTTTTGACTCCTTTGATTTTAGCACTGAAACCCAAGATTTGAAACAGAAACTCAAAGACAATCAGCACTTTAATATTGAGGTGCAGGATGTTTAAAGGAAGTTCTGCGCTGTAAAAGTGAACAAAAGTCAGGGCCCTGATAATATATGTGGGCACTTGGTAAAGTCCTGTGCACATGAACTGAGTCCTATATTTCATTACATTTTCAACAAGTCCTTACAGACACAACATGTGCCTAAGATCTGGAAAGAAGCTGTGGTTGTTCCCGTTCCAAAATCCAGCTGTCCTAAAACGGTAAACGACTTTAGACCAGTTGCTTTGACTTCAATTTTAATGAAAATTTTTGAAAAATTGGTCAGATGTGAGGTCCTAAAGCAGACTGAGCATGCATTGGATCCTCTGCAGTTTGCCTATAGGCCTCACAGAGGAGTGGAGGATGCCACTGTCACTCTGTTTAACATGCCTTTTAAACATCAGGATTTTAATGGGACACACGCCAGGCTTTTATTTGTGGACTTTTCCTCCGCCTTCAATACAATCCAACCTCATATCTTAGTTGAAAGGCTCCCACAGCAATTTGATTTGAGCAATAATCTGGTGGGTTGGATTCTGGATTTCTTAACCAACAGGACGCAGAGAGTAAGGGTCAATGGTACATTGTCGGACCTAAAGTGCTCTTCTACTGGCTCTCCTCAGGGGTGTGTGTTGTCACCACTACTCTTCATCCTGTACACAATCATGTGTCGGAGCAGACATGACAACAGACATATTAAAAAGTATGCTGATGACTCAGTTATTGTCAGTCTCCTCCAGGATGGTGAGAGTGGCCACGGCCCAGTAGTTGATGATTTTGTTCACTGGTGTGAGGATTCCTACCTGTTGCTGAATATGACAAAAACTAAAGACATGATTATTGACTTTAGGAGGAAAAATCCCAGGCACAAAGTCACCGTACTAAAAGGCCAGACCACCGAATGTGTACAATCCTACAAATATCTTGGGACGATTATTGATAGTAATTTAAACTTTGAAGAGAACTGTGAAAGGGTGTGCAAAAAGAGTCAGCAACATTTGCATTGCTTGAGAAAACTTGCATGCTTCCAAGTTGACCCAACCATAATGACAATGTTTTATCGGGCTTTTATTTGAATCTGTTTTATCCTTTTCTTTAGTGTCATGGTTTGGTCAGATAAAACTGAAACAGAGGAAATCCTTGGATCAGGTAGTTAGATGGTCCAGTCGTTTGCTTGGTGAGCCACAGCTGAGCCTGACATCCCTGTACACCAGACAAGTACAGAGGATGGCTACCTCCATTTTAAATGATGACTCCTACCCTTTGCACTGCCACTTTCAGCTTCTTCCCTCAAGACGGAGGTTTGCTGTCCCAAAAAGTAGAACCCAGCGCTACAAAAACAGCTTTGTCCCTGCTGCTGTCAAAGAGTTGAACAAGCTGTAAAAATATATTGCACATAATTTAGGTACCTATTTATTAACTCCATTTTATATTTACTTATTTTTGCAGGATGTTACTGACATAACGCACGGCTCAGGAGACGCACACACACAGGCTTAGAGTAATTCAAAGAGTTTATTAACAGCAGGGGAGAATGAGTGCGTGTCTGCGGGATGTAAATGTGTTGGTGATGGTGTCAGCTCCAGGCACAGAGGCAGGTGACCGTACAGCCGAGCAACCCTATGGAGAGAGCACAGGGAGAGAGTGACGGGCATACACCAACACAGGAGGAATTTATGGCGAGAGAAGGACTTACTTGGTGGGTCAGGACAGCTGGCACAACAAGGGGGTGAAGCCCGGAAGACAGCCACCTGGGGAGCTCCGTGCAGCAGCGAGGATTGGGCGATGGAGTGGAGATGTCCGCCGCTGGGAAATCCACCTGTGCACAGGGGAGAAGACTGAAGAGAAGAGGTAAGTGATCTTCTTACAACAATGGTTACGCTGAAGGGAAGTATGCTCACAACGGTGAGGGACGAAGTCTGACGGCTTCAGGCCGAGCCTCCGGGCGAGACGGCCTTTATCCCTCGCCGCTGATGATTGTCAGGTGCGTGAGCAGGTGGCGCCGCTGATGAATGGCGCGGCGTGACAGTTACTTGGGTTCAAAATATTTTATTGGGTTTTAGACCTTTGAGTTTTTAACCTCTTTGACTAGTTTTTAACTTTTAATATGACCCTTCTCTCTTACCTCTGGTTTTTCTCCCATCTCTTTGTCTTTTTATACCCTGATTGATGGAGCCTTGAGTATTTTTATCATGTTTATAGTCAGCTTCATATGTGCCTGTGTTTGTGTCTATGTTGAATGTAATTTGTGGCTTGTATATATGGATGTCACCAGACTGCAAAACAAATCTACCTACGGGTACAAATAAAGTAACCTGAACCTGAACCTTCTTGTTGTGTGTGTGTGCATATGAGAGCTTTCATGTATTTCCTCTTTAAGATGTCTCCCACAGGCAGTTGTATGACTCTGCAACCCGGAAGCAGTGCAGTCAACGCTGTTCAGAAGAAGCAGAACACTGAAAAAAGTTCAAACGGCTTGTACTGAAAAGAAATGCGGTGTCGGACGGACACTGCATTTTTATCTATCTGTAATAGATAAAATCTAGATAAAATCTAATAGATAAAATCTAATAGATTTTATCTATTAGAGATAAAATCAGTCAGATTCTTCCTACCGTAAACTCAAGTACATTAACTACTACAACTCCCTCAATTGACATCTGCTTAGATAAGTTTACTCCAATTGACCTTTTAGAGTTGGATAAAATAATCTCCTCATCTAAGCCTTCATCTTGTCTTTTGGACCCTATTCCTACCAGGTTATTTAAAATTGTCTTCCCAATTACTGGTAGCCGTATTCTTCACATAATTAATGCTTCTTTAACTCTGAGTTATGTACCACTGGCTTTAAAAATTGCTGTCATTAAACCCTTACTCAAAAAGCCAACACTCGATCCAGGAGTTTTGGCTAACTATCGACCAATCTCTAATCTGCCTTTCATTTCAAAAATCTTAGAAAGAGTTGTTGCTGCACAATTGTTTGGCCACTTGCAGGGAATTGGTTTATTTGAGGAGTTTCAATCTGGGTTCAGAGTTCATCACAGCACTGAAACAGCCTTAGTGAAGGTCACTAATGACCTCCTTATCACATCTGATAATGGACTTGTTTCTGTTCTTGTCCTTTTAGATCTTAGTGCTGCCTTTGACACTATCGATCATGACATTCTACTTGATAGATTAGAACACTATGTTGGACTAAATGGAACTCCGCTGCAGTGGTTTAGATCTTATTTGTCCGATAGACTTCATTTTGTTCACATCAATGATGAATTTTCTTCCAACTCTAAGCTCAGTCACGGAGTTCCACAGGGATCTGTGTTAGGCCTTACTCTTTTTAGTTTATATATGCTTCCGTTAGGCAATATCATTAGAAAGTACTGTATACATTTTCATTGTTACGCAGACGACACACAACTATACCTGTCAATGAAGCCAGATGATTGTAATCAATTAGCCAAATTAGATGCCTGTCTTAAGGAAATCAAAGCCTGGATGACTTGTAATTTTCTGCTACTAAACTCAGAAAAGACTGACGTCATTCTTGTTGGCCCAAAAAACCTTAGAAATTCCTTTCCAAATCATACTCTTAATTTGGATGCCGCCACTCTCACTCTGAATAGTTCTGTGAGGAACCTTGGAGTTATTTTTGATCAAAATCTGTCCTTTAATTTACATATTAAATTTGTTTCTAAGACTGCCTTCTATTATCTGCGCAATATTGCCAAGATTAGGAGCATCTTGTCTCTGAATGATGCTGAGAAACTGAGCCACGTCTTTGTCAGCTCTGGACTAGATTATTGTAACTCGTTATTATCGGGTTGTCCAAAAATATCCTTAAAAAGGCTTCAGTTGATCCAAAATGCTGCTGCAAGAGTTTTAACTGGTTCTAGAAAGAGAGCTCATATCTCTCCGGTTCTGTCCTCCCTTCATTGGCTTCCCATAGAGTTTAGAATTAAGTTTAAAATCCTTCTTCTCACTTTCAAAGCTCTTAATAATCAGGCCCCCTTATATATAAAAGATCTGATGTTACCCTATCATCCTAATAGAGCTCTATGCTCCCAAAATGCTGGATTGCTTGTGGTGCCCAGAATCTCCAGAAGTACACTGGGAGGCAGAGCCTTCTGCTATCAAGCTCCTTCTCTCTGGAACCAGTTACCACTCTGGGTCCGGGAATAAGACTCGGTCTCTGTTTTTAAGAACAGGGTAAAATCCTTCCTTTTCAATATAGCCTATGATTAGGGAGGGATTTTGTGTCTCTTAACCCCGCTTCTGTTCTGCTGTTAATAGATTCAGACTGCTGGATGACCGCCAATAATGTACTTGGTTTTTCACTGTTTCATGTTCTTTATGTCTGTTCTTTTCGTCCTCTCTATCCCCTCACCCCCAGCCAGTCGCAGCAGATGACTGCCCCTCCATGAGCCTGGTTCTGCTAGAGGTTTCTTCCTGTTAAATGGGAGTTTTTCCTCTCCACCATCACTAAGTGCTTGCTCACAGGGGATCAACTGATTGCTGGGTCTTTCTGAAATTGTGGGGTTTTCTTTGCATTTTGTAGCGCTATGGGATGACCTTTGTGGTGATGTGGCGCTATATACTATAAATAAAGCTGAATTGAATTGAATTGAATTGAATAGTATGAGATGACTTTTTGTTTCATCTGGGGATGCCGAGAGGGGGGGAAAGCGTTGTGCGCAGACATTGGCGGAGAGTGCGCTATGGCTGGGTCGCTGTTGGCCTCTGACTGCTGTCCGCGTTATCTACTATTTTGCAGTGGAGGTGAACAACAGGGTGGACGAGAGGCTCTACAGTCATGTGAAAAAATTACAATACCCCAATTAAATATTCAGTTCTTTATTAAGAATTGTTCACATATCTATGTCTAACCTTGTTTTTGTTTTTTGTTTTTATTTGCATTTTTTTAAACATTTATTCTAGCCATTTTAAATATGGAGGTGTCCTAAAAAAGATCGGGGTATCCTAATTTATTCCTCACTATTTGTTTAAAATTATATTTTACAGAAAATTTGAAAAAAGTCTTCAATTCATTTTTAATTGTTTAGTTGTATTACATGAATCTCCCAGTATTTTAAACACTGATATTAAATATCCATATGTCCATGGGTCCTTTCCTACCACCCAGCGAGCGAGGGAAGGAGCAATGTCCTCTACAGCTGGCACCATCCTTCCTCCGGGAGACAGGCAAGTTCAAATTCACTCCCCTACTTATCATGGTGATCTGTCTTGTCTGACTCCTGGGGGTGAAGCTCGGGGTTTGCAGCCCCCCGAGTTTCCTCCTCTAGCTGTAGTTACCTGTACTGAACCTGTTGCCTCTGTGTTTCCTCCTGCTGAGCGGACCTCGGTGTTTGGTCCACGCCGTCGAACGAGGGGGAGGCCTGCGACTCTGGGAATAATCCCGGTCCCGGAGCCTTGTTTTGGACAGAGGAGGAGAGCGGACTGCGGAGTGGAGCCTGAGCCAACGAGCAAGCATCCCCAGGTCTCCACAGAGGAGCAGCCCGAGCCAGCGGGTCGAGGGTCCCCTGCCACCACGCCGTGCGGGTTATCAGTGTGGACATCAGCGCGAGAGGATCCAGCTGCAGAGACCATCAGGCCGGCTGTGGAACCCGACGCAGCTGAGTGGGAGCCGGACGACGAGCTTCTACCTGAACCTGGATCGACGAAGTCCTGGACGGCTCCAGAGCCCGAGTGCAGGCAAGTGCTCTTCTTTGTTTTTCTTTGTGGTGTTTTAAAGCATTTTTGCCTGCCTCATGGGGAGGCGAGCGAGGGGCAGCCGTCTGCTGCGCCCAAGCTCGTCTTGCCGGGCTCTGGCACTGCCGGTGATACTGATCCCGGTCCTCACCTGTCCTCTGAGCCTCTCCACAGCGTAACGGGTTTGGAGTCTGTTGAGGTCGCGGGACTGGAGGTCCCAAGTTCGGGGATGGAGGTCATCGCCGGTGCAGTACCGACCCAGTTGGGGTCCGACGCGTGGGCTGAGGTGACCCAATCGGGGTCCGACGCGTGGGCTGAGGTGACCCAATTGGGGTCCGATGCGGGTGCAGCGGTGACCCAATCGGGGCCTGCTGAGATCCAGTGGGGGTCCAATGCAGGTGCTGCTGTGATCCAATCGGGGTCCGACGCGGGTGCAGCAGTGACCCAATCAGGGCCTGACGAGATCCAGCGGGGGTCCAGCGCAGGTTCGGCTGCGACCCAATCGGGGTCCGACGCGGTCCAATCGGGGTCTGACGCAGGTGCGGCTGTGACCCAATCGGGGTCTGACGAGGTCCAGTGGGGGTCCAATGCAGGTGCAGCTGTGACCCAATCGGGGTCCGACGAGGTCCAATCGGGGTCCAACGAGGTCCAGTGGGGGTCCAACACAGGTGCAGCTGCGACCCAATCGGGGTCTGACGAGGTCCAATCGGGGTCTGACGCAGGTGCGGCTGTGACCCAATCGGGGTCTGGTGAAGTCCAGTGGGGGTCCAACGCAGGTGCAGCTGCGACCCAATCGGGGTTCGAGGAGGTCCAATCGGGGTTCGACGCAGGTGCGGCAGTGACCCAATCGGGGTCCGGCGAGGTCCAGTGGGGGTCCGACGTTGGCGCTGCTGTGACCCAATCGGGGTCCGACGCGGGTGCAGCTGTGATCCAATCGGGATCCGATATAGGCGGAGCTGCGACGATCGCATCGGTCTGGACCGAGATCGGTGGAGGAGCCGCAGACCCTTCGCCGCCTGATGTGATGTGGACCCATTGTCTTGATTATTCCCCTCTCAGGAGCCACCAGCTGGGGTCGTTAGCGCTGGGGGCCGTTGGAGGTTTTTATCTTGCAGGCTGGCGCTCTCATGTAGTTTCTCCATCTGGCAGGCCGCCGCACGCTATTCCTCCACGGTTCTGGTGGCTGAGGGATGCGGGTCAGCCACCTGAGGAACTGCTCCACTGGTTTGGCGCCTTGGGTCGGTCACCCGATAAACTGTGTTTGCTACTGGGTGGCCTGGTACGGCCACCGGAGGACTTGTCTCTTGGGGCCTGGGACTGGGGCAGGCCGCCTGACCATGTACTGTTTCTTGTGACTATCCGTGGGCCATCAGATGCAGGGAGGTCGCCAGAGCTCTGCCTGGGGCGTTTGATTTCCGCCGATCATCTTCTGTTTGGGACCATACGGTGTAAGGTTATTTGGAACAACTGAGATTGCCTCGTGTATGTTTGCAGCATGCTTTTGTTTATTTTTGTTTTCTTCCCCTCTTCTACTTGAGGGGCTATAGCATGTATTTCTCGTTTTTTCATAGATACCGTAGTGTTTGAGGCTGTTGTTTTTGGGTTTAATTGTGGCTGGGTTTCGTGTACTTGGGTGATTTGGGAGTATAATTGTGGCATTTCTAAGTTTGTGTGTGAACATTGTGAAAAGATCTTTACTCTGATGAGTTCTAAACCACGTGGGGTTATATTTTTTTTTTTGTTACTTATTTGTACCCGTAGGTAGATTTGGTTTGCAGTCTGGTGACAAGCCACCGGCTGCCGGTCGCTGCGAGCGCAAGCACCCTAAACCTACATGTTTTTGGTATGCGGGAGGAAACCGGAGAAATCCCGGAGTAAACCCACGCAACACGGGGAGAACATGCAAACTCCACACAGCTCACTGTTGGTCGGGGGCTGGGATCGAACCCACGATCTCGTGATCCCCGCGATCCCCCGGCCGAGGGTAAACTGTGCTGCCACAGTGCTAAACCACTGCGCCACCGTGCAGTGGGTTATGTACTCTGGAGTTAGACAGGTTGTCCGTGGTCACTGTGGGAAAGCTTTCGGTGTCAGGTAATTATGCTCTGTATGGTTTGTACCCCTTGTATTGTAATTCTTGCCTTGTTTTTTTTTTTTTTTCTTCATTGTTCTGGGGGAATTTGATGGATATGTCAGGGGATGTGTTCTTCTTTTTCCTTTTTGTCTGGGGCCTTGTTGGGTTTTGTTTGGCTCCCTCCTTGCCTGTTCCTCCATTCACTTGCCCTGTGGTTGGGGGGGGGGGGGGGGGGCTGGGTTTTACAAGACGTTCGGAGCCCACCTTTTGAGGGAGGGCTACTGTTGTGACCCAAGCACTATGTTATTTGTGCTCGGGCTATTCCTGTCGGGGCTTGACAGCGGCGTTGTTATCCTGGCTCTCTGAGCTCTTATTGTGACAGCGCTTGGGGAGGCTTCCACTCAGCTGTCAAGTCCTGAACAGCTGTTCTGCTTTTGCAGTCGTTAGCGACGGACTTCTTAAACCAACACTAGCGGCCACATCCTTGCAGCAGTGTCCGTCGCTGATCGTCGGAGCTAATGTATGCTTTGGACTGTTTCTACCTTGCCTGTCTGTGGTATGACCGTCGCCCCCTGTGGACCCGTAAGTGAGCTGTTAGCCTTACACCTCCTGGTGTGTGTAGACTTGTGTGTATCATTGCCTCAGCAGCTTGTATCATTATTACTCCACCGTTAATAAAAAAAACTCTTGCACAACTCTCTGGTGATGGTGTGGCGTCTTATGGTGGCTCGCGAGAGCCACCGAATGACAGGTTGCATGTGTGTGGGGTGACAGTGGGCCTATTTTTTATTATATTATGTTAATTTATGGCCGAATCACTGCAGCAATATATTCAGTGATGCCAAACTCTCGTGGCTTAATTACAAGTCTTGTCAGTGATCTATAAAGGAGAAGAAAGGAGGGAGAAAAAAAAAAACAAAAACTGACTTGAAAGCTTCAGATAACCATGATGCTGATTAAAGTCAAATTATCCAGCCCTATCCACATCACATTTTATATCCTATGTTTTTCCTCCAACCTTGTGCTTTCCTCACTTTTGGTTCTGATCACCTGCACCTGTTTGGCTTAATCATCGGTACTTGTGTCCTCACTGCCTCCTCACTACTGATCTCCTGTTAGTCAATAGGGAGACAGAGAGTAGCCGATGTGCATTGGATTTGAATACCACAGCTGACTATAGTGGTCAACAAGATGCAGCTACTACATATTTACATTGTTTATATCGAGTGGATGATTATATCTTATGTTCATCTTAAGGATATAGCTCAGTTAGTTGGCTAGGTTTAATCTAATTTAATTTATTGAGCTATGAACTTGACTCAGTATGGGAAATTACTGGAAATTCCTTGGGAAAGCACAACTTGTAGATGCTGTTGTTTGCCACTAAACTCAAATCCTCACATGACACAGAATGAAACTTCACTGGCTGATTCTGCATTTGCCTTTGGTCTCCCTGGGGCAATTGTGTGAACAGGCTGTTTCAAATTATTAATAGCTGTTTTTGACTGAGGAAAAAGAAACCAAGGGTTGAGGTTTACGCACACTTGCCCCTTTTAACCTTTTAGCAGCAACACAAATTCCATGTGAGCTATTGTTGTCTATATGTGTTTTTTCAGTTAGTTACCTCAAATAACAGAACCTCTGATATTTGCAGAATTAAATAAGACTGCTGACTAAACCAAATCTAAAAAAATATTAAGGACATTAATTCTTAGTCCCTGTTTTATAACCTACAGCTCTCTTATATCAAAGCTTAAAACTCCCTATGTTACTCATTTTCTTTCTCTTTTATCTCTATCTTCTCCTGAGTGAAGAGATACTTTCGGGAATCAATAAAAAAATAATAGATTTTACCTAGGCTCTCCTCAACAGTGTACTTTATCAAAAGAGACTGCAGTATATTCTACTGTGTGTCTGAAACTCAGTGGTGTCCTATTTTTGGATTAGCATATTGCTTACTGCATGTCCAGAATAAAATATTGGAGTACTGAAAGAATAGTCTCTAAATTTTGTCATATTTATTTGTTTATACAGCGGGGAAAATAAGTATTGAACACATCAACATTTTACTCATTAAGCACATTTCTGATGGAGCCATTGATCTGAGAGTTTCACCCTTTACAGAGGTGTGAAAAAGTCTTTGCCCCCTTCCTGATTTCTCATTTTTTGTATGTTTGTCACACTTAAATGTTTCAGATCATCAAACAAATTTAAATATTAGACAAAGATAACACAAGTAAACATAAAATGCAGTTTTTAAATGAAGGTGTTTATTATTAAGGGTAAAAAAAAAATGCAAAAAGACATGGCCCTGTGTGAAAAAATGATTGCCCCCCTTGTTAAAACATAAATTAACTGTGGTTTATCATATCTGTGGAAAACTGAGTTCAATTTCTCTAGCCACACCCAGGTCTGATTACTGCCACACTTGTTCTCAATCAAGAAATCACTTAAATAAGACCTGCCTGACAAAGGGAAGTAGACCAAAAGATCCTCAAAAGTTAGACATCATGCTGCAATCCAAAGAAATTCAGGAACAAATGAGAAACAAAGTAACTGAGATCTATCACTCTGGAAAAGGTTATAAAGCCATTTCTAAAGCTTTGGGACTCCAGCGAACCACAGTGAGAGCCATTATCCACAAATGGCAAAAACATGGATCAATGGTGAACCTTCCCAGGAGTGGCCTGCTGACCAAAATTACCCCAAGAGGTCACAAAAGACCCCACAACAACAGCCAAAGAACTGAAGGCCTCACTTGCCTCAGTTAAATTCAGTGTTCATGACTCCACCATAAGAAAGAGACTGGGCAAAAATGGCCTGCATGGCAGAGTTTCAAGACAAAAACCATTGCTGAGCAAAAAGAACATAAAGGCTCGTCTCACTTTAGCCAGAAAACATTTTGATGACCCCAAGACTTTTGGGAAAATACTCTGAACTGAAGAGACAAAAGTTGAAGTTTTTGGAAAGTGTGTGTCCCATTACATCCAGCGTGAAAGTAACACAGCAATTCAGAAAAGGAACATCATACCAATAGTAAAATATGGTGGTGGTAGTGTGATGGTCTGGGGCTGTTTTGCTGTTTCAGGATCTGGAACTTGCTGTGGTAAATAGAACCATGAATTCTGCTGTCGACCAAAAAATCCTGAAGGAGAATGTCCGACTATCTGTTTGTGACCTCAAGCGGACCGGAGTGGTGGCTCAGTTGGTAGAGCATCCGCCCCACACCCGGGAGGCAGGGGTTCAAATCCCAGCCGGGTCATGCCGAAGTCCATATAAAAGTGGAACTTCCTGCTATCCAGCTTGGTGCTCAGCAATAAATGGAATGGAGGAGGGAGCTCTGTGGCGGCACCTTGCATGGCAGCGGCCCTCTGATTCTGCACTTGGGGTGTGTGTGATTTACACTGTAGATAGGTAAAGCACAATCTTGTTCTGCTGTGCATGATTGGTTGTACAGTTGAATGACAATAAGGGTGATTTAATTTAATTTTAATTTAATTTAAGCTGAAGCGCACTTGGGTTCTGCAGCAGGACAATGATCCAAAACACACCAGCAAGTCCACCTCTGAATGGCTTAAGAAAAACAAAATGAAGACTTTGGAATGGCCTAGTCAAAGTCCTGCCCTGAATGCAATTGAGATGCTGTGACATGACCTTAAAAAAGGTGGTTCATGCTCAAAAACCCTCTAATGTGGTTGAATTACAACAATTCTGCAAAGATGAGTGGGCCAAAATTCCTCCACAGCACTATAAAAGACTCATTGCCAGTTATCACCAACGCTTGATTGCAATTGTTGCTGCTAAGGGTGGCCCAACCAGTTATTAGGTTTAGGGGACAATTGTCAAAGATGAAAGCAGATGAGGCAGCTGTCACGCCGCGCCATTCATCAGCGGCGCCACCTGCTCACGCACCTGACAATCATCAGCGGCGAGGGATAAAGGCCGTCTCGCCCGGAGGCTCGGCCTGAAGCCGTCAGACTTCGTCCCTCACCGTTGTGAGCATACTTCCCTTCAGCGTAACCATTTTTGTAAGAAGATCGCTTACCTCTTCTCTTCAGTCTTCTCCCCTGTGCACAGGTGGATTTCCCAGCGGCGGACATCTCCTCTCCATCGCCCAATCCTCGCTGCTGCACGGAGCTCCCCAGGTGGCTGTCTTCCGGGCTTCACCCCCTTGTTGTGCCAGCTGTCCTGACCCACCAAGTAAGTCCTTCTCTCGCCATAAATTCCTCCTGTGTTGGTGTATGCCCGTCACCCTCTCCCTGTGCTCTCTCCATAGGGTTGCTCGGCTGTACGGTCACCTGCCTCTGTGCCTGGGGCAGACACCATCACCAACACATTTACATTCCGCAGACACGCACTCATTCTCCCCTGCTGTTAATAAACTCTTTGAACTACTCTAAGCCTGTGTGTGTGCGTCTCCTGAGCCGTGCATTATGTCAGTACGGCTTCAGCAGAGCGGCTCGGCGGACGGCGGGCTCGCACACCGGCTTACCACTCTCGAGGCTAGAGTGGATCAAATTGCTTATCAACAGCAGGTCATCCTAAATCAATTAGTAATTATCACTGGCCGATTGGACCGCCTGGACCCCCAGCAGCCGTTCCCCCCGGCTCCTCAGGGTGGCGCAGCTCCTGCTGTTCTGGTGGCCATCCAGCCAGCTCCAGTGGCACCGGCCCGACTCACACCAATTCCGACCCCCGCTCGCTTTAGCGGAAAGCTCGGCGGAGCGCGGGGGTTTGTGATGCAGTGTGAGTCCGTGTTTGACCGTGTGCCCGGAGACTTTCCCTCAGATCACAGTCGAATCGGCTACATAGGGAACCTCCTGGAGGGGCGCGCTCTAACTTGGGCCTACGCTATCATGGCGAGACCCAGTTATGCCACCCTCACCTATGCCGAGTTCGTGAGGCGCTTCCTGGAGGTGTTCGATCATTCTCGTTCCGAGGCGGTCCAGGTCGATCGGCTTCTCGCTCTCCAGCAGGGAAACCGGTCGGCCGCGGATTATGCCATCGAGTACCGGGTAGCGGCGGAGGAATTGGGCTGGGAGGAGCACTCCCTCTGCGGCCTGTTTCTCCGCAGCCTCAATAGTGATCTAAGGGATGAACTGGCTGGACGGGATATCCCCGGAACGTTAGCGGAGCTAACCTCACTGGCTATCAGCTTGGACAACAGGCTGCGCGAGCGCTCCTCAGGACGGAAGCCGTCTGCTTCTCGCCCTCGGGGAGTCCCGCTACGCCTGCCCCAAGCTCGCCCCCTGGCGACGCCGCCACCATCGTGCCCCAAGGAGTCGGAGCCGATGGTGACGGGCTGGGCAAAGCTCTCCTCGGCAGAGAGACAGCGCCGCCGTGAGTTGGGTCTCTGCATGTATTGCGGAGACAGTCAACACACGATAGAGCTTTGCCCACAAAAGCCAAACGGCGGGGTCCGCGAGTCACTGTAGGGGGCCTCGCGGACGTCAATCGGCAAAGTCCCCTCACTCAATTAAAGCTGCCCATCCGTTTTTGCCACAACCCCACTGGGCACCTCACCCACGCACTGGTGGATTCGGGCGCAGAGGGCAGCTTCATTTCACAAGGCCTGGCAACCCGATTGGGCATCCGCTGTCGGGCATTAAAACACCCCATCTCCCTGGTCCATCTCTCCCGTGCCTCCCTTGGGAGAGTTTCTCACCAAACCATGCCCGTCCCAGTCATCATCTCAGGGAACCACCGGGAGGAGATGGTATTTTACGTCCTGCCCAACTCTGTGTCGCCCGTCATCCTGGGGTATCCCTGGCTACGCCTCCACAACCCTGTCCTGGACTGGAGGTCCGCTGGGGTATCGGCATGGAGTACCTTCTGTATGGGCACCTGCCTTCAGTCCGCTGCCTGCTCCCCATCCGCGGCTCCCCCTGTGGCGGATACAGCACCTCCGGACCTGTCACTGGTGCCTCCAGAATTTCACGACCTGGGTATGGTATTTAGCAAATCGAAAGCTATGTCTCTTCCCCCGCATCGACCATATGACTGTGCCATCAACCTCCGCCAGGGGGCTCCCCTGCCATCTGGCCGGCTCTACAGCCTGTCGGCGCCGGAGAAGGAGACCATGAATACATACCTGAAGGAATCTCTGAGCGCTGGGATTATTCGCCCATCGTCGTCACCCGTGGGGGCAGGGTTTTTCTTTGTCGGGAAAAAGGACGGATCCCTCCGCCCCTGCATAGACTACCGAGTGCTGAATGACATCACTGAGAGGGACCGTTACACCCTGCCCCTCATGGACACTGCCTTTCACTCCCTCCAGGGGGCGACCTGGTTTACCAAGCTGGATTTACGCAGCGCTTACCACCTCGTCCGGATCCGGGAGGGAGATGAATGGAAGACAGCCTTCCGTACCCCGAACGGCCACTTTGAGTATCTCGTCATGCCGTTCGGGCTGACCAACGCTCCTGCCGTCTTTCAGCGCCTCATTAATGACGTCCTCCGGGATTTCATCGGCCTTTTTGTGTTCGTCTACCTGGATGACATCCTTATCTTCTCCAGGTCCAGGGACGAGCACCAGGTCCATGTGAGGCGGGTCCTCCAAAGACTGCTGGAGAATCGTCTGTACGTGAAGGCTGAGAAATGCGAATTCTACGCTAGGACCACATCCTTCCTGGGATTCATCATCGCTCAAGATCAGGTGCTCCCAGACCCAGAGAAGGTGAAGGCGGTGGTGGAGTGGCCTACTCCCGCATCCCGGAAGCAGGTGCAACAGTTTGTTGGCTTCGCCAATTTTTACCGCCGCTTTGTCCCAAATTTCAGCTCGATCGTCGGACCGCTGACCCGCCTCACATCCCCGAAGGTCCCGTTCCGGTGGACTGAAGAGGTCGCTGCTGCCTTTAGGGCGCTGAAGGCGGAGTTCTCCTCCTCCCGGGTCCTTCGCCAGGTCGACCCCGCGCTGCAGTGCATTGTGGAGGTGGACGCATCGGACACGGGAGTGGGAGCAGTGTTATCCCAGCGGTCACCTGACGATGGCGCCAAACGACCGTGCGCCTTCTTCTCCCGGCGCCTCTCCCCGGCGGAGAGGAACTACGATGTGGGGGACAGAGAGCTCCTGGCCATTAAACTCGCCTTACAGGAGTGGCGCCACTGGCTAGAGGGGGCGGACCTGCCGTTTGTGGTCCTGACGGACCACAAGAACTTAGAGTATTTACGATCTGCCAAGCGCCTGAATGCCCGCCAGGCGCGCTGGTCTTTGTTCTTCGCCAGGTTCCGCTTCTCGATCACCTTCAGGCCGGGCTCCAAAAACGGCCTGCCTGACGCCCTCTCTAGGCAGTTCACCCCCGTGGAGGCTGAGGAGACGCCCCACACTATCCTGCCCAGGTCGTGCGTCCTCGGTGCCATCTCTTGGGACATTGAAGACAAGATCCGGAAGGCGCAGGAGGTGGAACCTGATCCTGGCGGCGGACCGGAGGGAAGACTGTTCGTCCCATCTGCGGTCCGAGGAGAGGTCATCCACTGGCTCCACACCTCCCGGCTCACCTGTCATCCCGGCACCTCTCGGATGATCAGCCTCCTCCAACGGTCCTTTTGGTGGCCAGGCCTGCGGAGGGATGCGGCCCGCTACGCCCGGGCTTGCCCAATCTGTGCCACCAGCAAGTCGGGAAATGCCCCCCCAGCGGGTCTGCTCCAGCCTCTGCCCGTCCCCGGCAGGCCCTGGTCGCACATCGCACTGGACTTCGTCACCGGACTCCCCGTTTCCAACTCCTTTGACACCGTCCTGACCATTGTGGACCGTTTCTCCAAGGCTGCGCACTTCATTCCCCTGCGAGGTCTCCCTACTGCCCTGGAGACGGCGGGCCTCCTCGTCCAACACGTGGTCAGGCTGCACGGGATTCCGGTGGACGTGGTCTCGGACCGGGGTCCCCAATTTTCATCCGAGGTTTGGAGATCCTTTTGTAACGCCATCGGAGCCAAGGTGAGCCTCTCCTCCGGCCATCACCCCCAGTCTAACGGGCAGTGTGAGAGGACCAATCAGGAGCTGGAGGCTGCGCTCCGCTGTGTTACTAGATCCAAGCCGACGTCCTGGAGCAACCATCTCGCCTGGGTGGAGTATGCCCACAACACCGCCCGCTCTTCTGCAACGGGGATGTCCCCCTTCAAGGCGTCCCTGGGTTACGACCCCCCGCTGTTTCCAGCGCAGGAGAACGAGGTGACTGTCCCCTCTGTTAGGGCGCACCTTAGGCAGTTCCGCTCCACCTGGGCTGCCGCGCGTCATGCGCTTTTACGCACGGCGGAGCACAACAGGACCGTGGCGGACCGGCACAGAAGACCTGCCCCGGCGTACAGAGTTGGGCAACTCGTGTATGTGTCTACCCAGGACGTCACATTAAAAGGCGAGAGGAGGAAGCTGGCACAGCGGTTCATGGGTCCCTTTCCCATCACCCGGATCATCAACCCGGTGGCTGTGCGCGTGGCTATTCCCCCCTCCCTCCGCATCCATTCCACTTTCCATGTGTCGAAGGTGAAACTGGCAGTCACTGACCCCCTTTGCCCTCCTCCTGCAGCGCAACCCGCGCCCCGGATGATTGGTGGCCATCCGGCCTGGTCCGTCTCCTCCATCCTGGACTCCCGGCGCCGAGGTCGTGGGTTGCAATACCTGGTGGACTGGGAGGGCTATGGGCCCGAGCATCGACAATGGGTGCCCCCGTCGTTTGTGTTGGACCCATCGCTCATCGCGGACTTCCACTGAGCGCACCCGGATAAGCCATCGCCAGGAGGCGCTGCTAGAGGGGGGAGTACTGTCACGCCGCGCCATTCATCAGCGGCGCCACCTGCTCACGCACCTGACAATCATCAGCGGCGAGGGATAAAGGCCGTCTCGCCCGGAGGCTCGGCCTGAAGCCGTCAGACTTCGTCCCTCACCGTTGTGAGCATACTTCCCTTCAGCGTAACCATTTTTGTAAGAAGATCGCTTACCTCTTCTCTTCAGTCTTCTCCCCTGTGCACAGGTGGATTTCCCAGCGGCGGACATCTCCTCTCCATCGCCCAATCCTCGCTGCTGCACGGAGCTCCCCAGGTGGCTGTCTTCCGGGCTTCACCCCCTTGTTGTGCCAGCTGTCCTGACCCACCAAGTAAGTCCTTCTCTCGCCATAAATTCCTCCTGTGTTGGTGTATGCCCGTCACCCTCTCCCTGTGCTCTCTCCATAGGGTTGCTCGGCTGTACGGTCACCTGCCTCTGTGCCTGGGGCAGACACCATCACCAACACATTTACATCCCGCAGACACACACTCATTCTCCCCTGCTGTTAATAAACTCTTTGAACTACTCTAAGCCTGTGTGTGTGCGTCTCCTGAGCCGTGCATTATGTCAGCAGCAAGCTAGATGACACACAAACTTTATTCCCCTTCCAACATAAAACACAGAAACTTTAAAATCTTGAGTGCCTGAGTGAACTCCTTTATACGCTTTAATTCTCGCCTCCGGCACACAGGGTAAACACATTAACATTCAGACTGCCAGACATGTACACACATTAATATAACATTGACCCACACATCACAGAGCAGGTCTTGCTACAATACATTCGCACCCCTGCATCCTCAGGTGTCAGTCACCCTCTTTGTAACCACCCCATTTATCCTTCTGTTCACCTTTCATCGGTGTTTGTGTTAGCTTCAGGTTAGCCACTAGCTATGGCTACTAACTCTCATTCCCCTTCTCCTCTGGTGTGCTCTCTGTGTCAGATGTTTAGCTACACCTCTGCCTCTTTTAGTGATAATGGTAAATGTAATAAATGTTGTCTTTTTGAGGCGCTCGAGGCGAGGTTGTGCGATTTGGAATCCTGGCTCCGCTGCGTTGAAACACCATCAGCGCCAGTTAATAACGACAGACTCCCCTTAGCTGCAGCGGAGCACCCTAGCATAGGGCCTGCTAGCCGTACCCCGGCTTCCACCTCTCCTGAGCAGCCAGGAGAGAATGAGTGGGTGACAGTGAGAAGGAAGCATAGTCACAAGCCGCTGGTTCACCACCAACCTGTTCATGTTTCTAATCACTTTTCCCCGCTCAGCGACACACCTGCTGAGGAAAAAACTCTGATCATTGGTGACTCTATAGTCAGAAACGTGAACCCAGAGACTCCAGCGGCCATAGTCAAATGCATTTCCGGGGCCAGAGCAGGCGACATCGAGTCAAATTTGAAAATGCTGGCTAAAAGTAACTGTAAATACACCACAATTGTTACCCACACCGGCATTAACGACATCCAACTCCGGCAGTCGGAAGTCACAAAACTTAGTGTGGAATCGGTGTGTAACTTTGCCAAAATGATGTCTGCATTCTCTGGGCCCCTCCCCAATCTGACCAGCGATGACATGTTTAGCCGCATGTCATCCTTCAACCGCTGGCTGTCTGCGTGGTGTCCTGTAAACAATGTGGGCTACATAGACAATTGGAATTCATTTTGGGGAAAACCTGGTCTTATTAGACGAGACGGCGTACATCCCACTTTGGATGGTGCGTCTCTTTTATCTAACAATCTGGCATCATTTTTATCCAAATTTCCAAAACCCTGACAACTCAGAGTTGGGACCAGGACACAGAGTCGCAGTCTTACATGCCTCTCTGCAGCTCCTCTTCATCTGCCACCCTTCAACTTAGCCCCTGTCTTCCCCATCAGAGAATCATTGTCTGCTCCCTCTAAAGTAAATAAAAATATAATGTATAAGCATCCCAAAGTGATTAAACAAAAAGTTGGTCAAACTCAAATTAAACATGTAGCCTCTAAATTTAATGACTTGGCCTCTGTTCCTCCTCATAATTTAAACATTAAATGCGGTTTGTTAAATATTAGGTCTCTATCTCCCAAGTCTCTGCTAGTCCATGATCTGTTAATTGATCATCAGATTGATTTAATATCCCTTACAGAGACTTGGTTAGGGCAAGAGGATTATGTTGGTTTAAATGAATCAACTCCCTGTGGTTATTTAAACTATCAAAATCCCAGAGGTTCTGGTTGTGGAGGAGGAGTAGCAACAATTTAACATTCCAAATTACTAGTTAATGTAAAGCAGAAAAACATGTCATAATTCCCTTAAGGGCCTGGTCCTCAGTATTGGGCATGTTAGCAATTTTAGGTTAAACCCAGTTTAACGGCTGGCCCGGCCTTGGATGCGCTCTGCAGAGCGTGCCCAAATGCCAAGTCACGTTTCGTTACCTTGTATATGCATGTGTAATGACAATAAAGTTGAATCTCATCTCATCTCATCTCATTTGCCATAGTTTATCGTCCTCCCTCAGCCAGTTTTTATCTGAATTTGTTGAATTCTTAGTAGATTTAGTGCTGAAATCTGATAGAATAATTATAGTAGGGGACTTTAATATACATGTAGATGTTGACAGTGATTGCCTTAATATGGCATTATTAGACTTGATGGGGTTTTCTCAGAAAGTAGGAAATTCTACCATTATTTCCACCACACGTTGGACCTTGTTCTGATATATGGCATAGACATAGAAAATCTGGTAGTGTCTCCACATAACCCTGTACTGTCAGACCATTGTCTGTTAACTTTTGATTTTACTATTTCTGACTATTTGACTCCTAAAGAAAAATATTACTACAATAGATGCCTCTCAGATGATGCTGTTACCAAATTTAAGCAGATTGTTTCCTCTATGCCATGTGTCAACACAACGGAGATAAGCTATGGAGAGCTTGCTCCTTCCATAATTGATAGCATGGTAGATAGTGTTACAGCTTCTCTGCATTAGACTCTAGACATGGTGGCCCCTTTAAAAAAAGTAAAAGTCTAATAAGAGATTTCTAACTCCTTGGATCAACACAGAAACTCATAGCTTAAAATAGAAGACTCGTCAATTAGAAAGAAAATGGCGCTCCACTAAATTAGATGAAATCTATTTAGCATGGAGAAATCATCTTCTAATTTATAAAAAAAAAAAAAATCTCTTAGAAAAGCTAGAACAAGTTATTATTTCACATTAATAGAAGAGAACAAGAATAATCCCAGGTTTCTTTTCAGCACTGTAGCCAGGCTGACAAAGAGTCCGGACTCTGTCAACCCTAGCATTCCCTTAGAACTTTTTCAATAATAAAATTTCATCTATCAGAGATAAAAATCAGTCAGATTCTTCCCACTGTTAACTTAAATACAGTAACTACTACAACTCCTTCAGATGATATTGGTTTGGATGAGTTTACTCCATTTGACCTTTTAGAGTTAGAGAAAATAATTTCCTCATCCACGCCTTCAACTTGCCTTTTAGATCCTATTTCTACCAGGTTATTTAAAGAAGTCTTCCCATTTACTGGTAGCTCTATTCTTCAAATAATCAGTTCTTCATTAACATTAGGCCATCTACCGCAGGCTTTTAAAACTGCTGTAATTAAACCCTTACTCAAAAAGCCAATGCTGGATCCAGGAGTTTTAGCTAACTATAGACCAATCTCTAATCTGCCTTTCTTTTCAAAAATCTTAGAAAGAGTTGTTGCTACGTAATTATTTGACCACTTGCAGGGAAATGGTTTATTTGAAGAGTTTCAATCTGGGTTTAGAATCCATCATAGTACTGAAACAGCTTCAGTGAAGGTTACTAATGACATCCTTATTGCATCTGATAATGGACTTGTTTCTGTACTTGTCCTTTTAGACCTTAGTGCAGCTTTTGATACTATCGATCATAACATTTTACTTGATAGATTATAACACCATGTTGGACTGAATGGAACTTCGTTGCAGTGGTTTAGATCTTATTTATCTGATAGGTTCCAGTTTGTTCCTGTCAATAATGAGTTTTCTTCCAACTCAAAGCTCAGTCACGAAGTTCCACAGGGATCTGTACTAGGCCCTATTCTATTTAGTTTATATATGCTTCCGCTAGGCAACGTTATTAGAAAGCACTGTATACATTTTCATTGTTATGCAGATGATGCACAATTATACCTGTCAATGAAGCCAGATGATAGTGATCAATTAGCCAAATTAGAGGCCTCTCTTAAGGAAATCAAAGCTTGGAGACTTGTAATTTCCTATTAAATTCAGATAAGACTGAAGTCATTCTAGTTGGTCCAAAAAACCTTAGAAATACCTTTCCAAATCAAACTCTTAGTTTGGATGTGGTTACTCTTTCTCTTAATAGTTCTGTGAGGAACCTTGGAGTTATTTTGATCAAGATCTGTTTTTTTAATTCACAAATTAAACTTGTTTCTAAGACTGCCTTCTATCATTTGTGTAATATTGCCAAGATTATGAGCATCTTGTCTCAGAGTGATGCTGAGAAACTAATTCATGCTTTTGTTAGCTCCAGATTAGATTATTGTAACTCTTTATTATCAGGTTGTCCTAAAACATCTTTAAAAAGTCTTCAGCTGATCTAAAATGCTGCTGCAAGAGTTTTAACAGGTACTAGAAAGAGAGACCATATCTCTCCAGTTCTGGCCTCCCTTCATTGGCTTCCCATAGAGTTTAGAATTAAGTTTAAAATCCTTCTTCTCACTTACAAAGCTCTAAATAATCAAGCCCCTTTTTATTTAAAAGATCTGATACTACCCTATTATCCTAACAGACCACTACGCTCCCAAAATGCAGGATTACTTGTCATATCTAGAATCTCCAAAAGTACAATGGGAGGCAGAGCCTTCAGTTATCAAGCTCGTCTCCTGTGGAACCAGCTGCTAATCTAGATTCGGGAGTCAGACTCGATCTCTGTTTTTAAGAATAGGGTTAAAATCTTCTTTTTTGATATAGCCTATCATTAGCGTGGGATCATGTGTCCATGAATCCTCCCTTAGCTATGCTGCTAAAAGGTTTAGACAGCTGGGGGACCTCCAACAATGCACTGGGCTTCACTCCTTTCTTCATTCAGTGAAATATTTTTGCTGGTCATTAAGATCTGTTTGTTCTTTCCCATAGATTGAGTCCCCGTTGTGCTGTTTGCTCTCTACATGTCTGTTCTTTTCTTCTTCTTCTCTATCCCCTCACCCCCCAGCCAGTTGCAGCAGATGACTGCCCCTCCCTAAGCCTAGTTCTGCTGGAGGTTTCTTCCTGCTAAAAGGGAGATTTTCCTCTCCACTGTCGCCAAGTGCTTGCTCACAGGGGATCGCTTGATTGCTGGGGTCTTTCTGCAATTGTGGGGGTTTCCCCTACAGTTGAAAGTGCTATGAGATGACTGTTGTGAAATGGCGCTATATAAATAAAGTTGAATTGAACTGAATTGAACCTGGCGCGGCCGGGGGCAAAAGGCACATCTTGGTTTGGTTGGCTCCTCTCAGCTGTCCCCATTAGCATATCCAACTATCTTCTCCCCCACCAACCCCCTTGTCCTGGGTGGAGTGCCATGTGTATTGTGTCCACCACACAGCCCCACCCCCACTCGAACACCCAGAAGGGGCTCTAACCCTCTGGCACCTTGGGCTTGAGCCGGCGCCCGTAACGTCTGTAACATGGGCCACCGAAGTGTCTTACTATTGAGGAGGGCAGGAGACAAACTCGATCTCCAGCGCACAGTCCTGTGGAGGGGGAAAGCGTGGGGAGGGGAAAGACCTAGTCTCCTGCCAATAGTTCTCTGCAGGGGGACCATCAACTTGTGGGGCCATGCTGGGAAGCTTCACCCAACACCTGTTTGTCTGCCAACACAAAAGCGGGCTTAAGCCTGTCAATGCAGACGGTTTCCTTACGCCCCACCAAGTCTAACACAAAATGCTTTGCCCCAGTTTCCAGCACTCTGAACGGTCCATCATACGGTGGGCGCAGTGGGGTTGTGTGCGTTGTGCCTAACAAAAACAAATTTGGCGCTCTGTAAGCTCTTTGGGATGAAGGTGTGTGGAAAACAATGGTGTGCCGGGCTCGGCACGTTCGCGGCCCCTGTACTGTAAAATAATTGCAGGGGCAGGTCGGTCCCAGGTGTGGGATTTTCCGGTAAAAATTCCCCGGGGATCCGTTGCGGCTGAGAAAAAACAAATTCTGCTGGGAGGCTGCCAGATCCTCCCTAGGCACAGAGTTCAACCCCAATAGGACCTAGGGCAGACGCTCGACCCAGTTTGCATCCGTGAGTGTGGCTCTGAGCACTGCTTTAAATGACTTATGAAAGTGTTCGCATAACCCGTTAGCCTGGGGGTTGTACGCAGTGGTACGGTGGATTTTGACCCCCAGGCTCTGGGCCATCGCGGACCAGAGTTCCGAAACGAATTGCGGCCCCTGTCGGAAGTGATGTCTGATGGGGATTCAAACCGTGCAACCGAAGCCGACAAAAAAGCGCGAGCCACTTCTGCGGACATGGTGGAAGCCAGCGGGACCACTTCAGGCCAACGCGTGATACGGTCCATGATTGTCAAAAGGTGTGTGAACCCTTGCCATGGTGGGAGGGGGCCCACCAAATCCACGTGGATGTGGTCAAACCTCCTGGCCGGAATATGAAATGGCTCGAGGGGGGATCTGGTGTGCTTGTGCACTTTGCCCGCTGGCACGTGACGCACACTGTAGCCCACTCTTTCATGTCCCTGTGTAAGGGAGGCCAGACAAATTTCACCCCCACCAGTTTAACCGAGGTGCGCACGCAAGGATGTGAAAGGGAGTGGACTGATTCAAAAATGCGGTGGCGCCAAGAGCTCAGAACCACCAGGCGTGGGCAACCGGTCCACCCTGCTCTCCAGTTTTAACCCAGTAGGTGTGGACTGGAGCACGCAAATGTTTGCATCCCCGGTTTGCTCCGGAGCCATGGCGGGGAAATCTATTCCCATGTAGACCGGGAAGACTAACGTGCACGGCAGGCAGTCGGCCACGACATAAAGCTTACCGGCTACGTGTTGAATGTCTGTTGTGAACTCTGAGATCGCGGCCAAATGTCGCGCCGACTATGGTTCTGAGACTTTGAACATTGCGTACGTTAGTGGCTTATGAACAACGAACATGGTGAACTCGCACCCTTCCAGCCAAAACTGGAAATGGCATATGACCAGGTGGAGGGCCAACAACTCTCTGTCAAACATATTGTTTTTGCGTTCGTTGTCGCGCAAAGTACAGCTGAAAAATGCGAGCGGCTGCCACGCACCAGAAACGTACTGCTCCACCACTGCCCCTATGGCAACGTCAGATGCATCAGTGGTGAGTGCTATCCACGGTGAAGGGGCAGGGTGGGCTAGCAAAGCATTGTTAGCGAGCGCTGTTTTGCTGTTTGCGAAAGCCTGGACTCGCTCGGGGGTCCAGTCAATGTTTTCCGCTGGCTTCTTTTTCTTGAGCACGGCATACAGCGGCTGCAGCAGCTGGGCTGCTCGGGGGAGGAAACGGTTGTAAAAGTTGACCATGCCCAAAAATTCCTGCAAGGCCTTCACATTCTGTGGACGTGGAAAATCCGACATGGCACACACCTTAACAGGCAGCAGAATCGCACCCTCCGGCGAAATGCGGTGAACAAAAAAAAATCAATCACTAGCACACCTAACTGGCACTTCGACAGGTTCACAATAAGCCTGTGCGCTTCCAACCTCTGGAAAACTAGTTTGAGATGGGCGATGTGCTCCTCCTCAGATGCACTAGCCACCAGAATGTCATCTAAGTAGACAAAAACGAAGGGCAGGTCACGGAGCACCGCGTCCATCATTCTTTGGAAGGTTTGCACTCACCCTTTAACACGAACGGCATGCGTAAAAACTCAAAAAGGCCAAAAGGAATTATTACCGCTGTTTTGGGAATGTCCTCCACACGCACTGGGACTTGGTGGTACCCGCGGACCAGATCCACTTTCAAAAAAACATGCGTCCCGGCCAGGTGCATGGAAAAATCCTGGATGTGCAGGACGGGATAACGATCATATTCCGTGGCATTGTTCAAGCGCTGGAAATTGCCACACGGTCGCCACGACCCATCGGCCTTACGCACCATGTGTAGTGGGGATGCCCACAAGCTGTTGGAGCGCCTAACGATGCCCAGCTGCTCTAAGTTGGTAAACTCCTCACGCGCGCTGGCTAGTTTAACCATGTCCAGGTGCTGAGGTCGCGCAAACACCGGCGGGTCTTTTGTGGTTATGAAATGTTCGACCCCGTGCTTGGTTACTGTAGCAGAAAACGTCAGAACCGTGAGTGCTGGGAACTGTGAAAGTAAATGCTGGTACTAATCCCCTGGCGCTATAACGTTAGCGTGTGGTGTCGGCCCAACTCCCCGAGCTGTGCAGGGCAAGGAGGTAAAAGAGACAGCATCCACTAAACATCTGTTGGCAACATCAACTAACAACCCATAAGCACATAAAAAATCTGCAGCTAAAATGGGGACAGATCATGCAGCTACCACAAAGTGCCATTGGTAATTGCGTCCGTGTAAGCACACCGTCAACGTCTGTTTGCCAAACGTCCTGATGTTGAATCCGTTGGCGGCCGTGAGCTCGGGACTGCTGCCTCCTGCCGATCTGTCTGCACTGACTGGCAGAATGAGGCTCTCCTGGGAGCCGGAGTCCACTAAGAAACGTCTCCCCAAACGTGTGTCTGTGATGAACAGTAGCTTGTTCCTGTCGCCAGCAGTCGCAGTTGCTACTGACTGCTGGCCGTGCCATTTCCCTGGCTTCTTGATTTGGCAGGGTGGCAGACAGCATTGAGCATTCAAGCCAAAGCGGCAGTGATAGACACAGAGTGTCCCGTTCCTGCATCTCTTGGCATCCGTCCCAGCCACCACCAACGGCTCCTTGATCTCGCTGGAGTCCTTCCCGGATGCCGGTGTCGTTGCGTGCAAGGTGAGAGTTCTGGTTGCTAGGATGATGCGGTCCGTTTCCTGCACCAGAACGCGGTAGTTCTTGGTTACCAGCAGTGGCAAGTTGGCCAGGATCGTCCTCGCTGCAGCAGGTAGGCTCCTGAGGAAGAGGTGGGCTAACAGGAAGGATTCGTCGTTCTTCCCCATCAATGCTAACATGCTCTCCATCAGCTCCACAGCTGATCTGTCACCTAACTCTGAGCGCATTAGGAGTCTCTCTGCTCTCTCACTGTCTGACAGGGTATACCGCTGAATCAGCATCTGCTTGAGCGCGTCATATTTCCCCTGGGCCGGTGGTTGCTGGAGCAGGCTCATCACTTGCTACATGGCACACACATCCAGCGCAGCGACCACATCATAATATTTGCTGTCGTCCATTATGATCCAGCAGACTGCAAATTGGGCTTCAACATGTAGAAACCAAGCAGTCGGATTGTGAAGCCAGAAGTCTGGGAGCTTGACTGTGACAGCGCATGCTGCGCTGGTGTTCTCCCTCTGGGTTGTCTCCGGGGCGGTGCTCGGCTCGTTCTCATTGCACGTTTTAGGGTCACCAATGTGGAAGATGAAAGCAGACGAGGCAGCAAGCTGGTGACACACAAACTTCATTCCTCTTCCAACATAAAACACAGAAACTCTAAAATCCTTAGTGCCTGAGCGAACTCCTTTATACACTTTAATTCCCGCCTCCGGCACACAGAGTAAGCACATTAACATTCAGACTGCCAGACATGTACACACATTAACATAACATTGACAGACACGTCACAGAGCAGGTCTTGCTACAATACATTCGCACCCCTGCTTCCTCAGGTGTCAACCTGGCGCGGCGGGGGGCGAAAGGCACATCTTTGTTTGGTTGGCTCCTCTCAGCTTTCTCCATTAACATCTCTAATTATCTTCTCCCCCACCAACCCCCTTGTCCTGGGTGGAGTGCCATGTGTATTGTGTCCACCACACGATCATTTTTTCACACAGGGCCATGCAGGTTTGGATTTTTTTTTTCCCTTAATAATAAACACATTCATTTAAGAACTGCATTTTGTGTTTACTTATGTTATCTTTATCTGATGTTTAAATTTTTTTTGATGATCTAAAAAATTTATGTGACAAACATACAAAAATATGAAAAATCAGGAAGGGGGCAGACACTTTTTCACACCACTGTATCAGTCACAACCCAAGTAACCCATACATACAAAGAAATCAAAACAACTGTATTCACAAACAAGTTATATTTAATAAAGTGAAATGACACAGGGAATAAGTATTGAACACATGAAGAAAAAGTGGTGCAAAAAGGTATAGAAAGCAAAGAAACCAGCTGAAATCCATCAGAATTTCGGAAGTCATCCCATCCCCCATCAGTGCAAATTAATTTCAGCTGGTTAAGTCCTGACTGATAGCCTTTAAAAAGGTCTGTAATTATCAGATTGTCACACCACAAAGAACCCATGATGGGTAGAAGCAAAGAGCTCTCTCTAGACCTTCACAACCTTATTGTTGCAAAACATAATGACGACATTGGTTACAGGTGCATTTCTAAACTACTGAATGTTCCAGTGAGCACTGTTGGAGCCATCATTCAGAAGTGGAAAGAACATCAATTTATCATAAACCGGCCACAACGAGGAGCTCCTTGCAAGATTTCAGGCAGACGAGTCAAGAGAATTATCAGAAGAGATATCCAAGAGCCAAAGACCACTCATGGAGACCTCCAGAAAGACCTGGAGTTAGCAGGTACTGCTGTTTCAAAGAAAACAATAAGTAATGCACTCAACCGACATGTGCTCGATGCCCGCTTCACCCTGCAAGACTCCATTGCTGAAGAAAAAGCATGTTAAAGCTCGTTTAAAGTTTGCTGCACAACATTTGGGCAAACTAGTAAAATACTGGGAGAATATAGTCTGGTCAGATGAGATCAAAATTGAACTTTTTGAATGCCACAACACACAGCATGTCTGGAGGAGAAATGGCACTGCACATCGGCCCCAAAACACCATACCATCAGTGAAGTCTGGAGGTGGGAGCATCATGGTGTGGGGGTGTTTTTCAGCACAAGGTACAGGGAGACTTCATATAATTGAAGGAAAGATGAATGGACAAATGTACAGAGACATCCTTGATAAGAACCTGTTGCCATCTGTCAAGATGTTGAAGATGAAATGAGGGTGGACATTTCAGCAAGACAGAGATCCCAAACACCCAGCAAAGAAATCTCTCAACTGGGTCCAGAGAAGGAAAATAAAGCTGCTAGAATGGCCCAGTTTGTCACCTGACCTGAATCCAAGTGAAAATCTATGGAACGAACTGAAGATCAGAGATCATAGAAGACACCCACAGAACCTTCAAGATTTGAAGACAGTTTATGTGGAAGAATGAGCTAAAATCACTCCAGAGCAATGCCTGTGCCTAGCATCTCCATACAGGATGCATCTGGAAGCTGTTATTACCAACAAAGGCTTTTGTAGTAAATATTAAATTAATTTCACCAAGCGTGTTCAATACTTATTCCCTGTGTTATTCCACTTTTTAAAATATAACTTGTTTTGTGAACACAGTTGACTTGATTTCTTTGTATGTATGGATTGCTTGGGTTGTTACTGATATCTGGTGAAAATCTCAGGTCAATGGCCCCATCAGAAATATGTTTAATGAGAAAAATGTTGGCATGTTCAATACTTATTTTCCCCGCTGTACATATGAGATACAGGTTGGTACATGCAATATAAACCCATAAGTGCTAGTAATAAACTAAAGAAATTCTAGATTTTCACTCACCATGTTTTTCATATGATGGCTCGCTCTGTCTGCTTATTATCCGCAGCTGCGCGCACACCTGCTCTCCATCACTGCCGGGGCTATTTAGACTGCGCTGCCCTCAGATCAGCGCAGAGTCGTCTGTCTCCTTACCCTGATGAGACCTACACTCGCCTTCATCCTCGTCTTAGAGTCTCCTTGCCACAACCTACTCTCGTCCAAGAATCTCATCCCCTGTCATCCGTCGTCAGGGAGGATCATCCCCTTCACACCAAGTAAGCCTTCATTCTATTCATCTTTGTCTACGCTCGTCCCCTGTGCACAGATGGAGATCCGTGGCCGCAGACCACTCTCTCTCCTGGCGGCGGACCGAGCTGCACCACGCTTTCCACAAACTCACCAACCACCTCCAGCTGCTACCGGGACAGCGGGCGCTGTCTTCCTGGCCGGAGCCACCGAGCCGAATCTGAGCCGAAAGCCATCTCTACAAACAGTAAGCACTGGACAATTCTGTACATCCCCTCAGGGTCCAACTCTAACTCTCCCTGTCTCTGTTTTTCCATAGGGTTGCCAGGTTGCACAGTGCTCTGCTCACCCCGGCTGCTACACTATCACACACACGCACGCACACACATACACTGAACACAAAAAGATAATTGTATCTACTCTTGAGTCTGAGTCTGCTCTCTGGGTCAGAAAACCATGTCAATACGACTCCACCAAAGCAACCCAGCAGACAGCGTGCTAGCGCGCAGAGTTAACAACCTAGAGGCTCGAGTAGATCAATTAGCTTACCAGCAGCAGATCGTCCTCACTCAGCTGACCCGAATTAATGATCGGTTGGATTGCTTGGCAGGTCCACAGGCTTTCCCTCCGGCTCAAAGTAGCGCCTCTGCTCCCGCTAGCTCCCAACCCGGCCAACCCGTGCAGGCTTCTACACCCCGGCTAACACCAATCTCCACTCCCATCCACTTTAGTGGTAAGCTAGGGGAGGCTAGGGGGTTCATTCTCCAGTGTGAGATAGCTTTTCAGCGGGTGCCCGGGGACTTCCCCACAGATCATAGCCGTATTGGTTACATAGTCAATCTCATGGAAGGGCGAGCGTTAGCTTGGGCTTATGCAGTGATGGCTAGGGTGAATTATGCTAGCCTGACATAAAACCAGTTCGTCAGCGAGTTCAATGAGGTGTTCGACCACTCTGACCGAGACAGTGTGCTTACCTCCCGGCTGTTAAACCTAAGACAGGGAACCAAGTCCATAGTGGACTATGCCGTCGATTTCCGGGTGGTGGCCACAGAGGTGGGGTGGGAGGACACCTCGCTCTACAGCATATTCATCAGGAGCCTTAGTCCTAGCCTGTGGGATGAGCTGACCCACTTAGAAAAGCCTAGTAGACTAACAGAGCTAATTTCCCTAGCCATTAGCCTTGATAACAGGCTAAGGGAGTGGGCAACCGAGCGTAGAGCTTCTGGTCGCTCGGGCACCCAGTTTCGCCGCTCCCTGCAGTCTCCCCTATTGGCCCTACCTTCTTCTGATAACCCGGATGCCCCAGAGCCAATGGTAGTGGGACAGTCAAAGCTGCCGCTGGCTGAGAAACAGTGCCGCCGTGAGCTAGGGTTGTGCCTCTACTGTGGAAGTGAGGAGCATGAGGTAGCGTCATGTCCCATATGGCCAAAAGAGGGAGTCCGTGTGTCGCAGTAGAGGCACTCATTAACTCACCTCAATCTAATCTCCTCTCTAAATTTCTCCTACCAATTCGCTTCATTCACAGTCAGACTGAGATAGCCACACATGCCTTGATTGATTCGGGGGCTGAGCAGAGCGTCATTTCGAGGGAACTGGCAACCCAACTGGGGCTCCCCTGTCAATCATTGAAGACTCCACTCAGACTCATTGCCCTGTCTAAGGCCCCTCTTGTCATAGTATCCCAACAGACCGCCCCGGTGTCAGTCATTGTGTCTGGTAATCATTGGGAGGAGCTGAGGTTATTTGTGCTGCTGGTTTCTTCATCCCCGGTTATCCTTGGCTATCCCTGGCTCCGACTCCATAACCCATCTATTGACTGGCGCTCGGGGAGCGTGGTTTCGTGGAGCTCATTCTGCCTCAGTGCCTGCCTGCAGTCCGCTGCTTGCTCGCCGTCCGTGCCCCTGGGTGTTCCCGTCACCCCCCCACCCGACTTGTCCAAAGTCCCTCCGGAGTATCACAACTTGGGGGCCGCCTTCAGTAAGACCCAGGCCCTATCCCCCACCACCACCACCACCACCGCCCATATGACTGTGCGATCAATCTCCGTGCTGGAGCCCCACTTGCGTCCATTCATCTTTACAGCCTGTCAGCACTGGAGCAGGAAGCTATGGAAACTTATATTAAACAGTCGTTGAACTCGGGCATAATCTGGCCCTCGTCCTCGGCGGTGGGGGCAGGGTTTTTTTTCGTGGGCAAGAAGGATGGCTCGCTGAGGCCGTGTATTGACTTCCATGAATTGAATAACATCACCATCAAGGATAAATACACACTTACCCTGATTAATACGGCGTTCAATTCCTTCCGGGGGGCCTCCTGGTTCACCAAGTTGGACCTCCGCAATGCTTTCCATCTGGTGCGGATCCGGGAGGGCGATGAATGGGAGATGGGATTCCGGACCCCTAGTGGGCATTTCGAGTACCTGGTAATGCCATTTGGGCTGACCAACGCCCCCGCCGTATTCCAGCACCTCATTAACGATGTGCTGAGGGACTTTTTGGGCTTGTTTGTCTTTGTCTATCTAGATGACATCTTAATTTTTTCTCAGTCCCTGGATGAACATCGGATGCACGTGAGGCAAGTCTTGCAGTGACTCCTGGAGAACAAGCTCTTCGTTAAGGCCGAGAAATGCGAGTTCCATGCCTCCAAGACGTCATTCCTTGGATTCATCATTTCCCACAATGAAATCATCCCGGACCCCGAGAAGGTAA
Source organism: Pholidichthys leucotaenia (assembly GCA_020510985.1). NCBI lineage: Eukaryota > Metazoa > Chordata > Actinopteri > Cichliformes > Pholidichthyidae > Pholidichthys > Pholidichthys leucotaenia. The sequence goes on from CM035845.1 coordinate 129,663,939, forward strand.
AAGCGGTGGTGGATTGCCCCCCCCTTCCTCTAAGAAGCAACTCCAGCAGTTCCTAGGGTTCACCAATTTCTACCGCCCCTTCATTAAGAATTATAGTATTATTGCTCTTCCCCTGACCCGTCTTACATCTTCCAAGGTGCCCTTCTGGTGGACAGAGGAGGCGGCAGCGGCCTTTGCTGAGCTCAAGGGTAAATTCTCTTCCTCTCCCATTCTGGCATAGGTGGATCCCACCCTTCAATGCCTGGTAGAGGTGGACGCCTCGGACTCGGGGGTTGGAGCCGTGCTATCCCAGCGCTCCCTGGTTGATGGCAGGATCCGCCCCGTGCATTCTTCTCCCATCGTCTATCTCCGACGGAGCGAAATTATGACATCGGTGACAGGGAACTCCTGGCGGTCAAGCTCACACTGGAAGAGTGGCGCCATTGGTTGGAGGGGGCCTCCCAGCCATTCGTCGTCTGGACAGATCACAAGAATCTGGAGTACCTCAGGATGGCCAAGTGCCTGAACGCGTGCCAGGCCCGCTGGTCCCTGTTTTTCGGACGCTTCGATTTCACCATCACCTACCGCCCCGGGTCCAAGAATACCAAGCCGGATGCCCTGTCCAGACAGTTAGCCTCAGATGCTGCGGAAGTGGCAGAGCATCCTATCCTCCCCCCGTCGTGCATTGTGAGCACTCTCTTGTGGGACATCAAAGAAAAGGTCCTGAGAGCGCAGGAGGCTGAGATGGACCCGGGCGGGGGGCCAGCGGGGAGACTGTTTGTCCCATCTGCCGTTCGGGGCGAGGTGATCCATTGGGCCCACTCTTCTAGGTTCTCGTGCCACCCGGGGAGGGCTCGTACGGTGGCGCTCCTTCAAAGGACATTTTGGTGGCCTTCACTCCAGAAGGACATTGGAGAGTACATCCGCGCCTGTCCCCAGTGTGCCACCGGCAAGATGTCCTCTTCTCCTCCGGCCAGTCTGCTCCACCCTCTCCCCACTCCCGGCAGGCCCTGGTCCCATGTGGCGTTGGACTTCGTTACCGGTCTCCCACTTTCTAACCACCACACCGTAATTCTCACCATTGTAGACAGGTTTTCTAAGGCCGCCCACTTCGTTCCCCTACAGGGGCTGCCTACGGCAAGGGAGACAACGGATCTTCTCGTTCAGCATGTGGTGAGATTGCATGGTATTCCCCTGGACATCATCTCCGACCGGGGACCCCTGTTTATTTCTCAGGTGTGGAGGTTTTTTTGCAACGCCCTTGGGGCTACAGTGAGCCTGTCTTCAGGATACCACCCGCAGAGTAATGGACAGTGTGAGCGGGCAAACCAGGAGTTGGAGGCTGCACTGCGGTGTGTCGCCACCGCCAACCCGGCATCATGGAGCACCCACCTCCCATGGATCGAGTATGCTCATAATACTACCGTCTCTTCAGTGATCAACATGTCCCCGTTTGAGGCCTCGCTGGGCTACAAGCCCCTGTTGTTCCCTGAAGAGGAGAAGGATATCGCTGTTCCCTCCGTCCGAGCCCACCTGAGGCGCTGCCACCGGCTGTGGAGAGCGACCCGGACCGCACTACGGCACACGGCAGAGCGCAACTCCATGACCGCTAATCGTCACAGGACTCCGGCCACTCCCTGCCGGGTGGGTTAGCAGGTATGGCTGTCTACCAAACATATTAACCTGAAGGCGGAGTCGAGGAAGATGTCTCAGTGGTTCATTGGGCCTTTTGCAATAACCCGTATTATCAACCCTGTGTCTGTGCGGCTAGCTCTCCCCCCCTCCCTCCGCATCTGTCCCACCTTCTATGTCTCGCAGGTCAAGACTTTCTGTTCCAGCCCTCTGTGTCCCCCTCCCAGGTCTCCACCTCCGCCAGTGGTGGTCGACGGCGACCCGACGTGGAAGGTCAATGCCATCCTGGACATCCTCCGCCGGAATCGTGGCCTGCAGTACCTGGTGGACTGGGAGGGTTACGGCCTGGAATGGAGGTCCTGGGTGTGCCCCTCCTTCATGTTGGACAACCAACTCATCAGGGACTTCCATCGGACGCTCCCAGGTAGGCTGGATTGGCCGCAGAGAGGCGCCTCTTAGGGGGGGAGTACTGTGATGGCTCGCTCTGTCTGCTCATTATCCGCAGCTGCGCGCACACCTGCTCTCCATCACTGCCGGATCTATTTAGACCATGCTGCCCTCAGATCAGCGCAGAGTCGTCTGTATCCTTACCCTGATGAGACCTACACTCCCCTTCATCCTCGTCTTAGAGTCTCCTTGCCACAGCCTACTCTCGTCCAAGAATCTCACCCCCTGTCATCCGTCGTCAGGGAGGATCATCCCCTTCACACCAAGTAAGCCTTCATTCTATTCATCTTTGTCTACACTCGTCCTCTGTGCATAGGCGGAGACCCGTGGCAGCTGACCACTCTCTCTCCTGGCGGTGGACCGAGCTGCACCGCGCTTTCCACAAACTCACCAACCACCTCCAGCTGCTACCGGGACAGCGGGCGCTGTCTTCCTGGCCGGAGCCTCCGAGCTGAACCTGAGCCAAAAGCCATCTCTACAAACAGTAAGCACTGGACAATTCTGTACATCCCCTCAGGGTCCAACTCTAACTCTCCCTGTCTCTGTTTGTCCATAGGGTTGCCAGGTTGCACACACGCATGCACACACATACACTGAACACAATAAAGTTAATTGTATCTACTCTTGAGTCTGAGTCTGCTCTCTGGGTCAGAAAACCATGTCATTTCAAGCCTATTTCGCAAGTTCATACCAATAAAATCAGTATTTAGATGTGCAAAAACTGTGCTTTCATCATTTATTTTTAGCCAGAGAGTACTCCACTGGTGTCGTATGCTTAAACCGGTCCTCTCTGCAATTATCAACAACAGCGTTGAAAAGTTTGTCCCATGCACTCCACTTTAGAATCAGAATCAGAATCAGATTTATTGCCATTGTTCATGTAGTACACAAACTAGGAATTTGTCTCGGTGCAATGCTGCAACATTAAACATGATAAAATAAAAGAAATAAAAAACTATACATGCAATAAAGTGTAGAATAAGAATGAGTAATACTAGTCAAAGCAGTTTTTAAATATATTAGCGAGCAGCAGATATTGTGGAGTACCACATAGTGCAGTCGGTAATGCAAAAAGAAAACAGTGATGATTGACATGAGTCTGGTTGAGCTGCTGTACATAGTGTACAAGAGTCAATAAGTCACTTAGTGTTCAGCAGTCTGATGGCAAAGGGGAAGAAGCTGTTCATGTGATGGGAGGTTTTAGTCTGAATGGACCGAAGTCTTCTACCTGAGGGGAGGTGGGCAAACAGTACGTGACCAGGGTGTGAAGGATCAGCTATGATCCGGCCTGCACGCCTCCGGGTCCTGGAGATGTACAGGTCCTGGAGAGATGGGAGCTTGCAGCCGATCACCTTCTCAGCAGCGCGCACGACGCGCTGCAGCCTTAGTCTGTCCCTGGCAGTGGCTCCTGCGTACCACACGGTTATGGAGGTGGTGAGGATGGACTCAATGATGGCCGTGTAGAACTGCACTAACATCTTGGTGGGTAGCTTGAGCTTCCTCAGCTGCCGCAGGAAGAACATCCTCTGCTGGGCCTTTTTGATGAGGGAGCTGATGGTCGGCTCCCACTTGAGGTCCCGGGTGATGGTGGTGCCCAGGAAGCGGAAGGAATCTGTAGTGGTGATGGGAGAGCCTGTGAGGGTGAGGGGGGGCAGAGGGGTTGTGACTTTCCTGAAGTCCACAATCATCTCCACTTTACATTCATTATGTGCATAATCATTTCTGTATTATTCTAAACTCATTTTACTTTGTCACGGTCGAGACTGTCAAACAATTACATAAAAAAAAAATCCTCAGGAGACTGATGGTGGTTCCTCCCGATGGAGACAGGACAGGTGAGAGTACCAGATACAGGGCCGGCCTTTATCAAGTTCCTGTCCCCTAAAATTGGTTCCTGGCTCCTGCAGTGGAACTGTGCTACAGTAAATGATTATCACATTAGTGAGATATTTCTGACTTGTCACCAGGCTAGCTCTGAATTTTGATCCAAACAATCATGAGCAAAAAAGGAGAACCTTAGTCAAAGCACAAAATAAAATGAAAACCAGCTTCTATTCAGAAATCACACCCTTTCCTATGTACACCCTTTATTTTGAATGCAATGCTTCCAGGCATAGGTCCTATGCTAAACTGCCATTCTTACTGCAGGTAAAGTTAATATTTGTTATCAAAGGTTTAGAAAATGCTGAATGTGTCATTAATCTGTGCCTGACAATTACTTTTATTATGTCATTGGCTCTTTTTATGTGTATTACGGTCTAAAGTCCTTAAAAATGTTTAATTTTTCTTTCTACTTCATTTGGAATTTCATTCTCCTGTTAAACAGGTATTTACAATGTGGAATCACTTCTGTGGTATCCTTGATTAGAATAGAAAGCCAATGAAAGCTTCATTTACATGATCCATTCCTTTTTAATGTGTTTTTACTCTGAAACATTTCATGCCGAGTCATCTTATGGCATAGAATTGCTCATATTCTCACTCAAGTCAAGTGCATGCAAAAAGTCATTTATCAATATTAATGAGACTCTCTGCCCTAAAAGACGCTGAAGAACAGAGCAGTTCTCTTTTATTGTGGAGTCTGAAGATCAGGCAGAAAGTGAGAAATCATTTTTAAATGCTGCAGTGATGGGATGAAGAAGAGCCATAACCTGAAGGGGAAACTTTTAAAATATGTAAATAGGTTCTGAGTGATGTGGCTATTCAAAATAAAGCAAGATACCCTTGTTTGACACTTTAAAAAAATCAACAGCTTCAAGTTTCTCAGAAACTCTCTTTGGGTTCACAGCAGTCAGTCTGTGTTTGATAGACTTTGCATCAAATGCCACTGAATAATGAGAGAGAGTACAGCTGGTCTACTTTTAACTTAGCAACAAACCCGAGATGCAACAGCACCCTGGGGAGTGAGCCTATATTGATATAACACAGCTGTAAAATTAAAAGTTTGGGGGAGGATCCGAATAAGGGGCAAAACTTTAACAATGCCAACTTTTCTCTTTCATGGAGGAGAAATTTGAAGCAGGAATTCAGACATTTGTTGTCTCTGAAAAGTTGTGCAGGTTTTCAGATGAGCTTACGGTCAACATTTTTGATCTTTGGTCTGTCTGTTTTCAAAAGATACCTGGTATTTTCTAATCTGTGGATATGAGGTAGTTTGATTATTCAGATCACACTCTTTGCCTTGTCCTTGTCATTTTACATCAAGGATGTGTGGCCCTCTCAGGCCTCAGACTTCTCTGTAAGATAATTGGTGTTAAAGGTGGGTTACACCTCTTCCAGCAGAGACTCTATAATAGATAGAGGGTCGGACACTGCAGATGTCAGCCCGAGTCCAAAGTCACTGCTGGCGCCATTTTCATTTTTACAGTCCCGATGCTGAACTCAGTTTTTGGCACCATCCATGTGTGTGTGTCGCTGCTCAGGCGCAAAAGTCATTTTTCACTTCATGCAACTTGTAAAACAGCCATATGGAAGGAGGGACCTGGCTGCACCTACACTGACTCACATCTGCAATGCTATTAATGGACTGTCTCAAGGTCATGTGAAAGTTATAGCTTCTTGAAGGTGTTTCAGTAAGAACTAATGAAATGCTTGATGCCCAAAATAAAAGAGATATTTCCCCTCATTTCCAGAGATCACACAAAATAGCATTAATTACAGCCGACCATTAGTATACTATAACTTCTGCTCTGGGTGGCTGTGGCAGACGGTCCTTTGCTTTAATCAGCACTGACACAAATTACTGGTAATTTAGTTACACTGAGCGTGGGCACCCTGTGAGACAATGTCAATGGAATCAGTCACAGGTAAGCAACTCCTATTTTCACAAATGTCTGCAAGTCACAACAATGACAATATTGTGTATACATTGTAGCATATTTTAACATTTTGAAGCCCTGTATATCTGGGTACTCCTCAATAAGATAGGCTTTTAGTGTGTATTGGGAGAAAAACTGCACTCTAAGACTAAATCCAATTTCATTTCCATTGCTGTGCCTGAAAACTGACTGCCTGCTTGACTTTTAAAAAATCATTACACTTGTAAAGACAGACCCTCTAAGGCACAAAATGAAACATGCACTAAGTTGGATGAAGAATTTGCAAAAAATCTCAGCAATCTCTGCACAGCAGGGGGAGAGTATAGATTTTTTTTTTCCAACAAGCTTTCTTTGTTTGCATAAAACCTCCCCCAAAAATAGCAAACATGAATATTTCATTGATTCATTTTTGTGCTGCGGAGTAAGGAGCATCTGCTGGAAGCTATTACATTCATCACCATGCCATTCTTTTCCATCCCAGCAGGAGATTGTGTCCTTCCCCCAGAAATCAAACACACAGACTGCTGTGCAATAAAGAAAATATCAGTGAAACTAGAAGTGTAATCAATTCATAAAACTTACAGTGAGCAGGAAGTTGATGAGCTTTAGCTCATTTATTTCACATCATGTCTAAACTCTGTGGATCATCCTACTTTCACTTTGGTAAAATTATATTTTTAAAGACCAGAGACTGAATGAAACAACGTGGAAGTGAATCAGTGATGGCCTAATGGTTAGGGATGTGGACTGGTGAGCAGAAGGTTGCAAGTTCAATCCCTGGACTGGTAGGATTAGATCTGGGTTGTACAGACACTCATTGTCAAACTACAGACCCATCTCCTTGTTACCTCAGTTCTCCAAAATATTGGAAAAAATATTTGAGACTAAATGATTTCATTGATAAGCACAATATACTCTGTGAACAACAGCATGGATTCAGGAAGAACCGGACCACCTCACTGGCACTCATGGACTTTGTTGAACAGATTACGGATGCAACAGATAGAAGAGAATACACAGTTGGAATATTTCTGGACTTACAAAAGGCATTTGATACAGTTGACCATAAATTACTCCTCAGTAAATTATATAAGTATGGCATCAGAGGAATTGCTTTTGACTGGTTACACAGCTATTTAGAAGACAGATATCAATATGTTTATGTGAATAATACAGACTCTGAGTTGCTGAAGATGACGTGTGGGGTACCACAGGGCTCTGTGCTTGGTCCATTGCGGTTTATTTTGTATATTAATGATTTATGTTCTGTGTCTAAAATGCTCAAGTGTATTTTATTTGCAGATGACACAACTTTTTTTGTAGTGGAGAAAATCTTAAGCAGCTTCTGGATTCAGTAGAAAATGAACTTAAACAAATCAATCAATGGTTCACTGCCAATAAATTATCTATTCACCTTGGAAAAACAAAATGTATAATATTTGGAAACCGCAAATTATATAATCACAGAAAAATTAAAATAAACAATGTTGAAACTGACACAGTTTTCGAAACCAAGTTCCTTGAGGTCATTGTTAATAACAAACTAAACTGGAAATCACACATAAATTATGTCAAAGCTAAAATCTCTAAATCCATTGCCGTACTGTATAAAGTTAAGGATCTCCTGTGTCAGAAATCTTTTTGCATTTTATATAACTCACTGATAGTTCCTTTTATGGGATACTGTGTGGAGATCTGGGGAGACACATATAAAACAAACACAAACTTAATCTTTTTACTGCGGCGGCATGAAATAAAGCGGCATTGTTGGAGGTTTTAAGGAAGTTTTATTATATCATACCACCGTCACGAGCTCCACTCCCAGCGCCGTGCATGAGCGCCGAGAGCGAGCCCACGGCTCTCAGAGAAGGGACACAAAGTCTGTGTCCTGCAGCAGGGTCGAAGTCAGATTGAGAGTGAGAGGAAGTGTTACAGAACCTGTGCAGTATTTATACCCAACTCAAACAATACATCAAGGCAGTGTCACAGCAGTTGGTCTGATCAAAGGGACTGCAGAACAGGCATGAGATATTTGCATTTGTGAGACATACATCACAATAGGCAGATTTGCTAGACTCTGCTCCAGGTGCAGAACAAAGAGGTTAACAGGCACATCTACATATTGATCTGAGTCTCTAGGTCACAGTAAGGACAGGACGCATGAACACAATGCATGAGAGGCAACATTAACATCCCAAGGCATGAATGGCACATTACGTCTCAGTAGTGTAGCGGAAAAAACCAGGAGTAGCGAGTTGTCTGTCCTTAGTCTGTTGTGGGGGTTAACCGAACCGCCACACGCTCCCCCCCAGAGGGCGCGGCAGGGGGCCGAGACCTCGATAATCCATCTGTGTGAGCGAGCTGTGGGAGAAGCTCGCTGCAGGCGGAGGGGGAAGGAGGGGAGGGGTAGTAAGTGCCGGCAGGGGCTGTAAAATCGTCCTGAGCCGCGCAAAAATTGCTTGCTGCTCCGCGACGTCGAGGGGCTGTCCCGCTGCGCGTGCGGAGATCACAAGAAGAAAAATTAGTCTCTGACTCCTCTCATGGCCATAAAGAAAAGCAGGAGCGGCTGTAATAAAAAAATAAACAAAAGCAGAGGGACTGGCGTGTTGGCTTTAGGTGCTGGAGCAACCCCAAAGCCCCCGGGAACAGCTGACGGCTGAAATCCCTTTGTGCTGTGGCTGAGACCATTAAAAAAAAAAAAAAAATCCAGTGGCGAGCTGCGTGCTTGCTTCAGGTGAACGAGCAGCCCTGAAGGTTCTGTGAGCAGCGGCGGAGGACGATGGCGGTCTCTGGAGCCGTTACTTGTCCCGTGCGTGATGCGCCGTCCTTGTAACTCCCCGGTGCGTGCGCGGGGGTTCCGTGCGTGGGTGGGCTGCTGGAGTGGCGAGTTAGGGTGCAGAAACTTGGTGGAGATCGGCGCAGACGGCATCGATAAAAATCCAGGTTGAGCTGTGGCTGTAGATTGGCCATGGAGCGTTGGAGCGGTGAGAGGAAATAGACGATCTTTGTTCCTCAGGCTCGGGCGTGGTGCGTTCAGGTCCACGCATTGCGTTCTCCGCCGGCCATGGAGGACGCCGTCGTGGAGAAGGGACGAGGTGCCTGCGCTCTCGTGTGGAGGAGTTGCGAGCGCAGCCGGTCCAGCGTGGATGAGCAGATCTCAGACGTGCAGATCTCATCCTGAAGAACGGGTCACCAGTGCAGCTGTCCAGCTAAGAAGGTTGCTTCGCACAAAGCGTGTGCGTGTTCAGAGGGGTCACCAGTGCGGCGGCATGAAATAAAGCGGCATTGTTGGAGGTTTTAAGGAAGTTTTATTATATCATACCACCGTCACGAGCTCCACTCCCAGCGCCGTGCATGAGCGCCGAGAGCGAGCCCACGGCTCTCAGAGAAGGGACACAAAGTCTGTGTCCTGCAGCAGGGTCGAAGTCAGATTGAGAGTGAGAGGAAGTGTTACAGAACCTGTGCAGTATTTATACCCAACTCAAACAATACATCAAGGCAGTGTCACAGCAGTTGGTCTGATCAAAGGGACTGCAGAACAGGCATGAGATATTTGCATTTGTGAGACATACATCACAATAGGCAGATTTGCTAGACTCTGCTCCAGGTGCAGAACAAAGAGGTTAACAGGCACATCTACATATTGATCTGAGTCTCTAGGTCACAGTAAGGACAGGACGCATGAACACAATGCATGAGAGGCAACATTAACATCACAAGGCATGAATGGCACATTTCGTCTCAGTAGTGTAGCGGAAAAAACCAGGAGTAGCGAGTTGTCTGTCCTTAGTCTGTTGTGGGGGTTAACCGAACCGCCACATTACTACAGAAAAAAGCTGTACGCATTGTATCAAAGAAACCTTACTGTGAACCAACAAATCCAATGTTCATTCAATTACATACTCTTAAATTTAGAGATCTGGTAGATTATAATGTCGTTCAAATCATGTACAAAGCAAATAATAACCAATTACCTGTAAATATTCAGAGAATGTTTAAAAAAAGGGAAAGCAAATATGAGCTAAGAGGTAACTCTGTTTTTAATAAACCAAAGATTAGAACAAATACAAAGTGTCATTGCATGTCTGTTACTGGAGTTAAACTGTGGAACTGTTGCTCTGAAAATATTAAAACATGTTCAACTCTGAAGCAATTCAAAAAATTGTACAAACATGAGGAAAATCTCCCAGTATCTCACTGTAAATGCTGGGAGATAAATTTGTAATAACTTAAAGGGTTTTTTTTTTTTGTCTGCTTGTTCTATTTGATTTTCTTTGTTGATTTTGGGTAAGACTTAAATTTTTATGTTATTGATTTTAAAATTGTAATGGGGTAGGCACTATATAAGCACTAGCTTCAGCCTACACCCTTTCGGTTGTTCTTTTGTGTGTTCTTATTGTATTGTATATGTTTATTATTATTATTATTACCGAATAAAATCAATTCAATTCAATTCAATTCAGTTCAATTCAATATAGATAACATAGCAGTGTTTGCCCCACCTTCCTTAACCCCACTGTGGTGCCCTTGAGCAAGGCCCTTAGCCCAAAAACAGCTCCAGTGGAACTGCTCAGTGGCCACAGGTCAGTCTGTGGTTGTACTGGGCAGCTTCCAGGTGTGTGAGTGTGAACAGGGTGTCCTTGAAAGAGAGAAGTTGCCTCTCAATGTAACTCTCCTGTATAAATAAAAAAAATAAATAAATAAAATTAGCCACATTTTTATGACAAAGTGGAGTTGTAAATTAAATGTCTTATATTGTACATTTTCCTGGGATTAATAAGAATCACGCACTCCTTTTGCAAGAAATCTATTACAATATATTCAATAGTACAATATTAATAAAATAAAGCTTGGAATATGGTTGCTGGATAAACTAAGAACATAACTTTTGAATTAAAGTTTACTCAAAAAATGAAAGGTGTACTAGACAGTATTTTCATGAAAACAAATATTTTAAAAATAATTCATCAACGATGTGTTTAGAAATGTGCAGAATTAAAGTTTTTTTTATTGTAGTGGACAGGTGAGCATGCTCACTCTGGTGGTCATATCTTGTAGTTCTGTGCAGTTGCACAACCTCTCTCCACAGAACTAAGGAGGGCTGACTGTGCACAGCTGACTGATCTCTGTGATCTCTGCTCTCACCTCTTGCTGATTACGGTCTCCAGTCTATAAGGTCTCAGTTGGGATCAGCTCACCGCAGGATTGTTATGTGGTAAACCTCCGTGAGAACACAGTGAGCAAGTCTGTTGTGTTTTACCTCCTGCTTGCCTACCTTTTTGCTACTTTGCCCTTAGGAAAACCTCCTTGTCTGCCAGTCTGCTGATGCACTGTCCTTGGTTGTGCGCGTTCAACAAAACAACTAACCACTTACCTCCTGGTCCTGGTCCCCTCTCTGTCTTCTGCTCTCTAGAAATCACATAAGCTCTGCTCAACAATTCAAGCCTTCCACAGCCAACCCTCAATCACAGGATCAACCCTCCTCACGACTCTACCTGGATGAACTATGTGCTCAGAGCTGGAACCCTGGATCTTCTCGCTGACCCCCCTTGCCACCTCCACCTCTCTGGCCCCTCGCCGACCTGCTGAGAACCCAAAACAGCCATCATGCTTACCATTAGCAAGTAAGCTCCTGAAATTCACAATTAAACTTGCCATCCTTGTGTTCCTTATGCTCATGTTTTCCATCTCCTTCCTCCTGCAGAATAAAATCCCACGGTTCAGGTTCCTATCATCATTTACTTAGCTGTTTATATAAAGATTACTCCTCTGCCTTGAGCTCTGCCTCCTTGTGTGTGTTCTCTGTAACTGGGTTCCTGTCTACTACAATCATGGCATTTATATTCCTAAAAAAAAAGAATGTATTTATGAAAATATATTTTTAAATTTTTTGCAGGCCCAAAACATCACAATATTTACATCTGAGCAGCTGGATGAATATTAGATGAGACTGATGTTACATTTCGTTGTCTCATATTAGAGGGGTCATTGAGTGCACTTTTTTTCTACATTGTAAAAGCTCACACATCTTAATGAAATGTTTGACATATTTTGTTCAAATTTTCTTTAATTGTTTAATTATTGCGGTGTTGTCATGGAAACGGGATACTTTTCCTTGTAAACAAACCAATGACTTTGGCATCAGAAATGAGGGCATACAATCTTTTGCACCTCAGAAAGGTAATATAACCATACCACTTCCCTTGTCTATCAGGGGATGGGAAGATGCCCTTAAAAAGTGGCCTCACATTATATACAGTATACCTCCATTGCTAAGATGCTAACGAGATGAACAGATAAAATCTCTGAGGTATATCAACATCTCCACAGCAATTAAGTAGGTGGCATTTTGTCAAAAGGTGTTGGATAATCTAATTTACCTCAAAGCGGATGTAGAATCTAGTCAGAGCCACAAAGAGCCACAACACTGTGTGTTATAATGTCGGGGAAATACAGACAGCTGAATGCTCATGCTGCTGTCATGAATGCTTTTTAGCGTAACACTTTCAGATCATTTCTGATAAATGTTCAAAATCTTACTGATCTACAGTGGTGTGAAAAAGTGTTTACCCCCTTCCTGATTTCTCATTTTTTTGTATGTTTGTCACACTTAAAATGTTTCAGATCATCAAACAAATTTAAATATTAGACAAAAATAACACGAGTAAACACAAAATGCAGTTTTTAAATGAAAGTGTTTATTATTAAGGGTAAAAAAAAATCCAAACCTACATGGCCCTGTGTGAAAAAGTGATCACCCCCCATTCCCGTAAAAGCATAAATTAACTGTGGTTTATCACATCTGTGGAAAACTAAGTTCAATTTCTCTAGCCACAACCAGGCCTGATTGCTGCCACACCTGTTCTTAATCAATAAATCAGCAGTCCACAGTGAGAGCCATTGTCCACAAATGGTGAAAACATGAAACAGTGGTGAACCTTCCCAGGAGTGGCCAGCAGACCAAAATTACCCCAAGAGTGCAGCGACGACTCATCTAAGAGGTCACAAAAGACCCCACAACAACATCCAAAGAACTGCAGGCCTCACTTGCCTCAGTTAAGGTCAGTGTTCATGACTTCACTATAAGAAAGAGACTGGGCAAAAATGGCCTGCATGGCAGAGTTCCAAGACGAAAACCACTGCTAAGCAAAAAGAACATAAAGGCTTGTCTCAGTTTTGCCAGAAAACCTCTTGATGATCCCCAAGACTTTTGGGAAAATACTCTGTGGACTGACAAGACAAAAGTTGAACTTTTTGGAAGGCGTGTGTCCCATTACATCCAGCGTAAAAGTAACACAGCATTTCAGAAAAGGGACATCATACCAACAGTAAAATATGGTGGTGATAGTGTGATGGTCTGGGGCTGTTTTACTGCTTCAGGACCTGGAAGACTTGCTGTGGTAAATGGAACCATGAATTCTGTTTTCTACCAAAAAATCCTGAAGGAGAATTGTTATGTCTATAAAACGTGGAACAATGATGAGGTGAATGGTGAACTACACAGGACTTTATTATAGACTCACTGCAGATACAGAGATATTCCCGCTAGGCTGAGAGGTGCTTGAAGAGACCACCCCTCTACCGCACAGCCCTCTTATATTCCAGGTGATGTTACCACCCATGTTACACCATAACGAATCCTAAGAACAACACTACCCCCCCCCAAAAAAAAATGTCCAAAACACACATACAATCAATACCCTCCCCAATTTAGAACCCAAAACATGCACTAACAGTAAACAGAAATATGTCAGGGCCTATAACATTTGCACAAAACAACTAAGGCTAGAGGAAACAGGTGAACTACTGTTCCACCCCCACACGGCTAGACGGATTATTCTGCCATCTCTGCTAATATATTGTCAGTTAAATAAAAGGTCGCTGTGTTCCTAATAAAAACATAAAACAATCCCATTATTCTAATGAACATATATACAAACAGGTTATATGTCTATTCACCAACTCACTAAACAACATGAACAATACTCATTTCAACACCATGCACAATTACTTAAACCTAGGCAATTTATACTAACAATTAAATTAAATTACTCTTTATTGTCATTCAACCATACAACCAATCATGAACAGTAGAACGAAATTGTGCTTTTCCTATCTACAGTGTTAATCACACACACCCCATGTGTAGAATCAGAGGGCCGCTGCCATGCAAGGCGCCACCACAGATTTCCCTCCTCCATTCCATTATTGCTGAGCACCAAGCTGGACGGCAGGAAGTTCCGCTTTTATATGGTCTTCGGCATGACCCGGCTGGGATTTGAACCCCTGCCTCCCGGGTGTGGGGCGGATGCTCTACCAACTGAGCCACCACTCCGGTCGTAGTGGTGACAACATACATTAAACACATTGCCCCCCCATTACCAGTCAATCACCATAGATAGCCCATCCCCCGGAGACCCGTCAGGCGGGTCCCGACCAGAGCATCTTCTTCTCTTGGTTCCCAGAGACGACCCACGTCGACTGGGCCTCCTCCCTGGGCCGGATCACATCAGCGACCCCCAGAGGAGCCCGACTCAGTTTCCATTGTTCCTGAGTGGCACGTCATTTCACCGTGCCAGCTGGTCCTGCCCCGCTCGTTTTCATTTGAGATGCTGGCGAAGCCGTTGTGACCCCATTTCTCAGTACCTCCCAGCCGAACTCCGGAAACAGGGTGGGCCATCCACTCAGCTTCATCCGCTGTCACGGGCGTCCCACCGCGCCACCCAGTTCCCTCAGCTAGGGTAACTTGGACCCTGGTGCAGGCACCCTCTCGTGATGGCCCTGGATGGGGTAGGTCCTGTTCATCTTCCAGAATACTAGGCCATGATTCGTCCCATATTACATCGTCCATCACACGAGGAATCGGCTGGTCCCACAAACGACAGCCTGACCACTCCTCTCCAACACCGCTGGTGATTGTGAAACCCAGTCCATAAAAAAGGTCAAAGCCCATAATATTTGCACCACTGGCGGTCACCACAAACTGCAGATTGCATATCTTCGTTGACTTGTACCTCGCTGTCAGTTCTAGTGATCCCACAATGGACAGTCTGTTTCCTCCATATCCACAAAATGACATTGAAAGACCTCTTACTCGGTAGTATGGGAAGAAACTCCTCACAGTAGGCCAATTCAACACGGACCTCACTGCGCCTGTGTCAGCCAGCAATGGCACCTCCACGCCATCCAGTTCCACCATACAGTACGTATGGCCATCTGTGCTCGGGGAGATGGTGTGAATAACTGTAGGAGCCATGGCAGGGGAATCCACTTCGCGTCGTCGTTCCCCTCGCTCAAATTTCTTACAGGCCCTGGCAAAATGATGCAGGAGTCCACACTTATCACAGCATTTACCTCTTGCCGGACACTCTCTAGCCTTATACCATTGCTTAGTGGACCCACAACCCGAACACCTGGGCAATCCCAGGGTGGACCTCATCTTCACAGCTGTATCGCATTCCTCTTGTTCGCAATCTTCACTGTCTGGGTCCACAGCCTGCACGGCTGATTGCGAGTCAGAGCGGTGTAACGTAGCTCTCTCACGAGGTCACGTGATAGTTTGTCCGCTGCTTCACATTGTTGAGTTATCTCCACAGCCGTGGCTAATGTCAGTTTGCCGGAGTACGTGAGGAGTCTTGACTGTGCTGACGAGCAAAGTGTATGCTCCGCCAACTGGTTGCGGGCCATCTCTTCCTCTAATTCACCAAACTGGCAGTCCCCAGCCAGGTGCCGCAGGTTTGCAACATAATGTTGTACTCACTCGCTGATCCGCTAGTGGCACTGCTGAAACTGGATCCTCCAGACGATGACGTTTGCAGGCACGCAAAAAATGTTGCGCCATTAGCTCAACCACATCATCAAAGCTATTGCTAGCACCCAAGGTAGCAAGGATACACTGTCCTTCCATACCTAAATTGTGGACCAAAATTGCCTGTGCCTGTACCTTCTTAAGTTCACCAAGGTTCTGAAATGAAAACCATCTCGCCCAAAGAACCAGAGGCTCTCCCGGAGACTCCAAAAATGGTCAAATTGAATTCATGCCAGCATCCATAACTTCACCCTCATCGCCAAATGTTATGTCTATAAAATGTGGAACAATTATGAGGCAAATGGTGAACTACACAGGACTTTATTATGGACTCACTGCAGATACAGAGACACTCCCGCTAGGCTGAGAGGTGGTCGAAGAGACCGCCCCTCTACCGCACAGCCCTCTTATACTCTGGGTGACGTCACCACCTGTGTTACACCATAATGAGTCCTAAGAACAACACTACAAGAATGTCCGGCCATCTGTTTGTGACCTCAAGCAGAAGCGCACTTGGGTTCTGCAGTGGGACAATGATACAAAAGACACCAGCAAGTCCACCTCTGAATAGCTTAAGAAAAACAAAATGAAGACTTTATTGTGGCCTAGTCAAAGTCCTGACCTGAATCCGTTTGAGATGCTGTGGCATGACCTTAAAAAGGTGGTTGATGCTCGAAAACCCTCCAATGTGGCTGAATTACAACAATTCTGCAAAGATGAGTGGGCCAAAATTCCTCCACAGGGCTGTAAAAGACTCCATCCATCTTCTTCCGCTTAGTCCTTCATTGCCAGTTATCGCAAATGCTTGATTGCAGCTGTTGCTGCTAAGGGTGGCCCAACCAGTTATTAGGTTTAGGGGGCAATCACTTTTTCACACAGGGCCATGTAGGTATGGATTTTTTTTCCCCTTAATAATAAACACTTTCTTTTAAAAACTGCATTTTTTTTTTTATTTATTTATTTTTTTTTTGTTACTTATTTGTACCCGTAGGTAGACTTGGTTTGCAGTCTGGTGACAAGCCACCGGCTGCTGGTCGCTGCGTGCGCGAGCGCCCTAAACCTACATGTTTTTGGTGTGCGGGAGGAAACCGGAGAAATCCCGGAGTAAACCCGCGCAACACGGGGAGAACATGCAAACTCCACACAGCTCACTGTTGGTCGGGGGCTGGGATCGAACCCACGATCTCATGATCCCCGCGATCCCCCGGCCGAGGGTAAAACTGTGCTGCCACAGTGCTAAACCACTGCGCCACCGTGCAGCCCATTTTGTGTTTACTTGTGCTATCTTTGTCTAATATTTAGATTTATTTGATGATCTGAAACATTTAAGTGTGACAAACATACAAAAAAATGAGAAATCAGGAAGGGGGAAAACACCTTTTTCACAGCACTGTATATTTTGTGAAAATTAAAAAATTAATTAATACATGCTGAAGCAGCTAATATCAAGTCCATGTCCTTGCACAGCAATACTTTATTTAGTAAATTAATAAAAATATTTATGACATATTTGTCTTACAAAAAACAATTTTATGTCTTTCCTAAATCATTAAGCCTTAGGAAAGTAGCTGTTAACTGACTTTTATTTTTAACTTCATGCAGCTCGGTTGCAGTTGGCAACATATACAGTATATCACACATAATCGTCAAATCTGTGACATTCATACAAGTGAAAACACACCTGGTGCTTTTGGGTCTCTCCTGTGTCTGTACCACTGATCACATGGACAGACCTTTTTAGTTTTCAAGTGTATGATGTCATGAAGCAGTGCACGGGGGGGGGGGGGGCACCGGGCACACACTTCAGTTATTTTTATTATGTTCTGTATTTTTTCCTCTCAGGTTATTGTGTATTTGGTTTTGGGTTTGTGGTATTTGAGTTTGTCCGTTGTTTCTGTTCTGGGTTTTCTTGGTAGCATATTTTAGTTGGTTACTAGTTGTGTGTTGTGGAGGAAGAAAGCAGACGAGACACGAGTGTCACGAGCTGATCACTGGAAGTTTCCGCCATGCTCAGTCTCATGGCTTTTTTTCTCTGTATCTACATTTACTTGTATTATTTTGTGCCTTTTTGAGTTTCAGTATTCTCGTACTGCTTTTTATTTTTCTGTTTATGTTTCAGTTTTGTTACCCTTGTGGGGGACCTAGACGTTACATTCTCCACTCAGACTGAATGGCACAGGAGGAGAGAAGCCGACAAGGGGGTCGAGACGGGACAGCGGAGGTGGACGCTAATGGACTGTTAGGCGGTTAGGCGGATGCGCCGGGCAGACTGTGGTTTTGCCACTGGACTGCATGATAATGCACCGACAGGCTTTGTGATGATGCGCATTGTGATTGTGTGTATTGTGGTGTGAACCACCGGACAGTATGTTAATGTGCCAATAGGCTTGGTGAGGACGTGTATTGTGATTGTGTGTGTTGTGGTGTGAACCCCCCAGGTCGCTAGGCGAGGATGTAAGATATAAAGGAGAGATGCCCAGCGACCTGGGTTATTCTTGTTGACTTGTGGTTAGAGAGAATAAAGTCCACTCTGATCCAGCTCACTGCCTTGCCTGCTCATTTCTCTCTACACTGGTGACGTTTGACGTAGAATGCAACTTGAGGCAAATACCCCGGAGACGACCCGGACTGGAGGTGCCAGCACCGCATGCGCCATTTTGGTCAAGCTCCCAGACTTTTGGCTACATGACCCGAAGGCTTGGTTCCTCCACACCGAGGCCCAGTTCACGCTCCGTGGAGTGACGGTGGATGACACCAAGTACTACTACGTGGGTGCAGCGCTGGACGCGTGCACAACACAGCAGGTGGCGAACCTGCTCCAACGGCCCCCAGCCCATGGCAAATATGACGCTCTCAAGACCACGCTGACCCAGCGCTACATGCTCTCAGACTGCGAGAGAACGGAAAGGCTCCTGACGCGCTCCAAGTTGGGAGACGGTCCAGCTGCTTCTCTCTCATTTCTCCCAGCTGCCCCAGATTATCAATCAGTGTTTTCTCCTGCCCGCTCTGGTAGCCACACCTGCGGCATATTATGTTATGCCCTATTTAAGACCACTGCGCTTTTCTGTCCTCGCCGTGGTCTTGACCCTGTTGACTTTGTTGACTCTTGTGTCATCTGCCTCCACTCCTAAACATAAGTGTAAACGTGCTCTGTTT
Organism: Pholidichthys leucotaenia; assembly: GCA_020510985.1. NCBI lineage: Eukaryota > Metazoa > Chordata > Actinopteri > Cichliformes > Pholidichthyidae > Pholidichthys > Pholidichthys leucotaenia. Next base: position 129,682,779 of record CM035845.1, read on the forward strand.
GTTTGTCTTCGTTCCTTTACTATGTTATCCCCTCGTGTTTTTGTATTGTTTAATGCACCTTATGTTTTTCAATAAAACCTCACAACTTCACAGTCCAGAGCATGAGTCTTCCTCTCTGCCCCGAGGGGCAAATTATGACAACGGGCTGATGACACAGAGCTTTATTTCTCCTCCGACACAGAACAGAAGAACTCTGAGTGCCTAAGCGAACTCCTTTATACACTTTCTTCCCACCTCTGGCACCCAGGGTAAGCACATTAACATACCAGTTACCAAGCATGTACACACATCAACATACACATTAACATACACGTCACAGAGCAAGGCTTAATACAGTACATTCGCACCCCTGTGTCCTCAGGTGTGAACCTGGCACAGCAGGGGTGAAAGGCACATCTTTATCTCTCACCTCTTCCCCCTTTACCATCTCTAACTACCTTCCCCCCCCAATACCCCAAAGTTCTGGGTGGAGTGCCATCTCCTTTGTGTTACCCCCACCCCCACCCCGAACACCCAGCAGGGGTCCTAAACCTCTGAACCTTTGGGCTTGAGCAAGCGCCCGTACCAGCTGTAGCGTGGGGCCGATGGGCCAGTTGAAACACTTTCCTGTCGAGGTGGTGGGGAAGATTTGGTCTCTGGAGGGGGAACAGGTGGGGAGGGGAAAAACTTTCCTGAAAACAGTCCTCTGCAGCGGGAGCACAAACCTGCGGACCCACTGAAGGTGGGCGCCTGCGCCGGGGAGCTTGAGCCAGCACCACCTGCTTATCTGCCAACACATAATCAGGCTTTAGCCTGTCTATGCAGATGGTTTCCTTACACCCCCCAAGGTCTAACACAAAATGTTTTGTCCCGATTTCCATCACTCTGAACGGGCGATCGTATGGTGGACACAACAGGGTTCTGTGGGTGTCGTGCCTAACAAAAATGAATTTCGCATTTTTCAGACTCTTTGGAACAAAGGTGCGGGGAAAACAATGGTGCGCCGGGCCGGGAACACTGGCAGCCCCTGTTCCGGGAAAAAGGCGTGCAGGTGGATTGGTACTGGGCATGAAGCTCTCTGGCAAAAATTTGCCGGGGATCTGCAATGGCTGAGAAAAAATGAGCTCTTCCAGGGAAGCTGACAGATCTTCCTTAGGTGCAGAGCGCAACCCCAATAAGACCCAAGGCAGGTGGTTGACCCAATTTGCGTCCATTAGCGAGGCTCTGAGCGCTGCTTTAAGTGACCTGTGAAAACACTCGCACAAACCGTTAGCCTGTGGGTTGTACGTAGTGGTGCAGTGGATTTTGGCCCCCAGGCTGTCGGCCATCATGGGCCAGAGTTCCGAGACAAATTGCGGACCCCTGTTGGAAGTGATGTCCGACAGGGATCCAAACCGTGCGACCCAAACCAACAAAAACATGCGGGCTACCTCGGCCAAAGTGGTGGAATTTCGAGCTTTGGTGTGCTTGTGCACCTTAGCCCACTGGCACGCGACGCACGCTGCAGCCCATTCTTTCACATCCCTGAGTAAGTGAGGCCAGACGAATTTGGACCCCACTAGTTTAACTGAGGCTCGCATGCTGGGATGTGAAAGGAACTGGATGGACTCGAAAACACGGCAGCGCCAAGAGCTCGGAACCACCAGGCAGGGGCGGCCGGTGGAGACATTGCAGAGCTGGGGGGGGGGGGGCACCCTTCTTGCACCACCCTGCTCTCCAGCTTTAATCCAGTAGCTGTGGACTGGCGCACACAAATGTCTGCATCCCCGGATTGATTGGCGGCCATTGCAGAAAAATCAATGCCCATGTATACCGGAGAGACCAGTGCGTGTGACAGGCAGTCTGCCACAATGTTAAATTTACCGGCTACATGTTGGATGTCGGTCGTGAACTCCGAAATTGCGGCCAAGTGCCATTGTTGCCGAGCTGACCACAGTTCTGAGATTTTGGACATCGCATAGGTCAGTGGTTTGTGATCGAAAAACACTGTAAACTCGTGATCTTTGAGCCAGAACTGAAAATGACACATAGCGAGGTGAAGAGCCAACAACTCTCTGTCGAAAGTGCTATACTTACGCTCGCTGTCGCGCAAAGTATGGCTGAAAAAGGCGAGGGGCTGCCACGAACCGGAGACATACTGCTCCACCAGAGCCCCTACCATGACATCTGATGCATCTGTGGTAAGTGCTATTCGCGCTGACAGGGCCGGGTGGGCCAGCAAAGCTGCATTGGCGAGCGCTGTTTTGGTGCCTGTGAAAGCCTGGACCCGATCGGGGGTCCAGTCAATGTTATCCGCAGGTTTTCGTTTTTTTGAGCGTGCCGTACAGTGGCTGAAGGAGCTGGGCTGTGCGGGGGAGGAAGCGGTTGTAAAAACTGACCATCCCCAAAAATTCCTGCAGCACCCTCATGGTCTGTGGAAGCAGAAAATCTGACATTGCAAGTACCCTGTCCGGCAGTGAGATCGCGCCCTCCGGCGCCCAGGAAGTCAATTACCGGCAGCCCGAACTGACACTTCACTGGGTTAACAATCAGCCTGTGCGCTTCCAACCATTGGAACACTTGTTTAAGATCGGCGAGATGATCCTCCTCTGACATGCTAGCCACCAAAATGTCGTCTAAGTAGACAAAAATGAACAGCAAGTCACAGAGCACCGCATCCATCATCCTTTGGAAAGTCTGTGCTGCGCCCTTTAACCCGAACGGCATGCGCAAGAACAGACCGAAGGGAGTTATTACCGCTGTTTTGGGGACGTCCTCTGCGCGCCCTGGGACCTGGTGGTAACCGCGGCGCAGATCCAGTTTCGAAAAAATGCGCATCCCGGCCAGGTGCACGGAAAAAATCCTGGATGTGCGGGATGGGGTAATGATCGTGTTCCGTGGCGTTGTTCAAGCACCAGAAATTGCCGCACAGCCGCCACAACCCATCGGATTTGGGCACCATGTGCAGCGAGGATACCCAAGGGCTGTTAGAGGGCCTAACGATGCCCAAGCATTCTAAGTTAGAGAACTCCTCGCGCGTGATGGCTAGTTTAGCCACGTCCAGGCGGTGAGGGCGTGCAAAAACAGGCAGACCTTTTGTGGTGATAAAATGCTCGACCCTGTGCTTGGTTACCATAGCGGAAAAAGTGGGCACCATAAGTGTTGGAAACTCGGACAGTAAACACTGGTACTTACCCCCTGGAGCTAGAACATTAGCATGTGTTGGTGGCCAAACTCCCCAAGCTATGCAGGGCAAGGAGGAAAAGGATACAACATCCACTAAACCCCTGTTGGCAACATCAACAAGTAGTCCATAAGCACACAGAAAATCAGCACCTAAGATGGGGACCGAACATGCAGCTACCACAAAATCCCACTGGTAATTGCGTCTATGTAAACATACAGTCAATTCAATTCAATTCAATTCAATTCAACTTTATTTATATAGCGCCATTTCACAACAGCAGTCATCTCATAGCGCTTTCAACTGTAGTGGGGGCCCCCACAGTTGCAGAAAGACCCCAGCAATCAGGCGATCCCCTGTGAGCAAGCACTTGGCGACGGTGGAGAGGAAAAACTCCCTTTTAACAGGAAGAAACCTCCAGCAGAACCAGGCTCAGGGAGGGGCAGTCATTTGCTGCGACTGGCTGGGGGGTGAGGGGATAGAGAAGATGAAAAGAACAGACATGTAGAGAGCAAACAGCACGATGGGGACTCAATCTATGGGAGAGAACAAACAGATGTTAATGACCAGCAAAAAAAAAAATATTTCATTGAGAGTGAAGAAAGGAGTGAGGCCCAGTGCATTATTGGAGGTCCCCCGGCTGACTAAACCTATTAGCAGCATAACTAAGGGAGGGTTCAGAAACACATGATCCCTCCCTAATTGTAGGCTATATCAAAAAGGAAGGTTTTAACCCTATTCTTAAAAAGAGATCGAGTCTGACTCCCGAATCCAGATTGGCAGCTGGTTCCACAGGAGAGGAGCTTGATAACTGAAGGGTCTGCCTCCCATTGTACTTTTGGAGATTCTAGGTATTACAAGTAATCCTGCATTTTGGGAGCATAGTGCTCTGTTAGGATAATACGGTAGTATCAGATCTTTTAAATAAAAAGGAGCCTGATTGTTTAGAGCTTTGTAAGTAAGAAGAAGGATTTTAAACTTAATTCTAAACTCTATGGGAAGCCAATGAAGGGAGGCCAGGACCGGAGAGATATGATCTCTCTTTCTCTGTTAAAACTCTTGCTGAAGCATTTTGGATTAGCTGAAGACTTTTTAAAGATGTTTTAGGACAACCTGATAATAAAGAATTACAATAATCTAATCTCGAGCTAACAAAAGCGTGGATTAGTTTCTCAGCATCACTCTGAGACAAGATGCTCCTAATCTTGGCAATATTTCGCAAATGACAGAAGGCAGGCTTAGAAAAAAATTTAATATGTGAATTGAAGGACAGATCTTGATCAAAAATAATTCCAAGGTTCCTCACAGAGCTATTAAGAGAAAGAGTAACCGCATCCAAACTGAAAGTTTGATTTGAAAAGGTATTTCTAAGGTTTTTTGGACCAACAAAAATGACTTCAGTCTTATCAGAATTTAATAGCAGGAAATTACAAGTCATCCAAGCTTTGATTTCCTTGAGACAGGCTTCCAACTTGGCTAATTGATTACTATCATCTGGCTTCATTGACAGGTATAATTGTGTATCATCTGCATAACAATGAAAATGTATAAAGTGCTTTCTAATAATGTTGCCTAACGGAAGCATATATAAACTAAAAAGAGTAGGGCCTAGCACAGATCCCTGTGGAACTCCATGACTAAGCTTTGAGTTGGAAAAAACCTCATTATTGACATGAACAAACTGGAAACTATCAGATAAATAAGATCTAAACCACTGCAACAAAGTTCCATTAAGTCCAACATAGTGTTCTAATCTATCAAGTAGAATATTATGATCGATAGTATCAAAAGCTGCGCTAAGGTCTAAAAGGACAAGTACAGAAACCAGTCCATTATCAGATGCGATGAGGAGGTCATTAGTGACCTTCGCTAAAGCTGTTTCAGTACTATGATGGATTCTAAACCCAGATTGAAACTCTTCAAGTAAACCATTTCCCTGCAGGTGGTCAAATAATTGCGTAGCAACAACTCTTTCTAAGATTTTTGAAATGAAAGAGAGATTAGAGATTGGTCTATAGTTAGCTAAAGCTCCTGGATCTAGCGTTGGCTTTTTGAGTAAGGGTTTAATTACAGCCGTTTTAAAAGCCTGCGGTACATGGCCTAAAGTTAATGAAGAATTGATTATATGAAGAATAAAGCTACCAGTAAGTGGGAAGACTTCTTTAAATAACCTGGTAGGAATAGGGTCTAAAAGACAAGTTGAAGGTTTGGATGAGGAAACTATTTTGTCTAACTCACAAAGGTCAATTGGAGTAAACTCATCAAGACAGACATCAGTTGAAGGACTTGTAGTAGCTACTGTATTTAAATTAACTGTGGGAAGAATCTGATTGATTTTATCTCTGATGGATGAAATTTTATTATTGAAAAAGTTCATAAAGTCCTGACTAGTAAGCTCTAAGGGGATGCTAGGATTGACAGAGTCCTGACTCTTTGTCAACCTGGCTACAGTACTGAAAAGAAACCTGGGATTATTCTTGTTCTCTTCTATTAATGCAGAGTAATAACTCGTTCTAGCTTTTCTAAGAGATTTTTTATAAATTAAAAGATGATTTCTCCAAGCTAAATAGATTTCATCTAAATTAGTAGAGCGCCATTTTCTTTCTAACTGACGAGTCTTCTGTTTTAAGCTATGAGTTTCTGCGTTGAACCAAGGAGTTAGAAATCTCTGATTAGACTTTTTCTTTTTTAAGTGGGCCACCAAGTCTAGAGTCTGATGCAGAGAAGCTGTAACACTATCTACTATGCTATCAATTACAGAAGGAGCAGGCTGTCTATAGCTTATTTCCGTTGTGTTGACACATGGCATAGAGGAAACAATCTGCATAAATTTGGTTACAACATCATCTGAGAGGCATCTTCTGTAGTAATATTTTTCTTTAGGAGCCAAATAGTCAGAAATAGTAAAATCAAAGGTTAACAGACAATGGTCTGACCGTACAGTGTTATGAGGAGACACTACTAGATTTTCTATTTTTATTCCATATGTCAGAACAAGGTCCAACGTATGGTGGAGATAATGAGTAGAATTTCCTACTTTCTGAGAAAACCCAATCGAGTCTAATATTGAATTAAAAGCCACATTAAGGCAGTCACTATCTACATCCACATGTATATTTAAGTCCCCTACTATAATTATTCTATCAGATTTCAGCACTAAATCAGCTAAGAAATCAGCAAATTCTGATAAAAATTCTGAGTAGGTTGATGGAGGATGATAAACTATGGCAAAAAATTGGGTTTAGCCTAAAATTCCTAAAGTGCCCAATACTGAGGACCAGGCCCTCAAAGGAATTATAACGTGTTTTTTGCTTTACATTAACTAGTAATTTGGAATGGTAAATTGTTGCTACTCCTCCTCCACGACCAGAACTTCTGGGATTTTGACAGTTTAAATAACCAGAGGGAGTTGATTCATTTAAGCCAACATAATCCTCTTGCCCTAACCAAGTCTCTGTAAGGGATATTAAATCAATCTGATTATCAATTAACAGATCATGGACTAGCAGAGACTTGGGAGTTAGAGACCTAATATTTAACAAACAGTATTTAATTTTTAAATTATGAGGAGGAACAGAGGCCAAATCATTCAATTTAGAGGCTTCATGTTTAATTTGAGTTTTACCAACTTTTTGTTTAATCACTTTGGGATGCTTATATATTATATTTTTATTTACTTTGGAGGGAGCAGACAGTGATTCTCTGATGGGGAAGATAGGGGCTAAGTTGAGGGGTGGCGGATGAAGAGGAGGTGCAGAGAGGTGTGTAAGACTGTGACTCTGCTTCCTGGTCCCAACTCTTAGTTGTCAAGATTTTGGAAATTTGGATAAAAAAGATGCCAGATTGTTAGATAAATGAGACGCACCATCCAAAGTGGGATGGACGCTGTCTTGTCTCATAAGACCAGGTTTTCCCCAAAATGAGCTCCAATTGTCAATGTAGCCCACGTTGTTTGCAAGACACCACACAGACAGCCAGCGGTTTTTCTTTCTACCTTTATTTAACCAGGAAAAAAAAACTGTTGAGATTAAAAACCTCTTTTTCAAGGGAGTCCTGGCCAAGAGGCAGCAAAAAAATCACAAATACACTTACAATGACATACAAATCATATAAAACAGTTACAAATTAGTGAGGCCGTCTCAAGTGTTCTCAATCTGGATTTAAAGTCGTTCAATGAAACAAAAGATTGAAGGATGACGAGCGGCTATACATGTCATCACTGGTCAGATTGGGGAGGGGCCCAGAGAATATTCGATAGTCACCGTCCTTTCTCCAAACGTCCTGATGTGGGATCCGTTGGTGGCCGTTAAAGATGGGCCACAGCCTTCTGCCAGCCTGTCTGCGTTGACTGGCAAAATGAGGCTCTTCTGGGAGCCAGAATCTACCAAAAAACGTCTCCCCAAACGTGTGTCCATCATGAAAAGCAGCTTCTCCCTGTCGCCAGCGGTCACAGCTGCTACTAACTGCTGGCTGTCCCGTTTCTTGGTTTCATGAAGTGGCACGGCGGCAGACAACGCTGCGCTTCCTTGCCAAAATGGCGATGATAAAAACACAGCGTCCCGTTTCTGTCCCTCTGGGTGGCCGTCCCGGCCGCCACCCTCAGCTCCTCAACCTCGCTGGGCTCCACTGGAGATCCCAGTCTCATTGCCTGAACGGCGAGAGCCCTGTTTGCCAGGATGATGGTGTCTGTCTCCTCTGCCAGCGCGCAGTAGTCCCTGGCCACCAGAAGCCGGTAGGTTTCTGAGGAAGAGGTGGGCGAAAAGGAAAGATCCATCATCCGTGCCCATCAACGCAAGCATGCTCTCCCTCAGGTCCACAGCTGATCTGTCTCCTAGCTCCGAGCGGGTAAGGAGCTTTTCTGCCCTCTCTGCATCTGAAAGAGTATAACAGCGCAGCAGCAGCCGCTTGAGAGAGCTGTATTTTCCTTGGGCTGGCGGGGCTCGGAGTGACTCATGGCTCGCTGCATGGTGCGTGAGTCCAGCGATGCCACCACATGATGGTACTTCGTGTCATCTGCCATGACTTGGAGGGCGAACTGGGCTTCCAAGTGAATAAACCAAGCGGCCGGGTCGTGAAGCCAAAAGTCCAGGAGTCTGACTGCAACAGCACATGCAGTGGTGGGAGACTCCAGCAGGAGTGTCTCCGTGGTGGTGCTTGGTCCGTTTTCCATTTCACGTCTCTAGGTCACCAATGTGGAAGAAGAAAGCAGACAAGACATGAGTTGATGACACTGAGCTTTATTTCTCCTTCAACACAGAACAGAAGAACTCTGAGTGCCAAAGCAAACTCCTTTATACACTTTCTTCCTGCCTCTGGCACCCAGGGTAAAGACATTAACATACCAGTTACCAAGCGTGTACACACATCAACATACACATTAACATACACATCACAGAACAAGACTTAATATCATACATTCGCACCCCTGCGTCCTCAGGTGTGAACCTGGCACAGCGGGGGCAAAAGGTACATCTTTATCTCTTGCCTCTTCCCCCATTACCATCTCTAACTACCTTCCCCCCAAACATCCCAAAGTCCTGGGTGGAGTGCCATCTCCTTTGTGTCATCACAGTGTATTTATTTTATGTTTCTCTATATTATCTTGTATCTCTATGTATCGTCCTGTGTTTATATTTGCACTTGTATCTCTAGTTTTTTATTTATTACCAGTAGTATTATATTATTTGCATCTTTTGGGTTTATGTTTCATCTTGTCCTTATCTTGGTGGTTATTATTTTTTCATTGTATATTTTGGTCTGTTCCTGTTTTAGAACTATTGTCAGTTACTTTTTTGTTCTCCTTGTAGAGGAGCTGGAAATAATGAGGCGGTTTTGTTTAAAAGCAGCGTTTTAATGATCAGCTCTCCTATCTTGTCTCATCAGGTGCAGAGCGTGGCAGAAGGTAAAAAGAGACAGAATTCTGCCAGCTCGCTGATTAAATACAGGCACACATCAAAGACAGGCATTACAAAGGCTGACATCCCTCGTTATCTTAATCCCCCCATTGTCCTGTTATTTCCTCTCCTCGTCTTGGGAGGTGATGGGAATTCATCTCCTCGCCTTGGGGGGTGAGGGTGACTCCTCCGGTCTCTGCCTTCGCGCCCTGGGACGTCTTTGTTCTTCACACGGCGGGTGAGATTCCTTTGTCCTTTCAGAGGTGTGAAGTTCCTTACATATGCAGTCACCAAACATCTCACATGTTCTAACATATGTAGGTATGGAATATATGAGTAATATAGACCACACTCCTGTTCTTTTTCTTTCATAGTCATCTGTTCCTATTTTTCCTTTTTTTTTTTTTTCCTTTGAAAGACAAAAGTAAAATAGAAAGATGTCTTTACCTTCTTTACATGTTTCAACTGCACTGCAGCCTTCGTCAGAAGAGTCAGCTGATTGCTGCCAGGTGACATTTATCAGCTGATTTTCGTAGGCGGGGCCAGCTCAGCAGATCTGTCAGATCCACCGAGCCGGCCCCGCCTCCCGCCGTCAGATGGTCTCTGGAGAATGTGGTCCCAGGTGTGAGAAAGCATAAAGGCCCCCTCATCTCGGTTCATGGTGTCTTTTCCCCGCTTTCTGATCTCTATTGCCTCCTTGATCCAACGTTTGTGTCTGTTGCTCTCCGATCCAATAATTTTTGTGTTGTCCCAGTCCATGATGTGATTATTTCTTTTGCAGTGGTCCGATATAGCTGATTTTAATGTTTCTTGTTCTGCTTTTTCTTTTTGTGATCTTGTGAGTCGTCCTTGCGTTTCCTTCTCACATTCCTTTTGGTGTTCTTTTTTTCTTGTGGTGAATAATCTTCCGGTTTCTCCAATGTAGGTTTTGTTACATGATCTGCATGATATTTCATATAATACATTGCATTTATTGTCTTGTTCTATTCTGTCCTTGGGGTGTACTAATAACTGTCTTAATTTTTTGTGTGGTTTGACTGCTGTGTTTATTTTGTATTTTTTCATGATCCTTTGAATTGGTTCCGTGATCCCTCGTATGTATGGTATAGTTATGGTTTCCTTGTTTTTGATTTCAGCTTTTGTTCTGTGTCTTGTGTCCTGTTTATTTTCTTTGTTTTTGACGGCGGGAGGCGGGGCCGGCTCGGTGGATCTGACAGATCTGCTGAGCTGGCCCCGCCTACGAAAATCAGCTGATAAATGTCACCTGGCAGCAATCAGCTGACTCTTCTGATGAAGGCTGCAGTGCAGTTGAAACATGTAAAGAAGGTAAAGACATCTTTCTATTTTACTTTTGTCTTTCAAAGGAAAAAAAAAAAAAAAGGAAAAATAATTGAAAGAAGACAAAATGAACCTGTTTGACGTATCTGTTCCTATTATTTATCTTGGTATGACAGCTGTCTGTGTTTAATTCTGGGTGTCAACTCTGTTTCGCGGGTTGTCACACCTGTCAGAGGTTGTCCTAATTACTCTTCGCTCATGTCACCCACACCTGATCCTGATGTTCAATTATTCTTGTTTGCCTATTTAAGAGACGCTGCTTGGTTCACTCCTCACAGCGTCCTTCTCGTCTCTAGATGGAGTTCCCGTCTGTTTTGTGTTCTGAATCCTCTGGGTGTTCCCCATTTTCGCTGGCATTTCTAGACACCTCAGCCTCTGTGCTGTTACCATTTGAATCCTGTCTGTCTTCATAAGTTTTTGTGTTATATTTTGTGTTTTATTATTAAACCTGCAAACTCACAGCCTGCGTTTGGTGTCTTTAGTCTGCCCTTGAAAGGGCGATTTATGACACATGAGCTACACAGTACTGTTGAAGCCACAAATTTAGCTTTGCTTGGTTTTGAGTACAACCACAGACACAACAATAAGTGACAGAACTACGCAAAGACATTCTAAAATACAAAAACAAGTGGAGAAATGAACTGTCACGACTGCAATACATGTACAGTGGGGTAAAAAAGTATTTAGTCAGCCACCAATTGTGCACGTTCTCCCACTTAAAAGATGAGAGAGGTCTCCAATTTTCATCATAGGTATACCTCAACTATGAGAGACAAAATGAGAAAAAAAATCCAGAAAATCACATTGTCTGATTTTTAAAGAATTTATTTGCAAATTATGGTGAAAAATAAGTATTTGGTCAATAACAAAAGTTCATCTCAGTACTTTGTTATATATCCTTTGTTGGCAATGACAGAGGTCAAACGTTTTCTGTAAGTCTTCACAAGGTTTTCACGCACTGTTGCTGGTATTTTGGCCCATTCCTCCATGCAGATCTCCTCTAGAGCAGTGATGTTTTGGGGCTGTCGCTGGGCAACACGGACTTTCAACTCCCTCCAAAGATTTTCTATGGGGTTGAGATCTGGAGACTGGCTAGGCCACTCCGGGACCTTGAAATGCTTCTTACGAAGCCACTCCTTCATTGCCCGGGCGGTATGTTTGGGATCATTGTCATGCTGAAAGACCCAGCCACGTTTCATTTTCAATGCCCTTGCTGATGGAAGGAGGTTTTCACTCAAAATCTCACAATACATGGCCCCATTCATTCTTTCCTGTACACGGATCAGTCGTCCTGGTCCCTTTGCAGAAAAACAGCCCCAAAGCACGATGTTTCCACCCCCATGCTTCACAGTAGGTATGGTGTTCTTTCTCCTCCAAACACGACAAGTTGAGTTTTTACCAAAAAGTTCTATTTTGGTTTCATCTGACCATATGACATTCTCCCAGTCCTCTTCTGGATCATCCAAATGCTCTCTAGCAAACTTCAGACGGGCCTGGACATGTACTGGCTTAAGCAGAGGGACACGTCTGGCACTGCAGGATTTGAGTCCCTGGTAGCGTAGTGTGTTACTGATGGTAGCCTTTGTTACTTTGGTCCCAGCTCTCTGCAGGTCATTCACTAGGTCCCCCCGTGTGGTTCTGGGATTTTTGCTCACCGTTCTCGTGATAATTTTGACCCCATGGGGTGAGATCTTGCGTGGAGCCCCAGCTCGAGGGAGATTATCAGTGGTATTGTATGTCTTCCACAGTTGATTTTTTCACACCAAGCTGCTTACCTATTGCAGATTCAGTCTTCCCAGCCTGGTGCAGGTCTACAATTTTGTTTCTGGTGTCCTTTGACAGCTCTTTGGTCTTGGCCATAGTGGAGTTTGGAGTCTGACTGTTTGAGGTTGTCGACAGGTGTCTTTTACACTGATAATGAGTTCAAACAGGTGCCATTAATACAGGTAACGAGTGGAGGACAGAGGAGCCTCTTAAAGAAGAAGTTACAGGTCTGTGAGAGCCAGAAATCTTGCTTGTTTCTAGGTGACCAAATACTTATTTTCCACCATAATTTGCAAATAAATTCTTTAAAAATCAGACAATGTGATTTTCTGGGTTTTTTTTCTCATTTTTTCTCTCATAGTTGAGGTATACCTATGATGAAAATTGGAGACCTCTCTCATCTTTTAAGTGGGAGAACTTGCACAATTGGTGGCTGACTAAATACTTTTTTACCCCACTGTATGTGGGCTATACATTAAATTGAAGCGGAAAAACTGTCAAAAATGCTGTTTTAAATGACATGCTACTCCCCCACTGATGACTGCTTCAACACAACTTCCGGCCAATACCGGAAGTTGGACACATAATCGTTTCAGTGGCATTCCCGGGAATAAGGTGGATAAAGCCTGTGTTTTTTAGTGAGTGTTTTGATATCTTTTTTTGATGATCACATGATCAATAGATGCCTTTCAGAAAGGTAAAACCTATAGAAGCACAATTTTTCAGTCAATGACCCCTTTAAGTTCATTTCACAAAATAGTCCTTGCTTGACATGCTGTATCTGGCTCATAGCCAAAGAACTAAGACTGTAGAATAGTGTGCATTACATGCTGATAACAAACAAATTGATAACAACTAGTTGGGGCAAGAGCAAGTGTGACACCTACTGGCCAGGAGGTCACAATGTTGTCTCTTTCAACCATGCACTTAATTTTTTATGCAGTTACGACAAACATTTTAAGTTCTACTAATTCAGTTTAGAGTGAACTTTTGCATATAATTAATGGGAAAAAACACTGTAAAAATTGAAACTGTCATTGAAAAACACAGGCATGGAGACTAAATTTAGGCTAACAGTGACAAACACATTACAAGTCGTGTCAAAAAGAAATAGACTAATAAGATTAAGTGAATAATTGTGTTTTCTTTTTCAGTGGAGCTTTTTTCCACTGCCAATGTTTGTTCTTTCAATGCAACATTCTTTTCAGTGTCAACTTCACTCACTATATCTACTCAACACTTTTGATTTAAATTCAAATTGTATTTTTATGAATATATTATTATTATTATTATTATTATTATTATTATTATATCCTAATATATTTGGCAAGAGTAAATTCTCGTTCCTTTAGTGTCAGTGTGATTCTAAGTATTAACGTGAGACATGGAAATGAAACTGCTATATTATTTGCGCTGCGCGTTTACGTCACCGTTCACTATGGCTCCTCCTCCGTCCCCTCAGCCGAAGCTGCTGATCCCCCTTGCATCAGCTAGAGAGAGAGAGAGAGAGAGAGAGAGCATCCTCAGCTGAGCGTAGAGGCGTCAGACCGCCACCACAGCGTCTGTGTTACGCACTGTTTTCAAGGCCCCAACAACTGATCACAGCTCCAGAAACACCCAGAGGAGCAGTCGCCGAGCACGGGCGTGCGGCCATAGCAACACTCAGTAATGGAGAGCCTGCTGGATAATCCAATGAAAGCCGTTCTTTACCTGAAGGAGCTCACCACCATCGTCCAGAACCAGCAGAGCCTGATCCAGACGCAGCGCCAGCGCATCGACGAGCTCGAGCGGAAGGTGGAGGACCTGATAGGCGAGAACCGACAGTTGCGGGACCCTCACCACTACGTGCAGCAGCCCTCCCAGCACCACCACCACCACCACCACCACCACCCGACTCACCGCAGCGCCAGCCCCCAGGCACCGGCCCACCTCCACCAGCACCCGGGGAGCAACAAAGCCGCGGCTCATCTCGGCCAGCAGGCGCAGCATCAGCAGCCTCCAGCACCGCAGCAGCAGCAGCAGCAGCAGATCACCGGTCCACCGGCCCAGCCTCAGCAGCACCCGACACCTCCTGCGCCGTCCTCCCACCACCACCCGCAGCAACTGCAGCTCGTCCCCACCGCGCCGCAGTCGCCTAAAAGGAGCCAAGTGAGCCCCGACTCCGCCGAGGAGGACAAGAGGAGCCCCTGCTGCAAGTCCCTTGTTCCGCAGACTCCCACTGCTCTCTGCCGCTCAGTGGGGCTGGCCAGGAAAGCGGAGTGAGTAGCTTCCATGCTGTCAAAAATACCGTGTTTTAAGAAGATATTTGCAGGACATTTGTAAATAACCCATAGAACTATTTAGAGTTTTGTTTAAATAATAATAATAATAATAATAATAATAATAATAATAATAATAATAATAATAATAATAGCTATCTGTTTTCAGGTATGATGTCTGATGCAAATATGCCAGTCTTTTTCCATATGACCTTTATTTAAATGCCAGAAATTGCATTGTGTGTCAAAACAGGTGACATTATTTCGCCCAGTCATTATCAGACTTCGTTGCATTACTCATAAAATAAAGGTAAAATATTGTGTATAAGGCTTAGTGACCTCCATTATCCTGGTTTATACTTTTTTTTTGCAGCGTGACCTACAGACGGCCACTATTCCATCACATGCAGGATATAAAGCCATGCTAGGCAGAAAAAAACTGAGAATCTTTTTTGCTTTAAAGTGGAGCCACAGTTACAAAATTCACATTCAGCACTTATTTAGGTGACAGAGACCTTATGAACCCAGTCCTTTATTGCACATGATTTGACTGTGATTAATGCAACAGCCCTAAAATGCTGAGGCTTAATTTTCTGACAGGTAATCCAAGCTCCCCTGCATTTTCTCATTGTTCACTCTGACCGTTGCCCTGTTAAATCAAATGAATGCTTAATGGATATTGATTTTCAGGACAAAGGCTGGCACTTTAACTGTGGCTAATTCTGCACCAAGGTAGACAGTGACCACTTGGAAGGACTAATGCTGGTCATTAATATGGTGGAATAAACGGAGCTTCTTCCTTTATTACATTAAGTACTGTAGTAGTTATCAAACCTGTGGTTGAGGTCTTAGCTTGATCTGTCTTGAGTATGCTTTTTACCTGGTTGACTTGCAGGTTTCACCAGAATAAAATGCCTAAATGGGATATGAACAATCCTGACATGGTTATAAGCAAATTTCGATATGGGAAGATAGAAAAGTGATACAATATTTTTATTGCTTGTTTTGTAGTTTCAGTTTTAGATGTGTCAGATCTTTACGAAGCAGAGGTGGTGTGTTTGAGTCACAAGACTTTACCCAAGACAGACGTTCAGACTTGCCTGATGGCCACTAGCAAAAACAAATGATTTTTATTCATGAATTAAGACTTGAAACTTGAGACTCACTTGACATTTTAAACTTAACATTTGCCTGAAAGGAAACAGTTTCATTAGATGGTTTCATTTTCTTGCATTCTGAAATCCAGGCAGCGTATTGCGATGCAGCATACTAAAACATGAGGCAGCTATTATAGAGGGGCTATCCACCTTATTCCTAGGCCCCATGATGCCTTGCGTGAATTATGGGAGCGACATCTGGTACTAGTTTATAACGTATGGTTGTCACTGAAATGGGACACTTTTCCTTGTTAAAAAACAATGACTTTGGCATCAGAAATGTGGGAACACGGCCTTTTGCACCTCAAAAACAGTAATATAATGTTAACAGTTCAAAGTAGTATCACGGCAAAAATATAACAAAATAAGCCAAAGGACATGAGATATATTAACTGGATTAATGAACCAGGTGGAATCAGGTATGTCTATTAGGGTGACTGAAATCTAAAGAAAATACACAGTACAAACCCTGCTTGGTTAGCAAACTTCCTAGTAACACTGTTAGCTCACTGTTCTCTATATGACAGACAACTAGGCTGGCCAATAATAGAGCAGGTGTCAAGGATGGCGTTGAGCTGGGTTTACTGTGTTTATGACATTGTGATGTCTTCATGTGTACCATGCAGTGAATAACTGTACAGACAACGACTGTATTCTTTCATGTGATTTTAGTGCCGACTGGCAGGGAGCATTGCATGTCAAGCACATGCGTTGTTGCCAACTCCTCAGTAAGAAAAGTAGCTATTGGCTGTCCTAAATGTTGACAAAAGTTGATAAATGATGTCATAACCTAATTTGCATAATTGGTCATTTGCATGTAATTGTAATGGACGTTGTAGTAGAGAAGAATAATGTCACGGGAGAGACAAAAAGTGAGTAAAAAGCACCCTAAATATGTTTAGAACTACAGATTAACTTTCTTCTGTTGATTCTTGCAGGGTTTCCTCTGGTAACATTTCTGGGTGGTGGCCTGCCGCGGCAGAAAAGAGATATAAATTTAATAAAAATATATGAAGCAATGACTTTCCGCAAGCGTGCGCATGAACAACGTGCATGACCATCATCCGCGTGGAGTTTAGAAGTGCCTCGCCCACGCGAGCTTTCCAGTCAGTCACCAGGCAGAGTGTTGCGCTAGTGTGACTGTCTGAGAGAAACATGAGTTTATTAAAGTACTTTAAACGCGGAAAAAAATCAGAACAGGTATGTAAGCACTGGAGGCATTTATCATGGTTTCAATCCGCTGGAAACGGGAGCAATAATGGAAGAGTCGCTTAGCTAAGAGATGTGGTTAGAATTCATATGCAGCCGGCTTCATATGAAGGGAAAAGGCAAGGGGGACTGATGAATTACTGAGTATATATTTCACCAGCCGCTACAATATTAAGTTATGTTCCCTATTATGTACCTGGCAAGTTAAGATGACCGAAATTCACAAAGTCAGTGGCTTTAATCCTTCAGCAGCCTTCAGACAAACTAAACGTGCCAACATTTGGATTTCAAAATAAGGGAGGATTTTCCTGCTGTCTGGGTGGCGAGGAAATTTCTAAAAAAAACCCAACTATAAATATTAAGAAATATTACGTCAAATAGGTTCATTTTGTCTTCTTTTAATTATTTATCTTTTGTTCATATGAAAGACAAAAAATAAAATAGAAAGATGTCTTTACCTTCTTTACATGTTTCAACTGCACTGCAGCCTTCGTCAGAAGAGTCAGCTGATTGCTGCCAGGTGACCATACATACGAGGGATCACGGAACCAATTCAAAGGATCATGAAAAAATACAAAATAAACACAGCAGTCAAACCACACAAAAAATTAAGACAGTTGTTAGTACACCCCAAGGACAAAATAGAACAAGACAATAAATGCAATGTAATATATGAAATATCATGCAGATCATGCAACAAAACCTACATTGGAGAAACTGGAAGATTATTCACCGCAAGAAAAAAATAACACCAGAAGGAATGTGAGAAGGAAACACAAGGACGACTCACAAGATCACAAAAAGAAAAGGCAGAACAAGAAACATTAAAATCAGCTATATCAGATCACTGCAAAAGAAATAATCACATCATGGACTGGGACAACACAAAAATTATTGGATCGGAGAGCAACAGACACATACGCTGGATCAAGGAGGCCATAGAGATCAAGAAGCGGGGAAAAGACACCATGAACCGAGATGAGGGAGCCTTTATGCTTTCCCACACCTGGGACCACATTCTCCAGAGACCATCTGACAGCGGGAGGCGGGGCCGGCTCGGTGGATCCGACAGGTCTGCTGAGCTGGCCCCGCCTACGAAAATCAGCTGATAAATGTCACCTGGCAGCAATCAGCTGACTCTTCTGACGAAGGCTGCAGTCCAGTTGAAACATGTAAAGAAGGTAAAGACATCTTTCTATTTTATTTTTTGTCTTTCATATGAACAAAAGATAAATAATTAAGAAATATTATAACAGAAATAACGGCATCCTTGGTCATTTAAGTTAATTTATTTCATTAAATGTAATTTTATTAATATTTTTTTCTTTGAAATCACAGAGTTAAATTATTGTTCTGTTCTGACTGCAAAGTTATGGTCAAAAATGTAAGTTATTATAAGGAAAAAGTAAAAAAAAAATTACCACAGTCTGTTTCAAAATTTAAAAAAACAGTAACTTTAGTTTAAAAAACAGACAAAAATAAGCCATAAAATAATCCACAACTTTATAATAAAGTTTCAAATGTACAAAAAAAAAATCAATTTTACAAGAGGAAATTACAATTTTGAGGAAAATGGTTTCAACTTTAGATAGATTTACAGAGAAAAGTAGAAAACTGTAATAAATTTTGGAGAAAAACCTCAAACCTTCAAGACTGAAGTGATTACTCAAGTTTTTAAATCTGTGCTCTTTGCACGCTTGACTCAACTAGAAATTTTTGGTTGTCTGCATTTAATTATTAATTTCAAAGCACTGCTTTTACATGAGTAGAATTTCTGGTTACTATACCCACCTGATGCATTACTATTATGAATGTTTCTTTCCCCTTCCTACTCTCTCAATGAAAAAAAAAGAAACACTAGAATAAAAATACAAAAAAATACACATTTTTGTTATTTATGTAAACCATGACAAAAAAAAAATCCTGCAGGACAAAACATGACACTTAATATTTTCTAACCTGTTTGTATACCACCATAGTGGCATAGTCTGCCACTGCCAGTCAGTCACATCAGCAGCACTCAGCTCATGTTTCTTTACTGTACAAGCACTGCAACAAACATAAAAAGTGAACATGAGTTTGGACTCGGAGGAAACAAAAAGAAAAGAGTCCAGCAGCACTGACACAGACGCTGGTAAGAAAACAAAGCAATCCTGCCAGCGCGGTTACAGCAGCTTTATCGCCCTGCCTTGGCATTATACCGTTCCGCGTACATTTAAGGGATGGCTTCCACCTGTTGCTGGGAAGAAGGCTAAAGCACTTTCCTGCTGCTGCAGCATTCAATTGGTATCAGACATTGCAGTTCTGAAAAAAACTATTAATTTATTGTAACTGCAACACTGCTGTTGCTCGAGGCTACCGTGTGACTGACCGAGACTGCCTGTGATTGCTGTGGGATGGGAAGGGGACAGGAGAGCCTCACGGTACCACCCACTGCTTGTTGAGGATGATAACTGCAGAGCAATTGCACACTTTCACGTCAGTGTCCAAAACACCAGAAAAGTCTTTGATAACACCAGGAAAAGTCGTTAGATTTGTCGCTAGTCGCTTTTGACAAAAAAAAGTAATCGAGGGGGGCTGAAAAGTCGTCAGATTTAGTGACAAAATCACCAAGTTGGCAACACTGAGCACGCGTTACATACTGCTTTATTACTGGCTGCCCTCTCCAGTTACCAGAGGGTGGCACAGATGTGTAGATCTGCTTGTCGGCATTACATCACTCCTTTTTTTAAACAAGTTCCACAAAAAAAAATACATTTGTGATACTGAATTTAACAACGATGACTTAGGCTGTAAACTTTGGCATGTAACAATCATTGAACTGCTTTTGAAACAAAATAGGGATTGTACTCTAACAACCAAAACTGTTATCTGTTTTATGCCTTCCGTTGTTATTAGTATTCTTTTGCCGTATGTAACAATCTAAATAACACTGCATATATTGTAACTTTACTTGGACTATAGAAACAACTTGAAGAGTAGAACAGTCCGTGAAATTTGCAACTCTCTTTAATGCCATATTCTGTAACAAACCATGCTGGTCGTTAAGATCATTCGTACTCAAGAAGATAGGAAGGAGTCGTCTGTTGTGTCGTGTAGGATATCTTGGAGGTGGATTACCAACAGCAGTCTCCTCACTGTCATCATCTGACTCTGTTGAGACACCTTGCGGTTCTGCAGTGATCTTCTTGAAGAAAGATGAATTTCTAGTGATCGAGTGTCCATCCTTAGTTGCTGTGACCATGGAGCCTTTGACCTGTGATACAGTGTATGGTTTGCTGCTGTAGGTTGTGCTGAGTTTGTTGTGTTTTGGTTGGCAGTGGAGCACATTGTCTACTGGTGCAAGAGTGCTCGGTGTCACATGGCAACGTGCATCTGCATACACTTTCATCTTGGCCTTGGCTTCTCTATCCTTGGCCCTGACTGTGTGATCTACACTGTTAGAAGAAGTGATGCTGACTGTGGGAATCTTGGTATTGATTTTTCGCTGGAACAGGAGCTCTGCTGGTGAAGCTTCTGTGGTGCTGTTTGGTGTAGATTGATATTTACGGAGGAAGATGTTGAAATACTGTTTTCATGGCATGCTTTGCATTGCCGCAACACGAGTGGTTTTGCCTAAAGTGTGCATGAATCTTTCCGCAGTAGCATTAGCTTGAGGCCATTGGGGAGTGATCTTGCGATGGTGAAATCAAAGATATGTTGCGAACTGGGCAAAACAATCACTGTTGAAAGGAAGGCCTTTGCTTGTCTTAAACACTCTGGGGATTCCAAACATTGAAAATATTTTGTCTATGATAGGTATGATTGTGTTAGCTGAGATTGACTTGACGATCTCAACAACTAGATAATGTGAGTAGTTATCTACTATGACAAGTAGGTATTCTTTAGTAGGAAGAAGCTCGTAGAAGTCTGCACTCACACTGTGCCAGGGGGTTTCTGGTAGTACTGACATTTGTAGTGGTTCTGTGTGATAGGTATGTTTGCTTGACATGCTATGCAGTTTCCTACTGTGGTCTCTGTCAGCTGACCCATGTTTGGAAACCATAGCTTTGTCCTGAGAAGTGTTTTTGTCTTCATTATGCCCTGGTGTCCTTCATGTTCAAGCTGTAGTACTTTGTTTTGTAGGGCTGAGGGGTGTGACAATTGTTGTGTTTCTCCATATGATGTCATCGGATGCTGACACTATCAGTTTGCTGCTTATGTTTTTGAACTGTTTCAAGATGGTGGCATGTTGACTGTCGTTGGTCACCTTGTGCCCTGAAACACCTCTGCAGCTGAAGAGATACCAAAGTTCAAGGTGTGTAGTGAATGTGGTTATTTACCTGTTGTCAGGATGGAGCTCCAGCTGATGGTATCCTGCTGTTAGATCTAACTTTGAGAATACAGTGGCACCATTAAGTTCGTGGATGACGTTGTCTGTGGTTGGGGTGATGTGACGTTCACGTTGTGTGGCAGTGTTCGCCTGTCTCATGTCAACACAAATTCTTACTTTATCTGAGTCTTTTGGTTTTGGGGTGTGACGATGGGGGAGAGCCATGGTGTAGGACCTGACACTGTCTCAATTATGTCATCTGCTTCTAGTATTTGTAATAATAATAATAATAATAATAATACATTTTATTTGAGGCGCCTTTCAAGACACTCAAGGACGCCGTACAATAAAAACAAAGAATAAAACATTAAAAAACACATCACAAGTACAGAAAATCACAGAGAATAAGCCTTAGTAAACAAAAAAGTCTTGAGATGAGATTTGAAGGTGGAGAGTGAATTTAAATTCCTTTGTAGTTCGTCTTACACTTTCTACCGAATGTGGAATGGCACTCACCTGTGAGATTGGCATGTGGGTTGAACATTGGGGTCGATGTAGAGCTTGACTTGAAAGTTTTTCAGCTTGCCAATTCCATTGAACAGCTCTGGATAGCTTTCAACGAGTTTGCCTGCAACTGTTTGGGTGGTTGATGGGCTTGATAGTGTGGTTGTGATTTTGATGAGTCCCAGCTTTGTTGATGTATCATAGCTAGGGCTGAAATGTCAACATTGTTGATAACGACAATAAAAATTTGTAGACAAAGATTTGTATTGTCCACAAATCGTTTAATTATAAAGTTTATATGCATGCCACGGAAATGTTCAGTTGTAACTGCAATGCACAACCAAAACTGCTGCGGGCAGTAGCGTCTCTGTTGTCTGGCATGCGTGAACAATTTCCAGCGAAGAAGAAGAGGAGCACAGCATGGCGAAGTGCAAGGATAAACACGTAGAAGCGGCACTAAAAAAAAAAAGCAGACCCAAGCTTTCTGTAGCATGGGAACATTTCACTGAAAAAAAAAACAAGTAAAATGCAGACTTTGCAAGGCAGACCTTTCCTATCATGGCAGCACTACAGTGATGCATGAGCATCTGAAACAAAGGCACTCGGGAGCCGCAACATTAACGGCTGCTTCTGCTTGATAAGTTTTAAGATAAGATAAGATAAGTCTTTATTAGTCCCACAATGGGGAAATTCCAGGATTACAGCAGCAAAGGGACAGCAGCACTCAGAGCAATAGTCAGTAAGATAATAAGAACTGGTCAGCCAAAGCAGCAGATGAATATACATATGTACACAGATATATACACAGTGTAGGAGCATTGCAGCTAGATGGAACAAACAGCATTTCGGTTTGTTACATTACCCAGCAGAATATGAATATGTACCCAGACATTATATTTCGCATTTGAATCAACAGTGTGTTGTCACCCTCAGTAATGATTGTTATTGTCCTAGTTGTGTATTGGAGGGGACGATCTCTATTGTGCAAAGTTGTTACATTTAGTGCATTTAATACAACCTCTACGAGCAGCCCTGGTTAGGTTATAAAGTCTGACAGCCTAAGGTAGGAAGGCCCTGCGGGACCTTTCTGTTGTGCACTTAGGATGGCACAGCCTACCGCTAAATGAGCTCCTCAGTGCGTTCAGTGTGTCCTGCATGGCGTGGGACTCGGACTCCAGCAGAGATGACAGCTTAGCCACGGTCATCCTCTCTCCTATCTCCTCCACTGGGTCGAGGCATCACCCCAGTACAAAGCTAGCTTTTTTGATCAGCCTGTTCAGTCTCTTCCTGTCGGCTGCCGTGAGACCACTGCTCCAGCAGACCACTCCAAATGGGATGGCTGATGCCACCACCGAATTGTAGAAGGTCTTCAGGAGTGCCCCTTGCACTCCAAAAGACTTGAGTCTCCTCAAGAGAAACAACCTGCGCTGGCCCTTCTTGTAGAGCGCGTTGGTGTTGTGTGACCAGTCCAGTTTATTCTTCAGGTGAACACCCAGGTACCTGTAAGATATCCCCATCTCAGTGTCTGTTCCCTGGATGTTTACTGGTGCTGTTGGGGAAGGGGGGGGGGGGGTCCTTGCCTGCGGCAGTCCATCAGCAGTTCCTTGGTTTTCCTCGCATTGATCTGGAGGCAGTTCCATAGGCACCAGTCCACGAAGTCCTGGATAAGTCCTCTGTACTCCACATCATCCCCATCACAGATGAGGCCGACAATCACAGAGTCGTCAGAGAACTTCTGTAGATGGCAGTGTGGTGTGTTGTGTGAAAAGTCAGCAGTGTAGAGGGTGAACAGGAAGGGAGCCAGAACTGTTTCCTGGGGCCCCTGTACTGCAGATGATAGTGTCAGATACACAGTCCTGGGTTCTCACAAACTGTGGCCGGTTTGTGAGGTAGTCCAGGATCCACGATGACAGGTGCTGTTCCACCCCTGCGCACAGCAGTTTGTCCCTCAGGATCCCTGGTTGGATGGTGTTGAAAGCACTGGAGAAATCAAAGAACATGATCCTCACAGTGCTCCCAGGCTTCTCCAGGTGGGACAGGGAACGATGTAGGAGGAAGATCACTGCATCCTCCACCCCGATGCCATGCTGGTAGGCAAACTGGAGTGGATCCATTGCTGGTCCCACCAGAGGGTGGAGGTGGGCAAGGAGCAGCCTCCCCAGGGTCTTCATTAGGTGTGATGTGAGGGCCACTGGTCTGTAGCTGTTCAGGTCCTTGGGGTGAGGGGTCTTCGGTACGGGTACCACACAGGATGATTTCCACAGCTGTGGTACACTCCCCAGCTTCAGGCTCAGACTGAAGATATGCTCCACAATCCCGCACAGCTGGTCTGCGGAGGACATGAGGAGCCTCGAGCCAATGCCGTCCGGACTTGCAGCCTTGCTTGCCTTGATCTTCTTCAGCTCAGCTCTCACCTGGGTTTTAGTGAGAGTCAGGTTGGGGCAGCGGGGCTGTGTGCTGGGAAGGGGGGGTGTTGGGTCTGTGGGTCTTTATTTGTTTAGCAAGTAAAGAAAGTTAGCGCCACTTATTTTCATTGGCCAACTGTTTCAAGCTTTAGAAAAATGACAATACTGTTAATATGTGCTGTTTATGTTAGCTTACCTGTTTGACAATAAGCTCTCTGGTTGCTGAGGGCTGATCTGTCATGGCTAATGTGTTGAATGCAGTAAATGACTGAATTACAGGAGTCGCTATCTCTTTTTCATCTTCGTTAATATTAACCCTCATTCTGAATATTAGTGCATCTGGGTTAATTAGAATATCCCAGTTTGTAATTTAATAAATAAAAACCTACAACCGTAATCATCAAAATTAAATCAAAGGGTTTGAAATATCACAACCTTCAAGAGGAATTTCATTCCTCTTGTCTGACTGCTTTAACAGCTTTAACTGTCCAAACTGCCTATTGTGTGTTATTAGTACTCATTAGTTTTAGTATTTAGTATCAGGGTGTGCTTAAGGAGTCCTAATTGCCTAACTGTGTGTTGGTGTGTGTGTTATTAGCATCCTTTAGTATTAGGATTGAGTTACTGTGTTAGTGTGTCATGACCTTATTAGAATTGTTTTTTCTGTACCTATTACCTTGGCATTCGTTCGGAGAGCAAAGTAAGAATTTCATTGCTCAGGAGATGTAGCATTTTTTAACTGTGCACATGATAATAAAGCCTTTGAATCTTGAATCTTAAGTGCAGTGAATACTGAATATGGAGGTTTACCTTTCTGAATTATATTGTTAAAAAATGCACTTATAGAAAACTTCCACCTAATGTTCGTTTGTGGGTTGGAGCAGATCAGTGATTCAGTTGTAAGACATTTAATCACTTGTTTCATTACCATTAGGTATTATGCTGTCTGTGATAAACTGATATATAACCTTAAACTTGTGATAGTTAATACAGCTTTTTAGTTTTTTGTATTTAGCTCTGAAAACTGCTTATAAAATGTTATATCAAAGCAGAGACTGACAACAAAGTGATTTTCACAGGTGTGCAGTCTTACACAGCGGGTGAGGTAAAATATGCACTAGAGCCCCAACAGGAAGCAGAGATAGTGTACATAAGAGAAATAATCGCAATTAGTTGACTAATTGAAAAAAATAGTCGAAAGATTAGTCGACTACCAAAATAATTGTTAGTTGCAATCCTAATCATAGCCTGGTATGGCAAAACTGTCCCCTTGAATCACATGAAATGTGCCATTTGTCTGTTTGTTTCCTTTAGTCACATTTCCCTTGAATGCACCAACAACAGGTAGTGAAATTTTGGATTGATATGGATACATTTTTGTCAAGGTGGGCTCTAGCTGAGGAGATGGTTTCAGGTTTTTGAATGTGACTTCATTTATGATATTCGCTGTGGCCCCTGAGTCTATTAAAACTGGCACACTGAAGTTGATTATTTTCATGTCAGTCTGTGGCAGTGGTGTGACATCTACATGTACTGCAAACACTTAGGCATTGTCACTGCTGGAGGATGCAGGTCTCTTGGTTTCACTCGGTGTGATGCTAGTCACGTGGTGTGCTTTCTGATGTCTTTTATTTTGTTTGTTGCCCTCTTTATGTTTGGGGTCGTTAGTTTTGAGTTTTGACCGGCACTGTCTTGCAAAGTGATTCCACTTACAGGTACATTTCAAAAAATTAGAATATCATGAAAAAATTCAATATTTCTGTCACTCATTTCAGAAAGTGAAACCCATATAGAGTCATTACACAGAGAGTAAAATATTCCAAGTGTTTATTTATTTTAATTTTGATGATTATGGCTTACAGCCCATGAAAACCCCAAATTCAGTTTCTCAAAAAATAGAATATTACATAAAATTAATTTTTAAAAATAGTTTTTTAATAGAAATGTTATCAGACTGAAAATTATGTCCATGTACACACTCAATACTTGGTCGGGGCTCCATTTGGAATAATTACTGTATCAATGTGGCATGGCATGGAGGTGGCGCTGCTGAGGTGTCATGGAGGTCCAGGTTGCTTTGATAGTGACCTTCAGCTTGTCTGCATTGTTGGGTCTGGTGTCTGTCATCTTCCTCTTGACAATACTCCATCAAATCTCTATGGGGTTTAGGTCAGGAGAGTTTGCTAGCCAATCAAACACAGTGATGCCATGGTTATTAAACCAGGTTTTGATACTTTTGGCAGTGTTTGTGTGTGTGTGTGTGGGGGGGGGGGGGGTGCCAAGTCCTGCTGGAAAATGAAATCAGCTTCTCCATGAAGCTTGTCAGCAGAGGGAAGCATAAAGTGTTGTAAAATTTCCTGGTAGATGACTGCGGTGACTTTGGTCTTGATAAAACACAGTGGACCAATACCAGAAGATGACATGGTTCCTCAAATCATCACTGACTGTAGAAACTTCACATTAAACCTCAAGCAACTTAGATTCTGTGCCTCTAAACTCTTTCTCCAGATTATGGGACTTTGATTACCTCCGCCAAAGGGGGAGGTTATGTGATCATCGGCATTGGTTTGACGGTTTGTTTGTCTGTTTGTCTGTTTGTTTGTCTGTTAGCAAGATAACTCAATAAGTTATGGACGGATTTTCATGAAATTTTCACACATTGTCACAAATGGGGTATCCTACAGATGATTAGATTTTGGTGGTGATCCAGATCACCGTCCACAACAAAACCGCCATTACGCAAAATGCCATTTTCGTGAATAACTACTAAACCACTAGTCCTATCATTGTCAATCCAATTGTTGTGAATCCAATTGCTAGTCATATGTTTTCACGGTCAAGGAATCTGAAAACGTACACACAAACACTGTATGGGGGGAACTGTGGCGCTAAACCGCCATTACGGAAAATACCATTTTCGTCAATAACAGCTGAACCACTAATCCTATCATTGTGAATCCAATTGCTAGTCATATGTTTTCATGGTCAAGGAATCTGAAAACGTACACACAAACACTGTATAGGGGGAACTGTGGCCGCCATTACGGAAAATGCCATTTTCGTGAATAACTACTGAACCACTAATCGTATCATTGTCAATCCAATTGCTAGTCATATGTTTTCATGGTCAAGGAATTCAATTCAATTCAATTCAACTTTTTTTATATAGCGCCATTTCACAACAACAGTCATCTCATAGCACTATCAACTGT
Source organism: Pholidichthys leucotaenia (assembly GCA_020510985.1). Classification (NCBI taxonomy): domain Eukaryota; kingdom Metazoa; phylum Chordata; class Actinopteri; order Cichliformes; family Pholidichthyidae; genus Pholidichthys; species Pholidichthys leucotaenia. The sequence goes on from CM035845.1 coordinate 129,709,974, forward strand.
AGGGGGGACCCCCACAGTTGCAGAAAGACCCCAGCAATCAGGCGATCCCCTGTGAGCAAGCACTTGGCGACGGTGGAGAGGAAAAACTCCCTTTTAACAGGAAGAAACCTCCAGCAGAACCAGGCTCAGGGAGGGGCAGTCATCTGCTGCGACTGGCTGGGGGGTGAGGGGATAGAGAAGAAGAAAACAACAGACATGTAGAGAGCAAACAGCACGATGGGGACTCAATCTATGGGAGAGAACAAACAAATGTTAATGACCAGCAAAAAAAAAAATATTTCATAGAGAGTGAGGAAAGGAGTGAGGCCCAGTGCATTATTGGAGGTCCCCCGGCTGACTAAACCTATTAGCAGCATAACTGAGGGAGGGTTCAGAAACACATGATCCCTCCCTAATTGTAGACTACATCAAAAAGGTAGGTTTTAGCCCTATTCTTAAAAACAGAGATCGAGTCTGACTCCCGAATCCAGATTGGCAGCTGGTTCCACAGGAGAGGAGCTTGATAACTGAAGGCTCTGCCTCCCATTGTACTTTTGGAGATTCTAGGTATTACAAGTAATCCTGCATTTTGGGAGCGTAGTGCTCTGTTAGGATGATACGGTAGTATCAGATCTTTTAAATAAAAAGGAGCCTGATTGTTTAGAGCTTTGTAAGTAAGAAGAAGGATTTTAAACTTAATTCTAAACTCTATGGGAAGCCAATGAAGGGAGGCCAGAACTGGAGAGATATGATCTCTCTTTCTAGTACCTGTTAAAACTCTTGCTGCAGCATTTTGGATCAGCTGAAGACTTTTTAAAGATGTTTTAGGACAGCCTGATAATAAAGAATTACAATAATCTAATCTCGAGCTAACAAAAGCGTGGATCAGCTTCTCAGCATCACTCTGAGACAAGATGCTCCTAATCTTGGCAATATTACGCAAATGATAGAAGGCAGTCTTAGAAACAAATTTAATATGTGAATTGAAGGACAAATCCTGATCAAAAATAACTCCAAGATTCCTCACAGAGCTATTAAGAGAAAGAGTAACTGCATCCAAACTGAAAGTTTGATTTGGAAAGGAATTTACTTCAGTCTTATCTGAATTTAATAGCAGGAAATTACAAGTCATCCAAGCTTTGATTTCCTTAAGACAGGCTTCTAACTTGGCTAATTGATTAGTATCATCTGGCTTCATTGACAGGTATAATTGTGTGTCATCTGCATAACAATGAAAATGTATACAGTGCTTTCTAATAATGTTGCCTAACAGAAGCATATATAAACTAAAAAGAGTAGGGCCTAGCACAGATCCCTGTGGAACTCCATGACTAAGCTTTGAGCTGAAAGAAAACTCATCATTTACATGAACAAACTGGAACCTATCAGATAAATAAGATCTAAACCACTGCAACGAAGTTCCATTAAGTCCAACATAGTGTTCTAATCTATCAAGTAGAATATTATGATCAATAGTATCAAAAACTGCACTAAGATCTAAAAGGACAAGTACAGAAACTAGTCCATTATCAAATGCAATGAGGAGGTCGTTAGTGACCTTCGCTAAGGCTGTTTCAGTACTATGATGGATTCTAAACCCAGATTGAAACTCTTCAAGTAAACCATTTCCCTGCAGGTGGTCAAATAATTGCGTAGCAACAACTCTTTCTAAGATTTTTGAAATGAAAGGGAGATTAGAGATTGGTCTATAGTTAGCTAAAGCTCCTGGATCTAGCGTTGGCTTTTTGAGTAAGGGTTTAATTACAGCCGTTTTAAAAGCCTGCGGTACATGGCCTAAAGTTAATGAAGAATTGATTATATGAAGAATAAAGCTACCAATAAGTGGGAAGACTTCTTTAAATAACCTGGTAGGAATAGGGTCTAAAAGACAAGTTGAAGGTTTGGATGAGGAAACTATTTTGTCTAACTCACAAAGGTCGATTGGAGTAAACTCATCAAGACAGACATCAATTTTTTTTTTTTTTTTTTTTTTTTTTTTTTTTTTTTTTTTTTTTTTTTTTTGTTACTTATTTGTACCCGTAGGTAGACTTGGTTTGCAGTCTGGTGACAAGCCACCGGCTGCTGGTCGCTGCGTGCGCGAGCGCCCTAAACCTACATGTTTTTGGTATGCGGGAGGAAACCGGAGAAATCCCGGAGTAAACCCACGCAACACGGGGAGAACATGCAAACTCCACACAGCTCACTGTTGGTCGGGGGCTGGGATCGAACCCACGACCTCATGATCCCCGCGATCCCCCGGCCAAGGGTAAAACTGTGCTGCCACAGTGCTAAACCACTGCGCCACCGTGCAGCCCAATAAGGTCAATAGAAGGAGTTGTAGTAGTTACAGTATTTAAGTTAACTGTGGGAAGAATCTGATTGATTTTATCTCTGATGGATGAAATTTTATTATTGAAAAAGTTCATAAAGTCCTGACTAGTAAGCTCTAAGGGGATGCTAGGATTGACAGAGTCCTGACTCTTTGTCAACCTGGCTACAGTACTGAAAAGAAACCTGGGATTATTCTTGTTCTCTTCTATTAATGCAGAGTAATAACTCGTTCTAGCTTTTCTAAGAGATTTTTTATAAATTAAAAGATGATTTCTCCAAGCTAAATAGATTTCATCTAAATTAGTAGAGCGCCATTTTCTTTCTAATTGACGAGTCTTCTGTTTTAAGCTACGAGTTTCTGCGTTGAACCAAGGAGTTAGAAATCTCTGATTAGACTTTTTCTTTTTTAAGGGGGCCACCAAGTCTAGAGCCTGATGCAGAGAAGCTGAAACACTATCCACCATGTTATCAATTACAGAAGGAGCAGGCTGTCTATAGCTTATTTCCGTTGTGTTGACACATGGCATAGAGGAAACAATCTGCATAAATTTGGAAACAGCATCATCTGAGAGGCATCTACTGTGATAATATTTTTCTTTAGGAGCCAAATAGTCAGAAATAGTAAAATCAAAGGTTAACAGACAATGGTCTGACAGTACAGGGTTATGAGGAGACACTACAAGATTTTCTATTTCTATGCCATATGTCAGAACAAGGTCCAATGTATGGTGGAGGTAATGAGTAGAATTTCCTACTTTCTGAGAAAACCCAATCAAGTCTAATATTGAATTAAAAGCCACATTAAGGCAGTCACTATCTACATCCACATGTATATTAAAGTCCCCTACTATAATTATTCTATCAGATTTCAGCACTAAATCAGCTAAGAAATCAGCAAATTCGGATAAAAATTCTGAGTAGGTTGATGGGGGACGATAAACTATGGCAAATAAAATTGGGTTTAACCTAAAATTGCTAAAGTGCCCAATACTGAGGACCAGGCCCTCAAAGGAATTATAACATGTTTTTTGCTTTACATTAACTAGTAATTTGGAATGGTAAATTGTTGCTACTCCTCCTCCACGACCAGAACTTCTGGGATTTTGACAGTTTAAATAACCAGAGGGAGTTGATTCATTTAAACCAACATAATCCTCTTGTCCTAACCAAGTCTCTGTAAGGGAAATTAAATCAATCTGATGATCAATTAACAGATCATGGACTAACAGAGACTTGGGAGTTAGAGACCTAATATTTAATAAACCACATTTAATTTTTAAATTATGAGGAGGAACAGAGGCCAAATCATTCAATTTAGAGGCTTTATGTTTAATTTGAGTTTTACCAATATTTTGCTTTATCACTTTGGGATGCTTATACATTATATTTTTATTCACTTTGGAGGGAGCAGACAACGATTCTCTGATGGGGAAGACAGGGGCTAAGCTGAGGGGTGGCGGATGAAGAGGAGCTGCAGAGAGGCGTGTAAGACTGCGACTCTGCTTCCTGGTCCCAACTCTGAGTAGTCATGGTTTTGGAAATTTGGATAAAAAAGATGCCAGATTGTTAGATAAATGAGAAGCACCATCCAAAGTGGGATGAATGCTGTCTCGTCTCATAAGACCAGGTTTTCCCCAAAAAGAGCTCCAATTGTCAATGTAGCCCACGTCATTTTTAGGACACCACACAGACAGCCAGCGGTTCAAGGATGACGAGCGACTAAACATGTCATCACTGGTCAGATTGGGGAGGGGCCCAGAGAATACTACAGTGGCAGACATCGTTTTTGCAAACTCACACACCGATTCTATATTAAGTTTCGTGACTTCCGACTGCCGGAGACGGATGTCATTAATGCCGGCGTGAATAACAATTGTGGAGTATTTACAGTTACTTTTAGCCAGCATTTTCAAATTTGACTCGATGTCGCCTGCTCTGGCCCCAGGAATACATTGGACTATGGCCGCTGGAGTCTCTAGGTTCACGTTTCTGACTACAGAGTCGCCAATGATCAGAGTTTTTTCCTCAGCGGGTGTGTCGCTGAGCGGGGAAAAACGATTAGAAACGTGAACAGGTTGGTGGTGAACCGGGGCTTTGCGACTAGGCTTCCTTCTCACCGTCACCCACCCAGTCTCCTCGCTGCTGAGGAGAGCCGGGGAACCGCTGACAGGGGGGCCTAAGCTAGCTAGCTCCGCTGCAGCTAATGGGCGTCCGTCGAGATTAACTGGCGCAGACGGTGTTTCAATGCAGCGGAGCCGGGATTCCAAATCAGACAACCTCGCCTCGAGCGCCTCAAAAAGACAACATTTATTACATTTACCGTTATCACTAAAAGAGGCAGAGGTGTAGCTAAACATCTGACAGAGAGAGCACACCAGAGGAGGAGAGGAAAGACAGGTAGTAGCCATAGCTAGTGGCTAGCAAGTGGCTGGAGAGCTGGAGAGCAAACCACACAGGCAGACAGCAAAACAGGAAGTGACGATACGTTACCACAAGGAAGTGACGATCCCCACTACTGTCTCTTCCAAACAAGAGAGAACTAGTCAAAGTCCTGACCTGACCTGAAACACTGAAATGACTGAAAACGTACTGAAAACGTACGGAAACAGAAAACGTACACACAAACACTGTATGGGGGGAACTGTGGCCGCCATTATGGAAAATGCCATTTTCGGGAAGAACTACTCAATCACTAATCCTATCATTGTCAATCCAATTGCTAGTCATATGTTTTAATGGTCAAGAAATCTCAAAACGTACACACACACACACTGTATGGGAGGAACTGTGGCTGCCATTATGGAAAATGCCATTTTTGTGAATAACAACTGAACCACTGCTTGTCATATGTTTTCATGATCAAGCAATCTGAAGACTGTATGGGGGGAACTGTGGCGCTTGGCGGAGGTCTGCGCTCTCCGAGTGCTTTTCTAGTTTCCAAATGAAATGCAAAATGTACTTTTATCTGAAGAGAGGTCATCTGCTGGTGTCGGTCCACTGTGTTTTATCAAGACCAAAGTCACCGCAGTCGTCTACCACTAAATGTTACAGCACTTAATGCTTCCCTGTGCTGGCAAGTTTTATGGAGAACCTGATTTCATTTTCCAGCAGGACTTGGCACCCCCCCCCCCCCCACTGCCAAAAGTATCAAAACCTGGTTTAATAACCATGGCATCACTGTGTTTGATTGGCCAGCAAACTCTCCTGACCTAAACCCCATGGAGAATCTATGGAGTATTGTCAAGAGGAAGATGAGAGACACCAGACCCAGCAATGCAGATGAGCTGAAGGTCACTATCAAAGCAAACTGGACATTCATAACACCTAAGCGGTGCCACAGGCTGATCACCTCCATGCCACGCCACATTGATACTGGTATGGGGGACCCATGCTGTGGTATTCATCTAAGACTGGAAGGAAGGGAGGTGCAGTCATTTCCTCTGATGGAAGAGCATGGGGATTAAGGGGCTGTGGGACAAAAGGGATTGTGATGCGAGAATGAATTGCGATGCAGGACCTCAGGCAGCAGGGGCATGTGAGTGTGGTAATATAAAAGAGAGCCCCTGCTACAGAATGTTAATGTTTTCTGATTCTGAGAGATGTGAGAGAGGGAATAAAGTTCATCTGCTCTGAATGCTTGGCCTGGTCATTCCTTTCTCCACACTGTAATTAATCCAAAAGGAGCCCCAACCAAGTATTGAGTGTGTACATGGACATAATTTTCAGTCTGCCAACATTTCTGTTAAAAAACAATTTTTTTAAAATTAATTTTATGTAATATTCTAATTTTTTTGAGAAACTGAATTTGGGGTTTTCATGGGCTGTAAGCCTTAATCATCAAAATTAAAATAAATAAACACTTGAAATATATCACTCTCTGTGCAATGAATCTATATAATATATGGGTTTCCCTTTCTGAAATGAGTGACCAAAAATACTGAACTTTTTCATGATATTCTAATTTTTTGAGATGTACCTGTATTACACACTCTGCACTGCTTGCCTCTGGCAGGACAGTCCTCTTCATGTGGGGTATTTGCCTCTGCAGTTCCTGCACTGGTTATTTGATTTACCTCTAGTTGGGGGAGCATTTCCACCTGTTTGCTTTGATTGTGCCTTCTGCTGTATTGCATTCATTGTAGCAGCTGCACCTTGTTCTATGCCAGCAGCTTGCATTTCAGACAATTCAAGAGTTCTCCCGTGATCTAAGAGTCCACTTAGTGTCATATCCGCAGAAACAGCGCGGATGTTGGGCTGGAGTCCTTCTATCTGTTGTCATGGGGAATGTACGATCGCTACTCAATAAGACAGACTAGTTAGCGGCCATGTCCCGTTACGAGAGCACTTTCAGAGAGATTAGCATGACGTTGTTTACTGAGACATGGCTAACAGAACTAGCAACAGATGCTAACATCGAACTGGAGGGTTTCCATGTAATACGGGCAGACCGGACACCAGACAGTGGGAAGACAAGGGGTGGAGGGGCGATAATGTATGTGAACAACAGATGGTGTAATCCTGGGCACATCACAGTTAAAGAGCAACACTGCAGCAAAGACATTGAGTTGCTAGCTGTTAGCATGCGGCCTGTACACCTCCCTAAGGAATACTCACACGTGGTCTGCATTGTTATTTATGCAAATCCATCTGTGAACGCTGGGGCAGCGCGTGACATCATCCACTGAGTTACTTGCAGGCTTCTGACAGAACACCCAGATGCTCTCCTCCTCATCTTCGGTGATTTTAACCATACTTCACTGTCCTCCATTCTGCCCACGTTCACCCAGTATGTCACGTGCCACACCAGAGACAATAAAACACTGGACTTATTCTATGCAAATACTAAGGAGGCGTACACCTCATCGCCACTCCCCCCGCTCGGGAGATCGGATCACAACTTGGTTCACCTCCTGCCTGTGTACAAACCCCTAGTACACAGACAACCTCCAGTTACACGCACAGTGAAAGTATGGTCTGAGGAGGCAATGGACGCTCTAAAGGACTGTTTTGAAATCACTGCATGGGAGCAGCTCTGCGATCCACATGGTGAGGACATCGACAGCCTCACGCACACCATTACAGACTACATCAACTTCTGTGCGGACAACCACCAAGACCATACGGTGTTGCTCAAATAACAAACCCTGGATCAACGCCAGGATAAAGTCCCTATTGAAAGAAAAGAAAAGGATCTTCAGGTCGGGAAACAGGGAGAAGCTGAAGTTCGTACAGAGGGAGCTAAGGAGGAAGATCAGGGAAGGTAAGGACAGCTACAGGAAGAAGATGGAGGACAAGCTGCAACAAAGTGACATCGGCGGGGTCTGGAGAAGCCTCAAACCATCTCTGGGCTCCAGAATACCTCCTCCTAGGCCATGGGGGCAGGGAGTGGGTGAACAACCTGAACCTGTTTTTTTTTAACAGGTTTGACCAACTGTCCTCCCTCCGCCTGCCCACCAACCACCGTTGCCTCTACCGTCATCTAGTCCCACTGTCCACCCCCCACCCCCACTAACACCCCCTCACTCCCAGCTCACAGCTCCCCTGCCCCAACCTGACCCTCACTAAAACCCAGGTGAGGGCGGAGCTGAGGAAGAGCAAGGCGAGGAGGTCTGGATTGCATCAGCGCAAAGCTCCTCAAGTCCTCCGCAGACCAGCTGTGTGGGATTGTGGAGCACATCTTCAACCTGAGCCTGAAGCTGGGGAGGGTACCACAGTTGTGGAAAACATCTTGTGTGGTACCCATACCAAAGACTTCCCACCCCAGAGACCTGAACAGCTACAGACCAGTGGCCCTGACGTCTCACCTGATGAAGACCCTGGAGAGACTACTCCTTGCTCACCTCCGCCCCCTGGTGGGATCAGCAATGGATCCACTCCTGTTCGCCTACCAGCATGGCATCGGGGTGGAGGATGCAGTGATCTTCCTCCTTCACCGTTCTCTGTTCCACCTTGAGAAGCCTGGGAACACAGTGAAGATCATGTTCTTTGACTTCTCCAGTGTTTTCAGCACCATCCAACCGATGATCCTGAAGGACAAGCTGCTGTGCGCAGGGGTGGACCAGCACCTGTCATCGTGGATCCTGGACTACCTCACAAACCGGCCACAGTTTGTGAGAACCCAGGATTGTATGTCCGACATGATCATCGGCAGCACGGGGACCCCCCAGGGAACGGTTCTGGCTCCCTTCCTGTTCACCCTTGATACTGCGGACTTCTCATCCAACACAACACACTGCCATCTACAGAAGTTCTCTGACGACTCTGCGATTGTCGGCCTCATCTCCAACGGAGATGAAGCTGAGTACAGAGGACTTATCCAGGACTTCGTGGACTGGTGCCATCGGAACTGCCTCCAGATCAGCGTGAGAAAAACTAAGGAGCTGGTGGTGGACTGCTGCAGGCAAGGACAACCCCTCACAGCACCAGTAAACATCCAGGGAACAGACATTGAGATGGTGACATCCTTCAAGTACCTGGGTGTTCATCTGAACAATAAACTAGACTGGTCACACAATACCGACACACTCTACAAGAAGGGACAGCGCAGGCTGTTCCTACTGAGGAGGCTCAGGTCTTTTGGTGCACAAGGGGTGCTCCTGAAGACCTACGATTCGGTGGTGGCATCAGCCATCACTTTTGGAGTGGTCTGCTGGGGCAGTGGAATCACAGCAGCTGATAGGAAGAGACTGAACAAACTGATCAAGAAAGCTAGCTCTGTCCTGGGGCAGCGCCTTGACCCAGTGGAGGAGATAGGAGAGAGAAGGATAGTGGCTAAGCTGTCATTTCTGCTGGAGTCCGAGTCCCACCCTATGCAGAACATACTGAATGCACTGAGGAGCTCATTTAGCAGTAGGCTACATCATCCTAGGTGCACGACCGAGAGGTTTCGCAGGTCCTTCCTACATATGGCTGTCAGACTTTATAACCTAAGCAGGGCTGCTCGCAGAGATAGCAAAAAAAACAAAAAAACAAAACATGACAGCCTAATAGTATTGAATGCAAAAGACGGAACAGACTTACACAAAATGGTCCCCTCCAGTGGGGACCATTACAACTACGACAATATCAATCACTACGGAGGGTAACAATATGTATGGGTACATATTCATACTATGTGGGGTAACTAAATGGACAGTTATGCTGTTTATTCCATCTAGCTACAATGCTCCGCACTGTGTATATATACAGTGTTTATATATTTATGTGTACATATGTATATTCACTGCTCTTATTTTCTTATCTTCTAAATTATTGCTCTGAGTGTTGCTATCCCTGTGCTGTTGCAGTCCTGCAATTTCCCCGTTGTGGGACTACTAAAGGCTTATCTTATCTTATCAAAGGGAAGAAGCACAACAGTACTTGTCAGTGACATGGTGAGGTGAAGTAAATTGTTAGCTTAGCATTAGGCCTTTAGCTTGTTAGCTTAGCACTCGTTAGCTTGTTAGCTTAGCACTCAGTGCCATCTTCGACTCCTCTTTTCCCTTTGTTTTTCTGTACCTTGCTGGTCCCTTCATTCATGGGGTTAATCCTTGTCGCCAGTGTGATGTCTTCATGTGTACCATGCAGTGAATAACTGGACAGACAATGACTGTATTCTTTCATGTGATTTTAGTGCTGTCTTGCAGGGAGTACTACACACCAAGCACACGTTACATACTACTTCATTACTGGCTGTCCTCTCTAGTTACCAGAGGGTGGCACTGTTGTGCTGAGGTATCATGTACAGATGTGTTAGTCTGCTTGTAGATGCTACATGCGGAAAACCTGGAAGAGTGGAAAAGGCTCCTCAGAAAGAAGAACGGTATAAAGGCTGTGTGGTTTTTTTTTTAAGAGAAGTCAACATTTTGATATTTTTCGATAATCATGTGACCAATAGACACATTTCAGAAGGTTAAAACCTACAAAAAGACAATTTTTCAATCAGTGACCCCTTTAGATTTAGTGCCTAACCTAAAAAGGTGCATTTAATGGCTGAAGTAATGAGTGAGTAAACAAGTGGAAGCAAAAGTGAGTGCAGAGGAGCCATTACAGAAAAGTGATGGGTTGCCTCCACCTCCAATCTACCTCCTTTTGTCCTTTTGAAATGGTGTGACGGGGTTATCCAAAAGCCTCATGGGTCTGACACAGAAGGACATACATTGGAGTAATACAGTCCAAAAGCATCAGGAAGGTGATGTAGAAGGGCACCTTTTTTGCTGGACTGCAGCGCCTAAAGCTATGACAGAATGGCCCGTTGTTAAGGCAGGGAATTAAGAACATGCTGCTTGACCTGAACAAAGGCTCGACTTGATGATGGTGACTTGGGATTTGCTTGACCTAAAGGTTAACATGAGATTTTTCTTTTGTGACTGATGCTACATAATTACTATACTTGCCTTATATATGACTTTGTTCATAATATTTACTCAAGCCAAACACGTGTAATGTAAATTCTTAACCCTGTAAAACCTGAACCATCAAAAAACTGACAAAAAATTCTCAATCTTTGAGAATGGAGTGTTTGTTGAACCTTCTGACAATTGAGATTTTTTTTTTCCAAAAATCATTTTGCATGTGAGTTTTGATTTGTATCACATCTGATACATCTGAATTTGTGTCAATTACTGCTTTCAGCAGGGTTTCTTTAAACAGGCATAAACATTCACAACACAACATTAAGGCTACAGTCACACTGCAGGTCTTAACCCTCTGAGTGTGTGAATTTGCGTGCCCCTAGTGGCAGAGCGTGGCACTGCGCCTGTCGTTTCACTGACATGATCGGCTGCATTGGGGATTTGTACTGATTTGTAGTGATTTGCCAGTTTCAGAAGGTAGCAGACATCTGTTGGAGGACTCAAAGGATGACACGTAATACACCAAAGAAGTAGAACTCCTCATTTCCTTTTCCTGTTTTTAGCATTTTAGCCCAGAATGCTAATATGGCTGCGACCGGTCACCGTCACTTTGTCGACTTCGCGGAAAATAGCTGCGGGATACAAGTGAAATTTATGTGGGATAATCATAAGGCTTTGTAGATGTGATAGAGACTTTAAATGGCCGACAGAACGCAAAATAACGACCATGATGGGTGAAAACGCAGCGACCACGCCAGCCAGCCAGTCAGCCCGCCCCCCTTTGTCAAAAGTAAGTGAGACATATCTATTTTTTTTGTGTTTTTTTATATTGTACTGATTTCTTGTTCATATACTTTGAAGATAAGATGATGAGGTACCTCTGTACAAAAAACGGTGTCAAAAGACTTAACCATTCTTTGTGTAAATACATCCAAAGTCCAGTTTTGACTGAGTTATGGAATTTAAAGAGGTGCCACGACATTATGCAAATTAGATGAGTAAATTTATTCCTATCTGAAACTTTGGATCGTATTTTACATCTTTCTAATTGACAGTAAGCCATTATCTCTTACCACTTTCAAGTTATAACCTTGGAAATCTGAACTATTTTATTGACAAAAAATATTTACCACTCTTGACCACTAGGGTTATGTCACAATTCGGTGACAGACACACTCAAAGAGTTAATGCTCAATTCCAATTTTTTGCCGAGATCTGATTTTTTTGTGTGGGTGTTCACATTATAATTTAAATGCGACCCCCATCAGACTCAAGTGTGAATGGTCTACAGCTATGAAGTGATCCACATGCGCAGAAGAAAATGTAATGTCAGACACAGCATTGTGTTTACAAAAGTAAATATGAGCCCTGAATGATTGAGGAGAACAGAACTTCACCTTGATGCAGCACAGCAAAATAAAATGTTAAAAACATTCAGAAATGATTATGCCCCAAATAAATATGAGATCAGCTTCATTCCTGTCACGCCAGATGACTGTTGTGATCAGCTCTGTTTTAACAGAACTGATCGATTAAACAGCTCTCTTAAAAATGAGACCCCGTATCTCAATGGGATTACCTGTATAAATAAGGTTAATAATAAATAATCCTAGCAATTTCAGTAGGGCTCTCGCCCTAATAAACATACCACAATATGCCACAATAGCGGCGTAACACCAGTCCCGCACAGGAACGAGAAGCCCCCAGAGACTCTCCTCTTCTGGACAGTGTATTTTTGTATGCCCCTATCTGGCCATTCCGCTCCACAGTTATGTCGGTATTAACTTTACATATTACAGCGGCTAGGACTGTGCTGTTTACAGGGAAAAAGGAATTTGCAGCATCCAGTAAATGCGTCGTTACTTTTTTAATGTTCTGTTACTGTGCACCTGCTTGTCTGACAGTTTCAGCCCCGAATCCCCCCCCCCGCCAAAAAATTGAGTTATTGTGCAGTCAGAGCTGACAAAATTACAATCCAACGATAAAGGGAAGAAGATTGATTAAAAAGAGAGCTAAAATCAGCTATGTCTGCCTTGCTTACTGCATCCTCCACCGCCGAATTGTCACGTCTGTCTCACTTCAGTGAGGAAAAAGTTGGATGAAATGTGACATGACCGTTCAGACTGAGGTCGCTTTGGAAAATATCAGATACGTATCTGAATTAGGACCACATATGAAAGTGGCCTGAGTCTGGTGTGAAAATATCGGATATGTGCTGTTCAGACTGTCATTAAAAAATCAGATATGGGTCACATTTATGCAAAAAAATGGGAATTGAGCATTAAAACCTGCAGTGTGACCGTAGCCTTCGATTCCTGAAACTCAAAGTCTCCTTTAAAATGATTTACTAGCAAGTTGAAATATGTAAACTTCAATCAAAAAAAACATTTTTCATTTTGTACGACAGCATATTCTGCATCTGCTACATTGAAGTTGAATGGAAAAATGACACTTATTTTCAGTGGCTCATTTTTTTAAACATCTTTGGTTCACAAGCTCTTTATTTTGCAGTGTAGTAAGCGAGAAAACAGTTCCTGTTCTTGTTCAGGCAGAGACGGACTTTACATTTCCCACAGTGGACATGGGGGAAGTGATTGCCTGTGCAATGTTTGCATCTTTGACAAGTTTCCCATGTTGGGAAATGATCAATGCCAACCGCACATCAGAACGCATACAACAGGTTGACCTTTTACGTGGAGGTGTTGCTTCTGCTTCAGGAGAGGATAGTGGCCTGCCACATTTGATCAGGCTCATTCCTGCACTTGTGAGAGCAGTGCCAACAGCTGCTTGAAACCTTCGCAGGGCCATGGGTTTTTGCCAGGGTTTGAGTTTTTTCTGGTCTCTTCTGTAGAGGCTCCATGCATTTATTAATGCCATTGTGGCAGTGTGCCACCAAATGTACATACGTTTACCATCTTCTGGACCTCAAACTGAACTTGTAAAGAGTAGCCAGCATATCAAGAAGGTCAACTCCTCTCATGAATTTGTTGTATCTCCCAACAGTGGCTGGTCTAGGTACCATTAGCGGGGTTTTAATTGTTTTAATCCTAAAGTTTAACACTGCCAAGTGACTCAACACCAACAAAGTGTGCTTTGTCTCCATGTCCCAAAAGGAATATGCACTGGGCAACTGTACTAGCCCCATGTGGAGATACATCCCAAGAATGTTCTCTATTTCTTTATGGGTTGTGTTCACTGACTTCCTCTCTTTCTGCACACTGTACACATTTGTTTGTGTGACGGTCCCCTCCATGAGTAATTGGTCAGTGGTGCGGGTCCTGACACCATAGAGTACAACTCCGTTACTAGCTGAACACTAGTGAGGAATTCCTCTTTGGCTCAGTAGTAGGGCGGAGGTGTTGAGATTATGGTGTTATGGGTTCAAATCCCAGCCTGGGATATTGATGAATGTCAACCATACCCAAAGAAGGTGGTGAAAATGACCAGGGGCCTCATGTACAAAGGGTACTTATGCACAAAAACATGGTGTACGTCCTTTTCCATGGAAAATTTCAGCTGTTTCAAGAATGAAATGACCGTGGAAATATGTGCAGCCCCACAGAAACTTCACGGCTGGCGTACGTATGTTTCTGTTGTTATTGGTCCATTGGTGACACTTAGGGGTGATGCTGAGAGACTGATAATGATGTGAAAATTATTGTATACACCAGAGACACATGACGGACAAACATCCAAGTGTGCGCAATTAGATAAGTGGATATAAACGCAAGCGCAAAGAAGTGTAGAAAATGCTTCTAACAGCAATGGCGTTAGCATAATTAGAGGATATTGCAAATCGGACAGTGAGAAGAGAAAGGGTATTTAGTGACAGAAGATATTCTGGCTCAGGATGATGACTGGCTTGTCAGCCGGTTTAGGTTTCCACGTGCAGTCCTTGTGGAACTGTGCTCAGAGCTACGGCCACTCTTGGAGCGCAACACAGCGAGAAGCCGTGCGCTGCCCATCCCAGTGCAGGTGCTGACAACACTGGGATTCCTGGCAACAGAGACATTCCAGAGGGAGCTGGCGACCATTTGGGAATTTCCCAGTCAATCCAGAGCCGAGCTATGCCAGCTGTGTGGGATGGCATTATCCAGCTGTCACCCAGGTACATCATATTCCCATACAATGCAGTTGAACAAACCAACATTAAAGCGCAGTTTGCAGCTAGAGCCGGTTTTCCTAATGATTTTAATGAAAAGCATTGTTGGGAACAAACTACAAGCTGGCACTGTGCGAATGGGTGGCTTATTGGTGAGTAAATTCATCTAATTGTCCTAATAATAACCCACTTTATGCGCAATGAACCTGTGCGCCCCCAAATATCACCCTGTCTTCAAGGCTTCATTACAGCTCAGTGGGTCGAGTAAGTGACTTTCTTTTTTTGCTGATTAAACTACAGTTTTAAAGCATTCTACCAAGCCTCCAATTGCCTCTGTGTGTGCAGTAGTTATGTCATGAAACACATGCATAAAGTTTGAAATGCAACAGTGTCACTTTTTCCCCGGCGCACTTCATTCATTTACAGTAGTAGTGTGTGTAATCCATGTAAGTTGTATATAACTATAAAGGATGAGATTTGCATTTTGGACATAAAATATGTACTTTTCGAGTCTAATATGATCTGCTTTCAACTGACAGGTGACCATGGCTACCCACTTAATAGGTTCACATTGTCTTCTTTTTAGATAGATAGATAGATAGATAGATAGATAGATAGATAGATAGATAGATAGATAGATAGATAGATAGATGTACTTTATTGATCCCAAACTGGGAAATTACAGTGTAACAGCAGCATGACAATTGACAACCAAACAACAGAAACACACATATGACAGACAAAGGGATTACCCATGGAAAGTAAAAAACTAACATGACTATAAAACCTACAGTATATACATCATAGCTTGATATATGATGACCCGTATAAACACATGAATCATCCCATTGCACAAAGAAGGACTATCAGGATCAGAGTGAAAAGTGATGTACCAGTTAGTCTGTAAGATGCAGTGTGGCAGCATAGCTATGCCAGAATACAACATCATAGTGAGTTATTGTACAGTGAAATTGCATGTGGCAGGAAAGGTTTCCTGTACCTGGCTGTTCGACAACGAAGCTGTAGTAGTCTACTGGAGAAAGTGCTTCGCTGTCTATCTAGTGTGTGGTGGAGGGGGTGATCAGGATTGTCCATGATGGATCGCAGTTTATTTAGTGTTCTCCTCTCCATCACTGTCTCAAAGGTCTCCAGTCTGAGACCAGTTACAGACCCAGCCCTCTTGATAATCTTGTCAAGTCTGTTGGCATCTCTGGCCCTAATACTGCTACCCCAACAGACCGCAGCAAAGAAGATGGTGCTGGCGGCAACAGTCTGGTAGAAAAGCTCCAGCATCCTGCTGCACACGTTGAAGGATCTCAGGTTTCTCAGGAAGTAGAGTCTGCTCATCCCCTTCTTGTGCGCAGCATCGGTGTTGGATCTCCAGTCCAACCCACTGCTGATCCTGACACCCAGATATTTGTAGTCCTCAACCACTCCCACATCCTCCCCCCTAATCTGCAGTGGCTGAGAAGGAGCCTTCCTCTTCCTGAAGTCAATCACCATCTCTCTGGTCTTGCTGACATTCAACCTCAGGTGATTCTGCTCCGTCCGCTCCACAAATCTGTCTACCAGTGCCCTGTACTCCCCTTCCTCTCCTCCTCTTATACACCCCACAACAGCTGAGTCATCAGAGAATTTCTGCAGGTGGCATGACTCAGTGTTGTACTGAAAGTCAGTGGTGTATAAGGCAAAAAGAAAAGGAGAGAGCACAGTCCCCTGTGGCGCTCCCGTATCACTAGCCACCACTCCAGACAAGACACTGCCCAGCCTGACAAACTGTGGTCTGCCTGTCAGGTAGTCAGTAATCCAGGAGATCACAGAGCTGTCAACCCCCATCACCCGCAGCTTCTCACCCAGTAGCAGTGGCTGGATGATGTTAAAGGCACTGGAGAAATCAAAAAAAGTGATTCTCAAAGTACTCCATCTCCACCATCCAGGTGCAGATGGGCTCGTTGCAGCAGGTAGATGACAGCATCTTCAATTCCTAAATGGGGCTGATATGCAAACAGCAGAGGGTCCAGCCACGTCTTCACCTGCGGCCTCAGGTGGGCTAAGACCAGTCTCTCCAGGACCTTCATCACATGAGATGTGAGGGCAACTGGTCGGTAGTCATTCAGATCCGATGGAGATGACTTCTTGGGGACAGGAACCAGGCAGGATGTCTTCCACAGCACCGGTCCTTTCTCCAGACTCAGGCTCAGGTTGTAAAGGTGTTTCAGTACCAGAGCTAGTTGGTTGGCACAGGTCCTCAGGGTCCTTGCGGAGATGCCATCAGGGCCTGAAGCCTTCCGCTGATGGAGTCTCTCCAGCTGTTTCTCCACCTGATCTGTAGTCACCATGAAGTGAGGGAGGGTCCTGGTGCCCCCTGAGGAGGAGGAGGGGGGAGCTGGAGAGAGGTTCTGCACGGGAGCGTGGGTGGGGAGGGGTGCGTGGGGGTCTGGTTGTGTTGCCCGGGTGACAGACTGTGAGTTGAACCTATTAAAAAACAGATTCAGTTCCTCAGCTCTCTCCTGGCTCCCAGATGGCTGCCGGACTCTCCCCTTGTACCCAGTTATTTGTTTCATTCCCTCCCACACATCTTTAGTGTTGTTTTGCCTGAGTTTCTCTTCCAACCTCCTCCTATAATTGTCCTTGCACCTCCTCAGCATCTCTCTCAGCTCATGCTGCACTTCCCTCAGCTTCTCCTTGTCTCCAGTCCTAAAAGCTCCCTTCTTTTTGTTCAGAAGTGCTTTCAGGTCACTGGTGACCCATGGTCTGTTGTTGGAGAAGCAGCGTACAGTCTGAGCTGGAATGGTCATGTCTTCACAGAATCTAATGTATTCTGTGATGCAGTCGGTCATATTGTCAATGTCCACCCCATGTGGCTCACAGAGTACGCTCCAGTCCGTCGTCTCGAAGCAGTCCTGTAGTGCATCAGCAGCTTCCTGTGTCCACCTCCTCACAGTCCGTGTATAAGCAGGCTGCCTTTGCACAAGGGGAACGTACTTGGGTGTTAACATGACCATGCAGTGATCTGATTTACCAATGGGGGGTAGAGCTGTGGCACTATATGCATCCCTGACATTGGCACACAGTAAATCCAGTGTTTTGTTCTCTCTGGTGGGACAGTCAACAAACTGGTGAAAGTTTGGTAGTGTTTTTCCCACTGAGACATGGTTAAAATCACCTGTGATGGCCATGAATGCATCCGGGTGCTTCTCCAGTAATGTGGCCGCAGTGGAGCTGATGACGTCACAGGCCACCGCTGCATCAGCTGACGGAGGGACATAGACGAAAACAATTAAAGCGCACTTCATTTCTCGCGGCATATAATAGGGTCTCATACTGACAGCCAGCAGTTCAATGTCCGGGCTGCAGCATTTTTCCCTCACATAAATGTGCCTGGGGTGACACCATCGTTCATTAACAAGAAGTGCCACTCCTCCTCCTCTCTTTTTCCTGCTGCTTATCACGTCTCTTTCCCCTCGTATAGTCCTGAAGCCAGGTATCGCTACGTTTACATCCGGGATCTGTGAGTGTAACCACGTCTCTGTAAAACACATGAAACTACACTCATGATACTCCTTTTGCGTCCTGACCAGCGCTGTAAGCTCATCTGTTTTATTTCCCAGCGATCACACGTTCCCGGTGATGATCATCGGGACAGTCGGCTTATGCTTCCTCCTCCTCCTCCTAACCTTCGCTCCAGCCCTTCGCCCGCGGTGTCTCCTCTTCAGCTCATACAGGGTGAGGGGTTTCACTGCCGGCCGCAGCGCTCCAGGCTCCGGCCTCCTCAGCGCAATCAGCTGTTTGCTTGTGTAAACAATGCGTCCGCCCCCACCTCTGTTGATCTCTATTGCCCGAGGAAGAGAAAAAGCGACGAAAAACTAGAAAAAGACAGACTAAAATAGAGAAAAAAAGTTGGCCAGTCTTAGTCCGAGTATTCCTACAGAGCCCTGGTTAATAAGAGACACACTTTATACAGGTATAAACAGATAGAAACACAAAGACACGAGAGAGTTGCTGCTGGTACTGCCGCCCTGCCTCCGGCGCCATTAGAAAAAAAAAAAGATTGTTTTCATCATTGTTTTCCTTTAATTCAACCAGCTAATCCATCTGGCTGGTCACAAATCACAGCGATCAGCTGACACTTCTGAGGTTGACTGCAGACATCGGTGGAAACATGTCAAGGTTAAATAAACATCTTCTTATCCCTGTCTCAATAAAGAAAACAGTAAACTAAACTTATAGGGCTGCGAGCAGGCTATTGAATTACCTGTATCCGGCGCTAATGCCGGAGGACAGCGTGCAAAACAAAACGTTTTGACGTGCCTCTACCTCATTCAGGAGTGCCTCCAACTCACATTCTGTGAAATTCCTTTAAATCCATTATTTTTGATCATGGATACAGGAGAATCAAATGTGCAGCGCTTGTACGTATATATTTATTTGCATATCTATTTGCATCTAATTGCATATTCAAATGGAGGCGTGTCAAGGGAGGAGTCCGGTATTTCCTCATGTACGTTCAATTTCACGTAGATTCGGATGTACAAAGGAAATGTTCTTGGATTCCTGTATATGCACTGTTTCATACATCTGGATTTTTTTTTTTTTTTTTGCTTATGGCACTTTCTTGATTTAAACCTATGTCATCTTTCAGTAGGAAATCCACCCAAGTCTTTGTACATGAGGCCCCAGGTTTGTACACCTTGGCGTAGGGGCTGAGACAGACTTGAAAATCCCGTGATTAAAATAAGCAATTCTGGCCTTGGCCCAGAAAGGGGCTGTAACAGTTTGGTCTACAATTTCCTGTAACATTTCATCAGTCACAAAGTCTTTGAAATACATGTATGGTGTCCAGTCCACCCTGGCTTCTAAGCCATCATCATCACATTCAACAAATTCAACAGATGGAAGTTCAAACTGTGTTTTGTTTTTTTGTTTTTTTTTTGCTTTGTTGTTGTGTTCTCGCCTTGTATGTTTGCTCTGTTGATATTTTCATTTTGAATCTGTTCCTCATCACTACTGTCTGAGTTTTGGCACAATCTGCAGTGGGACTCCATTCTTCATCTTCCTCCTCATCTTCTTCTCCTAACTGCTCCAAGTCACTTGAATCACCATCCAAAATAATCTTCAAGACATCTTCAACACCAAGCCTTTTTGCCATCTAAAAGAAACACACTAATTTCTGTATTTATATTTATATATATTTATATTTTCTGTATGTTTCACCTCTGAATTATTCAGTTTTTAGGGAAAGTCAGAAGTAACGATCTGAGCCACAGTAACATCCAAGTAGTTATCCCTCATCTTGATACAGCAGGTTGGATATATAAAAAATACAATATAAAAAGTAATATCTAAATTTGTACTCAAATGCATGTAATTTAATCAATAAAACCTTTAATAAGATAAGATAAGATAAGATAAGCCTTTATTAGTCCCACAACGGGGAAATTCCAGGATTGCAACAGCACAGGGATAGCAACACTCAGAGCAACAATCAGAAGGCAAGAAAAAAAACAAGCAAGCAAGAGCAGCTAATATACATATGTACATATTACTATAAAATATATATATACACACACACAGACACACAGTGCAGAGCATTGTAGCTGGATGGAATAAATATATGAATATGTAAACACACAGTGCGGAGCATTGTAGCTAGATGGAATAAATATGTGAATATATAAACACCCACAGTACGGAGCAATGTAGCTAGATGGAATAATATGTAGATATATAAACACACAGTGCGGAGCATTGTAGCTAGATGGAATAAATATATAGATATATAAATATAAACACACCCAGTGCGGAGCATTGTAGCTAGATGGAATAAATATGTCAATATATAAACACACACAGTGCAGAGCATTGTTGCTAGATGGGATGAAACAGCACAACCGTCTACTTAGTTATCATACATGGTATGATTATGTGCCCATACATATTCTCACTCTCCATAGCGACCGGTATTTTCCTAGTTGTATGCCAGAGGGGACCATTGTGTAAGTCTATTGCATCTTTGCATTCAAAAAAACTATTAGTTTGTTACGTCTTTTTGCTATCTCTGCGAGCAGCCCTGCTTAGGTTGTACAGTCTGACAGCCGTTGGTAGGAAGGACCTGCGAAACCTCTCGGTTGTGCACCTGGGATGATGTAGTCTGCTGCTAAATGAGCTCCTCAGTGCATTCAGTATGTCCTGCATAGGGTGGAACTCGGACTCCAGCAGAGATGACAGTTTAGCCACCGTCCTTCTCTCTCCTATCTCCTCCACCGGATCAAGGCGCTGCCCCAGGACAGAGCTAGCTTTCTTGATCAGTTTGTTCAGTCTCTTCCTATCGGCTGCAGTAATGCCACAGCCCCAGCAGACCACTCCAAAAGTGATGGCTGATGCCACCACCGTGTCATAGAATGTCTTCAGCAGCGCGCCTTGTACACCAAAAGACCTGAGTCTCCTCAGCAGGAACAGCCTGCGCTGTCCCTTCTTGTAGAGTGCGTCAGTATTGTGTGACCAGTCTAGTTTATTGTTCAGATGAACACCCAGGTACTTATAGGCTGTCACCATCTCGATGTCTGCTCCCTGTATATTTACTGGTGCTGGGAGGGGTTGTCCTTGCCTGCGACAGTCCACCACCAGCTCCTTAGTTTTCCTCGCGTTGATCTGGAGGCAGTTCTGATGGCACCAGTCCACGAAGTCCTGGATAAGCCCTCTGTACTCAGCTTCATCTCCATTGGAGATGAGGCCAACGATCGCAGAGTCATCAGAGAACTTCTGTAGATGGCAGTGTGTTGTGTTGTGTGAGAAGTCCGCAGTATAAAGAGTGAACAGGAAGGGAGCCAGCACCGTTCCCTGGGGGAACCCCGTGCTACTGACGATCGTGTCGGACACACAGTCCCGGGTTCTCACAAACTGAGGCCGGTTCGTGAGGTAGTCCAGGATCCATGATGACAGGTGCTGGTCCACCCCTGCGCGCAGCAGCTTGTCCTTCAGGATCATCGGTTGGATGGTGTTGAAAGCACTGGAGAAGTCAAAGAACATGATCCTCACCATATTCCTGGGCTTCTCTAGGTGGGACAGAGAACGGTGAAGGAGGAAGATCACCGCATCCTCCACCCCAATGCCATGCTGGTAGGCGACCTGAAGTGGATCCATCGCTGGTTCCACCAGGGGGCGGAGGTGAGCAAGGAGCAGTCTCTCCAGGGTCTTCATCAAGTGGGACGTCAAGGCCACCGGTCTGTAGCTGTTCAGGTCTTTGGGGTGGGAAGTTTTTGGTACAGGTACCACACAAGATGTTTTCCACAGCTGTGGTACCCTCCCCAGTTTCAGGCTCAGGTTGAAGATATACGTCACAATCCCACACAGCTGGTCTGCACAGGACTTGAGGAGCTTTGCGCTGATGCCGTCCGGTCCCGACGCCTTCCTCGCCTTGATCTTCCTCAGCTCCGTCCTCACCTGGGTCCTGGTCAGGGTCAGGATGGGGGGCTGTGTGTTGGGAGTGAGGGGGTGTTGGTGGAGTGGGGGGTGGGCAGCAGGACTTGATTTCTTTAGAGGCAGCAGTGGTTGTTGTGCAGACAGGGGGGAGGGCGGTTGGTCAAACCTATTGAAAAACAGATTCAGGTTGTTCGCCCACTCCCTGCCCCCCGTGGCCTGGGGGGAGGTATTCTGGAGCCCAGAGATGGTTTTGAGGTTTCTCCAGACCCCGCTGATGTCGCTGTGTTGCAGCTTGTCCTCCATCTTCTTCCTGAAGCTGTCCTTGCCTACTCTGATCTTTCTCCTCAGCTCCTTCTGTACGGACTTCAGCATCTCCCTATTCCCCGACCTGAAGATCCTCTTGTTAGGCCCAAGGTTCTAAGGGGGCCCTAATTTGTTCACTTAAACAACCAAAAAGTTTGTTTCTTTATTTGTTTTAAGAGTATGTTGTAATATGGAATGTAAAATATATGAACTCTAATGAAATCTAATGAAAATAACATTTTGAATATTTACAATTAAAATACTTGATGTACAGTGAGGAAAAGTATTGGACACAATGTAGAGGATGCCTTTCACAGACGAGACTGAGTTTATTTCTCAGGATAGGTTTATTGAAGGGTTACATCCTCTATCAATCACAGAATCTCGAAAAGAGAGAGAACAACCGTCTTTCACAGCTCTTATATTCTCCCCAAGTCACACACCACCAACCCCACAGTCCTTCAGCAAACATACAGCCCCCGAGACTCCTTGGCGTCCCCATTGTCTCTTATCCTTCTAGCCTCCGGGGCTCCTGCTGGGACATTCTCTCCAACTTCAAGCCTCCTGCAAGACCAACTTCACACCTCCCGTAGATCACTGCAGGGTCAGGTCCTCTTTATCCATTAAGACGTGAAGCCTCCAAAATATGCACCGTCATGCTTACTAGGCATATGTAGGAAATATGGATACAATATATGCGCCCTAAATATGCGCCATATAACCCCCCCAAACGTCTAAATAAGGACAAAGTACACCCCAAGATGCATAGCAAACAAAATCATCTCATATCACACAGAACAGAAAATGGCACAACATATCACACTTCCGACTGCTTGGGCTTCAACCTCCTGCCATATCTGCTGTAAGCAGGTTTCGATCTGACTGTAGCCGGTTCTTGCATCTGTGGATTAGAGTCGTTAGTACATCCTTGTGAAGGCTTAGAACAGTGTCTCCCCGGCGGCCTGCCGCGACGGGGGGCCCTGGCCAACTGCACTTGTTCATCAGCCAAAACAAAAGCGGGTTTGAGTCTGTTAATGCAGACTAATTCCCTCCTGTCACCCAAATCGAGCAAAAAATGTTTTTCCCCAGTTTCCAACACTCTGAACGGTCCATCATAAGGCGGTCTTAAACCTGGCCTCTGAGCGTCGTGTCTGACAAAGACAAATTCTGCGTTCTTTAAGGTCTTAGGCACAAAAACGCGTGGGAAACTGTGATGAACTGGGCCGGGGAGGGTGTTTGATCCCGTGTCGCTCTGCAACAGCTGAGCGGGTGGGCGATTTGGTGCGGGGTTCTCTGGAAGGAATTTGCCCGGTAACCGGAGGGGTTGGGCAAAAACTAGCTCAGCCGGAGAGGCTTGCAAATCTTCCTTAGGTGCTGAACGCAACCCTAATAAAACCCATGGAAGTTTATCAACCCAATTTGTGTCCGTGAGAGCCGCTCTGAAGGCTGCTTTTAATGACCGGTGAAAGCGTTCGCACAAACCGTTGGCCTGGGGGTTATAGGCGGTAGTGCGGTGAATTTTCACCCCCAGACTGAGTGCCATGGATGACCAGAGCTCGGAAACGAATTGGGGACTCCAAAACGCGCGACCCAAGCCGTTAAAAACGCGCGCGCAACTTCTGCTGCTGTAGTTGACGCCAGGGGGACCGCTTCTGGCCAGCGCGTGGTGCGGTCCACCATGGTTAGAAGGTGTGTGAACCCCTGCGACAGCGGGAGGGATCCCACCAAGTCGATATGCACGTGGTTGAAGCGTTTGGCCGGGATGTGAAAAGGTTCTAAGGGGGACCGCGTGTGCTTGTGTATCTTTGCTCTTTGACACGCTGCGCAGGCTGCGGCCCATTCTTTGACCTGTTTACGCAGCCCCGGCCAAACAAATTTTTCTCCCACCATTTTGATCGATGCACGAACCCCCGGATTTGCCAGCGAATGGATTAAATCAAAAACGCGGCGGCGCCATGCAGCTGGGACTACGGGGCGGGGGCGCCCCGTGGAGACATCGCAGATTAGAGGGGGCACACCTATCTGCTACACCCTGTGCTCCAGCCTTAGCCCTGTTGGCCCAGACTGGAGCGCGCGCACATCCGCATCGCTAACCTGCTCGGCGCCCATGGCTGCATAATCTAAGCCCACGCAGACCGGGGCTGCGAGCGCTTCCGCGCCGCAAGCCTGGCCCGCGTCCACGGCCACCGTGTCTGCCCCCTGGGGGTCTGGCGTTGCAACTGCGCGCGAGAGACAATCTGCCACTACATTGTGTTTACCCGCCACGTGTTGAATGTCGGTGGTAAACTCCGAAATCGCGGCCAGCTGTCTCTGCTGTCGGCCCGACCAAGGCTCTGAAATCTTGGCCATTGCAAATGTTAATGATTTGTGGTCTACAAACGCGGTGAAACGGCGCCCTTCCAGCCAGAACTGGAAGTGGCGGATGGCCAAATGCAGGGCTAAAAGTTCCCTATCGAACGCGCTCTATTTCCGCTCGTTATCGCGCAATGTTTTGCTGAAAAACACAAGCGGTTGCCAGCTCCCTGCTACCAGTTGCTCGACAACTACCCCAACTGCTACGTCGGAAGCGTCCGTGGTTAGCGCCATGCGAGCTGTTGGCACCGGGTGTGCCAATAACACAGCATTCGCCAGGGCCGACTTGACCTGGGAGAAAGTGCACTCCCGTTCCGGGGACCACTCAACCTTATTTGCAGGTTTTTGCTTCTTTAGTGCCGCGTACAGTGGGTGCATGAGCTGTGCCGCGCTGGGGAGGA
Organism: Pholidichthys leucotaenia; assembly: GCA_020510985.1. Classification (NCBI taxonomy): domain Eukaryota; kingdom Metazoa; phylum Chordata; class Actinopteri; order Cichliformes; family Pholidichthyidae; genus Pholidichthys; species Pholidichthys leucotaenia. Next base: position 129,735,197 of record CM035845.1, read on the forward strand.
AACGGTTATAAAAATTGACCATCCCCAAAAATTCTTGCAATGCTTTAACTGTCTGCGGTTGGGGAAACTCCGTTATCGCGCGTACTTTATCGGGCAGCGGGACCGCTCCTTCTGGAGAAACGCGGTGGCCCAAAAAATCGATTTGCACTACCCCGAACTGGCATTTCGCTGGGTTAATTATTAACCCATGCTCTGTCAGCCTCTGAAAAACCGCTGTGAGGTGGCGTTTGTGTTCGTCTTTGGATGTACTGGCTACTAAAATATCATCCAAATAGACGAACACGAAAGGGAGGCCGCGCAACACCGCATCCATCATACTTTGGAACGTCTGTGCGGTGCCCTTGAGGCCAAAAGGCATGCGCAAAAATTCGAAAAGCCCAAAGGGGGTTATTACTGCCGTTTTGGGTATGTCTTGAGCGCGGACTGGGACTTGGTGATAACCGCGCACCAAATCTATTTTGGAAAAGATGCGCGCCCCCGCCAAATGTGCCGAAAAATCCTGGATGTGCAGAATCGGGTAGCGGTCGTGTGCTGAAGCATTATTTAACCTGCGGAAATCACCGCAAGGCCGCCACGAGCCGTCGGCCTTAGGAACCATGTGCAGCGGTGAAGACCAAGGGCTGTTAGAGCGCCTAATGATGCCCAGTTTTTCCAAGTTGGCGAATTCCTCACGCGCGATGGCCAGTTTAGCTGGGTCCAAGCGCCGAGCTTTTGCAAAAACGGGGGGCAGAGGTAGTTACGAAGTGCTCGACCCCGTGTTTGGCTACTGACGCTGAAAATGTTGGGACCGTGAGTGCTGGGAACTGATTGAGTAGTGCATGAAACTTACCACCCGCAGCTGTGACATTGGGATGTGCAGAAGGCGGTGCCACCCGAGCTGTACAGGAGATAGAGTGGAAAGACAGTGCATTTACCATACGTCTATTAGTAAGATCAACTAATAAACCATTTGAGCACAAAAAATCAGCACCTAGCATCTTATTGCTAACTGCAGCTACGACAAAAGTCCACTCGAAGGTGCGACCGTGGAAGGATAGGAGGAGCGTCTTCTCCCCATAGGTTTTGATCGTCGAGCCGTTTGCCGCTAGCACCAGGGGTCCGCTGGAAGGCGCCAGCAGGTCCGTGTAGGAAGGCTTGACGAAACTCAGCTGGGAGCCTGTGTCCACCAGGAAATCCTTCCCTGAATTCGCGTCCGTCACGAGAAGCAGCTTGTTCTTCGCGCCGAGAGCGGCAGCTGCTACCGACTCTCGGTCTTGGCGTTTCCCTGGTGCTTGTATCGGCACAGTGGGATGCATCTGTGCTCCCTCTCGGCGAAACGTCGATGGTAAAAGCAGAGGGTGCCGTCCGCTCCGCTTCTCCTGGTCTCTGCCGCTGCTGACGTCAGTGGGTCCGGTGCTGCGGCCTCTGGTCTCCCCTCGTCTCGCGGGGATGCGTTCAGCTCCGTTGCCGCCGTCGTGGCTGCGTGTCGTCCATGGGCGTCGACGAGCCGCTGTGCTTCCTGGCCCAGCCCGTGGTAGTCACGGTTGTTGAGCAGCTGTGAGCTGGCCAGGGTGACTCTCACTGCTGGCGGTAGTGTTCTGAGGAAGAGGTGGGCGAAGATAAAATTGTCGTCGTCTTCGCCTCTCAGGTTCATCATCCTCGCCATCAGATCCGCCGGCCTGTCTGCTTCGCCTTCTGTTAGTGCCAGAAGCTTCTCTGCTCGCTCTCCCTGCGAGGGGGTGAAAGCACGAATGAGGGCGGCTTTCAGTGCACCATACTTGTCGTCCTGGGGCGGGTGGTTGGTCAGGCTCTCCACCCGCTGCACTGTGAGGCTGTCCAGCTTCGCGACGACATGATAGAACCTCGTTGCGTCCGCTGAAATTCCCCGAAGGTGGAACTGCACCTCCACAGTGGTAAACCAGAAGCGGGTTATGTTGCCAGAAATCGGGCAGCTGTAGTGTGGTAGCTGCGTTAACCCGGTTGGCTCCTGAAGAGTCCGGTGTGGGAAGATCGTCGCCACCAGCTATAATTTGTCGTAGGTCACCAGTGTAGAGGATGCTTTTCACAGACGAGACTGAGTTTATTTCTCAGGATAGGTTTATTGAAGGGTTACATCCTCTATCAATCACAGAATCTCGAAAAGAGAGAGAACAACCGTCTTTCACAGCTCTTATACTCTCCCCAAGTCACACACCCCCAACCCCACAGTCCTTCAGCAAACGTACAGCCCCCGAGACTCCTTGGCGTCCCCATCGTCTCTTATCCTTCTAGCCTCCGGGGCTCCTGCTGGGACATTCTCTCCAACTTCACGCCTCCTGCAAGACCAACTTCACACCTCCCGTAGATCACTGCAGGGTCAGGTCCTCTTTGTCCATTAAGACGTGAAGCCTCCAAAATATGCACCGTCATGCTTACTAGGCATATGTGGGAAATATGGATAGAATATATGCGCCCTAAATATGTGCCATAACAACATTTTTCTCATTAAGCCATTATTTCTGATGGAGCCACTGACCTGAGATTTTCACCAGATATCAGTAATAACCCATGTCATCCATATATATACAACAAAATCAAAGCAACTGTGTTCACAAAACAAGTTATATTTAATCATGTGGAATGATATTTAATAAAGTGGAATGACACAGGGAATAAATATTGAACACACAAAGAAAAAGAAGTGCAAAAAGCCATAGAAACCTGCGAAAATCAATCCAAATTTAGGAAGTCATTCCATCCTCTGTCAGTGCAAATTAATTTCAGCTGGTTAAGTCCTGACTGATAGCCTTTAAGAAGTTCTTTCAATATCAGATTGTCACACCACAAAGAACTCATGATGGGTGGAAGCAAAGAGCTCTCTCTAGACCTTCACAACCTTATTGTTGCAAAACATAATGATGGCATTGGTTACACACACATTTCTAAACTGCTGAATTTTCCAGTGAGCACTGTTATTTTACCATAAACCTGCCATGACCAGGAGCTTCTTGCAAGATTTCTGACAGAGGAGTCAAAAGAATTATCAAGAGTTATCCAAGAACCAAAGACCACTCGTGGAGCGCTCCAGAAGGACCTGGAGTTAGTAGGTATTGCTGTTTCAAAGAAAGCAATAAGTAATACATTCAACCGACATGGGCTCTATGCCTGCTCACCTCGCAAGACTCCATTGCTGAAGAAAAAGTATGCTGAAGCTTGTTTAAAGTTTGCTGCACAACATATGGGCAAGCCAGTAAAATAGTGTGAGAATATAGTCTGGTCTGAGTCCAGAACTGAACTTTTTGGATGCCACAACACACAGCATGGTTGGAGGAGAAATGGCATTGCACATCCCATCATGGTGTGGGGGTGTTTTTCAGCACATGGTTCAGGCAGACTTCATATAATTGAAGGAAAGATAAATGTACAAATGTACAGAGACATCCTTGATAAGAACCTTGATAAGAACCCGTTGCCATCTGCCAAGATGCTGAAGATGAAACGAGGATGAACATTTCAGCAAGACAATGATCCCAAACACACAGCCAAGGAAATTCTCAAATGGATCCAGAGAAAGAAATTAGAGCTGCTAGAATGGCCCAGTCAGTCACCTGACCTGAATCCAATTGAAAATCTATGGAACGAACTGAAGATCAGGGTTCATAGAAGACACCTATGGAACCTTCAAGATTTGAAAACAGTTTGTGTGGAAGAATGGGCTAAAATCACTCCAAACCAATGCCTGCACCTAGTTTCTCAATACAGGAGGCATCTGAAAGCTGTTATTACCAACAAAGGCTTTTCTACTAAGTATTAAAATGAATTTCACCAAGTGTGTTCAATACTTATTCCCTGTGTCATTCCACTTTATTAAATATAACTTGTTTTGTGAACACAGTCACATTGATTTCTTTCTATGTATGGGTTACTTGGGTTGTTACTAATAGCTGGTGAAAATCTCAGATCATTGGCTCCATCAGAAATAAGTTTAATGAGAAAAATGTTGGTGTGTTTGTGACATACTGTATGGGAATATCACAATGTACGCCATGGATGTGGGGATGCAGGCATGGATGACATCACCACGCCGTGGGTATAAAGAGGGTCTAATGGCAGGAGTCGGCCTCTTTGGCATTCCACCTTCAACCTGTAACCTGCCCGTACCACACCTCCTTTAGCTTGTTACATGTGTTGTTTGCCTGTTCAAAAAAAGCTAACCATCAGCACAGAGAACGTGTCCGCCGGTCTCTTCACCCAGACATAACAGTGTTCAATACTTATTTTCCCCACCGTACCTGCTGTATCTAATTTGATACACACTTTTTCAACATGGTTTTAATCTAAAATAACTTGAAAAATTTTAAGTGATTACATGTTGAATGCCACCATTAAAACATTTTCTTTAAAGTGTCAGTAACAATTTAAACATTTTTCTTACCTTAACTTTGTCAAAACTGGGGAAGAATTACATCCAAATCCACATGTGGGCCACTAATTGAAGGTGGGCATTTTGAACGTCTCATTTGGTATGGATGTCTTGTGGAGCTATGTCTTCTCTCCCCTGGTGGATTATCTGTGCACTCCATATGTCTAAATGTATACATCAGGTTTTTGAGGGAAGAAACTGTTACACCGATGATCTAGAGCAGAGATCCCCAAATTGGGGGTCCTGTCCTCCTGAGGTGATTATGTAGGTGACATGTCACTTTAACTGCGCCACAGTAAATGTCACAGGTCATACACAGGTCAGTGCGCACCAGTAGATTTCATCTGAACAGCTCAAATCAACACACTACGCTTTAAGCCCAGGATATTATTTTTAAAAATGAAACGTTGGTTAATACTGACCAAAGACAACTCAGAGAGGCCAGTAGAGACGGCAGCAGAGGAGAGCGGAGAAATGCCGTCAGAAAGGCCATTGACTTCTGGCGCGGGGGGAGCAGGAGGACAGCACCGTAAAGGGCTGCATAAGCAGTCGGACTAGCCTTCCTCCAAGTGTTGCAAGTATCGAGAGGAATATATTCAGTATGGATTCATGCATCGTTATCAGTGAAGTACAACATCCCCAATGTGTAATGTGCACCGAGGTGCTTGCACATGAGAGTTTAAAGCCCGTAAAAATGCTCAGACACTTGAAAACTAAGCACACATCTCTAGCCGCTTAACCTGCAGATTTTTTCCACCAAAAGGAGAGAGAATTGCAAGGCCAAAAGAAAGTCATAGCTGACCAAACAACAACCACTACCAAAGCTCAAAAGGAATCGTATGACGTGGCATATTTTACAGCCATGTACAAAATTGTTGGTACCCCTCTGTTAATGAAAGAAAAACCCACAGTGGTCACAGAAATAACTTGAATCTGACAAAAGTGGTAATAAATAAAAATTCTTTGAAAATTAACCAATGAAAATCAGACAGTGCTTTTGAATTGTGGTTCAACAGAATTACTTTAAAAAACAAACTCGTGAAACAGGCCTGGACAAAAATGATGGTACCCCTAGAAAAGACTGAAAATAATGTGACCATAGGGACATAGTTGTCATATCCGGCTCTAGGGAGCCGGGCAATCAGAGCCAGGGACAAGCCAGTGAGTCGTGATGGTTTATTTTGGGTAAGGGATAAGGGATGAGGAGAGCACAGATACTCATGCAGAGGTACACTCACAGGTTGCACAGCGCAGAGGTAAGCAGCTCGTACCGGACGTGGGGGTAACAAGACGTACATACTCACAGCGGGATACAAACACAGGAATGCTGCAAGAGGAGTATAAGCTGACACCAGACGAAGGGGCTTCAGCTTAGCAATGTGTTTATGTCGCAGCCCCGAGTCATCGAGGCTGCTCCTATTTATCCTCATTGGCAGCGCCCCAGCTGATGAGGACTAATTGGCCCCAGCCGTCCGTAATGCTGGCAGCTGGGAGCCTGCTGAGACGCTGCTCAATGGGAAAAGGGAAAACATGGGCTGAGTGCCGAGACGGCATCTCAACCCGTGGTGACAGAGCCCCCCCTCAAGGTCGGGCTCCTGAACGACCAGGAACATCCCAGCCCCCCCCCCCCCCCACCTAGGGTGGGAGGAAGGGAGGCAGGATTGGAGGGGAAGAGGCCAAGGGAAGGACAACACCAATGGGGCAATGTAGGGTGGCAGGGAAAAAAAACCAAATACAATACTGAACAAAACAGGGAATAATCAACCCAGGTTCGAATGGGGAGAAGAACTGGGTCAGCACGCCGGTTACACACTACTCAGAGAGTACCAACAATGCGTGACCCAGAGCAAGGAAAAAAAACACCAAAAAAGGTACAGGGTAAAAATGCTGAGTAAGGTTAAATAAAGGGGAACACAATACACAGCGCCACTAAGTACATACACAGTCACCAAGAAAAGTGAAGGTGACTGGAACAAATTGACAACTACAGAGCATGGTGTTACGGAAAACAAGGCACATGACTCTATAATGAACCAACAGGGCATAAAAAAGAAATACTGAGTGCAGGCAAAGAAAAACTCACACACACGAATATATAAATACCCACAGCCACCTAAAGAAATGAAAGTGACTGGAATAAATGGATAACTGCAGAGCATGGTCTGAAAGGAAACAAAACATAACTCTACAATGAAAATAGGAGGCTAAAAACATGGCACAAAAGGTAAAATGCTGAGCATGAGCGATGGAAAACACAGCACTATAAAAACGAATCCACCAACAGGACAAAATATTACACCCGAGTGACCTTCACAAAGATAAAAGAAAAAGTGACACCCGAGGTGAATGGCAGGCAGAGTCCACAAATAGCCGAGATGGCTCCGGAGATCTCCCCGCCCATCGTCCCGTTGGCGAATCAGGGAAAGAGAAGTGTTCGGACGGCGAACTCCGGACCCAGATCCCAGGAATCCAGTCCACCGGCAGCCAAACCAGGCTGCCCAGAGGGAAACACAGACCAGTGGGGGGAACCAGATCACCGAACCGAAAGTTCTGTGGGTCGGGTCGTCGACCCGCATCACTCAACCACCAGGACCGTTGAGACGGGCGAAGGATCAGAGCGGATCCCGGTGGAAGAGGCTCTGGGGAGAGCCGATGACGAGGGCGGCGGGCGTCAGGCCGCAGGGAAACGGCCACCTCCTCACCGGACCTGGACAATACTGGGGCAGCACCCACGTCGGACCCCGATCGGGCCTCAGGTGAACCCACGTTGGACCCCGATTGGGTCTCGGGCGAACCCACGTTGGACACTGCACCAGAACCGACCTCCAACGTTGAACCCGGACCCTCCAGCACCACGAGGAACAGCAACTCCTCACCGGTGACCCTGGAAGAAGGCTCAGAAGAGAAAACAGAACCGGGATCAGGATCACCGGCAGCGCCAGAACCCGGCGAGACGAGCTCAGACGCAGTGGGCGGCTGCACCCTGCTCGTCTCCCCTGGAGATAGGCTGAAGTGCTCAAAGATAAAAAGAGAGAAAAGAAAGGAGAGCACTCGCCTGATCTCGGGTTCTGACGCCGTCCAGGACTGCGAAGATCCAGGATCCGTCGTCAGGTCGTTGTCAGGCTCCCATCTAGCCGCGTCGGGCCCCGCAGCCAGCACGATGGTCAGCGCAGCTTGAGATTCCTCCGGCTCCGGTGACCCCGCCGACGATCCACTCGGCGTGAAGCCAGAAGAATCTCGTCCCGCTGGACCGAACCGCTCCTCCGTGGAGACCCGGGGACGCTCAATCGTCGGCGTAGACTCCACGCAGCAGTCAGTCCCCCTCCTCCGTCCGCAATGTAGCTGCGGAACCACAGGCCCTCTCCATATCCCACCACGTTGACCCGGAGCCGGGGACCGCTCGGCGGAGAGAGACACAGAGGTTGCGGGATTAGGAATACAAGTTACAGCAGGTGGGGAGAGTTCAGGGAGCTGCGAACCCTGAACTTCTCCTCCAGGGATGTGACAGAGCAAATCATTAAGCAGGTGTGAAAAAACAATGACTTGCCTGCCCCCTGGAGGTTGAGTATCGCCTGCTGTAGTGGATTCTGCTTCTTCCTCTCCCCGCCCGGCGATAACGGAGGACCCCCCGGGAGTTCGTCTGAGGATCGCTCGCGTTGTCTCCAGCAGAGAGCTCACCAGACCGGAATTCCAGGCACACACAGCAGTCAGAAAGCGCGTCGAGGAGGAGGGGAAAACAGCCGGGGTGAGCCAGCCCGAATGTCCAGGAATGACAGCGGGGAAATGAGGCTCAGGGAACGGGGCTGTAGAATCTCCACACAGACGAGGCGAAGAGGTGACAGCTACGTGGGAGGAACTGTCCTGACGATGGCCCAGAACTGGATCCGGACGAGGTTCGTGCAGAGGTGACTCGGCGATGTGATGGCGGCTATTCCCGGGGAACGAAGCGAGGGGGAAACCCAGGATTCGCCGCTCCAGATTGGAGATCGAGGCGAGGAAGGCGCCGAGCACGGGAAAGCTTCGTAGCCCTGAAGTCCTCTCCATCAACCTCACTGCCGCCGCCACATGCCTGAAGGTGGTGACAGGAAACACAGTGGAGCTCGCGACAGCCACTCCACCCCAGACATAACTGCTGTCAGCTGCGGCTCCTTGAAGGGAATCCCGAGTGACGTGGCGCAGGTCGGGGGAAGTCCTCTGGTTGGCGCAAACTCCCGGACTGGAATGGCGGCAGGAACGGGACTCCGAAGCGGGGAAAGACGTCGCCCACTTCGACTCCCTGCCGGGATTTCCATCCACCCCGTGGAGCTTCTCTCGCTGTGTACCTGCAGCGTCTATCCTGGCACTGTCCTCCAGATGGTACAGAGAGTGAGGGTGACAGTCCAGGAGTTCCTCAGCACGGCCCGGATGCCAGCGTCTCGCGTTGGAGGCGTCGTGCAGGGTGAAGAATGTCCCGTCGACAGCCTCCGAGATGGACCTCAGCTCGTCGCCCTGGCGCCGGAAGTGACTCCTGGGAAACGGCATGCTAGCAGCGCTGACACCCGGACAGAAAGGTACATTTCCACAGCGACTCACGGCCGCCGGCAACTCTTCTGGCTGCGACATACTGTCATATCCGGCTCTAGGGAGCCGGGCAATCAGAGCCAGGGACAAGCCAGTGAGTCGTGATGGTTTATTTTGGGTAAGGGATAAGGGATGAGGAGAGCACAGATACTCATGCAGAGGTACACTCACAGGTTGCACAGCGCAGAGGTAAGCAGCTCGTACCGGACGTGGCGGTAACAAGACGTACATACTCACAGCGGGATACAAACACAGGAATGCTGCAAGAGGAGTATAAGCTGACACCAGACGAAGGGGCTTCAGCTTAGCAATGTGTTTATGTCGCAGCCCCGAGTCATCGAGGCTGCTCCTATTTATCCTCATTGGCAGCGCCCCAGCTGATGAGGACTAATTGGCCCCAGCCGTCCGTAATGCTGGCAGCTGGGAGCCTGCTGAGACGCTGCTCAATGGGAAAAGGGAAAACATGGGCTGAGTGCCGAGACGGCATCTCAACCCGTGGTGACAATAGTCAACCAAGATGTGTTCTTTAATTAACATCACAGGTGTTTACAAACTTGTAATCAGTCAGTCGGCCTATTTAAAGGGTGACAAGTAGTCACTGTGCTGTTTGGTGACATGGTGTTTACCACACTAAACATGGACCAGAGGAAGCAAAGGAGAGAGTTGTCTCAGGAGATTAGAAAGAAAATTATAGACAAGCATGTTAAAGGTAAAGGCTATAAGACCATCTCCAAGCAGCTTGATGTTCCTGTGACTACAGTTGCACATATTATTCAGAAATTTAAGATCCACGGGACTGTAGCCAGCCTCCCTGGACGTGGCCACAGGAGGAGACGGATAATACGAATGGTAACAAAAGAGCCCAGAACAACCTCTAAACACATCCAAGGTGAACTCCAAGGTCAAGGTACATCAGTGTCAGATTGCACCATCTGTCGTTGTTTGAGCCAAAATGGACTTCATGGGAGACGACCAAGAATGACACCACTGTTGAAAACAAATCATAAAAAAGCCAGACTGGAATTTGCCAAACTGCATGTTGACAAGCCACAAAGCTTCTGGGAGAATGTCCTACGGACAGATGAGACAAAACTGGAACTTTTTGGCAAGGCACATCAGCTCTATGTTCACAGACACAAAAATGAAGCATACCAAGAAAAGAACACTGTCCCTACTGTGAAACATGGAGGAGGTTCTGTTATGTTCTGGGGCTGCTTTGCTGCATCTGGCACAGGGTGTTTTGAATCTGTGCAGGGTACAATGAAATCTCAAGACTATCAAGGTATTCTAGAGAGAAATGTGCTGCCCAGTGTCAGACAGCTTGGTCTCAGTCGCAGGTCATGGGTCTTGCAACAGGATAATGACCCAAAACACACAGCTAAAAACACCCAAGAATGGCTAAGAGCAAAACATTGGACTATTCTAAAGTGGCCTTCTATGAGCCCTGATCTAAATCCTATTGAACATCTGTGGAAGGAGCTGAAACATGCCGTCTGGAGAAAGCACCCTTCAGACCTGAGACAACTGGAGCAGTTTGCTCATGAGGAGTGGGCCAAAATACCTGCTGAGAGGTGCAGAAGTCTCACTGACAGTTACAGAAATTGTTTGATTGCAGTGATTGTCTCAAAAGGTTGTGCAACAAAATGTTAAGTTAAGGGTACCATCATTTTTGTCCAGGCCTGTTTCATGAGTTTGTTTTTTAAAATAATTCTGTTGAACCACAATTCAAAAGTATTGTCCATTTTCATTGGTTAATTTTCATAGAATTTTTATTTATTACCACTTTTGTCAGATTCAATTTATTTCTGTGACCATTGTGGGTTTTTCTTTCATTAACAGAGGGGTACCAACAATTTTGTTCACATGTGTAATTGCAAAAAAGCCACACACAATCAGAGAAACCCTAATAAAACCTGCTGCTATCACTATGAGTCGGACGATGCATGGGGATAAACAGGCGCGGGAGCTGGAAGCAGTACTGCTGTCTGACAGGACCATATACCGGCGCATCACAGACATGATATAGGACATAAAGTGTCAGCTGATTGACAGAGTGAAGAAAGGGAAATAGGTTTTGCAGTTAGATGAATCCACAGATATATCAAACTGTACACACGTTTTCTTATGTATCAGTCACCTCCGGGGATATTTTGGGGGTTGTGGGCTGAAAAGTTTGGGAACCCCTGATCTAGAGATCTCAAAAACTCACGTATCACATATGATGCAAATGGCAGTATATTAAAATAATCATATTTTGTGGCTTAGTTTGCATTAGCAGTGGCACTGATATTGCATTCCATTATTGTCTATTGATTGTCTGGTGTTTCTTTTCCGTATGCTATGTAGCTCAAGATGTTACAGAAATGCATATGAATAGCACAAGATTTTAAAGGACATTTTATGCGTCATGGTAAGGTATTTTAAGCATTGATTAAAATTCATGTTAAAACAACCCTTTTTAATACTGCGACATATGGTGATGTCACAGTTTCAAAAGCACCCAAAACCTCTTACAGAGGTGGAGGGTGGGGTTGGATGAAGGCATTTTAAATTAAGCTGCCATGCATGAAAACTCAAGCTTGATTTCACTTAGTGCCTTTGTGTCCAAAACCCATCTGTCTGTTTTTGTCCAAAAGCCATCTATCTGTCTTTGCTTTTACTTTTACATCGGTTTTACAATACACCTGTTTTTCTCATTAAATACACATTTTTGGGTAGTTAACTATGTGGGAATACTTAGGGTTAGGGAATAAAAACACCTGGTTAAAGTTAAGAGAATAGTTAGGGTTAGGGTTAACAGGAGGCTCTACCCTCCACAACTTGCTTCATGTTATCATTATACAGCCACTACATGTTGCTTTTCCCCCCTCAAACCTACGTATGTCTTCTTACTCATGCTGGTAAAAAAAAAAAAAAAAAAAATTGTAAAATTGCATTCACTTTTATAGCACTTTTTTCTCATCTCTAGATGGCCAAAGCGCTTTACAAATCCTGCTATCCACCTATTCACACACACATTCACACACTGATGGCAGCATAGCTGCCATACACTGATGCTGGCCTGACCCACCAGGAGCAACCAGGTATAGTAGTCTAATGAAACTTACTGTAAAGTAAAAACATAAAAATATATTCTAGTAACTTGCAAAAAGACTTAAACAGGTTTGTCATTCATTTTCATGATACCATGCTGTGGTTGAGATTGATATTTGAACAATGCTCCACACAAGTCTCACGGACCGGTGAATGCTGACAATCGTTGCAATATTTATACTTGCCAACTTTTCTGATGAATGTTCACTAAAATCAGGGTTTGTCTCTGTCATTAGTGGTATTTAGCAACCTTTAGTGACAGTTAGGAAGCTTGGGATCAGACCACCAAGGTCTCCGCCTTCGACCGCCACCTGATCAACATAGCACCGGACCCCCATGATCCCTCCTGCAGGTGGTGAGCCCACTGGAGGGTGGACCCATGTAACTTCTTTGGGCTGAGCCCGGCCAGGTCCAATGGGCAGAAACCCAGTCACCAGGGGCTAGTAATCGAGCCCCTCCCCCAGGCCTGGCTCCAGGGTGAGGCACCGGTAACCCCATACCAGGCGGGGTACACTGAATCCTTGTTCTAGCATTTATCATGAGAATCTGTTGGATCGTTCTTAATCTGGCCCTTCACCCAGAACCATGCCAAGGTACTGGAGAGGAGAGTTCAGCCGTTGGTTGAACCTCAGATTCAGGAAGAGCAATGTGGTTTTCGTCCTGGCCGTGGCACATCGGAGCAGCTCTTTACCCTCTCGAGAATCCTTGAGGGTTCGTGGAAGTTTGCCCAACCAGTTTACATGTGCTTTGTGGACTTGGAGAAGGCATTTGACCGCGTCCCTCGTGGTTTTTTGTGGGGGGTGCTTCGGGAATATGGGGTATCGGGCTTGTTATTACGAGCTAGCCGGTCTCTATACGACCGTTGTGAGAGTTTGGTTTGTATTGCCAACACTTGGTCGGACTCATTCCCAGTGAGAGTTGGACTCCATCAGGGCTGCCCTTTGTCACCGATCCTGTTGATAATTTTTATGGACAGGATTTCTAGGCGCACCCAGGGAACGGAGGGTGTCATACTTGGTGACCACATGATCTCATCTCTGTTGTTAGCAGATGATGTTGTCCTGTTGGCCTCATCCAGCAATGACCTATAGGTCTTACCGGGACGGTTTGCTGCTGAGTGTGAAGTGGCTGGGATGAGAATCAGCACCTCCAAGTCCGAGTCCTTGGTCCTCAGCTGGAAAAAGGTGGCTTGTCCTCTCTGGGTTGGGAACAAGCTCCTGCCCCAAGTGGAGGAGTTTAAGTATCTCTGGGTCTTATTTACGAGTGAGGGGAGAATGGAGTGAGAGATTGACAGACGGATCAGAGCAGCATCTGCAGTGGTGCGGACATTGTACCGGTCTGTTGTGGTGAAGAGGGAGCTAAGCTCTAAGGCAAAGCTATCAATTTACCAGTCAATCTACGTACCCTTTGAGATAGGGTGAGGAGCTCAGTCATCCTGGAGAGGCTCAGAGTAGAACCGCTTCTCCTCCACATCGAAAGGAGCCAGTTGAGGTAGTTTGGGCATCTGATCAGGATGCCTCCTGGACGCCTCCAACTTGAGGTGCTTCGGGCACGTCCCTCTGGGAGGAGACCCTGTGGCAGATCCAGGACTCGCTGGAGAGACTACATCTCCCAGCTGGTCTGGGAACACCTTGGTATCCTCTCTGAAGAGCTGGAGCAGGTGGCTGGGGAGAGGGAAATCTGGGCTTCTCTGCTTGACCTGCTGCCTCTGCTACCTGGACCTCTGGAAAAGTGGTAGAGGATGGAATGGAATAGTGACAGTTATCAACATTCACATGAATGTTTGCAAAAGTGATTGTAAAAGACAGTTGGTAAACCTAAGTGACTTTTAGCAAATCTTCGTGAGATTGTTTACGATGATTAGCAACCATTTGCCTCCCTTTTTCTGCTGTTTGGGAAAGCTTAAGACCTTTTGCCAACTCCATGTCACGGTGGCCCTCGTGAGCCACCAGAAGACGCCACAAGTCACCGGTGAGTTTGCAAAGATGTTTATTATTAAGGGTAAGGAACAGGGGATAATAGAAGGTAACATAAAGTAGCAAAGGAATGAGCCTCAGTGGGCTAAAACACATGATAATTAAGATAGGATTATCACAGGGTAAACTTACAGTCATAACGACGAGTAGACAGCGTCTGAGCCGGGGGATGCCCGATGTGTCAAACGATGAAGAGTTTTCACAGAAGCTTAACAGGAGGTTAACAGAGACTGCTGCATCGGGGTGCATTCAGCGTCCGCTTTTAATGCCGGACACTAATGACCCCGAATGCAGCACAGCTGTTGGCTTTGAAAGCAGGAAGCTCCACCGGGCGCTGTCACAATAAGAGCCCGGGGAGCCAGAAGGGACACACTGCTGTCAAAGCCTGAAAAAGATGATGTATGACCCGAGCGCGGACGAGATCGGCGCTCGGATCATGACACTCCAGGTAAAACACCAGGCAAATGTCAAGTGAATCCTGGACCCAACCTTATAAAAAGGGTGAGCAAACCCTCCCCAGCATTCAGATTTTAAGGATTTGTAAAGTCTCATGGAGTGACAAATTCTGGGAAATGTTCACGAATGTTGTAGTTGTTGGGGTTTTGTCAGGGTTCGTAAATGGTTGCACAACAGTTCTCAAGGAGAAAAAAAAAAGTTTGAACATGTTTAAAAAATTTTTGCAAAGGTATTTTTCTGCAAACAGTTGCAGATGTTTTCAAAATAATTGTACATATCTGCAAAGGTTTGTGTTGCTAAAGTTTTTTTTTGGTTCTCCAAGTAGCGAACACTAACAACTGTTCCAGAATCTTTACGGAAATCTGTCTAAGACTTTAAAAACTGTGTGTGAACTATTTTGCAACCTTTTATGAACCCTGATGAACACCTGAAGTCGCAACATTTTGGAATGTTCCTTAGCATGCGCCGCTTACTGAGATACTAGTTTGATTGTCAGAAAAGTTGGCGAATCCAAAAATCAGCATTCACCATCCTATGATATACTACCATAAAAATTCAACAGTTGCTAGCCTTCACTACTTGGTGAACCGCAAAAAATTTGTTACACGTGTTACAATCATTTGCAAACACTTAAAGCTATTTTGCAAACATTTGCAACTGTTTGTAGAAAAATAAATTTGCAAATCCCATTTCCTTGGGATCTGGGATTGTCACTTCCTTGTGGTAACGTATCGTCACTTCCTGTTTTGCTGTCTGCCTGTGTGGTTTGCTCTCCAGCCACTAGCTAGCCACTAGCTATGGCTACTAGCTCTCTTTCCTCTCCTCCTCTGGTGTGCTCTCTCTGTCAGATGTTTAGCTACACCTGTGCCTCTTTTAGTGATAACGGTAAATGTAATAAATGTTGTCTTTTTGAGGCGCTCGAGGCGAGGTTGTCTGATTTGGAATCCCAGCTCCGCTGCATTGAAACACCGTCTGCGCCAGTTAATCTCGACGGACGCCCCTTAGCTGCAGCGGAGCTAGCTAGCTTAGGCCCCCCTGTCAGCGGTCCCCCGGCTCTTCTCAGCAGCGAGGAGACTGGGTGGGTGACGGTGAGAAGGAAGCCTAGTCGCAAAGCCCCGTACACCTCCAACCTGTTCACGTTGCTAATCGTTTTTCCCCGCTCAGCGACACACCCGCTGAGGACAAAACTCTGATCATTGGCGACTCTGTAGTCAGAAACGTGAACCTAGAGACTCCAGCGGCCATAGTCAAATGCATTCCTGGGGCCAGAGCAGGCGACATCGAGTCAAATTTGAAAATGCTGGCTAAAAGTAACTGTAAATACTCCACAATTGTTATTCACGCCGGCATTAATGACATCCGTCTCCAGCAGTCGGAAGTCACGAAACTTAAGATAAGATAAGATAAGATAAGATAAGCCTTTATTAGTCCCACAACGGGGAAATTCCAGGATTGCAACAGCACAGGGATAGCAACACTCAGAGCAACAATCAGAAGGCAAGAAAAAAAACAAGCAAGCAAGAGCAGCTAATATACATATGTACATATTACTATAAAATATATATATACACACACACACACAGACACACAGTGCAGAGCATTGTAGCTGGATGGAATAAATATATGAATATATGAACACAGTGCAGAGCATTGCAGCTAGGTGGAATAAATATGCAAGTATATAAACACACACAGTGCGGAACAATGTAGCTAGATGGAATAATATGTAGATATATAAAAACACAGTGCAGAGCATTGTAGCTAGATGGAATAAATATATAGATATATAAATATAAATATAAACATAAACACACCCAGTGCTGAGCATTGTAGCTAGATGGAATAAATATGTAAATATATAAACACACACAGTGCAGAGCATTGTTGCTAGGTGGGATGAAACAGCATAACCGTCTATTTAGTTATCCTACATGGTATGATTATGTGCCCATACATATTCTCACCCTCCATAGCGACCGGTATGTTCCTAGTTGTATGCCGGAGAGGACCATTGTGTAAGTCTATTGCATCTTTTGCATTCAAAAAAACTATTAGTTTGTTACGTCTTTTTGCTATCTCTGCTAGCTAACTTAATATAGAATCGGTGTGTGACTTTGCAAAAACGATGTCTGCCACTGTAGTATTCTCTGGGCCCCTCCCCAATCTGACCAGTGATGACATGTTTAGCCGCTCGTCATCCTTGAACCGCTGGCTGTCTGTGTGGTGTCCTAAAAATGACGTGGGCTACACTGACAATTGGAGCTCTTTTTGGGGAAAACTTGGTCTTATGAGACGAGACAGCATTCATCCCACTTTGGATGGTGCTTCTCATTTATCTAACAATCTGGCATCTTTTTTATCCAAATTTCCAAAACCGTGACTACTCAGAGTTGGGACCAGGAAGCAGAGTCGCAGTCTTACACGCCTCTCTGCAGCTCCTCTTCATCCGCCACCCCTCAACTTGGCCCCTATCTTCCCCATCAGAGAATCGTTGTCTGCTCCCTCCAAAGTAAATAAAAATATAATGCATAAGCATCCCAAAGTGATAAAGCAAAATATTGGTAAAACTCAAATTAAACATAAAGCCTCTAAATTGAATGAATTGGCCTCTGTTCCTCCTCATAATTTAAAAATTAAATGTGGTTTATTAAATATTAGGTCTCTAACTCCCAAGTCTCTGTTAGTCCATGATCTGTTAATTGATCATCAGATTGATTTAATTTCCCTTACAGAGACTTGGTTAGGACAAGAGGATTATGTTGGTTTAAATGAATCAACTCCCTCTGGTTATTTAAACTGTCAAAATCCCAGAAGTTCTGGTCGTGGAGGAGGAGTAGCAACAATTTACCATTCCAAATTACTAGTTAATGTAAAGCAAAAAACATGTTATAATTCCTTTGAGGGCCTGGTCCTCAGTATTGGGCACTTTAGCAATTTTAGGTTAAACCCAATTTTATTTGTCATAATTTATCGTTCCCCATCAACCTACTCAGAATTTTTATCCGAATTTGCTGATTTCTTCGATGATTTAGTGCTGAAATCTGATGGAATAATTATAGTAGGGGACTTTAATATACATGTGGATGTAGATAGTGACTACCTTAATGTGGCATTTAATTCAATATTAGACTCGATTGGGTTTTCTCAGAAAGTAGGAAATTCTACTCATTACCTCCACCATACATTGGACCTTGTTCTGACATATGGCATAGAAATAGAAAATCTTGTAGTGTCTCCTCATAACCCTGTACTGTCAGACCATTGTCTGTTAACCTTTGATTTTACTATTTCTGACTATTTGGCTCCTAAAGAAAAATATTATTACAGTAGATGCCTCTCAGATGATGCTGTTACCAAATTTATGCAGATTGTTTCCTCTATGCCATGTGTCAACACAACGGAAATAAGCTATAGACAGCTTGCTCCTTCTGTAATTGATAACATGGTGGATAGTGTTTCAGCTTCTCTGCATTAGACTCTAGACTTGGTGGCCCCCTTAAAAAAGAAAAAGTCTAATCAGAGATTTCTAACTCCTTGGTTCAACACAGAAACTCGTAGCTTAAAACAGAAGACTCGTCAATTAGAAAGAAAATGGCGCTCCACTAATTTAGATGAAATCTATTTAGCTTGGAGAAATCATCTTTTAATTTATAAAAAATCTCTTAGAAAAGCTAGAACGAGTTATTACTCTGCATTAATAGAAGAGAACAAGAATAATCCCAGGTTTCTTTTCAGTACTGTAGCCAGGTTGACAAAGAGTCAGAACTCTGTCAATCCTAGCATTCCCTTAGAGCTTACTAGTCAGGACTTTATGAACTTTTTCAATAATAAAATTTCATCCATCAGAGATAAAATCAATCAGATTCTTCCCACAGTTAACTTAAATACTGTATCTACTAGAACTCCTTCTATTGATGCCTGTCTTGATGAGTTTACTCCAATCGACCTTTGTGAGTTAGACAAAATAGTTTCCTCATCCAAACCTTCAACTTGTCTTTTAGACCCTATTCCTACCAGGTTATTTAAAGAAGTCTTCCCACTTATTGGTAGCCTTATTCTTCATATAATCAATTCTTCATTAATTTTAGGCCATGTACCGCAGGCTTTTAAAACGGCTGTAATTAAACCCTTACTCAAAAAGCCAACACTAGATCCAGGAGCTTTAGCTAACTATAGACTAATCTCTAATCTCCCTTTCATTTCAAAAATCTTAGAAAGAGTTGTTGCTACGCAATTATTTGACCACCTGCAGGGAAATGGTTTACTTGAAGAGTTTCAGTCTGGGTTTAGAATCCATCATAGTACTGAAACAGCCTTAGCGAAGGTCACTAACGACCTCCTCATTGCATCTGATAATGGACTAGTTTCTGTACTTGTCCTTTTAGACCTTAGTGCAGCTTTTGATACTATCAATCATAATATTCTACTTGATCGATTAGAACACTATGTTGGACTTAATGGAACTTCATTGCAGTGGTTTAGATCTTATTTATCTGATAGGTTCCAGTTTGTTCATGTAAATAATGAGTTTTCTTTCAACTCAAAGCTTAGTCATGGAGTTCCACAGGGATCTGTGCTAGGCCCTACTCTTTTTAGTTTATATATGCTTCCGTTAGGCAACATTATTAGAAAGCACTGTATACATTTTCATTGTTATGCTGATGACACACAATTATATCTGTCAATGAAGCCAGATGATACTAATCAATTAGCCAAGTTAGAAGCCTGTCTTAAGGAAATCAAAGCTTGGATGACTTGTAATTTCCTGCTATTAAATTCAGATAAGACTGAAGTCATTCTTGTTGGTTCAAAAAACCTTAGAAATTCCTTTCCAAATCAAACTTTCAGTTTGGATGCGGTTACTCTTTCTCTTAATAGCTCTGTGAGGAACCTTGGAGTTATTTTTGATCAGGATTTGTCCTTCAATTCACATATTAAATTTGTTTCTAAGACTGCCTTCTATCATTTGCGTAATATTGCCAAGATTAGGAGCATCTTGTCTCAGAGTGATGCTGAGAAACTGATCCACGCTTTTGTTAGCTCGAGATTAGATTATTGTAATTCTTTATTATCAGGCTGTCCTAAAACATCTTTAAAAAGTCTTCAGCTGATCCAAAATGCTGCAGCAAGAGTTTTAACAGGTACTAGAAAGAGAGATCATATCTCTCCGGTTCTGGCCTCCCTTCATTGGCTTCCCATAGAGTTTAGAATTAAGTTTAAAATCCTTCTTCTTACTTACAAAGCTCTAAACAATCAGGCTCCTTTTTATTTAAAAGATCTGATACTACCGTATTATCCTAACAGAGCACTACGCTCCCAAAATGCAGGATTACTTGTAATACCTAGAATCTCCAGAAGTACAATGGGAGGCAGAGCCTTCAGTTATCAAGCTCCTCTCCTGTGGAATCAGCTGCCAATCTGGATTCGGGAGTCAGACTCGGATCTCTGTTTTTAAGAATAGGGCTAAAACCTATCTTTTTGATATAGCCTACAATTAGGGAGGGATCATGTATTTCTGAACCCTCCCTTAGTTATGCTGCTAATAGGTTTAGTCAGCCGGGGGACCTCCAGTAATGCACTGGGCCTCACTCCTTTTCTCACTCGCAATGAAATATTTTTTTTGCTGGTCATTAACATTTGTTTGTTCTCTCCCATAGATTGAGTCCCCATCGTGCTGTTTGCTCTCTACATGTCTGTTCTTTTCTTCTTCTCTATCCCCTCACCCCCAGCCAGTCGCAGCAGATGACTGCCCCTCCCTGAGCCTGGTTCTGCTGGAGGTTTCTTCCTGTTAAAAGGGAGTTTTTCCTCTCCACCGTCGCCAAGTGCTTGCTCACAGGGGATCGCCTGATTACTGGGGTCTTTCTGCAACTGTGGGGGTTCCCCCTACAGTTGATAGTGCTATGAGATGACTATTGTTGTGAAATGGCGCTATATAAATAAAGTTGAATTGAATTGAATTCAAAGATATTTTGTACATGTTTACAATTTCTTTGTGGCAAGAAAAATCTGTTTGCAACCTTAAACACTGTTTGTGAGCTTTTTTGCAGCATTTTATAAACCTTGACAAAATCCCAAAATTGCAACGTCTGTCAGCATTCGCCACTCCGTGAGATGCTAGCTTGATAGTATCTTTCTTGTATCTGTAGCTTCACTCAAAATAGTCACTGCAAGTATAAAACTACTGGATTTAAGAATAAACATTTGTGCTTTATGGGAGGCTGAACATTTAAGTCCTGTGTACCTTGTTCTTTTAGAGATGCTTCATGTCCCAGTGAGAGTACACTGCTTTTTTCTTGTGTTCCTTGTTTCCTGTTTTGAATAAGCTGAGTGTTTGTTAAAATGCATCTGTTTTTGTGCTTGGCTGATGTGGCAGTTTTGCAGGTGCCAGGAGAGTCTGTCACTGTCAATATTGTATACGCACATCTTTAAACTTAAAAACAAGCTTAAAACAGCCAACTCCTAAAGGCGAATCATTGGCATTGACACAGAATGTCAGCTCGTTTGCTTTGATATACACCGACATGGAAGTTTTGCTACAGGCTGCGGGTAAAAAATGTAACAGCTTATTCCTCATTAAGGCACCAGGGAAGTTATGGGAGGAATAAAACACAGCACCTAAAGAGACACTAATAAGCCTAGAGTATTTTAATGAACTGTTCTTGTACAGAGTTGTTGTAATTATCTAGAATTTATATAACAAATAAACATGGGCATCAAAAGAAATTTCATTACCAACCATTTTAATTTATTAACCAGTCAAGCATTTTTAAAAAATACACTAGAAATCGTTCTTTCTAGCTTATGTCATTTTTTCTGTCTGATTTGACTCTAAAATGTAAGTGCTGAGATTTACAACAAAAACTTAAACATGGACTTAAATCTCATTTTTCATTTTCTGACCTTTGTAATTTAGTGTATAAAATTGAATGAATTTACTGAATAAGCACTTCTTCACACTAGCCATTTGTGAACTTCTGTGGTAAATGGGGGGGGGGGGCATTTTCTGAAACGAAAATTTTAAATGTGAAGTGATGGTCAGAACATGTCTATCATATTTATATGCATACCCCTTTTACCAGAAGAGGATACTTTACATTTACAACATTTTTTTTTAGTTTATGCAATGTAATGGATACTAAAGTAAAGTTTTTATACTGTATCTTTCCCTTACTATAGTGCAATCAATCTATGTGATTTTTTTGTGTGTGAATTGCTTAATTTTAGAAATGTTAGCATTTTTATTCCAATGGAACTAAACAGAACTTGCTCCAATAAGTTCCACAAGATTAAAAAAAGACTCTAAGCAGTGTCTGTGGTGATCTGAGCGCTGATCCCATCCGTGCTTGGGTAACTCAGTATTTTCCCTTTTCTCCCATTTTATTTCGGGTTTGTTATTAGTGCCTTTCCAGGGCTTTTATTGTGACAGCATCACGGCCAAACTTCCGGCTGTCAAAGCCAAGCCAAGCCGTGACAGCTGTTCGTGATGTCATTAATTACGTTTCCCCTTCCTGTATGGTTCCTTTACTTTTGGGTTTAGTATTTAAGGGAGCAGCTGAGGCTCACTCCTTGCTGTGACCTATACATCCGTGTTCCTGGACTGGAGTTCCTAACCCCGACTCCAGTCTTCCCTCTGTATTTGGATTCATCTCTGCTTCGACTCGTGTAAGTGTATGCTTTACAGTGTAGGTTCCGTCCTCGCTGCACCTTCACATTTGATGTCAGTGTTCACTATTTTGCATTCTAGTTTATGTATGTGTTTTGCCCCACGTGGCTCTTTACTTTATTCTTTTGTTAATAAACAGACAAGCTTACTACTGGCTTCTGGTGCCTCATTTATGCCCTGAAAGGGGCATTCATGACAGTCTTGTTCTGGGTTACATGAGCTACGGGGGTTATGTGTAATAGATTGTATTTTAATGAAAACAAATATTAAACAAATACATCAACAAAGTGGTAAGAAAAGTGTAGATTAATGCCCTTATAGTCTTCAATATCTATCTATCTATCTATCTATCTATCTATCTATGTGTACACACACACACACACACACACACACACACACACACACACACACACACATATATATATATATATATATATATATATATATATATATATATATATATATAAACTTTTAAAATTTATTGCAGGTCCAAAACAATCATAATATTTACATCTGAGCAGCTGGATGACGAGACTACGGTGGCTGGTAAGGATATCACAGCTGGTTTTTATAGTTTGCATTTTTTCATGTTTTACTTTTCAACTTTCTGCATCTTTTATATTTTTGTTTCACACATTTTCTACAGTTCAAGACATGAATTATTCATTTTTCCACATTTTTATATGTTTTATATTTGTGTTTCTATTGTATAATTTTTACCTTTCGGTATCAAGAATAAAACAGAGAATTACATTGTTTGGTTAACCTCTTGCACTCCGGTGTAATGCGGGTGGGCACGTCTCTGCGTCCTAGAGCGCACGAGGGCGCACGAGGGCGCTGTGTCCTAGAGCGCACTGAAAAATAAGCTGCATTTCCATTTTTCCACTACAGACACAGCTGCGAACAGAAAGCCAAAGGAGTGCTTTGATTGGTTTAGATGTGATTGACCTCTCATTCGACTAATAAGAGCCTTGAATTGGGTTTCTGAAACCTTGAAGAACCAATGACTGAAAACCTAGCAAGAAGGACCCGCCTACCAATGGCTGCAAATACAGCCAGCCAATTGAAGCACAGAAGTTCGAAAGCGTGCGTCCCTTGCAAAATCTGTTTTGTGTAAGGCTGGGTGAAGAGAGACTGACTGCTCCAGCAGATGAAAAAAGGACCCGCAGGCAGAACCGCCACAGACCCAGCAGCACGGAGACCACCCACAAGTGCGACCTGTGTGACAGGGACTACCATTCGCACATTGGCCTGTTCAGCCACAGGCGGTGCTGTCCCAGCAGAGTAGACGTTTAGGATTCTCTTCCATGGTCATCATAGACCCACGGAGGCCGACAACGAAGGCTGGGTGACACACACGCATTCGCCAGTCTTTTTTTCTTACTACTGTTATTTGTTTTGAAAAATTGTTCGCCAAAACCGCAATCATGGAAGCGCAAACCGCAAT
Source organism: Pholidichthys leucotaenia (assembly GCA_020510985.1). Taxonomy (NCBI): domain Eukaryota; kingdom Metazoa; phylum Chordata; class Actinopteri; order Cichliformes; family Pholidichthyidae; genus Pholidichthys; species Pholidichthys leucotaenia. The sequence continues at coordinate 129,758,773 of CM035845.1, forward strand.
AATGGAATTATGGTTTGACCGGGTCGCGTGACCAGAACCATGAGTCCATAACAAGCGGACCAGCGTCATGTTCGTCTGACAATGAGGAAGAGAAGTTCGCCAGCGACACTGCTGTTGTGAACAGGTAAGTGTTATAAGCTAAATTATTCTTTATCCCTGAAAATGGTAATCAGAAATGACTTTTGACCGATCGGTAAATTACAACTGTGCATAGTAGACCGCGGCGCACGAAGTCCGAAGTCTGTGCGCCACGGTACACGGTTCGTGCGCCGCGTCCGGACCGTGAACGCCCCCCCCCCCGCTACTCTTCTGTAGCGGATTGCAGCTATATTGCAGATATTTCAGTACAACTGTGCATAGTAGACCGCGGGGACTGTGCGCCGCGGTCGCCACATGGCCCATGACTGTTCCGTCATGAGGCGATGGGCGATGTCCGTCCTCTGTAGCGGGGGGGTGGGGGGTGGGAGTTGTTATCTTCTACATTACAGATATTTTAGAATATTTTTTTAGTGCACTGTAGGTTATTTTTTCTTGTAAAAAAAAGCCACACATTTTTTACATGGCATGCTTCTTTGTGTGTGGGGGCTTGTTTGTTCATGCATTCATGAATGAATGAATAAACAACCCCCCCCACACACACACACACAGCCCTGAGTGTCACCTTTCATTAGAGCCCAACATCAAGCTTCTATATTGAATCATTCAAAAGTTACAGATGTTTTTCCAAACTGTGCCATTTGGCACAATTTGGCACAGTTCAAAAATGCCTGGGAACAACCTAAGAAAAAAAGTGACCTCAGCTGGATAACACTTGGTTCTACATTTCTGTTGCATTTTCCAGCCCATATCTGACAGCTGTGTGTTAGTTGCAAGCATTTGTATCCAAAAAAACACCCAGGCGAAATTTATTTTCTTCAAGTTCAGTATGTTTAGATGACTGTTACTCAGTGGCTGGAGCACTTAGAGAGATTATGACTGTTTTGCCAAAAAATTCAAAGTGTTTTCTTTTAAATGAGACCAACCCCATGAAGATGCTGCAAAGGGTTGAAGAACAGCTTTTGATTTACTTTGGGTACATTATTTTTTGGCGTTTTTAGGGAAATTGACCAGAGTGCAAGGGGTTAACTGAAGTCATCTCAAGTGTAGACTTAGTTAATCTACACTTTTAGGGTGCGTCGCAATTCACCCATTCACCCTACCCCTTACCCCTACCTAGCCCTACCCCTCCGTTTTGCACATTCGCAGTGAATGGGTAAAACTGAGGGATAGGACTAAGGGGTAGGGTGAAGGGGTGAATTGGGATGCACCCTTAGTCTGCTTCTGTTGGGGGGGGGGGCAGTGTTGCCAACTTGGCGACTTTCTCACTATATCTGGCAACTTTTCAAACCCTCCTGGTGACTTTTTTTGTCAAAAGTGACTAGCGACAAATCTAGTGACTTTTTCTGGTGTTATCAGAGACTTTTTCTGGTGTTTTGGAGACTCTGACACACAGGGATCGGCGGGTTGTAGTTTCCTTAGATGGCATCTAAAATAAAACCTGTTATGTGAGACTATGAAACTACAACTCTCAGAAGCACTATTTGCACACAGTGTGTGCTTATTGGTCCATTGTCACCTGGACCCCTGTAAAGCACAGACAGCCTGCTTCGCGGGTCGGTCTCCTGTCCTGTTCCAGTTCACACCACAACCTGGTGGGAAGAAATGCTGTGTCTGAGCAGTGAGTAGCCCCCAACATCAGCTCGTACCTCTGTGGTTAAACATGAGTATTTTTAGAGCAAGAAGCTGCATTTAATTTCCGCAGTTGTGTAAATGTGTTTTCTTGCTACACAGAAAAAATGACTGATTTGTTGCTGTAAAGAACAAATGAAGCTTCTAAGTAGAACTTTCATCTATTTGTGCTTTCTCTTTTATTTTATCTTATTCATTTAAAGAAGTCTTCCCACTTTTAAAGAAGTCTTCCCACTTATTGGTAGCTTTATTCTTCATATAATCAATTCTTCATTAACTTTAGGCCATGTACCGCAGGCTTTTAAAACGGCTGTAATTAAACCCTTACTCAAAAAGCCAACGCTAGATCCAGGAGCTTTAGCTAACTATAGACCAATCTCTAATCTCCCTTTCATTTCAAAAATCTTAGAAAGAGTTGTTGCTACGCAATTATTTGACCACCTGCAGGGAAATGGTTTATTTGAGGAGTTTCAATCTGGGTTTAGAATCCATCATAGCACTGAAACAGCCTTAGCGAAGGTCACTAACGACCTCCTCATTGCATCTGATAATGGACTAGTTTCTGTACTTGTCCTTTTAGATCTTAGTGCAGCTTTTGATACTATTGATCATAATATTCTACTTGATAGATTAGAACACTATGTTGGACTTAATGGAACTTCGTTGCAGTGGTTTAGATCTTATTTATCTGATAGGTTCCAGTTTGTTCATGTAAATGATGAGTTTTCTCTCAGCTCAAAGCTTAGTCATGGAGTTCCACAGGGATCTGTGCTTGGCCCTACTCTTTTTAGTTTATATATGCTTCCGTTAGGCAACATTATTAGAAAGCACTGTATACATTTTCACTGTTATGCAGATGACACACAATTATACCTGTCAATGAAGCCAGATGATACTAATCAATTAGCCAAGTTAGAAGCCTGTCTTAAGGAAATCAAAGTTTGGATGACTTGTAATTTCCTGCTATTAAATTCAGATAAGACTGAAGTCATTCTTGTTGGTCCAAAAAACCTTAGAAATTCCTTTCCAAATCAAACTTTCAGTTTGGATGCAGTTACTCTTTCTCTTAATAGCTCTGTGAGGAACCTCGGAGTTATTTTTGATCAGGATTTGTCCTTCAATTCACATATTAAATTTGTTTCTAAGACTGCCTTCTATCATTTGCGTAATATTGCCAAGATTAGGAGCATCTTGTCTCAGAGTGATGCTGAGAAGCTGATCCACGCTTTTGTTAGCTCGAGATTAGATTATTGTAATTCTTTATTATCAGGCTGTCCTAAAACATCTTTAAAAAGTCTTCAGCTGATCCAAAATGCTGCAGCAAGAGTTTTAACAGGTACTAGAAAGAGAGATCATATCTCTCCGGTTCTGGCCTCCCTTCATTGGCTTCCCATAGAGTTTAGAATTAAGTTTAAAATCCTTCTTCTTACTTACAAAGCTCTAAACAATCAGGCTCCTTTTTATTTAAAAGATCTGATACTACCGTATCATCCTAACAGAGCACTACGCTCCCAAAATGCAGGTTTACTTGTAATACCTAGAATCTCCAAAAGTACAATGGGAGGCAGAGCCTTCAGTTATCAAGCTCCTCTCCTGTGGAATCAGCTGCCAATCTGGATTCGGGAGTCAGACTCGATCTCTGTTTTTAAAAATAGGGCTAAAACCTACCTTTTTGATATAGCCTACAATTAGGGAGGGATCATGTGTTTTCTGAACCCTCCCTTAGTTATGCTGCTAATAGGTTTAGTCAGCCGGGGGACCTCCAGTAATGCACTGGGCCTCACTCCTTTCCTCACTCTCTATGAAATATTTTTTTTTTTTTTTTGCTGGTCATTAACATTTGTTTGTTCTCTCCCATAGATTGAGTCCCCATCGTGCTGTTTGCTCTCTACATGTCTGTTGTTTTCTTCTTCTCTATCCCCTCACCCCCCAGCCAGTCGCAGCAGATGACTGCCCCTCCCTGAGCCTGGTTCTGCTGGAGGTTTCTTCCTGTTAAAAGGGAGTTTTTCCTCTCCACCGTCGCCAAGTGCTTGCTCACAGGGGATCGCCTGATTGCTGGGGTCTTTCTGCAACTGTGGGGGTCCTCCCTACAGTTGATAGTGCTATGAGATGACTGTTGTTGTGAAATGGCGCTATATAAATAAAGTTGAATTGAATTGAATTGAATTTACATGCTGTTGTGAAATGCAACTATTTCTTGGAAGTAAATCCTCTAAATATGTATTTTTAATGGGCTGGTCCAGGGGTGTCAAACGTATGGCCTGTGGGTCAAAAACAGACCACCAGGTGGTCCAAAATTTTGTCTGTGAATTTACAGCTTTATTTCTAGTAAATTTCTGACTTTCTACTAATTAGAATAGTTTGTGTAAATAGGAGACATTTTTCTCAGTAAGACAAGACTTTTTTCTCATCAGTTTTCTTTTTCTTCTTTTTTCTGATGAGAACAAGGGACCCTTGATTTCAAGAGCCAAGGAATAGGCGAAGGGGAAAGGGTAGAAATTGAAATTGGGACGGACCCCAAATCTACCTGTACTTCACTCTGACATTGCAAATATTTTTCTTGACTGTTCTACAGTATTTACTGCTGCTAATGTACATGTATATTTCAAAAACCTTCAGTGAGAACTACCACCAAGCAACACTGTGTCTCAGTGCAAGGAGTCAGACTGTGGAACACTTTTGGACCTGAATTAAAATCATGTACAACGCTTGGACAATTTAAACAAAAACTAAAGGAAGAAATACTCCAAACATATATACAAGATGACATGTAAAATCACATAAGAATTATCATATTCAGTCTGTGTGTGTTGTTGCTTAGGTTTTTTTTTGTCACGTTTTGTCTTAGCTTTGTTTTGAATTGTAATCGCTCTTGTTTTGTTTTTCTTTTGAATTCTTGGATGGAATATGGATGGGCAATATAAGCTGCGGCTTCAGCCATCACCCATTTGGGAAAACTTATGTTGAACTGTATAATCAGAGGAGTTATTGTTTAATTTGACCTTGTAAGATTTTTTTTCTTTTCCCCTTTGTTATATTATTCTGTTCCTTTCTTTTAATCTTTACTTTTAATCTATCCGAAATAAAGATTCATTCATTCATTCATTCATTCTTTCATGACATAATGGCCAGCCCAGGAAACAGACACGGACTCAGAAATGAGTTTAGTTTTCTTTATTAAACCCAATATTGTGTGTGAATGTGTGAGTGTGCTGTGGAGTGTAGTATGCGTGTGCTGGCTGGAGACTCTGAGCAGCTGGGAGGAAGCAGAGTGCTGTGCAGCCTGGCAACCATGTTGCAGGGAGATGGTGGTTGCCTGTTGTCCAGGGAGACAGCGCCCTCGGTTCCAGTGTCATGGCAGCCGGAGAGATGATGGAGAGGAGAGGATGGAATCCGCTGCCGCGGGGTTCTGCCTGTGCACAGGGGAGCAGTGGAGAATCAGGTGAATAGAGGTTGGCTTACTTGTGATAGCGGAGAGATCCTCCGGGAGTAGATGCCGAGATGGCGAGGCTGAGCGTTGAGTCGGGGATGGCTTGGGAAGACAGGAGATGTGCTTCATAGCCTGGTAGACAGACGGCTCAGTGCAGGCCAGCGGGCTGAGTGGGTTTAAGTAGGCCTGCCCTGACGAGGAGCAGGTGTGCGCCCAGCTGAGGATGATAGTGGCCGAGAGCGAGTCATCACAGTACTCCCCCCCCGAGGGGTGCCTCCTGGCACCAGCCTACCTGGGTGCGTCCAGTGGAAGTCCCTGATGAGTTGTTTTCCAACACGAAGGATGGACGCACCCAGGAGCGCCACTCCGGGCCATACCCCTCCCAGTCCACCAGGTACTGCAAGCTACGACCCCAGCATCGGATGTCCAGGATGGAGGCGACCCTCCATGCTGGGTCGCTATCGATCACCACTGGTGGAGGTGGAGACCTGGGAGGAGGACAGACAGGGCTGGAAAAAAAAAGGCTTAACCTGGGACACATGGAAGGTGGGACAGATGCGGAGGGAGGGGGGAGAGACAGGTGCACAGCCACAGGGTTAATAATCCGGGTGATGGCAAATGGACCAATAAACCGCTGAGACAATTTCCTCCTTTCACCCTTAAGGTTAATGTGCTGAGTAGAGAGCCAGACCTGCTGACTTAGCGACCTTGGAGTTACGCTCCGCTGTGCGTCGGAGAGCCGTCCGGACCAACCTCCAAACCCGCCGACAACGTCTCAAATGGGCCTGGACCGAAGGCACGGCGATGTCCCCCTCCCCTTTGGGAAAGAGCGGAGGATTGTAGCCCAGGGAGGCCTCAAATGGAGACATGCCGGTCGCCGATGATATCGTGGAATTGTGGGCATACTCGATCCATGGAAGCTGGACACTCCACAAGGTCGGGTGAGATGAAGCCACACACCGCAGCGCAGCCTCCAGCTCCTGGTTGGCCCTCTCACACTGACCGTTACTTTGGGGGTGATAGCCGGAGGACAGGCTCACCGTAGCCCCCAGGGCATTACAGAAAGACCTCCAGACTTGCAACACGAACTGCAGCCCCCGATCAGATACGGTATCCAGCGGTATCCCATGGAGCCTGACGACGTGCCGCACCAGCAGATCCGCCATCTCCTTCACCGTGGGGAGTCCCAGTAGGGGAATGAAATGGGCGACCTTAGAGAAGCGATCCACCACTGAGCACGACAGTGTGATGATCAGACAGGGGAAGGCCGGTAATGAAGTCCACGGCGATGTGTGACCAAGGTTTGCCAGGAACCGGAAGAGGATGAAGCAGCCCTGCTGGAGGAGAGGAGGGCGTCTTGCCAGTGGCGTACTGGGGGCAGGCGCGGATGTAATTGGTGACATCCCTCCGCAGCAACGGCCACCAAAATGACCTCTGGAGGACCTTGATCGTGCGGGAAACCCCCGGATGGCAAGCCATTTTAGAAGAGTGGCCCCAATGGATCACCTCGCCCCGAACAGCAGAAGGAACAAACTATTTACCCTCTGGCTCCCCGCCCGGGTCCGGTTCTGCCTCCTGCGCCTTCAGGACCCTCTCCTTGATCTCCCACGAGAGGGCGCCCACGACACACGAAGGTGGGAGGATGGGAAGGACGGGCGCCTCTGCTGTGTCAGAGGAGAACTGCCTGGACAGCGCATCCAGCTTGGTATTTTTTAGACCCAGGGCGGTAGGTGATGGTAAAATTGAAGCGACCAAAAAATAAGGACCAGCGGGCCTGGCGGGCGTTTAGACGCTTGGCCGTTCTTAGGTACTACAGGTTCTTATGATCAGTCCAAACGATGAAGTGTTGGGCGGCCCCTTCCAACCAGTGACGCCACTCTTCCAGCGCGAGCTTAACCACCAGGAGCTCCCTAAACCCGATGTCATAATTCCTCTCAGCTGGAGACAAACGGCGGGAGAAGAAAGCGCAGGGCCAGACCTCCCATCCGCAGGAGAGCGCTGAGACAACACGGCCCCCACCCCGGAATCAGAGGCATCCACCTCCACCAAGCACTGTAGTGCAGGGTCCACTTGGGTCAAGATGGGGGAGGACGAGAACCGGGTCTTGAGCTCAGCGAATACGGCCGCAGCCTCCTCCATCCACCGAAAGGGCGTCTTCGACGAGGTGAGACAGGTAAGAGGAAGAGCGATGACACTGTACTTGTTAATGAAGCGCCGATAAAAAGTTGGCAAACCCCAGGAACTGCTGCAGCTGCTTCTTGGAGGAGGGGGTAGGCCAGTCCACAACGGCCTTCACCTTGTCGGGGTCCGTGATGATCTGATTGTGGGTGATGGTGAAGCTGAGAAATGACGTCTTGGCGGGGTGAAACTCGCACTTCTCAGCCTTGACATAAAGCTGGTTCTCCAGGAGACGCTGCAGGACCCGTCTCACGTGGACGCGGTGCTCATCCAGGGATCGGGAGAAGATCAAGATGTCATCCAGATAAACGAAGACGAATGACCCCAGGAAGTCGCGGAGGACATCATTGATCAGTCTCTGGAAGACGGCCGGAGCGTTGGTCAGCCCAAACGGCATCACCAGGTATTCAAAGTCGCCGCTTGGGGTCCGGAAACCAGTCTTCCACTCATCCCCCTCCCTGATGTGCACCAGATGGTAGGCGTTACGGAGGTCCAGCTTGGTAAAGATTGAGGCCCCCTGGAAAGAGTCGAAATGCAGTATCCATCAGAGGCAGCGTGTATTTATCCTTGATGGTGATGTCGTTGAGGGCACGGAAGTCAATACACGGCCTCAGGAACCCATCCTTCTTCCCCACAAAGAAGAACCCGGCCCCCACCGCTGAAGGTGAAGGACGGATGATGCCTGAGCTGAGGGAATCCTTAATGTAGTCCTCCATAGCCTCCCACTCGGGTGCCAACAGGCTGTACAGGCGACTCGAAGGCATCGGCGCCCCAGCTCGGAGATTAATGGCACAGTCATAGGGCCAGTGGGGGGGAAGTGACAACGCCTTGGCCTTACTAAACACCGCCCCTAGATCATGGTACTCGGGGGGGGGGGGACACCCTGGACAGGTCGGGAGGAGGCGAGCCGGCGAGACCAGCGGCATGGACGGGGCACATGCGGCAGATTGGAGACACGTGCTGAGGCAGAAAGAACTCCAGGACACCACACTTCCTGTTCTCCAATCGAAAGAGGGGTTCTGGAGCCGGAGCCAAGGATAGCCCAAGATAAGTGGGGATGAGGCAACCGGCAGGACAAACAAACTGAGATCTTCACGATGATTACCAGAGACGATTGCTGAGACCGGGGCTGTTTGTTCAGTCACTATAGCCAGGGGTGCTTTGGACAGAGCAATGAGCCGAAGGGGGGCCTTCAAAGGATGGCAGGAAAGCCCCAAACGGGTTGCCAGTTCCCCCGAGATGAAGCTCTGCTCTGCTCCCGAGTCAACCAGGGCGTGAGTGCAGTAATCAGTCCTGTTATGTGTGAACCTAATGGGTAGTGTGCACTTGGAGAGGGGATCTGGCCGAAGATGGTCCGTGAGTCCTCCTACTGCGACGCACGGACCCCCACTTTTGGTCGAATGGGGCAGGTTTCTAGCTTGTGGTCCTCCTCACCACAATACATGCACAACCCTAGCTCCTTACGGCACTGTTTCTCCGCTTGGGAGAGTTTGGTTCGCCCCATTACCATAGGCTCCTGTGTCGTAGCTGACTCAATGGGAGGTAGGGCTAGTAGCAGGGTCTGGGAAGAGCGCACGGTCTGGGCACTTGAGTGACCGGACGCCCTTCGCTCAGCTGCCCACTCCCTAAGCCTGTTATCCAAACTGATGGCCAGGGAAATTCGCACTGAAAGCTTATCTGGCTTATCTAAACGGGCCAACTCATCCCGCAGACTAGGGTTTAAGCTCCTTATGAAAATGCTACACAGCGATGCATCCTCCCACCCTACCTCGGCTGCCACCACCTGGAAATCGACAGCATAGTCAGCTGCGGGACTGCCCCCCATCGAAGATTTAATAACCGGATGGTGAGCACATCGTCCTGGTCAGAGTGGTCAAATACCTCGCTGAACTCGTCCACAAACTGGCTATAGGTTAAGCTAGCATAGCTTGGCATCGCCATAACTGCATATGCCCAGGCCAGCGCTCGCCCTTCCAGGAGGTTGGTCACATAACCAATCTGGCTATGCTCAGGGGGAAAGTCGCCCGGAACCCGCTGGAAAACTATCTCGCACTGGAGGAGAAAGCTGCGCGCCTCCCTTAACTTTCCACTAAAGCGGGAGGGCCTGGGAACCGGAGTCAGTCGGGTCGGAGGAGCTAGGCTAGGCTGGCTAATGGAGGAGCTAGCGGGAGCTGTAGCACCGATGGATGCCGGTGGAAACGCCTGTTGCCCAGTCAGATGATCCAACTGGCCGTTAATTTGGGTTAATTGATTTAATATAACCTGCTGCTGATAAGCAATGTGATCCACACGAGCCTCTAAGTTGTTTAACTGTTGTGCTAACGTGCTGTTCGCTGGGTCGTTTTGACTGAGCCGTACTGACATAATGGCCGGCCCAGGGAACAGACACGGACTCAGAAATGGATTTAGTTATCTTTATTAAACCCAATGTTGTGTGTGAATCTGTGGGTGTGCTGTGGAGTGTATGCATGTGCTGGCTGGAGACTCTGAGCAGCTGGGAGGAAGCAGAGCGCCATGCAGCCTGGCAACCTTGTTGCAGGGAGATGGTGGTCGCCCGTTGTCCAGGGAGACAGCGCCCTCGGTCCCAGTGTCGTTGCAGCCGGAGAGATGATGGAGAGGACAGGATGGAATCCGCCGCCGCGGGGTTCTGCCTGTGCACAGGGGAGCAGTGGAGAAACAGGTGAATAGAGGTTGGCTTACTTGTGATAGCGGAGAGATCCTCCGGGAGTAGATGCCGAGATGGCGAGGCTGAGCGTTGAGTCGGGGATGGCTTAGGAAGACAGGAGACGTGCTTCATAGCCTGGTAGACAGACAGCTTAGTGCAGGCCAGCGGGCTGAATGGGTTTAAGTAGGCCTGCCCTGACGAGGAGCAGGTGTGCGCCCAGCTGAGGATGATAGTGGCCGAGAGCGAGTCATCACAATTCATCCGTTAATAACTACTTAAACAGTGTTTCTCTTGCTATTTTTATGCATGTATAAGGGTCATTGCATTTAAAAAGGTTGTACATTTAATTCAACTCATTTTAGCATGTGATAATCAAATTTGATCATATTAAATTTAATTTTCCAACTACAAAATTGTGGCTAGTGAAAAGGCTGAGTGGCTAGTAACTTTGGAAAGTCACTAGCCACAGTGACTGCTGCTGTGAAAGCACTATTGCTTTGCAGTTGCTATCCTCAGCAAACAGCAGGTGCTACGGTAAGGTTCTCCCCATCCCAAAACACTCACAAGTGGTCAGCCTCACAGAAGCCTCGTGCAGCAGTTAGTTGCAGTCACAGAGGAGACCCACGCCCATGCCACTCACATCCAGACTGCAAATGAATTGCACCTGCACAACCCCCCGCCAATTGATGTAAATGTTTGTACACTGTCAATGTCACACTAATAAATCACTGCATTTGACTAACAGCCTCAGTCACGTACTCACTTCGTCCACTCTGTGTGTGCGCGCGCGCGCGCGTGTGTGTGTGTGCGTGCGCGTAACATAAGCTAAACATCTAGCAGCTAGCTTGTCATGTCGCATTCTAAACTGTATGCTCAAAAATACAGAAAAGAGTAGGAATCAAACCCTGAATTCAAAGCTGGTTGAAGCCGTTTATTGGCGATGATACAGAAGTCATCATCATCATCATAGTGGTCTGTCGGGGGCGACAATGACTGTTTCACTTAAGTCTGATCAGATTCCTCCACGCAGCTCTGTCCGCCTTCTGCTGCCGGGAACTCCTGACCTTGTTAACCTGGGCGACGTCCAAGCCGGTATGAGTTGCTTTCTGACTCACCATTTCATGAAACTGCTTGCAAAGTATTTGAGTACCGCTAGCTTTTCCTGGACTAGCAGCACATTCTTGGCAGATAGATATTTAAGTTTAAGTTTTTTACTCACTTTTTGTCTCTCCCACAACATTATCCTTCTGTCCTACAGCACCCATTACAATTACATGCAAATGACAAATTATACAAATTAGCAAAGCTGACGTCTTTCAGCGACTTCTAGTGACTCTTAGGACAGCCAATAGCTACTTTCCTTACTGAGGAGTTGGCAACAGTGGGGGTGGGGGCTCTAGAACTGTAAATTAGATTATCATGTCTTTTTGACCCTGTGCCTATAGGGCTGTGCGATATGACAATATAAATCGGTGACACGATTAAAAACATCTACCATTTCATATGAAACTTAATCATTTATATCGGGACACATACAGACGTGGATAAAATTGTTGGTACCCCTCTGTTAATGAAAGAAAAACCCACAATGGTCACAGAAATAACTTGAATCTGACAAAAGTGGTAATAAATATAAATTCTTTGAAAATTAACCAATGAAAATCAGACAACAGAATTATTTTAAAAAACAAACTCATGAAACAGGCCTGAACAAAAATGATGGTACCCCTAGAAAAGATTGAAAATAATGTGACCATAGGGACATGTTCAACCAAGATGTGTCCTCTAATTAACATCACAGGTGTCTACAAACTTGTAATCAGTCAGTTGGCCTATTTAAAGGGTGACAAGTAGTCACTGTGCTGTTTGTTGACATGGTGTGTACCACACTAAACATGGACCAGAGGAAGCAAAGGAGAGAGTTGTCTCAGGAGATAAGAAAGAAAATTATAGACAAGCATGTTAAAGGTAAAGGCTATAAGACCATCTCCAAGCAGCTTGATGTTCCTGTGACTACAGTTGCACATATTATTCAGAAATTTAAGATCCACGGGACTGTAGCCAACCTCCCTGAACGTGGCTGCAGGAGGAGACGGATAATACGAATGGTAACAAAAGAGCCCAGAACAACCTCTAAACACATTCAAGGTGAACTTCAAGGTCAAGGTACATCAGTGCCAGATCGCATCATCTGTCGTTGTTTGAGCCAAAGTGGACTTCATGGGAGACGACCAAGGAGGACACCACTGTTGAAAACAAATCATAAAAAAGCCAGACTGGAATTTGCCAAACTGCATGTTGACAAGCCGCAAAGCTTCTGGGAGAATGTCCTACGGACAGACGAGACAAAACTGGAACTTTTTGGCAAGGCACATCAGCTCTATGTTCACAGACGCAAAAATGAAGCATACCAAGAAAAGAACACTGTCCCTACTGTGAAACATGGAGGAGGTTCTGTTATATTCTGGGGCTGCTTTACTGCATGTGGCACAGGGTGTCTTGAATCTGTGCAGGGTACAATGAAATCTCAAGACTATCAAGGTATTCTAGAGAGAAATGTGCTGCCCAGTGTCAGACAGCTTGGTCTCAGTCGCAGGTCATGGGTCTTGCAACAGGATAATGACCCAAAACACAGCTAAAAACACCCAAGAATGGCTAAGAGCGAAACATTGGACTTTTCTAAAGTGGCCTTCTATGAGCCCTGATCTAAATCCTATTGAACATCTGTGGAAAGAGCTGAAACATGCCGTCTGGAGAAGGCACCCTTCAAACCTGAGACAACTGGAGCAGTTTGCTCATGAGGAGTGGGCCAAAATACCTGCTGAGAGGTGCAGAAGTCTCATTGACAGTTACAGAAATCGTTTGATTGCAGTGATTGCCTCAAAAGGTTGTGCAACAAAATATTAAGTTAAGGGTACCATCATTTTTGTCCAGGCCTGTTTCATGAGTTTGTTTTTTTAAAATAATTCTGTTGAACCACAATTCAAAAGTATTGTCTGATTTTCATTGGTTAATTTTCATAGAATTTTTTTTATTACCACTTTTGTCAGATTCAAGTTATTTCTGTGACCATTGTGGGTTTTTCTTTCATTAACAGAGGGGTACCAACAATTTTGTCCACGTCTGTACCCTGTTTCTACTTGTCACCACCTCGCCTCTCCCCCGCAGTGCACCAGGTGGGTTCTGGTGGTTAGCACCATACCAGCTAACAGCAAGCTAATGTTTTGCCACTACTGTGGAGCCGCTACTTCTGTGCCAGGGATGTGGGACTTTTCCCCCACCATGCTGCTTCAGAGAGGATAGTCCTCTAACCTCGTTTTAATTGGAGGAAAGTAATGTTAACACCATCTCTCTCTAATTATAAAAATGGCAAATGCTAAATGACAATGCTAACTTGTTGCTAATAGGAAACATTATAGTGTATCTGTCATGAGACTGAGTGCGGTGTTTCCACCGTGCTCATGCTCTCAACTTACTTTTGTTTATTTCCTGTATTTTCTCAGTTTGTGTGATTATTTTACTGTGTGATCATCCTGGTTGTATTATCTGTGTTTCTGTTTGACATGAGCTCCCCACCTTTTCCTCCAGGCACTCCCACTGTGGCATCATCCTGCCATTGGTTCTGTTCATGGGTCGTCAGCTGACACCTGTCATTAATTAGGTCAAACTTCCCGCTCTTGTGGTCCACACCTGCCATCATTTATGCTCACTGATTACGTGCTCTATTTAAAGACCATTGTTCCTGTCACTCCTTGTCAGAGTGTAACCCTCTCATCCCTGTCGGAACCCTTTCCCCGTTCCAATGTGTACTCCTGTAATCATCTTGTTATCTACCTGTTCATCTCCATTGTAAGTTTATTTCTTGTGCACTGTTTGGACTTTTGTGTTTTTCTCAATAAATATCACAACTGCAGTTCAGTGCTTGGGCTTTCCTTTCTGCCCCGAAGGGGCGATTCATGACAGTAGACTCCGACCAGTTTGAAACCCAGCTGCTGTAGTTTGTGTTTTTTTTGTTTTTCACTCACCTGTTTTTCCGGAACACTCGACATGTCCCCAGCACGCTACCCTTCAGCCATCAAAGGAAGATTGGTGGCCAGGACCCCGAGTCTGGAGGAGGAATGGGCAGCGCACTTCATTTGGGACTTTGTGGCTGAAGGTCTCACCTCCCGCGGCCCAAAGAAGGTCTGGGAGAATGTGAAGGTAGCAGTCGGGATCGTGGAGGCACATCCCAGATTGAGGAGGCCTCCCCAGTTCATGGAGCTGTCGTCCACTGTCTCCGCTGTGCAGCTGTCATTTCCCGGGCTGAAGATGGGTTTGTTCTCGACGGGACCGAAGCCAGTGAGGAAGCGCTTCCCACGAGAAATGTCATCCTCCTTCCTCTGTTCACCCGCTCCTGCTCCACCTACTCTGAGATACTGCTCTCCTGGGTCTGCCTCCGCTCGTCCTCGAGTCATGACGGGACCAGATTTCCCTGAAGAGAGCCTCCTGGGCCAGTCGCCTCCCGCTTCCCACCACTGCCCAGTGAAACACCGCCGGAGGAATGCCTCCACCTCTCAGCCAGCAGTTTTCTCTATGCCGAGTAAGACCATCCCCGCAGCAGTTCACTCTTTGGGTTCCTCTTCGCCGGCTGTCCCATCAGCCTCCTCTCCCTCCACTGCTGCTGTGACCCTCGTCTCGTCGGCGTCTCCTCCCGCTGCTGAAGGTCCGGATGCCTCCTCTCCCGCTCTGCCCATCATCATGTCTGCAGGGGCGGCTCCTCTACGTTCCTCTGAGGGGCCCACAACATCTTCAGCCACGGTGAGGGCGGATTCTAGACAAGCTGCAGCAGTAACCAATGTGCCCTGGTAACACAGGCAAGTGCTTTTTCATTCTCTATCATTCACACATGAATTACCTTTCCTAATTCCCGGTGGTGAGGCTCAGTTAATGCAGTCCTCTTAGTCCTCACCCCCTGCTGCAGCCGTAAATGCCTCACCTGCTCTCTCCATGTCTCCTTCTATGCCCCCTGAGCATCTGCTGGTCCCAGGATTGAGCCGCCAAACGAAGGACGAGCCTGTGGCCCTGGAGGATCTGGTTCCAGTCCCGCAGCCACAGTCCGGACAGAGGGGGAGCACTGCCAGTGGTCCGAAGCCTGCGCCGATGAGTGAGCGTCCCCTGGCTTCAGCTGAGCAGGATCCAGCGCCAGCAGGGAGTCGACCTCCTGTTTCCACGCTTGGCGAGCCACCTGTGTGGGTCACTTTGCTGGGGGTTTCCAGGACTGTACCGACCATCATGCCTGCTGTAGTAGCCACTGCAGCAGAGCCAAAGCTGGATCTCCTGAGGACTGGGCTCGAGACGTCACTGCCTGGATCGACAGAGTCCTGGATGGTGGTGGAGCTTGAGCTCAGGCAATTGCTCTACTTTGTTTTCACTGTCTCTATTTTGGCGAGATCTTGCCTGGCTCTTGATGGGGAGGGCCAGATGCAGCTGCCAGCTGCACCTGAGCTCACCTCGCCAGGCTCCACTGCCGTCGGTGATCCTGACCCTGTTTCTCTGTTGCTCCTGTTGGAGCTTTTCCCCAGGGTCACCAAGGATCGTCCAACTTTGCCAGAGGTCTCCATAGGTCCAGCCTTGCTGCCTGAAATCTCTGTGAGTCCAGCCCCTCCAGCTGAGGTTATCGCAGGTGCTCCATCCCAGCCCAGGACCTTTGTGGGTGCTGCCCCCTCCCCTCTGGTTGAGGTCATCGCGGGTGCTCCGCCCCAACCTGGGACCTCCATGGTTGCTGCTCCTCCTCCAGCCGAGGTCTTCGCGGGTGTTCCGTTCCAGCCCTGTACTTCCATGGGTGCAGCTTCCCCATTGCCTGAGGTCTCCGGGAGTGCCTCTCCTCCCCAGTCCGGATCTCCGTTAGTGTTGTGTCCCAGTCGGGGGCTGTCGTGGGTGCTGCACCCCAGCTTGAAATCAATGTGGGTGCTGCGCTCCAGCTTGGGCCGCTGTGGGTGCTTCACTCCAGCCCGGGAGCCACCGTGGGTGCAGCTACGCTCCAGGCCAGGGCCACCGTGGGTGCAGTTACGCCCCAGTTCGGGGCCACCGAGGCCATCGGGGGTGTAGCTATGTCCCAGTCTGGGGCCACCGTGGGTGCTGCTACGCCCCAGCCCAGGGCCACAGCAGGTGCTGCTATGCCCCAGCCCAGGGCCACCGTGGGTGTTGCTATGCCCCAGCCCGGGGCCACCTCAGGTGCTGCCATGCCCCAGTCTGGGGTCACCGAGGGTGCTACAGGCCAGTCCCAAATCACTGTGGTCCCTCAGTCCCCATCCATTTCTACCGAGGGTTCTTCTCCCTCCCCCATGGCCGTCTTGGTTTCCTCTTCTCTGCCCGAGGTCGTTGTGGTTCCCTGTCCTCTGCCCGAGGCCATCGTGGTTCCTTCTCCTAAACCCGAGGCCATCGTGGTTCCCTCTCTTACGCTCAAGGCCATCGTGGTTCCCTCGCTTCTGTCCAAGACTGTAATGGGTTCCTCTTTTCCTATGGCCACCGGGGATCCTGTTCCTTCCCCAGAGGTTCCCGCTGGTCGGCCATCTTCTCCACTCTGTTCCCTTACTCCTCTGTCCTCCACACCACCGATTCTTCCCGTTGGGCAGCTGCGTCCTGAACTACCCCTTCTATTCGGGTGGCTACCCCTTCTGTTCAGGTGCCTCGTCACTTGAGGAGTGACGAGGAAGCTGGAACTGGAAGAGAATCGCCCATTAACTAAAAATAGCAAGCCATTTTTAATTAAAAAGGTGGAATTTTTTAAACCGAATTTTTTAAACTGAATTTAAACCAAATTTTTTTTTTAAATTTTGATTTTTAAATTTTTTTTTTTTTTTTTATTGTTACTGGTAATATACCAGTCACACCAGTCAAGATGGTGGACACCGCCGAACAGAACGAAAACAATACATCATCGGAAACTGCCAGAAGGATAAGTCATCGTTTGAATGCGAAGAATATCACCAAAGCAAAGGATTTACACAAAGCAAAGGATTTACACGCTGATAATATTTCTGAAACAGACACAGAAGCTGGAGACCAGAGCGGATTGTCGACGTCACAAGCGACACAACCGGATGTAAACAAACCACCGGTTCACCAGAACAATTCTGACAATTCTGAAGCCAAGAAAAAATCTTCAGCGCCCAGGAAGAAGAAGACCAAGACTCCAAAAGACAAAGTAAGTGGAAATGACGACTCCATGAATTGTAGTTCTTGCAGCAGCTCTGGAAATCGTTATTTAGCAGGATGTGAATACTGTGATCAGTGGTACTGTCCCACATGCTCCAAACTCACCCGATATGATTGACTTGATGACCAGTAATGAGTCAATACATTGGTTCTGTATGTTGTGTGAGGTAAAGGCCATGAATGCAGTCACCCATGCGTGATATAGTTTGTCTAAAGACACACAGCCTAGTGAATTCCTCAGCCGGCGTATTGTCTGCAATCTTGATGAGGCCATTGATGAGGTCAATAACAAGATGAAACACATCGCCACCAAAGTGGAGGAAAATATCAGGAAAACGTATGTGGAGATTGCGAAAGCTACCGTCCAACAAATGCCAGTACCATCTTTGGGATTGGCAAAGGTACCAACCACCCATACTCCTGCTGCCGCTGCTAGTAACCAAGATGACCATGAACAACAGGACAGAGAGTTGCATAAGTGTAATCTCATTGTATTTGGAGTTCCTGAGAGCGACTCACAGCAACGTGACACTAGAAAGATCCATGATCAAATCTCCCTTCAGGAGATCTGTGATGCTGGACTCGATATTGAAGTCGATGTTGTGGATTCAGCTCGACTAGGTAAAAAGACTGGCAGCAATCCCCGACCCCTCCGTGTGACACTA
Organism: Pholidichthys leucotaenia; assembly: GCA_020510985.1. Lineage (NCBI taxonomy): Eukaryota > Metazoa > Chordata > Actinopteri > Cichliformes > Pholidichthyidae > Pholidichthys > Pholidichthys leucotaenia. The sequence continues at coordinate 129,776,636 of CM035845.1, forward strand.
GCCAATGACAGCCAAAAGAAACAAATGCTCCGGGCATCAAAAAACTTGGCCAGATCCGAGGACCCCCTCCTAAAGAACTGTTTTATCAAGCCCGACTTGACACCAACAGAACGGGAGGAGGATTTCAAGTTGTGCCAGGAATTGAAACGACGCAAACAAGAATCACCACAGGAGGGATCCAAATGGATAATCAGACGAGGCCAAATTATCCAAGTGAAGGACAAGACACATGTACCCCTGACGATGAAACCAGGCGGAGACAAGCCCAACAAGGAAGTATCGCCCCACTGCTACGTAGGGACAGGAGCGACCGACAGCCAAACAGACTAAGTCCTCCCAATCCTTGTACAGACGAGCATATCCAGCACGGACTATCATATATATACGCCAACACTGATTCGTTCATCAATAAGCGTTCAGAATTAGAGCACATGATTTCTGTTAAGTCTCCAGATATTATTGCACTCACCGAAGTACTGTTGAAAAATCGTGACTGTGATTCACTAGATTGTGAGTTCAACATCGATGGATACGACCATTTCATCAATTTAGATGACAAGTGCAAGCGTGGTGTGATTATCTATGTGGCGCAGAATTTAGCTGCAAGACGGATTAGCATGGACACACAATTCGAAGAATCTGTCTGGTGCCAATTAAATCTGAGAAACCATGACAGACTCTTGGTTGGATGTATATATAGATCCCCAAACTGCGATCGAGACAACCATGAACAGTTGAGGAACCACATTGATGCAGCCATGAGTATGAACACTTCCCATCTCTTGCTCATGGGGGACTTTAACTATAATGAACTGAACTGGAAGTGCGAAATATCACCGCCTAATCCTAATAATGACGCAACACGGTTCATGGAGTGTCTTAGAGACAACTATCTTCATCAGCATATCAGGGATCCCACTCACTACAGGGGAAATCAGACGCCCAACACACTCGACCTCGTCATTACGAATGAAGAAGGTATGGTTAACAACCTCCAACTAACCACACCCATAGGGAAAAGCCACCATGTGTGTGTGAACTTCACCTTCGATGCCTATGTTGAACTACCACCCACGAATAAACCCCACTTCTTGTATCATAAAGGAAGCTACAATGATATGAGAATTGAGGCAAATGGTATGAACTGGACACCCAATGACCCAGAGAACCTTGAAGAGGCATGGAAAGTATTCACAAACAACATGAAAATCCTCATGGACAATCATGTCATGAAGTCTAAACCGAATAGGAAAAGATGTCAACGTCCACCCTACTTGAACAGAGAAGTGATTTGTAAACTCGATGAGAAAAAGAAACGTTTTAAGATTTGGTGGAGAACACGAGACCCGGCTGACTACCTGCTCTCTACAAGAACAAGGAATCAGGCAAAATGGGTCTGTCGGTCTGCTGAGAGAAATTTTGAGCAGCAGGTTGCCAGAGAATGTAAAAGAAATCCCAAGGCTTTCTACAGATACGCCAGATCCAAGATGAAGACCAAGTGTCGGATCACAGATATACGTGGGGACGACGGTACCATCACATCCCAGGACAAAGAAAAAGCAGATATCATGAATCGGTTCTTCTCGTCTGTCTTCACACAGGAGGACACACAGAACACGCCATACCTACCTCCCAGACCGTATGAAAGTAGCATCGAAGGAGCACAAATAACTGAGGACCAGGTTAAAGAGAAACTGACAGTCCTGAATCCTGCCAAATCATCTGGACCGGATGCAATGCACCCAAGAGTATTGAAAGAACTCGCTGATGAAATAGCCGAGCCACTCACTTCCCTGTTCAATTTGTCTCTGTCACAAGGCAAACTACCTGTGGAGTGGAAGTTGGGCACAGTATCACCAATCTTCAAGAAGGGGGATAAACTGTCGCCAACAAACTACTGTCCAGTCGGCCTCACATCAGTAGTCGGAAAACTCATGGAACAACTGCTTCGAGACCAACTCATGGAACATTTAGTAAGGAACCAGTTGTTAACCAGATGCCAGCACGGATTTATAAAAGGCCGATCCTGTGTTACACAACTACTGACCACTCTGGACAAATGGATAGAAATTCTCGACCGTGGAGGTGAAATTGACTCGATCTACTTGGACTTCGCTAAGTGTTTTGATTCTGTCCCCCATCGACGGCTCCTGAAGAAACTAGAAGCTTACGGTGTCCATGGCATCCTACTCAGGTGGATAACAGATTTCCTGATAGGCCGTCAACAACAAGTGTCTATAAACGGTATACTATCACAACTGGCTGAAGTACTAAGTGGAATCCCCCAAGGCAGCGCTCTCGGACCGCTTTTGTTCGTGATCTTCGTAAATGACATGCTAGACTGCATCAGTACCAACATCGCTATGTTCGCTGATGACACCAAGATATATTCTGAGGTGACAGAAACAAGAAAACTACCAAGAGACTTAGACGATCTGTAGAAATGGTGCTGTATCTGGATGCTCAATTTCTACACGGACAAACGCAAGAGACTCCATCTTGGACAGAACAATCCAAAGCATAAGTACCACCTGAAGAACGGAGCTGGGGAACTAGTGGAACTCCATGAGACCACCTCAGAGAAAGAGCTCGGCATATGGATAGACCCAGAGCTGACCTTTTCACACCACTGCGAAGTCCAAGCAAACCGGGCGAATAGGACTCTGGGCCTCATCAGACGGTCCTACTCTTACCTGGACAAGTCAAGCCTAACAAGACTCTATACAGCCCTGGTGAGACCTACAATCGAGTACGGCTACCCGGCATGGGCTCCCATGTACCGGAAAGATTGCGAGATGCTTGAGAACATTCAGAGACGAGCGACAAAGATGGTCCCAGAGCTAAAGGAGATGTCATATGTGGAAAGACTCGAAAAGCTGAACCTCCCAAGCCTCTACTACCGGAGAGCTCGCGGCGACCTCATTGAGATCTACAAACATACCCACGGCTACTACCAGATTGATGCTGACTACATTTGCATGAAACCAGACCAAAGGGACGGCCGAGGTCACAAGTTTAGGCTCCAAATCAACCGTACCCAGAAAAACGCCCGTCAGAACTTCCTGTCCGAGAGAGCAGCAAACACATGGAACCGCATCCCAGAGTTGGTGGCCGATGCACCAAGTCTCAATGCTTTTAAATCCCGTTTAGACAAACTATGGACAGGCTTCCGGTACAGCCAGCGGTCGATTCATGAGTCCTACTCTGTTCTCAGTAGATATCAATCACGACCCGACCTGCCAACAGGCTTTTAGCCTAACTTCATAGAAGAGGATAAATATAAATATATAAATATAAAGAACTATGGAAGACCGCTCAACAGACTGTGCCGCTGGAGTAGGTGGTCCACTTTCTCCGGGAGGCCACCCGACTCTTTCCATTGCGCCATTCACAGGGCCTGGGACTCTGGCTGACTGCCTGAGCTGTCCACCTCTCCGGTCCAGTGGGCCTATGTGGTTTGGTTTTTGCCTGGTGTGGATCCGGAGCAGGTTCCCTGTTTTTTTTCCCTCCTAGCCTGTTGCCCCCCACCCCCGCCCCGGGGTGGTTTATTGTTTTGTTTTTTTTTGGGGGGGGGTGCTTTTTTTTCCTTTGATGCTACCCTGGGGTGTCTGGATCCACCCCTTAAGGGGGGGCTCCGTCACAAGACTGAGCGCAGTGTTTCTACCGTGCTCATGCTCTCAACTTACTTTTGTTTATTTCCTGTATTTTCTGTTTGTGTGATTATTTTACTGTGTGATTGTCCTGGTTGTATTATCTACGTTTCTGTTTGACATGAACTCCCCACCTTTTCCTCCAGGGACTCCCACTGTGGCATTATCCTGCCACTGGTTCTGTTCATGGGTCGTCAGCTGACACCTGCCATTATTTAGGTCAGCCTTCCTGCTCTTGTGGTCCACACCTGCCATCATTTATGTTCATTGATTACGTGCTCTATTTAAAGACCATTGTTCCTGTCACTCCTTGTTGGAGTGTAACCCACTCGCCCCCTTCAGAACCCTTTCCCCGTTCTGACGTGTACTCCTGTAATTATCTTGTTATCTACCTGTTCATCTCCATCGTAAGTTTATTTCTTGTGCGCTGTTTGGACTTTTGTGTTTTTCTCAATAAATATCACAACTGCAATTCAGTGCTTGGGTCTTCTTTTCTGCCCCGAAGGGGTGATTCATGACAGTATCAGACCATCGTTCTGGTTTAAATCACTGCCGAGTTTCTTAATTTTGTCTGAAAAAATATTACTAAAGCTGCAAAAGTGCCTGACAGCGGCCACATACACACTAAATAAATAAGTAATTAAAACGTGTTGGTGGAACAAACTGGCTCTTAATGTAACTTGATTTTTAATAATTTTTAATTAGTCAAGTAGTGATAATGAATAAAGCTGAAGTCATCTCAAATGCACATTAAAAACAATTTTATAACACTGCAAAATTAAGAGGGAAAAAGTGCATAAAATTAATTACATGAATTTGTACAATTGATTTTTTTCAGTATGTAATTTAAAATGTAGAAAAAGAGATGGTCCTTTTATTGGTTATTGTATATAAACTATAGAATTTATTGGAAATGTATATCGTGATATATATCGTTATCTTCAAATAAGATTACTTTTATTGTGATATGAAATTTTGGTCATACTGCACAGCCCTATGTGCCTATAGTTTACAGAGAAAAAGGTACAACTGCAAAAACAGCAACAGAATCTTAATTGGATTAAGACCTATAATCTAACTTGTGTTTTCAAGCCTTTTAAGATAGTTTGCTCTGTGTCGTTTGTCTTCTTTGAGGAAACTCCTTGTATGGATTCTCAGTGTCTCCCGGGCCCTCCTCAGTTTACTGCGCAGAAGCATCCATGTCGCAGTTTTATTCATGTCCTTTTAAATTCCCATTGATTCTGTGCTAAAACAGAAATGCTGTCACTCTTTATAGGCACTGTACGTGGTCCAGAAGCGTCACTGCTGCTGGATGTTTTTTGCCTCCCGCTATCAAGGTCATGCGAATTGACTCACACATGCATACACGCATGCACACACACACAAGGCATCACACTGCTCGCCCATCTGTTCCACTTGGCTGCACTTGCATTGTTTCTGTTAATCCAGATTGATTCATCACACCATTAAGTCATAATTCCTAAAGAGCTCAAGTCAGGAATAGTATATACTGTGCATTTGGGGGGAAAAAAGGATTCTGCATGCACACAAATTCATGGAAACTCACGCAGTATGGGCTCTGCAAAATAAATGTCAGAGGGAGATCTACTAAGTGGGTTCATTTGTGATGCCCCCCGACAGGTTTGCAGAATGATAAACAACAAGACAGAGAAGAAGAGAGGGACAGAACTGAGGAGAGAATATCTTATCTCTAATGTAAAAAGTAGTGATACATGAGAAGCAGGAGACGTGACGCCGCATTGTAATTTCCACTTAGAGCATTGATCCCCGTCAGACAAGATGGTGTGTTGCTGTGCTGTCGGGGCAGCAGCAGAGGAGATACATCTCTATTAATGGCAGGCTGATGGGGACATTTTACAAGCTTATACTAATAAGGCATGTGTGCTAGTGTTTCTGTATATAATATACTGTATATCTGCATTATACATCCCCATGACCTCTGGTGATGCCTTGTTGTGGTGCAACTAGACAAGTGAGTTTTTCTTGGAAAAAAGAGGGTAAAAGAAATGAGCGAAGCTTGTAACACCTTAAAGGAAATTTCTGATATTTGGATTATTTGTGTTCTTGCTGTTGTCACTGTTCCCTCCTGTTTCCAGTCTTTATGCTATGTCAAGTCTGAGAAACTCTGCTTGTAGTTGGTGCATTTTAGGCATGAGAGTGGTATCGATCTTTTGATCTTACTCTTGGCAAGAAAGCATAAGTGTATCCCTTAAAAATTTCTTGGTGCTGCCATTGATTAGGAAATTCCCTGAACGTGTTTTGTTTCTAGCAGTAAACTTTTCTTTTTTTTTTTTTTTTTTTTAGAAATATGCTGAGATATTCTACAGGGAAAGCTTGTTTTGCAATACTCTCAGAGCCTACATTTGACTTTCTTTGTTACAGATTCTCTTCCCAGCATTTACACAGACCAAGTTTCTGCTCATCATCAACACTGTTTGCTGATTGCCTGAGAAAAGAATTGGCACTTCAGTGTCTGAGGCCACAGCTATAAAGGGTAACCACCCAGTGCTGGGTTGTCAGCAGGGTTTGACATTAGCACCGGCCCACTGGCCAAATGTCGGTGGAATAGGGCAGTGGCCTGTAACTTGGTCATCTTTGTTAGCCACTTTGGCAGGTGATAGATTCAGTCTCATAGTCTCTGCGCCCACGTGGTAATATCCATTACAGAATGATGTTAGTTTTTCATGCAGTGCTGCTTGAGGAATCGAAGGTCTCGGGCATTCCATGTTGGTTTTCGGCCTTGTCACGTATGTGCAGAAATTTCTCCAGATTCTCTGAATCTTTTGATTATATTATGGATTGTAGATAATGAAATTCCTAAATTCCTTGCAATTGTGCATTGAGAAACATTGCTCTTAAACTGTTGGACACAGTTGTTAACAAAGTGGTGAACCTCACCCCTTGCTTGTGAATGACTGAGACTTTTGGGATGCTCCTTTTATACTTAAGGTGCCTTCACACCAAATGCGAACGGACAAATTTTTCGTGCAGCACAATTACATTATAACTTAATGTAAATACATGAATAGACATGAATTCACCGTCTGTGTGAGATGCAGACAGGCGAAGTTGCCTTTATAACTTCTGCAGCTATGTTCAGCCTGCTGTGGAAATCCCCAAAATAACGTCATGCTTAGGTTTACTTTATCCAACGAGGAAGGCTCACCTGAGAAAGTTGTCCCTGCCTTGAAAACTTGATGGGTGTTTCCGTTGCTAGCTTGGTAGTCTTGTTAGCACGTCCATGGCAGAAATCCGTGGGTAAATAACTCCAACATCCTGATTCAGCTGAAGAGCTCCCAGTCCTTCTGTCTCCAGGTGAGTGGCAGTCTCATTTTCAAACTAGTTTACTCTCCAATATTGATACTTTTACTCAGATGATGGCAGAATCTCAAAGCCAGCGCTATCTCTCGGACGTGAACGCACGAATGCACGATTTCACGTGTGCTTGCCTCTTTCTGTTGATTTTGTATGGATTTGTGCTGCCCGTTCGCGTTTGGTGTGAAGGCACCTTAAGTCAGGGCACTCTCCTTTTTCCAGTTAACCTGTTCATTCACCTGTGGAATGTTCCAGAAAGCTGTCTTTTTTAGCTTTCCTTAACTTTCCCAGTCTTTTCTTGCTCCTGTCCCAGCTTTTTTGGAACATGTTTCAGGAATCAAATTCAAATTGAGTGAAAATTTGCCCCCCTCCCCCCAAACCCCCCCCCAAAAAAACAAAAAAACCCAAATCCCCCAAAACAAAACAAAACAAAACAAATTTATCAGTTTGAACATGAAATAGCTTGTCTTTCTATTGAATTCAATTGAATATAAGGTGAAAAGGATTTTTAAATCATTGCATTTGTTTTCATTTTTATTTATGTCTTACACAATGTCCCAACGTCACTGGAATTGGGGTTGTATTTAAAAAACCATAGCTTATTGCAGTGATGTTTCCCTGTACTAACAGTAATTTACACTTGTACTTTTACTGAAAATAGGCTTACATTCAAAGTACCCTGTAATTTCAAAGTACTTAATGGGTTGTGTTATAAAGTGTTGCCCTAAATTGTCATTACATATGTTGTAATAGGATACAACACGTGTTCTAACAGTTTTGGTTGGTGGTGTGCCGCAAGACTTTTTCAATGTGAAAATGTGCAGTGACTCAAAGAATGTGATGTTCTCACTTCTCCAGATAGAAAAAGAAGATCTGACCTTCAGGACTGGCATAGAGTTGAGTCACTTCTCCTCACTGAAAGAAGAAAGCTGAGGTGTTTTTGTCATCAGAATAAAATACCACCTGGATGTGTCCTCAGTGAGATGTTTTACAGCATGTCCAACGAGGACATAATCCAGTAAACAAACATTCCTGAATATTAAGATGTAATTGACTGAAAGCCAGCTGAAAATCAGTTTGCAAAGTTTGAAAAGGAGAAAATGAAAATGAATTGCTTTTGTGCGTAACTAATTTCCATCATGACATGAAGAACCAAGGCTGCTTGTTTTCAGCTCTGAGCTCTGTGCAGTTGGAAAGTTGTTCCTGGTATGAGCTCATACTTCTCAGATGGAGAGTGTGAAGTGTTACAATTGTGTTACTCAGTCTCAGCTTCTTAAGGGGCGTGTGTGATGTGAGGGAAGCCTTCAGCAATCCTCTCTGCCCCTCTTTCTTGCTCATCTCTCTGTCAGTTGCGCCTCCCGTTCTCAGTTTCTGTAGTTCTTGTGCACAATTTCTCCCGCTCGTTGACTGCTACCTCATTACTCCTTCTCGATCCTTCATTATCTGTCTTTGTGTCTTTTGTGCTCTTTATCCAAACTCACGATGTCTTAAATTTACTCCTCTCCACATCCCATTCTGTCCTTCTTACCCTCCTGCCCCCCTCCTTTACTCTAATCAGCAGCTTGTGTTACAGGAGCCACCTCTGCAGTCTCAATCAGTATTCAGACCAATTCCCTCACCATCCGGCTCTCTACCTCTTAACCCATCTCCTTATTGAACAGGGGCCTTTAGTTCCCCTGTCCTCTCTGTACATATGCTTTGGGGCTGCCCAGTGTGAGTGTGTGAAGACTGAACCGTGTGTTCGTCAGGGAATCAGGGAGAATGACGCTGAGTGTGTGTGTGTGTGTGTGTGTGTGTGTGTGTGTGTGTGTGTGTGTGTGTGTGTGTGTGTGTGTGTGTGTGTGCGCGCGCGCGCACTTTTCTGTTTGTGGAAGTGTGTTTGTTTGATGGACGGCAGTTGCATTGCCCAAAGTAGAAAAGCTTGAGTTTGCATGCAGCTCCAGGTGCTTCTGTGCTGCTTCTCCACCTCCTTTGCACTCTCATTCTCACTCTCTTACACACAAATGCCACCTGGCAGTCTGCATGTTGTTCCACATTGGTTGTAACTCCTGCTGCACCCATCGTGCCCTCATTTTCCTCCCACTGGCCTCGTCCCAACTGGACGACAGAGTGTATGCCATCTCACATACCATTTGCAGTCGAAGATCAGCTTTGTCTTCTTGTAATATATGTGCAGATAGAATACATTACAGCGTAGCCCTGCTGTCTCCCTGCTTGATGCTGCAGTGTCTTAGTGTTTTAATGATCTCAGATCAATGAGCCTCTAGCTTTCCAGCATGTTACTCCAGCTAAGATAAGCCTTATGTTCACCTTCATCTTAAGCTTCACTACCTTTATTCTAAAGCTTGATTATTTCCTTCATTTTCTCTTAATAAGTGAGGGCAATGGGCAACAATACAGTGTTGTAATATTAATATCATGATATTAATTATAATATTGTAATAATAAAAAGACTACAAAAACATCCCACATGTGTGGCGAGCAGTCAGATTTTGGCAATAATTTCAATTTTTAAAATGATACATGTCGGTACTGTGGGAGATAGTTGGAGTTTTTCTTATATCTATCCATCCATCATATTTCTATTGCTTTTCTGGGGATCTGGGTCGCGGAGGCAGCAGTCCAAGCAGAGAAGCCCAGACTTCCCTCTCCCCATCCACCTCCTCCAGCTCTTTAGAGGGGACACCAAGGCATTTGCACACCTGCTGGGAAATGTAGTCTCTCTGTCCTGGGTCCGTCCCGGGGTCTCCTCCCAGTGGGGCATGGCCGAAACACCTCAAGTGGGACGCGTCCAGGAGGCATCCTGATCAGAGGCCCAAACCACCTCAGCTGGCTTCTTTCGATATGGAGGAGCAGTAATTCTACTCTGAGCCTCTCCCGGATGACTGAGCTCCTCACCCTATCTCTTAGGGTGAGTCCAGCAACCCTACAGAGAAAACTCATTTTAGCATTTGTATCCGTAATCTCATTCTTTCAGTCATTACCCAAATCTCATGACCATGGGTGAGGGTAGGAACGTAGATTGGCCAGTAAATTGACAGCTTTGCATTAGAGCTCAGCTTCCTCTTCACCACGACAGACCGGTACAACATCTGCTTCACTGCAGATGCTGCTCCAATTCATCTGTCAGTCTCCTGCTCCATTTTCCCATCCATCGTGAATGAAACCCCGTGACATTATGCCCTTTGTTCCTTGGCTGTGTCTAGAAATCCTGTCCATAAGAGACCGGATAGCTCATAGCAACAAGCCCGATACCCCATACTCCTGAAGTACCACTGACAAGAAACCATGACGGGTGTGGTCGAATGCTTTCTCCAGGTCCACAAAACACATGTAGACTGGTTAGGAAAACTCCCGCAAACCCTCGAGGATCTTTGAGAGGGTGAAGAGTTGGTCCGATGTACTGCAACCAGGATGAAAACCACATCGCCCCTCCTGAATCCAAGGTTTGACCAATGGTTGAACTCTTATCTCTAGCACTTTGACATTGACCTTCCAGTGAGGTGGAGGAGTGTGATCCCTCTAAAGCTGGAACACACCCTCTGGTCCCCCTTCTTGAAGAGGGGAGCCACCACCCCAGTTTGCCATGTCAAAGGTACTGTCTCCAACTTCCATGCGATGTTGCAGAGGCATGCCAACCAAGACAGCCCTGCAACATCCAGGGCCTTGAGGTACTCGAGGGAAATCTCATCCACCCCCAGGACCCTGCCACTGAAGAGCTTTTTAACCACTGCTGTGACCTCAGCCCCTGAAAAGGGCAGGTTATCCCCTTTGTCCTCAGGCTCAGCTTCCGCTATGGAAGACCTGCCAGTGGGATAGAGGAGATCCTCAAAGTGTTCTTTCCACCGTCCAGCAATATCCCCAGTCAAAATTTATCTTATAATTGCACAGTAATCATAACCTGCATCACCCACTGCATGAAATCGCATTTTGAAGCCTTGCATTTATCAAATCAAATCAAATCAAATCAACCTTTATTGCCATATTGCTGTACAGTACATACAACAGTAGTGCAGGCAAGATGAAACTGCGTTTCTCTCGGCATCCATGTAAGTTAAAGAACATGATTTAAGACACACTCACACATATCTTCACCCCCCACCCCACCACATCCATTTACGCATCCCTGAGACATACTTGAAAAAACTAACTATAATATACAAATAATGTACATAATGTCAGTAGGTGCAGTAGTGTATACGAGAGATTCCGGATCAACTGTTCAGCATCCTAACAGCTTGTGGAAGAAAGCTGTTAATCAGTCTGGTGGTTCTGCCTCTGATGCTCCGGAATCGTTTGCCAGATGGCAGAAGTTCAAAGTATTTATGCAGAGGGTGAGAACGGTCCTTGACAATGTTCAGTGCCCTGCTCCTACAACGGTTCTGAAAAAGTTCTTGGACAGAGGGGAGGGAGACTCCAATTACCCTCTCAGCTCCCTTATCTATCCTCTGCAGGGCTTTTTTTGTCTGACATACTGCAGCTGGAGTATCATTATGGAGACAGCCATCTTGGACTTATTTGGGAGCCCGAAGTAAACAATGGTGACCCACCAGATTATCAGGTTAAGTCTGCACTCTTTGGCAGCTTTGTTAGCTATATGTGTTATAAAATACCTACTGTAAATTGACCCTGAGAGTCTCATACAGTAGCTCCTGGGAACATGAGGGCAACTAAACCCCTCCACCATTATAAAATGGCACTCCACAGAGGAGTAACTCAGTTCAACTTTAGTTATTTAGCAGCAGTTCACAACAGCACAACTGCGGTTGTCTCATAGTGCTTTCGACTTTCGAGCAAAGACCCTACAAAATCTCTAGATGACACACCAAACATGCCCTCACATAATTTTGCTTTAAAGCTGAGCATGGTGGGAGTCAATGGGAGCACCATGGTACAGGTCCTGTCACAGCTAAGCTTGTGGGTTTGAAACTCCTTGACTTGGGCCTTTCTGAGAATTCACACATTCCCACTATGTTTATGTGGATTTCTTCCAGCTCCACCCCCCATTCTAAATTTACTGTACATGTGCACATGAAGAACATTTGGTTTTCTGTTTTAACTTGTTGGCCTTGCAATAGATTGGTGATTTATCCAGGTACCTACCGAGTCTACTGCCCAACCTGTTCTCCAACTTAAGCTTACTGTCACCCAAAGATTGCACTAGACTGTATAGTTATCTGTCATTTTGACAGACAGGGTTGTAAAAATTATCTTATAATCTATTATTACCTGTCATTTTGATGTTAATATAATAAGACACCGAATAGCATTGTATTTTTTTTTTTTGTTACTTATTTGTACCCGTAGGTAGATTTGTTTTGCAGTCTGGTGACAAGCCACCAGCTGCCGGTCGCTGCGTGCGCAAGCGCCCCATATCCCTAACCTGCATGTTTTTGGCGTGTGGGAGGAAACCGGAGAAATCCTGGAGTAAACCCACGCAACACGGGGAGAACATGCAAACTCCACACAGATCACTGTTGGTCGGGGGCTGGGATCGAACCCACGATCCCCGCGCTTCCCCGGCCGAGGGTAAAACTGTGCTGCCACAGTGCTAACCACTGCGCCACCATGCAGTATTTGTCCACATGTTCAGTTTTAATCATAAACCTACAGCATGCAAATTTTGCATTTATTTATCAACTGAATTGATGATCACTGTGGGTCAGTGTTATACTATATGTGCTAGTGGACGGGTGGGAATTACAAATAAAAGTGACAATAGATCACCCTCAGTGTAATATGGCAAAATATCAGACAGCCTCTAGATTTCTCTTTTACTGCTTAAAAAAATCTGTCAGAGACAGACAATATTCATTTAATGCAACCTCTGCTGCCATCATATGTCCATTTTTCTAATACAACCAAAACAATTTCAGCCTATTTTGATCTGGAAATACTACGTACTGTTGCTATAATTTAGCTTTGCACAAGCCAGGCTTTCGAGGGTCTTCCATCATCCATCTGCTATTTTTTTTACAGAAACAGAAAGTTCAGTGATGACTTTTTTCTTCATCCTCTTCACATTTTCCTTTTGTTGACTTAACACCAAGGATATGTCAACATATTGATAATAATTCAGTCCCTCCAAGATTTTGTGGGATGTTTTTGATTGTTGCAGCCCAAAAAGCCTGAATTCACGGGAGCTTGTTTAAAAAGTTGTGATAAAAGTTGCAATGTTTTGAGAGGTGTTTTTGCACTAAAATTTATAGGAAGAATTACAAATTTTAAAGCAGATCCTTTTTTTCCATAGTTTACTGTAATGATACTTTATACAGTGGGGTAAAAAAGTATTTAGTCAGCCACCAATTGTGCAAGATCTCCCACTTAAAAGATGAGAGAGGTCTCCAGTTTTCATCATAGGTATACCTCAACTATGAGAGACAAAATAAGAAAAAAAAATCCAGAAAATCACATTGAAGGATTTTTAATGAATTAATTGGTAAAATCCTTGGTAAAATAAGTATTTGGTCAATAACAAAAGTTCATCTCAATACTTTGTTAGATACCCTTTGTTGGCAATGACAGAGGTCAGACGTTTTCGGTAAGTTTTCACAAGGTTTTCACACACTGTTGCTGGTATTTTGGCCCATTCCTCCATGCAGATCTCTTCTAGAGCAGTGATGTTTTGGGGTTGTTGCTGGGCAACACAGACTTTCAACTTCCTCCAAAGATTTTCTATGGGGTTGAGACCTGGAGACTGGCTAGGCCACTCCAGGACCTTGAAATGCTTCTTACGAAGCCACTCCTTCGTTGCCCGGGCAGTGTGTTTGGGATCATTGTCATGCTGAAAGACCCAGCCACGTTTCATCTTCAATGCCCTTGCTGGTGGAAGGAGGTTTTCACTCAAAATCTCACGATGCATGGCCCCATTCATTCTTTCCTTTACACGGATCAGTCGTCCTGGTCCCTTTGCAGAAAAACAGCCCCAAAGTATGATGTTTCCACCCCCATGCTTCACAGTAGGTATGGTGTTCTTTCTCTTCCAAACACAACAAGTTGAGTTTTTACCAAAAAGTTCTATTTTGGTTTCATCTGACCATATGACATTCTCGCAATCCTCTTCTGGATCATCCAAATGCTCTCTAGCAAACTTCAGACGGGCCTGGACATGTACTGGCTTAAGCAGGGGAACACGTCTGGCACTGTAGGATTTGAGTCCCTGGCGGCGTAGTGTGTTTCTGATGTAGCCTTTGTTACTTTGGTCCCAGCCCTCTGCAGGTCATTCACTAGGTCCCCCCATGTGGTTCTGGGATTTTTGCTCACCGTTCTCGTGATAATTTTGACCCCACGGGGTGAGATCTTGCGTGGAGCCCCAGATCGAGGGAGATTATCAGTGGTCTTGTATGTCTTCCATTTTGTAATAATTGCTCCCACAGTTGATTTCTTCACACCAAGCTGCTTACCTATTGCAGATTAAGTCTTCCCAGCTTGGTGCAGGTCTACAATTTTGTTTCTGGTGTCCTTTGACAGCTCTTTGGTCTTGGCCATAGTGGAGTTTGGAGTCTGACTGTTTGAGGTTGTGGACAGGTGTCTTTTATACTGATAACGAGTTCAAACAGGTGCCATTAATACAGGCAACGAGTGGAGGACAGAGGAGCCTCTTAAAGAAGAAATTACAGGTCTGTGAGAGCCAGAAATCTTGCTTGTTTGTAGGTGACCAAATACTTATTTTAATGAGGAATTTACCAATTAATTCATTAAAAATCCTTCAATGTGATTTTCTGGATTTTTTTTTTCTCATTTTGTCTCTCATAGTTGAGGTATGCCTATGATGAAAATTGGAGACCTCTCTCATCTTTTAAGTGGGAGAACTTGCACAATTGGTGGCTGACTAAATACTTCTTTGCCCCACTGTAACACCACAAGAAAAGCACAGGATTGTAAAAAAATTCCCTATTAAACAGTGATTTGTAAATTAAGCAGAAATTTCTGCTATACAGAAAAACCTCTTGTGCAACAGCAAAAAGACATTAAGGCTGCATGTCCACCAAACGCGTTTTTTCCACTCTGGGTGGCTGTTTTCCATTCATTCTCTATGTAGTTCAACGTTTATAGCGCTGAGCGCCCTTGGTGCTGAAACGCTCTCGACGGTGGCCATTTTTTGTCACGGCACTCAGGGCACTCAGAGATGAAAAAAGTTCAACTTTTCAGAGACTGCAGCTGAGCTCGTCAATGTCAGACCTTAAGCAGCTAATCAGAACTGCTGCGTGGGCGGGACATAGGACGCCGGTACTAGTCTGTACTCAGACTCCTGCTTTCTGTGTCATCATATTTTACATCCAGAACTGCTAGAAAATGTTTCCTGTCCATTGTTATTTAGAGACTGCTATTAAAAAATCAGTTGAAAGTCTGACAATAGGAAAAGTGGAAGTGCTGAGCTGAGAGTGACAAGCTGTTGCTGGGATGCAGGACACAGTCTCTTTTTTTTTCCCAGAGCACTGCGCACAAATGCTGAAAAAAAAAAAAATGCTCAGGGCGGTGGGGCGACAAAAAATGCGTTTGGTGGACACGCAACCTAACATAATGTCCATTACAACAGCTACATTGCATTGAATGCATGTTAAAGAGTATAGATTTGGAAATTATGGCAGCACCTTCATTTGAAAACTCCCTAACTGCAGCGGTCCCCAACCACTAGGTACCGAGCGCAGAGAAAAAGGAAATTTATTCTGTTGCTCTGCATTGTCTATCGAAGTCTGCGTTTTTCTGAAAAATTACTGATTATTCTCTCTCTTTCTGTGCCTAACTCCTACCTGTCTGTCTATCTGCTGCATATCTTGACACACACCTGTCTCATCAGATTCTCATCTTTTCTTTACCGGGAGTTGTACCGGGAGGAGGGGCTCTCCTTGGAGGATTGTCAGGATGGGGGCGTGCGTTAATCTGTGTCCAGACCAGCGATTCAAAGCTTTAAAGCTCATTGACAAAATGTAGTAATGACTTTACCTCTAAAGATGTATAAAATGTTCAAACACTGGCTGCAGTGTTAGACTGTATTTGCTCATGTGTTTGTGGTTTTATGGCATTTCTCCTCACGCGCACTCCCGCGACGGGGTACTTTCAGACAGGCAGACTTTTTTCAACACAAACCCGACACTTCGTTCACGCAGTCAGGATGGAGATGTGGAGAGATTTGTTTTTTGTATACTTTATTGATCCCCAGAGGGGAAATTGAGGGCATCCACCTGGGTGGATGAAGCAGCCACGGTATGGCGCTATCCCTTTACCATTCACACACACATTCACACCTAGGGCCACTTTAGAGTCTCCAGTTAACTTAACCTGCATGTTTTTGGCATGTGGGAGGAAACCGGAGAACTCCCGGAGTAAACCCACGCAGACACGGGGAGAACATGCAAACTCCACACAGATCACTGTTGGTCAGGGGCTGGGATCGAACCAGGGATCCCATGGCCAAGGGTGAATTGCTGTGTTGCCGCAGTGCTAACCACTGCACCACTGCACCGCCAGGTGTCCACCAGCGAGCCAGGAGAGACGGAAGAAGGGACGGTGTGGGAAAAAGTGCGGGTGAGTGTTTTTTTAAAATCACACACTCTGTTTTTTGCTGATGTGTTCCGTTAATACTCATTGTAAACACAGGAATGAGCGTGGTGCAGTGACGCATTTGATTAGTTAGACTGAGCGTTTGAGCGCTACTCAGGGACAGATTGACTGGCGAAATTGGTGGAAGTTGATGAGGATTGGCCAAAATTGTGGGAAAGTTGCAGTGATTGGACAAAGTTGCATGGTTGCGCAAAAGACACGGCCAATCAGTGATGACCCATGAATTTGTGCGATCACAACATCGCGGAATCCTGGAGGGATTGATGATTACACTAAAACTGTGGACAATGGAGAAACCTAGAGAGAAAGGAAATACCACAAGTTGTATACAGTGACACTGATGCTGACATTGTGGTAGGTATGGTTGTTATGTATCGGTTAAAGATAACAAACCAGGGAGCCAGGAACACAGTGGAGTAATCCAAACACAAGGGAAGATGGCACCACAACACAGATTATGTCTTCACGAGGCAGGGGAAAAACTAAACTTATAGAAACTGATAATTACATATGGAAAACAGCTGTAGAGCACAGGAGTGGAGAATCAAAATTATTTAGATTACATAACACAGAAGAAGTCAACTGAGGACCATTACTTAAGTCTAACAGGAAGACACTATATAAAATAAATAGGAAATCATGTTTCAAACTAAACCAGAACATACAGTAAGAAACACTGTCAGAATAAAACTAAGGACACTAGAAAATAACTAGACAGGACTAACACAGGAGACACAAAACCTGAATAAATCAAAATAGCAGTGATAAGTCCAAAGTAATAACTCAGGGAGTGGGCATGTTTACAGATCATGCTCCACCTTACAATGGTGTGAGGGTCACATTAGTCTCAGGAGTATGCAGTGCACATAAAAACGCAACAATATTATTTCAGTTTCTTAACTCCATCATATTTATTCACCAAATATTGATTTACTAAATCCATTTCAACAAAATGTAATTAAAGAGTTCATGAATTCTATGTACAGTATGAGTCTATATCCCACAATAACACATCCCAGTAGAATCACAGTCCACACTGCTACAGTTATTGACAACCTGTTTGTTAATATTATTGATAAGAAAATAGAAAGTGGATTATTGATAAATGACATAAGTGACCATCTGCCAGTCTTTGCACTCAACCATAGCCACACGGGGCCAATACAGAAAAAAACTTCAAAATCTTTCAGATACAAATCACAAAATACAATCAGTTCTTTTAAAGAAGACCTGCTGAAGCAAGACTGGACAAAAGTCTATGTATCAGATGTAAATGAAGCCTACAATACATTCATGAACATTGTAACCATTCTTTATGAAAAAAAATGTCCATTAGTAAAGAAAAAGCTTAAACAGAAATTTGTCAACAAGCCATGGTTAACCAAAGGATTACAAAAAGTGTGGAAAAAGAAAAATTCACTATATAAAGCTTTTCTAAAGAAAAGGACAAAAGAGGCAGAGCAGCGGTATAAAACATACAAAAATAAGTTAATATACGTATATACTGCTCAAAAAAATTAAAGGAACACTTTGAAAACACATCAGATTTTAATGGGAAAAAATAAGCTGGATATCGAAATTGTGGCAGGCTAGTCCAGCTTACTCAGATTAAAAAGTGTTCCTTTAATCTGAGTAAGCTGGACTAGCCTGCCCCATGTATATTTCAAAAACCTTCAGTGAGAACTACCACCAAGCAACACTGTGTCTCAGTGCAAGGAGTCAGACTGTGGAAAGCTTTTGGACCTGAATTAAAATCATGTACAACGCTTGGACAATTTAAACAAAAACTAAAGGAAGAAATTTTTGAATTCTTAGATGGAACATGGGTGGGCAATATAAGCTGTGGCCTCAGCCATCACCCATTTCGGATAACTTATGCTGAATTGTATAATCCGAGGAGTTATTGTTTAATTTGACCTTGTTGGATTTTTTTTCCCCTTGTTATATTATTCTGTTCCTTTCTTTTAATCTTTTAATCTAATTTATCCAAAATAAAGATTCATTCATTCAGTTAAACTGAAAATTTACAGGTTTTCAGTGTTTGGTGGGTGTTAATTTTGAACCCTGACTATATACAGTATGTGTGTGTGTGTGTGTGTGTGTGTGTGTGTGTGTGTGTGTGTGTGTGTACATATATATATGTACACACACATATGTGTGAAGATTCTTCAATTTCCCTTAATTGAAGAATCATATATATACAGTATATACACTGTACAATGACAATATGTCATTGTACCGTATATATAATACAATGAATATATACTGTACAATGACAATAAAGCCTGTTCTATTATTTATATAAATAATAGGATAGACTTTATTGTCATTCTACAGTTGTACAGCACAACGAAATTGTGGGTGTTCCACCAGGCTACTGTGCAATAAAGTTAGGGAGAGGAATTTGAAATAAAACTGTTACAGAACACACGATTAACCATACGACTAAGGTAAAGGTAAAATTAAAAATAAAAAATAGCCCATAGGTATATACACAGGTACGGTAGTGGCTTCGCAGGTGGAGCTATGTACATAAGAGTGTGGAGTGCAGAACACAGAGTAAAATGGCCCAAGGATTATGGAAAAAATGTACAGTAGTGATTTCACGGATGGGTCAATATACATGAAAGTGAGGAGTGCAACGACAGGTGAGTTATAGTGATAATTAAAAGGTCCTCAGTTCTGCGCATGTGAGTGTTCACGGGGGGTAAGGGAGGCTCTGACTGTTTGCAGTTTGGATGGGCCAGGGGAAGAAACTGTCAGTCTGGAGGTGTGGGACCTGATCGATCTGAACCGTCGTCTAGAGGGAAGCAGGTCAAACAGGTGGTGGGCAGGATGTGAGGGGTCTCCTGTGATGGACTTGCTCCTTCTGAGACAGGAGGCTCTGGAAATGTCTTCCAGGGAGGGCAGAGGCCTGCCAATAATTTTTTGGGCGGTGTTGCTGACCCCCTGCACAGCCTTCCTGTTCTCGGCCGTGGAGCCGGCGCACCACGCTCTCAGACAGTAGGTGAGCGCGCTCTCCACTGAGCAGCGATAGAAGGCCAGCAGCAGCTTCTGGTCCAGGTTGTGCTTCCTCACAACACGGAGGAAGTGCAGCCGCTGCTGGGCTCTCTTCACCAGGGCCTTGGTGTTGACAGACCAGGATAGGTCAGAGGAGATGTGGGTGCCCAGGAACCTGAAGGTGGGGACGTTTTCCACACGGTCTCCTTTTATTTGGGCAGGGGGGGTTCTGTTTGTTCTTCCTGAAGTCCAGAATCAAGTCTTTGTTTTTTTGGACATTCAGTTTCAAGTTGTTGCTTGACAACACAGTAGCAGATTCTCTACTTCTGCCCTGAATGCCTTCTCATTGTTGTCGGTGATGAGCTCAACCAAGGTGGTGTCATCCACGTATTTCACAATGACGGTGGTTGGGTGGGTTGGAATGCAATCAAAGGTGTACAGGGAGTACGTAGAGGGCTTAGAACGCAGCTTTGGGGGGAGCCGGTGCTGAGGGACAGTGTGGAGTGGTGGGGGCCAACTCTGACTGTTTGTGGGCGATTGGTGAGAAAATTCTTTATCCAGGAGCAGGTGTGTGTGTGTGTGTGTGTGTGTGTGTGTGTGTGTGTGTGTGTGTGTGTGTGTGTGTGTGTGTGTGTGTGTGTGTGTGTGTGTAAATCTGGAGGAGGTGCAGTTTGTTGATCAAGATGTCCGGGATAATGGTATTAAAAGCTGAGCTGTAGTCCACGAAGAGCTTCCTCATATAGCTCCTTGGGTTCTTCAGGTAGCTCAGTGCTCTGTGGAGAGTGGAGGTGATGGTGTCTTCCGTAGACCGGTTCTCCCTGTTTCAGCGAACTGATGTGAGTCGAAGGAGGGGGGAAGACTGTCCCTGATCTGCTGGGACACCAGTTGCTCAAAACATTTCATGACTATAGACATGAGTGCGATGGGTCTGTAGTCATTCAGGCTGTCAGTTGCAGCCTTTTTGGGGATGTGGGTGATGGTGGAAGCTGTGAGGCTGGAGGGGACGGTGGCATGCATCAGGGAGAGGTTGAACAACTTGCTGGGGATCCCTGCCAGCTGGTCTGCACATGCTTTGATCACCACTCCTGGGATGCCGTCTGGACCAGCAGCTCTGTGAGGGTTCACTGCTCTCATTTGCCTCCTCACCTCATGCACCTGTAGAGAGGGGAAATGGAGGGGGCAGGTTTGGCGGGGAGGTGCAGTCAAACTGGGCAAAGAAGCTGTTAAGCTCCTCTGCCAGAGTGAGGCTGCTGTCTGATGTTGCGGGGCCCTGGCCCCTGTAGTATGTGAGAGCCTGGACGCCTCGCCTATCGGGAGTTGTTGTCTGTGAGGGAGTCTTCCACCTTCCTCCTATTGTTATGACCCCTCATGCGACATTACGCAGCACACAGAGGGAGAGATGAAAAACCCACAAACAATAGTAATTCCGTGCACTTTATTAAACATAAACCCCAAACTTAGTCCAGCAAAACAGTCACGACATAAACAAAGGGTTGAAATGACTGCAAATGAAGCCACCGGACAAACAGGGGACGCCACCAGGACGCGCAGCAGCTCAAGGAAGGGGAATGCCTAGTGCTGCAGAGCAGCTGTCAGCACAAGGAGAAAGGCAAACATAACTAAACGAGCTGAGGCAATCCAAGGCGGTCCGTGTTGTCCAGAGGATGAGGGCTGGGCAGGAACAGCCGCTTACACTTCCTAACCACAACAGTCTTGTAGCATAAAAGAGGACAAGTAGTCAGACTGAAAATACATGCAGGGGATGAAGGCCTACGAACACAGAGGTACACGCTGCTGTGTATGAAGCGCAATGCTCCAACAATTTCTTCCCACTTAAAGAGAGCTTAAGTAATCACAATACTAATGAGGGAAGAGACCGCCAGTGTGGAAGAGCATGGGCTGGACAAATTGAAACCATGTATGCGTGAGTGAGTGTATGAGCATGTGAATGGATGTGAATGAGGCATGTGTGTATGTGTGTGCGACACCAATAATAAGGAACAGCTGGTGATACTGACAGGAGGAGGGGGTGTGCCCGAGCTGTCAGGGAGCGGAGAACCCAAAGGGCTCCCTGAAGCGCCTGATGGAAAATAAATGGTGAAACGGGCCAAAATAGCCACGGAGTCAGAACTGGGTTTGGGGCCACCAAACCCAGGTTCGTGACACCTATAGGCGTTCTTAGCGAGTTTTATGCCTCTCCTCAGGTTAGCTCCGGCAGTGCTGTACAGAGAGCTGCCCCTCTATCTGAAGGCTGAGTTGCAAGCTCTGATCAGAGCCTGGATTTCGTTGATCATGCAGTTTTCTCTCTCTCTCTCTCTCTCTCTCTCTCTCTCTCTCTCTCTCTCTCTCTCTCTCTCTCTCTCTCTCTCTCTCTCTCTCTCACACACACACACACATCTCCATATATATGTATAAAAACTGTATATATACTGTATATATATATATATATATATATATATATATATATATATATATATATATATATATACAGTATATATATATATACTGTATATATATATATATATAGTGCATCTGGAAAGTATTCACAGCACTTCACTTTTTCCACATTTTGCTATGTTACAGCCTTATTCCAAAAGAGATTAAATTCATTTTTTTCTTCAAAATTCTACACACAATACCCCATAATGACAATGTAAAAAAAAGTTGGGTTTTTTAGATTTTTGCAAATTTATTAAAAACAAAAAACTAAGAAATCACATGTGACTTGGAAATAATTTCATAAAATGGGTTCAGATAATATATAATAATGCTACAGCAGAAATCCTAACAAACAGTAATATCTCAAAATCAATAAAAATCAATAGAGGATGTCGACAAGGCTGTCCACTTTCACCTTTACTGTTTACTATGGCAATTGAACCTTTAGCGATGGCAGTACGTTTACATCCGCAAATATATGGAATTAAGGTTGGACCAACAGAACATAAAATCTCCCTGTATGCCGATGACATAATTTTGTTTATGTCGAATCTTAAAAAATCAATTCCGACCTTGTTGAATTTAATAAAGAATTTTGGGGAAATATCAGGATATAAAATAAATAAAACTAAATCTTCAATATTAATGCTAAATGAGTCCCAGAGAAAGCACCCAGCTTCTGAGGTAAATCAATTCAATGTTGTAAATCAGTTTAAATATTTAGGAATTCAAATTGTGCCCAAGCTGGAATCAGTCGCCAGTGCCAACTACGAAGCCTTAATGACAGACATTAATGAGTTAATTCAGAGATGGATGTCACTACCAATGTCGATGATTGGGAGAATTAATATACTTAAAAGTAATATCTTACCCAAAATACTTTATTTATTTCAATACATTCCTTTACCACCACCTTCAGATCTATTCTCAAGAATTAAAAAAAAGTTAGTGGAGTTTATATGGAACAACAGGAGGGCTAGATTACGTCTGTCCTTACTATATTTACCATTTGATCGTGGAGGTCTGAAATGTCCAAACTTTATGTTGTATTACTGGTCAGCACAACTGAGGTCTATGACATATTATTTTTCATCAAATGATCTCCCTCACTGGACTGAAATGGAATCATACAATTTACCTTTACCTCTTGCCATATTCATATACTCAGACTCGGCAAAAAAATTACAGAAACAAGTTAAAAATCCATTTGTAAAGCATATGATCAAAATATGGTGTGAAACTAAAAAATATTTAAAAGAACCACACTTACTGTCACAATTTAGTCCAATATGGGGTAATCAATATTTTAAACCAGGGAGAGCGGATGCTGTATTTAAAGTATGGAATTTAAAAGGGATTCAAAAAATTCAAGATTTATATCTGTCATGTTCAGATAACATAATGTCTTTTGAAGAGCTGAGGATCAAATTTAATCTTAATAGAACACATTTTTTTAAATATCTTCAGATTAGGAACTTTATTCGATCAAATCAAAACAATGCTCTCACTCGACCTATTTATTCATCCTTGGAAAAAATCTTGACGAAAGATAGTAAGAGAAAGGGTATTATTTCAGAGTTTTATAACTCATTGACACTATCTTCAAGTGAAAACTCACAGAAAAGACTGAATTATTGGAAAGAAGACCTGCAAACTGAAATTTCAGAGGAACAATGGGAATTGGCTTGTACAGAAGCTCAAACCAAATCAATAAATGTACGTCTAAAATTGATACATTTTAAATGGTTAATGCGGATGTATGTTACACCGGTGGAATTAAATAGATATAACAAAAACATACCAGATACATGCACAAAATGTATGGAAAGTAAAGGAACCTTATTTCATTGTTTATGGGAATGTAGAAAAATTAGAATGTTTTGGGAAGAGGTGAGGGGAACAATTGAAAAAATAATTTCAAAACAAATCATATTGAAACCTAAATTGTTTTTGTTGGGTCTGCATCCAGAAAAGCACAACTTTAATAAAAGTGAAAGAGCATTCATAGACCTCAGTTTGCTTAACGCCAAAAAATGTATTACACTATTGTGGAAGAAGACTCATAGACCAGATGTGACTCAGTGGTTAAGACAGATGTTAACAAACCTTCCACTAGAAAGAATAACATACATACTGAAATCAAAGGAAACTGTGTTTGAGAATATATGGAGACCTTTTATTGATTATGTAAAGAATTTAAACATAACTTTTGAAGAAGAAGGTGAATGATGTGTGTGGACCTTATAAATTCCAAACTGGTGAATGTATAATATGTATACTTATGTAATGGATTGCCTAGACTAAACAGAGGAGCATTGTTGAAGACCTGTTCCTGTTAGTGGTTGTTGGTGTGTTTTAGTACATTTTTTTTTATTACTTTAGTGTTAGTGTTTGATTGTTTGTGTTATGTTTGTAAAAAAGGTTCAATAAAAATATTGTGGAAAAAAAAAAAGAAATCACATGTACATACATATTCACAGCCTTCGCCGTGAAGCTCAAAATTGAGCTCAGGTGCATCCTGTTTCCACTGATCATCCTTGAGATGTTTCTATAGCTTAATTGGAGTCCACCTGTGGTAAATTCAGTTGATTGGACATGATTTGGAAAGGCACACACCTGTCTATATAAGGTCCCACAGTTGACAGTGCATGTCAGAGCACAAACCAAGCATGCAGTCAAAGGAATTGTCTGTAGACCTCCGAGACGAGATTGTCTCGAGGCAGAAATCTGGGGAAGGGTACAGATAACTTTCTGTTGCGCTGAAGGTCACA
Source organism: Pholidichthys leucotaenia (assembly GCA_020510985.1). NCBI lineage: Eukaryota > Metazoa > Chordata > Actinopteri > Cichliformes > Pholidichthyidae > Pholidichthys > Pholidichthys leucotaenia. The sequence continues at coordinate 129,801,396 of CM035845.1, forward strand.
GTGAGCACAGTGGCCTCCATCATCCGTAAATGGAAGAAGTTTGGAACCACCAGGACTCCTCCTAGAGCTGGCCAGCCGGCTAAACTGAGTGATCGGGGGAGAAGGGCCTTAGTCAGGGATGTGACCAAAAACCCGATGGTCACTCTGTCAGAGCTCCAGCATTACTCTGTGGACAGAGGAGAACCTTCCAGAAGGACAACCATCTCTGCAGCAATCCACCACTCAGGTCTGTGTGGTAGAGTGGCCAGACAGAAGCCACTCCTTAGTAAAAAGCACATGGCAGCCCACCTGGAGTTTGCCAAAAGGCACCTGAAGGACTCTCAGACCATGAAAAACAAAATTCTCTGGTCTGATGAGACAAAGATTGAACTCTATGGTGTGAATGCCAGGTGTCATGTTTGGAGGAAACCAGGCACCGTTCATAACCACGCCAATGTTGGTAGCAGCATCATGCTGGGGGGATGTTTTTCAGCTGCAGGAACTGGGAGACTAGTCAGGAAAGAAGGAAACATGAATGCAGGAATGTACAGAGATATCCTGGATGAAAACCTGCTCCAGAGCGCTCTTGAGCTCAGACTGGGGTAACGGTTCATCTTTCAGCAGGACGACAACCCTAAGCACACAGCTAAGATATTAAAGGAGTGACTTCAGAACAACTCTATGAATGTCTTTGAGTGGCCCAGCCAGAGCCCAGACTTGAATCCAATTTAACATCTCTGGAGAGATCTGAAAATGGCTGTGCACCGACACTTCCCGTCCAGCCTGATGGAACTTGAGAGGTGCTGCAAAGAGGAATGGACAAAACTGCCCAAAGATAGGTGTGGCAGGCTTGTGGCATCAGATTCAGAAAGACTTGAGGCTGTAATTGCTGCCAAAGGTGCATCAACAAAGTATTGAGCAAAGGCTGTGAATACTTAGGTACGTGATTTCTTTTTTTTATTTTTAATAAAATTTGCAAAAATCTTAAAAAAAAAAATTCACATTGTCATTATGGGGTATTGTGTGTAGAATTTTGAGAAAAAAATTTAATCCCTTTTGGATTAAGGCTGTAACATAAAAAAATGTGGAAAAAGTAAAGCGCTGTGAATACTTTCTGGATGCACTATATATATGTGTGTGTACACACACACACACACACACACACACACATTATATATACAGTATATCCTTGTACAACCACTGATAGTTACAGTCTGATAGGTGTATTAGTTAATCATCACGATGACTATTGCTTTCCAGATTCACAGAAAGTCAAATAGCATCACCAAAGACATCACTGTGAAGTACATGCCTGGATGGTGGATTCAAGCAGTTAAGTATTTAGTTTTAAATGTTTTTTTCTTCTTACTCTCTGTCTCATCCTTGTGAGCGCTGTACTCTGCATTCCCTCCCATACTTGTGCATGGGCATCACATCTGCTCAGTTATGACAGGGTGACTACGGCTGCTGCTAGAATCCGAATCATGAATATCACATTTGTTGCATAGTGACTTTAAATTGCTTCATTTCTCTGTGGATGTAGCTGCCGGGTGATTCCTGACTTCCTGGTAGAATATTAACGGTTTTCATGCACAACTTGAGCAAGGCGAAGGACTGTCCCAGCTGTCTGTAATCCAACCGTGTGCGTTTATATGTGTATATGGATAGATTGTGTCTGCTTTTATGTTGGAGGCCTGAAAGGACACAAAAATTGCTGTTTTAGGAAGCTACAGTATATGGGGTTTATCGGAAGCTTTTACTTTACTTGTGTGTGGATGCTTTCTAGGTTTTTCCTCACTGGGCACTTCTGTTGGTTTGGGGTGTTGGACTAATTCATTTAGGTTTTAATCACCACTTAATATGATTATATTCATTTTACCAACCTAACAAACCATGTTGAAAGATAGAGGTGAATAATGTCTTTCCCTGTTCTTTGAAAGACACATTAGAGCAATTTTTAAGTTTTTGAGACATGTTGTAGAGTTGTCTGCTGCAAAACTTTGGGCATCATTTACATAATATTTTCATGTCCTTTTTAGAAATACTAAACACTCATAGTCTTTGTTTTGGGCAAAATAAAGCCCACTACTAGCCAGCTAGTCTTAACCACTTGCGCTCCGTTGTTCCACGGGCGGGCAAGTCTCTGCGTCCTAAGACGCACGAGGGCGCACTCGTGCGCACTCTGACGCATAGACCAGATTGTGGTGATGTAGGTGATGATGGTGATGTAGTGGCGTCCAAGCGCCACTAAAAAAAAAACTGCAGAGACAGCCGCGAACAGATTAGTTCATCTGATTGACCTCTCATTCGACTAATAAGAGCCTTGAATTGGGTTTCTGAAACCTTGAAGAGCCAATGAATGAAAACCTAGGAAGGAGGACCCGCCTACTGTGAATGCAGGAGCCAATTGAAGCACAGAAATTCAGGCTGGGTGAAGAGAGATTTACTGCTGCAGCAGATGAAAACAAAGGACGCTGGACGAATCTACTACAGACCCCGCAGCATGGAGACCACCCACAAGTGGGACCTGCACTCATTCCAGCAGAATAGACGTTTAGGATTCTCTTCCGTCATCATAGACCGACGGAGGCCGACGACAAAGGTCGTAAATCATTCACCAAAACCGCAATAATGGAATTATGTTTTGATCGGGATCCACGAGCCGAGCAGCATCGTGTTCGTCTTACAATGGGGAAGAGAAGTTCACCACGACTCTGCTGCTGTGAAGAGGTAAGGTGTTATAAGCTAAATTATTATTTATCCCTGAAAACTGTAATCCAAAAATGACTTTTGACCGATCGGTAAATTACAACTGTACTGCGCACGAAGTATGAAGTGCGTGCGCCGCGATAAACGGTTCATTTGCCGTGTTTGGACCGTGAACGCCCCCCCCCCCCCCCGCTGCAGAAGAGGAGCGGGGGGGGCGTTCACGGTCCGAACGCCCCCGGTCCGCGGGGGGAAGCATATGAGTCTATTCCTTCATGTAGCGATGGCCGTCTTCTGCAGCGAGGGGGGGGGGACAACCCCCCCCCACACACACACAGTAGCGAGGGGGGGCGCTGTGAAAACATGCAAGGAGTGTAATCCATCATGTAGCGAGGGCCGAACTCCGTCTTTTTTAGCGGGGGGGGGGACAACCCCCCCCCCCCCCACATACACACACAGACACAGCCCTGAATGTGACCTTTCATTAGAGCCCAAAATGAAGATTCTACATTGAATTATTCAAAAGTTACAGATGTTTTTCCAAACTGTGCCATTTGGCACAATTTGGCACAGTTCCAAAACGCCTGGGAACAGCTTGAGAACAAAGCTGTGTAAAATATTCATTTTTTGTGGTATTGTTACCAAATTTGGATCTCAGCTTGATAACACTTGGTTCTACATTTCTGTTGCATTTTCCAGCCGGATCGGACAGCTGTGTGTTATTTGTAAGCATTTGTATCCAAAAAAACAGTGTCCAAATTTATTTTCTTCAAGTTCAGTATGTTTAGATGACTGTAACTCAGTGGCCGGAGCACGTAGAGAGATTATGTTTTTTTGCCAAAAAATTCAAAGTGTTTTCTTTTAAATGAGACCAACCGCATGAAGATGCTGCAAAGGGTTGAATAACAGCTTTCGATTTACTTTGGGCACGTTATTTTTTGGCATTTTTAGGAAAATTGCCCGGAGTGCAAGGGGTTAATGAAGATCTCTTCTGTCGCTTACTTACAAAAAGATTACACAGGTCAGTATCTCTGCAAATGGTATAACATTACAGTACAAAGAAGTGAGTGGGGAATTTTTAATGTGATGCAAAAAAATCGGTGCTGGCAATGGAGTAGGTGTGTGCGTTGCTGGCTCCTGCTATATTTTTTTTAAGTCTTACTTTTTAAACCCTACTTTGCTGTAAGCTATCAACGTTTTGGACGTTTAATACGTGCGGAAGCTGTTTTGAGTTGAGAAATATGTCCAAAACAAGAAAGCAGACTGAAAAGGAGGCAGCAGTGAACAATGCTAACACCAGCTTAGCTGAGGATGCTAATATAAGCCTTAACCCTGCACTTGTTGCCTTGCTTGAGCAACGCAGAATGTCCATAGCTGCTGACTTTAAAGCTTCATTTGATCTTATTAATGGCAAGCTGGACAAGATTCAAGCAGATGTGGCTAACCAGGAGCAACGCATTGGCAACCTTGAAAGCAACGCGGAGGACGTCAGCCAGCGCCTAGCGGCGCTTGAAGCTACGTGTGAGTGAATACAGGAGGAGAACAAGCTTTTGAAAAACAAACTTTCTGACCTGGAGGGAAGAAGCAGGAGGCTGAATATTCGTCTGGTGGGTCTGCCGGAGTCCTTTGATGTGGGTCCACGGCCATCTGAATTTTTTTCTCGGCTGTTGGTGGACGTCTTTGGCACACAAACTTTGCCATCTCCCCCAGAGCTGGATAGAGCCCATTGCAGCCTCATGCCCAAGCTGGGTCCGAACGGGAAGCCGCGTCCTGTCATTATTTGTTTCCACTGGTTTCGGACCAAAGACTTGGTGATGAGAGAAGCGTGGAGACGCCGTGTGACTTTGGAATATCGTGGACATAAACTTCAGTTCTACGAGGATTATAACGCCGACGTTCAGAAGCAACGAGTCAAATATAAGGAGGTTATGTCCGAGTTGTATAAGAGAGGTTTTCGTCCTTCTCTTCTCTACCCCGCCAGACTCCGGATAACTCTTCCAGACGGCAAAAACCAGTGGCTGGCGTCCGTCTCGGAGGCCACCCGCTTCATGCAAACCATGGAGAGAAATCAGCGACTTTCGCCCTGAACTGGACATTCCTGGGTTGACCAACTACCACACTGGACTACTTGATTATTACTTCATTAAAGCTGCACTGACTGGACATTGATGCATTTTTAGATGTTCAAAAACAAGGTAAAATTGGCTCCCTATACGTTGTTGTTTACTTTTTTTTTTTTTTTTTTTTTTTTTTAGGGTAAAATGTTCATACTATGCAGGATTGAAGCCAGTTGTATGGGAGCATTTTGTTAGGATGAGAATAGAGCAGGAGATGGAGCGGTTGCTGTTCTATGCAACCGGCTGGAGTGTTGTTATAGGTTTGGTTGTTGATTTTTTTTTTTTTTGTTATCGATTTATTAACACCCCCCTCACCCCCCCCTTTTTTTTTTTTTTTTTTACCCGTACCTCACCCCATTCTTTTTTGGGCTACACAATACAATATATAAATTTTACTCTTTGAATGAATAGTAATCTTACTTTGGTAAGCTGGAATGTGAAGGGGTTGAACCACCCAATTAAACGAAAGAGAGTCATGTCACGTCTAAAGCAATTTAAGCCTGGGGTACTGTTTTTGCAGGAAACCCATTTGCAGGGTTCTGACCACTTGCGTTTGTCAAAATGTTGGTCAGGACAATTTTTTCATTCAAATTTTAAAGCTAAGGCCAAGGGCGCCGCTATTCTTATTGATCGAAATATCCCATTTATTCCCTCTAATGTTGTATTAGATAAAAATGGACGATTTGTAATAGTATCAGGTAAACTTGGCAATAAACATGTCACCTTGGCTAATCTGTATGTGCCGAATTTTGATGATGTACACTTTTTTCGCAACCTTTTTTCGCAGCTTCTAGATTTAAATACTCATTCTCTAATTCTTGGGGGTGACTTTAATTTGTATATGGATCCGATCTTAGACCGCTCATCCTCAAAACCTGCTAGTCTTAATAAATCTGCAACTTATGTTAAGTCTTTTCTTGAGGAATATAGCCTTACAGACCCTTGGCATTTTTTACATCCTAACGGCAGGGACTATTCTTTTTTCTCTCACGTACACCATACTTATACCAGAATAGATAATTTTTTTGTTGACAATTTATTAATTAATAACCTTAGCTCTTGCAGTTATGATAGCATCTCGGTTTCTGATCATGCCCCTCTCGTACTTAAAATGATCCTCCATGGATGTGACTCCATGAGAAAGCATTGGAGATTGGATCCATTATTACTTACAGATGAAAAATTGGTTGCGAATACTTCTTCTAAAATTAATTTTTTTTGAAAGAAAATAAAACTCCTGGTATGCCAAACAAAACGATATGGGAGGCCATGAAGGCATTTCTTAGGGGGGAATTTATGTCATTGGCAGCATTTAAAAGACGATCCATAATACAGGAACAGAAGGCTATTTTAGATCAAATCTTGGACATTGACAGACAATATGTTCAATCTCCATTACCCGCTCTGTACAAGGAACATTTGACATTACAAACTAAACTTAATTTACTCTCCACTCGACAAATTGAAGGTTGTTTAATAAGGAACAAGAGTGAATTTTATGAACATGGCGAAAAAACCGGTAAACTTTTAGCTAATCAACTGCGCGGTATTAGAGCTAAGCAAATTATTACTGGAGTTAGGACAGATAAAGGAGAGGTGACATCTGATCAACAAGTGATTAATGATATCTTCAGGTCATTTTATTCCAAATTATATACCTCAGAATATACAACAAACTTAAAGGATCTGCAAGATTTTTTTGATTCTATTGATATCCTTTCGATTTCCTCAGAATCTTGGCAAATTCTAGAAGCTCCCATCACAAAAGAAGAAATTCAGCTGGCAATATCATACATGCAATCAGGAAAATCTCCAGGACCTGATGGGTTTTCCGCTGATTTTTTCAAAAAATTCTCTGACGACCTTGCCCCTTTCCTTTGTCAAGTTTTTACAGAGTCGCTTGACTCTGGTACACTTCCTCCTTCATGTTATCAGGCCTGTATCACTGTGTTGCTTAAAAAAGACAAGGACCCTGTTGATTGTGCTTCTTACAGGCCTATTTCTTTGTTAAATATCGATGTTAAAATTTTGTCAAAGTTGTTAGCTTCAAGGTTGGAAAAGATTCTTCCTTTTATAATTTCACAGGACCAAACCAGTTTCATTAAAAATCGCCATTCTTTTTTTAACTTGCGGCGGTTGTTTAATATTATTTATACTCCTCACCACAACATACCTGAATGCCTTATTAGTTTGGATGCTGAAAAGGCATTCGATAGGGTTGAGTGGGAGCATTTGTTTTTTACTTTGGAGAGGTTCGGTTTTGGTCCTTCCTTCTGTTCCTGGATTAAACTTCTCTATGCTAGTCCTTTAGCTTCAGTGTTAACTAACTGTCGCTATTCTGACTATTTTAGGCTTTACCGTGGTACGAGGCAAGGCTGTCCTTTGAGCCCGTTGCTCTCTGCCTTGGCAATTGAGCCGTTAGCTATTGCAATCCGTGGGAGCCGGGACTTTCTAGGCATTTGTAGGGGCGGCATCGAGCATAAGGTTTCACTCTATGCCGACGATCTTTTATTATTTCTCTCCAACCCACTTACTTCATTACCTGCTATACTCAACATTTTGGATAGTTTTAGTAGGTTTTCTGGTTATAAAATTAATTTCAATAAGAGTGAATTGTTTCCGATTAATGAAAAGATTCGAGTTCAGGATTTTGAAAATTTTCCTTTCAAGGTTGTTATTGATCATTTTAATTATCTTGGGATATGTGTCACTAAACAATTTAATTACTTGTTTAAAAATAATTTTCTCCCCTTATTTGACCAGTGCAAGCTAATACTTTCCAAATGGTCCCCATTATCCTTGTCCTTAATTGGCAGAATCAATTCTGTAAAAATGTTGTTACTTCCAAAGTTTTTATATTTGTTTCAATGTCTCCCCATTTTTATTCCTAAATCCTTTTTTAAGTCTTTGGACTCTCTGATTACCTCATTTATTTGGAATGGTAAACATCCGAGATTGAGGAAAGCTTTTCTTCAAAGACCCAAATCAGTGGGTGGCATGGCTCTGCCTAACTTTCAATATTACTACTGGGCAGCAAATATCAGGTGCATGTTATATTGGAAACATTTCTACTTGGAACCCAAATCACCCATTTGGATCCTTATGGAGTCACATGTGGACAATCAAACCTCCCTACCGGCAATTTTAGGTTCACCACTTCCCCTTGCTTTGTCTACACTGGGTAATAACAAAGTAGTTCGTCAGTCTCTTAGAATTTGGTCTCAATTCAGGAAAAATTTCGGTCTTCAGTTTTTCTCCATTAGAAGTCCAATTGCTGCAAATCATTTATTTACCCCATCAACTATTGATAGTGCATTTCATATATGGCACAGAAAAGGTTTAAAATCTTTTGCGGATTTATATTTTGATGGACAATTTGCAAGTTTTTCTCAGCTTTCCACTAAATTCGACATCACTTTTACACATTTTTTCCGCTTCCTCCAGGTCAGACAGTATGTGCAAACCATGACAAAACAATTCCCTCAAAAACCTTCTGATAATCCTCTAGATGATTTTTTATTAGTTAAACCAACTTCTAAGGGGGTAATATCAGTTTTATATAATTTAATTTCAAATTTACAATCTTCTTCTCTGGCCGCTATTAAATTGAATTGGGAACAAGATCTTAATTTTACTTTTACTGATGAACTGTGGGACTCTATTCTTGGCCAGGTTCACACTGCATCAATGTGTGCTCATCACGCTCTTATTCAATTTAAGATCGTGCACCGGGTGCACCTGTCCAAGGTTAAGTTAGCACGTATTTACTTGGATATAGACCCAACTTGTGAAAAGTGTGGTAGCGCTCCTGGCACTTTGCTTCACATGTATTGGTCCTGCCCTTCATTGATGAATTTTTGGCATTCTGTTTTTATCACTATGTCTGAAGTCCTGCAATATCAAATTAAACCTGATCCATTATGCGCCATTTTTGGTGTGGCTCCAGAACTTGTCTTGCCAATTTCCAAATTATTCAAATTTTCATTATTATTGGCCAGACGTGCTGTATTACTGAAGTGGAAAGACTCTTCGCCCCCTTCACATTCACAGTGGATAAAAGATATAATGTCCTGTTTGGATTTAGAAAAAATCAGATATACAGTTCGTGGCTCTGAAAACAAATTCTATAAATTATGGCGCCCGTTTCTTGATTTCTTTGAAAGACCCACGATTATAGTTTCTGAGTAGCTCATATCCCCTTTACCCCACCCCCACCTCACACACACAATTTTTCTTTTTTCTTTTTGTATTTTTATTATTATTATTGTTTACTTAAAGGTTTTTGTGTTTTGAAGCATCCACATTTGTTAGTTTTAAATTCTATTTTTGCACTGTTTGGTTAAAACAAAAATGAAAATTTCCAATACTTTGTATTGTATTGATACTTCACTTAATAATAATAAAAAGACCTTTGAAAAAAAAATCCAACACCTGCGTAACAATGAAACCCTTGGAAACTTTAATATACTTCAATATGATAAATATAAGAATGAAACCAACATGAATTTATTTTGATTTTGTTAGAAATTATCAATTTGTATATCAGTTTTGTTCAGTTTTTTAGCTTATTAGGGAAAAATTGAAATAAGCTTATGCCATGGCTCTGCAGCCATTGTCTGTCAGTCTATCCATACTGAATTTGTGGTTTTTGCTACTTCTCCTAGGATGCTCCAGGTTGTGCTCAAGGTCAAGGTCAGAGGTCACTTTCAGATGGCCTAGTCTATACAGTATCTGGTTATAATCATGGTTTGTTTATTGGTCCAGAATGGCCTATTCTGTAGTTAGGTAGTTAGATAGTTAGACAGTCTGGTTTTGTAGTGACAGTAGGGAGCAGGTGGAAGAGAAGCTGGGGAAATGGAGGTGTGCTATAGAGAGCAATGAATGTCAGTAGAAGCGAGGCAAAATGCATGTGTGTGAGTGAGAAGGAGGCAGGTTTAATGGTAAAGATGCAAGGAGTAGAGATTGTGAAGGTACGTGCATTTAAATACCTGGGGTCAACCATCCAAAGCAATGGACAATGCACAAGAGAGGTGAAGAGAGGTGATTCTCAATGACATAAAGGTGGTGGAAACATTCATCAGAGAGAGTGGTGCTACTGTGTATATACCTCAGTTGTAAAGAGGGGTTATTAGCTTATTGTGTGTTATATTGTTATTGTTATATTGTGTGTATTAGCTTATGTTGTGTTGGTGTCTGTTTGTTGTGTCAGCTTCTGTTGGTAAACTGTCACGACGCTGTCAAAGCATTATCTTGTCTGTTTTTGTTTGTTCTACTTGCTCCGTTTTAAATTTTTATCTCTTTATCTCTTTAACTGATATTATCTTTTTACTTAGTGTTAGCTTAGTAAATACAAAAGCCTGATTAGGCACATGGGTGAATCAGACTCCAGGCAGGGCTGTTTCACCAGGTTAGGCTAACCTGTTTTAGCTAGCTAGCTAACCACTTATGGCCTGGGAAGCTATGGCTCCGTCCCCTACTTGTGTCAGCTGTGTCTCCCTCTCTAAGAAGGTTTCTGAGTTGGAATTGAGACTCTCTAACCTTTATGAGATTTGGGAGGCTGAAAACCACCTTGACACTATTATTTTTGGACAGACATTGGCCCCAGCGACGGACTCGCAGCTAGCAAAGACGGCTACTTACCTGGGTGAAATTAGCACACCGCCATCCACTTCCACCCCTGCTCCGGTCACCTCATCTGTCCAGGACTCCAGCATCAAACACTGGCTTCAGCTCGGAGCTAAACCCAAAGCCCCGGGTGGTTCGTCACAGCCTCAATGCGTGCCCTGGACCTTGGTTGAGCAAAATAGCAAACGTCGGGGATTGACCAGACATGGCCGCGCCTCCTCCCTTCCCCTTTTGCTGGAAAATAGATTCGACATCCTTTCCCTGGAAGATTTCCCCCACCTGGACGTCGATCATCCTCCCATGGCCGCCTCTATTACTTCAGCAGCAGCCCAAACCCGCAAGCCCCGGATCAAAGCTACCTTAGGTGTGCCAAACTATACATCAGCTCCAAAAAGACGAGAGTGCATCACCCTGCATCACCCCCGCATCCGCACCCCGCCGCCACAGCAGCAACTACGGCAAAATTATCCACCATTTCAGAAGCCACCGACAAAGCCCCCCCAGATGACGCTGGTAATTGGTGATTCAGTAATGAGGAACATCAGAAGCAGGTACTGTGTTACACATTTTTTTCCTGGGGCTAAAGTGTCAGACATTGAGGCTCTTACCCCTGACCTATTAAATGAATACCCCCACGCTAAAACTGTTATTGTGCACGTTGGATGCAACAACATCCCAGATGAAATGTTGGAGATCTTAAAGAGTGACTTCAGGAACCTTCTGTCCACTCTTATGAACTGTGGCAGACGTGTGTTTATTTCAGGGCCACGTGCACCTCTTAGAAGAGGTTGCATTTACTTTAGCAGAACTCTCATCCTTAATACCTGGTTGTGTTCAACATGTCCTACTTTTAACATTGGTTTTATAGACAATTTCAACCTGTTTTGGAACCGCCCATCATTTATGAAGCCAGATGGCATCCATCCAAATAGACTCGGTGCACGTGTTCTAAGGGTCAATCTGTTTTATTCCATTCAGCATTTTTTAGTACAGTGACTGAGAGCTGGTATGTTAACTCTCCCCGAAGTACCAGGGTCTGCCAACCAGCCCTTTTGTGCTTCCACTTCTCATATTAATCCTATTAATCCAAATAATTCTCACTGTTTAGATCAGTCTTCAATTCATAACCCCATAGAGACTGTGTCTGTCTCCCGTTACCCAAAACATTATAACCCAAGACAAATACAACATAACTTGATAAATACACGCCTCTCTGCAGCTCCTCTTCATCCGCCACCACTCAACTTAACCCCTGTCTTCCCCATCAGAGAATCATTGTCTGCTCCCTCCAAAGTTAATAAAAATATAATGTGTAAGTATCCCAGAATGATTAAACAAACAGCTGGTAAAACTCAAATTAAACATCAAGTCTCTAAATTTAATAAAGTGGCCTCTGTTCCTCCTCATAATTTAAAAATTAAATGTGGTTTATTAAATATTAGGTCTCTATAACTCCCAAGTCTCTGCTAGTCCATGATCTGTTAATTGATCATCAGATTGATTTAATATCCCTTACAGAGACTTAGGGCAAGAGGATTATGTTGGTTTAAATGAATCAACTCTCTCTGGTTATTTAAACTATCAAAATCCCAGAAGTTCTGGTCATGGAGGAGGAGTAGCGACAATTTACCATTCTAAATTACTAGTTAATGTAAAGCAAACGACATGTTTAAATTCCTTTGAGGGCCTGGTCCTCAGTATTGGGCATGTTAACAATCTTAGGTTAAACCCAATTTTCCTTGCCATAGTTTATCGTACTCCCTCAGCCTACTCAGAGTTTTTATCTGAATTTGCTGAATTCTTAGCTGATTTAATGCTGAAATCAGATAGAATAATTATAGTAGGGGATTTTAATATACATGTAGATGTAGATAGTGGCTGTCTTAATAAGGCATTTAATTCAATATTAGACTCGATGGGGTTTTCTTAGAAAGTAGAAAATTCTACCCATTATCTCCACCACACATTGGACCTTGTTCCGACATATGGCATAGAAATAGAAAATCTGGTAGTGTCTCCTCATAATCCTGTACTGTCAGACCACTGTCTGTTAACTTTTGATTTCACTATTCCTGACTATTTGATTCCTAAAGAAAAAATATTACTACAGCAGATGTCTTTCAGATGATGTTGTTACCAAGTGTATGCAGATTGTCTCCTCTATTCCATGTGTCAACACAACGGAAATAAGCTATGGAGAGCTTGCTCCTTCTGTAATCAATAGCATGGTAGATAATGTTACAGCTTCTCTGCATCAGACTCTAGACTTGGTGGCCCCTTTAAAAAAGAAAAAGTCCAATCAGAGATTTCTAACCCCTTGGTTTAACACAGAAACTCGTAGCTTAAAACAGAAGACTCGTCAATTAGAAAGAAAATGGTGTTCCAATAATTTAGATGAAAACTGTTCAGCTTGGAGAAATCATCTTTTAATTTATAAAAAAATTTCTTAGAAAAGCTAGAACAAGTTATTACTCTGCATTAATAGAAGAGAACAAGAATAATCCCATGTTTCTTTTCAGCACTGTAGCCAGGCTGACAAAGCACCAGGACTCTGTCAATCCTTGCTTTCCTTTAGAGCTTACTAGTCAGGACTTTATGAACTTTTTCAATCATAAAATTTCATCTATTAGAGATAAAATCAGTCAGATTCTTCCCACCGTTAACTTAAATACAGCATCTACTACAACTCCTTCAGCTGATATCTGTTTTGGATAAGTTTACTCCAATTGACCTTTTAGAGTTAGATAAAAGTAATTTCCTCATCCAAGCCTTCAACTTGTCTTTCAGACCCTATTCCTACCAGGTTATTTAAAAAAGTCTTCCTATTTATTGGCAGCCGTATTCTTCAAATAATCAATTCTTCTTTAACATTAGGCCATGTACTGAAGGCTTTTAAAACTGCCGTAATTAAACGCTTACTCAAAAAGCCAACGCTGGATCCAAGAATTTTAGCTAACCATCGACCAATCTCTAATCTGCCTTTCATTTCAAAATTCTTAGAAAGAGTTGTTGCTACACAATTATTTGATCACTTGCAGGGAAATGGTTTATTTGAAGAGTTTCAATCCGGGCTTAGAATCCATCATAGTACTGAAACAGCCTTAGTGAAGGTCACTAATGACCTCCTGATCGCATCTGATAATGAACTTGTTTCTGTACTTGGCCTTTTAGACCTTAGTGCAGCCTTTGACACTATCGACCATAATATTCTACTCGATAGATTAGAACACTATGTTGGACTTAATGGAACTTCACTGCAGTGGTTTAGATCTTATTTGTCTGATAGGCTTCAGTTTGTTCATGTCAATAATGAGTTTTCTTCCAACTCAAAGCTCAGTCATGGAGTTCCACAGGGATCTGTGCTAGGCCCTACTCTTTTTAGTTTTTATATGCTTCCGTTAGGCAACATCATTAGAAAGCACTGTATACATTTTCATTGTTATGCAGATGACACACAATTATACCTGTCAATGAAGCCAGATGATAGTAATCAATTAGCCGAGTTAGAAGCCTGTCTTAAGGAAATCAAAGCTTGGATGACTTGTAATTTCCTGCTATTAAATTCAGATAAGACTGAAGTCATTCTTGTTGGTTCAAAAAACCTTAGAAATACCTTTCTAAATCAAACTCTTAGTTTGGATGTGGTTACTTTTTCTCTCAATAGTTCTGTGAGGAACCTTGGAGTTATTTTTGATCAAGATTTGTTTTTCAATTCACATATTAAATTTGTTTCTAAGGCTGCCTTCTCTCATTTGCGTAATATTGCCAAGATTAGGAGCATCTTGTCTCAGAGTGATGCTGAGAAACTTATCCACTCTTTTGTTAGTTCTAGATTAGATTATTGTAACTCTTTATTATCAGGTTGTCCTAAAATATCTTTAAAAAGTCTTCAGTTGATCCAAAATGCTGCTGCAAGAGTTTTAACAGGTACTAGAAAGAGAGATCATATCTCTCCTGTTCTGGCCTCCCTTCATTGGCTTCCCATAGAGTTCAGAATTAAGTTTAAAATCCTTCTTCTCACTTACAAAGCTCTTAACAATCAGGCCCCTTTTTATTTAAAAGATCTGATACTACCCTATCATCCTAATAGAGCATTTCGCTCCCAAAATGCTGGATTACTTATAATACCTAGAATCTCCAAAACTACAATGGGAGGCAGAGCCTTCAGTTAACAAGCTCCTTTCCTGTGGAATCAGTTACCAATCAGAATTTGGGAGTCAGACTCGATCTCTGTTTTTAAGAATAGGGTAAAAACATTCCTTTTCGATATAGCTTACAATTAGGAGGGATCATGTGTCTCTAAACCCTCCCTTAGTTTTGCTTCTAATAGATTTAGACAGCCGTGGGACATCCAATAATGCACTGGGCTTCTCCCATTTAATGTTTGCTCTCTACATGTCTGTTCTTCTCATCTTCTCTATCCCCTCACACCCCCCCCCCCCCCCCAGCCAGTCACAGCAGATGACTGCCCCTCCCTGAGTCTGGTTCTGCTACAGTTTTCTTACTGTTAAAAGGGAGTTTTTCCTCTCCACCATCGCCATGCGCTTGCTCACAGGGGATCGCCTGATTGCTGGGGTCTTTCTGCAATTGTGGGGGTTTCCCCTACATTTGAAAGTGCTATGAAATGACTGTTGTTGTGAAATGGCACTATATAAATAAAGTTGAATTGAATTGAATTGAAGGAGAGAGTGCAAGCAGGGTGAAGATGGAGTTCTCAGGCAGGAGAAAGAGAGGAAGACCACAGAGAAGATTCATAGATGTAGTGAAAGAGGACATGAACAAGGTTGGTGCTACAGAAGAAGATGCAAGGGATAGGGTGAGGTGGATGCAGATGAGTCACTGTGGTGACCTCTAAAGAGAGCAGATGAAAGGAGAGGAAGCTGACGGCCTGGCTTATGGTATTTTTGCTGCCCAGGCTGAACGTTTCAGCTGTTACAAAATGTTTTTTTGATACTGCGGTAATTATTATTATTGTTAGTCTTTATTTCAGACACACAAGCGGGTCCATATAAAATACTTGGAGCTGTACAGTGCAAATATACACATTAAGACAGTCAAGGCAAAAAGTTGGAAACCATTAAGAAACAAGGTACTGTAGTAACTGCAACTAACAAACAAGCTGATTTTTATCCTCCAAAAGAGTCCAAATGTCCTTTTTTCCTCATGACTGTAATATTCTCTTTCTTCCCAGTGTCCTCTGGTTCAGTGATTCCAAATCAATCATAATGACAAACTTTGGTCCAGCCATGATTTTCTTTCCTAAAAAAAAATCTCGTCACCCAGGCACTGAAAGCCAGTCGCACCATCTTACGCTCTGATCCATGACATTTTCTTCCATAAGTAAATATATGGACATTTTGACATTTTTGTTTGTCATGTCACACTAGCCACAGAGTGAGTCTCCGCCTTCATGGTTGGAGGTAAATTATTCAAACATCTGATGGATGCATTTCATTTCTTCTCTATGCAAATGAACAGCCGGCCAAATGAGCAATCAGAGAAGTGTGTGTGCCATTAGTATGCAATCTGCATATTTCAGGGCTGTGTTCATAAATGGAAATGCCATCAGTGATGTCATCTGGTGTCACTCAGTGTGGTGGCACATTGTAAACAGCTAATGTCATGAAATGGCCAAACCTTTTCTCCATGTCAGTTCCTTCCTAATTCCACGCATTATCATTACTGTGATGGTAGTGCGAAAAATCAATACCATCTATGTTTATTATGCTAATGATATCATTCTTTAATTTGGTATAATAACAGATCTCTTGAGGCTTACCGGTGAAAAAGAGATCAGTAATGTTTCAGTGGCTTAGAAACCATATAATTAAATACTGAAACTGGATTTTTTTTCATTGTGGAAATGAGAGGATGCAATGGTCACATACCATTGGAGTAACACTTAAGCACTTTTCAAAAGCTTATTTATCTCCCTGCAATGCATTTGAATCTGTTTTATTTTTTAGCACAACATATGTGCTTAGCTGACAGTTACCAGCTGCTAACATATATACTACATTGTAAGAATGTGTTGATATTAGACTAATGCTTTTAAATGCTTTGAAGCCATAGCTAATATAAAGCTTTGATACTCAAGTGTTTGCTGTTTGACAGCTGTGGGAAGGATGTCGGGATCCCTCAAGGGCTTGGTGCTCTGTGGTCAGTGAGCTTTGAACCAAAGGTTTTTTCAAAGAAGGAGCAGTTATAGAATAGCATCCTCCCATCTGGCACAGAGATTTCCCCTCCCAAAAGATTAGAGCTGAAAATCCCTCGACAGACAATTGCTATTGTTGTGCAACGTGTGAAGCAGAAGAGGTTTAGGAGGAGCAGTTCACGGGCTGAACGGTTTAAGCAAAATATCTAATAATGAGTGATTTACTTTTATAGTATACACACATACTGTAGACTAAATTAATGATATGCACACCACTGCAAACAATGTGAATTTTTAACAGAATCCTAAAATAATAAAGTTGCCTGATGTTAAACTGTTGAATAATTGAATTGAAAGGAAAATACCAAAATTATTCAACAACTGTCCATTAAATTTCACGAGAGCTGTTTCACTCCTTCGTTGCCTTGAGTAACACGAGTGTGTCATAGATGCGTAAGGATGGATACAGTATGTAGTAGCCTTTGATGCTCTGCTTAAAATTGCAAATTAGTACCCTTGTTACTGAGAGTACACTACTCACCTCACACTACATGAAGTACAGTATACTTAAATTACCCTGATGGTGTCGTCATTATGGGCTGAAGGTTAAAGGTAGACTAGGCAATACTTTCTACTTTCAAAAATTACAGAAATACCTAAAAATGTAATTAGAGTATAAAGAAACATCTTTTTGCTGTCATGTCAACTATGATAATTTATGATTTGCAGAGCTATGAATTCATTCATGACTTTTTCCGGGCTGATAAAGTGATAAATACCACTCTATACTAGCAGGGTGACTATTAAGCCAGTTTTTATCTGAGAGTCAAAAATCCTGTGTTTTAACTTAATTATGTTAATTTCTAGAGCAGGGCTGAACATGTAATGATACCAGATAATCACCGGTTCACTTGTTTTATTATTGCTTGTTTTGTTATACTTTATTAATCCCAGAGGGAAATTCAAGGGCATCCACCTGGATGAAGCAGCCACGATGCAACACCAATCCTGTCACCATTCTCACACACATTCACACCTAGGGCCACTTTAGAATCTTCAGTTAACCTAACTTGCATGTTTTGGGAATGTGGGAGGAAACCGGAGCACCAGGGGGTAAACCCACGCAAGCATGGGGAGAACATGCAAACCCCACACAGCTAGACCCTGCTGGCTGGTGGATTTCAACCCACAACCTTCTTACTGTGAGGCAGTAATGCTAATCACTAGATCACCCTGCTGATTAGAGTAGACAAACTTGAAGAAGCCATCATGGGTCATCAGTAAAAAAAACAAAACAAAAAAAAACTTTATCAAATTAGCTTCATTCGTGGATCAAGGTTCATTACTGCCATCTGGTGTTTTCAGTAATTACCTGCCATTTCCACATAGTCCACCTTTAAGTGTGGATCACTGGACAGTATTCATACTCATTGCTCCCCATATTAATGATATGAGACAAGCTTTTTTGCATTTTGCATATTATGCAAATGTATTCTGTGCATTGATGTCTAATGGAACTATGGGTTTTGAGACACATAATGAGGCTGAAAAATGAAGTGCATTAACACGTTTTATATTTAATATCAGTGACAGGCCATGCATTTTACACCTGGGCCTGCAGTGATGTCTGACCCATAGAGCTCTAATAATAGTATAATTAGTTTGGTTGGTGTTTATAAGATGTCAGTGGTCTTACCTGTACATGTCCACCTAGGTGTCACGCCGCGCCATTCATCAGCGGCGCCACCTGCTCACGCACCTGCTACTCGTCAGCGGCGAAGGATAAAAGCCGCCTCGCCCTGAGCTTCGGCCTGAAGCCGTAGACTTCATTTTCCTTGCATGGACTTCTACCACATTCTCTTCAGCATCCTCTTTACCGGTAAGAAGTTCACTTACCTCATCTCTCCAGTCTGCTCCCCTGTGCACAGGTGGATTCCTCGGCGGCGGACAACCCCGTCCCTCGTCTCTCCTCGCTGCTGCACCGAGCCCTGCAGGTGGCTGTCTCCCGGGCTTCCATCCTTGAAGCGCCAGTCATCTGCCCAAACAAGTAAGCTTCTCTCCCTCGCCTATTCTCCTCCTGTGTTGGTGTGTGCTCATCACCCTGTGTCCAATTTCTCCCATAGGGTTGCCGGCTGAACGGTCTCCTGCCTCTGGGTCCGAAGCAGACGCCACCACCAACACATTAACATTCCGCAGACACGCACCCAAACATCCCTGTTGTTAATAAACAGTTTGAACTACTCTGAGCCTGTGTGTGTGCGTCCCCTGAGCCGAACGTCATGTCAGTACGGCTTCAGCAGAGCGGCTCGGCGGACGGCGGGCTCGCACACCGGTTTACCATCCTCGAGGCTCGGGTGGATCAGATTGTTTATCAGCAACAGGTGGTTCTTAATCAATTATTAGAACTGACTAACCGATTGAACCGCTTGGATCCCCAACAGCCGTTCCTCCCGACTCGCCAGGGTGGCGCGGCTCCTGCTGTTCCAGCGGCCGTCCAGCCGGCTCCAGTGGCACCGGTTCGGCTCACGCCGATTCCGACCCCCGCCCGCTTTAGCGGTAAGCTCGGCGGAGCGCGGGGGTTTATTATGCAGTGTGAGTCCGTGTTCCACCGTGTGCCCGGAGATTTTCCCTCGGATCACAGTCGAATTGGTTACATAGGGAATCTTCTGGAGGGGCGTGCGTTAACCTGGACCTACGCCGTAATGGCGAGGCCCAGTTATGCCACCCTCACCTATGACCAATTCGTGAGGCGCTTTCTGGAGGTCTTTGACCACTCACAAACCGAAACGGTCCAGGTCGATCGGCTTCTCGCTCTCCAGCAGGGAAGCCGGTCGGCAGCGGACCACTCGGTCGACTTCCGGGTAGCGGCGGAGGAATTGGGCTGGGAGGAACGCTCCCTCTGTGGCCTGTTCCTCCGCAGCCTCAATAGTGATCTGAGGGATGAACTGGCTGGTCGGGATATCCCTGGGACGCTAGCGGAGCTGACATCCTTAGTGATAAGTTTGGATAACAGGCTGCGCGAGCGCTCCTCGGGGCGGAGGTCTTCTTCTTCTCGCCCTCGTGGAGCCTCGCCGCACCTGTTCCAAGCTCGCCCCCTGGCGGCGCCGCCAGCATCGCGCCCCGAGGAGTCGGAGCCGATGGTGACGGGCTGGACTAAACTTTCCCCTGTGGAGAAACAACGCCGCCGTGAGTTGGGCCTCTGCATGTATTGCGGAGGCGACCAACACACCGTGGAGCGTTGTCCACGGAAAGCCAGTCGGTGGGGTCCGCGAGTCACTGTTGGAAGCCTCGCGGATGTCAATCGGTTAGGATCTCTTACTCAATTGAAGCTGCCCATCCGTTTCTGCCATAACCCTACTGGGCACCTCACCCACGCACTGGTGGATTCGGGCGCAGAAGGCAGCTTCATTTCACAAAGCCTGGCAACCCGATTGGGCATCCGCTGCCAGGCACTCAACACTCCCATCTCCCTGATCCACCTCTCCCGTGCCACCCTCGGGAGAGTGACACATCAAACTGTTCCCCTACCGGTCATCATCTCGGGAAACCACCGGGAGGAGATGACCTTTTACGTCCTTCCCAACTCTGTGTCGCCCGTCATCCTGGGGTATCCCTGGCTCCGCCTTCACAATCCGGTCCTGGATTGGAAATCAGCTGGGATCTCGGCATGGAGTACGTTCTGTATGGGCACCTGCCTTCAGTCCGCTGCCTGCTCTCCGTCCGCTCCTCCCCCTGCGACGGACGCTGCACCCCCGGACCTGTCTCTGGTGCCCCCAGAATTTCACGACCTGGGTATGGTGTTCAGCAAAGCGAAAGCTATGTCTCTTCCCCCTCATCGGCCCTATGACTGCGCCATCAACCTCCGCCAGGGGGCTCCCTTACCTTCTGGTCGCCTTTATAGCCTGTCTGCGCCGGAGAAGGAGACGATGAACGCCTACCTGAAGGAATCATTAAGTGCTGGGATTATCCGCCCATCATCGTCACCCGTGGGGGCAGGGTTCTTCTTCGTGGGGAAAAAGGATGGGTCCCTCCGCCCTTGTATCGACTACCGGGCCCTCAATAATATCACGGAGAGGGACCGTTACACCCTGCCTCTCATGGACACTGCTTTCCACTCCCTCCAGGGGGCGACCTGGTTCACCAAGCTGGACCTACGCAGCGCTTACCACCTCGTCCGGATCCGGGAGGGAGATGAGTGGAAAACGGCCTTCCGTACCCCGAACGGCCACTTTGAATATCTGGTGATGCCGTTCGGGTTGACCAACGCTCCTGCAGTCTTCCAGCGCCTCATTAATGACGTCCTCCGGGACTTCATTGGCCTTTTCGTGTTCGTCTACCTGGACGATATTCTCATCTTCTCCAAGTCCAGGGATGAGCACCAGGTCCACGTGAGGCGGGTCCTCCAAAGGCTGCTGGAGAACCGTCTGTACGTTAAGGCAGAAAAGTGTGAATTTTACGCCAGGAGTACGTCCTTCCTGGGGTTCATCATCGCCCACGATAAGGTGCTCCCCGACCCAGAGAAGGTAAAGGCGGTGGTGGAATGGCCTACACCTGCATCCCGGAAGCAGGTGCAGCAATTTGTTGGCTTCGCCAATTTCTACCGCCGCTTTGTTCCCAACTTCAGTGCCATCGTTGGACCACTGACCCGCCTCACGTCCCCGAAGGTCCCGTTCCGGTGGACCGAAGAGGTCGCTGCCGCCTTTGAGGCGCTGAAGGCGGAATTCTCCTCCTCCCGGGTCCTTCGCCAGGTCGACCCCGCGCTGCAGTGCATTGTTGAGGTAGACGCCTCGGACACGGGAGTGGGAGCAGTGCTGTCCCAGCGGTCACCGGACGATGGCGCCAAGCGACCGTGCGCCTTCTTCTCCCGGCGCTTGTCCCCGGCGGAGAGAAACTATGATGTGGGGGACAGAGAGCTCTTGGCCATCAAGCTCGCCCTGCAGGAGTGGCGCCACTGGTTGGAGGGGGCAAGCCTGCCGTTTGTGGTCCTCACGGACCACAAGAACCTGGAATACTTACGGTCTGCCAAGCGCCTGAACGCCCGCCAGGCGCGCTGGTCCCTGTTCTTCGCCAGGTTCCAATTTTCCATCACCTTCAGGCCTGGCTCTAAGAACGTCCTGCCTGACGCCCTCTCCAGGCAGTTCGCCCCCGTGGAGTCGGAGGAGGCGCCCCACTCCATCCTGCCCAGGTCGTGCGTCGTGGGAGCCATCTCGTGGGACATTGAGAGCAAGATCCGGAAGGCACAGGAGGTGGAACCTGACCCTGGCGGCGGACCGGAGGGGAGGCTGTTCGTGCCATCCGCGGTCCGAGGAGAGGTCATCCACTGGCTCCACACCTCCAAGCTCACCTGTCACCCTGGCACCTCCCGGATGATAGATCTCCTCCAACGGTCCTTTTGGTGGCCAGGCCTGCGGAGGGATGCAGCCCGCTACGCCCGGGCTTGCCCAATCTGTGCCACCTGCAAGTCGGGAAATGCCCCTCCAGCGGGTCTGCTCCAGCCCCTGCCCGTCCCTGGCAGGCCCTGGTCGCACATCGCTCTGGATTTCGTCACCGGACTCCCCATCTCCAACTCCTATGACACCGTCCTGACCATCGTGGACCGCTTCTCCAAGGCCGTGCACTTCGTCCCCCTGCGAGGCCTCCCTACTGCCCTGGAGACGGCGGACCTCCTCGTCCAACACGTGGTCAGGCTGCATGGAATTCCGGTGGACGTGGTCTCGGACCGGGGCCCCCAGTTTTCATCTGAGGTTTGGAGGTCTTTCTGCAACGCCATCGGAGCCAAGGTGAGCCTCTCCTCTGGCCATCACCCCCAATCCAACGGGCAGTGTGAGAGGACCAACCAGGAGCTGGAGGCTGCGCTCCGCTGTGTGTCCAGATCCAAACCCGCGTCCTGGAGCAACCATCTTGCCTGGGTTGAATATGCCCACAACACCGCTCGCTCTTCTGCTACAGGGATGTCCCCCTTCAAAGCGTCCCTGGGTTACGACCCCCCGCTGTTTCCGGAGCAGGAGAGTGAGGTAACTGTCCCGTCAGTTAGGGCCCATCTCAGGCAGTTCCGCTCCACCTGGGCTGCCGCGCGCCATGCGCTATTGCGCACAGCGGAGCGCAACAGGACTGTGGCGGACCGGCGTAGGAGACCTGCCCCGGCGTACAGAGTTGGGCAGCTTGTTTACATTTCCACCCAGGACGTCACTCTAAAAGGCGAGAGGAGAAAGCTGGCACAGCGCTTCATGGGTCCCTACCCCATCACCCGGATCATCAACCCGGTGGCTGTGCGCGTGGCTATTCCCCCCTCCCTCCGCATTCATCCTACTTTCCACGTGTCGAAGGTGAAACTGGCGGTTACTGACCCCCTTTGCCCTCCTCCTGCAGCGCAACCCGCGCCCCGGATGATTGGTGGCCATCCGGCCTGGTCCGCCTCCTCCATCCTGGACTCCCGGCGCCGGGGTCGTGGGTTGCAATACTTGGTGGACTGGGAGGGCTATGGGCCCGAGCATCGACAGTGGGTGCCCCCGTCGTTTGTGTTGGACCCATCGCTCATCGCGGACTTCCACCGAGCGCACCCGGATAAGCCATCGCCAGGAGGCGCTGCTAGAGGGGGGAGTACTGTCACGCCGCGCCATTCATCAGCGGCGCCACCTGCTCACGCACCTGCTACTCGTCAGCGGCGAAGGATAAAAGCCGCCTCGCCCTGAGCTTCGGCCTGAAGCCGTAGACTTCATTTTCCTTGCATGGACTTCTACCACATTCTCTTCAGCATCCTCTTTACCGGTAAGAAGTTCACTTACCTCATCTCTCCAGTCTGCTCCCCTGTGCACAGGTGGATTCCTCGGCGGCGGACAACCCCGTCCCTCGTCTCTCCTCGCTGCTGCACCGAGCCCTGCAGGTGGCTGTCTCCCGGGCTTCCATCCTTGAAGCGCCAGTCATCTGCCCAAACAAGTAAGCTTCTCTCCCTCGCCTATTCTCCTCCTGTGTTGGTGTGTGCTCATCACCCTGTGTCCAATTTCTCCCATAGGGTTGCCGGCTGAACGGTCTCCTGCCTCTGGGTCCGAAGCAGACGCCACCACCAACACATTAACATTCCGCAGACACGCACCCAAACATCCCTGTTGTTAATAAACAGTTTGAACTACTCTGAGCCTGTGTGTGTGCGTCCCCTGAGCCGAACGTCATGTCACTAGGTGTCTTCTGAGGCGAGATCCCCACTCTGCCTCCTCTGAAGGCCACATAATTTTAACCGATTCTTGATCGCTTCATGCTGCAGTGGGTGGTCTGTCAAGTCAGTTTACTTGCGTCCGAGATGGAGCCGAAATGGTAAATTTTCTCCTGTATTTTTAAAACTAAGCAGTGAAACATGTTTCTGAAAACAAATGAGACAAGAAATAAATGGGGTAGTTGCCAAATATGTGTTTATATTTTATTAATAACGGCTATTTTAAAAGTTCAGCATGAGCTCCTGGAAGTGATCGCCTCCACGTGCCCGCGATGCTACCAGAATACATTGCAAGGCATCCTACACAGACAATGAATTGGACCATCAGTCCACTCAGGATGTGGTGCCAAACTGTTTAAACCAGTGGTTGTTGATGTATGGTGTCTATTGGTTTTCAACAATGTAAATGTTTTTCTTCACTCAACCTGATTGCGCATTACATGGATATATATAACTACTAGATAGGACATGGCTAGCTGCTAGGCTAATTGTAGTCGGCCAAGTGCGGCCAACATATTGATTTATTGAATAAATACAACAAGCAACTGTTTGTGTATCATGTTATCACAATGCTGCAGGTGCTGTCAACCATTATAATTACCTACAGAATATGGCACCTCCATTTGCCATGAAAATGTTAGGAGTGTCCTATCTAGTCCTTTTATTTATCTATGACACATTATATCTATGCGTTCCATTTTTTTAAAAAACCTCTACCATGACTTTCCAGTCAAATGACTTGAAAATTCCAGTGCTGTCAGATGCCTGTGAATTTGCCCTGTGTAGTAATTCAGAATCTCATTGGTTAAAGGAATGGTGTTTATGACCATTTATTTAAAGCTGCAGATGCCAAAATTCTTCATTCCTAAAAGTCTCAAGGCAGATTTCTTTGACCCCGGCAACACATGGCTGAAATATGATTGGACAAAAAAATCTAGTCTACATACACAACACAGGAAGTACTGAAACCAAGAGAGAAGCTACAAAATGAAGACAATAGACTATTGGGAAGAATTTAATACATCCTGCCATACAAGAATATCAGGTGTAGATGTAGGTGAGTGATTCTGACAGTTTAGGCCAGCAGAGAAGGCCTTGCTGGCCATGATGGCTCACCACTGTTTAATATACAGTCTTTGGTGTAAATTGAGTTGGGTTCTGTGTGTTTGCTTGTCTTCATCTCAGTTTAGTGATTTTAAAATATGATCTGTTTAAAAATCTGGCCCTTTTATTGGAACATCTCTGCTTATTAAATTTCTAGTCAGTCAAATTTTAGCTGTTGTTCCATACCTGCTAGCTTAGAATGCAAACGCTGCACCTGTTTTTTGAAAGGAATTATATAATTCTCTCATCTTTATAACATTATCTTAGAAACTATCCTTACAGACAAGTTAAGTCACTCTGCTGTCTCCATTTCTCAGAATGGATATTAATTAGATGCATGTTTTTCACCCTCCACAGTTTGCTATAAATCTTCAGACGCAAGATGCCAAAACTTTTGTAATTAGATAACAGCATTGCCAGAGATGCTGAAAAAAAAATGTTCTTCAAAGATTCAAAGATTTTTATTTGTCAATACTTCTATACTTACAGGACATACAAGAGAACTGAAATGCCATTTCACCCTCTTAGTGGTGTGCACAATGTATAAGAAAAGAAGGAATAAGGATGAAAACAACAACAGCAGTCTATGTACAGTAATGCTACCCATAGTGCAAATAAAGATAAAACCCAGCAATTCTATGTACAGAAAAAAAAGTAGAGCCGTAATACCCGAAATTGCAAATTTGATGCGGTTGTGTAGGTGCAGACAGTGACAGATTGGCCTGCACATGATCAGTATTGAAATAACAGGCAGCAGCAGCTATGGCATTTGTGCAAATGGTTGCAGTAAGGTGCAGAGACATACAGCAGCAAGATGTATTACTGTTGGTGTGCCAAGTCTTTCTGTGCCAACAGCTGAGGTATTGTGTTATTGTGTGGATGAGTGTGTTACAGTCCAGGGGTGGGGGGTGGGGGGAGTGGTCAGAGTTCAGGGTCCTGATGGCCTGGTGAACAAAGCTGTTTAGCAGTCTTGTGGAGTGGGCCTGGAGGCTCTGGTACCTTCTCCCCGAGGGCAGGACGCTGAAGAGTGAGTGTGAGGAGTGGGAGGTGTCACCTGCGATGTTGATGGCTCTGCGGGTAAGGCGGGTGTGGTAGATGTCCGAGAGGGGGGGCAGAGGGGCACTGATGATCTTGCTGGCTGCTTTCACTGTGCGTTGTAGTGTCTTCCGGGCAGGGGGCGGTGCAGTTTCTTACCACACTGTGATGCAGCTGGTGAAGATGCTCTCAATGGTACCCCAGCAGAATGAGCACATGATGGGGGGTGGGACTCATGCTCTCCTCAGTTTGCAGAGGAAATAGAGGTGAGTTTGAGCCTTCTTGGCCAGTGATGTGATGTTGTTAGACCAGGAGAGGCCCTTGGAGATGTGCACCCCCAGGAACTTGATGCTGCTTACCCTCTCCACAGCTGCTCCATTGATGATCAGAGGGGGATGCTGTGTGTGACCTCTCCTGAAGTCGACCACAATCACCTTGGATTTTCCCACATTCAGGAAGAGATTATTGTCTTTACACCACTGGACCAGTTGGCTCGCCTCATTTCTGTAGTTGGCCTCTTCATTGTTGGTGATGAGGCCGATCACCGTCGTGTCGTCCGCAAACTTGATGATGTGGTTGGTGCTGTGGGCTGGTACGCAGTCATGGGTCAGCACGGTGAAGAGCAGCGGGATGAGCACGCACCCTTGTGGGGCCCCTCTGCACGCTTGCTGAAGTATGTTGCAATGCCATTGTTTAGTTTACAGGCTACATATGAGTTTTACTAACCTACACCAGATATGTGATATGTACAGTATGTTGTCACCTTAACTTAGTATAACCTGAGTATTATTGTAGCTCATTCACTGCCATCACTCTCTCTCTCCAACATAATCTCAGTGTCCACTCCAGTATTGGCACACACACACGCACGCACGCACGCACGCACGAGCAACACGCCTTAAGGAAATGTCAGGTATGGTTAACTTTACAAGCCAGAGTAATGTTCAAAGCCTTCCACCTAAGGCTGCAGGGCACTACAGAGTTTATTGAAAGAGGCACAGCATGTCCAATCATCATCCCTGGTCTTCTCAACATCTGTGATTTAATGTACCATACTGGGGAAAAAATCATTAAAATGCATTCATTGAGGAGTTAATTAATTCACCTTTTCAATCATAGGCTTGCAATATTTGTTACAGTATTGTAAGCCTAAAATGTGTGTTTGCCATCATGCATTGTGCAGTACATGTGATAGGTGAGATAGAAACCAGGACCCTGACTGATTGAGTCCCACCACAAAAAAAGTTCATGAGCTGGTATTTTCTGACCATGTTGTATTTTTTTTCTTCACATTGGGGTGACCATAAAAACACTTTGGCCCGCTCCTGCACTGTGCTTACATCATCAGTGCTCATCATCTGTCAACCCCTTGATGCTATGATTGGAATGCAGTCTCATGGGGAGCATCTGATGTCTACAGTGATGTCGTGGTGGGGGTGGGGTGGGGGGGCAAAGTGTGTGTGCGTCATGCGTGTGAGAACCTCAGGAAAAAAGTTATTGTTAGAGGATAATGAAGTGAAAAATGTTCCTTAGTGGAAAAACAGGATACAAACACTGTCTTGGCTTCTTCTGTATGTGAATAAAAATAAATTAGGCTTCACCATCCCAAAATACATGGTTACTGTTGCCGATTTGGAAGATGGTATTTCCCTCAGCAGGCCCCGACTGTGGCTGATATGACAGCCATGTCAGTTTGATAGCTTCAGCGTGAAACACGGAGAATAGCTGTAAATTCTGACCCACTGCCAAGTCTTTAGCAGATGGCCCCTGCAGCAACGTGGAATAGTGTGATGCTTAGTGTGAGCTTCAAAAACATCGCTCAATAGAGGAGGCATCAGCTGGAGGTCAGATGACAACTGAAGGAAAAAAAAACCTGCTGTTTTTTGTTTTTAGTGGTAGACTGTGCTACTATGATATCTGTGTTATGGCTTTGACAGTTATGTTAGAAGGACTCATTTGCACCACTTTTCTAGTGATTCTAGTGATTCACTTTCCCCATGGTGGATCACCACCTTATCATGGTGGAGGGGTGTGCATGCCCAAGCGATAAAAGGAGCTATGTTGTTAAGGGCAACTTGCCGCCGGTAGTGTCTCCTAAGACAAATTGGTCTGAGGTGAGTCACCATTTAATTTAACATGCATGTTTTGGATTGTAGAAGGAAACTGAGGCTCCCGGAGTAAAGCCACGCAGCACAGGGAAAACATACAAACTCCACACAGAAAGGTTCCTACCTCTGCCAGCCTGGGAATTCCACCGTGAAAACTTCTACACTGTTACATGTTGTTGTTGTTATTATTATTATTATTATTATTATTATTTTACCCAGTATGATACTGTAAAACATTTTTCTAGTGAGTTACTGTAATTTCTGTTGCATTATGGGAATTTTTGGTTGAATTCAGCTGTAACATCCAGTCATTTGCTATATGTTACTGGACTATTTGAAAATACAGTTTCTTACTGTATTTAGCCAACTGTAATGGCTTTGGTGCACATTTTTTTAAATTAAACAGTAGTCTGTACAAAGAGATTTTAACTCAAAGCCATTTAATGTTTTTGTGTTGCTGATAATGACATTTAGATTAATAAATCCTTCATTTAAAGAAGGAACCATCGTTGTATTACGATATGATGCAACTTTATTGTCAGTTATTACTGAAATTTGTTTTGCAGTTCATAGGACACTCCATTTTCAAACATACAAAAACACATAGATTGGACAAACATACAGGTTACACAAAACATACCAGTAGGATGCACCACACAAATAAAAGTAAAACAGTGAGGACAAGCAGAACAGCACATGTTTAGACTGTGGGCTTGATGGTATTTGGCCATTCACCAATTCTGGTTCAGCAGCAGAATAGATTGGTGGATAAATGAATTTTTGAGTTTATTGTGTTTAAATGTAGGTGTTATGTCAGTAAACGAGAACCAAGGATGAGGCTGGAGGTATAACAGAACATGACTTTATTGCAGACTTCACAGTACAGACGCTCCCGTCAGGCAGAGGTGAGGTCAAAGAGACCGCCCCTCTTCCGCACAGCCCTTTTATACTCCGGGTGGCGGCAGAATCGGAAAGGTGGAGCCATCACCTATGTCACACAATAATACATCCTAAGAACAACACAACATTCTACCCCCCCTTCAAAATGGTCCAAAACACACACACAATTGAGACCCTCCCCAATTTGGAACCCAAAGCATGCACTAACTTAAACAGAAGCAATTAAAGGCCTAAACATGCACACAAAACAACTAAAACGGGGGGGACAGGTGAACTACCATTCCACCCCCACATGGTCAGACGAATTATTCTGCCGTCTCTGCTAAAATATAGTCCATCGAACATAAAATTACCGTGTTCCTAAAGTAAAAGCATAAAGCACCAAAATAATCCCATTAACAAATCTAATATACAACTTGATTATTTCCCATTCCAACACCATGCAATAAACACATCACCCCAACCATCAGTCTGCCCAGTAGAGGGACCACCCCCCGGAAAACCGTCAGGCAGTTCTCCTCCGGTGCACCTTCTTGTTTTCACACCCAGGGATGGCCCGCGCCGAAGCCCAAACACCTCCTTCTCGTCCTTGGCGTGCCACAGCTCGTTGGGATGCTGCCATGAGCCATCAGATAGCTGAAGGTTGCCATCCTCCCGAACAGCCACCACCTGCAGCCTTCCCTGGTTGTCCTGTTGTTTACGTTTGCCTCAAACCCCTCTTGACTGGGCCTCCTCTCTGGGTCGGACTGCATCAGCGACCCCCAGAGGAGCCCGACTCGGCTTCCAGTGCCCCTGTGTGGCATGTCATTTTACCATGCCAGCCGGTCCTGCCCCACTCACTTTCATTTTTTTCGCCGGCGAAGCCGTTGTGACCCCTTGCCCCTCGGTACCTTCCAGTCGAACTCCAGAAGCAGAATGGGCCATCCACTCGGCTCCACCTGCTGTCACAGGCATCCCACCGCGCCACCCAGTTTCCTCAGCTAGGGTTACCTGGGCTCTGGCACCGGGACACTCCCGTGATGGCCCTGGGTGGTGTTGGTCCTGCTCATTTTCCAGAATACTAGACCAAGGTTCGTCCCATACAACATCATCCACCACTCGCGGAACTGACCGGTCCCACAAACCACGGCCCAACCACTCCTCTACAACACCACTGGTGATGGTGAAGCCCAGTCCATAAAAAAGGTCACAGCCCATAATATTCTCACCACAAGCAATCAACACGAGCTTCAGGTTGGACACCTCCGCCGACTTGTACCGAGCCATCAGTTCCACCGATCCCACCGTGGCCAATCTTTTTCCACCATCCCCACACAGCGGTGCTGAATGACCTCTTATTTGGTAATACGGGAAGAAACTCCTCACGGTGGGCCAGTTCAACACGGACCTCACTGTGTCAGTCAGCAGCGGCACCACCACCCCGTCCAATTTCAACATACAGTATGCACAACCATCGGTGCTCAGGGAGACGGTGTGGATGACCGTTGGAGTTGGAGTGGGGGAGTCCACTTTGCATTGTCGTTCCCCTCGCTCGAACCTATTACAGGCCCTGGCAAAATGATGCAGAAGTCCACACTTGCCGCAGCGTTTTTCTCTTGACGGACACTCTCAAGCCTTATACCGGTGCTTGGTGGACCCACAACCCAAACACCTGGGTGATCCCGGGGCGGGCCTTATCTTCACAGCAGTAGCGTACTCCTCCTTATCCTCCATGCTATCATCACTGTCCAGGTCCACAGTCTGCGCCGTTGACTGTGATTCAGATTGGCAGAGTGTAGCTTTCTCACCAAGGTCTTGTGATAGTTTGTCCACTGCTTCACACTGCTGAGCTAACTCGATAGCCATGGCTAATGTCAGTTTGCTCAAGTGTGTGAAGAGTTTCAACCGTACCGCCGAGCAAAGAGTGTGCTCTGCCATCTGGTCGCGGACCATTTCTTCCTCCAACACTCCAAACTGGCAGTCCCCGGCAGCTGACATAGATCTGCAACATACCACTGCACTGACTCGCCGGTCTGCTGGCAGTGTTGCTGAAACTGAATCCTCTGAACAATGACGTTCTCCAGGGCGCGAAAATGATGCCCCATTAGCTCAACCATATCCTCAAAACTATCACTGTCACCCAAGGTACTAAGGATGCGTTGTCCCTCCATACCCAGATTGTGAACCAACACTGCCTGTGCCCGTAACTTCTCCAGTTTACCGAGGTTCAGTACCACCAAATAGTTCTGGGATGCGGCGAACCACCTCGCCCAAGGGACCGGTGGCTCACCAGGAACCTCCAAAAACAGCCGAATGTTAGCAACTCCTGTGTTCATGCTTTTGTACTTGTCGCCAAATGTTATGTCGGTAAATGAGAACCAAGGATGAGGCTGGAGGTATAACAGAACACAACTTTATTGCAGACTCACTTCACAGTACAGATGCTTCCATCAGGCAGAAGTGAGGTCAAAGAGACCGTCCCTCTTTCGCACAGCCCTCTTATACTCCGGGTGGCGGCGGAACCAGAAAGGTGGAGCCACCACCCGTGTCATACAATACTACGACCTAATAACAACACAACAGTAGGGATTCTGAATCATCTGTCTGAGGGAAGAAGTTGGTATTCCCTGTTTAGAACATGGGAGGAGTCAGAGGAAATAAAGTTGGCTAACCTGATCATGCTTTTCCTGTGTCCTTCATGAAGATTACTTACAGTGGGGCAAAAAAGTATTTAGTCAGCCACCAATTGTGCAAGTTCTCCCACTTAAAAGATGAGAGAGGTCTCCAATTTTCATCATAGGTATACCTCAACTATGAGAGACAAAATGAGAAAAAAAAATCCAGAAAATCACATTGAAGGATTTTTAATGAACTAATTGGTAAATTCCTCAGTAAAATAAGTATTTGGTCACCTACAAACAAGCAAGATTACTGGCTCTCACAGACCTGTAACCTCTTCTTTAAGAGGCTCCTCTGTCCTCCACTCGTTACCTGTATTAATGGCACCTGTTTGAACTCATTATCAGTATAAAAGACACCTGTCCACAACCTCAAACAGTCAGACTCCAAACTCCACTATGGCCAAGACCAAAGAGCTGTCAAAGGACACCAGAAACAAAATTGTAGACCTGCACCAGGCTGGGAAGACTGAATCTGCAATAGGTAAGCAGCTTGGTGTGAAGAAATCAACTGTGGGAGCAATTATTAGAAAATAGAAGACATACAAGACCACTGATAATCTCCCTCGATCTGGGGCTCCATGCAAGATCTCACCCCGTGGGGTCAAAATTATCATGAGAACGGTGAGCAAAAATCCCAGAACCACATGGGGGGACCTAGTTGACCTGCAGAGAGCTGGGACCAAAGTAACAAAGGCTACATCAGAAACACACTACGCCGCCAGGGACTCAAATCCTGCAGTGCCAGATGTGTCCCCCTGCTTAAGCCAGTACATGTCCAGGCCCGTCTGAAGTTTGCTAGAGAGCATTTGGATGATCCAGAAGAGGATTGGGAGAATGGTCAGATGAAACCAAAATAGAACTTTTTGGTAAAAACTCAACTTGTCGTGTTTGGAGGAGAAAGAACACCATACCTACTGTGAAGCATGGGGGTGGAAACATCATACTTTGGGGCTGTTTTTCTGCAAAGGGACCAGGACGACTGATCCGTGTAAAGGAAAGAATGAATGGGGCCAGGTATCGTGAGATTTTGAGTGAAAACCTCCTTCCACCAGCAAGGGCATTGAAGATGAAACGTGGCTGGGTCTTTCAGCATGACAATGATCCCAAACACACCACCCGGGCAACGAAGGAGTGGCTTCGTAAGAAGCATTTCAAGGTCCTGGAGTGGCCTAGCCAGTCTCCAGATCTCAACCCCATAGAAAATCTTTGGAGGGACTCGAAAGTCTGTGTTGCCCAGCGACAGCCCCGAAACATCACTGCTCTAGAGGAGATCTGCATGGAGGAATGGGCCAAAATACCAGCAACAGTGTGTGAAAACCTTGTGAACATTTACAGAAAATGTTTGACCTCTGTCATTGCCAACAAAGGGTATATAACAAAGTATTGAGATGAACCTTTGTTATTTACCAAATACTTATTTTACCGAGGAATTTACCAATTAATTCATTAAAAATCCTTCAATGTGATTTTCTGGATTTTTTTTTCTTATTTGTCTCTCATAGTTGAGGTATACCTATTATGAAAATTGGAGACCTCTCTCATCTTTTAAGTGAGAGAACTTGCACAATTGGTGGCTGACTAAATACTTTTTCACCCCACTCTATGAGTGGTTGACCAATGATCTTTGCACAGATTTTTATTTGGTTGAGTTTAGTTTTAAGTTTGACAGTCAGGCTGCCAAATCACCCCGCGCTACAGTACGACAGAACACTCTATCACTGAAGAGTGAAAAAGAGTCTTTATCTTGCTGCTGGCTCCAAAAGATCTACACACATGGACAAAATTGTTGGTACCCCTCTGTTAATGAAAGAAAAACCCACAATGGTCACAGAAATAACTTGAATCTGACAAAAGTGGTAATAAATAAAAATTCTATGAAAATTAACCAATGAAAATCAGACAATGCTTTTGAATTGTGGTTCAACAGAATTATTTTAAAAAACAAACTCATGAAACAGGCCTGGACAAAAATGATGGTACCCTTAAATTAATATTTTGTTGCACAACCTTTTGAGGCAATCACTGCAATCAAACGATTTCTGTAACTGTCAATGAGACTTCTGCACCTTTCAGCAGGTATTTTGGCCCACTCCTCATGAGCAAACTGCTCCAGTTGTCTCAGGTTTGAAGGGAGCCTTCTCCAGACGGCATGCTTCATCTCCTTCCACAGATGTTCAATAGCATTTAGGTCAGGGCTCATAAAAGGCCGCTTTAGAATAGTCCAATGTTTTGCTCTTAGCCATTCTTGGGTGTTTTTAGCTGTGTGTTTTGGGTCATTATCCTGTTGCAAGACCCATGACCTGTGACTGAGGCCAAGCTGTCTGACACTGGGCAGCACATTTCTCTCTAGAATACCTTGATAGTCTTGAGATTTCATTGTACCCTGCACAGATTCAAGACACCCTGTGCCAGATGCAGCAAAGCAGCCCCAGAACATAGCAGAACCTCCTCCATGTTTCACAGTAGGGACAGTGTTCCTTTCTTGGTATGCTTCATTTTTACGTCTGTGAACATGCAGCTGATGTGCGTTGCCAAAAAGTTCCAGTTTTGTCTCGTCTGTCCATAGGACATTCTCCCAGAAGCTTTGTAGCTTGTCAACATGCAGTTTGGCAAATTCCAGTCTGGCTTTTTTATAATTTGTTTTCAACAGTGGTGTCCTCCTTGGTCGTCTCCCATGAAGTCCACTGTGGCTCAAACAATGACGGATGGTGCAATCTGACACTGATGTACCTTGACCTTGGAGTTCACCATGAATGTGTTTAGAGGTTGTTCTGGGCTCTTTTGTTGCCATTCGTATTATCCATCTCTTCCATTTTTCATCAATTTTCCTCCTGCGGCCACGTCCAGGGAGGTTGGCTACAGTCTTGTGGATCTTAAATTTCTGAATAATATGTGCAACTGTAGTCACAGGAACATCAAGCTGCTTGGAGATGGTCTTTACCTTTACCTTTACCTTTACCATGCTTGTCTATAATTTTCTTTCTAATCTCCTGAGACAACTCTCTCCTTTGCTTCCTCTGGTCTATGTTTAGTGTGGTACACACCACGTCACCAAACAGCACAGTGACTACTTGTCACCCTTTAAATAGGCCAACTGACTGATTACAAGTTTGTAGACACCTGTGATGTTAATTAGAGGACACATCTTGGTTGAACATGTCCCTATGGTCACATTATTTTCAATCTTTTCTAGGGGTACCATCATTTTTGTCCAGGCCTGTTTCATGAGTTTGTTTTTTAAAATAATTCTGTTGAACCACTATTCAAAAGCATTTTCTGATTTTCATTGGTTAATTTTCATAGAATTTTTATTTATTACCACTTTTGTCAGATTCAAATTATTTCTGTGACCACTGTGGGTTTTTCTTTCATTAACAGAGGGGTACCAACAATTTTGTCCATGGCTGTAAGTCTACGCAAGAAGTAGACATGCTGCTGGATCTTCTTACACATATAATCTATATGAGGTGTCCATGATAGGGGCGCATCAATCATGACTCCCAGGGTTTCCTCTGGTAACATTTCTGGGCGGCAGCCTGCCACGCCTGAAAAATTTCCGCCGCTCTATGAGGATATATAAATTCAAGAAAAATATATGAAGCAATGACAGTCTGCAAGTGCGCACACGAACAACACCGTGACCGTCATCCGCGTGGAGTTCAGAAGTGCCCCGCCAGTGTGTTCCAGCTAGTAAGCAGAGTCTCTCGCTACAAGCGTCGCTGTCCAAGAGAAACACGAACTTATTAAAGTACTTTAAACGTGGAAAAATCAGAAGAGGTTATGTAAGCAGTGAAGGCATTTATCATGGTTTTAACCCGCTGGTAACGGGAGCAATAATGGAAGAGTCGCTTAGCTAACACGTGTAATTAGTTTGTCATTTTTCTTATTTCAGACAAGAATAAAAAGGAACTGTTTTTACCTTTACCTGAGTTAATATTAATTAACTTATTTATGTTCATTATTATGTACCTGGCAAGTTAAGATAACCGAAATTCACAAACTCAGTGACTTTAATTTGTCAGCAGCCTTCAAGCTAAACATGCCAACATTTGGATCTCAAAATAAGGGAGGTTTTTCCTGCTGTCTGGGTGGTGAGGAGATTTCTAAAAAAACCCTATAAATACACTACTGTTCAAAAGTTTGCGGTCACCCAGACAATTGTTTTGTGTTTTCCATGAAAAGTCACACTTATTTACCGCCATGAGTTGTAAAATGAATAGAAAATATAGTCAAGACATTGACAAGGTTAGAAATAATGATTTGTATTTGAAATAATTTTTTCCTTCAAACTTTGCTTTCGTCAAAGAATCCTCCATTTGCAGCAATTACAGCATTGCAGACCTAACGTGATTGCACAAGGGTTTTCTAATCATCCATTAGCCTTCTGACGCAATGAGCAAACACATTGTACCATTAGAACACTGGAGTGATAGTTGCTGGAAATGGGCCTCTATACACCTAGGTAGATATTGCACCAAAAACCAGACATTTGCAGCTAGAATAGTCATTTACCACATTAGCAATGTATAGAGTGTATTTCTGATTAGTTTAAAGTTATCTTCATTGAAAAAAAGTACTTTTCTTTCAAAAATAAGGAAATTTCTAAGTGACCCCAAACTTTTGAACGGTAGTGTATATAGAAATATTATAACAGAAATAACTGCTTCTTTGGTCATTTAAGTTAATTTATTTCATTAAATACAATTTTATTAATATTTTTTTCATTGAAATCAGAGTTAAATTATTGTTCTGTTCTGGCTCTGCAAAGTTATGGTCAAAAATGTAAATTGCTATCATGAAAAAGTAAAAAAAAAAAAAAACAAAACACAATCTGTTTCAAATTTATTTAAAAAACAGTGATTTTGTTTTTAAAAAATAGACAAAAATTGGCCCTAAACTAATCCACAAATTTATAATAAAGTCTCAAATGTACAAGAAAAGTTTATTTTACAAGAAGAAATGACAAATTTGAGGAAAACAGTTTCAGATTTGGATAAATTTACAGAGAAAAGTAGAAAACTATAAGAAAATTGTTACACATTTTGAAGAAAAACCTCAAACCTTTAAGACTGAAGTCATTACTCAAGTTTTTAAGTGGGTGCTCTTTGTACCCTTAACTAGAAATTTTTGGTTGTCTCGTTTAATTTACTTGGCACTTGATATTTTCTAACCTGTTTCTAGACCAACATAGACAGAGAGAGAACCTGAATTAGACAGGGCTCAGAGAGGGCAAGATGAGACAGAATAGAGGAGCCAAGGAGAGGACAGTGTTCAGTCAGAGGGTCCAGGAGAGGTGAGAGCAGAGGAAGGAGAGAAGGGTGACACCAGTAAAAAGTCCAAACACAGGACGTCTGGGTGGGACCCCAACTGGCCCAATAGTCCAACATTCAAGCCTCGGTTGTACAATACTTCAAATTGTAAGTTCCATATGCAAAGTTACTGTGCAAATTTTTTTAAGAAGAAATAAACAGTATAAAATGAACATATTCTGGTTATAATAGTTTCATGTGTTTTCTGCCCTTCCCTTTTCAATTTCAATTCAATTCAGCTTTATTTATAATGTGCCACATCACAACAAAAGCCGTCTCGTGGCGCCCTTCCCTGGAAAAATATGTTGCCACCGCGCCAAGGTTTTTAGCCAGAGGAAACATTGGACTCCTAAGTATTTATAAGAAGTCACCTGTTTAATTTCCTCGTTGTGGGTAATCAGTGAGGAAAGTGAATTATTGGGAGAATGGCCAAAAACAATCTCCTCAGTCTTTTTTGTGTTGATTATTAAGGCATTTTTGTCACACCACTCAATTAATTAACCAGTCCACATTCTGCTGGTACAGACTGGGGTCACTGGCATTGGTCAGCAGAGATAGCAGGGCTGAGTCATCAGAGTATTTCAGTACATACTGGTTGGGCACACTGGTGGTGCAGTCTGCAGTACATAAAGTGAACAGCACAGATGAGGAAATACAGCCTTGAGGTGCACCAACATTAGTTCTGACCGGAGAAGAGAGCGAGTCGTTAACTTTTACCAGCTGTATTCTGTTGGTAAGGAATGAATAATACCAATGAATGAGGACAGATTAACCTGTAACTGAAGCATTTTGGATAGAAGTAGATCTGGTTGTATAGTATTGAATGCAGATGAAGAGTCAAGGAAAATAGCCCCGGCATATGAATTGGGTTTATCAACGTGTTTGGAGATAAGATGTACCAGAGTAGTGACTGCATCCTCTGTGCTGTGTCCTTGCCTGTATGCAAACTGAAAAGAATCCTATGAATGACCTATTTCTGAGTTGAGATGTTGGACCATAATTTTTTCAAGTGATTTCATAGTAAGAGATGTTAGAGCTGTTGGCCAGAAATCATTATATTCTTTTGGACATTGTTTTTTAGTGAGAGGTTTGAGGTGAGATGTTTTCCAAATGAGTGGTATGGTATGAGTATCGACCGAACATTGAAAGATTGGTTTCCAGGCAGGGGCTGGTTCTCTGTCAAATGCCTTTAACACTAGACCACTACTGGTATCATGACCCAGAGTTTTCCTGGGATTGATGTGCAGGAAAACCTCCCTGACTTCATCTACAGTTATGATAATCCTGTCATCACTAGTAGGTATTATGGTTTTAAGGAGATGTTCACATTTCGTAGGGTCATATGCAGAGTCAAAACGAGAGAAGAAACCATTGAGTTCATTTGCAAACATAAGATCATTTTCTGTCACAATTGACTTGAGGATGACATTCCTGTCATCTTCTTCAGAGTGTCCCAGAGCCTTTTGGAGTTATTTGCCTTCAAGTTCTCCTCTAGTTTCTGTCTGTGTGCTTGTCTGGCATCCCTGAATTTCTTCTTTAAGTCTTTATCCAGCTGTTTAAGTTCGATAAAAATCTTTATTTTCAAATGCAGTTTTTCTAGTAATAATGACCCTTTTAATCTCCTTGGTGATATATAATTTATTATTTGGATAGATTTTGATTGTTTTGGTTGGAATCGCAGATTGCACATGGAAATTAATGTAGTCATTAATTATCGGTAGTTGTTTCATCCAAGGAGTCATTATGAAATATTTCCCAGTCTGTCAGGTCAAAACATGCTTTAAGGTTGGCCTTACTCTCCGGGGATCACATTCTGATTTCTCTCTCTTCCAATTTACAGCTTTTTAATTTTGCCTTATACATAGGTGGGAATTAAAAACACAACATTATGATCCGAGTTTGCCACAGGAGGTCTAATTCTGGATGCACAGGCCATTTTTCACATTTACACAGCATTTGTCAAGGATTTTGTTCTTTCTTGTTTCATTCTTAACAAACTGATAGAAGCCAGGTAATGCACTGTCCATGTTGCAATGATTCAAATCCCCTAAGACAATAGTAGATGCCTCTGGATATTTTTGCTGTAGTTTGTATACATATTCAGCAATAGTGGCAGCTGCTTGCCCAGCTTTGCCACTGGGCGGAACGTAGACCACACACAGCAGGACACAACCAAATTCACCTGGGAGGTAGAAAGGCCTGAGAGACATGCAGAGCATCTCAACATTGGGATCACAGATCTTCTCTTTCACAGTGACCTGTCGGCACCAACGATCGTTTATATAGACAGAGATACCACCACCTCTGCATTTTCCGGAGCTGGCGTCTCTGTCAGCGCGCATCAGATTAAATCCACTGATTGCAAAGAGAGAATCGAGCTTATTCGGCTGAAGCCAGCTTTCCGTGAAGCACATTAATGATGCTTCTTGAAATTCAGCACAGTACCTTGCATAGGCTCGAATCTCCTCTACTTTGTTGTTTAGAGAACGCAGGTTAGTGAGGATGATGGACGGGAGAGCTGGCCTGAAGTGCCTCCTGCACAGGTGGTTGCGTATCCCTCCCCTTCTTCCTCATTTCCTCCGGCTTACTGGTCTTCTCAGCTCAGGGGGAATCGGGTCATATAACATCGAGGCTAATCCATGCGTTTTACCCGTAAAGCTGGGTGAAGGGTGCAGTCCCAGTAAAGTTTGACGACTGTAGGAGAATATAGTCCAGTGCCCAGGAAAACCACTGATCATTTTGACAGTCAGCTGTTTCCACGTTTGAGCCTGGCCCGGGAACCACTGACTTGTGGAGGCCACTATTTCCACCAAAATCACTATTATCCACAGAAAATTCATTTTAAGTACTGTATCCAGTCATTTTAAGCAGACACTGACATGGACATAACACCAAGTTCGAACATAAGAACACACCTGAAGTGTGGTGAATTTGTCAATTCACCACACTTCCGGTGTGTCGCCAACCTGTTGCTTTCAATTACAGTGCTATACTGTAATTCAGTTACAGTATAGTACTGTACTATACTGTAATTGAATTACAGTATAGTATTGTAATTGCAAATTGCAACACCCCTTGTAATGTCTAACGGTGTAGGTGTGAGGCATCGGTGCTAACCACTGCACCACCATTTCTATGTCAGCTGTCAGTTTACAGCTGACATAGAAGTTGTGGTGAAAGATGAGTTCTAAGTGTTAATTGAGGCTATTATATAAACTTTGTTTTCTTACTCAAAGGCAGTGATAACTACAACCATCAAACTAGGGTGTACATTGTTCTCCAGATGCTAGCATAAAACCACAACACTAATAACAGAATATCGTGATTCATTCAAAGAGCTAAGTTAGGATAATTGAAATTTAAAATAATAAAAAAAAAAAATAATTGAAATTTCACACCCCCTATTGCCACCGTATTGTGATGGAGGGTTTTTTGCCCATATGATTCCTGGAGCTATGTTGTCAGGGGCAACTTGCTCTGGTAGTGTCTCCCTATACTCAGCGTACTGCATGATTCTGATTATACTGCATCAAGGCCAAGTATTCTCTCTCTTTCTCTCTCACACACATTGAAATAAATCCAGCTCAGTGTCGGCCTGGAACCTCCTTAGCTGACAGAGCGCCCCCCCCGCCCCCCAGGCTGAGAGCTCTGCTTCTCTGCTGTTTGCATCTTTCATCAAAAGTTTTTTAAGTTATATTGAATCGAGACCAACAGCTGGGATTTAAGTTGAAAAAGAGCATAAAATGTTGAGAGCCTGGGAAGCATCTTTGATTTTCAGGGGATGACATAAAAACCTGACATGATACTTCAAATAGGTTTTCTTCCAATTTTCCAGCTGCTAAAATAACATCAAAATATGACGCACTGTTGATATTTTTCATGGTATGTGTTGAAATATAAAACCCAGTTTCATCCACATTAATATGCAGTTATCCATCACATTTTACTCTCTGCCAGCTCACATTTTGTGACTGAAATTTAAAGATGGAGATCAGTCATGCTGTAAAAATGATGGTGCATGATTGCAGGACTCCAGACTGATAAAGTAAAATCAACTGGGCTATAATGAGACATACAGAGTGTGAACTGTATAAAAAGCTCAAATGTTGCAGTGTCCATGACACTGGCAATAGGGATGAATACAAGAACAAAATGTTTTCCTCCAACTTGTTCAGGTTTTTGGAGCAAAAAATGCTTTTTTTGTCCTTTTCTGGCTCTCCCACTTTAAAAAAGATGAGCTATAAGTCACTAGGGACAATCCAACAGTCCAGCTGACATAAAACTTGGATGGATTTATTTAAAATTTTACTCTGTGCATGTGTAACGGCACTGGTGTAGCAGACTCTAAGGCATGTTTGTGGGATGCTTATGAAAGAGACTCTGATTTACTAGTCAAGGTGTATTTCAATTCAGCTGATAGTCCACAGCACACCCATGTTAAATGCATCATTCTCACCTTACAAAGATGTGTACACACCCCCGTGTAGTGCCAATTGATTTCTCCCAGACAGCCGTACACACACTTAGCCTGTAAAATATAGTGATAAACTACCACTTAACACAGTTGCCAATTTGCCAGATGAAGGAGTGCAAAGCAAATCTTCATTTTTTTATTTAACACGATCGAAGTGTTTCCAGTAATTCAGCCACTAGATGAGTTGACTTGTGAAATGCATATATTGTATTCACCAATACGTCAAACAGGTTCATTTTGTCTTCTTTCAATTATTTTTCCTTTTTTTTTTTTTTTTTTTTTTTTTCCTTTGAAAGACAAAAGTAAAATAGAAAGATGTCTTTACCTTCTTTACATGTTTCAACTGCACTGCAGCCTTCATCAGAAGAGTCAGCTGATTGCTGCCAGGTGACATTTATCAGCTGATTTTCGTAGGCGGGGCCAGCTCAGCAGATCTGTCAGATCCACCGAGCCGGCCCCGCCTCCCGCCGAAAATCCACCACAACGAGGACGGCAGCATAAAAATCACAGTCTACAGGAAACCAACCCACACAGATCAATACCTACTTTGGACATCGGAACACCCCACAGCACACAAGCTATCAGTCGTCAGGACATTATATGAACGAGCCACCATCATCACGGAACAAGAAGACAGACAGGAAGAGGAAAACCACATAAAACATGCACTTATACGCTGCCAATATCCAGTATGGGCCATAAACAAAGGGAAACAGCAAGTCAAAAACAAAGAAAATAAACAGGACACAAGACACAGAACAAAAGCTGAAATCAAAAACAAGGAAACCATAACTATACCATACATACGAGGGATCACGGAACCAATTCAAAGGATCATGAAAAAATACAAAATAAACACAGCAGTCAAACCACACAAAAAATTAAGACAGTTATTAGTACACCCCAAGGACAGAATAGAACAAGACAATAAATGCAATGTATTATATGAAATATCATGCAGATCATGTAACAAAACCTACATTGGAGAAACCGGAAGATTATTCACCACAAGAAAAAAAGAACACCAAAAGGAATGTGAGAAGGAAACGCAAGGACGACTCACAAGATCACAAAAAGAAAAAGCAGAACAAGAAACATTAAAATCAGCTATATCGGACCACTGCAAAAGAAATAATCACATCATGGACTGGGACAACACAAAAATTATTGGATCGGAGAGCAACAGACACAAACGTTGGATCAAGGAGGCAATAGAGATCAGAAAGCGGGGAAAAGACACCATGAACCGAGATGAGGGGGCCTTTATGCTTTCTCACACCTGGGACCACATTCTCCAGAGACCATCTGACGGCGGGAGGCGGGGCCGGCTCAGTGGATCTGACAGATCTGCTGAGCTGGCCCCGCCTACGAAAATCAGCTGATAAATGTCACCTGGCAGCAATCAGCTGACTCTTCTGATGAAGGCTGCAGTGCAGTTGAAACATGTAAAGAAGGTAAAGACATCTTTCTATTTTACTTTTGTCTTTCAAAGGAAAAAAAAAAAAAAAAAAGGAAAAATAATTGTATTCACCAGCCTAAATTCATCTCGTGGATTGTGAGGATCTTTGTTAAAATGATGATCTTTTTCTTTCTCACTTTCTCAGGCTGAACTGCTTGGTTTTTAACACTGGAAAGGTTGGTGTCCTGGTTGAACTGCTGGAAGCAGGGTTATTGTGACAGGGTTATTAGAAGGACAATAAAGAAGGAAATTGAAAAACAAAACAGAACTATTTACTAAACTCACAAACAGCACTCACCAACTCAGTATTATTTCAGCAGCAGTATACTGTATTTTTTTTTAATTCCTTCCACACCTGTGGTGTATGGGGCGGCGCCTATCTTCGTTTTACTGACCCTAGGCCACACAGCTACTGTGAGTAGTGAAAGCTACAGTGGGGAGTCAGTCCTCTGGTAGCTCTGTGCGTTAACTTTCCTTTCCCCATTCCATTATGCTGAGCACCAAGCTAGAAGGTGGAAAGTAAGATAAAATAAGATAAGCCTTTATTAGTCTGCAGTGGGGAAATTCCAGGATTGCAGCAGCACAGGGATAGCAGCACTTAGAGCAATAGTTAATGAGATAAGATAATTAGAACAAATGAATATACATATGTACACAGATATATACACAGTGCGGGAGCATTGCAGCTAGATGGTATAGAAAGCTTTACGGTCTTTTAAGTTAGCCCCACAGAATATGAATATGTACCCATACAGTATATTTCACATTTGAATCAGCTGTGTTGTCACCTTCAGTAATGATTGATGTTGTCCTAGTTGTATAATGGAGGGGACCATTTATTGTGCAATGTTGTTGCGTTTTGTACATTCAGTACAACCTCTATGAGCAGCCCTGGTTAGGTTATAAAGTCTGACAGCTGTAGGTAGGAAGGACCTGCAGAACCTCTCTGTTGCGCACCTGGGATGGTACAGCCTACTGCTAAATGAGCTCCTCAGTGCATTCACCGTGTCCTGCATGGGGTGGGACTCAGACTCCAGCAGAGATGACAGCTTAGCCACCATCCTCCTCTCTCCTATTCCCTCTACTGGGTTGAGGTGCCGCCCCAGAAGAGAGCTAGTTTTTTTGATCAGTCTGTTCAGTCTCTTCCTGTCAGCTGCCGTGATGCTGTTTCCCCAGCAGACCACTCCAAATGTGATGGCTGATGTCACCACCGAATCGGAGAAGGTCTTCAGGAGTGCCCCTTGCACTCCAAAAGACCTGAGCCTCC
Source organism: Pholidichthys leucotaenia (assembly GCA_020510985.1). Taxonomy (NCBI): domain Eukaryota; kingdom Metazoa; phylum Chordata; class Actinopteri; order Cichliformes; family Pholidichthyidae; genus Pholidichthys; species Pholidichthys leucotaenia. The sequence continues at coordinate 129,845,503 of CM035845.1, forward strand.
TCAGGAGGAAGAACCTGCACTGTCCCTTCTTGTAGAACGCGTTGGTGTTGTGTGACCAGACCAGTTTATTGTTCAGGTGAACACCCAGGTACTTGTAGGATGTCACCATCTCAATGTCTGTTCCCTGGATGTTTACTGGTGGTGTGGGGGGTTGTCCTCACTTGCAGCAGTCTACCACAAGTTCTTTAGTTTTCTTTGCATTGATCTGGAGGCAGTTCTGTTGGCACCAGTCCACGAAGTCCTGGATACGTCCTCTGTACTCCGCATCATCTCCATCAGAGATGAGGCCAACGATTGCAAAGTCGTCAGAGAACTTCTGTAGGTGGCAGTGTGGTGTGTTGTGTGAAAAGTCAGCAGTATAAAGGGTGAACAGGAAGGGAGCCAGAACTGTTCCCTGGGGGACCCCCGTACTGCAGATGATAGTGTCAGACACACAGTCCTGGGTTCTCACAAACTGTGGTCGGCTTGTGAGGTAGTCCAGGATACATGATGACAGATGCTGGTCCACCCCTGTGCACAGCAGCTTGTCCTTCAGAATCACTGGTTGGATGGTGTTTAAAGCACTGGAGAAATCAAAGAACATGATCCTCACAGTGCTCCCAGGCTTCTCCAGGTGGGGCAGGGAACGATGTAGGAGGAAGATCACTGCATCCTCCACCGCAGTGCCATGCTGGTAGGCGAACTGGAGTGGATCCATTGCTGGTCCCACCAGGGGGTGGAGGTGGGCAAGGAGCAGTCTCTCCAGGGGCTTCATCAGGTGTGATGTAAGGGCCACTGGTCTGTAGCTGTTCAGGTCCTTAAGGTGAGGGGTCTTTGGTACACACAAACACACAGGATGTTTTCCACGGCTGTTGTACCCTCTCCAGCTTCAGGCACAGGTTGAAGATGTGCTCCGCAATCCCACACAGCTGGTCTCCGCAGGACATGAGGAGCTTCGAGCTGATGCAGTCCGGACCCGGGGCCTTCCTTGCCTTGAACTTCCTCAGCTCTGCCCTCACCTGGGTCTTAGTGAGGGTCAGGTTGGGGCAGGAAGGCTGTGTGCTGGGAGTGGGGGGAGGCCATGGACAGCAGGACTAGATGATAGTGGAGGCAGTAGTGGTTGGTGGGCAGGCGGAGAAGAGGGCACTTGGTCAAACCTGTTTAAAGAACAGGTTCAGGTTGTTCACCCACTCCCTGCTCCCCATCACCTGGGAGGAGGTATTCTGGTGCCCAGAGATGGTTTTGAGGCTTCTTCAGACCACGCTGATGTCACTCTGTTGCTGCTTGTCCTCCATCTTCTTCCTGTAGCTGTCCTTTGCCTCTCTGATCTTCCTCCTTAGCTCCCTCTGTACAGACTTCAGCTCCTCCTTGTTTCCTGACCTGAAGATCCTTTTCTTTTCTTTTAGTAGTGACTTTATCTCAGGGTTGATCCAGCATACCATTTTTATATGGTCTTTGGTATGACCCGGCCAAGATTTGAACCCCGGCCTCCCGGTTGTGGGGCAGATTCTTTACCAACTAGGTCACCACTCTGGTAATATGCTGTATACATTAGCGTTAAACCAGTTTTACTCTAAAGTTTACTCCAGATGTGACCTTGGCATTTACTACACTTTTTCCACATATTGACAGGTCCCACAGGTCTTAATGAAATGTTTGAGACATATTTTGGTCAAATTGCCTTTAATTATGCCTCGGTGAAACAGAGGCATATAGTAATTGATTAGTGTGTCTGTTTGTGGCTGTGTGTATCTGTCTGTCTGTCTGTCAACCTCTGTGTTTCAGCTCGCCCAGTCAAAATTAAGTGGAACTAAAGGCTTATATCATTATATCGCCATATTTTTTGGACTTTTAATTTGCCAGAATTGCGAGATAAGGCTTTGTTTTCAAAATAAACACAAATTTAACTCACCATTTCTGTCAATGGAGCTGTGAAAACAGGAAATATAATAACTATGCTGGGCCAGTAGAGGTCAGAATGCCACTTTTTACAGTCGCCCATGCTACCATGCCACAGGCACCGAGGCACAGCACCTTGGTGCTTTTTATTATTTTATTATTGTAGCGTCATTGGAAAATCATCTTTTGCAGCCTTCCCCAGAACAACTCATTTCAGTGCATGTCTCTTTAAATTGTCATGAGCCCTAGTTAACCCCACCCTCCCTCTTATGCAGCTTAAGATGTTGCTAATGCCACTGGCTAATGTTAGCTAGTTAGCCCCTAGTGCAGGTAGCTAGCATAGCCTGAGCCAACTAATGTAAATTTGTCTTAAAAGATGAATGAAATAAAGCATCAATGGTGGAGAGAGGTGTGTGGTTTCAGTGTTCAATAGGTTATGACCAATCCCTGACCTACAATAAGCACAGAAACGACCCTGTCTGAGTGAATGAGAAACTGCTAAAGGCCACTAGTGACCTTTGGTTCTAGTCAGAGTAGAGTTGCCACTCGTCCTGTAAAATACAGTATCATCCTGTTTTTTACACTAAAAATAATGTGTCCTGTATTGACTCAATATAGGGCGTGGTTTGTCCTGTATTTACTAGGTACCTTTAGTGCAGCATCATCTCATCTGCATTATGCATGTTGCCCTCCTACTCAGTAGTTGTTGATTGATTTGTTTACTTTTACAAGCGTGAAGTCATTGCTTGACAGTGATTGGGTGAGAGATAGCCGGGCAGGCTCAGCAGCAGCCATAACAGCTTGCTGGCTTCTCACTGACCAACATGTCTACGGCTGCATCATGTCCCGATAGTCCACCCTGTGGATCAGTCAAATGTAAAACGTTTGCAAAAGTACCAACGTGAGTGGGAAGAACTCAGTGATTGGCTTAACAGTGTCAAAGACAATGTGTGCAAGGGAAACTGCAAAGTACTCTCAACTTTATGGAGTCCTGTTCAGAGTTTTACTGCAGTGTTTTGAAAGACAAACATCTACTCATGGCTGCAAGATGTTACAAGAAATGAGATGTTTCAACAGCTTAATTGGAGTCCACCTGTGGTAAATTCAGTTGATTGGACGTGATTTGGCACACACCTGGCTATATAAAGTCCCACACTTGACAGTGCGTGTCAGAGCACAAACCAAGCATGAAGTCTAAGGAATTGTCTGTAGACCTCTGAGACAGGACTGTCTCAAGGCACAAATCTGGGGAAGGGTACAAAAACATTTCTGCTGCTTTGAAGGTCCCAATAAGCACAGTGGCTTCCATCATCCGTAAATGGAAGAAGTTCGGAACTACCAGGACTCTTCCTAGAGCTGGCCGGTGTTCTGCCAATGTTGGGCTCCCTACCAAAAGCTTTAAATAGCTTATTTGGGATGACCCGTTCACACTCCAAATCAATGTGGGAAAAAAAAGCCTATTGTATACTGCTACGCATGCTGTTGATATTCATATTGTAATTCATTCATGCTGTTGATAATGTGTGATGTGTTTGTGTGAATAAACTGTTAAACTGTTAAACTGCCATTTTACCATATTTTATCAGAATACCATACCCCTATGGCAAACCTATCAGTTTAGCATACTTTGTCAGAATCAGTTGCACTGCAAATATGCCACTAACATTACATAATTGCTTAACTTTCATAAGCTGGGCCGTGGTATGCTATTGCTTACCTTCTACTGAGCAATTTTTTGCAGCAGGAATATATATAATGTATATAAATAGACACACACTGAAAACGCGCCACATTTTTGGATCAGCCAATCATGGTGCAGCGCCGTCAGCTGTCTCTGTCAGGTGTATCATATGCTGAAATTATGAGTGGAAGCATATTTCCTGTTACTACGCATGTGCGTGCATGCCATGCATGCGTAGTAACCCAGGATATGGCCATTCTGATAAGTATGGTAAAATGTCAGAACACCGGCCGTCTAAACTGAGCAATAGGGGAAGAAGGGCCTTAGTCAGGGAGGTGACCAAGAACCCGATGGTCCCTCTCTCAGAGCTCCAGCTATCATCTTTGGAGAGAGGAGAACCTACCAGAAGGACAACCATCTCTGCAGCAATCCACCAATCAGGACTGTATGGTAGAGTGGTCAGATGGAAGCCACTCCTTAGTAAAAGGCACATGGCAGCCACCTGGAGTTTGCCAAAAGGCACCTGAAGGACTCTCAGACCAAGAGAAACAAAATTCTCTTGTCTGATGAGACAAAGATTGAACTCTTGGCATGAATGCCAGGTGTCATGTTTGGAGGAAACCAGACACCGTTCATCACCAGGCCAGTACCTCCCCTACAGTGAAGCATGGTGGTGGCAGCATCATGCTGTGGGGATGTTTTTCAGCGGCAGGGACTGGGAGACTAGTCAGGATAGAGGGAAAGATGAATGCAGCGATGTACAGAGACATCCTGGATGAAAACCTGCTCCAGAGCACTCTTGACCTCAGACTGGGGTAATGATTCTTCTTTCAGCAGGACAACGATCCTAAGCACACAGCCAAGATATGAAAGGAGTGGCTTCAGGACAACTCTGCGAATGTCCTTGAGTGGGCTATCCAGAGCCCAGACTTGAATCCAATTGAACATCTCTGGAGAGACGAAGGCTGCAGTGAACAGTCGAAACATGTAAAGAAGGTGAAAACATCTCCTTTCTGTTTTTGTCTTTAATAAGAACAAAAGGTAAATAATTACTTCCGGTTATGGCTGCCACGTAGGACGGACGTGTCTCGCTCTGCTCTGCTCCTGGAGAAAAAAATCGGCAAATAACTCTCTCATTTGGGACAGAACGTATCCCAGCATTTGGGCGAGGATATGTCGGCGAAGCCTAAGGCTGGAAAACCAGGAAAAGGAAAAAGCGAGCCGCCGAAACAGTCCAAATTAACGGACTTTCAGGTCTGTGACGCAGTAAACAAAACTCCATATATGGCGGAGGAGGCTGGCAACGCTGCGATTTCTGCGGGGAATGGCGCAGATGCGCTGATGGCTGCCATGAGTTCAATGAGAGCGGACTTTTCCTCTAGATTTGATGGGATTATGACAGCGCTGGAAGGAATAAGAAAGGAATTGGGTGACTGTGTAGAACGAACGGCGCAGATGGAGCTCCGTCTCGCTAGTGCTGAAGATGACGTCACCCGTCTTCAATTAAAGGTGCGCACTTTGGAAAAAAAAAATAAATCTCTGGAAGATAATATTTTGGATTTGGAATCTCGGTCGAGACAGAATAATTTGAGGCTGGTGGGTCTTCCAGAGGAATCAGAAGGTCGGGACGTATGTTCCTTTCTGGAAAAGTGGATTCCGGAGGTGCTGGGCAGCGAGGAGTTGCAATCAGCAGTGGTTCTGGAAAAAGCGCATCGTATTGGCCCACGGAGAGATAAGGGACCGCCGAGGACCTTAATTATGAAGTTTCTTAGCAACAGAGACAGGATGAAGATCTTCAACGCTGCACGCGCTAAAGGAGAGATTAAACACCAGGACCAGCAGGTGCGGTTCTACCCAGATTTGGCTACAGGAATCCAGCAATTGAGGAAGCAGTTTGATCCCGTACGTAAGGAGCTGCGCAACCTTGGGATTCGTCATGGTGTAATCTATCCTGCGAGACTGCTGACCACGTATGAGGGCAGAACCCACATCTTCAAGACCCCAGAGGAGGCGCAGGAGTTCATCAAAAAGATCAAAGAAGAAGAAGAGACTGGTGGGAGCTAAGCATGAACAAAATATAAGGTAGAATAATTAAGCATTTGCACAGGCATCTGACTGACTTGAAGTAAATAGTAAGTTTACAAAATATAGATTGTATTATATATTAAAAAAACAAAACAAAAACAAAACAAAAAAAAAAAAACTATGATGTACAAAGTTGTTAAAAATTTTGGAGTTAAGTTGGAAAACTACAGAGGAGAGTTAATGTTACGTCATTAAAAGCAGTAGAGTTAGGGTGATTGGGAGGATGAAGAAGGAGTGGCTTAGGCTGTTCCCCGTGGGTGTGGAACGGTCGATGGCTATATCGGGAGACAGAATTTTTCTTTTGATTTTGGGGGGTTTGCCACAAGTGTGGGAAGGGGAAATTTGTTTGTGTGTAGTTTGTAGGATGAATGTTCAACCACTCATGTTTTTGCTTCTCTGTATGAGCATGTTTACACTGCAAGGTAATCCCAAACTCTCTATTGATCATGGACCAAAGTGTTAATCTTAATTTAACTTCATGGAATTGCAGAGGTCTACAAAATTTAAAAAAACTTAAACAAGTTATGAATAAAATAAAGGACATGGGTTCAAGAATTGTGTTTTTACAAGAAACTCATCTGATAGAGGAGGATGTTAAAAGAATTAGGAGCAGATGGCAGGGAAGTGTATTCACCTCTTCATTTTCATCCCGAGCCAGGGGAGTTATGACTCTCATACATAAATCAGTTCCTTTTCAAGTGAAAAATGTAATTGGAGACAAATTTGGAAGATATGTAATCATTCAAGGCTCTTTGCTATTAGAAAATATAAATCTTGTGAACTTATATGGTCCCAATATAGATGATCAGAAGTTCTTTGCTAATTTATTTCTCATCTTATCATCACTTACAGGGCAACATATAATAGCAGGGGATTTTAATTGTACATTGAATCCAGGTGTGGATAGATCAACAGGACTGGATTGTACGCACATTGGATGTAGGATGACTATTAATCATTTTATGAAAGAATTGAGATTGTTAGATATATGGAGAGAAATGAAACCACAAGTTAAAGCCTATTCTTGTTATTCCAGTACCTACAAGACATTCTCACGTATTGATTATTTTTTGATTTCCACAGAATTAAGGTCCAAGATTCAAAACTGCTTTTATGATAACATCGTGATCTCTGATCATGCACCCTGTTGTCTAATATATGTAGATAAAAAATTGACAAAGGAATCAGGTAGATGGCAATTTCAGCATAAATGGCTTCAGGATGAGGAATTTGTCAAGTATATAGAAAAACAGATAGACGAGTTCTTTGACATCAATACTACACAAACGTCAGCATGTGTAAAGTGGGAGGCTTTCAAAGCTTTTATTAGGGGACATATTATTAGTTATACAGGATCAAAATCTAAGAAGACTCGAGAGGAGAGAGCTAAATTGGAACATAAAATAAAAAATCTTCAGGAAAAAGTGTATGCAGGAAGTGACCCAAGGTTGGAGAATGAATTACTGATTTTGAGAGCTGAATACGACAAAAAATCAGCGAATAGAGCTGCCTCGAGTCTTCTAAGATTGAAACAATCTTTTTATGAACAAGGTGAAAAATCAGGAAAATTATTAGCATGGCAGATTAAACAATTGGAAATTAAAACACCAATTACCAGTATTATAAGTAATGGACAGGTAGTTATAGATCCTTTAGAAATTAATAGAGCCTTTAGAGATTACTATGAAAAATTATATGATACCAAAAATGAACCTGATTTAACAAAACTAAATGGGTTTTTGAACGAACTATCTATACCGTGTATTCCAAATGAAAACAGGGAGATATTGGAGTCTAAAATTAGTCAAGAAGAAGTTGGGCTAGCCATTGATAATATGAAATCAGGAAAAAGTGCAGGACCAGATGGTCTTCCAGTTGACCTTTATAAAAAATTTAAGAATAAATTAATAAAACCTTTTTTGGAAATGGTTTTAGAAGCATTTCAAAATAATAATTTACCATCATACATAAATAATGCCTTAATTATACTGCTGCCAAAACCAGGTAAGCCCTCTAATAAATGTGAAAATATGAGACCAATAAGCCTATTAAACGCTGACCTTAAGATAATCTGTAAAATTTTAGCAAGACGAATACAAGAAATTTTACCAAATATTATTAATCGAGATCAGAATGGCTTTATAAAGGGTAGACAAGGCTTCCATAATGTAAGAAGACTATTTAATATTATTTATTTTAATAAAGAAGCACCGGATACAGCTCTCCTATCATTGGACGCCGAAAAGGCCTTTGATAGAGTTGAATGGCCCTTTCTTTTTGAAGTCCTACAAAGGTTTGGACTTGGAAATAATTTCATAAAATGGGTTCAAATAATATACAATAATGCTACAGCAGAAATCCTAACAAATAACAATATTTCAAAACCAATAAAAATCAATAGAGGATGTCGACAAGGCTGTCCACTTTCACCTTTACTGTTTACTATGGCAATTGAACCTTTAGCGATAGCGATACGTTTACATTCACAAATATATGGAATTAAAGTTGGACCAACAGAACATAAAATCTCCCTGTACGCCGATGACATAATTTTGTTTATGTCGAATCTAAAAAAATCAATTCCAACCTTGTTGAATTTAATAAAGAATTTTGGGGAAATATCAGGATATAAAATAAATAAAACTAAATCTTCAATATTAATGCTAAATGAGACCCAGAGAAATTACCCAGCCCCTGAGGTAAATCAATTCAATGTTGTAAATCAGTTTAAATATTTAGGAATCCAAATTATGCCTAAGCTAGAATCAGTCGCCAGTGTCAACTATGAAGCCTTAATGTCAGATATCAATGAGTTAACTCAGAGATGGATGTCACTACCAATGTCGATGATCGGGAGAATCAATATACTTAAAAGTAATATTTTACCTAAAATACTTTATTTATTTCAATACATTCCCTTATCACCACCTTTAGATCTATTCTCAAGAATAAAAAAAAAGTTAGTGGAATTTATATGGAACAACAGGAGGGCTAGATTACGTTTGTCTTTATTATATTTACCATTTGATCGTGGAGGTCTGAAATGTCCAAATTTTATGTTGTATTATTGGTCGGCACAACTGAGGTCTATGACATATTATTTTTCATCAAATGATCTCCCTCACTGGACTGAAATGGAATCATACAATTTACCTTTACCTCTTCCCATATTCATATACTCAGATTCGGCAAAAAAATTACAAAAACAAGTTAAAAATCCATTTGTAAAGCATATGATCAAAATATGGTGTGAAGCTAAAAACTATTTAAAAGAACCACAGTTATTGTCACAATTTAGTCCAATATGGGGTAATCAATATTTTAAACCAGGGAGAGCGGACGCTGTATTTAAAGTATGGAATTTAAAAGGGATACAAAAGATTCAGGATTTATATTTGCCATGTGCAGACAACATAATGTCTTTTGAAGAGCTGAGGATCAAATTTAATCTCAATAGAACACATTTTTTTAAATATCTTCAACTTAGAAACTTTATTCGATCAAATCAAAATAAAGCTCTCACTCGACCTATTTATTCATCCTTGGAAAAAATGATGATGAAAGATAGTAAAAGAAAGGGTATTATTTCAGAGTTTTATAACTCACTGACACTATCTTCAAGTGAAAATTCACTGAAAAGATTAAACTACTGGAAAGAAGATCTGCAAATTGAAATTTCAGAGGAACAATGGGAATTGGCTTGTACAGAAGCTCAAACCAAATCAATAAATGCACGCCTTAAATTGATACATTTCAAATGGTTAATGCGGATGTATGTTACACCGGAGGAGTTAAATAGATATAACAAAAATATACCAGATACATGCACAAAATGCATGGAAAGTAAAGGAACCCTATTTCATTGTTTATGGGAATGTAGATTAATAAGAATGTTTTGGGAAGAGGTGAGGGTAACAATTGAAAAAATAATCTCAAAACAAATCATATTGAATCCTAAACTGTTTTTGTTGGGTCTGTACCCAGAAAAGCATAATTTTAATAAAAGTGAAAGAACATTCATAGACCTCAGTTTGCTTAATGCCAAAAAATGTATTGCACTATTATGGAAAAAGACTCATAGACCAGATGTGACTCAGTGGTTAAGACAGATGTTAACAAACCTTCCATTAGAAAGAATAACATATATACTAAAATCAAAGGAAACTGTGTTTGAGAATATATGGAGACCTTTTATTGATTATGTAAAAAATTTAAACATAACTCTTGAAGAAGAAGGTGAATGATGTGTGTGGACCTTGTAAATTCCAAACTGGTGAACATAATATGTATACTTAGGTATTGGATTGTCTAGACTAAACAGAGGAGCATTGTTGAAGACTTGATTTTGTTGGTGGTTGTTGGTGTTTTTAGTGCATTTTTTTTTTGTAGTACTTTAGTGTTAGTGTTTGATTGTTTGTATCATGTTTGTTAAAAAAAAAAAAAAGGTTCAATAAAGATATTGTGGAAAAAAAAAGGTAAATAATTAAAAAAAGACAAAATGAACCTACTTGAGCTATCTCTGGAGAAATGTGAAAATGGCTATGTACTGTGCACCTACACTTCCCATCTAGCCTGATGGAGCTTGAGAGGTGCTGCAAAGAGGAATGGGTGAAACTGCCCAAAGATAGGTGTGCCAAGCTTGTGGCATCATATTCAAAAAGACTTGAGGCTGTAATTGCTGCCAAAGGTGCATCAACAAAGCAAAGGGTATGAATATGTATGTACATGTGATTTCTTAGTTTGTTTGTTTTTTTATTTTTAATAAATTTGCAAAAATCTAAAAAAAAAACTAAAACTTTTTCATGCTGTCATTATGGGGAATTGTGTGTAGAATTTTGAGGAAAAAAATGAATTTAATCCATTTTGGAATAAGGCTGTAACATAACAAAATGTGGAAAAAGTAAAGCGCTGTGAATAAGATAAGGTAAGATAAGATAAGATAAGCCTTTATTAGTCCCACCATGGGGAAATTCCAAGATTGCAACAGCACAGGGATAGCAACACTCAGAACAATAATTTAGAAGATAAGAAAATAAGAGCAGTGAATATACATATGTACACATAAATATATATACACAGTGCGGAGCATTGTAGCTAGATGGAATAAACAGCATAACCGTCTATTTAGTTACCCTACATGGTATGAATATGTACCCATACATATTGTCACTCTCTATAGCGACTGATATTGTCCTAGTTGTATACTGGAGGGGACCATTTGTGTAAGTCTGTTGTGTCTTTTGCATTCAATACTATTAGGTCGTCAAGTTTTTTTGCTATCTCTGCGAGCAGCCCTGCTTAGGTTATACAGTCTGACAGCCGTAGGTAGGAAGGACCTGTGAAACCTCTCGGTCACGCACCTAGGATGATGTAGTCTACTGCTAAATGAGCTCCTCAGTGCGTTCAGTATGTCCTGCATAGGGTGGGACTCGGACTCCAGCAGAGATGACAGCTTAGCCACCATCCTTCTCTCTCCTATCTCCTCCACTGGGTCAAGGCGCTGCCCCAGGACAGAGCTAGCTTTCTTGATTAGTTTGTTCAGTCTCTTCCTATCGGCTGCTGTAATTCCGTTGCCCCAGCAGACCACTCCAAAAGTGATGGCTGATGCCACCACCGTGTCGTAGAATGTCTTCAGCAGTGCTCCTTGTACACCGAAAGACCTGAGCCTCCTCAGTAGGAACAGCCTGCGCTGTCCCTTCTTGTAGAGTGCGTCGGTATTGTGTGACCAGTCTAGTTTATTGTTCAGATGAACACCCAGGTACAGTACTTGTAGGATGTCACCATCTCATTGTCTGTTCCCTGGATGTTTACTGGTGCTGTGAGGGGTTGTCCTTGCCTGTGGCAGTCCACCACCAGCTCCTTAGTTTTCCTCGCGTTGATCTGGAGGCAGTTCCGTTGGCACCAGTCCACAAAGTCCTGGATAAGTCCTCTCTACTCAGCTTCATCTCCGTTGGAGATGAAGACGATTGCAGAGTCATCAGAGAACTTCTGTAGATGGCAGTGTGTTGTGTTGTGTGAGAAGTCCGCAGTATAAAGGGTGAACAGGAAGGGAGCCAAAACCGTTCCCTGGGGGGCCCCCGTGCTGCCGATGATTGTGTCAGACACTAAATCCCGGGTTCTCACAAACTGTGGCCGGCTAGTGAGGTAGTCCAGGATCCATGACGACAGGTGCTGGTCCACCCCTGCGCACAGCAGCTTGTCCTTCAGGATCATTGGTTGGATAGTGTTGAAAGCACTGGAGAAGTCAAAGAACATGATCCTCACCACATTCCCGGGCTTCTCCAGGTGGGACAGGGAACGATGAAGGAGGAAGATCACTGCATCCTCCACCCCAGTGCCATGCTGGTAGGCGAACTGGAGTGGATCCATCGCTGGTCCCACCAGGGGGCGGAGGTGAGCAAGGAGCAGTCTCTCCAGGGTCTTCATCATGTGAGACATCAGGGCCACTGGTCTGAAGCTGTTCAGGTCTTTGGGGTGGGAAGTCTTTGGTACAGGTACCACACAAGATGTTTTCCACAACTGTGGTACCCTTCCCAGCTTCAGGCTCAGGTTGAAGATGTGCTCCACAATCCCACACAGCTGGTCTGCGCAGGACTTGAGGAGCTTTGCGCTGGTGCCGTCTGGTCCCGAGGCCTTCCTCGCCTTGATCTTCCTCATCTCCGTCCTCACCTGGGTCTTAGTGAGGGTCAAGTTGGTGGGCTGTGTGCTGGGAGTGGGGGGGGGTGTTGGCGGAGTAGGGTGTGGACAGCAGGTCTCGATGACTTTAGAGGCAGCAGTGGTTGGTGTGCAGTCGGGGGGGAGGGCGGTTGGTCAACCCTATTAAAAAACAGGTTCAGATTGTTTGCCCACTCCCTGCCCCCCGTGGCCTGGGAGGAGGTATTCTGGAGCCCAGAGATGGTTTTAAGGTTTCTCCAGACCCCGCCAATGTCACTCTGTTGCAGCTTGTCCTCCATCTTCTTCCTGAAGCTGTCCTTGCCTTCTCTGATCTTCCTCCTCAGCTCCCTCTGTACGGACTTCAGCATCTCCCTGTTCCCTGAACTGAAGATCCTCTTCTTCTCTCTCAAAAGTGTTTTTATCTCAGGGTTGATCCAGAGTTTGTTGTTCGAGCAACACCGTATGGTCTTGATGGGTACGGTGTTGTCCACACAGAAGTTGATGTAGTCCATGATGGTGTGAGTGAGGCCATCGATGTCCTCACCATGTGGATCACAGAGCTGCTCCCAAGCAGTGGTTTCAAGACAGTCCTTTAGAGCGTCCATTGCCTCCTCAGACCATATCTTCACGGTGCGCATGACTGGAGGTTGTCTGTGTACTAGGGGTTTGGGGTTTGTACACCGGCAGGAGATGAACCAAGTTGTGAACCGATCTCCCGAGTGAGGGGAGTGGTGATGAGGTTTACGCCTCCTTAGTGTTTGCATAGAATACTTTCCGGATGCACTGTAAGTCAGAGTAAAATCAGTTAAAATAATGTCAAAGAACAATGTAGGTATATGCTCAAGTATTGGTAGATGAACAAGAATTCCAGTGGTCATGGATAGAATTTGTAGAAAATAGTGATCAAAACCAGCTGCAATCAAACGATAGGCAGACTGACGCCTACTGCCCACCTAAGCTAATGCTAACGGTTCATCTACCATCATGTGGAACATATAGCAAATAAGTCAGAACATGAGATATATTATAGACTGTGAATTAGTGAACACGGATGTCTATTAGGATGGCTGCAATTTAAAGAAAATAACAATATAAACCATGTTTGGTAAGCCAACTCCATAGTAGCACTGTTAGCGCTGAAGATAAACCCTTGGGCTCATATTCTGGGCAGGGACTGAATTATCACAACCAATAGTACGGTGATTGGTTATAACTGAAGACCAAGGGCCTCATGTACAAAGGGTACTTACGCACAAAAACATGGCGTACGTCCTTTTTCACGGAAAATTTCAGATGTATCAAGAATAAAATGACCGTGGAAATATGCGCAGCCATACGCCAACTTCATGGCTGGCACACGTATGTTTCTACTGTTATTGGTCCATTGGTGACACTTAGAGGTGATGTTGGGAGACGGATAATGACGTGAAAATTATTGTACACACCAGACACATGATGAACAAGTATCCAAGTGTGCGCAATTAGCAGAGTGGATATAAAAGCAAGCACAAAGAAGTGCAGAAAATGCCCCTATCAACAGAGGATTAGAAGATTTTGCAAATTGCGCAGTGAGAAAAGAAAGGGTATTTTAGAGACAGAAGATTTTCTGGCTCAGGATGATGACTGGCTTGTCAGCTGTTTTATGTTTCCATGGGCAGTCCTTGTGGAATGCGTTTGTGCACCCCACATATCACCCTGTCTTCAAGGCTTCATTACAACTCAGTGATATGAGTAAGTGACTTTCTTTTTTTTTGCTGATTAAACTACAGTTTGACAGCATTCTACCAAGCCCCCAACTGCCTTTGTGTGTACAGTAGTTATCTCATTAAACACGTGCGTAAAGTTTGAAATGCAACAGTCTCACCCGTTCCCTGCCGCACTTCATTCATTTACAATAGTGTGTGTGTAAGCCATGTAAGTTGTATATAACTATAAAGGGTTAAGATTTGCATTTTAAGAAGGTGTATTTGCCAAAGGTGTATTTGCCGAGTCTAATATGACCTGCTTTCAACTGACAGGTGAGCGTGGCTACCCACTAAATAGATTCATATTGTCTTCTTTTTCGTGACTGTTTTCCTTTATTCAACCCGTCGATCAACCTGGCTTGTCACAAATTGATTGATTGATTGATTCATCATTTAAAATAACATTGTATGAAAGATACAACATACATCTAAAACCAATGGGATGACAGAAGAAAGTGTGCACACTTACTTCCATTGGGGTCCCTAAAAGAGATTGCAGCTGGTCTCGTACCTACAACTTTTTGCTTTGAAATCTGGCAGTGTAACCACTGAGCTATACTTGCTCCAAATCACAGCGATCAGCTGACGCTTCTGAGGACGACTGTAGACGTCAGTGTAAATATGTCAAAGTTAAATAAACTTCTCCTTCTTATCCCTGTCTAAATAAATGAAACAATAAACTAACCTTATAAGGCTGTGAGCAGGCTATTGAATTACCCATATCCGGCGCAAATGCCAGATGACAGCATGCCAAACAAAATGTTTTTATGTGCCTCTACCTCATTCAGCAGCACCTCCAACTCACATTCCGTGAAATTCCATTAAATCCATTATTTTTGATCGTGGCTACAGGAGAATCAAACATGCAGTGCTTGTATATATCTATTTGCATACCTATTTGCATCTAGTTGCATATTCAAATGGGGGCATGTCACAGGAGGAGTCCGGTATTTCCTCAGGTGCGTTCACTTTCAAGCAGGTTGGTACGTACAAAGGAAATGTGCTTGGATTCCCGCATACAGACGTTTTCATACATCTGGATTTTTTTTGCTTACGCCGTTTTCTTGATTTAAACGTACGTCATCTTTCAGCAGGAAATCCACACAAGTCTTTGTACATGAGGCCCCTGGTCATTTGTCAGTGATGTATGGAAAAAGAACCCAGAAGACAGACCATTCTGGCAAAACAATAAAATATAATTATTTCTAAATGTTAAGAAGTTTTGATATTTTTACTGTATTTGTATGAGCTATAAGCATTTTAGAAGGTTGAAACCCACAAACATATCATGTTTGAGTTAAAATGAATTTATTCTACCATTCCCTATCAAAACAGTAAGGGAAAAATACAAGAAAGACAAACATCTTTTAAAGAACCATTCAAATGAAAATGCCTCCACTATTTTTAATAATCCCACCCCACCATCATCCCCAAAGTCAATTTTATTTGTTTTTACCAGGTTTGGCCTTGAGGGGAACTCTGTTGTACCGCCTATTGTGTTATTTTAATGTGTAAACATATTAATTACAACTTTTTTTTCTAGGTCTTTGGAAGCTAATGTATTTATTATCCCAAGCTTTAATCCCGTCCTCTCCTTCTCCATTTTCCTGCTTTGTGCTGTCAAGTGAATCATTCCAGTGGGTGCAGTTTTTTTTTTAATATCTTGACTCGAGTTGAGTCAGCTGAAGAGCTATTGACACAGTAAAACTGAATTTAACACCAGGAGGAGCCCATCGACAAACACATTACACTCCAGAAGTTAAAACAAAATACAATGACACCGCTGTGTGCAAATTGTACTCTGGCTCACACAGAGCCAGCGCCGTGGAGGAGCTTATGAAAGCTTATAGATTTTTTATAGGTGGTATTAGTGAGCTTAGGCCATGAGGGGAACTGAGTCAGTGGTGTGGAAGATCGGAAAGCAGGTCATGCAAGTTCAGTTTAATCTTATACTCCCGTACCGATCAAACAGTGCACACTGTTCAGGGGTGGCGTGTTTGAAACTAGAGGCCAGGATTTTCAAACGCGTGGAGAATTTGTGTTGATGTCTTGTTGAGGAAATGTTTGCAGAACCCTGAGCATGAGAGTGAATAGACTGTGTGAGAATGAGGAATAGAGATTAATTAGGTTATAGCTCGTGGTTTTCTATTATCATTACACCTTGCCTCTTGCATGAATGGATGGGATCATGATACGTGACATGATGTATGACTTTTATTCAGCTCTGTCAGACACATCCTATCTCAGCTGCACAGTTGTCCCTTTAGTGGTTGGCTTGTAAAACAGAAGAGCTTGCATGCTTTTGCCAAGCGGAAAGATGGAGGTGATTGCAATATCAAGTGGCAAGACATCAAAGCGGCAGGAGAGAGATGGTTAAGAATCAAAAGGCAAGGTGTTTCGAAAGATAGCAATCACACGTTAGTGTCCTGTGAGATGGAGTTTTTTTTGAAGCGTTAACATATGTTTGGGTTGTTTGTCACCGTGAGGCATTTGGTCGCACATGAATCATTCAGCTCGTCCACACAGGGATCAAAAGGTTTTATAATACATACAGTGAAATAAACACTGGTGACTGACTGGTGGAAAAGAAATGCTTTGGCTTCATATACACACTGTATAAGAGATGTATGTTGTATTCAGTTTTATTTATTAGTTTGGCTGTCACCTGACACATTCAGGGGGTGTAGCTTATTTGCGACCCCGGCAAACTGTGATCGGCTGCCGGTGATGGCAGAGAGTTACAGCTGTCACTGAGGTCAGAGTTCAATAAGATGAGTAATCTGAGATCACATTGAGCTAGTGTTGTAGTTGAGATCAGACCGAGACCAGTCCAAGAGGAGAGTCCCCCAAGACCAAGACAAAGACCAAGTTGAAACCAAGACCACTTGGGCTTGATTTTGGTCTCAACTTGGTCTTGATCTTGGGAGACTCTGGTCTTGAAAAGGTCTCGACTACAACACTACATTCACCATTCGTAAAATCAGAATCCAAAATGTAATGCAGCCAAAATGTTATATAGCCAAACACTTATGGAAAAACAAGCATATCTTCAGTACTTTACCTCTTCCTTCTCAATTTTGTGGACACATTCATGAGAATGGCTCTGTATTTGTGGTATTCTGCAAGAGCTAGCATGAGAGTCACTTTTATTTTGGTTCCTCCTATGGTGAGCGTGTTTTTGGTTTTGTCATGTCCGACTGAAATTTGAACTGTCCAGGGGGCTGATGCTGTCAGCGCCTGGCTGACCGGTCAGATGGAGGTCCCAGGTTAACTACAAAGAGCTAGAGATACTCGTGCATAGAAACAGTTAGCATTTTTTTTTTCCGCAAGTTTGAGTTTTCTCATAAATTTATGATATTTGTCTTGGTGTTTTTTTCTCATAAACTTGCATTTTTTTCTTATAAATATGCATTTGTGACTCGTTTCTCAAAAAGTTACTCTCTCTCCCCTTTCCTCTTTTTTTGTCGGAGCCACTTATGAGCAAAAGAGCCATATTTTTCTCTGTAGCCACAGCTGGCAGACCCTTGTGCTAAGCTTATTTGCTGCCTCCTCCTTGGAATCAAAGCATAAACATGCCTGTTGTTCATTGTATGATATAAATGAAGAATTATTGCTTTTACACATGCAGTATTTTTATTGGGTTTGTTTATAAAAATAAAGCTTTTTTAATAGAGAACACCTGCATTCAATTCTTCACCAAGTATGTTTTTTTTTTTTGTAAATTACTGGATAACCACTCCTTATCTGTGTGAACAAGTGTCCCTGCTGTTCCTGCGCTCTTACTAATCTGTGTCCCTCTGAGACCGTGTGTGTTCTGGACCTATTAAAATTGGCCACAGTGGTGTCACGCTCGTTAAGGCGAACACAATTAGAAGAGCCATTAACGACTGGAATTAATTTGCTGTCATACTCTCCTTGTTCTGTCTGGCTTTGTCGCTGTCATATTACCTCCCCAGCCTCTGCAAACCTTACCCCCCCCCCCCACTTACTTTTCTTGACACAAAACTGGACTCAACAATTTGTGCTTTGGCGATTGAGCCGTTTCTCAAGAGTCTAATGATTCCCAGCTTTCTCAAGGACTTTGTGCACTGACGGAACAGATTGAAGTACCGTGAGTGGACCCTGCAGTCCTGCTCTCAGATGAGGTGTATAACAGGCCATACAAGTCTCCTCATGGTTCTGTAAATGACCAAAACACAAGAGGGGTGTAATAGTGGATGGACAGATTGCTGCTGCTGGAATTGGTGTCTCATCTGCGTCTCACCTCTGCTCTCACAGCCTTTCCTTATACCCTGGGACATGGGAAGCTGCTGCCCTTTTTTTGTGGCCACATTTTCTGACGGGAAAAGTAATTGTTCAAATTCCTCTTTAGCTCAGCACACTGAAGAGGGGGAAGGGGAGTTGTGGAGAGTGATGAAAAATCAGTGTAAAAGGGACAGAAGGAGATGAGTGGGGGAAGGTATGCTGTTGAAGAAAGAGATGGATGATCTGCAAGGCTGTATCCAGGCTGAAAGAGAGGGTAAACGCCTCATGGCTTTCCTCATATTAAAGTTTTATGTCCATGCTTTTTCACCAGTGCATTTCACTACCTTCAATTCCGAATGTATATCTGCAGAATGTTGGAGTGAAGTTTGGAAACATGTAAGAAAATACTGTGCTGACTTGCCACAGCAACCCTGTTGCTGCTATTTTAAATTTCATTGAGCCTTTCAGTTTTTTTGAATGCACGGTGGAATTGCATTTCTATAAAATAGTTTTTTACATTATTACTTCTGGCACATTGAATTAAATGTTTAAATCAGTCTTACTGCAAAAGTTATATACTTTTACATATACAAAATATAGCATCATATATGACAACTCTGGAAACATAGAATTATTATCCATTATTGCATTAGAGAAACATTAAAATACTTGTTCACTTTCATTATTAAAAAATGCTTGTTCTGAATTTACAGGTACACACATTTTGTAACGTTACTTTCACTGCTTAAACCAGAAACAATTTGCAGTCTTAAATAGCACAACCTATTTATGACTTGCTGTGAACACTCTTTTTTTCGGGCATTTCTTTCAAGTCTTTTGGGAGGGAACTTTCCAGAAGTCTCTTGGTGCCTCTCTGTCCATAGTGCTGAAACATTCAACAATCCACAATCTCTGTATGTATATTGGTACAGCTCCAAAAAAATAAATGGGAATATTTCGGGCCTTTTTAAAGACATTTACAATACAGAAATGTCAAATTTACAAAAAGTATGATCATTCATACACTCACTACTTGGTTGTGGCTCCTTTTCCACAAATTACTGTGTTAATGTGGCGTAGCATGGAGGTGATCAGCTCATGGTATTGCTGAGATGTTATTGAAGCCCAAGTTGCTTTGGTATCTACTTTTACCTCATCTGTATTGTTGGGTCTGGTGTTTCTAATCTTTCTCTTGACTACTTGAATCTATGGGGTTCAGGCCAGGTAAGTTTGCTGGCCAGTCAAGTCCACTAATATTATGGTCAAGTAGTTTTGGTGCCGTGGGCTGGTGCTAAATCCTGGTGAAAAAAAGAAATTGGCATTTCCATAAAGCTTTTCAGCAGATGGAAGCATGAAGTGCTGTAAAATTTCCTGGTAGACAGCAGCATAAACTTTGGCCTTGATAAAATACAGTGGACCAACACCAGCAGATGACACGGTTCCCAAAATCATCACAGGCTTCAGATATTTCACACTGGACTGTAAACACCTTTGATTCTGTGCTTCGCCGCTATTTATCCAAACTCTAGGACCTTGATTTCTAAATGAAATGCAAATTTTGCTTTTACAGGAACAGAGGACTTTGGACCACTGATCAACAGTCTAGTTCTTTTTCTCTTTAGCCCAGTTAAGATGCTTCTCACATTGTCTCCAGTTTGGAAGTGGCTTAATATTAGGAACACGGCAGTTATAGCCCCTTTTCTGAAGAGGTCTGTGTGTGGTGGTTCTTGATGCACTGACAATAGGATCATTCGACTCCTTGTAAAGCTCCACGTAAAGTTCCCCCAAGTTCTTGGATCAACTTGTCTTGACAATCCTCTTAAGGCTACAGTCATCCCCGTTGCTCGTGCGCTTTTTTCTAACACACTTTTTTTCTTTCAGTCTGCCTTTCATTATAACAGCACCAGGGGGTGCTGATGCCTCAGCCTATTTCTGTGGACGGACCTACAGACAGACAGACAGACAGACACACACACACACACATGCATTGACAGACTTCTGTAGATTACGGTATGCCTCATTTCAAGGATGCATAAATATTCTTTGATGCAGCACTCTGTTAACAGCCAGCCTTTTCAGCAATGGCCTTCTGTAGCCTACCAGTATCTATTTTCCAGTAATACATGACAACACCTTTTATCTTTCTTCTTAGTAAAACATTTCCACCCATATTGTGTGTTGATCTTCAACAATTTTATCTTTAAAGCATTTTGTGTTTATGCTGTTTTACATTGTAAGAAATTCTATTCATTTATGTCTTACATGCACATTTTCATCCTCACTGATTCTTCATATTGACTTTTTAAAATAATGATCCAACTGTGAGTAGAACACAGTCCTTGACTATTCAGTCATGCATCATATTTGTATCAACATCCCTTACAGATTGAAATCACACACTTAACACAAGACTTTAACCAGGACTGTGTAACTAGAATCCATAAGAATTTCTGACGGACCAACTGACGTAGGTATTAATAGATGAAATAGAAATTTTGATAAAGTGTTACTTAACTGGGTCAGAATCTAAGTCATGCTCTCTTATGTTAGCCATTTTAACTGAGGACAAGTAAACAAAAAAAGCCACGCAATGCACATAAAATGCAAAATTGTTATCTTCCATTTCAATCCCCCGTTACTTTTCAGAGTCTTCTACACAGAATATGAATTAGAGTAGTCAGAGTGCAGCGCTAACACAAGGCACCATATGTATGATAATATTAAACAAGATTTTTTTTAAATGTTACAGTCCATAAACAAAAACACTTTTACAAACAATTACAAAGAGACTTTTCTCTCATACAACTTATAGCATTAAAGGGCTCATTGACTGCACTTTTTCGACATTTTAACAGCTCACTCATGTCTTAATGAAATGCTTGTGACATATTTTGTTCACATTTTCTTTAATTTTTTAATTACTGAAGCAAGTTTTTTTTTTTTAATTTTTCTTGGCTTTCTTCAAATACTCTGATTTATAGTCTATCGCTTTAAGAAACAGACTACAGATGTTCAGCTCCGCTCCCCCTCTTACGCCAGTTAGCCATTATCTGAGTAGCTTCTAGCCAGCTTGTGTTCTGCCATTTTAACATACTCTCTCAGAATACCATACCTGTAAGGCAAACCTATAGTTTAGCATACTTTTTCAGACTCAGTTGCACTGCAAATATGCCACTAACATTACATAATTGCTCACTTTCCGTCAGCTGGGCCGCAGTATGCTATTGTTTACCTTCCATCAGCTGTATCGAGTAATTTTTAGCTGCAGGAAATATCTATAATATACGGATATATACTGTAAATAGACACACACTGAAATGGCGCCACATTTTGGATAAGACAATCACAGTACAGCACCCCGCCCCTTTCCTGTTATACACATGCGTATTGCTTACCTTCCTTCAGCTGTTTCCATCAGCTGTATCATATGGTGAAATTATAGACAGAAGCATATTTCCTGTTACTACACATGTGCACGCATGCCGTGCATGTGTAGTAATCCAGGCTATGGCCATTCTGATAAGTATGGTAAAATGTCAGAACACCGGCTCCTTCCAGCTTGGATGAGCAGCGCTGGTTCACTGATCCATAGTCGACTGTGTATCTCGCGTCACTTTGGCCCATCTCCCAATAATTTTGTTGTGATTCCACAACAAATTGCTAGCACTGTGCACTGGACGCCCCCACCCCCCCAATCACCGCCACGGGATCTCAAAGGGCAGTGTCTCCCTCTGCGGGACTCCGCTCCGCTCCTACGGCCAGCTGGGGGATGATGCCCTGTCACAAGGCGGCTCGTCTACGCTGCGCTTAAGAGCGGAGCCCTGGAGGACAGTGGGGGAGCTGGCTGTGAGAACCAGCAGCCTCCAGCCAGCAGCCTCGGGTCCTGGTGTACGTGGTTGCCGCGACCGGTGTGCTGGTGCTGGTGATTTGCTTTGGAATCATGGCGAAATAATTGGGAGATGGGCTGGAGTGACACAAGGCACATTGTGGACCGCGGACCAGTGAACTGGGGGTAATAGGGATGGTTATTAGGGTGACTAAGATCTGAAGAAAATAATATCAAATCAAATCAAATCAACCTTTATTGTCATATTGCTGTACATACAACTGTAGTGCAGGCAAGATGAAATTGCATTTCTCTCGGCATCCATATAAGTAAAAAGAACATAATTTAAGACACACTCACACACACACACTCACCCCCCACCCCAACACAGTCATTCACACATCCCTGAGACATACTTGAAAACTAACCAGAACTATAATATACAAATAATATACATAATGTCCACAGGTGCAGTAGTATGTATGAGAGATTCCGGATCAACTGTTCAGCGTCCTAACAGCTTGTGGAAGGAAGCTGTTAATCAGTCTGGTGGTTCTGCCTCTGATGCTCCGGAATCGTTTGCCAGATGGCAGAAGTTCAAAGTGTTTATGCAAAGGGTGAGAGTGGTCCTTGACAATGTTCAGTGCCCTGCTCCTACAACAGTTCTGAAAAAGTTCTTGGACAGAGGGGAGGGAAACTCCAATTACCCTCTCAGCTCCCTTAACTATCCTCTGCAGGACTTTTTTGTCTGACATACTGCAGCTGGAGTACCATGTTGCAATGCAGTATGTCAGAACACTCTCCACCACACCTCTGTTGAAGGTCCTGAGGATGCAGATGGGGAGAGAGGCCTGTTTGAGTTTCCTCAAGAAGTGCAGTCTCTGCTGGGCCCGCTTCCTGATCCTCAAGGAATTCTTGCTCCAGGTCAGGTCCTGCGAGATCTGCACTCCGAGGAACTTGATGTTCTCCACTCTCTCCACTAAATGGCCGCCGATGCTGAGAGTGACGTGTTCAGGCTGTGACCGCTGGAAGTCGATAATCATCTCCTTCGTTTTGTCCACGTTGAGCACCAGATTGTTCTCCCTGCACCAGCCCTCCAGGTCTCTAACTTCTTCCCTGTACATTGATTCCTCATCTCTCTGAATAAGTCCCACCACTGTGGTGTCGTCTGCAAACTTAATAATCTGGTTCCCCTCGTGTCTGGATACACAGTCATGTGTTAGAAGTGTAAACAACAGTGGACTGAGTACACAGCCTTGAGGGGACCCGGTGCTCAGCGTGATAGAGTTGGAGATGTTATTTCCAACACGGACAGACTGAGGTCTCTCAGTCAGGAAATCCAGGATCCAGAGACATGTGGTGGTGTTCAGACCGAGAAGGAGTAGTTTCTCCATCAGTCTCTGGGGAATGATGGTGTTGAATGCTGAACTGAAATCAATGTACAGGAGTCTGGCGTAGGTGTCTTTCTGATCCAGGTGAGTGATGACAGAGTGCAGGGTGGTGACTATAGCATCCTCCGTGGAGCGGTTTGAACGATATGCAAACTGGAGTGCGTCATGTGATGCAGGGAGGCAGGCTGTGATGTGTGGTTTAACAAGCTGTTCAAAACACTTCATCACAATTGGTGTCAGTGCAACAGGACAATAGTCATTCAGAAGGGACACAATTGGTTTCTTTGCTACCGGGACTATGGTAGAGGTCTTAAAGCATCTGGGAATGATGGCCTGACTCAGGGAGATGTTATAAATGTCATTCAGGACATCCGCCAACTCGCTCGTGCAGTCTAGGAGCACACGTCCCACGATGTTGTCCGGACCTGCAGCTTTACGTGGGTTGACCCTGATTAGGGTCCGCCGTGTGTCCACTGCGTTGATGGTGATAGCTGGCCCAACCGATGGTGGAGATGGGCCAGCCTTCCCTCTGGTTGTCGGGTTTGATGCTTCAAAACGTGCAAATAAGTTGTTGAGCCTGTCTGGAAGTGAAGCGTTGTCATCATTGACCCCTTGCCTAGACTTATAATACGTCAGCGCCCGAACTCCCTGCCACATCCGTTTGGTGTTCCTTGTGTCACAGAGGTGTTTCTGGATTTTCTCTGCATAGACCCGCTTCGCCATCTTAATTCCCTTTGAGAGCGCAGACCTGGCTGAGCGGAGGGCGATCCTGTCCTTCGCTCTGAAGGCTGCATCTCTGGCTGTGAGCAGCGAGCGCACCTCTGCAGTCATCCAGGGCTTATAGTTGTCCCATGTAGTGATAGTCTTCACTATAGTGACATCCTCTGTGCACTTTGCGATGTAGCTGGTGACCGTTTCAGCATACTCCTCCACATCTGTCCTGTCTTCCTGGGAGGCTGCTATTTTGAAGACCTCCCAGTCTGTGTGCAGAAAACAGTCTTTAATTGCTGAGGTTGCACCCTCTGGCCAAATCCTGATTTGTTTCACTACTGGTCTGCTGCGCTTCAGTAAAGGTCTGTAGATAGGCACCAGTATCACGGATAGGTGGTCAGAATGGCCGAGGTGGGGGCAAAGTGTTGCCTTATAAGCATCTGGAGAGTTTGTGTACACCAAGTCCAACATATTCTCTCCTCTGGTCTTAGTCTACATATTGTTTAAACTTGGGGAGCACAGTCTTTAAACTGGTGTGATTAAAATCCCCTGCAACCACCACAAAACTGTCCGGGTGTGAAGTTTGAAATTCACTAATAGCATCGTGCAGCTCTCCGAGTGCCTCATTAACATTAGCTTTAGCATTAGCGCTAGTTGCTATGTAAACAGCAGCTATAAACACGTTGGTGAATTCCCTCGGCAGATAAAATGGCCAACAATTTGCAATAAGGAACTCCGCCAACGGAGAGCAGTGTTTAGATACTAACGTGGCGTTAACGCACCAGTTCTTGTTAATATACGTAGATGCATAGCCCCCCCCCTCCCCCAGCTCTTACCGGAGCTAGCAGCCTCTCTGTCCGCCCAGAACGATGTCATCCCTTCCAGCTAAATGGCCGTGTCAGGGATGTTGTCGTGGAGCCATGTCTTCGTGAATGCAAGCACACAGCAGTCCCTCCACTCTCTCCGGGTTTCTCTCAGCAGACGCAGCTCTTCCAGCTTGTTGTCGAGGGAGCGGACATTGGAGAGAAGGAGCGATGGTACTGCTGGTCTGGAGGGGTTAGCCTTTAGCCTAGCATGAATCCCAGCCCTTTTTCCTCACTTTTGCTTGCGTTCGCTCCGCTTACGCCTCCTCCTTTGCCGGGTAGCTGCCAGCGGAATCTCCGACAGTATTCCATGCTGGCGTAGAATGTCCAAGTCACAACCGAGCACCGCAATTCTTGCAGCGTGCAGTGCCTTGATGTTTAATAAGGTCTCACTGTTGTAAGTTTTACAGAATGTACGTCTGGGATGATCAAAACTCTCACACTCACTGATGCCTAGAGGGGTCGCAGCGTCCGAGCGCGCCGTCATCTTATTATCATCTAATATAAACCACGCTTGGTTCTAGCTTCCTGTTACCAGTATTAGCTTGGGGACTAATAGCTCAGGGGCTAATAGGCTACCTTTAGCACCACTTCCATATACATGACAGACAGCTAGGTGGGCCAGTAATACTGTAGATCAGTGGGCTGGTCTCAAGGATTGCGGAGGGTTGGCTTTTTCTAGAAGTGATGTTATCGATTTCCACAAAAAAGTCAAAAACGTTTCTGGCATTTTTGGGAGAGAAAAACGAGATAAAGGCTGTGTGTTTTTTTAAAGAGAATGTTTTGAAAATATGGGAAATAATAATAATAGTCTGGGATAATTAGGTAACCAGTAGACTCACTTCAGACAGTTAAAACCTACAAATACACCAATTTTCAGTCAATGACCCCTTTAATCTAAAACTTGAATGTACGTTGCTCAGCTCTGATTCAGCTCTTCACTTCTCTTAATGAAGAGAATTTCACATGTGAAATTTACATAACAAATACAATTTGGATATTAAAGACACAAGGCAGTTGTGTTTAATGAAAGGATTCAGGTTTACAGTAGGATAGAGTCAATGATTAGAAAAACAAAACAAAACTAAAGCCCTACTGTAGCCAACACTATTACTTTATCTTTGGCTGTAGACTGTAGTTTATACTAAAACAGTGCAAGTTGACTGCTGTCACTCATATACTGTAACACAGCTGTCAAGTAGCTCAAACTGAGGTCATGTTGCCAACCTCTACCAAACACTAGCAAAGTGATTTCATGCTCAAGTAATCCTGAAATCCCCTTATAAATAAACAGTAGGCACACTGATGCCTGAGCTGAGAAAGGGTGTGAGGACCTCAGAGAGTAACTCTGAGTTATAGACTAAGCAGACAATTTAGAGTTGTGGTTGTTAGAGGTGCAAGGAGCCCAACAAGCCTTAAGGCAAAACAAGGAGCATGCTGATGCACTAAATCTCGGAGCCACATTGGACAGTCTGCTAAAAGGGTGAATGCTGATGGTGGAGGAAGTCCTGGTGGGAAGCAGGTGTGCAGGAATCAAACTAATCAGGGTAGGAACTAAAGTGAAAAATATAGAAAGAGCCTAAGTCACGCCCCCTCTACTTCTGCATATGGGACCTTAAACTGGAAAAGAATATCCATTGAAGTGAATGGCAAGAGGAGGATCAAGGAGGAAGATGCGGGCAGTCATACTACAGTGGATATAAAAAGTCTACACACCCCTGTTCAAATGCCAGGTTTTTGTGATGTAAAAAAATGAGACCAAGATAAATCATTTCAAAACTTTTTCCACCATTAATGTGACCTATAGCCTGTACAACCTAACTGAAAAAGAAAATGAAATCTTCTAAGGGGAAAAATAAAAAAAATAAAAACTTACAATAACCTGCTTGCATAAATATGCACACCCTGTTATAACTGGGGATGTGGCTGTGTTCAGAAGTACCCAATCCCGTTCAAGCTCATGTTAAATGGGAGTCATCACGCACCTGCCACCATTTAAAGTGCCTCTGATTAACCCCGAATAAAGGTCAGCTGTTCTAGTAGGTTTTTCCTGACATTTTTGTAGTTCAATTCAATTCAATTCAATTCAACTTTATTTATATAGCGCCATTTCACAACAACAGTCATCTCATAGCACTATCAACTGTAGGGGGAACCCCCACAGTTGCAGAAAGACCCCAGCAATCAGGTGATCCCCTGTGAGCAAGCACTTGGCGACGGTGGAGAGGAAAAACTCCCTTTTAACAGGAAGAAACCTCCAGCAGAACCAGGCTCAGGGAGGGGCAGTCATCTGCTGCGACTGGCTGGGGGGTGAGGGGATAGAGAAGAAGAAAAGAACAGACATGTAGAGAGCAAACAGCACGATGGGGACTCAATCTATGGGAGAGAACAAACAAATGTTAATGACCAGCAAAAAAAATATTTCATTGAGAGTGAGAAAAGGAGTGAGGCCCAGTGCATTACTGGAGGTCCCCCGGCTGACTAAACCTATTAGCAGCATAACTAAGGGAGGGTTCTGAAACACATGATCCCTCCCTAATTGTAGGCTATATCAAAAAGGTAGGTTTTAGCCCTATTCTTAAAGACAGAGATCGAGTCTGACTCCCGAATCCAGATTGGCAGCTGATTCCACAGGAGAGGAGCTTGATAACTGAAGGCTCTGCCTCCCATTGTACTTTTGGAGATTCTAGGTATTACAAGTAATCCTGCATTTTGGGAGCGTAGTGCTCTGTTAGGATAATACGGTAGTATCAGATCTTTTAAATAAAAAGGAGCCTGATTGTTTAGAGCTTTGTAAGTAAGAAGAAGGATTTTAAACTTAATTCTAAACTCTATGGGAAGCCAATGAAGGGAGGCCAGAACTGGAGAGATATGATCTGTCTTTCTAGTACCTGTTAAAACTCTTGCTGCAGCATTTTGGATCAGCTGAAGACTTTCGTAGTCACGTCTTACAGCACAAGCCATGGTCCGCAGAGAGCTTCCAAAGCATCAGAGGGATCCAGCATATGGCTGATACATCCCGCATTTACGGAGCAAAGGTTGTAGGGAAGTTATACATTTGTTTACACACATTACTTGTTAGTGACTCACAGTTACTCAAAAGTCGAAATATGTCGAGATTAATGTCTAGCGTACCAAAAACTTATTTCTAACATATGAGTAACGCTCTTTGAACTTATGTGTAACTTATTGAATGGGTTTCTAACTTACAGCTACCCTATAATGGGGTATTTGCAGCATAGGTTCACAGGAAAAACCCATACAGAGCTCTGCCTGCAGTACATACACACACAGAGCTAAACACATGTACTTTTTCGTATAACGGGACCTGTCGGGATGTGTCTGAGCACTTTCAAGCTAAAGGATAAAGATCTAAATCACTGTTTAGCCCTCCTTGTCATGTTTTTTTATCTTTGACTGCAGTGTGTAACATCAGCTGTCCAGTGCTGTTCTGATAGATATGCCAAAATGTCAGAACACCGGAGGAGGTTGATCCAACCAGCTGATTGCACAAAGTGCAGAGCTCAACTGTTTTCCATGATAAATCACACTTTGCTGTTGGCTGCACCTCCCGGCAAAAGCACACTCCATGCATTATTTTTTTTTTCACTTTGTTGAAAATAAACTTTTTTTTTATCACCATCAGTTCGCATGCCTTTGAGCCAGGTTGTGAAAACTGTCATCTGACGTTCCTGATGTGTCACATCAGCTGTTTTAGGTGTGACTGTCCTGACAGATTTGACAGCTCTGCCAGGTCGGTCACACCCCCCTCCATGGTCTTTGGAGGGGAAAATCATTTCGGTTGAACAGAGATGATCTCCCCCACACCTAGGATTCATAGATCGGGAGGTGACAGCAGTTTGGCATGACTGTGCTATGCAGAAGTTATGCAGAAGTTAGGCTATTGCTAGAGAGACAGTCAGACAGACAGGCAGATAGATAGATAGACAGATAGATAGATAGATAGATAGTCAGACAGATAGATAGCTAGATAGATAGATAGACAGACAGATGTACTTTATTGATCCCAAACTGGGAAATTACAGTGTAACAGCAACATGACAGTAAACGACCAGGATGACAAACACACACACAGCATAATAGACAAAGAGATTACCCATGGAAAGTAAAACTGCCTAAATAACTTACATACATCGTAGATGAGTAGATGTTGACCCGTATAGATACATGAATCATAGCCACTGTACAATGCAGGACTATCATATGCAGGGTGAAATGTAACGCACCAATTAGACTGCAAGGTGCAGTATGGCAGCACAATTATGACCAGAATTCAACATTAGAGTGAGTTATTGTACAGTGAAATGGCATGTGGCAGGAAAGATTTCCTGTACCTAATCGTTTGGCAGCGAAGCTGTAGCAGTCTGCTGGAGAAAGTGCTCTGCAATGTCTTCAGCCTGTGGGAGGAAACCGGAGAGCCCGGTCACCAATGATCTGGGGGTGGAATCGAGCTCATGAGGGTCAACAGTGGGCTCGAACCCTTGACCTTATAGCTGTGCTGCCACTGAGCCACCGAGCTGCCCATCAATCAATTATTTGAAATGGCAGAGACATAAACAACATGATAGCTGCGCTATGCTGAACTAACAGGGCAATCTATTAAACGGCACAACATGGTTACAAAAATTATCAAACTGTGAAACACGATCTTTATTAAAAAAAAAAAAAAAAAAAAACATTCTGCCCGTACACTATTTCCAATATGTACAATGGTAAGTGAAAGTGATAAAATTGACAAGAAAGCACCAGGGAATGGGCAAATATACTGGAACCAGAACTGGAGGTGCTCTGGGTCTGAAATGTGGAAGTATGTCACGCTACATTGTGCAAGAGGTCCATTCATGTAAAGACAAAAATAAATTAAATATTTCCTATGCCAGAGTAGAAGAAATATGATTTTAACACCGTTGAGAGTAAAACTTGACTCACTTAATTCAAATCAGTAAAAAAAAAAAGACCAAATGTAAATTTTTTTAAGTTTATTGGGTGCATAACTTGTGAATTTAACTAGTCACGAACTGCCTGAAGTGGGAATACATCATCCAACCTACATTAAAGTATAAAGCAAAAGAATGATAATGTATTTTATCATGGAATTCTGGCATTTTAAAAATTATTTAATTCTGTTCTTCACACAGAAACCCAACAGTACTTCACCAGTTCTGCTGCCCAGCTCCTGAGGCCCCTGAGGGCGAGACCTCTACTGCCTGTGTTCCCAGGTAAGATGGATGCATTATAATAACATAAGCACAAAAGTTTTTTATTTCTTTACTTTGAACAATTTTATTTCCCTTTTTGACACTTTAATTGCAGCTACTTATCATGCATTATGTTAATAACAGTCCTTCAGCAGCTACCTTATTCAACACAACTACCCCAGAAGTGGTGTCTAAGTTGAAGTGGTTATAAATGCTTCAGATTGTTCCAGACTGATCTAATTTTTAAAATAGGTACCATACTACAAAAAGGGAGTCACTCCTCTCAGTTTTAAATGCTCCTTGTCACAGCAGCATGTGTTTTGGGTCTTATTGGGGCTGAGATGGAAATAGTTTTTTAGATTAAATTTTAGACGGGCTAGATTTGATATGTGTTATTACACCCATTTTGGGGCCAGACCACAAAAATAAATACACTAGAACACAGTAATAATATCCAAATAGATAAGATTGTAATTCCATTTCTGGGACAGTGGTCAAGTTCTCGCCAACTCGCATGTATGAAAATTTAGCAGTTGGGGAAATATTACACAGAGTTTAGCAGGCAAAGAAGGATGATGATGCTGCTGCTTTTTTTGGTATCAGATAAACACAAGCCAGAGCTGATGCTGTCACTCAGTATAACAATTCAACGTATTATTTTTCATTTACAAAGTTTTTTTTTTTTTTCTCATTTCAAAACCTCTAGTGTTTGATGGGGTTATTAGCACCCAGCATTCATATGAAACTACCGAACAAAAATACTGAGCATTAGCTGTTGTAATGAGTGTGATTTGTAAGACTGTTGGCTGGCTGCGTGGCTTTGAGAGAACATAACAGTTAATGGTTAATGTTGTATAGCTAGTCTGCAAAATAGAATCACACAAGAAAGAACAAAGCACTAATGAATGGCTTTGACGAAGTATTAACTTGTCCCCTTCAAAAGGACAATTTTGTTTGCCTCCTGTTATTATTTACCCAAGTGCACTCTACCAACAGAGTTTCTCAGAAAAATATGATTTTCATCGAGCCAAGGCACATCGATGGCAATTAAGCCATCTGCCCCCAAATGGTTTGTTTTGTTGCTGACTGCATGTTTCATAGGACTGATCCACTGCATTGTCTGATCTTGGCAGATAATAGCAGGTAAAGCCAAAATATATTGATTTAAAAAAATCAAAGCCCCTGCAGTGCAAAATATGTGAAAAAAGCTGTAGACCAACTCACTTTAAACAGCTAAGACACTTGTGTGGTATGAAATCAGCTGCATGAATGGGTTAAAGTGCAAAGACCTATAAATAATATAAAAATAAATAAAACAAATCTGTTAAATGCTGTTTATTAGCTTGTGGCCAGTTGCACTGCAAAGCAGGATTGGGTGCTTATCAGAGCACCTCCTACTGTAACTGTGGCTTTTTCAAGGGTTACGTGAGTGGTTCACTTTCTTACCTGGATACACCATGGTAAACACATTCTGCAGAACTAATCTACTCCAAAACTGACTACATTGTAGATAAGAGACAGACATATACAAAAGCACCATCCGCCGACCAGCTCTCTTGAAAATAGTTCATTTCCATTCAGTTCAATTCAACTTTATTTATATAGTGCCATTTCACAACAGTCATCTCATAGCACTTTCAAACTGTAGGGGAAAACCCCACAATTGCAGAAAGACCCCAGCAATCAGGCGATCCCCTGTGAGCAAGCACTTTGTGACAGTGGAGAGGAAAATCTCCCTTTTAGCTGGAAGAAAACTCCAACAGGAACCAGGCTCAGGGAGGGGCAGTCATCTGCTGCGACTGGCTAGAGTGTGAGGGGATAGGGAAGAAGAAGAAGAAAAGAACAGACATGTAGAGAGCAAACAGCACGGCAGGGAGAGATAGAGTGATGATATAGAGTGAAGTACGTGGTGGTAACGCACCTGTAAGCTGGTTGCCAACCGCCAATCAAATCTAAAAGAAGAAGAAGAAGAAGCATGGCAGGGACTCAGTCTAAAGGTGAGAACAAACAGATGTTAATAACGAGCAAAAATATTACATTGAGAGTGAAGAAAGGAGTGAGGCCCAGTGCATCATTGGAGGCCCCCCGGCTGTCTAAAGCTATTGACAGCATAACTAAGGGAGGATTCAGGGTCACCTGATCCAACTCTAACTATAGGCTTTGTCAAAAAGGAAGGTTTTTACCGTATTCTTAAAAACAGAGCTCCAGTCTGACTCCCGAATCCAGATTGGCAGCTGGTTCCAAAGGAGAGGAGCCTGATGAAGCTCTGCCTCCTATTGTACTTGTAGAGATTCTAGGTATTACAAGTAATCCTGCATTTTGGGAGTGTAGTTCTCTGTTAGGAGGCAGGCAGGCAATGTAGGGTTACTCAGACTATGGTGGAAATGACATTCACTCATTTAAAGATTGATGTACATTGATGATTGATGTAAATGAAAGCACCCTAGGTGCTGTTGCCTTGGTGCTTGTGGCATGGTAACATGGAATAGCTGAGTATTGTGTCGATCCATTGATGCAAGGTTTTGAAATGCTTGGTGTTTGTTTAGGCATATAATGATGCTGACGTCACTTCCCACGGTAACCTGAATGTCTAAGGGAACCCCGGTTGAAAAACTCTGATGTAGAGAACAGTGAGCTAACAGTGTTACTAGAAGTTTGCCAACCAAGTGAGGTTTATATTGTTATTTTCTTTAGATTCCAGTTACCCTAATAGACATCCCTGTTTCCACCTGGCTCACTAATCCACAGTCGATAATATATCAACTGTCCAAGCGTCTAGTCCAGATAATATATCTGTGCCAGCCGGTTTTGATTGCTATAGTATATAAATTCTGTTCACTGCACACTGGAATCCTTGTTCATCTACCAACATTGGCCATATACAGTATGTCACTCTTAGTCGTTATTTTTGGAAGACATTATTTTTGCTCGGCAGTTGCTAGCTGCCTAGTATCAGCTAGGTGCTTAGGACATCAGCTAGGCCAGTGTTTTTCAACTGGGGTGCCACAGCACCTTAGTATGCCATGAGAGACTGTTCAGGGTGCCATGGGAAATTGTCTAAGGCTACTTTCAGACTACAGCTGGTGAGGTTCCATTAGCATAAATTAATACCTAAACAACCCTTCATGGGTTTTTCAAACTTTAAGGAGACGGGAGCCTGATCTCCCACAAATGATGAAAAAAAGTGCATTTCTCTGATATATCAAGTTTCTTGAGGACATGTAATGAAGCTGGGGATACCAGCCACTACTCATTAACTGAATCACCGGCATTTTTACAAGTCTTTTATTATTGCCTCATGTCAAACTCAGGACAGATCATTGGTTGATTGGAATACACCGATCTATAGATTGCTGCTTCCTGCCCTCCATTTCAGTGGACAGGGTTGCAAAATGTGTGTGTATGTGTGGTGCATGTGTGCACTTACAATTTTATTTGGTGGGGCCATGTGTTGTTGTCACGTTTTGTGTCCAGCCTCACAGAAAGCAAGATACAAGATAAGTTTTTTAAAGGGGGGGGGGGCTGTCATGGAAAAGAGGAGAAGAGCATCACTGGGTGAAAGTTAATGCATTGTTAACCAGGTTAAAACCTCCACAAATTGCATCCCAGTGTTGGCTGCCCTCAGCACCAAACAAGTGGTTTCACTGTCACAGAGCTCCATAGTCCTAGCTGTCCAGCCGCCCTTGGTAAGTGTAATTTTCAAACTAATTTTTTCTCCTAGTAACAGCAGAATATCAACACTGATTTGTGTGTAATTGTGCCACGTTTCACACAGAGTATAAACAAATTACAACGTGAGCACAGCAGGACTGCTCGTGGCTGTTACCTGACAGCTTCACAATTCCGGAACGTTTGGAAGAATAAATAGAAAACTGAATTCCAAAGGTCTGTTGTGGGAGCATTTTGGACTGAAGCTAAATGAGTGAGGAGAGCCCAGTAACGCCAATGATCTGGTATGTAGCCTATATTTGAAAACAGTTGTAACCAAAAAAGAAAAAATGCATTAAAAACATAACCATCCTACTCAATTTTTCCAAGTAGGAACAAAATTGCACTCAGACATGCAGAGCTCCCATTTCGCCACAGTCTGGTATAAAGGAGTCTTTGACCTGTAATGCAGATAAAAACATTACAGTGATAAATGAGAAATTTACTATTAAAAATTTTTTGTCTTCCGAAATTTGTGATTGTTACAGGCCTAATTACAAGACTAAATTGTCATTACATATGCCGTAATAGGCGACAGTGTGTCATTTTATAACATTTTGGGTTGGTGGAGTACTACAGGATTTTTTTCAATGTAAAAAAGGTGCCATGTCTCAAAATAGGTTGAAAAACTTGGAGCTAGGTGCATTGGGCCTTATTATACTCCAGCAACCAGTCATGTCCGATTGACCACTGAAACTACACACCCTTGTCCACCAGTGATGCATTATTTCATTCATTAAGACACATTTACATTAGTTGGCTCAGACTTGCCAGCTGAGCTAGGAGCTAGCCAGCAAAGATTAGCAATAGTGACGTAAGAGGGAGGGTAGAGTTAATTGCAGTTCTTGAGCATTTAAAGAGACATACACTGAAATGGGTCATTCTGAGGGATGTCGCAAAAGAGGGTTCACAATTATGCTGCAATAAATAATTAAAGAATTAAACCAAATCTGACCAAAATATGTCAAACATTTCATTAAGACCTGTGGAAGCTTTCAGCATGTGGAAAAAGGGCAATCACCCCTTTAAAGTTTTCTGTTCTCACTTTGTCACATGGTGGCAGTGGTGCACCTTCTGACACTGTCTTTTTCTTTTGTTAAGTATACTAAAGAAGACAGAGCTAATTAGCTGCAAGTTGCTACCTCCATGCTTACACATGCAGCAGAGAAGATAAACCTAAACCTAAATCCTAAACCATCCAGTATGTTTGTGAATGACACATCACTATAGCTCAGTGTGGCTACTGATGGTAGAAAGTAATGTTGGAGTAGAGGGACAGACAACACCTGCAACTCCGGCAAACTTTACCACAGCAGAGAGTAAGAAAATATTTTCACAGTGTTGGACTTCACTGTTTTTTGGCAGTTTTTCTCAGTTATTTGTTATTCAAACTAAAAATGCTCATCTTCCTTCATGAAAATCCACCACAGACAAGAGTTGAAAAATGGAGAAAAATGATGTAAAAGTCATGGCCATTGAATAATGTATGTTAAACCACAGGTGCTGTATATTAGAGTTGTCAGCCTGTGGTCTCATACACAAACTCTGTCCCCTGTGCAGTGCATTAAGTGTAATTTTTTTTGTACACTTTTGTTCAAATATACATGAAATGTTTACCCAAAAACTTACAATAAACAAAATTAAAGATTATTTAGTTTGGTAAAATATCTAATTTTTACTTCGTTTTTATTTACATTTTCTATAAATACTGTGATATTGTCCTTAGGACCTGACTTACTAAGATCCCAAAAAGCGGGTACTAAATTGTGCCTGCACCCTGAAAAATTGCTTGTTTCCTTTGTGAGCAATTTGGACATATCCACTGGTGGATCATCATCATAGTGCACTGAGAGCTGTGCCATTTGTAGTCCGAGCTCTCAGGTGAGACATGGGCCTATGTTACACAACAGATGCCCAATAGTCTTTTATCTGCTTTGACAACAGGCACAAATCAGTCGAGCAACAGAAGAAAGCATTGAGGTGCTTTGGAAAATCACTGCGCCTTGAGTGCACTGCAAGAGGAATGATGTGCTAGAAAACAGAAAAAAACGGAATTATGACAATAAATTAGACTTTCTGTATGTAGCAGTGGTTGTGAATATGTACTAATTAATATTTTGTTTGCATCAAAGAATGCTCTTGGGGAAAATCTCGAGCAGTATGTTCTGAACTTTGGTTTCTTCTTGCTCTGAATGTTATTTTTTTTTTTTTTCAAACTAGGGGATTTCTTCAGCAGCAGTTTGCCACACTATTATAAACTCACTGGAATGTTCAACAGAAAACATTGTTAACAACACAAAAATATTGCTCAACCACGCCGTCTGTACTAAAAGTTGCTCTATCACACACCTGAACCAGTTTGTACTGTTCAGTGCAAAGGTGGGAACAAAGATAAGAACACACTGCTGGATATCAGGAGGAAACTCAGAATAAAGTTACACAGATCAGGTGATAGAACAGGGAGATAACATGTCAAAACCCATGATGAAACAGTGCATGAAAAGCCATGCCAGAGCAATATAATAGCATGTCACATCACTGGTTTTAGTAATTGGCAAAGTTAAAAAAAAAAAAAAAAATTGTTTGGCATTTTCATCAGGTCAAATGTGCAAAATCCATAACTTGTGCTGTTTTGCTCTTTTGAGGCATGCAATC
Source organism: Pholidichthys leucotaenia (assembly GCA_020510985.1). Taxonomy (NCBI): domain Eukaryota; kingdom Metazoa; phylum Chordata; class Actinopteri; order Cichliformes; family Pholidichthyidae; genus Pholidichthys; species Pholidichthys leucotaenia. The sequence continues at coordinate 129,882,164 of CM035845.1, forward strand.
CTCATTGCGTGATCTTAGTTAATCAGTTTACGTAAATTTTTGCATGTGCTTGGCACTTTGCACATGTTTTAAAATGCGCAACCTTGAATAAATTAGGACCTTACAGTGATATTTTCCTGCCATGATAACATGCAGTGAAAATAGGAAACTACTATATGACAGGCCCACTTCCAGATGGCCCTTTACTGTCAGTACTGACCCTTATATCATTCTATCAATCAAATCAAGGCAACTTGGGTTGACTTATGTTGATAATCACCTGTGTATAATCGCATATCCAGATCATTATTATTAGAACAAGTGTAGTCTGATAAGAAAGAAGGATCTCCTGGGTATGTTGAACTTTTTTTGTAGTACAGGCCTCTGGTGAATTGCTGAAAACTTATTGTACAGTATTTCTACCAGGGTTTCCTCTGGTAACATTTGTGGGTGGTGGCCCACATCACCAGAAAATTTACCGCCACACCAAGAAGGAGATATAAATTTAATAAAAATATATGAAGCAATGACTTTCCGCAAGCACACACACGAAGAATGTGCGTGGCCGTCATCCGTGCGGAGTTTAGAAGTGCCCCGCCCACGCAAGCTTTCCAGTCAGTCAGCAGGCAGTGTCTCGCTAGCAGCAGCAGCATCTTCGTGGAAAAGGAGTGAAAACCAGGAAGTCAAACAGCAGAAATGGACTCTGTTTGAAGAGAAACTTTGTGAAGAAGTCCACTGTTTCTTCGTTGGTGAAAATCCTAGTGCATCAGCGCCTTGGTGCTACCTATCGGGCGGGAGTGAAACTACAATTGATGGTTGTGTGCATGCGTCAACTGCTTGGCCTGGGTAGATGAAAAAAGTGAACATGTACAGCCCCGCGTGTGTGCCGGGCTCGTCGAAAGCGTACGTGGACCAAGGCGGACTAGAGGGGAAATGCAGCATGAATAAGGCTTGACTGTCCTACAGAAACATAACTTTGAACTAATAAGGACGAACAGCAGAATGGACCAGGCCGAAAACCGAATCTTGGAAGCTGAAGAAAGAGTAAAAGTGCTTGAAGATTCTATGCTGGATTTACACAGAAAACAGTCAAGGCTGGAGGCTAAGCTAGCCGACCAAGAAGGAAGACAGAGACGAGATAACATCAGAATTCACGGTCTGAAAGAAGGAGCTGAAGATGGTTTCAACACAGTGGCGGAATGCGTGGAATCCTTATTGAGAGAGAAGTTGGATATTCCACAAACCACTGATTTGAAAATAGAAAAGGCCCATCGTACATTAGCCGCAAAGCCAGCGGCAGAAGCACACCCGCGTTCAGTGTTGGTAAGATTCTCCGATTTCAAAATAAAACAAGAGGTTGTAAGACGGGCTTGGCAGAAAAAAGGATTTATGCATCAAGAAAGAAAAGTCTTCGTGGAGCACGATTACGCCCCTGAGGTTCTTAAAAAGCGACGGGAATATAACGACGCCAAAAAGGTTCTACGGGAAAAGAATCTACGCTTTCAGACGCCATTTCCGGCGAAGTTAAGGGTCTTTTACGGTGAAGAGTCATGTCTCTACAATTCAGCGGAAGAAGCAACAACTAACATGGCGAGAAGAGGACTCCCGGTAACGGTGTTTAAACCCGCAGCGAATCTGAGCGAGAAAATCAGAGCTCAAACGTGGTCTACTCAAAGACCTTCTAAATCCACGGGCCAGCAGCGGGAAACCCAGCCCCAGAGCTACAAAGATAAGCTTTCCAGTTCCAGGAAGGAATAGCGACCTTTTTGTTTTTTTCTCCCTTTTCAGTCATTCTGCACTTCCATCCCCCCTCCTACAAGGTAACAAACATTAAAGGAGATGCAGAATCAGCATGTGGTAAAACCTTTCATGGAGCAGTTATAGCATTAGAAACAAATGTCTCTCTTAATTTAAAGGAAAAAAAAAAATCTTGTTAAAATAGAAATGTAACAATGACCCACATGTTCTCCCCACACTAACAAATACTGTATTAGAGTGAAGGTTTGCTGTGATGGGGGTGGGAGGGTGCACACAATCTCATAGGGTATAGGCATAAAAAAAAAAAAAAAAATCATTACAAATTCGGATTGGGATCTGAAATTCACGTTAAAAACATGGGACAACTTACAGGGGTAAGAGAGGGCCCTCAACACGTAACAGAGTTTGAGGAATTTCCCTCAGAGCCTACACTCCATCAAGGCTCTTACAGGGTCTTTAAAGAGACCCCAGCTCAGGAAGTTTTTTTGACAGTTTTTTGTTTTAAAGTCTCATACACTATGTTCTTAATGTTTTTTATGTTCTTAATGTTCTTTCAGTTTCTGAGTAGCAAAAAAGAGGTCCACCACACTGTTATACTAAATAAGAAAATACAATGGAGAAACAGGGTGTAACCAAAATAGCCTCATATAATGTAAAAGGGATCCTGAATCCAGTTAAAAGATCCAAGATTCTACGCAAAATGAAAAAAGACAAAGCAGAAATAATATTTTTACAAGAAACCCACCTAACAGACGTGGAACACACTAAACTCAATAGACAAGGGTTTAAAATGATCTCTTCATCTTCATATAAGTCAGGGAGGAGGAGGGGAGTAGCGACATTGATATCAACCAAAATTACATTTGAAAAAAAATCAGAACACAAAGATAAAGAAGGGAGGTACAGTTTGGTAATTGGGCGGCTAGAGGGAGAAGATATCACCCTGCTGAATGTATATGCACCACCAGGGGCTAAATGGAAATGTTATAAAAATGTATTCGACCTAATGATAACTAAAGCCCAAGGTTTAGTGATATGTGGTGGAGACTTCAATCTAAGACTGAATCCATACTGGGATGCAACAGGTAATTCTTCACATCAAAATAACACTCAAAATAGGAAAACTCGGATGCTACTAAAAGAAATGGGAATCTGTGACGTATGGAGGGAATTCAACCCCAATGTAAAAGATTATACTTTTTATTCAACGCCACATTCATCTTACTCAAGGATTGATTACTTTTTTATGTTTAATAGAGACATTGGAAGAGTAAAAACATGTAAAATAGGACTGATGGATCTCTCTGACCACAGTCCGATCTATATGGACTTAAACATCCAAAAATACACAAATAATACATTTTCCTGGAGGTTGAATTCAAATGTCCTGAAAGGACCACTGAAAGATGAATTGGAATCAGATATTTTCAAATATTTGGAAGAAAACGATAATGGAGAAGTATCCCCTTTAATACTGTGGGATGCGTGCAAAGCTGTAATAAGGGGAAAAATTATTGCAAAACTGGCAACCCAAAAGAAACTGAGACAAGAAAAACTAATCACACTAGAGTCAGAACTCAAGAACCTAGAAAAAGAACACAAAGACAACACTCATTCTAATGGCTCGCTCAAGATTAAAGAAATTAAAAATCAAATAAATGAGATCTACACAATAGAAATCCAGAAGAAACTTACATTTCTGAAACAAAAACACTATGAAGCAGGCAGTAAATCGGCAAAATTACTAGCCTATAAATTGAGGAAACAACAAACAGAAAGAGCAATCTACAAAATCAGAGACCCAGTATCAAAGGAAATAAAATTCAGAATTCAGGATATTCTTAAAAGCTTCGAGAATTACTACAAGAACTTATACTCCCACAAAAAACATAAAAACGCATCCGAGACATTCCTAAACACATTACACCTTCCCCAACTTACGGAATCACAAAATAAAACACTACTGTCAGAAATACAACCTAAAGAATTGGAAAAAGCAATTATGAAACTTAAAGCTAACAAATCCCCAGGAGCAGATGGCTATACAGCAGAATGGTACAAAACCTTTAAACAGCAACTATCTCCTCTCCTCTTGAAAACATTTAACTATGTCCTCCACACAGGGGAAATCCCCCCCTCCTGGAGAGAAGGGGTCATTGCAGTTATACCTAAACCTGAAAAGGATAAACTAGAATGCTCCAACTACAGACCAATCAGTGTATTAACCACTTGCACTCCGGGCAATTTTCCTAAAAATGCCAAAAAATAACGTGCCCAAAGTAAATCGAAAGCTGTTATTCAACCCTTTGCAGCATCTTCATGGGGTTGGTCTCATTTAAAAGAAAACACTTTGAATTTTTTGGCAAAAAAAACATAATCTCTCTACGTGCTCCGGCCACTGAGTTACAGTCATCTAAACATACTGAACTTGAAGAAAAAAAAATTGGACACTGTTTTTTTGGATACAAATGCTTGTAAATAACACACAGCTGTCCGATCCGGCTGGAAAATGCAACAGAAATGTAGAACCAAGTGTTATCCAGCTGAGATCCAAATTTGGTAACAATACCACAAAAAATGAATATTTTACACAGCTTTGTTCTCAGGTAGTTCCCAGGCGTTTTGGAACTGTGCCAAATTGTGCCAAATGGCACAGTTTGGAAAAACGTCTGTAACTTTTGAATAATTCAATGTAGAATCTTCATTTTAGGCTCTAATGAAAGGTCACACTCAGGGCTGTGTCTGTGTGTGTGTGTGTGTGGGCGGGGGGTCGTTCCCCCCCCCCCGCTACCAAGGACCGACTTCGGCCCTCGCTACAGACGGATTACACTCCTTGCATGTTTTCACAGCGGCTCCCCCCCCCCTCGCTACTGTGTATGTGTGGGGGGGGGGAACCGTGAACGGACCGTGAACGCCCCCCCCCCGCTCCTCTTCTGCAGCGGGGGGGGGGGGGCGTTCACGGTCCGAACACGGCAAATGAACCGTTTATTGCAGCGCACGCACTTCGTACTTTGTGCGCAGTACAGTTGTAATTTACCGATCGGTCAAAAGTCATTTTTGGATTACAGTTTTCAGGGATAAATAATAATTTAGCTTATAACACCTTACCTCTTCAAAGCAGCAGAGTCGTGGCGAACATCTCTTCCCACGTGTCAGACGAACGCGACGCTGCTCCGCTCGTGGATCCCGATCAACATAATTCCATTATTGCCGTTTTGGCGAATGATTTACGACTTTTGTCGTCGGCCTCCGTCTATTCTGCTGGAATGAGTGCAGGTCCCACTTGTGGGTGTTCTCCATGCTGCTGGGTCTGTATTAGATTCGTCCAGCGTCCTTTGTTTTCATCTGTGGCAACAGTAAATCTCTCTTCACCCTGCCTGAATTTCTGTGCTTCAATTGGCTCCTGCGTTCACAGTAGGCGGGTCCTCCTTCCTAGATTTTCATTCATTGGCTCCTCAAGGTTTCAGAAACCCAATTCAAGGCTCTTATTAGTCGAATGAGAGGTCAATCAGATGAACTAATCTGTTCGCGGCTGTCTCTGCAGTTTTTTTTTGAGTGGCGCTTGGACGCTACTACATCACCATCACCACCATCATGCGTCATGCGTCCAAGCGCGCACGAGGGCGCTCTCGTGCGCCCTCATGCGTCATAGGACGCAGAGACTTGCCCACCCACGGAACAACGGAGCGCAAGTGGTTAAATCAGGACTATAAGCTTTTTACCATTATCTTTGCCAAAAGGTTAGAAAACATACTGACAGACTTAATTCACTTAGACCAAACAGGTTTTATAAGACAAAGACAGACACAAGACAACATTCGATGCACTTTACACATAATTCATCATATAAAAAAATATAACTTAAATGCAGTCATATTGGGATTAGATGCTGAAAAAGCATTTGATTTGGTTGACTGGTCTTTCCTATATAGAATCTTATCCAGTTTCAATTTTCATAACAACTTCATTAGAACTATACAGGCATTATATAAAAAACCAACAGCTAAAATAAGGATTAACGGTAATTTATCATCATCTTTTGAGCTGGAAAGAGGATGTCGTCAAGGCTGCCCCCTGTCTCCACTGCTCTTTGCAATCTTCATAGAACCTCTGAGCCAATGGATAAGACAAAATCAAAAAATTCAAGGTATTACACTTGGTCAGAAGGAACATAAAATAGCACTCTTTGCTGATGACATTTTAATATACCTAGGGCAACCAGACACTTCTTTACCAGAACTAATCTCAGTTTTTTCAGACTATGGAGATTTATCGGGGTACAAATTAAACATGCATAAAACCCAAGTTTTAACATTCAACTATGACCCAAATCATTATTCACTAAGTGAACTCAAAACTAACTGGGAGCTGGAATCTATGAAATATCTGGGGATCAATATCCCGAAACAACTCAACAAAATTATAACACTAAACTATGATCCACTGGTGACAAAAATAAAATCTGACCTAGCAAGATGGAATATGATACCATTCTTAGGTACTGCACAAAGAATTGAAGCAGTCAAAATGAATATACTCCCACGTCTTCTATACCTTTTCCAAACAATACCGGTAGAACCCCCCAAAAAAACATGGCAGGAGCTAGACAGAAGGATCTCAAGATTCATATGGCAGGGCAAGAGACCTAGAATCAGATATAGAACCCTACAGCTAAACAAAGACAAAGGTGGGCTCGCGCTGCCAAATATCAGGGACTATTTTATAGCTGCACAAATTAAAACTTTAGTAGAGATATGTAACCCAGTCTACACTGCACAATGGAGGGAGATGGAATGCCAAATAACAAGTGACATCCCCCTACAGGCGATAATAGGGAACAATGCCTTACCTAAACTCTTGAATAACACTAACCCATGGATGGAGACCCCGCTAAAAATTTGGTTTAAGATAGTCAGAGAGAATCAAGCTAAAGAGCCCTATCGACTTCTGCAATTGATTGCCTATGATCAAGACTTTACCCCCAATAAAACAGACACTAGATTTAAAGACTGGAAAGAGAAAGGGCTGATAAAATATTACGATTTCTTTAAGGGGCAAACTTTAAGAAGTTTTGAAGATTTGAAAAAACAAGGTCTAATAAATCAAGATCTTTACAGGTTCTTTCAGCTTAGACACCACAAAAACAATATACTTAAAAAGGAGGATTTGGAAAGGGCCCAGTCAGGTGTTCTGAAGGTCTTCTTAATGGCATATAAAGGGATCCCAGGGATCAGATACATTTCTAAAATATACCAAGGTCTTCAAGACTTAAAAGGAGACAACACATCATATATAAAAGAGAGATGGGAAAAAGAGGGGAATTTCACTTTACAATTGGAAATATGGGAAAAGCTAAATAGACAGCAATGGAAAAGTACCTCATCCCTGCAGTGGAGAGAATTTGGATGGAAAAATTTGGTAAGATTTTTCAGAACACCTGCACAAAACAAATTTACCCATAAGGGGTTGAACTGTTGGCGCTTGTGTGGTGAAAAGACTGCAAATCATTTTCATGTGTTTTGGTCATGCCCAGTTATCCACCAATATTGGACCAATGTACAGACAATATTGGGGAAAATATTCAAAATAACAGTTCCCTTTTCTTTTATAACTTTGTATTTGGGTTTACTACCGGACTCACTGGAAAGACGAGGAGATAAATACTTATTCAATGTTTTAATATTGGCAAGTAAAAAAGCCCTAACTAAAAAATGGATGCTGAAGGACTGTCCTACACCTGAAGATTGGATTAACGTGATTCAAGACATTTACTCGATGGAAAAGTTGACATTCGCACTGAGACAGGACATGGATGGGTTCATGAACTTTTGGCAACCCTGGATCGCATATGTGTCTTCCATTAGATCTAATCTTTGACAAATACCATTTCAGTGATGGTCCCACTCTTTGTTCCAACACTACTCAGATGCTCTTTTACTTTTAATTACTTAATTTTCTGTTTGTTTGTTTTTTACTGTTCTGTTTGTTTGTTTATTTGGGTTTTTTTGTTTGTTTGTTTGTTTAATTTAATTCTCTTTAATTTCACTTTTTCTTTCACTTTAAAAAAAAGGGGGTGTTGTAATAACTATTCTACCAATGTTGTCAAATAGCAAAATATAAGGGAACGTACGATGAAAATGTTAACAATGCAATGCTGTAATGACCTGTATACCCTTTACAAAAACTTAAATAAAAAAAAAAAGAAACATAACTTTATTAAAGTACTTTAAACGTGGAAAAAAAATCAGAAGAGGTATGTAAGCACTGGAGGCATTTATCATGGTTTTAACCTGCTGGGAACAGGAGCAATAACAGAAGAGTCGCTTAGCTAAGAGATGTGGTTAGAATTCAAATGCAGCCAATTTCATATGAAGGGAAAGGCAAGGGGGACTACTGAATTGCTGAGGATATATTTCACCAGCCACTACAATATTAAGTTATGTTCCCAATTATGTACCTGGCAAGTTAAGATGACCGACATTCATGAAGTCAATGACTTTAATCCATCAGCAGCCTTCAGACAAAGTGAATGGTTTTTTGGATTATTATTTTGGATTTCAAAATAAGGGAGGTTTTTCTTGGCGGTGAGGAGATTTCTAAAAAAACTGTAAATGTATAGAGATATTATAACAGAAATAACGGCATCCTTGGTCATTTAAGTTGTTTTCTTGATTGTTGCTCTGAGTGTTGCTATCCGTGTGCTGTTGCAATCCTGGAATTTCCCCATTGTGGGACTAATAAAGGCTTATCTTATCTTATCTTATCTTATCTTATCTTAAATCATTAAATACAATTTTATTAATATTTTTTCTTTGTAATGAGAGTTAAATTATTGTTCTGTTCTGACTGCAGTTATGGTCAAAAATATACACTGTTATAAGGAAAAAGTTAAAAAAAACCAAACACAGTCTGTTACAAATTTATTTTAAAAAAAACAGTAATTTTATTTTAAAAAAACAGACAAAAATAAGCCATAAAATAATCCACAAATTTATAATAACGTTTCAAATGTACAAGAAAAGTCAGTTTTACAAGAGGAAATTACAAATTTGAGGAAAATGGTTTCAAATTTAGATAAATTTACAGAGAAAAGTAGAAAACTATAAGAAAACTGTTATAAATTTTGGAGAAAACCTCAAACCTTCAAGACTGAAGTCATTACTCAAGTTTTTAAGTGGGTGCTCTTTGTACCCTTAACTAGAAATTTTTGGTTGTCTCGTTTAATTTACATGGCACTTGATATTTTCTAACCTGTTTCTAGACCACCATAGACAGAGAGAGAAGCTGAATTAGACAGAGCTCAGAGAGAGCAAGATGAGACAGAAGAGAGGAGCCAAGGAGAAGAAAGTGTTCAGGAAGAGGGTCCAGGAGAGGTGAGAGCAGAGGAAGGAGAGAAGGATGACGCCAGTAAAAAGTCCAAATACAGGACGTCTGGGTGGGGTCCCAACTGGCCCAATATTCCAACATTCAAGCCTTGGTTGTACAATACTTCAAATTGTAAGTTCCATATGCACGGCAGTGGCTCAGGAGGTAGAGCGGGTCGTCCAATAACCGGATGGTTGGAGGTTTGAATCCCGCTTTCCCCAGATATCCTGTCGTTGTGTCCCTGGGCAAGACACTTTACCCACCTTACCTCCACTGTCCATAACACTGGGTGTATATGTTCGGTGGAGGCCGTTGGCAGCCACACTTCCATCAGCCTGCCCCAGGGTAGCTGTGGCTACAGTAGTAGCTTGCCACTACCATTGTCTGTCTGGAGTGAATGAATAATATATCTGTAAAAAGCGTCTTTGAGTATCTATGATAAAGTGCTATATAAATCTGATGCTTTATTATTATATGCAAAATTTAAAAAAGAAATAAATATTACAAAATTAACATATTCATATATATGCCCCCCCCCCCGCCAAGGTCTTTAAACCAGAGGAAACACTGTCTACTACTGTCACAAATGTCATCACACTACTGTCACAAATGTCAGCTCATACCTTTATTAAATACAATAACATCTATGGACAGAGGTTAAAATAGCATAGGAGTGACTCTCAAAAGATTAAAGCTGGAGGGAGTTTTAGAAAAAAATCTATTTGAGTTCAGCAGCTTCAACTTTGATAGAAGGTGTTTGGGACTGTTGTGTTTTGTGCTTTGGAACTGATAGCTAAAAGTACAAGCAAAGTGCACAACACAAAGTACCTGCTTACTTGTCAATCCCTGAAGCAAACCACTTCAAATCAGGACTCTCTGGGGCTGAGACAGAAGGCAGCTTGTGGTTTTTGTCCTTTCTTCATGTCCTTGTTGTGTCTTTGCTGTTTTTGAAAGCTGTATTCCGTTGTTGATTTCTGTATTGTTGTCAGTGATTTGTTAATCATTTACTCACGTGGCATCATCACATAGCTGACATAACTCCACGGGGCACCCACATCTCATTGACTCCATCATCATTCATGCTCACTTCATTCGAGCTTGGCTCTTCACTGTTGTCACACTAAGTTTGAAAGAGTCTCATGTGAATATTACCATGTAAGTCTAGTTTGATTATGTATGTAAAAGTACCATAATGCATTGATGTGTGTATTGTAGGGTCTTACCCATGCTGTAAACTGGTGAGCCTCCTTGTTGACACATGCAATGCATCTGTGTTCATGTGAAAAAAAAGGGTTCTTATCATGTTGCATGCCTTACCTTGGCAGTGATCAGAACATAGCTCCCTGTCTCTCTCTCTGTGTGTGTGTGTGTGTGTGTGTGTGTGTGTGTGTGTGTACCATTGTGTGACTATGGCACAATGTAGATAGGATACATAGACATACTCTAGAAAAAAATCCAAACACTGAGTAAATTGTCAGGGAATGCATAAGAGAATGTAAAAGCACTGAACAAAGATCAGTTACTAAAATATCGGGTTTGTTCCTTATTCTGTGTTCTTTATTTGCAATTATTTAGCCTATGATGTACCATATTTCTGTTGAAGTGCAGATGTAAGCCTTATTATTGTCAGTTTAGTCAGAAGTGCGTTGTTACAGGGGCTTGTAGTCATAGTGTTTTGGGAACTAAGGAGATCAGGTGTAGTAGTTTTAAAAGGCAAATATTCCCCATTGTTGCTTGATATTGATGTGGAGCTTCTTCAGTTATTGCTTTCTTTTTTTAATGTGGCAGCTGGGTTTTATGGCAAGACTTACAGAGGTCTTGCTTATTGTGATACTTGATGAATGGAGTATTGCAGACATAAGCAGGATTTTCCCTAAAAGAGTTTTTGTCTGAATTAGGGATGCAAGTTATTGATTAATTCATTAATTGATAATTGATTCACCTTATTGACTGATTAAAGATTAATTGATAAGCGGTGTTTTTCCTGAGAATCTGAATTTCCCTCAGTACAATATGGTCTACCTTTAACATATTAAAAGTTGCTGTTTTTTCATATACTGAATAAAACATGAACATCATATTCCTCATTGATTTATTGTACCATTTGCATTTTTTTACTACAGCCAATGGCATTTTTTGTAGTTTAACAAATTTTGCACTGTATAGTGTGCACTATGTGCTGGTGCATCTCAGTAAATTACAAATGTCATGATTTTTTATTTATTTTAAAAACTATTACCAATATGATAAAACTGATCTTTTTTAGTTATATTAAAAAAAACTTCCACATTCTAATTACTGAGATGCACTGGTAGACTGTTTTAAAAGGCAAATAAATTATGAGCTGCTTCATCTGTTGCATGTTATTATTTACATTATCACAGTACCCCGGAAATCCAGGCAAACTCAGTACGATCTGGGCTCCCTCTGTTGTCTGTTTCCTCAGTGGCAACTTGAGTCTGGTCTGCTTTTCCATCTAGCGGGAGGTTGAAGACAGCGGGGATAGGTTTTTTTTGCTCGTGTAGCCTGCTGCAATCTGTTTCTCCACCCTGTTGATTTGAAGTAGGCAGGTGGACATTGGAATGTGCCATTGGAACTTGTTGTGGTTCTCCAGCATAACCTGGAAGGGTGAGTTTTTTTGCTCAGCACAGCGCATGTGCTCTGGCGGCTTAGCATCTTCTGCTTTTTCAGTTGAAATGTAGCAGTGGGTGGCCGTGTGCACCCCCGCCTGGACAGCAAAGCCACTACATTTCATAGAATAAGCTTCCATTGAAAAGGACTGCTGAGTTATCAATTAATTGACAACTAATTTATTTAAGTTATTTGACTAAATTCTTATGGGCAATTAATGGAAAGTCATTTAATCATTAACATCCCTAGTTTGAACATCAGTATGTTACATCCCCGTGTGCTATTACGCAGCGCACGGAGGAGAGGAGAAGAAAAATCCACATGCAGAGTACGTTGCGTGCAATTTATTAAACAAAACAAGATTCAATCCAGCAAACGTTATGACGAGCAGTCAGCGAGATAAGCAATCAGTAAGATGAACTGACATGGTACAGACCCAAGAAGCAGACACGACTCAGGAAACACAGTTAACCTTTTATTTATAATAGAGTGAATGTATGGATGCGTGTGTGAATGTCTGTAGTGAGTGTAGTGCGTGGATGAGTCAGCTTGGGGTGAGCAGAGCACCGTGCAACCTGGCAACCCTAAGGACAGAGCAGAGAGACAATTAGGAGCAATCCCGACAGGAGAAGCGCCAGATAGAACTGTCCTTACTTTTTGCTGAGTTGGAGAAGCACATAGGTTAGCACACTGGTCCGGGCCAGGAGGACAGTGCCAGTCGCCCCGTAGGAGATGTAGCAGGCAGGTGGACGAGGCAGGGAGGTCCGCCGCCAGGTGGAAGAGAGTCCGCCGCCGGGAGGACACCGCCTGTGCACAGGGGAAGGAGAAGGGTGAGAGGAAAGGTGCAGGCTTACTTGGCTGCCGGATGGTTAGGAGACCCTAGGCGAGCAGAAGCACTGGAAAGATGATGAGGCTGGAAACTCAGTGTAGAGTTGGCGAGTTCAGATTCCTCAGGAGGGAAGCAAACGACTCCGCGCTGATCCCTGGGTCTCACAGAATATATAGGCAGAGCCAGATAGCAGACAGGTGTGTGCGCAGGTGCGCCTAATTGGCAGCGATGACAGTACTCCCCCCCCCCCCCAACGACACGCCTCTCGGCGGTTGATCCATCCTACCTGGGTGCGCCTGATGGAAGTCCCTGATGAGTTGCTTGTCCAGCATGAAGGAGGGGCGCACCCAGGATCTCCACTCCAGCCCATAGCCCTCCCAATCCACCAGGTACTGTAGACCGTGACCCCGGCATCGGCCGTCCAGAATGGCGTTGACCTTCCAAGCCGGGTCGCCGTCGATCATCATCGGTGGTGGTGGGTCCCTGGGTGGAGGACACAAGGGGCTGGAGCAGACAGGCTTGACCTGAGAGACGTGAAAAGAAGGACAGATGCGGAGGGGGGGGGGGGGAGAGCTAGTCGCACACATACTGGGTTAATGATTTGTGTGATGGGAAAGGGGCCAATGAACCTTTGAGACATATTCCTCCTCTCACCCTTTAAATCAATGTGTTTGGTAGACAGCCATACCTGTAGGCCCACCTGGTAGGCGGGAGCTGGAGCCCTGTGACGGTTGGCCACTGCCGTGTTGCGCTCAGCTGTGCGTTGCAAAGCCTCCCGGGTAGCCCTCCAGATCTGACAACACTGCTGCAGGTAGGCACGAACCGAAGGAACTGCGATGTCCCCTTCCTCCTCTGGGAGCAGTGGGGGATTGTATCCCAACGAGGCCTGGAAAGGAGACATGCCTATGGCTGATGAGATGGTGGTGTTGTGCGCATACTTAATCCAGGGAAGGTGGGAGCTCCAAGACGAGGGGTTGGTGGTGGCGACACACCGCAGCGCGGCCTCCAATTCCTGGTTCGCTCGTTCACACTGCCCGTTGGTTTGAGGATGATAGCCTGAAGATAGGCTCGCAGTGGCCCACAAGGCGCTGCAAAATGATCTCCAGACTTAGGACACGAACTGGGGACCCCGGTCCGAGACGATGTCCAAGGGGATGCCATGAAGACGAACCACATGCTGGACTAGGAGGTCCGCCGTCTCCTTGGCCATGGGCAGCCCCTGCAGGGGAATGAAATGGGCAGCCTTGGAGAATCTGTCAACCAGTGTAAGAATTTCCGTGTTGTGGTTGGATGATGGGAGACCGGTGATGAAATCCAGGGCCACGTGGGACCACGGCCTGACGGGGATGGGGAGGGGACGGAGTAATCCAGCTGGAGGAGAAGAAGATGTCTTCCCGGTGGCACACTGAGGACAGGCCCGGATGTACTCCCTGACGTCCCTCTGCAGCGACGGCCACCAAAATGTCCTCTGGATCAGCTCCACTGTGTGTCCCTGCCCTGGGTGACACGAGAACTTGGATGAATGACCCCAATGAATAATCTCCCCCTCGATGGCTGATGGAACAAACAGTCTACCCCCTGGCCCCCCACCTGGGTCGGGCTTGTCCTCCAGAGCCTTCAACACCTTGTCCTTAATACCCCAGGAGATGGCGCCCATGACACACGATGGAGGTAGGATAGGGTGCTCGGTCATCTCCGAGGCAAACTGGAGGGACAAAGCATCCGACTTCGTGTTCTTCGACCCGGGACGATAGGTAATGGTGAAGTCAAACCTCTCAAAAAACAAGGACCAGCGGGCCTGGCGGGAGTTTAGACGCTTGGCTGTCCAAAGGTATTCCAAGTTCTTGTGGTCAGCCCATACGATGAACGGCTGGGAGGCCCCCTCCGACCAATGACGCCACTCCTCCAAGGCGAGTTTGACGGCCAACAGTCCCCTGTCACCGATGTCATAATTGTGCTCAGCTGGAGATAGGCGCCGGGAGAAGAATGCACAGGGTCGAATTTTGCCATCTGCCGGAGACCTCTGGGACAGGACCGCTCCCACCCCCGAGTCTGAAGCGTCCACTTCCACCAAGCACTGGAGTGTGGGGTTCACCTGCGTCAGAATGGGAGAAGAAGAGAACCTGGACTTCAGTTCAGCAAAGGTCGCCGCCGCCTCCTCAGTCCACCGGAAAGGAATGTTAGGAGAGGTAAGACTGGTTAGGGGGAGAGCAATCCGGCTGTAATTCTGAATGAAGCGGCAGTAAAAGTTGGCAAATCCCAAAAACTGTTGGAGCTGCTTTCTGGATGATGGGGTAGGCCACTCAACCACCGCTTTGATCTTACATGGGTTGGGGAGGATCTCATTATGAGAGATGATAAAACCCAGGAACGAAGTCCGGTTAACATGAAACTCACATTTTTCAGCCTTCACAAAGTTTGTTCTCCAGTAATCGCTGCAGTATCCGCCTCACGTGCACACGATGCTCCTCCAGGGACTGCGAAAAAATCAGGATGTCGTCCAGATAAACAAACACAAATGTGCCCAAGAAATCCCTCAATACGTCATTAATCAGCCTCTGGAAGATGGCAGGGGCGTTGGTCAGCTCGAATGGCATCACAAGATACTCGAAGTGTCCACTCGGTGTCCGGAACGCCATCTTCCATTCATCGCCCTACCGGATCCGCACCAGATGATAGGCGTTGCGCAGGTCCAATTTGGAAAACCAGGAGGCACCTTGGAGGGAATTAAAGGCTGAGTTAATGAGGGGAAGAATGTACTTATCCTTGATAGTTATGTTGTTTAACTCCCTAAAGTGTATACACGGTCTCAGTGAGCCATCCTTCTTGCCGACGAAGAAAAAGCCCGCCCCCACCGCAGACGACGATGGCCGGATTATGCCTGAGCTCAAAGACTCCTTGATGTATGTCTCCATCACTTCCCGCTCCGGGGCAGACAGGTTGTAGAGTCTGCTGGATGGTAGAGGAGCTCCAGCACGGAGATTAATGCCACAATCATAAGGGCGGTGGTGGTGGTGGTGGTGGGGGCTTGCGTCTTGCTGAAGGCGGCCCCCACGTCATGGTATTCGGGAGGGACCTTATCCAAATCAGGAGGAGCAGGAATCGAGGCACTTAGCGGCACGGACGGCGAGCATGCAGCGAACTGAAAGCAGGCACTTAAACAAAAAGAACTCCAGGCACGGACACTCCCAGACCGCCAGTTTATGGAGGGGCTGTGCAGGCGAAGCCAGGGATAGCCGAGGATAACCGGGAATGAAGAGATCGGCAGTACATATAACCTCAGCTCCTCCCGGTGATTGCCCGATGTAATAACAGACACTGGGGCGGTCCGGTGGGAAACTGTAGCGAAAGGGGCTTTAGAGAGGGTGATCGGTCTCAAGGGGGTCTCCAATAACTGAACGGGAAGCCCCAACCAGGTTGCCAGTTCCCCAGAGATGAAGCTCTGCTCGGCCTCGGAGTCAATGAGTGCATGTGTGGTGAATTCCTTATGTTTAAAACAGAAACGGATGGGAATCTGGAAGCTGGAGAGGGGATTTAACTGGGGCGCGTCCGTGAGTCCCCCTACTGCGACACACGGACTCCCCCTTTTGGCCGTACAGGACATACCTCAAGCTCGTGCTCCTCACTCCCACAGTAAACACATAAGCCTTGTTCCCGATGTTGCTGTCTTTCAGCAGCGGACAGCTTAGCTCGACCTGTCCTTCCCCGGATGAGCCTGTTCTGGCTCATCCGGGGAATTGGCTGGAGGTAACACCAGTAGGGGGGGCTGCAGGGAATGGTGAAACTGACTACCCGAGCGACCGGAAGTCTTACACTCAGCCGCCCATTCCCTCAGTCTGTTGTCAAGACTAATAGCTAACGAAATTAGCTCGGTCAAGTTGGAGGGTTTTTCTAAGGGAGCTAGCTGATCCCACAGGCTAGGAGAGAGGCTTCTGATGAAGATACTACATAATGAGGCATCCTCCCACTCCACCTCTGTGGTTATGACCCGGAAGTCTATGGCGTAATCGGCAACAGCCTTCGCCCCCTGCTTCAAATTCAACAACCGGGAGGTAAGCACATTATCTCGGTCGGAGTGGTCGAACACCTCCTTAAACTCCCTAACAAACTGTGAGTAGGTGAGAGAAGCGTAGTCAGCCCCAGTCATAATGGCGTAGGCCCAAGCCAAAGCTCACCCCTCCAACAAATTAATCACATAACCTATTCGGCTATGGTCTGAAGGAAAAATCCCCCGGCACCCGCTGAAACACAATGTCGCACTGCAGTAAAACCCCCCCTAGCTTCTCCTAACTTACCACCGAAACGGGTGGGAGTGGGTATGGGAGTAAGACGGAACGGGGAGCCTGATGTAACCTGGCTACTGACAGAGCTAACAGGGGCAGGGGAGCTAGCGGGAGCTAGCGGGAGCTGGAGGGAAAGCCTGTGGGTTAGCTAGACGATCCAACCGATCAGTAACTCGAGCTAGCTGTGTTAGTATGGTTTGCTGCTGGTAGGCTAACTGGTCCACCTGAGCTTTTAAGTTGTTAACCTTGCACGCTAGCGCGCTGTCTGCTGGGTCACTCTGGCGGAGTCGTACTGACATGGTACAGACCCAAGAAGCAGACACGACTCAGGAAACACAGTTAACCTTTTATTTATAATAGAGTGAATGTATGGATGCGTGTGTGAATGTCTGTAGTGAGTGTAGTGCGTGGATGAGTCAGCTTGGGGTGAGCAGAGCACCATGCAACCTGGCAACCCTAAGGACAGAGCAGAGAGACAATTCGGAGCAATCCCGACAGGAGAAGTGCCAGATAGAACTGTCCTTACTTTTTTCTGAGTTGGAGAAGCACACAGGTTAGCACACCGGCCCAGGCCAGGAGGACAGTGCCAGTCGCCCCGTAGGAGATGTAGCAGGCAGGTGAACGAGGCAGGGAGGTCCGCCGCCAGGTGGAAGAGAGTCCACCACCGGGAGGACACCGCCTGTGCACAGCGGAAGGAGAAGGGTGAGAGGAAAGGTGCAGGCTTACTTGGCTGCCGGATGGTTAGGAGACCCTAGGCGAGCAGAAGTACTGGAAAGACGATGAGGCTGGAAGCTCAGTGTAGAGTTGGCGAGTTCAGATTCCTCAGGAGGAAAGCAGACGACTCCACGCTGATCCCTGGGTCTCACAGAATATATAGGCAGAGCCAGATATCAGACAGGTGTGTGCGCAGGTGCGCCTAATTGGCAGCCATGACATGAACAAACGATCATGGAGGGCAAACAGTCATGAAGAGCACCGGGAGAACAGGGACGCCTCTAGGACACTCAACAGGCCAAGGGAGAGATTGCCTAGTGTCACGGGAAGGCCGAACAGCATTGGGAGAAAGGCAAACATAAACTTACGGGCTGGAGCAGTCCAAGGCAGTCCGTGCTGTCCAAAGTGTAGATAACAGGAACAGCCGCTAACATCAGGCAACGAACAAACGTCAGGTAATGATAGCAGAAGACAAAATAGTCAGGCTGAAACACAATGTAGGTAGTGGAGAGCAATCAAATGATCTAGCAATCCCTCCCAGCGGACACAGGCCTTAAGAGAGCTGCCACTAATGAGGAGCGAGATCGCCGGTGTGAAAGAGGGAATGTGAATCAGTGGAAGTGCATGGGCTGGACAGAGTGGAAACAGGTGTGCTTGAGTGAATGTCTGAGCATGTGAGTAAAGATGAATGGAAGCGTATGTGTGTGTGTATGTGTGCAGGAGAGTGCATGTGAATGTGTGTGTGCGCGTGGAACAGAAAAGTAAACACAGTAATGAGACACAGCTGATCCCACTGACAAGAGGAGGAGGCGTGGCTGAGCTGTCAGGGAGCGAAAGGACCCAAGAGGCTCCCAGACAGCGCCTGATGGAAAATAAACAGCACAAAGGGACAAAATAGCCACCGCGTCATAGAACTGGGTTTGGAACACCAAACACAAGTTTATGACACAGTAGATTTCTCCAGAATCTATATCATTTTGTAATTATGAAGTCTTCATAAATGCATAGTTATAGATAAAGTGAGGCACTCGAGTATCCCAAACATTATTTTCCTCATCTCTTTATTCTACCCCCTTTTTTACCCCTTATCCTAAAGAAGCTGAAGGTGTATTGTCATCACCCTGGTGGGCAGGTGGGTGCTGACATCCACCCTAACTTGTTAGCATGAATGCCCTTGACTGGAAAAATGCAGGGTAACCAAATGTACAGTGAAGGTGTGTCAGGACAAGATCTCTGTCAAGTCTGAAAATGGGCCAAGATCAGATCAAGGTCACAGACAAAATCTTCCTATTTCTGTTGTCACTACCCCTCAGTGTTTCTGTCAGCATGGCAGGTACTGACTGCATTGGCAATGGTGGTAACACCTACACTGTGAGCTCTGTAAAGCTTGAAGAATTTTACAAAGTCATTTCAACTCTATAACATAGATATACTGTATGCAGGTGCATCTCACTAAATTAGAATATCATCAAAAAGTAGATTTATTTCAGTAATTCAATTCATAAAATGAAACTCATATTTTATATAGATTCATTACAGACCGAGTGATATATTTCAAGTGTTTATTTCTTTTAATTTTGATGGTTATGGCTTGCAGCTCATGAAAACCCGAAAATCAGTTTCTCAAAAATTTAGAATAGTACATAAGATCAGTTTTAAAAAATTGATTTTTTTTTAATAGAAATGTTGGCCAACTAAAAGTAATTCCATGCACACACTCAATACTTGGTCAGGGCTCCTTTTGCATGAATTAATACTGCATCACTGCGGCATGGCATGAAGGTGATCAGCCTGTGTTACTGCTGAGGTGTTATGAAGGACCAGGTTGCTTTGATAGCGCCCACCAGCTCATCTACATTGTTGGGTCTGGTGTCTCTCATCTCCCTGTTGATGATACTTCATAGATTCTGTATGGGGTTTAGGTTAGGAGAGTCTGCTGGCCAGTAAAATATGGTGATACCATGGTCATTAAACCAGGCTTTGGTACTTTCGGCAGCAGTGTGGGCAGGTGCCAAGTCCTGCTGGAAAATGAAATCAGTATCTCCATAAACCTTGTCAGCAGAGGGAAGCATGAAGTGCTCTAAAATGTCCTGGTAAACAGCTGCATTGACTTTAGACTTGATAAAACACAGTGGACTAACACCAGCAGATGACATGGCTCCCCAAATCAGGTGCCAAGTCCTGTCACTTGGAAATCAAGGTCCCAGAGTCTGGAGTAAGAGTGACCAGGCACAGAATCCAAGTTGCTTGAGGTCCAGTGTGAAGTTTCCACAGTCAGTGGTGATATGTGGAGACATGCCATCTGCTGGTGTTTTTCCACTGTGTTTAATCAAGTCCAATGTCAGTGCAGCCATCTAACAGGAAATGTTAGAGCACTTCATGCTTCCCTCTGCTGACAAGCTTTATGGAGATGCTGATTTCATTTTCCAGCAGGACATGGCACCTGCCCACACTGCCAAAAGTACAAATACCTGGTTTAATGACCATGGTATCACTGTGCTTGATTAGCCAGCAAACTCTCCTGACCTAAATCCCATAGAGAATCTATGGTGTATTGTCAAAAGGAAGATGAAATACACCAGATCCAACAATGCAGACGAGCTGAAGGCCACTATCAAAGCAACCTGGGCTTCCATAACACCTCAGCAGTAACACAGGCTGATCGCCTCCATGCCATGCTGCATTGATGCAGTAATTATGCAAAAGGAGCCCCGACCAAGTATTGAGTGTGTATGTGGACATATTTTTCAATCAGCCAACATTTCTATTAAAAATCTTTTTTTTAAAATTAATTTTATTTCTTTTTTTTTTTTTTTGAGAAACTGAATTTCGGGTTTTCACTTGCTGCAAGCCATAACCATCAAAATTAAAAGAAATAAACACTTGAAATATATCACTCTGTGTGTACTGAATCTATATAATGTATGAGTTTCACTTTTTGAATTGAATTATTGAAATAAATCAACTTTTCAATGACATTCTGATTTATTGAGATGCACCTGTATAAGACAAGATAAGATAAGCCTTTATTAGTCCCACATCTCCTCTAAAATCTAATATGTGTTTTAATGTCAACGACTTTGACCTCGAGGTCAAGGAAACAAGTAATTTTTTTTTTTTCCAAAACCTCATAAGTCAAGAAGGAAGATATTGAGGCTAGATGCTCAGAAGTTTAGTTTTGGGGCACATTAAAAGGTATTTTTTTCCCCACTTTTTAAAATCTTAATGGAGTCTGTTCCCATGACCGTAGAGCAGCTGGAATTTTGTTAGGTGGTACATTACAAGGCATACATGCCCATTTTTCTAAAGGCCCTGTCACACCTTGACGATTTAGGCAGCGTTTGTCAAACATATAAAACTTGGTCTAAAATGCTGGCATTCGCCAAAGTTTTTACTTTTGGCCTTATGCGTCACGTATCCATAACGAGTTTGACGTATACATATTAGTAACTTATATAGAATATTTCCATAACTTATAAATAACTTAAACCAACGAATGCTTAGCATGTTGCTGACATTTACAACTTATGCGGAACAATAGTCTAACTTGTGCATAACTTATTCATAGCTTTTTCTAACTTCTACATAGCGGGGTCATGCCAAACTGCCATCTCCTCCCGATCCATGAATCCTAAGTGTGCCAGAGATCATTTCTGTTCAACTGAAACGATTCTCCCCTCCAAAGACCATGGCGGGGGGCGTGACCGGACTGGAAGAGCTGTCAAATCTGTCAGGTCAGTCACGTCTAAAACAGCTGATGTGACATGTCAGGAACGTCAGATCACAGTTGTTACAACCTGGCTCAAAGGCACGCAAACTGATGGTGATAAAAAAAGTTTATTTTCAATAAAGTGAAAAAAACCCAAGATAATGCATGGAGTGTGCTTTTGCCGGGTGCCCACAGCCAAGGGACAGCAAAGTGGAATTTATCATAGAAAACAGCTGAGCGCTGCACTTCGGGCGATCAGCTGATTGGATCCACCTCCTCCGGTGTTCTGACATTTTGGCATCAGAACAGCACTGGACAGCTGATGGTACACACTGCAGTCAAAGGTAAAAAAAAAAAACCCAAAAAACCCACATGGCAATGAGGGCTAAACAGCGATTTGGATCTTTATCTTGTAGCTTGAAAGTGCTTAGACGCATCCTTGACAGGTTCCATTATGCAAAAAAGTATGTGTGCTTAGCTCTCTGTGTGTGTTTTTTGCTGTAGGCAGCAGCTGAGCTCTATATGGGTTTTTCCTGTGAACCAACGCTGCAAATCCGCCATTATAGGGTAGCTGAAAGTTAGAAACTCATTCAGTAAGTTACACATAGGTTCAAAGAGCATTACTCATATGTTAGAAATAAGTTCTGGGTACGCTAAGCATTTATCTCAACATATTTTGATTTATGAGTAACTTGTGAGTCGCTTATAAGTAACATGTTTTAATGAACGTGTACAGTGCATCCAGAAAGTATTCACAGTGCTATACTTTTTCCACATTTTGTTATGTTACAGTCTTATTCTAAAAGGGATTGAATTCATTTTTTTCCCTCTAAATTCTACACACAATATCCCATAATTACAATGTGAATAAAGTTTTTTTTGAAATTTTTGCAAATTTATTAAAACATAAAAACTAAGAAATCACATGCACCTAAGTATTCACAGCCTTTGCTCAATACTGTGTTGATGCACCTTTGGCAGCAATTACAGCCTCAAGTCTTTTTGAATACGATGCCACAAGCTTGACACACCTATCTTTGAGCAGTTTCGTCCATTCCTCTTTGCAGCACCTCTCAAGCTCCATCAGATTGGATGGGAAGCGTCAGTGCAAAGCCATTTTCAGATCTCTCCAGAGATGTTCAATTGGATTCAAGTCAGGGCTCTGGCTGGCCCACTCAAGGACATTCACAGAGTTGCCCTGAAGCCACACCTTTGATATCTTGGCTGTGTGCTTAGGGTCGTTGTCCTGCTGAAAGATGACCCGTCTCCCCAGTCTGAGGTCAAGAGCGCTCTGGATCAGGTTTTCATGCAAGTTGTCTCTGTACATTGCTGCGTTCATCTCTCCCTCTATCCTGACTAGTCTCCCAGTTCCTGCCGCTGAAAAACATCCCCACAGCATGATGCTGCTACCAACAATGGTGTGGCTATGAGTGGTGCCTGGTTTCCTCCAAACATGACACCTGGCATTCACACCAAAGAGTTCAATCTTTGTCTCATCAGACCAGAGAATTTTGTTTTTCATGGTCTGAGAGTCCTTCAGGTGCCTTTTGACAAACTCCAGGTGGGCTGCCATGTTCCTTTTACTAAGGAGTGGCTTCCATCTGGCCACTCTACCATACAGGCCTGTTTGGTGGATTGCTGCAGAGATGGTTGTCCTTCTGGAAGGTTCTCTTCTCTCTACAGAGAAATGCTGGAGCTCTGACAGAGTGACCATCGGGTTCTTGGTCACCTCCCTGACTAAGGCCTTTCTTCCCCGATCGCTCAGTTTAGATGGCCGGCTAACTCTAGGAATAGTCATGGTGGTTCCCAACTTCTTCCATTTACAGATGATGGAGGCCACTGTGCTCATTGGGACCTTCAAAGCAGCAAAAATTTTTCTGTACCCTTCCCCAGATTTGTGCCTCGAGACAATCCTGTCTCGGAGGTCTACAGACAATTCCTTTGACTGCATGTTTGGTTTGTGCTCTGACATGCACTGTCAACTGTGGGACCTTATATAGACAGGTGTGTGCCTTTCCAAATCATGTCCAGTCAACTGAATTTACCACAGGTGGACTCCAATTAAGCTGTAGAAACATCTCATGGATAATCAGTGAAAACAGGATGCACCTGATCTCAATTTTGAGCTTCATGGCAAAGGCTGTGAATACTTATGTACATGTGATTTCTTAGATTTTTTATTTTTTATAAATTTGCAGAAATCTAAAAAAAAAACAAAAAAAACCCCAACTTTTTTCACATTGTCATTATGGGGTATTGTGTGTAGAATTTTGAGGAAAAAAATGAATGTAATCCCTTTTGGAATAAGGCTGTAACATAACAAAATGTGGAAAAAGTGAAGTGCTGTGAATACTTTCTGGATGCACTGTAACTTCCCTACAACTTATGCTCCGCATATACGGCACGTTTCAGCCATTCACTGGATACATTGGAGCTCAGCATACAACTCCATATACCAGCGTTCTTCAGAGTGCTCTTAACTTATACAAAACTTACCCATAACTGATTCCACGTACGCCAGTGTATTCTCCAAATTTTTCATACGTTTGGCAAACGCTGCCTAAATCATCTAGGTGTGACAGGGCCTTAAGAAAGGCATGTTTACAGTCTTTTATTTTTGATTTTATTATATTCTTTAAGAGAAGAAGCATTGTTTGAAGTCAGACATAATAAAACTCCTGCATTGATGCTGAAATCCTGTGAAGGCCTGCTTTTTTCACCACTCAGAAAACTGATCAGGAATTTATAAAGAAATTGATAAAGACTCGGATTGATAAGCAGAATCGACATTGCCATTGATGTTGATACAATCTTATCAATTCCCATCCTTACTCTTGTGTAAGTCTCTGTTCAGATTGATGGAGCTGCATGCAAAATATTGCAGAACTCTATTAATTCAAAATTTAAATGTGTTGTCTTGTGTGATTGAGAGATTCCTGACCAAACAAAACTTTATGAAGATTGTTTTTCACCTTGATTGTGCAATAAAGTCTTTGTTCACTCACCAAACCTGACAGGTAAAGTGAAGTCATTGATATTTCATTAGCAGCGTTTTTTCTACCAGGAATGATTTGAACCTCAGAGTCAGAGGGGTCAACTCCAAAAAGGGCACCTTTGTGAGCTACTAAAAAAACTCACTGTACTAAATTTGAAGCTATTAAAGCCTGCATTTGGTTTGTATCTCGTTATATCTGAGATTAGCTTAGAAGAAAAAGACCGGCAGGTATTAATAATGTGGTATATGTGGGATTATTTAAATAAGCAGAAAGAAGGAAGTTACAGAGCTGTTCTGTCACACATAATGAGGCCCCTAAGGAAGGCTGGGTTCTCATCGTGACAGCATGGTCACCCTCACCAGGCATTAAGAATCTGCTAGAACATTTAGAGACTGTAAGGGATCTGTATTCAGAGTCACAAAGTCAGATCTATAATCACTCCTGTAGAGGGCTGACTTTAAGGAAGGGCCACAACCTATCAGTTAGTAGTGTGAGCCATCTTCTGCTGCTGTGTGCTAAATTTGCACTCAGGACTTGCATTGTTACCTTTGCAGCCATATAGAGGCTTAAACTTTCTGCTTCTCAGCAAAACTGAGAAGTGCTGCAGTCAACACACAGGGCCCCAGAAATGTAATAAATGGAAGAGAAAGATTATTAGTTGAATATTCCAGCACAGAGAAAGGTACGGCAGAAAATGACATTAAAGAAGATGCCAGTGGCTTTTGGTGTGCAAGAAAAATGTGCTTCAGTACACTCGATAAAATGATGGTAAAATTAATTTAGGAAAATTCAGTCAACAGTTACTGTTTACGTCCAATTATTGTGACCTAAGGGAAACCTAAGGATGGGCATGATAACCGTACAAGCTCCTAAATGTGCATTAAAACTTAGGTACCTAGAAAGGGTGCATTAACTGCTAAAATGAATAATATAAAGCAGTTGGAAGCAGATGATGCACATAAATGTGCAACAAGTTCTTGTGGTTACCCCCAACACAAAAGCACGCCTAACAAAGTGGCTGGAGGGGGCTTGGTCTCCTCACGTGCATACAACTCTTCGAAAGGCCCTCTGGACAATAGGTCCAAGGAATTCTATCAGTCTATCAGTAGTGTGCACACAGGAATTTGTTTTTACTGCCATAAGAGTGCAGTTCAGCCCCCCTGAAACAAAAAGGCAATTAACTGTAGGGGTTGATTTGAGTTCTTACTCTGACCAAGTTAAATCAGTGGTGACAGACAAGAACACAGTGCAGCAGGGATATCACAGATTAAAGCAACACTATGCAAGATTTACACCTTAAAATAATGTTTCCAAAATTATTTTGATGGTACATCAACCTTTGACCGAGTGAATGTCACCTCCACCATAGCCCGAGTGGGCTTGCATTGCCTGCAACAACTCTGTTCTGGTAGGAACACTTGAAGGACTACAACTATGGCAACTATGATCTCAGTCCCAACAGCCAATCACAGGGCACAACTGTAGCCACAAAAACTAAGCACCCTGTGAATTGGCTATTGGGACTGAGTTCATAGTCACCATATTTGTAGTCCTTTCAGTATTCCTACCAGAACAAGAAAGTTACATAGTACTGCTTTAAGGTCCCAAACTACTACAGACGATGAATATGTATAAAAGTCAGATTGTTTCAAAGCATTAGATGGGATTAGACATAATGAAGCACAAAGATAAGCATCTCAGTATAGACAGTATCTAATGACAATAATGAAAAAAATATTGAATTGGACTACCATACAGTCTTTTCAAGAGGATATACAATATTATGATTGATTAGATGCGGTCAATGCAGTATGCAGCTGGTCGACCACCCCATCAGCTCTCTGCTCTGTGTGAAGTACTGCTCTGCTTGTCTTTAGAAATAAAACAATCAAATCGAGAACTTAGGGGAGCTCTTTTATCTGTGTAGCGGATGAGTCATTGTTATGGTGGTATACTGATCTAAGTAAAGGCAGTTGCTCAGAATATCCTTGCATGGTCTTCAACAAATGCATCAAATACAGAAACTGTTTGGCTGCATTTACAAAGATTTTTCTTAATATAAGAGGAAACAACTTAAAAGTAACTGACACAGAGGATTAGGCTGCCTATCCGCAGAGTTCTTTTTTTTCCCTCTGGGAGTGTCTATCTTCTGCTAATTTTTATTCTATGCAGTCAAGTATTTAACATGTTCAATACCCTCGGCCTCAAAACGCTCTCAGCAGTCAACGTCTTTTGTCGCTGTTTGAAAAAGTTCAACTTTTGGAATGCATCATCGCTCATAAGTGGCACACCTTTCTAAAAAGCCAACCAGAAGTGCGCTAAAAGTATGGTGTTATTTTTGTGCCTCATTTCTGAACAAGAAAGTAGAGATTTTGAGGCAGGAGTTAGACATTTTGAACACAAAAATGTGTTTTTTGCAAAAACTTAAGATTATAAAACATGCACTGACAATATATTTTCCTCAGATTTCCTCTCTGCTCGTTGGAGGTGTTTGATTGTGCTCCGCTCGTGTCCTTTCTCTCTTGCTCGCTCAACTTCTCTCTCCTTGCGCTCAACTCTACCTGTGCACTTGCTCAACATGGCACAGCACTATAAATGTGCACGAGTTCAACCAGTCAGGAAGGGGAATTATGATTGGCTGGTTCTTTTGGAGGAAGAAGCAAGAACCCAAGAGAGTGTGCAATGTTTACATGACTATACATAATTTATAAAAGATCGATCTATGTGTTTAGGGATCGGTGGATCGTCATTAGTGTCAAGTATTGCGATCCATCATTGAATTGATCTTTTGTCCCATCCCTACTAACTCCTCCCACAGTTTTCAAGCTAGGACTTTTCTATTTCACACAATGTTTGTACACGTATTGAAGATATTAGTAGAATTTTGATTTGAGATCATTTTTTGTCAAAATTACACGTTTTGCAACCTTGTCATTTTTTGAATGAAATTTCAACCCATGGTACATGGTTTGTCCAGCTAACTCCTACAGTTTTCAAGCTAGGACATTTTCATTTCAGACAATGTTTGCATACATGAATTGGTGATGTGCATATTGAAGGGGTTAAATGATTTTTGGATATTTTTAATTTTTTTTTTCCATTTTGAATTGTTGATTGTTTGCTTTAAACTTTTTACAGTTACATGGTTATTAGTTTTTATTACAGGACAAGAGTATATTGAATCTTGAATTTGTAATAGATATTTTGGTTGCAGGTTTGTAAGTTAAGTGCTATCGACATTGGCTATGGACCAGTATATACGGGGCTCTTGTTGACATCAAGTAAGCTATAGGGCAATTGTCACACTTTCCTATACCTAATCTCTTTTGAGCTGCTCCTGCTGGCTGTTAAAAAACAGTGATTATTGAAGCATGTTGGATTGGATTTACTAATTCAGAGGCTGCTTCCATCTGTTATATACACTGATATAATGAAAGAAAATAAAAGCTAGAAGGACAGTGACTACAATGTACTGATCACAAACTAGACATTTATGAGTGAGACATTCACCAATTTGGTGGCAACCCCCGAACCAAGTGGTGGACACCAGTGGTGAGGGGGCCATTAAGCTGAAGAAGGAGTCCTATCAAGCTTGGTTGGCTTGTGGGACTCCCAAAGCAGCTCTCTCCGGGTTGGGGACAAGCTCCTGCCCCAAGTGGAGGAGTTTAAGTATCTCGGGGTCTTATTCACGAGTGAGGGGAGAATGGAGCGAGAGATTGACAGACGGATTGGAGCAGCATCTGCAGTGATGCGGACGTTGTACCGGTCTGTTGTGGTGAAGAGGGAGCTTAGTTCTAAGGCAAAGCTGTCGATTTACCAGTCAGTCTACGTTCCTACTCTCACCTATGGTCACGAGCTTTGGGTAATGACCGAAAGAACAAGATCGCGGATACAAGCGGCTGAACTGAGCTTTCTTCATAGGATTGCTGGACTCACCCTCAGAGATAGGGTGAGGAGCTCAGTCATCCGGGAGAGGCTCAGAGTAGAACCGCTGCTCCTCCACATTGAAAGGAGTCAGTTGAGGTGATATGGGCATCTGATCAGGATGCCTCCTGCACGCCTCCCACTTGAGGTGTTTCAGGCACGTCCCTCTGGGAGGAGACCCCGGGACAGACCCAGGACTCGCTGGAGAGACTACGTCTCCCAGCTGGTCTGGGAACGCCTTGGTATCCTCTCTGAAGAGCTGGAGCAGGTGCCTGGGTAGAGGGAAGTCTGGGCTTCTCTGCTTGAACTGCTGCCTCCATGACCTCCGGAAAAGCGGTAGAAGATGGATGGATGGATGGATTCACCAATTTACTGTGATGCTTGATACAAAACTAAAGACACAAAAAGAAATACAATCAGTAACACAGCATGTGTTGAATAAAAAGAAGAGCACTTTAATGGCCTTGCCAACGTTGGAGAAAAAACAGTGTATTTAATCAAAGAGAGTTATGAAACTGTTAAATTTCAGAAAAGACAAACTTATCTTAGACAGCAATTACTGCTGTCTCTGTTTGACACCGCTCAAAATGATTTAGGCTAGAGAGTTAAATATAGACTGACCAGTCAGCCTTTGGCAGGTGACAGCACACATTTTTGGCACGATGTTCATGATCCTGTTGGACATTCAGCTGCCAAATGGACTGTTCTTGTCCCAACATCTCTCAATGCTCAGAGAAATACTGACGCATTGCATCTAAAGCCCCTTTAAAGTTGTCCTCCTGCAGCACTTTTGACAAGTGACTTCCTCGCTCATACACACCCACCAGCACCTTTACGAGGCGTCCCATGCTAATTAGCTTGCACACACAGTCATTTAGTTTGTCAAGGGGAAAAAAAAATGCCTGCAGCACTGGGAAGTTTCCTCTAGGTGAGTGTATACAACAAGAATCTTGAATTCTGTGGATGTTTTTTTGTTTCATGGATTGTTGAACAGCATGATTTGTAGACAAACTTAAACTGGTCTATTCAAAATGAATTAGAGGTGAACTGCCATTGTAACCCGTCTTATACTTATCTTTTATGATGCACTGTAAAATTAGAGTAGAGGAGCATATGAGCAGAGAGACATTAAAAAGAAGGACAGCACATTTCAGCCATTGCCTGATCAGATTTAAGGGACTTCTACTATAATTTGCATCTGTGCTTTTAAAAAATCTTCTTCAAAGCAAATGCCAAAAGCGGTTAAGATAAAGCCCCACACCTTGAGAGATAGAAGTGGAGAGAATTATGGTCTTTCTACAGGAAATTAATTCATCTACAATCAGGGCATGTGTCATCATGCCAGGACATCTTTATCTGTAATTAATCACCGGAATTAATAATAAACTGCACTAATTACTGTAGTCATGCTGTCTCCCAACTGGAAAGATGAGGTAGCATGGATAAGGACATAGTGGGAAATGCTTTGTCATTTTAGATAGAAACACAGACAAATGGAGGCGGTCCTGTCGGTGGAGGACTACAGGGACCACGATGCACTGAGGCAGACAGGAAAACTGATTTAATGATTGATCCTTTTTTTGTTGTTATTGTTGTAGGGCGTTCAGGGACATGTTAGAAAAGTGTGCCTGGAGCCTTTTTCAGTCCTTCCAGGTGTGCCCTTGAGGTACAAACGCGTACGCACACAGACACAGTCTCGCCCGAAAATTTGCACGTAGTGTCCTTAACCATGAAGTTTCCCTCACCTGTTCGCAGAATAATTCGATATTTATCCTCATCTTCTCCAACCTGTGTGTGTGTGTGTGTGCGCGCGCGCGCGCGTGTGCGCACGCGTGTCTTTGTTGCTTGTGGCAGATAGGCAATCATGTTACCTCAGCTGGAAAAAGTGACCTTGTTGCCTTGCTCTTCTGTTGTCATGGGAACAGAGGACACGGCAGAAACACACAGCATTAAATTCAACTTGCGTGTATGGCTGTTCATATGTTTGTTTGTTTTTTAAATCCTCTTCATTGAGATACATGTGGGGAAATCCCTTAACCATATGTTGTATTTTACATGATTTCAGTTGTTATGTTCCTATTGGCTCAAGGGGTTTTACCTCTTAGCCAATCACAAGAGCCCGTTCTGTGTCATTGCTCTCAGGGGGCTATCCATTCAGCTGTTGGTTTTTGTTCTAGTGTATTCTTCTTTAAACACATCCTCCAGGACTAGAGCAGCCTAAATTCACATAAAAATCGAAATACAATATTGGCAATGAATGAAAGGAGCTTTTAAACGGTGCAAGTGCTTGGAGTAAATTTTAATTAAAGAGATGCGCCGACTAATTTATTTTCACCCTAAGGCTGGTTTAATGCAAAACAGGCAACGCAGAATTGTGACACCAGATCTGCTCATGCTCAGCTGCTTTATAGACATTCTCAGGGTTGTTTCGGCCAATGAACATGCTCCATAACGTGTCAAAGCAACGTATCCATAAAGAATAGCTCATATGCCATGTTACATTCCTCCATCGTGCCACAGGCTCTCTTCAGAACACCAGTGATATTGCCATGACGTGAGAGTTGTTTTGATCTCACTCTCTTGCAACTCTGCAGCATATTGGAGCACTGTTAAGTAAGATGAGAGTTTTTATTGTCAGGGAGTTTTAATAAAAGCACAGCATTTTGATGAAGTTGCCGCAGCCTCTCTGGGCTGTGTAGGATCTTGTGTGTTGTGCTTTAGCATGGATCAAGAGTCTTTTAAGTGTCTGTTGCTGTGTAAATGTCAAGGTCTGCTCCTTAGATCTCCCTTGGCAAGTAAACTGCTGTGAAAGGACTGTTACTCCAGAGATTGGACACATGAAAGTAAGTTTACATGCAACTTGGTTGTCAGAACTGTCTTGTCAAGTAAAGAGTTTCACCATAATGATGTCAGGAGAGTTTTTTTAACCATAATGGTGATGTCATCAAGGTTATCTTACCTTCTGATCAAAGATTGAAGTTTGAGCTGGCAGAAACTAAAAATACTTCCCAGTATAAATTTGTCATGAGTTAGGCTTCTTTTCAGTATTCTGCTCTGTCATAACTCTGTCAGGCTGAAACGGCAAGGCTTTGAATATTCATTAGTTTTTGTGCCTGTTTTGGATAATGTTGGCGCTCAGATTAACTTGTGTTTCTTGACTAGCCACCGATGCTTTCCGGGTAAGATCTGTTTGTCTGGTGAAATGCAGTTCACTAGTTTCAACTAGATTGCCATGTGCTGTAATGAGGTCTTTTTCCAACGTGCTGGGTGGCTTTTAACATTTAGTGTTCTGCACCACTCTGTATTAATGGGGAGAGTAGGGAGCGATGCTGCTGCATTACTGCATAAATCAGGCCTTTTTAAAACTCAAACCAAGACTGAAGACAAGACAGCAGTTCAAACTTAGCTCAAGCTAAGTGCAACTTCAGTATTACAATAATATAATGTCATATATTATATATATAGATTTTGCATACAAAAATGTGTTTTGCTGGTAATGCCAAACCTGGGTATTTGCTGTGGAAAAATGAAAGAAAAGTGCATAAAAGGTGCGATGCACCATTTTCTGACTCTAATCACGTTTTATTTGCTACAGCCCATGTTCAGCAATACTCATGTTCATTTCCAGGAAATGGCACATTCCCCCCAGGAAGCACAGCTTCTGAAATATGCCACATGATGCCTTATCGGGCAATAACATTCTTTCTTTACTGGCAGTCGGCACCGCAAATAAGAGTAAATGTACATTTTCCTTAATGTTTCCATTATGGGCTGAATTTGTGCTTATGGTACTTTTTGTTCATGGTCTGAATACTGATCCTGTTATTCTCTAGCACCCCAGACAGCTAGCTCATACGATTTCACATCAAGATCTTCAGCGCAGTGGCAGAGCTTAGTCGTACACTGGCTTGTGGATACGAGTGTGCTTCTATTTTTCACCATCTCACTGATCACTCACACAAACCTGCAGTGACAGAGATATATGCAATATGGAATTGCAGTCCTTATGCTCCCCTTCCCCGCTCTTTGTTCCCCCTCGTCTGTCACATCCGATGCCGCACCATAGTCTCCATCATCTCAGAGGCCCCGTGCTATCCATAGTCTCTTTCTGCTGACCTGTTAATGTGCCCTTACTGTGCCGCGATAAGATGTCAGGCAGGTGCGTCTATATGCAAGGTACAGTTTGAGTTAAAGGAAGAGCATATTATCCGGGGAGGATCTGCTCTCTGCCCCCACATCTACCCTGCTCCACAAGTGGATAAAACATCTCTCTTTGGGCAGCAGGGGGTGGTATGGAGGAGTAGCACATCTGCCAGTGAGAGGCATCTGTTTGTCCACACGCTGGCTGCACATTTTGTCCTGACCTTTTAGCTTTTGACCATCTTCCGATATTTTGACACGTCACCTTTCAGCTGGGTCATTTGTTTATTTATTTAACTTTTATCTTAGTCTTTTGTTACTGAGCAGTTACAAGACTCATGGGCAGTGCAGTGTGAAGATGTCATGCAGGAAATGCCTCAAGGACATGCTGTGTGATGATAGGTGTCCATATGGTATGTTGCAGTCGGCATCATCACTGACCTTACTGTGGCGAAAAGGAGAGCCAAATTCTGTAAAAGGAGAGGACTGGTGCCCTCAGCTGCCCTGCTCATCGGCTACAGAAAAGGAAGAGTGTGGATTCACAGGAAGGGAAGGATGAATAAAATCTGCTTTATTTCTGCAGGCATGGCAAATATCTTACAGCATGTCTCAGTCTTACCTTTTAAAACCAGAATAATGATAGTTATGCAAATCAGTTTCACGTAATTGTGGTAAGGCACTGTGGTGGTGTGCATGATTTTTGTTTGTATTCAGTGAGCAAGCTCAAGTTTCTTTAAATTAAATAACGCATCACTTCAATAAACAGAAGGGATTTTTGGCCTTTTGGAATTAACATTGGCTTCTTATTTTACTATGGATTTCCACGCTTTGATGCCTATTGACTATAAATACATAGGCTTGAATTTTATATGGGAAGAGAGAGGCAGTAAGACAAGGGTTTTTGTTTGCATTTTTGAATTTTGTTGGAATCTGTGGTTATTTGATCAGTGCATTTTTCTTTCTGACTCTCAACTTACTAATTTGTATCTGCAGATGCATATTGATCCCTAGTTAGTATGGCGTACAAATAAGTTCACTGAAAGCTAAAAAACTTGGTTTCATTCAAAATCCAAAAGGAGTACTTGGAGGTAATGATTCAAGTGATGAGATCACAAAAAATATTGTCACAACTCTGCCAAAACTGTTAATGAAAATGTGCAGGGGGAAAATATTTATCTCCAGATTAAATTTCATCTAAATTCCACATCTAATGTTCAGATTCGTATTGGACTGATGACGGATGTACTATAGTAATTGGCTGTGAGTGTGACAGAGATCATCCTGCGCAGTTCGCCCCACATGGGACACGAACTCGCGACCTCTCAGTCAACTAACACAGTTCGAGCATGGGAGACACAGCACGATCGCGCTGAGCTAAAGGTCCGACCGATAGCTCAGCGCTACCGATACTGTATGAGGCTTTGGGAGGGAGGTTTACTAACGTTCTACGCCGAACAGTACTAGTTGGCATCCGTTACATGAGCAGTCTTCATTGTAAGATGGGTTATTGTACAGATATGATGCAACTTAATAGGCTGGTATTTGGATTCTTTTCTCATTGGACAGAACAAGCCTGCCCCTTTTCTTATTTTGGGGGGCTGTTTGCTAGTTAAAAAATCACTTAAGCAGTCAGTGTTGTGGCTTTGTTATGTTATGTTCTGCTTCAGGTTGACATTTTTATAGACCCAGACAGACCTCGGTATGCTCTGCTACACAGTTTCATTTCAGTAGCTTTTTGCCTGTGTGTTTAACGGCCATAATACCGTACATTTCATAAAACATTCATGTTTTAGTCAAGAAAGTCTCCCTCTTTTTCAAAACCATTTTTAATATAATTTGAGCAATAATGCTACAATGTTGCTGTGGGCACAAATGATTTTTTTTTTTCTTCTTAGTGGATAGTTGTAATTGTGATAGTAAATAACAAAAAAATTTGGGACCATGAGTGAGCAAAATAAAATGTGTTTTATTAACCCTGCATTACATCTCTACCATACCTTCTTAACTTCAGTCACCGGATAAAGTAGTGATCCAAGGGAGTACAGGTTGTTCCCTGGCGCTCCTTCTGAAGGGACACTGCGTATCCCACATGCGGGTGACACTGTCGGCTTCAGTGTTCGTCACTGGGTAGAGTCCTTGTCCCTGACAGCTCTCCGACAGCCTCATAACAGTAGATCAACAAGAAAAAGAGAGCGGTGCAGGAGATGGAAGAGGAAGAGGATGAGGGAAACTGCTGACAAGGCTACCTCGCTCCGCTGTCACCTCGGTCACTGTAATGAGACACGGGGATCGTGAAGTGGAAAGTGAGGGCGAGTGAAGGAAGAAAGGGCCCGGAGTGGCTGTGGGTTTGATTAAACTTAGATTTAATGAGTGAGCTGTTTTTTTCCCAAGTTATTTTTTAAACTGCAGTTGTATGTAGAACAATGATCCCCTTTACACAGGGGTGGAGATTGGGCCTGTAATGATGAGAGCTAACATGATTAATTGTACGATAAGAAAAAAGGACCACGATAAGTTTCCTTGCCATTTACGTGTGTGCATTTCTTTACATAATCCGCCAACATTTCAGCTGCATGCTCTGCTCCCGTCCCTCTGCACGCTCCCCGTGGGAGGCAAGGCTCATGCTCACATAGTGAGGACAGTCGGAAAAAGTGAAACAGCAGGCTGAAGGGTCCACTCACAGTACAGGGTTTGTCCAAACTGAGCCTAAAAGTCTGCTCCTTTTTAACAGCAAAGCAAAGTCCTCAGTTTTTGCCCGATTGGAGAAGTCGGCTTCAACTCTGGCTCGGTTCCTCATGCAACAACTCAGAATGGACAGTTAGGTCCATGAAGTTGTTTTCACTATGTAGTTCTCTACCGTCTCTGAGACGCGCATATTGTAAACAAAAAAACAGCGCTCACCAGTGACGTGAAGCCACGTGTCTTGGTCGTCCCCAACATATAAACAGCAGTGGCCAAAACAATTTTAATTAATTAAATTGGTTAATTTTAATTTTATTAATTTTTTCTATTTATTTAGGATATTTTAACCCTCGTGTTACATGGGAGCCAACTCAAAAACAGGGTATAACTTTATGTAAAAAGGTCTATTAGCCCTAAATTCCAAAACAAAGGGATAAAATTGTTGTAACGGGTTGGACTGAAGTAAAACTAAAGATGTAACTCTTGATAGCAATTTTAATCTATATTCTTTAAAGCTGGGTTCACACTATAACGTTTGGTCCAACTTTTACTGATGTTTTGAAAAATCAGTGAAATGAGTTCAAACGTTGGTGAAATTACATTCATGAGCACAACACTAACTTTTACAAACTTTTACAAACTTTTACGAACTTTTGCTAGCATTTGCCAGCATTGCATTCAGCGTTGTCAAACTTTTGCCAACTTAGGCTGGCATATGTTATGGTATGGCGTATGACTTAGTGTTGGAGTCTATAGCATTATTTTATTATTTTTTTAGATGAATGAATGAATGAATAGGGGAAAATGGCATGCAGAAGTAACTACATAGGAATATAAAACAAAAATATGTACTGAAACGTATGCCCAAGGGAGATGTGTTCACTCCAAAAGCAGGTCCAGAACGGCAGGAGGCCTCCACAAACACTGATCTTTATATGAGCGTCGCCTGATGCTGATGTCAGCTGAACTGCGCTGAGTATTTCTCTGATTTTTCAAAACATCTGTAAAAGTCGGTCCAAACGCTATAGAGTGAACCCAGCTTTAACTTAGGCTGAGCTAGGTAAACTGCGCATAACTTAGCTCAGCACTCAGGAACTTTTACAAAATGAGCACTACTTTCACTAATGTGTATTTCCAAACGTCGGTAAATTTCATTGAGAGATCAGTCCAATTTTTGATCTACCAGTGATCTTCAATGATCTCCATGGTCACCATGGTCTCTTCAAAGTTTTGACTCAGTCCAAAACACACACGGATCTCCCACATGATACCAAAGATCAAAAATTGGCCCAATCTCTCAACTGTCTTTGTGCTGTGTAAATTGGCCCTTATTGTTTTTTTTTTTTATCTTTCCTCATCAGTGACCCATGCTTAGATAATTAAATACTGATTAAAAAAAGAAAGAAAACAGGGGAGAACATCCACCTATTATGTGTCTTATTTTTGTTCACAGAACAGCTCTTACCATGGGGTTGTGTGTTGTATTTATTTTATTTTTTGTTGGAATAATGGGTGTTGAGTCGTCTTCACAGGGTGCATCCCAGGCTTTGACACACACTGTCAGTTTTAGTCCCATTTTCAAGAGGTGATGGGCGTTCAGACTTGGTTACTTGTTCACAACATGTCAAACAGTGTTGCCAGTTTGACACAGATTTTCCACTTTTCCCTGTCAGCTGACACATGAGAGAAGATTAATAACGAAGATACTGTAATAAATATTCAAGAAAAAAGGAAAACATCCTATGCTGGTAAATTGATGCTTCTTAAAGGTCTGATGACACGTTTTTGACTTCATCTAATTTTTCAACACATAATACAATATGACAAAATAGGTTGGTCTGTGCAGTTCTAAGTCAAACAGGCTTTTTTTCACGCGAATATCCGATGTTTTCATGAGTGCCACGTCACCAATTGCGTCAGTGGCTGGAAAAAAACCCCAGCCATGTTATAACATCATCGACAGAACACAGTGCTTGGCTGCCCATTGTACACACAGGATGGAAGCGGTAGAAAACATCGACGATGGTTCCAGCACATGTAGTCTGGAATTGGTTTGTGTTGTCCAATCTTTAGACAATTATAGTTCCGAAGAATGGGATGACAATGAAGAATCTGGGTGCATCAGACCGTATAGGTTTGAGCCGTGCCAAGCGGGCATTGTGCCAAGCGAGTCAGACTCAGAGAGTGACAGTGGAGAGGCACACATGCCCACCGCAGCAGCAGTGACAAACACACTGCAGGGAACACCGAGTGCTATTCTTTTGTTACAGATATTGCAACAAATTTTTTGTTCATAAGTATAATTTATTTAAACCCGATTTGTCAATAAAATCATAGCAGTGTATTCTCTGTGGCTGAGGCATCAGGTTTTTTATGTATTATATTTTGAATTCTTGTTGTTTTTGTTTTGTACTTGTGTTTTATGTGCGTTTTGAGCCACTTTCAGGTGGGCACTGTCCAAGATTCGCCGGTCCAACCACGCATCCTCTCTCTTTGACAGTCAGCTGTTCATGTTTTGTGTGCATCATCTGCCGTGTTGTCAGCCAGCCAATATTGTCAACACTATCACGATGTGTTAGCCACTCCACACAGCCGTGGTTCTGTTGCACCCCTTGAAGCGATGTCGGCCTTGGGGGGCAACCGTGGTTAACGCATCTCCTGTCCATGTTCGCTGGGCGATGTCAGCCCTGAACACCAACTGTAAGTGTTTCTGTTTATTTTTGTAAGTCTTCACCTTTTTCGGAACTGTTGTCATCATTCTTATGTTCAACACATGTGCTGTGGTGAATCCTGTGCATAAATCCATTCATCATGACGCTCTGTGCGCTCTTACGCAGGGCACGGAGAGGGAGGATGAAATAACGAGGATTTACGGGCAGGGTTCACCACAGCACATTTAATACAGAAAGACAAACAATTCCCAAACAGGTGAAGACGTACAAAAAACACAAACACACTTACTGATGGCGTTCAGGGGCCGGCATCGCCCAGAGAACGAATGAGAGGAGACGTGTTAACCACAGGTGCACCCCAGAGCCGACATCGCTTCAAGGACGCACGAGAACCACGGCAAACATGGAGTGACTAATGTCGTGAGAGTGCTGAAAATACTGTCAGACTAGCAGCACAGATGACAATACTATGGACCAGCGGTGTGTGACTGGCAAACGGCCGCTAATATGTACGTGCACTGCTGGTGATGGTGTGATGAGAAGCACCTGGGCGAGGACCGGGAAACATGATCAACAGGAGTTTGAATCAGCTGGTGATAATGAGAGAGGGGACGTTGCCGGACCGGTGAGCATCAGCATGCGATCACAGAAAGTAGGTCAAAGCTGTGTGTAAATCCATTAATCCTTCCCCTCCTCGTTTGCTCCTCCTGCGTAAAAGCGCACGAGGAGGCTTATGACAGTTGGAGCTGAAGCGTGTGATGTGGTCTTTCACGGCCTGCTGTTTATCTAAGCCTGTGACACAACGCAAAGGCATAGCCATAAAATTAAAACAAGAAACCAGAGGAACTGTGAGCTACAAAGCTGCTGTCATTCCAGTCAACAACACTGGCATCGGTTCTGTCGCTTATGTCATGGGGGTGCAGCCCTTCATTTGGTGGGCGGCACCACAGTCCAGTCAGCAGCTGTGGTTTTTTGATGATAACTAGTTTATGCAGGCTCTGTTGTAAATATTATTGATCATTGACAATGACATTTACAATGACAATTACAATGACAGTTACAATGACAATTGACAATGACAATTACACAACATGCTAAAAAATGTCAAAAACTTGTCATCAGACCTTTAATGTTTGACTGTGTTCTTTTTTCAGCTCCTTCTATAGGTTAACTTAAATGTTAGCTCAGAAATAATCAATCCCTAAAGGATGACTTTCATGACTGCCTGAAAAATGTAATTATCAATTTGTTCACACACAAGTTACTGTTAGCTAACATTAGTC
The DNA here is from genome assembly GCA_020510985.1 of Pholidichthys leucotaenia. Taxonomy (NCBI): domain Eukaryota; kingdom Metazoa; phylum Chordata; class Actinopteri; order Cichliformes; family Pholidichthyidae; genus Pholidichthys; species Pholidichthys leucotaenia. The sequence continues at coordinate 129,921,129 of CM035845.1, forward strand.
AGACAAAAGCAAATAAAATGATAACTGAACTTTACTTAGTCAGGGGAACTAAGTTATTTTGATGTTATATACTAAGTGTTTCTTCAGATCCTCGAGGAATATGACTTGCATTTTTTATTTAGTTTATCAAACAATAATTCGCTTTTTTATGTGATAGACCATAATGTGCCAAGGGAAATTCATATTCTCAGGAAAAACGCCGCTTATCAATTAATCATTAACCGATCAATAAGGTAAACGATTAAATAAGGTAACGATTGATGAATTAATTGAAACTTGCATCCCTAGTCTGCACTCTCAGTGATCAGATCACCGGGGCAACTGCCCCTGATCTCCTGTTGTCCCAGTGGTGAGTAGCTAATCCCCATCTTCTCTCCCACATCACCTCCTATCTCTGTGGTTAAACGTAGGGCTGGGTGACATAGCTAAAAAAAAAAAGTATTGCAATGTGTGTTTTGTGTACTGAATGTCCTTTAAAATTAGGTTTTACTTACATTTTTATTCGAAATTTCTATATACAGTATATTCATTTCACTTATGAAAATGCTGAATAATAAAATAAAATGAAAACTTATGTCAGAGAAAATTCTTCACAACAATATGTAACAGAGCAAAGTGTCTTTTTTTTCCTTTGTTTAACAGAACTCACATTATGAAGTAATTAAGTTTATCTGCATGGGCAGAAATGTTTCAGTTTACCATGCATACTGTAGTTAATGCTTGGTGGTCTAATAAGTGACAGAAGTATAATTTATCACTTATTTTTAGTTTTTTTTGTGTCTTTATTCCATCAGTTGTTTATTTGGTGAGCCACTCGCTCTTATTTTGAAGACTTGCAAGACCGGATAGGAGCTCTTATTTTGAAAATTCATTCACTTTTCATCTCTGCTTGCTGCAGTTTAGGTCTCTCTGTAAGCATGCAGGGGGCAGGGTGGAGCATCTGCTTTCAGACTTCAGCAGTAGCCAAGCTGCAGACAGACCTGTCTCACAGCAGCAGCTCATATTAATGTGATAAATATTCAAATATATGCGATATAATCATTTATGTATTGCGGGCGGCCAAATGTATCGATACAACGAATATATTTGGTATATCGCCCAGCCCTAGTTAAAACGTGACTATTTTTAGAGCAAGAAGCTTCCGTGTACTGTCTGCAGTTGTACAAATTTAACTTTTCTTACGACAGAGCAAAAAAGTGATTGCACCTTGATTTTTATTATCCCCCGCTGACCCCTTTGGGCTTCGACCAGCGGGGGATTATGTTATGGGTCGGTCCGTCCATCTGTCCCGCTTTTGTGAAATCAACTCCTCCTACAGTTTTGGTCCGATTGTTTTGAAACTTGGGGCCATGGTTTGATATATACTGTGTCATGGTCTGAGCGCTGACTCTGTCCACAATAAAAGCCATGGCCTCCAGGCTTTTATTGTGACAACGTCTCGGCGGGGCTTCCGGCTGTCAGAGCCGAGCTCCGCAGGGACAGCTGGAATTCAATCAGCTGATGACATTCTCATCAGCTGATTAATCTGTCAGCCCTATTTAAGGGAGCAGCTTGGTTTACTCCAGGCTGCGACCTCGTCAAACATTCTTTCGTTAAAACTCTGTCTCTGATTCCTGACACTTCCCACTCTCAGTAAGTGTATTTCCTTGTAGTCTGTGTCTTATTCCCATGTGTATATTTCGTGTTTTTGCCCCACATGGCTCATTATTTTGTCATTTGTCTTTTGTTAATAAATTATGCAAACTCATCGGCTGGCATTCGGCGTCTCATTGATGGCTCATGAGGGCCATCATTGACAGTAGGTTGCAGCCCGAAGGAGACGCCGGTCACCGTGCGTTTGTGATGTGCTTGTGTTTTTTCCCTTCTCTGAGTGCTCGTATTTTCCGTTAGCATGTCTGCTTTCGAGCATGGGTATTGCCCTGAGTGGCTTGGGGAGGTGGATGGCTACCTGGCCGAAGCCCGTCTCCTTATGGCCACCTACGCTGCATACGAGCCCCTGGGTCTCGCGCAGAGGACATTATTAAAGTTTCACCTTACCTCCTTTCCGGAAGGGAAGGAGAGAGTGGCGTGGATTGTGGTGCAACGAGGACTGATAGAGAGAGTGGCCAAGAAGGCGGCCAAGGAACCCTCATCTCCTTCCCCGAATACGGCCGTCCCGACGAGGGAGGAGATCCACAGACTGGAGGGAAACTCCAGCAGGAGGCCGAAGGTGAGGCATCCCCGCTTCTCGCCTCGGGATTCAGCTTCTGTCACCCGTCCAGCCCAGGAGCGGCGGTTTCCTGACCCAACCTTCATCTCGCCCTCTGTCGGTAGACGTCGTCACAAAGCCCGTGTTAAGCTTCAGCGAGAACCCCATCCGGATCCAGTTCCGGGTCACCGTAGGAACTCTGCCTCCCAGCCAGGTGTTTCTCCTGCGTCACGACAGGAGAAAAACCCAGCAGCTTCCGCCTCCGGGTCATCTGTCCCTGCTGTTCCATCAGCTTCTCGTTCCCGGATCACCTCAGCTGTTTCTCCCTCCTCCTCAACACTCTCCCCAGCTGTTGTGAGCTCCATGAGTCCTGCTCCGGCGATGCCCGTCATTGATCCTGTGCGAACGGCTCCTCCTCTTCTTCCCGGGGGGGCCCTCCGTCACCATCCAGCGGGGGAAGGGAAGACCCAAGCCCACTGCAGTAGCTTCCACCGGTCCTCAGCGGAGCAGGCAAGTGCATTTTCATTCTTTTCCTTCACTGGGTGAATTGCCTTGTCTGGCCCCTGGGGGTGGAGTTCGGGCCTCACAGTCCCCTGAGCTCCCTCCACCTGCTGCAGTGATTAATTATGAACCTGCTTCCTTTGTGTCTCCTTCCCCTGAGTGTTTTTCAGCGCCAGGTCTACGCCGTCGGACGAGGAAGGAGCCTGCGGCCCTGGAGTACCTGGTTCTGGCCCTGCAGCCACTTCATGGGCAAAGATGGAGGGCGGACTGCAATTTGGAGCCTGCGCCGACGAGCAAGTGTCCCCGGGTCTCCACGGAGGGACAGTCCGACCCGGCAGGTCACGGATCCCCTACCACCACGCTGTGCGGGCCCTCGGCATGGATGTCAGCGTCAGGGAATCCCCGGACTGTGGACACCATCATGCCGGCTGCAGAGCCCACCGTAGATGAGTGGGAAACAGAAGAGGACCTTCTACCTGCTGAACCCAGATTGCTGAAGTCCTTGACGGCGGCAGAACTCGAGATCAGGCAAGTGCTCTATTTTGTCTTTCTTCTGTCTATTCTGGAGCATTTTTGCCTGTCTCTCGGGGAGATGAGCCAGGTGCAGCCGTCCGCTGCATCTGAGCTTGTCTCGCTGGGCTCTGTTGCTGCCGGTGATCCTGATCCCAGTTCTCTTTCTTCTCCTGAGCCTTCTCCCAGGGTCACCGGTGTTGAGTCGATTCCGGTCGCTGTTCTGGAGGTTCTGGGTTCGGGTTTGGAGGCCGTCCCTGGTGCTGCGTCCCCAGTCAGGGTCCATCGTGGGTGCAGCTCTGACCCAATCGGGGTCCGTCGATGGTGTGGTTCCGGCCCAGTCGGGGTCCGTCGCGGGTGCAACATTGACCCATTCGGGGTCCGTCATGGGTGTGGTTCCAGCCCAGTCGGGGTCCGTTGTGGGTGCAGCTTTGACCCAATCAGGGTCCGTTGTGAGTGTGGTTCCGGCCCAGTCGGCGTCCGTCGTGGGTGCAGCACGGAAGTGCATCGCCAGTCCGTGTGGGGTTCAGAGAAGGAGCTGCAGATCCTTCGCTGATCGACGCTGGACTGGCCCCTTTTCTTTCCCCGTTCCCTTTTCCCTTCCATCGGGAGCCGCTGGGATTCCCCGTTATCAGCTCGGCTCTCCCTCGCTATTCCTCTCAATAGGGAAGCCGTCTCCAAGTTCTCCCCTGCGGTCCTGGTGGCTAAATGACGCGGGTCGGCCGCCTGGGAGATTGCGTCGCCCGTTTGGCGTTCTGGGTCGGCCACCCGACAAACTTAACTCTCTGTTCGGCGATCTGGTCTGGCTGCCAGAGGTACTGTTTTTCCTGGCCTGGGACTGGGGTAGGCTGCCCGAACTTATCCTTTTTCCCCTGCCATCGATCTGGACACTGGATGCAGGAAGACCCCCCGAACTATTTGTTTTTGTGCTATTGTGCTCTGCCTGCTGTCATGCCTGTGGGGTTTTTTTTCCCTGCCTGCTCTTCTGAAATATTAGGGATGCGCTGGTGTTTTGTATCTGAACTGTGTATTTCGCCGCTCTTTAGGGCGTGATTTTTTTTCTCTCCTCCATAGTCTGAGGATTGTTTCTTTTGTTGCCTATGCCCGTTATTTGGACTATAGTGAACTGTATTTATTGCCGCTCTGTAGCATGAGTTTTGTTTTTTTTTCCCCTGGTATTATGGGGTACGCTGCATTTTTGTGCCTGTACTTGAGTTTCCTGTTTTCTCTGTGGGTTGTGAAGATGTTTTTTTTTCCCTGTGACTATTGGACTGATTATGGTGTTCTGTTTGTAGCCATTTGAGGTTTTTTGCTCTGTCTTCTCCTCATGGGTTTTCTTAGGGTACAGTGTATGGTGCCTGTATTTCTGTTTGAGAGAATCTCTTTTGTTGTAGCTTCCTATGCTCTGTTTATATATGAGTTTTCCATCTTCGGTGCAGGGTGTGTCTGTATTTTGGCCCCTGTATTCCCTATAATGTTCTGATTGTTGTAGCCTGTTTTTTTTTTTTTTTTTTCTCTCTCGATGATGAGGTTTGGTTCTTGCCCTCCTGGCCTTCCCCCCTCCTCCCTCCCTGGGGCGGTCCTGTTGACCTTCTGGGTGGGGGTGGGGGGCTTCGATGTTACACAGCGCCTGGAATTTGCCTCGTGAACGGGGGCAACTGTCATGGTCGTCCGGTAGTTCCCCGTTCTCTTCTCAGGTGCACCATATGGCCTCCGGGCTTTTATTGTGACAGCGTCTCGGCGGGACTTCCGGCTGTCAGAGCCGAGCTCTGCAGGGACGGCTGGAATTCAGTCAGCTGATGACGTTCTCATCATCTGATTAATCTATCAGCCCTATTTAAGGGAGCAGCTCGGTTTACTCCGGGCTGCGACCTTGTCAAATATTCTTTCGTTAAAACTCCATCTCTGATTCCTGACACTTCCCACTCTCAGTAAGTGTATTTCCTCGTAGTCTGTGTCTTATTCCCATGTGTATATTTCGTGTTTTTGCCCCACGTGGCTCATTATTTTGTCATTTGTCTTTTGTTAATAAATTATACAAACTCATCGGCTGGCATTCGGCGATGCCAGCCGATGCCAGCCGATGAGGGGCTGCAGGGGCTACAATTCCTGCAAAAATCATCAGATGATTTTTGCAGGAATTGTAGCCCCTGACCTACGTATGACCTCCTGTTTCACCTCACTTCATAGACAACAATTGTCTTGTGAAATCAACTCTTACAGTTTTGGTCCGATTGTTTTGAAACTTGGTACCATCGTTTGAGATACTCTGATGATGCCCATATTGCAATTTCATTCTCATCGGATGACCTTGAGGTCAAAGGTCAGGTCAGATTTTTTCCCTAAATCTTCTAAACACAATAACTACTGAAAGAAATGATGTAGGCTTTTCAAATTGATACAGTAGTTGTATCTAATACACATCTTGGGTGACTTACACCCTCACCTAAGTATGGGTTTGGGGTCAAGGGGTCAAAGGTTCAGAGTTAACATTGCAGTTTCACTATGGTACGTAAATGATACATTTACTATTACTATAAAACGAGTAAAGCTAGGGTCACCAAACCTGGAATACAGGTTTACCTTGGGATCCTGAACTCTGACTATGGGTTTGGGGTCAAAAGGTCAAAGGTCAAGGTTAACAGTTCCTGTGCCTTATTACTGTACAACAAGTAAAGTTAGGGTCACCAAACGGTACACAGGTTCACACTGTGACCCTGAAGTGTGACTATGGTTTTGGGATCACAAGGTCAAAGGTCAACATCAAAATGGCTTATAAACTATATCTCAACAACAAAGAAAACTAGGGTCACCAAACTTGCTGCACAGGTTCACCTTGGGATCCTGCCCTACAACTATGGGTTGTATACTTTATTGTATATTCATGGATGATGGGTTTATCATAATTTGGTTCTGCCATAGTCGCTGTATTGAAAAGTTGAAAACTGCTCTCCGTCAGTGAGTATTGGGATCTTCAAAGAAAATGGAGGCGGAGGATATTGCACTCGCCTCAGAGTGCTTTTGTTTGTTGTAAAGAGCAAATGAAGATTCTTCTAAGGTGAACTTTCATTTATTTGGGATTTCTAGTTTAACTCATTCATTTACATGCTGCTGTGATATGCAGCTATTTCATGGAAGTCAACTCTCTAAATGTTTTTTTAATGGGCTGGTCCAGAGGTGTCAAACATATGACCTGCATGCCAAAACTGGCCCACCAGAGGGTCCAAATTTTTCCCTGTGAATTTACAGCTTTCTTTCTGGTAAATTTCTGACTTTTTTACTGACTGGAATAGTTCATGTAAGTTTGAGACATTTTTCTCCTTAAGGTTTCTCATCATTTTTCTTTTTCTTTCTTTTCTTTTTTCTTGTGAAAATAGGTAGTGTACATTTAGGTTAAATCCACTGTCAACTACAAATGACATAGTGCAGCCCTGAAGGGGTGTCTCAATTTATAGGGGTAATTTTCAACCCCTGCCCTTTGGCCCTTGATTTCAAGGGCCAAAGGGTAGGGGGTAGGCAAAGGAGTATGAGAAGGAGTAGAGATATAGATGAGAATTGGGACGGGTCTGAAGTCTTGACTTGGTTTTGACTCCTTATTGTAATAGTATAGTAGTAGTCTTGTCGCTTGAACAAATTGATAGTCAATCTGCTGATGGAAAAATGAAGCATTGCCAGCTTTGTTTGTACAGTGGTGTGAAAAAGTGTTTGCCCCCTTCCTGATTTCTCATTTTTTTGTATGTTTGTCACACTTAAATGTTTCAGATCATCAAACGCATTTAATTAAATATTAAGATAAGATAAGATAAGCCTTTATTAGTCCCACAACGGGGAAATTCCAGGATTGCAACAGCACAGGGATAGCAACACTCAGAGCAACAATCAGAAGGCAAGAAAAAAAAAAAAAACAAGCAAGCAAGAGCAGCTAATATACATATGTACATATTACTATAAAATATATATACACACACACACACAGACACACAGTGCAGAGCATTGTAGCTGGATGGAATAAATATATGAATATATGAACACACAGTGCAGAGCATTGTAGCTAGATGGAATAAATATGTAAATATATAAACATATTAGACAAAGATAGGACAAATAAAGTTTTTAAATGAAGGTGTTTATTATTAAGGGGGAAAAAAAAATCCAAACCTACATGGCCCTGTGTGAAAAAGTGATTGCTCCCTAAACCTAATAACTGGTTGGGCCACCCTTAGCAGTAACAACTGCAATCAAGCATTTGCGATAACTGGCAATGAGTCTTTTACAGCACTGTGGAGAAATTTTGCCCCACTCATCTTTGCAGAATTGTTGTAATTCAGCCACACTGGAGGGTTTTCGAGCATGAACCACCTTTTTTAAGGTCATGCCACAGCATCTCAATCGGATTCAGGTCAGCACTTTGACTAGGCCACTCCAAAGTCTTCATTTTGTTTTTCTTAAGCCATTCAGAGGTGGACTTGCCGGTATGTTTTGGATCATTGTCCTGCTGCAGAACCCAAGTGCGCTTCAGCTTGAGGTCACAAACAGATGGCCGGACAGTCTCCTTCAGGATTTTTGGTCGACAGCAGAATTCATTATTCCATTTACCACAGCAAGTCTTCCAGGTCATGAAGCAGCAAAACAGCCCCAGACCATCACACTACCGCCACCATATTTTACTGTTGGTGTGATGTTCCTTTTCTGAAATGCTGTGCTACTTTTACACCGGATGTAATGGGACACACACCTTCCAAAAAGTTCAACTTTTGTCTCGTCGCTCCACAGAGTATTTTCCCAAAAGTCTTGAGACTCATCAAGATGTTTTCTGGCAAAACTGAGACGAGCCTTTATGTTCTTTTTGCTCAGCAGTGATTTTCATCTTGGAACTCTGCCATGCAGGCCATTTTTGCCCAGTCTCTTTCTTATGGTGGAGTCATAAACACTGACTTTAACTGAGGCAAGTGAGGCCTTCAGTTCTTTGGATGTTGTTGTGGGGTCTTTTGTGACCTCTTGGATGAGTTGTTGCTGCACTCTTGGGGTAATTTTGGTCAGCGGACCACTTCTGGGAAGGTTCACCACTGTTCCATGTTTTCACCATTTGTGGATAATGGCTCTCACTGTGGTTCGCAGGGGTCCCAAAGCTTTAGAAATGGATTTATAACCTTTTCCAGACTGATCGATCTCAGTTACTTTGTTTCTCATTTGTTCCTGAATTTCTCTGGATTGCAGCATGATGTCTAGCTTTTGAGGATCTTTTGGTCTACTTCACTTTGTCAGGCAGGTCCTATTGAAGTGATTTCTTGATTGAGAGCAGGTGTGACAGTAATCAGGCCTGGGTGTGGATAGAGAAATTGAACTCAACTTTCCAAAGATGTGATAAATTACAGTTAATTTATGTTTTAACAGGGGGGCAATCACTTTTTCACACAGGGCCATGTAGGTATGGATTTTTTTTTTACTCTTAATAAGAAACACCTTCATTTAAAACTGCATTCTGTGTTTACTTGTGTTATCTTTGTCTAATATTTAAATTTGTTTGATGATCTGAAACATTTAAGTGTGATAAACATACAAAAAAAAAAAAAAAAAAGAGAAATCAGGAAGGGGCAAACTCTTTTGGGGTGCCCAACCTGGGGCTCCTGGAACGTTTAGGTTTCTGTGGGAAATTTTTCCCATTTCACTTCTTAATTGGTCCAAAGATTTGCAAATAATTTGTTGTTGTGCATGGGTGCAAGGGTGTCTACAGAACACATGCACAACAATGACAAGTTATTTGCAAATCTTTGGACCAATTAAGAAGTGAAATTAGAAAATTTCCCACAGAAATCTGAATGCTCCAGGAGCCCCAGGTTGGGCACTCCTGCTCTAAAGCCATTTTGATTTCCTGAACCCGAAATTCCACTTGAACTTCTTTCCCACAACTTTTGGGCTTTGCACACAGAATCACTTGTAAAGGTGAGCAGTTGCAGGTTGTCATTTTTTTTATGAGGCACAAAAATGACAGAAGCGGACCCAAAAAACACATGCAAGAGACTGTAGCCCCCACAATTCATATTGTATGGGCTTGTTTTCATGGATCATTGTTTTGTTTTGTTTTTTTTTTGTCACTTACAGTCTGGCAACACTCTTTGGGACTCTGGTTGCTTGTGAATGGAATCTGTCGCTGTGTTGCGCTGTGTTGATCACATTGCTGCACTCCACACGTTATCGGAGAAAAACTGTTAAAGCTCTTCTTTAGCCATTATGTGTGGGGTTTCTCACATGAGAGATCCTTACAGATTTTGAAAACCTTTTAGTGTAAATTGAAAGTCAGACCTGTCATTGCATCTGTGCAACAAAGTGTGTTCATCCTTCATTTAAGCCCGTTTCACACTTGATAACACACCATTAGTTTTGTAGTCTCTCGCTAAGCTCAATTTGACATAGAGCTGCTTTCTGGTCTGGTCACTCGGACAATCCTCATCACCTAGAAAAAGAGGATCATTGTCAGAGAAAGGATTAAATGTGAAGGTCCACACATTCAAAGATTGCCTCTTGATCTGGTAGAAAACCCACTCACATTTCACAGAGATGCAATTGAATTTTCCCATATTATTACCGGATTGGTGATGTGACGGCATCACACAACTTTCTTTGAAACACAACACAGCCCAATGCAATAGAATAACTACAGCAAAACTTTTTTCTTTTTTTCCTGCTGTTTCCTGGAAAACAATTTCACCGATGAAAGGATACCGATGTGCAGTTTGTGTGTGAGAGAGAACGCTGACAGATAATGGAGAAAGTGCCACAGAGTGAATAGTGCACCCAGTGCTAGGCCATGCTTCTCCTGCTGCAGCTTCATTGTTACAATAAACAACCTCCTAGTTTCATTTTTTTTTTCCTTTTCGGTAACACCAAGCACTGGTGATAATAAATACACCCAGTAGTAAGAGGGAGTAATAAATAACTCCACACTGCAGGTTTGTAAATATAATAATGGAGCCTGTCCTCTCTAGAAAAATTGTTAATTTCAGTGATTTGCTGAAAGAGTCTAGTGACCTCAGCCTTATGGAAGTAATTCATGACTTTGATACAACATGCTGTCAGTTCTATTAGGGGCGATTGTAGATGTCAACAGTAGCTTAGCAGCATTGCCTTTATCATGTTTATGCATGCTTCTTCCACTTTATTGTTTTTTTCATGAAGCTGAGCACTCTAATGTAATAATTACTTCTTCCAAGAAGGTAATGGGATCGGGGTGGTTTGTCTGTCTGTCTGTCTGTCTGTCTGTTAGCAGAATTACGCAAAAAACTACTGGATGGATTTTGATGAAATTTTCACCAGAAAAATCCTTGGGCCAAGGATGAACCCATTAAGTTTTGGTGATGATCTGAGAGTCTGACCTTGTTTGTATTTGTGCAGCAGGATTACACAAAAATTACTGCAATGATTTGGATGAAATCTTTACCAGAGGTGGTCCTTAGGCTAGAGAGGAACCCATAACATTTTGGTGATGACCCAAGAATGCATACCTCTGCCGAGGCTTTTATCTTTTCACAGTGTGTTCACAAGAGTCCTCCAAAACTACTGGATAGACTTTGATGCAATTTTCACCAGAACTGGCTCGTGACCTACACACAAACCCATTACATTTTGGAGATGATCCATGAGGGACAGAAGGAACCTTGGCAGAGGTGTGCGCTCTCTGCATGCTTTTCTAGTGATTTATGGTGTTTCTACCCATTTTTTCACAATTCACACACATACAGTATACCGGAGTGGTGGCCTAGTTGGTAGAGCATCTGCTCCACAACTGGGAGGCCGGGGTTCAAATCCTGGCCGGGTCATACCAAAGACCAGGTAAAAATGGTACTTTCTGCCTTCTAGCTTGATGCTCAGCATAATAGAATGGGAAAAGGAAAGTTAACATGCAGAGCTACCAGAGGACTGACCCCTCACTGTAGCCTACAGTAGCCGTGTGGCCTGGGGTCTCAAAACAGAGATAGGCACCACCAAACGTCATTGGCATGGGAATAACTTAACACACACATATTGAAGGAATGACCCTTTTTATATGGGAGAGCTTTAATCCTTTTACACAGATGGAGATCATTGGATGACCACTGAGTAGTGTTAATTTTGGCAGCTCATTATTTTAGTTTTAGTCTTAGTTTTTTGTCAAATGCTCATTTTAGTTTTTATCATATTTAGTCATGTCCATCCTTTTTTAGTCACATTTTAGTTGACTAAAAGTCTGTGCATTTTAGTCTAGTTTTAGTCAATCGATCAGTACTATTTTAATCTAGTTTTAGTCGACGAAAACTGATGACACTTTAGTTTTAGTCGAAAACTGTTGACATTTTAGTCTAGTTTTAATCAAGGAAAACTGTTGACATTTTAGTCGAGGAAAACTGTTGACATTTTAGTCTAGTTTTAGTCGAGGAAAACTGTTGGCATTTTACTCTAGTTTTAGTCAAGGAAAACTGTTGGCATTTTAGTCTAGTTTTAGTCGACGAAAACCGTTGACATTTTACTCTAGTTTTAGTCAAGGAAAACTGTTGACATTTTAGTCTAGTTTTAGTCGAGGAAAACCGTTGACATTTTACTCTAGTTTTAGTCAAGGAAAACTGTTGACATTTTAGTCTAATTTTAGTCAGTCGATCAGTACTATTTTAGTTTAGTTTTAGTCAAGGAAAACTGTTGGCATTTTAGTCTAGTTTTAGTCGAGGAAAACTGTTGGCATTTTAGTCTAGTTTTAGTCGACGAAAACCGTTGACATTTTACTCTAGTTTTAGTCAAGGAAAACTGTTGACATTTTAGTCTAATTTTAGTCAGTCGATCAGTACTATTTTAGTTTAGTTTTAGTCAAGGAAAACTGTTGACATTTTAGTCTAGTTTTCGTCAACAAAAACTGTTGACATTTTAGTCTAGTTTTAGTCAGCTGATCAGTGCTATTTTAGTCTAGTTTTAGTCAATGGAAACTGTTGACATTTTAGTCTCGTTTTAGTCAGTCGATCAGTACTGTTTTAGTCTAGTTTTAGTTGATGAAAACTGTTGACACTGTAGTTTTAGTCAGTCAATCAGTACTGTTTTAGTCTAGTTTTAGTCAGTCGATCAGTACTATTTTAGTGTAGTTTTAGTTGACAAAAACTGTTGACGCTGTAGTTTTAGTCAGAGTCACTCAGTACTATTTTAGTCTAGTTTTAGTCAAGGAAAACTTGACATTTTAGTCTAGGTTTAGTCAATGAAATATGTATTTTAATCTCTTTTATTTATGTAATATAAATTAGCCCAAACCAACATTTTCTTTTGTCTTAGACCCATTTCAAAATTCACACAATATGTTATCTTACCCTTATCTGATGAAGTTTTGGCCGCATTTCTCCCCCTCTATTTCCACAACACATTCTGTCATTTTTTCCTCATCAACATGTCGAAAATATGTCCGAAGATCCGACCGTCTTTTCCTCCCAAGCCCAGTGAAGACAATCCCTTGCTGCATCGCCATTGTGTCCTTTTCTCCATACACTACCGCTGAATCAGAAGCAACTGGATTTTAGCATTTTCCAAATAGTGTGGGGCAGGAAAAGAAACCAAAGGCACCCCAGAGCACCTGCGCCATACACAGTTAGGAAGGAATTGGAAATGCTGCAAAATAATAATCCGACAAAATAACTTAACTAGAAAAGCACTCTGAGAGCGCAGACCTCCGCCAAGCGCCACAGTTCGCCCCCATACAGTGTTTGTGTGGACGTTTTCAGATTCCTTGACCATGAAAACATATGACTAGCAATTGGATTCACAATGATAGGATTAGTGTTTCAGTAGTAAAAGCATTACCTCCTTGGCGGAGGTAATAAACTGAAGTGTTGTTGTTGTGTCCATCTCCTGCATCTGCAAAGTGCCAGGCTGCGACCTGTCAAGGCATACCTCATGCCTCCCTTACTGGGGGGCTTTCACACCTGTACTGACCTCATGCCTCCCTTATTGGGGGGGGGGGCTTTCACACCTGTACTGAGTACTTAAAAACTGTATTTATCAGCAGATGAAAGAAAACTGAAGCTAAAACAAACAAACAAACAAAAACTAAACAAACAGCAAGTGCAACATGAACTATTTCAAACATATTTATTCAAATGTACACTTACTGTATATGGACACAATCTTGAGCCATAACTTTTTGGTAATGTGAAAATAATAAGCCAAGTAGCACAAAAAATTGAGTGCTCTTGCTGTCAGGAAACAATGTTGGCACCAAATCACTGAAGAGATCTGCCACCAATGGGGGTAGATCAGGGGTGGGCAATCATGTGCCATGGAGGGCCATTCTACTGCAGGTTTTCTGCTCCACCCAGTCTCTTCAGCAGGTGTTTTCAATGATTAGCAATCCTTGAAGCTGATCAGAGCACACACCTGCTGAAGAGACTGGGTGGAACAAAAAACCAGCAGTGGAATGGCCCTCACTGCGCACCCCTGGGGTAGATTGTGGTCTGCCACAAAATGACAAAACATCACTTCTGCTAGTGATGCATTGGATTTGGAAGGCGTCGGTTCTCTCACTGGCTGAAAATGTTCATCCATCGATCGAATTTGGCTGCAAAGTTTTTGTGGCGCTGTGTAGCAAAGTGCGACTTCAGGTCGAAAATCCCCGATGCAGTCAGTTTTAGTATTAGAGTCACACATATCAGGCGCAGCATTACTGGCGCCGGGATTCCTCTCTGTTCCGGAGCCGCAGGACAAAAGAAGGTGCGATAATGGTTGCCGTGGGTTTTATTGGGTTTGCGCTCCGCGGAAAAAAGAGCATTTGGAAACTTCCCCGGCAGAGAGCTGGTTTTTGCGCAGCCCCTATGGCTGGCCGGGGAATTTCTGCCAAATAATCCGGCGCCGGACGGCTGCCCGTCTCAGCTTTTGCAGCATAGCGCAAGCACAGGCACTGTGGCGGGTCCTGCCCACCACTGTTTTCCGCGTGCTTTTGTGCCTAAAACTTTGAAGAAGGCGGAGTTTGTGTTCGTCAGACACGACGACCGGCGCCCTCTGTTGCCCCTGCACGCATGCTGAAAATGGCCGTATCTCACAATGTTAAAGAATCCTTTAAAAAATTCCTGTATCAAGACGGTGATCCGGATCATCCCCAAAATTTAATCAGTTCTTCCTTGTACCATTTCCAACAACGCCTGAAAGTTTCATCGAAATCCGTCCAAAACTTTTTGAGTTATCTTGCTAACCAACAGACAAACAGACAGACAAACAGACAGACAGACAAACCCCGGCAAAAACATAACCTCCTCCTGGCCTTCGGCCTGGCGGAGGTAATAATGATCACCAAAGGGAAGCATTCTCAGTGAGCTCGCAACGATCTCATTGATCTCTCAATGATCACTCACCAATCTATCAGTGAACTCTGTTTTCAGTGAAAGGCCAGTAGAATCCATTGAAAGATTGCTGAGAGGTCATTGGGAGATCACTTCCCTTTGTTGGTTGCTGAGTAATGGTTTTGGACCGAGTCAAAATTTTGAGGCCGTAGAGATCACTGGAAGATCATTGTGAGATCTTGGCGATCGGCGAGTGTTAGCTGAAAGATCCATTTTTTCATCTCTCAGTGCTCGCCACCCCTGTTTTAAGGTGGCTTAACTGAATCCTGTGGTGATATCTGCATACAGTATGAGCACTATTTTTATTCAGTGTTCAAATGTGGTTATGATTGTTTTCATTTTTGTTTTAATGATAATTTAGCATAACCACACAGTTGTATGCCTCAAATTTGGATCAGTTTTTGCCAGAATAAACACAATAAACATAACTTTTTATTAGCATTTACACTCTAGATACACTACTCACAAAAAGTTAGGGATATTCGGCTTTTGGGTGAAATTTCAGGATGCACCTAAATACACTATAACTTTTACAGGTGAACTTAATTTGACCTTCTCTAACCTTTTGAATGCACATTTCCAACTGTTCAGTGTTTCAATACTTTTTCGTAACTTGCTGTTCTCTAACAAGGTGCTTAACGGCAAAATTCCCAACAGATATTTGATCCATGAATCAACCAATAAATTTTCTGGTTCAATTAGAATTGGTATTTAAACAGTCCTCTTCATCATGCTGTTCACATTTTGACATCATGAGACCAAGACGACACCTCACAATTGATTAACAGTACCTCGTCAATGCGAGACTTCAAACAGGATGTTCTCAGAGGGAAGTGGCCATTGAACTTAGAGCAGGGGTGTCCAATCATGTGCCATGGAAGGCCAAGACCCTGCAGGCTTTACCTCCAATCAGTGTCTTCTACAGCAGATTTCACTGAATTTCTTCCCACTGATTGCTGATAAGTGAAAACACCTGCTGAAGAGACTGGGTAGAAGTGAAAACCTGCAGGGTCTTGGCCCTCTATGGCACATGATTGGACACCCCTGCCATAGAGTGTCACAGAGTGTCATCAGCAGGTTGCAACAGAGATACAGAGAGACTGGAAGAGTCACAGAATGGCATAGAAGTGGACATCCTTTGGCCACATCCCACGCTGATGACCGCTTCATTGTGAACAGTGCCCCACGGAACCAGATAATGAATGCTACTCAACTCCAGGCACATTTAAGGGAGGTGAGTTAGATAGATGGATGGATGGATGGATGGATGGATGGATGGACTTTATTGATCCCAAACTGGGAAATTACAGTGTAACAGCAGCATGACAGTAGACAACCAAACAACAGAAACACACACATTACAGACAAAGGAATTACACATGGAAGTAAAACTAACACGACTATAAAAAAATCTATATACATCATAACTTAATATATGATGAGCCGTATAAACACATGAGTCATCCCATTGCACACAAAGGACTGTCAGGAGCAGAGTGAAAATGTGAGGTACAAGTTAGTCTGTAGGGTGCAGTGTGGCAGCATAGCCATGACCAGAATACAACATCATAGTGAGTTCTTGTACAGTGAAATTGCATGTGGCAGGAAAGATTTCCTGTACCTGGCCGTTCGACAACGAAGCTGTAGTAGTCTACTGGAGAAAGTGCTTCGCTGTCTATCTAGTGTGTGGTGGAGGGGGTGATCAGGATTGTCCATGATGGATCGCAGTTTATTTAGTGTTCTCCTCTTCACCACTGTCTCAAAGGTCTCCGGTCTGAGACCATTTACAGAGCCAGCCCTCTTGATAATCTTGTCAAGTCTGTTGGTATGTCTGGCCCTAATACTGCTACCCCAAAAGACAGCAGCAAAGAAGATGGCGCTGGCGACAACAGTCTGGTAGAAAAGCGCCAGCATCCTGCTGCACACGTTGAAGGATCTCAGCTTTCTCAGGAAGTAGAGTCTGCTCATCCGCTTCTTGTGCGCAGCATCGGTGTTGGATCTCCAGTCCAACCTGGTGCTGATCCTGACACCCAGATATTTGTAGTCCTCAACCACTCCCACATCCTCCCTCCTAATCTGCAGTGGCTGAGAAGGCGTCTTCCTCTTCCTGAAGTCAATCACCATCTCTCTAGTCTTGCTGACATTCAACCTCAGGTGATTCTGCTCCGTCCACTCCACAAATCTGTCTACCAGTGCCCTGTACTCCCCCTCCTCTACTCCTCTTATACACCCCACAACAGCTGAGTCATCAGAGAATTTCTGCAGGTGGCATGACTCAGTGTTGTACTGAAAGTCAGTGGTGTATAAGGTAAAAAGAAAAGGAGAGAGCATAGTCCCCCGTGGAGCTCTCGTATCACTAGCCACCACTCCAGACAAGACATTGCCCGGACGGACAAACTGTGGTCTGCCTGTCAGGTAGTCACATGCACCCAAGTGTTACGTCAGACTATTTGAAACCATTTACATCAGCATGGCCTGTGTGCTAAATGACCTGCAAGGGTACGTGACCACACCACCAGGCACAGGCGTCATTGTTTGCATTGGCCAGGGAGCATTTACGCTGGACAAGGGACCAGTGGGCCTCAGTGTTGTTCTCTGAAGAAAGTTGATTCACGTTGAGCAGAAATGATGGCCGCCAACGATGTTGGCGACGTCAAGGTGAGCGCTATGCATCAGCCACTGTTGTCACCAGATGAGACTTTGATGGTAGTGGTGTTGCAGTCTGGGCAGGTGTGTCTCGTCAATACAGAACTGCCCTACACCTTGTGAATGGTACAGTGACAAGCCAACACTACCTGAATAACGTCATTAATCCAGTCATTGTGCCCCTGCATGAACAACATAGGCCTAATTTCATCTTCATGGACGACAATGCTTCAGCTCATCGAGGACAGCTGAGTCGCCATGTAGATTCTCGTAACCCTGCACCCCACAACCTCAATGACCTGAGGGCTGCCTTTCAGGAAGAGTGGAATGCCATGCCTCAGCAGACAAGTCAACTTGTGAACAGCATGAGACATCGTTGTCAAGCTGTAATTGATGCTCAAAGGCACATGGCAAGTTATTGAGACAAAGACATTTTTTGTTGTGGTATATGTCATGTTGAAAGAATGATCAGCTCACGTGCAGGGAACAACACCAGAGAAATCACTCACTCAACACAGAGAAGCTGCATAACCACAATTTATTGATCCAAAAGCGTACACAGTTAAGAAAAGACGCCACTTGCCAGAGAAGGACTCAACCTGTAAAGGGAGACGAGAGCTGATTAGTAAAGGATGGAGACTGAACAAGGGGAAAATAAGACAACACTCACATGGGATGAGCAGCGAGCCCGGCAGTGGAACCCAGCAGGGAAAAGGCGAACCAGTGGAGAGGATGCTGTTAGGGATTATGGCAGGAGTGGAGCTGGGTGAGGTGTCTGACCCGGTGGAATAAGGCATCTGAAGTGGTGATGATGATGATGGGGCAGGTGAGCACACAACGCACCACGAAGATGGGAGCAACCTGGAGGAGAAAAGAGGAGAAGAATTAGATTAAAGTTCCTCAGAGAGCGAGACATAAACTTTCTTGCTGTTTAGGAAGTATACCCAATGAGCCAGCGCTGGAGCGTTCACAGACTGGTCCTTTTCAGCGCTGGCAAAAAAGAGGCAGCAGGTGCGTCTAGTCATGCAGGTGTGATGATTACCTGCGGAGCTGGGGAAAGCCTTGCAGGAAGGGAGGGGGAGCGTGCGCTTACTTGATCATGACAGTATACCCACCACTGTTGGATTTTCTTTCAATAAATTGTTTGAGATGAGGAAATCACCATTGCATGCTTCTACTTAAATGCCCTACTACATGATGTAATATCACTGTAGCGTGAACTTTTTACATTTTCCATAAATTTCACCTAAACCACTGCGCCACCTGGGCTGCACGGTGGCGCAGTGGTTTAGCACTGTGGCAGCACAGTTTTACCCTCGGCCAGGGGATCGTGGGGATCATGAGATCGTGGGTTCGATCCCAGCCCCCGACCAACAGTGAGCTGTGTGGAGTTTGCATGTTCTCCCCGTGTTGCGCGGGTTTACTCCGGGATTTCTCCGGTTTCCTCCCGCATACCAAAAACATGTAGGTTTAGGGCGCTCGCGCACGCAGCGACCAGCAGCCGGTGGCTTGTCACCAGACTGCAAACCAAGTCTACCTACGGGTACAAATAAGTAACAAAAAAACAAAACAAAAAAAAAAAGCCAAATATCCCTAACTTTTTGTGAGTAGTGTATTTCAAGAAGGTGGATTTGATTTTACTTCATCTCTACTTTTCCATTTCTGATTAAACTCAGAAATTTTGCATGCATATTATGAAAGAGTATCGTTCATGCTGGTTTATGAGCATATAATACCACTTTCAGCACCTATAGAGCTGGCCCATTTTATGGCACCTACTGTAGCTAAATTTTCACAGAGCTTCATACATAATATATCATCTACTGCACTGTCAAAGAATGAATATAAACTATCCGCCTGTACATTATCCTATAGGGAGCTAATAAGAGAAGGAGATGCAAGTGGGTGAAAACAGACCAATTAAATCAATCATTATAAAAGTAAAGACAAGAAAATAAGAAACTTTGTTCCACCATCTTCACTGATCTTTATTCTTTTGTACTTTGCAGCAGTTGATCTTCCATGTCATTATCGCAGTTTGATTTTCATCATTTTTGGTTGAAATCACTTTTGATTTATGTATTTTCATTGTGTGCATTTCCCAGTTCCCCGTTTGCTACACTATAATCTCCTCGGCAGTCAGTTTCACTTTTCTACTGATAATCCTCACCAGTCTGAAAGTTTCTCGCCCACATCATCTTGTTCTGTTAACGTTGTGTCTGTGGTTTCTATCACATCGAGCAGTTTTCATTTTTACATCACACGTCTGTAAGCCTCTTTGACTGTTGTGAATCTGTTTCAGAGGCTTTTGAAAAAACTTCTTCTTCCTCTTTAGATAACAAACTTTCCACGTTTTACCTTTGAAAACTGAATCTAGACATTTTTCAAAAGATGTGCATGTTAAGGTTAATTGGAGATTCTAAAGTGGTCCTAGCTGAAGATGTGTGTGAATGGTTTCTGACAAACTTTTAAAATATTATTTAACCAAGCAGGACATTAAGAGCACATTCTCATTTACAAAAATATATTGTGTTAAACTCAAAGTGTCTGGAAAAAAAAGTATAAAATGGGCCTTGTTGAGTGTTCATCAATATCTGTGGTTCCCAAGTCTACTTCTTCTTTTTTCAGTTTTAGGCCAACTTTAACCTAAGGACTTGCTTTGACTGGTAACCACTTTTACGCTGCAGCAGAGGTTGCATTAACTGAAAATTGTCCATTGACAGAGTTTTTTCAGCAATGACTGAAAATTCTGAAAGCTGTCTGTCATTTGGATAAGGGGATAAGGCTCTGTACTTATATAGTGCTTTTTCTAGTCTCAAAAACCACTCGAAGCGCTTAATTTGACAGAGTACACTGAGGAAGATCTAATTAAAGTGAATTAAAATGACAAATAATAATAGATTATGAAAGAATTTTTACAAACCTGTCTGTCAGAATGACAGATAAAAAAAAAGTCTAGTGCAATCTCTGCATCACAGTATTGTAGTATCAACTATACTGTAATAATTTTATATAGAGTAATCTAAATAAAAAGACCAAATTGATGTCTGTCTGTAACAGAGGTTGTGGTACATTTTCTGGTTATCTATCATTCTGACAGACGGTTGTAAAAATTCTGTCATAATCTATTACTACCCGTCATTTCAATTTTTATATAATAAAATGACGAACAGCTTTTGTTGTGGTTCACATATTCCATTTTAAATGTGAACCTACAGGATATAGCATACAGATTATGCAGTTCTTTATTATTTTATTGAACTGATAAACAGAGACAGACAAGACAATACTAGATAATCCCTATTTACCATGTGCTATAAAGTGGACAGGTGGGAATTACAGTAAAAGTTCTAATAGATTGGGGTGGGAATCACTGTGGGGGAAGAGGGGTGTTACAGCAGAGCCCAGCTCCACTCGGGCTCATTTTGTGGCTGGTCTCTGGAGGAGGACTGCGACGAAGACAGAGGAAGCTCTATGGAGCAACAGGCAGAGAGACAGGCAGCACACACCGGCTCCCGCTCTCAGTGATGGGATCACTGGAGCAATATTGTTTGCATGCAGCTGCACAAATGTGAGTTTTCTTACAACAGAGAAACTTCGATTAGTTATGTATTGCTGTGAAGAACAATTGAAGCTCCTTCTGAGGTGAACTAAACCCTTTAAGTATGTAGGCTATTTTTGCGGTCTAGTCCAGGGGTGTCAAAACATATGGCCCATGGGCCAAAACTGGCCCGTTAGTGTGGTAGTCTGTTCAGGTTGTTAGGACTGATTAGGACTAACTAACTAACTAACCTGCACTTATATAGCGCTTTTCTAGTCACAAAGACCACTCAAAGCGCTTTCATTAATACTAACCCTCTATTCTAAGGGCCTATAGGAAACAGATATCTAGGGACAATTTAGAACAGCCAATTAACCTAACATGCATGTTTTTGGCATGTGGGAGGAAACCGGAGAAATCCCGGAGTAAACCCACGCAACACGGGGAGAACATGCAAACTCCACACAGATCACTGTTGGTCAGGGGCTGGGATCGAACCCACGATCCCACGATCCCCACAATCCCCCGGCCAAGGGTAAACTGTGCTGCCGCAGTGCTAACCACTGCGCCACCGTGCAGCCCACCAGGACTGATGACTGATTTGAAAATGTATGTCAAGTTAAAATCATTTGTAGATCTTGAGAAGCTGTTTATATTATAAAGTGAAATACTATATTTTTAATAATTAAACTGCAGTACTTGTAGTCAGTTTCAGAGAAATAACAGGTGCTTTTATCATGCTACAAGTTTTTATCTTGTGCTACATGACTATGAACCTCTGTAGCACCAGTGCTATGAGCAAACAAGTTAACGTACAGCCCTGCTGAGTATTGCGATATCACATATTGGGATTTCCCATCCCGATCTTTGTTTTGTTTTACTCGCAGCTAGATCTCAGGAGTCACTCCTTTGCTGTGTTGACCTAAGCAGACAGTAAGCACTTAGCACCTTCTAGTGGACTGAAAAGTCAACCTTTTATTTCTCTGCTGCCTAAATAAGTAAGTTTGTATTTGCAACATTTATTAATAATTTTAAATAAAGTATCAAGAAACTGATGTCTCTGAATTGATGCAGTGTCACTGCCACAGAGTATCACCATATTATGCTATATTAATGTTTTCCCCTCACCCCTACAATAGATCATGTTCAGTGTAATATGTCAAAATGACAAACTGCCTTCAGATTTTTCTGTCATGGTTAAAAAAAATGCTGTAAGTGTTTGTCAGTATTCGGTTAATGAAACCTGATCTGGAGTAAAGACTTGTGGCGCAAGATCATGGTCACATGCTTATAAAGCTGCAAATGCACTGCACATATCCATCTTTAATCTCTCTCACTGTACCCAATAAATGTTTCTGCAATTTTGTGTTCTGGAGATTTATTTCAAGCAAACTCGACTCTATAAGGTCTAGTGACAAAACATGGTATGGCCCACAAAATGCACGCCTTTGTCTGATTCACTTTCCCTCCTACAACCCAAAGACAGGCTTGCATGGTTGGTTTGTGATATTGTTCATATAGTCTTATTGTCTCTTAAAAACAGTCACAGCAAAATAGCATTACGTTGTAGTCACTGTTTTTCATTTAAATAAGAATAATAATGTTTCAACTGGTTTAAAGGGGAAATTTATTGATTTTTTAATTAGGCTGAATTTGGTATGTTTGCGCAGGAAATGATATAATTTCCTCAAAAACCATTTTTTTGGGAATAAACTGTGATCCAGAGAGAGAAAAAAGTCAGCAAAAGTGACGGTTTCAGATGACCAAAATTCCCTGGGAATGTCAGTCTGAAATGCGTAACGTCAGGAGCTGAACAATAAATTAATCACTAGTCTTGTTACAATCTGAAAACGACAAGATTGTGTTCATATTTTGAGGAAAATGGAAGATGACATTCTCGATCTGAGTTTCAAAGTGGATACCAACGAAGAGGAAGAGAAGGTGAAGAGAGTGATTTAGCAGACAGCGATAATGATGACGGTGATTTGGGAGATTTTGAGCTTAACCCTAACAACACTGTGAAGCAGTATGTGTCAATGTATTTATTGATGTTTTTTGTCTTACTTTTATATTATAGAAAATTTAGAAATCTGCTTTGCGATTGTCTTTTCTTTAAATTAAAAAAAAAAATGTGTAAAAATTGTCCCTGAGCGATCGGCAACTCAGCCAAAATTATTCTGTGGTGATCCGAGCTGTGTGCTGTTTTCCCTCTTCTCTCACTGCTTATTTTCCACAGCTGTGGTTTCACCCACACTTGCACTTCCTAATTAGCAGCCTTTAAATGGCAAGGGGTCCTCCACTCCTGCACGGAGACGTATACGCATGCATGCAGTCTCGAGAGCTCCTCTACATTGTGTGCTGCCTCTCCCCTCTCCAGCTACGACCCCCGTCTCAGACTCGGTACTCAGTAAGCTACCGCTCTGTTTGAACCTCACCCCTGCATTCTCCTGTGTTCGTTTTGGACTTACCTGTGCACAGGTGGATCTTCTTCCTGGCGGATTGGCACCCTTCCTCGTGGCGGACCTGGATCTTTCCCCCAGAGCCGGAGTCCCCTCACTCTCGCCATCATCCTGTAAGTGCACATACATTATCAAACTGAACTGTGCCCTTCTCCCCTCGGCCAAGGGTTTCCTCCCTGCACAGAGCACTGTCTGTTTCTGCTCCATCACCTCCTTCACCTTTGGAGAACCACAGCAACCTGGAGAGGACGTGGGCCACTGTTAGTTTCCATTCCAGCCGTGCCGCACTCCATAAGATTATTATTAACTCCTCATTGTCCCGCTGTGTGCTGTAAATTACTCATCACTCTTGCTTTCTCTTACTTGCAGGGTTGCCAGACTCTCCCTGCTCTACACACACACACACACACTTGCACTTAGTAAATCATTGCAACTATAACCGAGTCTTTAGTCTGTTTCTGGGTCTATCTACTAAATCATGTCAGTACGTCTCTGTCAGCCAGACCCAGCAGACGGTGCTTATGCATGCCGATTAGACATCATGGAGGCTCGGTTAGACCAGCTTACATATCAGCAGCAGGTCATATTGAATCAACTTACTCAAATAAACGCGCAGCTTGACCAGCTTACCGCTGCCTTGTCCCCCCAGGCTGGCTCCAGGGCGTTGGCTGCCCCACCACCGACTTCTTCTCCGACGGCGCGTCCTCATCGCTTAACACCAGTTCCCACACTGACCCGCTTCAGCGGTAGGCTGGGCGAGGCCTGGGGGTTCCTCCTTCAGTGCAACCTAGTGTTTCAGCAAGTGCCGGAGGATTTTCCCACTAATCATAGTCAGATCAGCTACGTGGTGAATCTGTTGGAGGGGCAGGCCTTAGCTTGGGCTTATACTATTATGGATCGCCCCGATTACCAAAATTACACTTACGATCGATTTGTGTCTGAATTCCCTCAGGTATTCGATCACTCTGACCAGGATAACATTCTCACCACCCGCCTTCTCAATCTCCGACAGGGGGCCAGGTCCGTGGCGCTACTCGGTGGATTTCGGGTTGTCGCAGCGGGGTTAGGGTGGGAGGATGCTTCTCCTTGCAACATTTTCACGCACAGTCTCAGCCCTAGCCCTTCGTGATGAGCTGGAGCGGTTAGAAAAACCTTCCTCTTTACACGAGCTAATCCTCCCTGGCCATCAACCTAGATAATCGCCTAAGGAACGACCTCAACGAAGTACCGCCTTGCCAATCACTCGGGCTCTCAATAGCGCTCTCTCACTCAACCCCCCTCCCAGCCCTCCCTTCTTCTGAACCCTCTGATACTGGGGAACCCATGCTGTTGGGCCAGTCTGGGTGGCCTCATGCTGAACGACAACGCTGCCGTGATCTCGGGTTGTGCATGTATTGCGCCAGTTCTGAACATGAGGTTGCCCATTGTCCTGATCAGCCAAAAGGGGGGGGGGGTCCGTTCGCTATAGTAGGGGGGCTAACGGATGTGGGCAGGTCTAAATCCCTTATGCGCCTTTTGTTGCCCATTTGTTTTGATCGCTTTCTGCACCACTGCTCTCATTGATTCATGTGCCGAACAAAGCTTTTTTTTTCGGAGAGTCTGGCAACCCAGCTAAAGCTTCTGTGTCAGGACCTGGAAGTCCCATTAAACTTGGTAGCCATTTCTCGGGAGCCACTCACTAGGGTCACTAAAAAGACTGCTCCCATCTCCATATTGGTTTCCAGCAACCATTGAGAGCACTTGAGTTTTTTTGTTTTACCCATCTCTGCATCACCTGTTACTTTAGGCTATCCCTGGTTAAGACTCCACAACCCAGTTACTGAATGGCAGGCAGGGAGGGTTATTTCATGGAGCACCTTCTGCTTAGCCACCTGTATGCAGTCTGCAGTCTATTCTCCCTCTGTTCCTATCAGCTCCTTGCCTACCCATTTGCCCGACCTCACTCTGGTTCCTCCTGAATATCACAACCTTGCCCTTGTCTTCAGCAAGTCTAAGGCACTTCCCCCCCCCACCACCACCACCACCGCCCTTACAACTGCGCCATTAATCGCCTTCCGGGGGCTACGTTGCCATCTAGTAGACTGTATAGTCTGTCTGCCTTGGAACAAGAGGTGATGAATAAGTCTATCAAGGAGTTGTTAAGTTCAGGTATTATCAGGCCTTCATCATCTGCGGTGGGGGCGAGGTATTTTTTTGTTTGCAAGAAGGACGGTTCTCTCCAACCCTGCATTGACTTTAGGGAACTGAATAACATTACAGTGAAGAGCAAGTACACCTTGCCGCTCCTCAACTCCGCCTTTGACCTGCTTCAAGGTGCCACTGTCTTCACCAAGTTGGACCTGCGCAATGCCTACCATATTATCTGGATTAAGGAGGGTGACGAGTGGAAGACGGGGTTCCGTACACCTAGTGGTCGTTTCGAGTACTTGGTGATGCCATTTGGGTTGACAAATGCGCCAGCTGTTTTCCAACGGCTCATCAGTAACGTTCTGAGAGACTTCCTGAATTCTTTTGTTTTTGTGTACCTGGATGACATATTGATTTTCTCTCATTTCTTAGATGAGCATCGGGTGCACGTTAGGATGGTCCTTCAGTGGCTGTTGGAGAACCAGCTTTACGTCAAAGCGGAGAAGTGTGAGTTCGATGCACCCTCGACCACCTTCCTGGGGTGTGTCATCGTCCATAAGGTGATCCGGGCTGACCCGGGTAAAGTGAAGGCAGACTTGGAGTAGCCTGTTCCCTCCTCCCACAAACAATTACAGCAGTTTTGGGGGTTCACCAATTTCTTTCGATACTTCAGCTGCAATTACAGTGTGGTTGCCCTGCCCCTCACCCACCTCACTTCCTCCAAGGTCCACTTTCTTTGTTCCGAGGAGGCTGACGTGGCATTTTCTGAGCTGAAGTTTCACTTTTTCTTCTTCCCTACTTGCCTCAGGTGGATGACGGCCCTGCAGTTCCTGGTGGGAGGTGGGTTGCATCAGACTCCGGGGTTGGGGGGTTCTTTCTCAGCACTCGACACCAATAATAAGGTCCATCCCTTTGCTTACTTCTCCCGACGCCTCTCCCTAGCCGAGAGAAACTATGATGTTTGTGACCAGGAGTTGCTGACGGTCAAACTGGCCTTGGAGGAATGACGCCAGTTGTTGGAAGGAGGCTCTCAGCCATTTGTGGTCTGGAACGATCATATAGAACCTGGAGTATCTCAGGGCAGCTAAACGGCTGAACTCCAGACAAGCCTGCTGGTCCCTGTTCTTCGGCAGGTTTAGTTTCATCATCACCTACTGCCCGGGGTCCAAGAACATCAAGCCTGATGCCCTCTCAAGGCATTTCTCCCTCTGATATGGCATCGCCGGAGCTGCATCCCTAGTTTCCCCTCGTTGTGTGATAGGCATGCTCTCTGGGACGATCAAGGAGAGGGTCATGTGACACAGGGCACTGAACCTGATCCGGGTGGGGGCCCTGCGGGTCGGATCTAATTCCTTCCTTGGTCCGCTGTTGAGGTCATCAATTGGCCTGCACTCTTCCAGGGTTATGTGCCACACCGGCGTGTCACGACTATGTCTTATTTGCCAGAGGATTCTTCTGGTGGCTGTTGTCATGAGGAAGGACGTGAATGAGTTCATCAAGGCCTGCCCCCAGTGCCTCACCGGATGTCATCTTCTTCCCCACCTTCGGGCTGTTGCACACCCCCTACCCATCCCAAGCAGGCCGTGTTCCCATGTGGCGCTGGACTTTGCTCTACTGGGCTTCCTCCCTCTGCTGGACATATGGTATTTCTCACCATGTGGACAGGTTCTCGAAGGCAGCTCACTTCGTCCCCCTGAACAAGCTCCCGTCTGCCAAGGAGACGGCTGACCTTTTTGTTCTACACGTTGTCCACCTCCATGGTATTCCGGTGGACGTGGTCTCGGACCGAGGTCCCAGTTTGTCTCCCAGGTTTAGTGATCCTTTTGTAAGGCCATTGGGGCGACTGTCAGCTTGTCCTTGGGGTATCACCCCCAGAGTAATGGCTAGTGCGATCAGGCCAACCAGGAGCTGGAGGCAGCCCTGAAGTGCGTCACGGCTACTAATCCTGCATCTTGGAGTACTTACCTGCCATGGATTGAGTATGCTCACAACTCCGCCACCTCTGCGGCTACGGGTTTCTCTCCCTTCGAGGCATCCTTCAGGTACAACCCCCCCCCCCCCCACTGTTCCCTGATGCAGAGGTGGAGATTGCTGTAATGTCTGTGCAGTCCCACATCAGGCATTGTCACCGGCTCTGGAGGGCCACCAGGGCTGCTCTCCGCTGCACCGCAGATCGCAACTCTGAGATCGCCAACCGTTGGAGGCCCCCCCCCCACCGGGTTTGGCAGAAGGTATGGTTGTCCACCAGACACATTAACTTCAAAACAGATTCCAGAAAGCTCTCTCCCCCCTTTATTGGTCCTTATCCCATCTCCCAAATTATCAATCCAGCTGCTGTTCGCCTGTCTCTTCCCTGTGCTCTCCGCATCTGTCCCACCTTTCATTTCTCTCAGCCGTTTTCTACCAGTCCTCTCTGCCCACCATCCAAGCCGCCTCCCCCTCCGGTGGTGATCAACGGCGGTCCTGTGTATAAGGTCAGTTGCATTCTGGACATGCGATGCAGGGGGCAAGGTCTACAATACCTGGTGGACTGGGCTGGGTATGGACCGGAGGAAAGATCATGGGTCCGGGGATCCTTCGTCACAGATCGGGAGATCATCTGGGCATTCCATCGGTCCCATCCGGGGAGGTAGGGTTGGCCACCGGGAGACGTTCCTTGAGGGGAAGGCAGTGTGGTGGTCCAAGCTGTGTGCTGATTTCCCTCTTCTCTCATTGCTTATTTTCCACAGCTGCAGTTTCACCCACACCTGCACTTCCTAATTAGCAGCCTTTAAATGGAGAGGGGTCCTCCACTCCTGCACGGAGACGTCTACGCATACATGCAGTCTTGAGAGCTCCTCTACGTTGTGTGCTGCCTCTCCTCTCTCCAGCTACGACCCCTGTCTCAGACTCGGCACTCAGTAAGATACCTCTCTGTTTGAACCTCACCCCTGCATTCTCCTGTGTTCGTTTTGGACTAACCTGTGCACAGGTGGACCTTCTCCCTGGCGGACTGGCACCCTTCCTCGTGGTGGCCCTGGATCCTTCCCCCGGAGCCGGAGTCCCCTCACTCGCGCCATCATCCTGTAAGTGCACATACATAATCAGACTGAACTGTGCCCTTCTCCCCTCGGCTGAGGGTTTCCTCCCTGCACAGAGCACTGTATATTTCTGCACCAGCACCTCCTTCACCTTCATGGGACCACAGCAACCTGGAGAGGACATGGGTCGCTGTTAGTTTCCATCCCAGCTGCTCCGCGCTCCGTAAGATTATTATTAACTCCTCATTGTCCCTCTGTGTGCTGTAAATTACCCATCACTCCCTCTCCTTGCAAGTTGCATGCTTGCAGTGAGAATAGTGATCTCACCACCGAGTGACCGAGTGATCAAAATCTTCAAAAGGTCTGTTGTCTGCAATAGTTGTTTATTTCTACAATTTAGATGCATAATCAAGAGTGCGGGTTGGATCCGCTGGAGCCATTGAGCTTTTAGTATGTTCACCTTGTAATGTCATCAAAATCAGTCGGTAAATACAGAAGTCAGAGCCTCGACATGGGTGCACAGAATGAATGGAAAAAATTCAATTTCTTTTCTTGCTAGACAAAATGAAGGCTACAAAAGTACTAAATTCATGTTTATTATGTTCTCAGCTTTTGGTAGAGATATAATATGCTTATTTTAGGATTCTCGATGAGCATTGCCTTTAAGAAACTTTAATCACATTGTAAATATAGCGATACGTACGTGGCACATGACAGTTAATAGGCTGTAAAATATATATTTCTGTCTGCCTCTTTTCAGCTGATGGGATAGACGCAAATGAAACTCAATTTTACCAAAGATGAGACTATTTTCTCTGCCCATTTTCATCTTGACTGAAAATGATTAATCCATGTTCTTGTCTGGTGCTTTTCAAATTTAAAATCATCACGCTACTGCCAAAGTAGCATCTTAAACAGGAGCAGTGAGCTGAGTATCAGGGAGAAGAGAGGGGACGATAGTGGTTGTCAATTTTGAATTATGGCATCATACAATAAAGCTGATGTAATATATGCAGAATAATTTGATAAGATCATTTAGACTTGAGTCTGCTGCAAAAAGACTTGGTAACACTTCTGGTGAATAACACATGGGCCGTTCTTGGATTGTTTTAGATGGCCAGAATGTCCCGTCAAGTTGTTGATGATGTTGCACAGTTGTTGATGATGTCGTTTGGATTTTGTCAAATCTCCTCAATTTTAAACAGCCATTATTGATATTCCACGATCCACCTACTGACAAAACTCTTTAGAATTTTCATGCTTGCAGTTTTAAATTTCAAGTTCACTGACACCAGTCAGTGGTCAATCAGAAAAAATGCTTAAATAAACACCGTAACAATTTTCTTTCATTTCATCCTCGCCCACACAGAGCAGCTCCCGGGAGATGATGGCGGCGGCCCTGGGCGCCTCTCCTCCTTTTATTTCTTAAGTGCATCAGTAATAAGAGTGCATCAGAAGAGTTCAGAGCTCTTTAGTTTTTAACAGTTAAATCTTTGTTAGTGTGGATAGGATTTGATTTTACTGGCTGCTTGTTAGTGAACACTGGCAGTGAGGCATGTGAGAGCATGTGGAAGACAATCAACTTATTCATTTAAAATTCATTTAGTAGGAAGAATGTTGTCTAATTTAACTGCAGTCCAAACCTTATTTCATTTGTTTTTCACTGATTCCTTATATTTTATGCTTTTTTCACAGCTATTCTCATGCATGGGAGTGACAAATGTGATAAAATGTACGTCCATCTTAAAACGAGCAGCTTTGACTTTGGACAGTATTCAGAATTGAGCTGAATGTTACAGTCAGCTTCACAGGTTATAGAAAACCAGTAGCTTTTGAAGCTTCTTTGTTCCATTATCACATCAGCATGCAGGGAACATGCAACAATTTGTCAAACTGAGGTGGACAACTTGGAATTTGATCATCAACATTGTGCAGCGAATTATGATGAGACAAAGTCTGTAATGGACGAATCATCTGACATCCTCGTCAGGTTAATGCTGAAACAACAATTCTGTTATTTTAGGGATAACTTTATGGAAATATGAATTTTGCTTTAGTGTGTGAGTGATCATTGAGAGATCAAAAACTGACGAGTTCTTCATCTTTCAGCTGCTCCCTTTATGGGTCGCCACAGCAGTCATCTGCCTCCATCTCACCCTATCCCTTCATCTTCCTCTGTAACCTTTGTCCTCCTTCACTACATCCATGAATCTTCTCTGTGGTCTTCCTCTTTTGGCAGTTCCATCCTGTTCCTGCCTCCCTCATTCACACTCATGTATTCTGTCTTGCTTCTACTGACTTTCATTCCTCTTCTCTCCAGTGCATACTTCCACCTCTGTAGGTTCTCCTCCACCTGCTCCCTACTCACACTGCAGCTCACAATATCATCTGTAAGCATCGTAATCATCAGAGACTCCTGCCTGACCTCATCTGTCAGCCTGTCCATCACCATGGCAAACAAGAAGGGGCTCAGAGCTGATCCCTGATGTTATCCCACCCCAAACTTGAATCCATCTGTCACTCCTACAGGACACCTCACCATCATTTCACTGTCCTCTCAATGATCTTATAAGGCCTCAAAAAAGCGGTTCCTGTCAAACTATGAGAGACCAGGAGAGATCGCTGAGGGATCATTGAGAGTTTGTTGGGTGACTAAAGAGATGCATACTGTATATATTTGTTTTATTTGAGGTTTCTAGTACTCTTCTACCCCCTTTACACAGGGGTGGAGATCATTGAGAGATCACTGAAAGATGGCCAGATCTTTCTTTCAATGATTTCTCATTGATCTCTCATTTTTTTAAGGCACCGGAAGGATAAGCGGCCGTATCAGCAGCGGCTCTCCCATGTCTTTGTGTTTTAATCTGCTTATTCTTGTATATAGTGTGTCTTTTTTTCACCAGGGCTTGGTAGAAAGACTCAGATTAACGACTGGACTGTTTTTTCTATTTTAGCCCTGGTCTTTGTCTTATTTTTTCTCTTCCTCTGGACAATGGACGGCAACAGAGGTGGGGGCGAATGCATTGTTTACACATGCGACCAGCTGATCACGTTGAGGAGGCTGGCTCCGCTGCCAGGAGTGAAGCCCCTCATCGTGCATGAGCTCAGGAGGAAATGCTGTGGAAGAAGGGCTGGAGCTAAGTGAGGATGAGGAGAAGGAAACATAAACCGGCTGTACCGATGTTCATCACCAGGAACGTGCGGTCGCTGGGAAACAAAGCAGATGAGCTCACAGAGCTGGTCAGGACGCAAAAGGAATATCGTGAGTGTAGTATCATGTGTTTTACAGAGATGTGGTTACACTCACAGATCCCGGATGTTAACGTAGCGATACCTGGGTTTAAGACTATCCGGTGGGACAAGGACGTTAAGAGTAGCGGGAAGAAGAGGGGAGGAGGATTGGCACTTCTTGTGAATAAAGGGTGGTGTAATCTTGGACACATTTATGTGAAGGAAAAGTGCTGCAGCCCGAACATTGAACTGCTGGCTGAGAGTATGAGACCCTATTATATGCCGCAACAATATACCTGTGCCTTGGTAATTATCGTCTATGTCCCTCCGTCCACTGACACAGTGGAGGCCTATGATGTCATCAGCTCCACTACTGCCACATTACTGGAGAAGCACTCTGACACATTTATGGCCATCATTGGTGATTTTAGTCATGTCTCACTGGGAAAAAAACATTACCAAGCTTTCACCAGTTTATTGACTATCTCACTAGAGAAAATAAAACACTGGATTTACTGTATGCCAATATCAGAGATGCATATAGTGCCACATCTCTACCCCCCATTGGCAAATCGGATCACTGCATGGTCATGTTATCACCCAAGTACATTCCCCTCATGCAAAGGCAGCCTGCTTATACATTGACTGTGAGGAGGTGGACACAGGAGGCTGCTGATGCACTACAGGACTGCTTTGAGACGACGGACTGGAGTGTACTCTGTGAACCACATGGGGTGGACATAGACAATATGACCGACTGCATCACAGAATACATGAGATTTGGTGAAGACATAACCATGCCAGCTCAGACCATACACTGTTTCCCCAACAACAAACCATGGGCCACCAGTGACCTGAAAGCCCTTCTGAATGAGAAGAAGAGAGCTTTTAGGTCCGGACACAAGGAGAAACTTGTCATGATTTGCCCTACGGGGCAGGAAGGTGAGACCCACACGCTGAACTGTGAGTTTGGGGAAAAACAAACAACAAACATAAAGTGCAACACGGTGCTCTTAACACAAAATACAAACGAGGGAGAAAACTTACAGATATAGTACACCAGAGCAGGGATAGGGCTCTGGTGGAGACGATGAGTAGTTCAAGACAGCGGCAAATGGAAATGAAAATAACTCCCCTTAAATAGGGTCAAAAACCATTACATAAGTAGTGACAGGTGTGGGTTCACATGAGCGGGCAAAAAGGTAACAGTGAATAGTGATTGGGATCAGCTGGAAGTAATGAGATGAGAGCACACCAACTGGCAGCTAATGGGGCTACGCCCATATGGGGCACCAATCAGGAAATGCCCTGACAGCTGTCAACCTCAAATAATAAGGAGTAGAATAAATTTTAAACAAGTACAACTGTTTAAAATACCGTATATATAACGGTATAATATATATAAATAAGGTACCGATAATACAGAATTAGAATATACACACGTGGACAAAATTGTTGGTACCCCTCTGTTAATGAAAGAAAAACCCACAATGGTCACAGAAATAACTTGAATCTGACAAAAGTGGTAATAAATAAAAATTCTATGAAAATTAACCAATGAAAATCAGACAGTGCTTTTGAATCGTGGTTCAACAGAATTACTTTAAAAAACAAACTCATGAAACAGGCCTGGACAAAAATGATGGTACCCCTAGAAAAGATTGAAAATAATGTGACCATAGGGACATATTCAACCAAGATGTGTCCTCTAATTAACATCACAGGTGTCTACAAACTTGTAATCAGTCAGTCGGCCTATTTAAAGGGTGACAAGTAGTCACTGTGCTGTTTGGTGACATGGTGTGTACCACACTAAACATGGACCAGAGGAAGCAAAGGAGAGAGTTGTCTCAGGAGATTAGAAAGAAAATTATAGACAAGCATGTTAAAGGTAAAGGCTATAAGACCATCTCCAAGCAGTTTGATGTTCCTGTGACTACAGTTGCACATATTATTCAGAAATTTAAGATCCGTGGGACTGTAGCCATCCTCCCTGGACGTGGCCGCAGGAGGAAACTTGATGAAAAATGGAAGAGACGGATAATACGAACGGTAACAAAAGAGCCCAGAACAACCTCTAAACACATTCAAGGTGAACTCCAAGGTCAAGGTACACTACCGTTCAAAAGTTTGGGGTCACCCAGACAATTATTTTGTGTTTTCCATGAAAAGTCACACTTATTTACCACCATGAGTTGTAAAATGAATAGAAAATATAGTCAAGACATTGACAAGGTTAGAAATAATGATTTGTATTTGAAATAATAATTTTTTCCTTCAAACTTTGCTTTCGTCAAAGAATCCTCCATTTGCAGCAATTACAGCATTGCAGACCTAACATGATTGCACAAGGGTTTTCTAATCATCCATTAGCCTTCTGACGCAATGAGCAAACACATTGTACCATTAGAACACTGGAGTGATAGTTGCTGGAAATGGGCCTCTATACACCTATGTAGATATTGCACCAAAAACCAGACATTTGCAGCTATAATAGTCATTTACCACATTAGCAATGTATAGAGTGTATTTCTGATTAGTTTAAAGTTATCTTCATTGAAAAAAAGTGCTTTCCTTTCAAAAATAAGGAAATTTCTAAGTGACCCCAAACTTTTGAACGGTAGTGTACATCAGTGTCAGATCGCACCATCCGTCATTATTTGAGCCAAAGTGAACTTCATGGGAGACGACCAAGGAGGACACCACTGTTGAAAACAAATCACAAAAAAGCCAGACTGGAATTTGTCAAACTGCATGTTGACAAGCCACAAAGCTTCTGGGAGAATGTCCTATGGACAGACGAGACAAAACTGGAACTTTTTGTCAAGGCACATCAGCTCTATGTTCACAGACGCAAAAATGAAGCATACCAAGAAAAGAACACTGTCCCTACTGTGAAACATGGAGGAGGTTCTGTTATGTTCTGGGGCTGCTTTGCTGCATGTGACACCCTGTGTCGCAGGTCATGGGTCTTGCAACAGGATAATGATCCAAAACACACAGCTAAAAACACCCAAGAATGGCTAAGAGCGAAACATTGGACTATTCTAAAGTGGCCTTCTATGAGCCCTGATCTAAATCCTATTGAACATCTGTGGAGGGAGCTGAAACATGCCATCTGGAGAAGGCACCCTTCAGACATGAGACAACTGGAGCAGTTTGCTCATGAGGAGTGAGCCAAAATACCTGCTGAGAGGTGCAGAAGTCTCATTGACAGTTACAGAAATCGTTTGATTGCAGTGATTGCTTCAAAAGGTTGTGCAACAAAATATTAAGTTAAGGGTACCATCATTTTTGTCCAGGCCTGTTTCATGAGTTTGTTTTTTAAAATAATTCTGTTGAACCACAATTCAAAAGCATTGTCTGATTTTCATTGGTTAATTTTCATAGACTTTTTATTTATTACCACTTTTGTCATATTCAAGTTATTTCTGTGACCATTGTGGGTTTTTCTTTCATTAACAGAGGGGTCCCAACAATTTTGTCCACGTGTGAACTCAAACACAAACAGGAAAGTAGAAAACATGCAGGGATAACAAAAACCAAAAGGCACAAAAAATGCAACAGATAAATATAAATACAGAGAAAAGCCATGAGACTGAGCCTGGAAGAATGTCCAGAACTCAGCTCGTGACAAAACTGAGAAGAGTGCAGCACGAACTGAGAGAGATGCTGAGGAGGTATAAAGACAATTACAGGAGGGAGTTGAAGGATAAACTCAGGCAAAATAATATGAAGAATGTGTGGAAAGGAATGAAGCAAATAACTGGGTGCAAGGGGAGAGTCACACAGACATCTGGGAGCCTTGAGAGAGTTGATGAGCTGAATCTGTTTTTTAATAGGTTCAACTCACCATCTGTCACCCCCACAACACAGCCAGGTCCCCACACACCCCTCCCCCCACCATCCTGTCACACCCACAACACAGCCAGACCCCCCCACCCCTCCCCCACCCTCCTGTGCAGCACCTCTCTCCATCTCCCCTTCACCCCCCTCCCCCTCTTTGGGGGTCATCAGCCCCCCCCCCCCCCCCCCCACACACACACACACATCACTGTGACTACAGACCAGGTTAAGAGACAGCTGGAGAGACTCCATCGGCTGAAGGCTGCAGGCCCTGGTGGCATCTCCACCACGATTCTGAGGACTGTGCCAACCAGCTAGCTTCGGTATTGAAACACCTATACAACCTGAGCCTGAGTCTGAAGAAAGCACCGGTACTGTGGAAGACATCCTGCCTGGTTCCTGTCCCCAAGAAGTCATCTCCGTCTGACCTGAATGACTATCGAGCAGTTGCCCTCACATCTCATGTGATGAAGGTCCTGAAGAGACTGGTCTTAGCCCACCTGAGGCCACAGGGGAAGACGTGGCTGGACCCTCTGCAGTTTGCATATCAGCCCCATTTAGGAGTTGAAGACACTGTCATCTACCAGCTGCAACGAGCCCATCTGCACCTGGATGGTGGAGGAGACACTGTGAGAATCGCATTCTTTGATTTCTCCAGTGCCTTTAACACCATCCAGCCGCTGCTGCTGGGTGAGAAGCTGCAGGTGATGGGGGTCAGCAGCTCTGTGATCTCCTGGATTACTGACTACCTGACAGGCAGGTCACAGTTTGTCCGGCTGGGCAGTCTTGTCTGACATGGTGGTTAGTGATATGGGAGCTCCACAGGGGGCTGTGCTCTCTCCTTTTCGCTTCACCTTATACACCACTGACTTTCAGTACAACACTGAGTCATAATACCTGCAGAAATTCTCTGACGACTCAGCTGTTGTTGGGTGTAAAAGAGGGGGAGGGGAGGGGGAGTACAGGGCACTGGTAGACAGATTTGTGGAGTGAACAGAGCAGAATCACCTGAGGCTGAATGTCAGCAAGACCAGAGAGATGG
This sequence comes from Pholidichthys leucotaenia, assembly GCA_020510985.1. Lineage (NCBI taxonomy): Eukaryota > Metazoa > Chordata > Actinopteri > Cichliformes > Pholidichthyidae > Pholidichthys > Pholidichthys leucotaenia. The sequence goes on from CM035845.1 coordinate 129,957,582, forward strand.
TGATTGACTTCAGGAAGAAGAGGACACCTTCTCAGCCATTGCAGATTAGTGGGGAGGATGTGGAGGTGGTTGAGGACTACAAATACCTGGGTGTCATGATCAGCAATGGGCTGGACTGGAGATCCAACACAGATGCTGCGCATAAGAAGGGGATGAGCAGACTCTACTTCCTGAGGAAGCTGAAATCCTTCAACATGTGCAGCAGGATGCTGGAGCTTTTCTACCAGACCATTATCACCAGCACCATCTTCTTTGCTGTTGGCTGTTGGGGTAGCAGTATCAGAGCCAGCAACACCAACAGACTTGACAAGATTATCAAGAGGGCTGGCTCTGTAATTGGTCTCAGGCCAGAGACTGAGACTGTGGTGGAGAGGAGAACACTAAATAAACTGTGATCCATCGTGGACAATCCGGATCACCCCCTCAACCACACACTGGACAGACAGCGGAGCACTTTCTCTAGTGGACTGCTACAGCTTTGCTGTCGAACGGTTTGGTGCAGGAAATCTTTCCTGCCACATGCTATTTCACTGTCCATTGACTTACTCTGATGTTGTGCTCTGGTCATTACTATGCTGCCATACTGCATCTTACAGTCTAATTAGTACCTCACATCTCACTCTGCTCCTGATAGTCCTGCATTGTACAGCGGGTATGATTAATGTGTCTGTACAGGTCACCATCTATTCATCTGTGATGTAGATAGGCTTTTTTTTAGTAGTTTTTACTTTCCATGGGTAATCCCTTTGTCTGTTATACTGTGTGTGTTTCTGTCATTTGGTTGTCTACTGTCATACTGCTGTTACACTGCAATTTCCCAGTTTGGAATCAATAAAGTACATCTATCTATCTATCTATCTATCTATCTATCTATCGCCAAGATATCTCAATGATCTCTCAATGAGCTTCCAGTGATCTTCATGGTCTTGGAGAGATTGTCTTGACTCAGTTCAAAACAATCTGTCCGTGGTAACCAAAGGAAAGCACTCTCTTATCAAACTCTCAAAGAACTCTCAAGGAGCACTCAACGATCTCATTGATTTCCCAATGATCGCTCAGTGATCTTTCAATAAACTTCAAATTTTTCCGTTACAAAGGTAGAGATGGCTGAGAGATCAGTGAGGGATTAGCAAGCATTTGAGAAAAGACTAATAGAGTTCATTGAAAGATTGCTGAGAGATCATTGGGAGATCAATGAGATTGTTGAGAGATCATTGAGAAGTCACTTTGCTTTGGTGAGATATTGTTTTGGATTGAATCAAAACTTTGAGGACAGTGGTGGTCACTGAAGATCATTGAAAGATCTTGGCAATCGCTGAGAGATCAGTGAAAGATCATTTGGAGATCTGGTTATTTTGTCATCACTCAGCAATCTCTCAGTGAACTCCACCCCTGTGTAAAGTGGGTAGAACTAATTTGAAAAATTGCATTTGTCATTATTATTTCATCCATACTCTATTAAACACAAACATTTCAGCGATAAGTTATTGTAGGTAGTTACTGTATATTCTTGTATCATGAAAAGAAATTCTGAACTGTAGTTATCAAATGGGTGGTTTAATGTCATTTAATGGCACACTAAAATGCATTTCAGTAAAGTTTTTCTCTAATTTTTTACATATTATATAAATGCTTCTTTTTTAAATGTCACCAGTACTTAGAAGCTCACAGTGTTTAACATTATAGAGCTATTTTTATGTGCTGCTTGATGTGCTGAACTTCGTGTTCTTTCATTTGTGCATTGGAGATCAGCCGTAGGTTGTTTTCAATACGTGGAAAACATTGAAGAGAGCCAAGAAATGGAAAACATGGTTATTTCCCCCTGACGGGCCACATAATAGACAATTAGTTTGCAAAATCACCAGGGTTGGGGGGGGACTCAATTGTTTGTTCCACTTGCAACGAGGCAAAGCAACAGCTGAATAATTTCTCTAGGCGTTGTTGTTCTTGAACACACCCCTTTTATATCTGCTTCCGTAAAAAACTGCCTTTGCTACTAGGTATAAAAATAATATTGTAATTTGTCTGTGTGACGTGTAAAATCAGGCACAGGAATAAAGCTACAGACAGGCTGTGTGTGGTTTTCTTCAGTGTCAGGATCTGTGTTGACAGACGTTCATGTGGAGCCAGAGGAAACGCATTTACTTTACTTTACTTTTGTAGCAGTGTTACACTGCTTGGTTAGGTTTGTTGTCATCCCTGCACACTTGTAAAGTTAAAGTTTAGCAGCCAAAGCTGAATGACATCGAGGCCTGGTGCACATGACAGCGTTTTCATTTAGACCCAGAGAGAAACATCTGCGTGCACACGACATGTCACAGGAGCAACCGCGCGTGCACACAGGTCCGCCAAAGGTGTGAAAACTGTTGCTGTAACTAACGGATGACAAGTAGACATTTTACTAGGGACTTGGGAGTTTAACTATAAAGGCCAGATTCCATCTGCAAGAAGTATTTATATTTGTTTAAGTTGAAAGAATGAGGGAGTCTTAAATAAATAAATGACTCTGGAATTGTGGACAATAAAAAAATGGACTTAATGACAGCTTGTTTGAATATTTGATAAGGAGTCTTCAGTCATAACTTTTACAAAAGCATTACAAGTAAAAAACAAATAGTGATATAATGTGATGTTGGCCGGCTGGAGAGCTGCGCACAGCTGGATTTAAAACATCTGCTGCTCCACAGTGATTTTTTTCATCATTCAGCAAAGGTAAGCAACATTTTAGGGATGTATTTCAGTCTGCAAATCCTCCTTGGTTATAAATTTGAGGATTGTTTTATCTATAAGGCTGCATCTATTGTAAAGGGGGGAAGCATTATACAGTACATGTACTATTCAGAGACCTTTTGTAACCTAATCCGAACTATAAACACATCAAGCTTAAAGTTTAATCACAGAGCTTATTTCTATGAGGCATACAAGCCGCTTGGTGTGTGGATTGGCTGAAATCTATTGTAAATTGGGGCTGTAACGTACTGTTGCTGTTTATTTCTGTGCACACAGATGTGATAAAACAGTGGCGAGAAAACCTCTCCACTCTGGAGACTGGTTTCGAATTTCTGCACCTTCCCACCTCCAAATACCCTGTGTCATCCAAAGGGACAGCTAAACTGGAGACAAACTTCCACAGTTTGGGGTAAAAACGTTGCCGTGTGCATGGCCCCTGAGGGTTGAGAGCTCAAGCCTTCCATAGAGATGAATTTGAGCTGAAATCTCTTTTGACTTTGCGGGGAAAATAAATCAAATATGGCCTTCAGATGTACTTTGATATTCTTGTCTCCCAGCTTCACTTGGATGTAAGCCTTTGGACTTGGAGTGTAGCCAACCAGTTATATTAGTGGGGGGATACGATACAATCACAATACTGGAGTCACGATACAGTACTATCACAGTACTACAATTCCTCAAGTATTGCGGTTTCATGATAGAGTATTGCTATATTTTTAATCTCTATTTCAGACACACAGGCGGGTCCATATAAAATAAGAAGGAGTAGGGGCGTCAGGGAAACAACAAAAAAATAAAAACAAAACATAACAGCAATAAAAACAGCATAGCAATCTTTAAAAAGAGTTCTTGGCTGTTGTGCCAGTGTCTTCTGAGAGCAGAGGTGTATCTGAGACTGCTCTGCCTAGGGCTTATCAGGGTCAGTATGATGCTGTTTTCCGAGTCATCCAGATGACACATAAAATTGTACATAAGTTTCCTCAGTAATGCCTTATACGTAGGAATACCACATGTCACAAACAGCTGACTGGCGCTGTGCCATCTGGGCACCTGAAGCAGCAGCCTCAGTGCATCGTTGTAGGCCACAGTCAACCTTCTCATGCTATCAGTCTTGTAGCTGCTCCACAGGTGTGCAGTGTACAGAGGAGTACAGCAAGCTCTGAACAGAGAAGGTTTAACATTTACAGAGCACATACTAAACTTTCTCAATAACATATTGGCTTGGGCATACAGTTTACGGCACTGCCTGTAGATATTCCTGTCATCTCTCAAATCATCAGTGATGATGTGACCCAGATATTTTATTTCCTTGCATGTCGCAAGAGAAGTATCACAATTTAAAGGCAGGAAAAACTAGTTCCCTGTCCTCGCTGCATCTCACAATCATGACATTACTCTTTTTAGCATTAAATTTGATGTTGTGATCATTGCCATATTGTGAGCATACTCTTAATAGTTGTTGCAACCCAGCACTGTAAGGACTCATTATTACTAGGTCACCTGCATACATGAGATGATTGATGGCAGAGCCACCCACAACACAGCCTGTGTTACATCCATTCAGTTGTCTCGACAGATCATCCACATATACATTAAACAGAATCGGGGACAAAATTCCACCTTGGCGTACACCGTTGCTCACATGAAAGGGAGCTGATAGAATGTTCCCCCATTTTACACACATGGTCTGACTGGCATACCAGAAAACCAGAATTCTAATTAAATACTTGGAAACACCTCTAAGGAGTAATTTCATGAATAGGTTTCCATGATTAATTCTATCGAATGCTTTGGATGTATCAATAAAACTCAAGAAGACAGAGGAATTTAGGCTTCTATACTTTGTCACTAATTCCTTTAGAGCAAACATACACATATCAGTGCCATGCTTTCTTTTAAAACCAAATTGATTGTCAGAAGAAAAAAACAAATACAGTATCTCCAACCGTGTGAGCAAAATTCTTTCCAACACTTTAGATAGAATACTTGCTAGAGCAATTGGCCTGTAATTCTCAACACTGTTTAGCTTTGCAGCTTTGTCCTTAATAACAGGAGCTAGCACCACAGACACAGTAGCGTCTGGAAGGACACCATGAACTAAAAAGCCAGTAAAACACATGGAGAGCAAGGGACAGAGCTTATTGCTTGCATTTTTGAGGTGGTCTGCTACAACAAGATCCAGTCCACAAGCCTTCCAGTCCTCAAGCATCAGAATTGCGTCACACACCTCCATGGGCTGAACCACCGTGCCGTCAGAGCAGTCTACACTGTCCATAGTGAATACATCACCCCTGACATAGTTGAAGAGTTCAGAATAATGATCACGCCTCATCTCAGCTATTTTCTCAGGGCCACTTATATCCTCTATGTTAGATGGCAAGGGGGATTTAACATTATTCATGACTTTAACCTCTCTCCAAAAATCATAAGAATTCTTACTCTTCAGGCTCCTGACAAGTGACTCAGCCCGCATTTTGTTCTAATTTCTTTTAATAAAACGAAGAGCACGTTTAAATCTTGCATTAGTTTGTTTTTTTTTAATTTCCAGCAATGGTACCTGTCTAGGTTGACCTGCTTCAGACTGACAATAAAGGCCTCTCTAGCTGCGGCATGCTGTTCTGACACAAACTCATTCCATCCAGATTTGATGTTAAGCCCCCTGTTTGGATTTCTACAAATGGTCTGCTACAGCTGATAAGAACATTAACAATAGCATCATACATATCATAGAGTTCACTAGCATGCTGTGAATGTTTACAGTTCACATCAGAGCACACCAGAGCACTCCTGGGAAGGTGGCTCCTCCTAAGCAAGTTGTCAGTTACAGTGGCGTGTTCATTTAACTCTTCCAGTGTTAGACTAGACCAGTCCAGCTTCCCTGGCCAAGCAACAGCGCCATCAGCAGAGACAGCAGGTATATCCTCCACATTTAGAGACATGCCAAATGGTATGTGATCAGAAGTAGCCATCCCATAATAGATGCACATGTTGTTTAGTGATGCACAGGCATTCGCTGTGCATATACAGTGATCAAGCCAGGATGTGGTGTGCCAGGCTTCGCTAACGTAGGTGAAGCTTGTATCAGGCAGGAGCATTTTACTGGACACAGTAAGATTGCTATCATCACAGAATTGCAGAAGATGGTTGGCAAATATAGAATTGGTATCAGACAGATCTGCATTAAAATCTCCAATAACAAAGACACAGGTTGAATCAGAATCAGAATCAGAATCAGGTTTATTGCCATTGTTCATGTAGTACACAAACTAGGAATTTGTCTCGGTACAATGCTGCAACATTAAACATGATAGGATAAGAGAAATAAACTATACATGTAATAAAGTGTAGGATAAGATTAAGTGATACTGGTCAACAGTTTTAAAATATATATTAGCCAGCAGCAGATACTGTGGAGAACTATATAGTGCAGTCGGTAATGCAGGAAGAAAACAGTGATGATTGACATGAGTCTGGTTGAGCTGCTGTACATGGTGCACGAGAGTCAATAAGTCACTTAGTGTTCAGCAGTCTAATGGCAGAGGGGAAGAAGCTGTTCATGTGACGGGAGGTTTTAGTCTGGATGGACCGAAGTCTTCTACCAGAGGGGAGGGGGGCAAACAGTACGTGACCAGGGTGTGAGGGATCGGCTATGATCCGGCCAGCACGCCTCCGGGTCCTGGAGATGTACAGATCCTGGAGAGATGGGAGCTTGCAGCCGATCACCTTCTCAGCAGTGCGCACGACGCGCTGCAGCCTTAGTCTGTCCCTGGCAGTGGCTCCTGCGTACCACACGGTTATGGAGGTGGTGAGGATGGACTCGATGATGGCTGTGTAGAACTGCACTAACATCTTGGTGGGTAGCTTGAGCTTCCTCAGCTGCCGCAGGAAGAACATCCTCTGCTGGGCTTTTTCCTGCGGCAGCTGAGGAAGCTGCCGCATTATCCTTCATCATTATCCTCAATGAAGGAATTCACAAATGCTAATCTGTTCATAAATTCATCTTCACACTGATAAGACTTGTATGGTGCATATATATTTATAGCCGTAAATTTCTTTTCATTCAAATTGAGTTCTAGCCCGAAAGCCCAGTCAACATTCAATCTCACCACATTTACTATCGAGTCATATTTTGTGTTCCATAGAATAGCCACTCCACCGGGAATCCTGCCAGACTATTCTAGTACTGAGATCAGTGGTGGATTCACCAGCACCATAATCCTTATGTAAAGTGTTTAATTTGCCCAAGTCCTGCTTAGCAGGCCAGGTTTCTTGAAGACACAGAATGTCACATTCTTCCAAGAGTTTGTCAACTACCAGACGTCTCGTTGCATCAACCGCACTATGACCCACACTCAGGCCACGCGCATTATACAATACAAGCCAGATTGTTGATTTTAGTTTTTTATTCCACAGAGAGGGTCAGCTGCAGCTAACTGCCTCCCGCTGCAACGTCACTAGCAGCAGTGCCGCTACACCATATTCCATGCTGTATACTATATTTCCCCCCCAGTTCAACATCAGCTTGTGTCCACAAAGTAAAACTGTCAACATCTGTTTCATATAATAAAGGTTTCATTCTCAGCAGCTCACCGCGGCTGTTTTTGTTTCGGTGGCTGGAGGATCTCAGTTTTCTGTGTGATGATGTGCTGTTGTGGCCGCATGTGGGTGCACTGTTTTGGAGGTCCATGTGGGTTGGTGCGGGTCTTTTCTGCTGTTCCCGGGGATTCCTCGGCTTAGGGATTCACTTCTCAGTGGAGGTGGTTTGCCGTTTATGGGGATGGTTGATTTTTGACTGTTGCTGTTTGAACTGGACCGTCGCCAGCTGCCGTTGGAAGGAGCAGAGACGTGTGGGCAGGTTGTGGTGTTCCGAGTGTTTTTTTTCCCCTTATATGGCGCCCCTTGCAGGCTGAGTGTGTAATGTCAAGGTCTTTCCATTTCCCTTTGTTATGTATATATATTTTTTAAAAAGTCCAGACATTTAAGTTAAACTGTTTCGGCACATTTCGCAGTTCTTGCTCAGTGACTTTTCTCTGTTTGGCATCCGCCATCTTAGTACACCTGGCAGCAAATCCCATGAGACAAGCTACAATGTCACCTGAATATGCAGGCTTACTTTGTGCCATCTAGTGGACTGAAAACTGAATTGGTTATATATATAGTATATTGGTTTTATATATATACAGTATATACAGTTTAACCCCTTGCACTCTGGTCAATTTCACTAAAAACGCCTAAAAATAACATACCCAAAGTAAATCAAAAGCTGTTCTTTAACCCTTTGCAGCATCTTCATGGGGTTGGTCTCATTTAAAAGAAAACACTTTGAATTTTTTGGCAAAACAGTCATAATCTCTCTAAGTGCTCCTGCCACTGAGTAACAGTCATCTAAACATACTGAATCTGAAGAAAATAAAGTTCGCCTGGGTGTTTTTTTAGAAACAAATGCTTGCAAATAACACACAGCTGTCAGATCTGGGCTGGAAAATGCAACAGAAATCTAGAACCAAGTGTTATCAAGCTGAGGTCAAAATTTTGTAACAATACCACAAAAAATGGTTATATTACACAGCTTTTTTCTCAGGTTGTTCCCAGGCGTTTTTGAACTGTGCCAAATTGTGTCAAATGACACAGTTTGGAAAAACGTCTATAACTTTTGAATGATTCAACATAGAAGCTTCATATTGGGCTCTAATGAAAGGTGACACTCAGGGCTGTGTGTGTGTGTGGGGGGGGGGTTGTTTATTCATTCATGAATGAATGAATGAACAAACAAGCCCCCCACACACAAAGAAGCATGCCACGTAAAAAATGTGTGGCCTTTTTTTACAAGAAAAAATAACCTACAGTGCAATAAAAATTATACTAAAATATCTACAATGTAGAGGATAGCAACTCCCCCCCCCCCGCTACAGAGGAGCTCGGTGCGCAAAAAATGGTCCGTCAACAGTCCGTCATGTGGCCATGACGCACCGTTGTAATTACCAATCGGTCATTTTTATTACTATTTTCATTGATAAAGAATAATTTAGCTTATAACACTTACCTGTCCACAACAGCAGTGTCGTTGGTGAACATCTGTTTCTCATTGTCAGATGAACATGAAGCTGGTCCGCTTGTTACGGACTCGTGGTTCTGGTCACGCGACCCGGTCAAACCATCTCCGCTTCCATGATTGCGGTTTTGGCGAACGATTTTTCAAAACAAATAAGAACAGTAGTAATAAAAAAAAGACTGGCTAATGCTACCGTTACACACAGGTCTCAATGTGTGTCACCCAGCGGCTTAGACAAAACAGATTTTACGCATGGGACGCACGTGTTTCAATCATCGAACTTCTCTGCTTCAATTGGCTCGTTGTATTCGCAGTCGTTGGTAGGCAGGTCCTTCTTGCTAGGTTTTCAGTCATTGGTTCTTCAAGGTTTCAGAAACCAATTCAAGGCTCTTATTAGTCGAATGAGAGGTCAATCAAATCTAAACCAATCAAAACACTCCTTTGGCTTTCTGTTCGCGGCTGTGTCTGTACTGGAAGAATGGAAATACAGCTTTTTTTTTTCAGTGCGCACTGAGATGCACTAGGACACAGAGACGTGACCGCCCGTGGTATCCCGGAGTGCAAGAGGTTAAAACAGATACTGTATTTACATACACTATAAAAAGACATATAAACATTTCCGGTTTTAAGTCAGTTAGGATTACCAAAATTATTTCTATTTGCTAAATATTTTTTATATTTACTAAATATGCCACCACTGGAGTGGTGGATTAGAGGTAGAGCAAACACCCCACAATTGGGAGGTTGGGTTTCAAGTCCCGGCCGGGTCATGCCAAACACCATATAAAAATGGAACTTCCTGCCGTCCAGCATGGTGCTCAGCAAAAATGGAATGGAGGAGGAAAATGTGGGCGGCAGTGGCTCAGGAGGTATAGTGGGTCATCTAATAACTGGAGCGTTGGCGGTTCAGTTCCCACTCTCCCCAGACATCCTGCCATTGTGTCCCTGGGCAAGACACTTTACCCACCTTGCCTCCAGTGTCCATGACACTGGGTATGAATGTGTATAAATGTTCGGTAGTGGTTGGCGCGGATTGGCAGCCACGTTTCCATCAGTCTGCCCCTGGGCAGCTGTAGCTACAGTAGTAGCTTACCACTACCATTGTCTGTGGAGTGAATGAATAATGTATCCATTCTAAAGCATCTATGAAAAGTACTATATAAATCTGATGCTTTATTATTAAGTATTTTTTTAGAGAGCTTTCTGTTACTTTCTTCATAGTCAGAAGCTTCCATACAGTATATTCCCTTAGTATTTGGTAGCACTGCCTTTAAACTATATGACTTGGGTCAAACACTTTGGGTGTCCTTCCACAAGTTTCTCACAATACGTAGTTTGCTGGAATTTCTGTCTTGAATTACTAGGCCGGCAGGCTAGGAGGACCCATGTTCAGCCAAGTAATCCATTTCAGATGATTTTATTTAAACAGACAAACCATAGACCAAGGCATAATCTGGGAGAAGCAGACTAATGGGTAAAGCAGAGGACCATGAACACAAACTACAGGAAGCAACCTAACAAAATAAACAGGAAGTAAGCTACATGAACTAACCAAGATGGGGAGTACTACAAAATAAATCCAAAAATCAAACAACGTAACAAGAAGTGAAACATATAAGTCCAAAAACACAAGAGTCACAAGAAGTGGAGCATGGTCTCACATCATGCTCTCATGACAATTTTGGCCCATTCCTCCTGACAGAACTGGAGTAACTGAGTCAGGTCTGTAGTCTGTCTTGCTCACACACATCTTTTCAGCTGTGCCCACAAATTTTCTATGTGATTGGGATCAGGAATTTGTGATGACCACTCCAAAATATTGACTTTGTTGTCCTTAAGCCTGTCCTTTGTTGTCCTTAAGTTTCGACCCCTTTGGGCGAAGACCGAAGGGAGATTATGTCATGGGTCAGTCCGGCCGTCTGTCCCACTTTTGTGAAATCAACTCCTCCTACAGTTTTGGTCCAATTGTTTTTAAACTTGGCACCATCGTTTGATATCACGATCGCTCTTGTTTTGTTTTTCTTTTGAATTCTTGGATGGAATATGGGTGTGCAATATAAGCTGCGACTTCAGCCATCACCCATTTCGGATAACTTATGTTGAACTGTATAATCAGAGGAGTTATTGTTTAATTTGACCTTGTTGGATTTTTTTTTCTTTTTTCCCCTTTGTTGTATTATTCTGTTTCTTTTTAATCTTTACTTTTAATCTATCCGAAATAAAGATTCATTCATATAGACTGAGAACGAGCATATTGCAGTTTGGTTCTGATTGGATGAGTTTTGCAGGAATTGTAGCCCCTGACCTATGACCTCCTTTTTCACCTCACTTCATAAACAGTAACTGTCTTGTGAAATCAACTCCTCCTACAGTTATGGTCCAATTGTTTTGAAACTTGGTATCATGGTTGGATATACTCTGGGGGTGTGCATGTTGCAATTTCATTCTCATTGGATGACCTTGAGGTCAAAAGTCAGAGGTCAGATTTTCCCCTAAATCTTCTAAACATAATAACTACTGAAAATTTCAAATTGATGCAGTAGTTGTGTCTAATACACATCTTTGATGATTTACACCCGCACCTAACTATGGGTTTGGGGTCAAGGGGTCAAAGGTCAAAATTCAAAGTTAACATTGCAGTTGCACTATGGTAAATGCTACATTTACTATTACTATAAAACGAGTAAAACTAGGGCCACCAAACCTGGTATACAGGTTCACCTTGGGATCCTGACCTCTGACTATGAGTTTGGGGTCAAAAGGTCAAAGGTCAAGGTTAGCATTTCCTTATTACTGTACAACGAGTAAAGCTAAGGCCACCAAACTTGGTACACAGGTTCACCTTGGGATTCTGACCTCTGAATATGGGTTTGGGGTCAAAAGGTCAAAGGTCAAGGTTAGCATTTCTTATGCCTTATTACTGTACAATGAGTAAAGCTAGGGCCACCAAACCTGGGACACAGGCTCACCTTGGGATCTTACTTTGTTGTATATTCGTGGATGATGGGCTCATCATAATTTGATTCTGCCACAGTAATTATATTGAAAAATTAAAAACTGCTCTCCATCAGTAAGTATTGGGATCTTCAAAGAATATGGAGGTGGGGGATATTGCACTTGCCTCAGAGTGCTTTTGTCCTCCAAATGTAACGGTGGTCATTGTAACCAAAGAGTTCAATTTTAGTTTAATTATACTACAGGACATGTCTCCAAAAATTAATGTCTTTCTCCCTGTGTGTATTTGCAAACTGTAATCTTACTTTTTTATGTTGCCTTTGGAGTAATGGTTTCTTCCTTGCTGAGTGACCATTGCATCTCGCTACAATGCTCCGCACTTTGTATATATGTTTATATATTGATGTGTATGTATGTATATCCACTGCTCTTATTTATATCTTCCGTGTCTTCTTAATTATTGCTCTGAGTGTTGCTATCCCTGTGCTGTTGCAATCCTGGAATTTTCCCATTGTGGGACTAATAAAGGCTTATCTTATCTTATCTTATCTTATCTTATCTTATCTTATCTTATCTTATCTTATCTTATCTTATCTTCCTTGCTGAGTGACCATTCAGCCCATGTTGGTAAAGGACTTGTTTCACTGTGGATAATGACACTCGTTTACCAGCTCAGACAGCATTTTCACAAGGTCTTTTGCTTTTGTTCTAGGGTTGATATGCACATTTCGCACCAAAACATGTTCATCTCTGTGCCGCAGAACCCGTCTCTTTCCTTAGCAGTATGATGGCTGGATATTCCCATGGTGTTTATACCAGACTCGTGGAAGTCCACAATTCTCTTCCTGATATCTTGGCTGATTTTCTTTGATTTTCCCATGATGTCACTCAAGTAAGCAGTGTGTTTGAGGTGTGGCTTAAAATACATCCACAGGTGTGCCTTCAGTTAACTTATGGAAGTTAGGTTATTTCGCCCCTCAGACAGAGACAATGAATACACATGGGAGAACAATGCTCAAGAGGGTGAGAGGGGGTTGAATGAAGTGTAGTGTAAATATCATGCTGTGTATGAGGAAGTGCCTTGAAGCTTGTGAAGGTGACTTGATATATAGAGAGGAGTGCTTGCTGTAACCAGTCAGTCCATTGTGAGCTTGTGAGATGTGAGTGTGTAATAAATCGTCTGCAATGAATCTGCCCCTTCATTTACAAACTCCACAAACTTAAATTTTGTCAGTTAACCTATCAGAAGCTTCCAAAGCCATGACATCATCATCTGGGCTTTCCCAAATTGTTTAAATGTAAATTTTATTTAACCTTTATTTATAAAAGGAAGGTCCATTGAGGGGCATCCTCTCTTTTTCAAGGACGCCCTGTTCACATTCATGCCTGGATCTGGAGCAGTTGGGATTAAGAGCCTTGCTCAAGGGCACCACAGTGGGGTTAAGGAGGGTGGAGCAAACACTGCTATGTGATCTGTCCCACCCAGATCTGATTCTGCCGGTCCAGGGACTGAACCAGCAGCTCTCCAGTCATCAGTCCAGGTCCCTAGCCATTAAGCCACCACTGTAATCTTACTGTGTGTAAACTTCTGACTTTGAAGAAAGTAATAAAAAGTAATAAATTCTCTAATTTTTTTAAATCAAATATAAAAAGTATTTAGCAAATGGAAATAATTCTGGTAATCCTAACTGACATAAAGAGAAATAAAGACATCCATACACTTAGTCAGTGGAATTTTGACTTTTTACTGCTAAGCTTTTGGTTTTGTTAAACCAATTCTCTGATGAAGGTTTAACAAAACCGAAAGCTTAGCAGTAAAAAGTGAGAATTGCACTGACTAAGTGTGCAGATGTCTTTATTTCTATTTATACTTGGTTGTTTGTCCAGCGCCTTACAAAGTCCTCGAGCTGGGTGGAGCGGCAGCCTATTCTGCAATCCTAACTGACATAAAAGTTCATCTTCTACCGTTTAATCCTACCAATACACACACACACACACACACACACACACACACACACACACACACAGAGTGGTGTGAAAAAGTGATTGCTTCTAAACCTAATTGGTTGGGCCACCCTTAGCCGCAAAAACTGGCAATGACTCTTTTACAGCGCTGTGGAGGAATTTTAGCCCACTCATCTTTGCAAAATTGTTGTAATTAAGCCACATTGAAGGGTCCTCGAGTATGAACTGCCTTTTTAAGGTCATCCCACAGCATCTCAATCAGATTCAGGTCAGGACTTTGACTAGGCCACTCCAAAGTCTTCATTTTGTTTTTCTTGAGCCATTCAGAGGTGGGCAGCGCAGTGGCGGTGTGGTTAGCACTGCGTCAGCACAGCAACTCACTCTTGGGGGGATCCTGGGTTCGATCCCAGCCCCCAACCAACAGTGATCTATGTGGAGTTTGCATGTTCTCCCCGTGTCTGCATGGGTTTACTCCGGAATTTCTCTGGTTTCCTCCCACAAACTAAAAACATGCAAGTTAGGTTAATTAGCATCAACTGGGGATTCTAAATTGTCCTTAGGTATGACTGTGAGAGTGAATGGTTGTCTGTCTCTCTGTGTTGGCCCTGCGATGGACTGGCGATTTATCCATGGCGTACCCTGCCTCTCGCCCAAAGATGCTGGGATAGGTTTCAGCCCCCCCGCGACCCGAAAAGGATTAAGCGGAAGAAGATGGATGGATGGATGGCATTCAGAGGTGGACTTGTTAGTGTGTTTTGGACCATTGTCCTGCTGCAGAACCCAAGTGTCATAAATTGCCATACAGGCAGGAAGGAGACCCAAACACTGGAGCTGTGATTTTTTTAATCCTTTATTAGTCCCACAATGGGGAAATTACAGGGCATCCACATGAGTGGATGAAGCAGCCACTGGTGCGGCACCCAACCCTTTCCCCATTCACACACACATTCACACCTGGGGCCACTTTAGAGTCTCCAATTAACCTAACTTGCATGTTTTTGCCATATGGGAAGAAACCAGAGAAATCGTAGAGTAAACCCACGCAGACACGGGGAGAACATGCAGACTTCACACAGATCACTGTTGGTCAGGGGCTGGGATTGAACCCAGGATCCCCCGACAAAGGGTGAGTTGCTGTGCTGCTGCAGTGCTAACCACTCGCCACCACAGTGCCTAAGTTTGCTAGGTTTAATTAAAAAAAAAAAAACACAACAAAACACAAAAAAACACTTAACAGCACTTGAGACAAAAAGGCAGGATACAATGAGGTAGAATAGCCAATGGCTAAGGCATGCGGAAATGCCAGAATAAACTGAGAGTAGCGTGGGACACACTCAAAATTACAGAGAGACTGGATATGGGCTCAGGTCTGAACACTGAGAAGGACGCTGCACCGAATTGCGGTGCAGCAGCCCTTAAAGAGGACAAAAAGGAATAATAACAAATGATGACAGGTGTGCGAAACAGGAGCGAGGATAATCAGACCAAACTAATGACAGCTGTGACAGTCTGCAAACTTAAGTTAAAAGAGGAAGTAAACACAGAGCGCTGTCAAAATAAATGCACAGGAGAATATGGCAAAAAAGTAATGACAATAAATATGACAAGATTACAAAATGAGATACAGACCAGATAATACAGATAGGGAGAAATGACCCATAAAGGCACGGATAAGATAAATACAAAAACAAGAGATGCAAATCCTGAAATACTACATTACAGCAGAGAACTAAAAGCAAAGGTGAAGGTAGGCTCATGTCTAAAAGGCAGGTAATATTTATAAAGCAAAACTGAATGGTCACGGACGCATAAAATCAAAGACAAGAAAATAATAACTAAACTAAGAACAGAAACTTTTATAAACAGAAACAAAAGGCAAACTCCAATAACATCCAACCAACCAGGTAAATACTAAAATAAAGTGGGGAAGTTACAGAAAATAATCAGAGTAACAAAAAGTGTGAGCTCGGTTCCCCAACCGTGCTCCACATCATGACACCAAGTGCTCTTCAGCTTGAGGTCACAAACAGATGGTCAGATATTCTCCTTCAGGAATTTTTGGTTGACAGCAGAATTCATGGTTCCATTTACCACAGCATGTCTTCCAGGTCCTGAAGCAGCAAAACAGCCCCAGACCATCACACTGCCGCCACCATATTTTACTGTTGGTATGATGTTCCTTTTCTGAAATGCTGTGTTACTTTTACGCTGGATGTAATGGGGCCCACACCACCCAAAAAGTTCTTTTGTCTCGTCAGACCACAGAGTATTTTCCCAAAAGTCTTGTTGATCATTAAGATGTTTTCTGGCAAAACTGAGACGAGCCTTTATTGTCTTTTTGCTCAGCAGTGGTTTTCATCTTAGAACTCTGCCATGCAGGCCATTTTTGACCTTAACTGAGGCAAGTGAGTGACCCCACAACAACTTTGGGTGTGGTCTTTTGAGACCTCTTGGATGAGTTGTCACTGCGCTCTTGCACTAGTGGATGCTCCATCTCATTTTTTTTTTTGGTTTGAAGAAGAATGAAGAAGAAGAATGGTCAGAGGAGGATGATCCACTCTCTCAGCTCCGAAGACGGGTGGCTGATCCATGAGTCTGCAGAGATCCATCGCTTTGCAGCTGCTTTCTAGAAAGATCTTCTTAAGAAAGAGTTTGTTGAGAAACCGCATGTGCTGAGTCATTTTTTGACAGACTTGCCGAAGGTGATGGCTACTGTAGTATGAATGCAGAGCTGGAGAGCGAGATCACTCTGCAAGAACTAGCAGTGGCTGTCCAATCTCTTCAGTGTGGAAAAGCCCCAGGGATAGACGGTCTACCATCGGAGTTCTACAAGACATTTTGGTCTGAGATCTGTGAGGACTTGCTGGAAGTACTGTCTGATAGTCTGTGGAAGGGTCACCTGCCCCTAAGTTTTAGGAGAGCAGTCCTCACCCTCCTTCCCAAGAAAGGTGACTTGAAAGACATTAAAAACTGGCATCCAGTGGCCCTCCTCTGTACTGACTACAAAATTCTTTCCAAAGTGTTGGCTATATTGTATTGTATATTGTATTGCTCGTCACTTCCTTGTGGTAACGTATCGTCACTTCCTGTTTTGCTGTCTCTGTGTGGTTTGCTCTCCTCACTCTCCTGAGCTTTTGGGTTAGCCACTAGCGATGGCTGCTAGCTCTCCTTCCTCTCCTCCTCTGGTGTGCTCTCTCTGTCAGATGTTTAGCTACGCCTCTGCCTCTTTTAGTGATAACGGTAAATGTAATAAATGTTGTCTTTTTGAGGCACTCGAGGCGAGGTTGTCTGATTTGGAATCCTGGCTCCGCTGCATTGAAACACCGTCTGCGCCAGTTACTCTTGACGGTCGCCCCTTAGCTGCAGCGGAGCTAGCTAGCATAGCTAACCCCGTTAGCGGTCCTCCAGCTCTCCTCAGCAGCAAGGAGACTGGGTGGGTGACGGTGAGAAGGAAGCCTAGTCGCAAAGCCCCGGTACACCTCCAACCTGTTCATGTTTCTAATCGTTTTTCCCCGCTCAGCGACACACCAGCTGAGGAAAAAACTCTGATCATTGGCAAATCTGTAGTCAGAAACGTGAACCTAGAGACTCCAGTGGCCATAGTCAAATGCATTCCTGGGGCCAAAGCAGGCGACATCGAGTCAAATTTGAAAATGCTGGCTAAAAGTAACTGTAAATACAGTGGGGAAAAAAAGTATTTAGTCAGCCACCAATTGTGCAAGTTCTCCCACTTAAAAGATGAGAGAGGTCTCCAATTTTCATCATAGGTATACCTCAACTATGAGAGACAAAATGAGAAAAAAAAATCCAGAAAATCACATTGAAGAATTTTTAATGAATTAATTGGTAAATTCCTCAATAAAATAAGTATTTGGTCACCTACAAACAAGCAAGATTTCTGGCTCTCACAGACCTGTAACTTCTTCTTTAAGAGGCTCCTCTGTCCTCCACTCGTTACCTGTATTAATGGCACCTGTTTGAACTCTTTATCAGTATAAAAGACACCTGTCCACAACCTCAAACAGTCACACTCCAAACTCCACTATGGCTAATACCAAAGAGCTGTCAAAGGACACCAGAAACAAAATTGTAGACCTGCGCCAGGCTGGAAAGACTGAATCTGCAATAGGTAAGCAGCTTGGTGTGAAGAAATCAACTGTGGGAGCAATTATTAGAAAATGGAAGACATACAAGACCACTGATAATCTCCCTCGATCTGGGGCTCCACGCAAGATCTCACCCCGTGGGGTCAAAATGATCACGAGAACGGTGAGCAAAAATCCCAGAACCACACGGGGGGACCTAGTGAATGACCTACAGAGAGCTGGGACCAAAGTAACAAAGGCTACCATCAGTGACACACTACGCCGCCAGGGACTCAAATCCTGCAGTGCCAGATGTGTCCCCCTGCTTAAGCCAGTACATGTCCAGGCCCATCTGAAGTTTGCTAGAGAGCATTTGAATGATCCAGAAGAGGATTGGGAGAATGTCATATGGTCAGATGAAACCAAAATAAAACTTTTTGGTAAAAACTCAACTTGTCGTGTTTGGAGGAGAAAGAACACCATATCTACTGTGAAGCATGGGGGTGGAAACATCATGCTTTGGGGCTGTTTTTCTGCAAAGGGACCAGGACGACTGATCCGTGTAAAGGAAAGAATGAATGGGGCCATGTATCGTGAGATTTTGAGTGAAAACCTCCTTCCATCAGCAAGAGCATTGAAGATGAAACATGGCTGGGTCTTTCAGCCTGACAATGATTCCAAACACACCGCCCGGGCAATGAAGGAGTGGCTTCATAAGAAGCATTTCAAGGTCCTGGAGTGGCTTAGCCAGTCTCCAGATCTCAACCCCATAGAAAATCTTTGGAGGGAGTTGAAAGTCTGTGTTGCCCAGCGACAGCCCCAAAACATCACTGCTCTAGAGGAGATCTGCATGGAAGAATGGGCCAAAATACCAGCAACAGTGTATGAAAACCTTGTGAAGACTTACAGAAAATGTTTGACCTCTGTCATTGCCAACAAAGGGTATATAACAAAGTATTGAGATGAACTTTTGTTATTGACCAAATACTTATTTTACCGAGGAATTTACCAATTAATTCATTAAAAATCCTTCAATGTGATTTTCTGGATTTTTTTTTTTCTCATTTTGTCTCTCATAGTTGAGGTATACCTATGATGAAAATTGGAGACCTCTCATTTTTTAAGTGGGAGAACTTGCACAATTGGTGGCTGACTAAATACTTTTTTGCCCCACTGTACTCCACAGTTGTTATTCACGCTGGCATTAATGACATCCGTCTCTGGCAGTTGGAAGTCACGAAACTTAAAGTCCAAATGTCACGTAATTTTTTTTTCCAAATGCCAACGAATTTTGATAAAATACACATAGCTTAAACCAAATATTCATACCGGAGACCATATCACCCACCCGTATTTACATAATTGCACAAAATACACCAGGCGAAGGCCCCCCTAGCGGCTGTCAGTGTGTGACAGCCAATCCAGACCGCGGCCATGTTTTTGACGTCACAAATTTCACCCTGGCTGCCCTGCCGTATCCACCTTCACACTTATCAACATTGGACAACCATGACGGAAAGTGACAGCGATTGTGAATAAATTAGTTTAGTTTTGTCCTCTGGTGAATTGGACTTGGAATTCAGGGAAGACGACACCCCAGATACTGATGACAGTGGTTCAGACAGTGACAGAGGCATAGAACCTTACAGGTTCGAGCCGTCCGAGACGGAATCAGATGCTTTGTCTGATGACAACAGTTCCGACGATGACCAGAGAGCAGAACCAGTGGAAAATGTCATTGAATTGGACATTAATCGCCTCCAGAATGTTGAATGGTAAGCCAAAAGAAATCTGTGATGTTTAAATTAATTATAACCACCGGCAAAATTGGGAAGCCGAAGGGGGTCTGTCGAGGGCGTCCCATAAATATCGATTTTTCGGAAGCCATTATTATGATGATACAGTGGGGCGCTAGCCCCACATTCAGTTGTAGCAACAAAATCAAGGATGAAATGGAAGTAATTGTGGAAAATGACTTGTATTAAAATCCCCAGGATCGTGTGTATAGGGCCATAACCCTGGGTAATAAGGGACACTTTTCTGTGTCCTGCTCAAAATAAAAAAAGCAGAATTACATTTAAAACACATACCTGTCAAGGCATACCTCATGCCTCCCTTATTGGGGGGCTTTCACACCTGTACTGAGTACTTAAAAACTGTATTTATCGGCAGATGAAAGAAAACTGAACCCCCCCCCCCCCACAAAACACACACAAAAAAAAAACCTGCAACATGACCTATTTCAAACATATTTATTCAAATGTACACTTTTATGGACACAATCTTGAGCCACAACTTTTTGGTAATGTGAAAATAATAAGCCAAGTAGCACAAAAAAATAAATAAAATAAAAAAAAAATACAAAAATATTTTTCAAATTTATATTAGCACAAGGTAGATTGCTTAATTTGAGAGTACACAATAAGAATTATTCTGAATATAGTTCTTAATTGTCAGCTAGATACTGTATATACACTTGGAATTAAAGAGTTTTTATTTGTCAGCTTTGTTACACTAATGCACTCGGATGAACTTGAAACAAGAAAATGTTCACTGATGCTGCTTGTTATAGTTCCAAGTAGCAGCCTTTGCTGACTCTAGCATTTCTGAAGTGGCAGATCAGATCAGGTGGCAGATCAGAAGTGATCTGCCACCAATGGGGGTAGATTGTGCCCTGCCACAAAAAAATGACAAACCATCACTTCTGCTAGTGATGCATTGGATTTGGAAGGCGATTCCTCTCTGTTCCGGAGCCGCAGGACAGTAGAAAGTGTGAGGCCATCAGCCTAATGATTGAGTCCACACTTCTCACTTTAGTGATAATAGCTCACGCTGAGCGTTCTGCCCACCCCGGCCATCCTGCCGCTGTGTCTGTGGATGGCCCGGCTGTGCCGCCCGCGGCCCAGCTTGCGGCCAGGAGCATTGATGGCGATGGCGCCACAAGGGTCACTGATGGTGCGTCACAATCATCTCGCTGTGTGACGTCAACAGCTGGGCCACCGGCAGCTGCTCCCGATTCGGAGGAGGGGACGGAGCACCGACCTGATGGTGCGTCACAATCATCTCGCTGTGTGACGTCAGCGGCTGTGCCTCCGCCAGCTGCTGCCGCTTCGGAGGAGGGGACGGAGCACCGATCTGATGGTGCGTCAGAATCTCGCTGTGTGGCGTCAGCGGCTGTGCTTCCGGCGGCTGCTACCGTTACACAGCGGGGGATGGAACAGCGACAGTCAGCTGCTGAGGGTGGCGTCCAGGAAAATGTGGCCCATGATGGATCCACTGGCCCAGGAGAACCAAGCAGTCAGCTGAGTTGTGCTGCCGAGAAAATGGAATCTGAAAACGACGCTGTGTCTAATACTGGGTCTATTGAGGCAAAATGCAGTACAAACACGAGTTTGTACTCACTGGACGAAATCAATGCTTTTCTGGATGAAACCTATAACAAAGCCATTAGGGTCGCCGACTACTTCAGTGACACTGATAAATTCATTAAGTCTGTGGATGTGCTAAGAAGGCAGGTTGGTCTGGACCTCCTGGATGAAAGGAAACGTTATCGCCTCAAGAAACACCTGACAGCCCTGCGTAAAGCAGCAGGGGGAACGCCGGTCAAGCGCGCCCGACAGGAGGAATGAATGGCGGTCGTTCCTCTGCCTGTTTCACGCATTTTTGGGATATTGTTTGAACAGACTTGTATGACATTTAATTGACTGTAATTGACTGTCACAGGAGTGCATCTTTGACTAGGTGGGCTGCAAGGAATGTTCTGTGTGGTGTGGGAGGGGAACATTTCAGTTTGCACTTTTTCCAATGTGACACACTTGGTGGAATGATATTGGTGTGCTCACATTTTTTTGAAGTGTGCAATAAAGGCTTATTTTAAAAGGTCAAAAGGTCTCTCTCTCTCTCTCTCTCTCTCTCTCTCTCTCTCTCTCTCTCTCTGACACACACACACACACACACACACACACACTACAGGTAGAGGGGAGAAAATGAAAAAAGGCCCCGACTTGAGCAAGATTACGTTGGCTCTACACCCCAAACGCTGGTTCCAGTTTTATTTCAGTTAAATGCTCAGCCCTAATCTACACATTTTCTGCTAAGGAGGGGTGCACTATTCAGCAGCTCAGAGGCAACCTGCTATCACATTACAGACTCGGTTTTATGCTGAGGCCAGCAAAAAATAACTGCAGTAAGGAACGTATTCAAGTCACAGATTGCATATGATTATTTTCATAGTATTCAGTCTAACAGTAAAATGGCATCATTGAATGATGATAATCAATCAATCAATCAGTCAATCAATCTTTATTTTGGATAGGTTAAAAGTACAGATTAAAAGAAACAGAATAATATAACAAAGGGGGAAGAAAATCCAACAAGGTCAAATTAGACAATAACTCCTCTGATTATACAATTCAACATAAGTTATCTGAAATGGGTGATGGCTGAAGCCGCAGCTTATATTGCCCACCCATATTCCATCCATGGTAACTGATACTATTTGATTATTCCTCCTGCTCTATTTCAGTTGTAGTATTTGCTGTTTAACTAAAATGTATAAATGACTATTAGCTGGACTGTGTGAATCTACATTTAGGCTTAATTCTAACACCTTCTGGTGATTCCTTATGTCTTCTTCTTGCACAGTCTTAGCATTACTTTTATTTTGTGTAGTCCAAAATACTACAGTGTACTCCCTTACCCAACATACTAAATGCTGTCAGAAAGTACCCCTTTCCCTTACAGGAGCCTTAAGGTGTGTTCAGACCAAAAGCGAACTGGCGAATTTTTCGTGCAGTGTGATTACATTATAACTCAATGTAAACACACAAATAGACGTGAATTCATGGTCTGAGTGAGAAGCAGACAGGCAAAGTGGCCTTTATAACTTCTGCAGCAGTGTTCAACCTACTGTGGAAATCCCCAAAATAACGTCATGTTTTAGGTTTACATTATCCGACGGGGAGCTCACCTGAAAAAGTTGTCCCTGTCTCCAAAACTTTACAAGATAATGTGTGTTTCCATTGCTAGCTTGCTAGCCTTGTTAGCACATCCGTGGCAGGAATCCATGGGTAAATAACGCTGACTCCCGATTTAAGATAAGATAAGATAAGCCTTTATTAGTCCCACAACAGGGAAATTCCAGGATTGCAACAGCACAGGGATAGCAACACTCAGAGCAACAATCAGAAGGCAAGAAAAAAAGCAAGTTGAACTAAGCAAGTTAAACTTTTCATTTAGCTGAAAAGCTTCCGGTCCTCCTGTTTCCAGGTGAGTGGCAGTGTCATTTTTAAACTAGTTTACTCTGCAATGGTGATACTTTTACTCCGGTGATGGCAGAATCTCAAAGCTAGCATATTACCTCGGACGTGAACACGTGAATGTGCAATTTCACGTGTAGTCGCCTCTTTCCATTCACTTTGTATGGATTTGCACTGCCCATTCGCATTTGGTCTGAACACACCTAGTCCTATGAGTGACATTAAACATGGTTTCTGTCTTATTCTACCAAAGGACACAGTTCATGTTTTGATGCAGCCAAGAAAAACAAAACGCCCTTTCACATACATCCTTATTACTGTGTGCAGCTGTGTATGAATACACACCATAGACACTGCCTGAGCCACACGCCTGCATTTGTGCACCATCACAAAGGCTCACATGTTTCCTGGTTTTCACTAAAATAGACATCACTGGGTCTTCATTACTGTCTGCAGCATTACAGAGATCTTCAACAGATTTTTACTCAGTTATTTATACACCAGAGTTCTTCTGTATGTCTGTATTTAATGCCCTTTGCTGTGAACTTTAAATCCGTGGAACAATTTCAACATATCAGAAAGTCGAATTGTTACTATGGGAATGTATTATTTAGATGGATTGGGTGACTAGATTTATAGATGACCTTCTGAAACGCTGAATTATTGTCTGCGTGTGTGTGTGTGCGTACATGCAGGCATGCTTGTGCTTGATTTTCCACCCTTGACAGCTTGCCTGATCCCTGGGCTATATATATTGTAGATATGTGTATATTACTGTGGTGTGTCAACCATATATTTATGATGCAATTTCCAGTTGCTCCAATGCCCCCCCCCTCTCTCTCTCTAACTTTCAGTCTCTTCAGTATTAAGCAGAACCCAGGGTGATGGTTCTTTGAAAGGTTTCAGTTTGAAAGCATAGCTTGCATATTTTAAGAAGCTCACCCCTGTTTTTACGGTGTGAGCTCTACATTCTGGAAAGATGTTTCATTGTTTCATTGACGCTACATGGGAATGCCTGTGGTTACCCACATCTCTGTATATATGTTTGTATTCTATAATGGCGAGTAGTTTTTTCTCTTCTTTTAGACTAAACATACATCCTTGATTAGCATCAATATTAATTATGATGAAATAAAAAACACACACACACATTTTTTTTTTTTTTTACTGAAAGATGCACCAAACTGTGTCTGGTGATTTTGCATTCTCACCTCAACCTGCTTCCCCTCTGATACAGATCACTGGCCTCCCTGAAAGAAGCTTGCACATGAGAGGGATTTTAACAAGATCCAAAGGCTGATTCTCAGCTTTTCAGAGACAGAAACTAGATATACCATGGATCTCTGTCCTGTTTCTCAGCGTTTCCATTACATAATTTCTTCTCTTTTTATGGCCTTCCACCTAAGGGGCTCAAGTATTTATTGGCATCTCTATTATCAATCTACCCATGATTGATCACATAAGGCCTAGTGAAAGCACAAAAGGTGATGCCCTGACCATGCATCACTGGATGTCCGCCCAAGTGAATTTCAAGGGGCCGATCTGCTTGTGCTTGGTATAATAGCGTGGCCATGCCATCCAAATGTAATGTTTCATTAGCCATTAAAATGAAAAATTCTTCTTGTGTTTGGAAATATTTGCAACAGTTTCGTATAGTATATTCTAATTATTTCAAAATAACCTTTTTGAGGTTTTGACTCAGATAGTGCTGACCATGTGATTCACATCTAAGCCATGATTTATACATGTCACGGCTATATCAGTTAACCATCAAACATGAAAGCCTCTTTTACAAGAATGGGCAAGAGTGTTCTGCTTGCTCTCTAGAGATTACAGAATATGGCAAAAATATGTGGAAATTGTTCCTCGGGCCTTTTATCAAATTTATTTACCTTAGTGAAACAAGAAGGCTACACTCTTAGGAGCTATGGCACTGAAGAATAGCGTTTGTGTAGGTAGTAGATATATCCCTGTAGACCATGATCACTGAAAACAAACTCAAAAGAAAGATATATTACTTTTCGTCTGCCAGACAGATGTTTGATTCAAGATAGCGTGCACTATTTAATTTATACTTTGGATTCTTTTATAGTGTATATCAGGTATGTCTGTTTAATATCTCTCTTCAGAGTCTTTATGCGTGTATATTGTGCACTAAGCAACACAAATAAGAGGGAAAGGGTCAGCCATTTCTGAAACAAAAGTCATTTCTGTTCTAGTAAAGTATAAACATCAGTACATTGACAGAAGAAAGAACAAAACGTTTCCTTCCAGTGTGTCTTTAAGAAGGAAATACTGCCACATCTGATGGCCTGTTTTTGTCCAGACTTCCATATTAGGGAACTGATTTGTCCTTTACCATGTTATGACTTATTCTTTCATTGTTTAAATGCTGCCCACTGTTCACACTTATTTTTGTTTCCCTGCTTGCTGCTTATTTTGTGGTAAAGAAGACAGTTGGCTTAGCTTCAGTTATAACAATAAACCAGAAGACAATGTTCAAATCTGTAGCCTGTGCAAGTTTCTGAGAAAACACTAAAACATATGATAGACTTTACGCAAAAGGAGCTAATGTGATGACATGGTGTCCATCGTCCGTCCGTCCGTCCATCCACATTTCACGGGAATCACTACTCCTCCTAGGCATTTGCCCCAGTGCCCACAAAATTCACTCACAGTGATCCTCAGGTGGGTCTGCATCCAAGGTCTGCTCAAGGTCAAGGTCAAAGGTCAGCAGACCTGCACACTTAGGTGATTTCATGAAAATTGCTGCTTCTTCTAGGCAATTACCCCAGTGGTCATAAAAGTCATTCACAATGGTCCTCAGACGGGTCTGCATCCGGGTTGTCTGCTAAGTCAATGTCAAGGTCAAAGGTGAGAAGATCTGGGCATTTTTACAAATTTTAGAAAAATCACCCCTCCTCCAAGGCAATTACCTTGATTCTCACAAAATTCACAGTGACCTTCAGGTAGGTCTGCATTCAGGTTGAGGTCAAGGTCATTGTCAAAGATCTGAAGATCTGGGCATTTATGATTTCATGAAAAACTCTCCCTAGGTCATTGACCTTGACTTTAAGCACATCCTAGATGGGTCTGTATCAGGGCTGTGGTTAAGGTCTAGATCACCAGTCAGGAGATCTGAACACTCCTGGGGTGATTTTGTCAGGCTGGAATGAGCTACTCCATCATTGATGGTCTGGTTTTCATTTACTTCCATATGCAAACTGATTGCTGGGACCTGTTATTCGGACCTGGTTTTTATCTGAATCATATAGCGAACTTTACTGCGGTCCTCTGGGTGAGAAAGCCTATCAAATTAATGAGTCCAAAAACTATGATCTTCAGAAATATCTTTAGTTGATGAGCATGTCTAACCTCCTGTGTGTTCTCAGTATGTGCCTTCAGTGACTCCAGTGCATCAACACATTGTTTTGAATTCATAGCTTCATTTCATTTTTCAAACTGTTTTAGTTATCTTATTAAGTGATAAATGCAAGTAATAGACAGTTGTCAGGGTGATGACAAATCCACCGTTAGCCTCCATAGTCTACCCCCCCCTCACAGAAACATTGTCAACGACACAGAGTCTGCTTATTTTAAAATTTCAGTCTTCACAAACCAGCTCGTTACATTTTTTTTTCCTTTTTTATAACAACCAGAATAGTCTGGCCACTATTCCACTTGGTCTCTTTTTCTGCAGTCTCCATAGTTAGACAAACTTTATTACTAACTCTGCAATTTTTGTTCTATCCTGCATATATTGCAATCTGGAATGTGAGTGGCTCTTGTGTCACTAAAAGATGAGAAAAAAAATATTCATTTCAGGACAAAAGAGAGACACTTTTCTTTCTTTATATAATGCCCATGATCTTTTCAATAGATGAGAGCTCAGTAGCCATCTTGCTGACTATTTCTGCTATTAATTGCCACAAATCAATCTCATATTCATTCAATTGACCTCTTACACCCCTAAAAATCTGCCCCATTTTTCTCATTCCACATTTCATACCCGCACTGTCATACCCCATCTCCTCACAGAGGGCTCATTTGAATGAATGAATGAATTTATTTCGGATAATACAGTACAGGTTGAAGAAACTGTATAATATAACAACAAGGTCAAATTAGACAAAGACTCCTTCTACTAAACAATTCCACGTGAGTTATCCGAAATGGGTGATGGCTGAAGCCGCAGCTTATATTGCCCACCCATATTCCATCCAAGAATTCAGAGAAAAAAGAGTAAACAAGACAAGAGTGATTACAATTTAGAACAAAGCTAAGACAAAGTGTGACTGAGAGAAAAAAAAAAAAGAAAAAAAAAAGAAAAGAAAACTAAGCTAAGCTAAGTTAAGCAGTTACTATTCGAGACAAATCTAAGACAGAATGTCACAGAGAGAAAAAAAAAAAAAACTAAGCTACAACACAACACAGGCTGGAAATGTCAATCCTTATGTGAGTTTACATGTCGTCTTGTAAATATGTTTGGAGTATTTCTTCCTTTAGTTTTTGTTTAAATTGTCCAAGCGTTGTACATGATTTTAATTCAGGTCCAAAATCGTTCCATAATCTGACTCCTTGCACTGAAATACAGTGTTGCTTGGTGGTTGTTCTCACTGTAGGCTTTTGAAATATACATGTTCCTCTGAAGTGATATCGTTTCTCCCTTGTTTGGAACAACTTTTGGATATTTGCAGGCAGTGATAAATTCTTCACTTTGAACATTATTATTGCGGTTTTAAAGTCAACCAGATCTTTCAACTTGAGAGTTTTTTGTTTAAGAAAAAGTGGGTTTGTTGGTTCCCTGTAAGCTGCTTTGTTTATTATTCTAATAGCTCTCTTTTGAAGCATAAAGACTGGATATATGTTTGTTTTATATGTATTTCCCCATACTTCATTACAATATGTCATGTATGGGAGTATTAATGAATGATACAAGGTGTATAGTGTGGGTTGATTCAGCAAATATTTCACTCTGTGTAATATTGCAATTGATTTGGAGACTTTTTTTTTTTTTTTTTTTTTTTTTTTTTTTTTGTTACTTATTTGTACCCGTAGGTAGATTTGGTTTGCAGTCTGGTGACAAGCCACCGGCTGCCGGTCGCTGCGTGCGCGAGCGCCCTAAACCTACATGTTTTTGGTATGCGGGAGGAAACCGGAGAAATCCCGGAGTAAACCCACGCAGACACGGGGAGAACATGCAAACTCCACACAGCTCACTGTTGGTCGGGGGCTGGGATCGAACCCACGATCTCATGATCCCCGCGATCCCCCGGCCGAGGGTAAAACTGTGCTGCCACAGTGCTAAACCACTGCGCCACCGTGCAGCCACCGTGCACCGTGCAGACTTTACCTTTAATATAATTAATATGTGACTTCCAACACAGTTTGTTATCAATTATTACTCCAAGGAATTTGGTTTCAGATACCCTTTCAATCTCTACACCATTTACACTGAGTTTGGGTACTGGATTGTTGTGATGGTTGTTAAAGACTATAAATTTTGTCTTACTTAAATTGAGCGTTAATTTGTTTGAATCAAACCACAGTTTAAGCTTTCCTAATTCCTTCCCGAGTGTATCCAGAAGTTGTTCCAAATTGTTTCCACTGCATAGCAGATTAGTGTCATCGGCAAACAATATTAAGTCCATTTTTTCTGAGACTTTACATATATCGTTTATATACATATTGAATAATAATGGTCCCAAAACTGAACCCTGTGGGACTCCACAGGTGACCTTCAGCAACTCTGAGTTTTTGTTGCTAACACATACATACTGATATCTATTCTTTAAGTAACTACTTAACCAGGACAGTGCTACACCTCTAATACCAGAATTAGATCATTATCCTAACACACACAATCAAGGTCTCATTTTCATGGAACCAATCAATCACACATGATATAGTGTTTTAAAAAGTGACACAAAAAATTGTGTTGTGTCCCCTTTAGAAGCCCAGTGAAAAAATACCAAAGGGTCAGGTGATAAGGTCATTGTGATAAGGATTCCTAACTGAGATGACCTTAACTGTGATGGAATGTTTTTACAGTCTCTATTCAAATTACAGTACACAACCTAGTTGCTTTAAAGTAAAACTACTGTATGTAGTATGTGGTTGTAACTGTCACGATCTAGCACAGGGGGATTCCACCATGCTCTGTCTCTTTGTCTTTTTCCTATATTTGTATTAGATTGTATTTTTGAGTTCTTTTCCTGTTATTTTTATCTTTGGTTTATTTTCACATAGTCTGTATTGTTTCTTAGTATGATTTATTTTCCTGGTTGTGTTCATTGTAGTGTTATTATTTATATGTTTGGGTTTTCTTGTCTTTATTTTTTTATCTTTATATTTTTGCTGTGTCTCCTCTCTTCTCGGGGCTGCAGCTGTCAGTGGCACTTTGGGTTTTTTTGCTCTGTTGTGGTCGGCGCTCCTGTCAGCTGTCAGTCCCGTCTCTCCCTCTCATTGCTCCCAGCTGATCCGAGTTATAATCATCGTCACCTCCTGCCCGCTCATGGCATCCAGACCTGCCATCATTTGTTTCATGTTCTATTTAAGGGTTGTTATTTTCTTCATTGATTGCCGGAGTCTTACTCTTTCCTCGTGTCCACCGGAACCCTGCCCTTGTCTGGTGTGTTGTATCTGTGTTAACTTTTTATGTCAGTTTGGTTTTTGTGTTGGGGCACAGTTTGGACTTTGTTTTGTTTTCTCAATAAAGTTCACAAACTAGCAGTCCAGCGCATGGGTCCTCTCTGCCCCGAGGGGCAATTCATGACAGTAACAGAGGATCTCAAACAGTTCTTGGTAGATTTTGATGAAATTTTCAGGAGATATTGGAAATCGGCCAAGGTCTAATCAGTTAGATTTTAGGGATGATCAGAGTCAGTATCCGTTGTGATCCCCTCGTGCACCTTTACGCAGTGCACGGAGGAAGGAATTAAAGCCCACATGCAGGAGATAGTTGTGCGTATTTTAATGACAGGATGTGATTCAACAGTACAAAATAACAGGTGAGCAGTTCGGGATACACAGGGAAGTCCTCCAGGATGCACTACAGAACAGGTGAGTAAAACACAGGGAAAATTTTCCGTGACAGACGGGACTGCAGAGGAGGAACAGATTTAAGTGCCCAAGAAAGGAACCACCAGATGGAACTGGACCGCAGGGGTGAAACAGTTTGTACTCACACAGCTGCAGCAGTCCGAGTTAGTCCGAGCAATATCCAAAAACCAAACTGTAGGAAAAGATCAACGCCACCCAGAGTGATGCGGTACCACGAACAGCAGGCAGGGCATCTAGTTATGAGTAGCGGATAACAAACACTGAGTGGAACAGACACAGTGTAGGACAATGATCCGGCAATCTGCTCCTGCAGACACAGGGCTTAAATAATGCCAAACCTAATCAGGGGAGAGATTGCCGGTGTGGGTAATGGATTTAATAAGCTGGGCTTTGAACGCAATTGACACTATTTTTTCAATGAGGAAAAGTGCCCGGGGGAGGTTGTTTGCCCCGCAGGAACTGCTGCTGCGGGCTATTTGAGGGACACAAGTAATTGGAAACTCTTGTGCCTGTCTGATCTTTCCATCGAAGATGTCGAAGATTTGTACGTCTTCGTAGTAATGGTCATCGGGATCGTTCTGATTGGATCTGGGATTGTCTTGGTGTACCGTAAATTGATGAAGATGGACATAGCCTATCAAAATGCTGGCCAGGCGAGGCTTAACCATCAAATTGAAAAAATGGAGAGGACTCTGACAGCGGCAAATGGAGAACTGTCTAGGAAAATGGATTACATCATGATCACGCTGAGAGCCGTCCATGAAGGATTCAACGTCCAGCACTGAAGGATTAAAGTACTGAATCTGTAGAGAATATAAAGTTTCTTTCTCTGTGATCAGTACTATTCGACTAATCTGACCCCCTCACACAAGTCCTCCAGATTATCTGCAGTTTTTTGTTTCCAAAACATTTGAGCTGCATTGACTCTACGGACAGCCAGCTGCATGGCCAAGGACAAATGCCAGCCGCTAAGACTAAACATCTCCTGCCAAGAGACTTTGTTGTTCTTAACTGATACAAACACCCACACTCAACACTACACCCACACTGACTCAAAAAAACTGATGAAAAAGATCATTCACTCACTGCTCCCTTTGTGTCTTTGTGTACATTCTTGTCTGCTAATTGTGCATTGAGGGCTTTTTTTCTTGTAATCATAATATTGATCATATATGACCGGTATTCTGACAATCAATGGTTTTTTGCTCTTTCCTATTGTGTTATCCTTTTCCTCCCTATGCATCCTGTACCCATCTGATGACAGGCGCGTTTTTCAGACGCTGCCGCGTCACCGGAAATTCAGGTCGTTTTCTGTGTCAAGTCAAATCCCTCGTATGTTATCAGTTGTTTACTGTTAATGTACTTGGCAATAAATCCTTTCTGAGTTCTGAGGGAGAGAGAGTAGGAGTGAGTGGCAGCACAAAGTGGAAACAGGTGTGTGAATGTCGTCAGTGAGCATGGCAGAGAGGATAAATGGGTGTGTGAGTGTATGCGTGCAAGTGAGTACATGAGTGTGAGAATGAGAGGAAGTGTGTATATGTGTGTGTGTGTGCGTGAGCAGAGGGGTAAACGCCATAATGGCAAACAGCTGATAAGATTGGCAGGAGAGGGAGGCGTGGCTGAGCTGTCAGGGAGCCAAGCAGACCCCGGAGGCTCCCTGAGAGCGCCTGATGGTAAATGGGAAGCAAAAACACACAAAGAGACAAGATAGCCACAGCGTCATAGAACTGGGTTTGAAACCATCAAACCCAAGTTCATGACAGTATCAGTCCCCAAGATTTCTTTTTCTTTTTTTTAATTTTCCAATGGCCTGGCTCAATCTGACTTAGAAAATCTAGTGTGATGTTTTTCTGAACAGCTACATGCATATTCTATAATAATGATGTCAATTTTCCTTGAAGAATTGACTGCCTATACATTAATTCTTGAGAAGATCACAAACATGTTCCATCTTAAGATATCAGCAGTGGCCACTATTTTTCTAGTGTATTCTAGCTATGTTTCTTTGATTTTTGTCCTGAAACAGCCATCAGGTCTGAACCATTTTTAAATCATTCAGTTTTGTTATTTTTTAATAATGCATATTTATTTGTCTTCTTGGCTGTATAGCTGAACAGTATCCATATTGGCTATCAGCCACTTAATATTTTTAACATTGCCATCAGTACTGGCCTAAAATTGCACGTCCCTCATTTAAAGTGAGACAGTTATTCATCAAACACCATCCCAAGTAGTTCCATCCCCATCTGGTATTCAGAAGGGAAAAAAAAAAAAATGCACATGAATAATAGAGTACTTCTACTAGCAGTACAACAATTTCCTCATTCCTGGTTAGTACTACTGGAGAGTAAAAATAAATGCTGTCTACTAAGGATAGGCTTTATCTGTACATAAAAACCCTTAATTGTTATAATGTTGTTCTCAACTAAGGTGTTAGGAGAAATTAAGGTATGAATGAAAATTTGCTGCCTTAGTGGAGATTGCACTTTCTGAGTTTCTAGTTTCTAATTCTCTTTAAGTGGAGAAAACTCAAAAAAAGTAGTGAAAGAGGAGAAATTTACATTAATTGACAATGTGGCTGTTTCCTACTCGCTTCAAAATAAGGAATGATTTTGGGCAGAAAATGAAAAGATCAAACATATGGTTGCCCAATGCATTTTCTTTTCAATAAAAAGTCAATGAAAGGGAACTGCATCATAAATGAAGTCATTTATGCTTTTTGCATTTTCTTTGGGTATCTTTATTTCCTAAGACCTCTGCTGATGTGGTTTTCCCTCACATAATGCATTCTGGTTTGGCTGCTGTCCACCAGAGATTAGACCCTTTGAACCATGATGGTCACTCAGCTCGATATCTCATCTCTGCTGTTGCACACATCTGTGCTGATGGGGCGGCAAATGGTCAAGGGTAATCAAAAGTCAGAGTCCTTTACAGTGGAAACATGCAATGACCACAACACCTCCTGTATAAAGATGGTGGTACCCCATGGTTAATGTCAACACCTGTACACACGGTGCAGCAGAAGCTCACGAGTTAGTCAGCACTGGGGGGTAAACCTTTACTGTCTGGTTGTTCAAGGTAAAATATGGATGAATAGATTCAGTGTCTGCTGGGTACCCATTAGGACACTGTATAAAGGATGAATGTTGTGACCTGCTGTCCATCGAGGTGTGGAGAGATTGAGTTTTGCAATTTGGCTGTTTCCATCTTTGTCATAAACTCCCTGTGCGCACAGAGGAGGAGAAAAAGGACAAATGGGTTTAAGTGCTGGGTCACACCAAACACACATTTATTAACACAAAAGTGAATACACAAAAGACAAGCCAGCTCGGGTACACTTAAGAGTCCATCAGGACGTCCAACACACACTGGAGGAAATACTGGGCAATCAGCCAAAGCGTAATGGCTGTGCTGCACAGGGGGGAAACGCTGCAGAAGCGTAGCAGCACAGCGGCGAACAGAAACGCTAACAGAGAGTACTCACAGTGAGGGGGCAGTCCGAGTAATCATAGCATTTCCAGCGAGCATACTCAGACTTAGTCCTTTTGGTGACGTGACGGTTAGACGGCGGAGAAAAACCATCTAACACGTATAATGGTCCATTGGTGTTTGTGTAGCAAGGAGCCGCTTAAGTATAAACACCGCTGGCCAAACAATTGAGAACACCTGGGCGAGGCGCGGGAAAGATAATTACCTGGGCGAACAGCTGACTGTCAGAGAAAGAGGGGGCGTGGTCGGACAGGCCAGAGCGGCAGCTACAGGCAGGGACAGAAACCATACACAAACGTGAAATCAAAACATAACACCACATGATAAACCCACTGCCTGAGCCACCAGGAACAATCTGAACCAAGCCCACAGGAAACACAGGCTCGGTTCATGACAGTCTTTTGCACTGGATGTGGCAATGTTGGATTGAGTATAGACAAGGGAAAATATTAGCTGATGTTAGCTCTGGCTTGCTTAGATAGCTTGGTCTATCCACATTCCCTATGGTATTGCATGGAGTTCTAACCGTGGCTAGTTAAAAACATGATTAAAAGCAGGATTCAACAAAATATAACAGCTGCACAAATGGAACAAGCTGCAGAACATAATTTAAATTGTTAGTATTGGCAGTAATTGGTACTTCTAGTAGATGTTAAATTCAATTTTAGAACTATACGGACTGAGTGAGCTTAGCATTTTTTCCCATACCAATCATTAAAGGTCACAAGTTCATTTAATATCAGATGTATTAAAGTCTAAAATCAATGCTGTCTGGTGTAACTGGGGGTCATTTGCCAGTTTCTTGGCAGAATAATTCAATCCATTTCAGTTCAGTTCAACTTTATTTATGTAGCACTATTTCACAACAACACTTGTTTCATAGCACTTTTAATTGTAGGGTGAAGACCATAATTTTAGAAAGACACCTCATCAATCAGGTGAGCAAGCACTTGGTGAGGGAGGAGAGGAAAAAGTCCCTTTTAACAGGAAGAAACCTCCAGCAGACCCAGGCTTGAGGAGTGGCTGGGGGGGGAGGGGAGAAGAAAAGAACAGACATGTAGAAAGCAAACATGCCATGGACTCACAATCTATGGGAGAGAACAGACAAATTTTGATGAACAGCAAAAACTAAAAACAGTGATAGTGAAAAAGAAGTGAAAGCCCATTGCTTCATGGGAGTTCACCTGGCTGTCTAAACCTATAGCAGCATAACTAATGAAAGGTTCAGGGTCACCTGATCCAACCCTGTTTATAGCCTTTATCAAAAAAAGAAAGTTTTAAGCCAATTCCTAAAAACCAAGACAGTCTGTCTTCCAAACCAAAACTGGCAGCTTGTTTCATTGGAGAGGAGCCTGAGAACCAAAAACTCTACCTTCCATTGTACTTTCAGAGATTCTTGGTATTATGTTGAGGTACTTTGAGATCTTTTAGATAACAAAGGGCCTAATCTATTTTGGGGAGGGACAGCTGCCACCTTCTTACCTATTTGTTGTTGTCAGTTAGTGGTAAACCTTTTATTTTTTTTTAAAGCATTTATCATAAATGCCCAAGGTACATATGTATGTACTTTTCACCCCCCCCCCTTTTCTATTCCTAAAATAAAAGTAGAAATGGAAGGGCCTGATCATTTCAAACTTTATGAGAAAAAGAGGGTGGGAATCTTGAGGCACCTGATTCAAGGGGCTCCCATTCAAGTCTGAATCGATTCTAGTTACATCTTGAAGCAGCTTTTTTCTATTCAGGGTTTTTTTTCCTCCCACAAGTAAAAATACGCCCAACTTCTAACATATAAATATTAGACTTCTAATGAAAAACTGAAGCATTCCTACCTGCTGTCTTTAGTGGTGCATGTTTTGGTCAAGCTGTGGATGTGCAGGTCAACTGTCCCATTTCACTGTCAGGTTGGTTTCATGGGAGCCACACACACAAAACAGATGCAGGCTGTGGACTGTGGTCATGTACACAGCACTGTTCAAGGTAGTTTTCAGGCACTGAAGCTGTCTGCCAGACAGCCGCATTTTACACATGGACATTAAATGTAATCTATGGGCCATACTGTATGTCCACATAGTATGGCAGCGATACTCCAGTAAACTGATTTGAAAACCCTGAATTAAATAAAGTGAGGAGTTTGTGTCATGAATTGGGCTTCATATGCCTCTGTTTTGCATGTCACCATAGACTGTGCGGCCAGTATGGTTCAGTGTTTCTGAGTTCTGTTTTTTTTCTATTCAGTCAAAATTATTTATGTTATTAATTAATATTTAAGAATCAGAGTCTTGACATTTGTGCATCAATTCAGAATAATTCACATCTGCACTGCATCGCAATGCAATGGAAAAATGATTATTTTCCCTACCCCTATTTAATTCTAGATACTACAGAGAGCCAGTGAAGGGAGGCTACAAGAGATGTCTGTCTTTCTAGTACCTGTTCAAATGCTAGCTGCAACATTTTGGGTCAGTTTAAGACTCTTTAGTGGCATTTTAGGAGAGCCTAACAGCAAAGAATTGCAATAATCTAATCTAGAACTAACAAAAGCATGGACCAGTTTGTCATAACTCTGAAACAAGATGTTCATAACCTTTGAGATATTACACACATGATGAATCTGGAGTTCTGTCTGGTTGCCTAACCATTGCATATGTACTTAAACCTGATTTTTGCTGAATCAACCAACAAAGTATCTTCTCTTTTTAAAATCACTTTATTCAGCCAAACAGTTGTGTCAGTAGTTAACCAAATTACAGCCTCTAAAACCTTCAAAGTGATTCCAGATCAGTTTCACAAGAGAGCAAAAGCAATATGATCTCCTTAGTGTTCCTTTGTTCCAAACAGCTGTTTCTGAATTACTCCAGAGGTTTTGTTTAAGTGTGAAATCTGGGCGGCTTCAAGGCTAAAAGGACTTTTGTGAAGTAAAGAGAGAGACCAGATTCAAAGATTCAAGTTTCAAAAAATTCAAGATTCAGAGATTTTATTTGTCAATACTACTATATGTACAAGACATACAGGAGAATTGAAATGGTGTTTCTTGCTCTCTTCAGTGGTGTGCACAATATAATAAGAAAAAGGAATAAGTCTGGAAAAACAACAAGAGCAGTCTATGTACAGTAATGCTACACATAGTGCAAATGACGACAAAAGATAAACCCAGACCTCCCATAGTGCAAATAAAGATAAACGATAAACAACGACACCCAACAATCTTATATACAGAAAAGTAGAGCAGTAATACTCGTAGTACCAAGTTCAATGCGGTAGTGTAGGTGCAGACAATGACAGATAGGACTGCACATGATCAGTATTGCAATGACAGACAGCAGCAGATATGGCATTTGTGCAAATGGTTGCAGTAACGTGCAGAGACATACAACAGTAAATGTATTACTGTTGGTGTGCCAGTCTTTCTGTGCCATCAGCTGAGGTGATTATTGTGCAGGTGAGTGCGTTAAGATCTGGGGTGGGGGTGGGGGGTGGACAGAGTTCAGGGTCCTGATGGCCTGATGAACAAAGCTGTTTGCAGTCTTGTGGAGCAGGCCCGGAGGCTCCAGTACCTTTACCCTGAGGGCAGGAGGCTGAAGAGGGAGTGTGAGGGGTGAGAGGTGTCGCCTGCAATGTTGATGGCTCTGCGGGTGAGGCGGGTGAGGTGGATGTCCGAGAGGGGGTGCAGGGCGGCACCGATGATCTTGCTGGCTGCTTTCACTATGCATTGCAGTGTCTTAGCATGCACCCTTGTGGGACTCCTGTGCTCAGTGTGATGGTCTTGGATGTGTTGCTGCCAACCTGCACATTCTGTGGCCTTCCTGTGAGAAAGTCCAGCACCCAGTTACAGAGAGAGGTTTTGAGTTCCAAGTGTCTGAGTTTTTGTATTAGGTGCTGGGGGATGATTGTGTTAAAAGCTGAACTGAAGTCCAAGAACAGCATTCGCACGTAGGAATTCTTTGAGTCCAGGTGGGTGAGGGCTGAGTGGAGAGCAGCAGCGATGGCGTCTTCTGTGGATCTGTTTGACCTGTATGCAAACTGAGATGGGTTGTGGGAGGGAGGGAGGATGGACTTGATGTTCTGCATGACCAGCCGCTCGAAGCACTGCATTATGATGGAGGTCAGTGGTATGGGCCGGTAATCATTGTAGGTGGATGGGACGGGCTTCTTTGGGACTAGTATTATGGTGGCAGTTTTGAAACATGTGGGGACAGCAGCTTGAGTCAGGGGATGTTGAAGATGTCGGCCAGGACATTCTTGAGCTTCTCCGCACAGTCCTTCAGAACATGACCCAGTATGTTGTCTGGTCCAGCTGCCTTGCGTGGCTTGATCCTGCAGAGGGTCCTCTTCAAGCTAGCTGGATCCAAACTTATGGCCTTCTCGTCTGGACGAGGAGTGGTCTGCTGTGCTATTTTGTGCTTCAAAGCGGCTGAAGAAGTCATTTAGATTGTTAAGCAATGTGATGTCACTCGCACAGGTCTGAGGTGGAGGTTTGTAGTTGGTGAGGGTCTGTATGCCACGCCAGAGGGAATGTGCATCTCTGGTGTTGCCGAAGTGACCAGATATTTTCTTGCTGTACTGTCATTTTGCCTCCTTGATGCCACGGGACAGATTGGCTCTAGCTGTTGTTAGTCCTGCAGTGTCGCCGGCCATGAAGATCTGTGTCCCAAGCCCTCAGGAGCCTGTGGACCTCCGCTGTCGTCCATGGCTTTTGGTTGGCGTGAACAGTGATGGTTTTGCAGTGAATGACATCATCAATGCATTTTGCCATATATGCTGCAACAACCTCAGTGTACTCCTCTAGGTTTG
The DNA here is from genome assembly GCA_020510985.1 of Pholidichthys leucotaenia. Lineage (NCBI taxonomy): Eukaryota > Metazoa > Chordata > Actinopteri > Cichliformes > Pholidichthyidae > Pholidichthys > Pholidichthys leucotaenia. Next base: position 129,995,969 of record CM035845.1, read on the forward strand.
TGTGTCCATTGTGAGTGGCTGCGTGCTTGCAAGTGTCCTAGTCTGTAGTGCTGAAGCAGTCTTTCAGAGCATCAGAGGCCCCCACTGGCCACACATGTACCTGTTTTTTTGCTGGTCTGATTGTTTTCACTCTGGGTTTGCATGCCTTAACAAGATGGTGATGTGGTCAGAGAGACCCAGGTGGGGAAGGGTGGAGGCTCTGTATGCTTTCTTGTGAGGTGTGTAAACCAGGGCCAGCAAATTGTCTTCTCTTGTTTGGAAGTCTACATGTTGGTGTAGATTTGGTAGGAGGGCCTTTAAATCTGCATGGTCGAAGTCTCTTGCTGTGATGAGGAATCCGTCTGGATGCGACGTTTGTGTCTCACTGATGACCTGATAGAGTTCTTCTAGTGCTTTACTTCTCTCGCCAATGGCGGTGGGTGGGGCATACACAGCAGCTAGTAGGACAGATGAAATCTCTCTCGGAATGTAAAAGGGTCGCACTTGATGATCATAAACTCCACCAATGGAGAACAGTATTTATGCACAACGGTTGCATCATGACACCAAGCATCACTGATGTAAACACAGATGCCTCTCCCGCGCGTCTTCCCTATTTCCGTGAAGACTCTGTTGTTATGGTAGCATGTTAGCCCAGCTAACTGAATGGCAGATTCCAGTATATTGTCATTTATCCACGTTTCCTTAAAGAGAAAAACACAGCGATTCGGCATATCATGTTGCGTAATTCTCAGGAGCTGTATGTGGTCTATTTTGTTGTCTAGTGAGCGTACATTGGCCAGAATGACGGAAGGAATCGGGAGTTTGTGTGGGCTAGCGGTTAGCTTCATTCGGATACCTCCACGTTTACCTCTCTTTTGTCGCCGCTCACACTGTCTGCATCATCTCCATTTGGAATGAGACACAGCAGTCGAGTCTGGGGGTGTGGAGGTCTGGTGGAGAAGACCTAGGCCATGGAGTTCCTCTGTAATGCTCTGATCCAAGACGTAATGTTTGGTCATATTCCTTATCTCCAGAAGGCTGTGGTGACTGTAGCTTGTGCGCAGCATCATATATGTGCATTAAACACATGAATATACACTTAAGTGTAATATAAACAACACTAAATGTAACAAAACACGGAGAGAAGGGAGGCCGCTGCATGTTCACGCGCAACCAGTGACAGCTTATTAATATTATACACATTATACGCATTAATTTATATATACACATTATTTTTAAAGATTCACCCCCCACCCCCTGACTAAATTAATAAAAAAGAAAATAAATACTGCAATTTTTTTCAAGCACCCGCAAGCTTTTTTTTTTTGTAGGTCTGGTACAAACTTACAGACAATATAAACAACCTGCACCATCAACCAACAAAACTGAACTTACATCATACTGGCCCATACTAGCCTGTCAGACTTCATGACAGCAGAAGCAGGAGGTTTCTGTGAACACTGTAATTATATTCTGGATGGAAACCGTGGAGACCACTGTGCTCACATGTCTCACTCGCTGATGTATGGAAAAATGAGACTTTGAGAGAGATGGGGGTTTTCAGGGTCTCCTTACCTGGTGAAGGACATAGCAGCAAAAACATTGTATATACCGTATGTGTGCACATGTGTATGTGTCAATGCAATGTCTGGAAGGACAGATTGACATATGGCTTAACAAAATGGATGATATGTTAAGATCGAGAAATTGATATGCAGAGAGAATTTAAGGGAGGTTGAAAGAAAATGAATGTCATGATTTTGACCATGGATGGGTGCCGTGCTCAGCCTCCAGTTCAGTTTAAGTCCTTTTCGGTATGCTTGCTTCTTTGTTTATGTTGTAATTTTCATGGTCTGATGTATTTGATGATATGAGTTATTCTTTTGTTTCTGTCCCCTGTTTTATCTTTATCAGAGTTCTCATGCATTTCTGTATTTGGTCTCTGTTTATTTATGGGTTGTCTGTATTCTCAGTTTTGTCTTAATAGTCTTGTCTATTTAGTGTGAATCATTTTGTAGTTATGGTGTTAGTTGCATCTCTCGGGGTTGTGTTTAGTTTGTCCTCGCCTTGGTGGTTTTTCCCCTTTTCTGTATTCCCCGGTTTGTTGCTCCTTTTATAGTTATTTCATAGTTTTTTTTATAGTTGTTCATTATTTAGTCATTCCGGTCTGTGCTTTTATTTTGACAGCGCCCATGCAGCTTCTGGCTGTCAAACTTGTGTTTTGCAGGCTGCACTGCTGTCACTGATTATGTTTATTTCCTCACTCATGTACCCACACCTGTCATTCATTGATCATTTCCCATTTACCTTTTTAAGGACAACTTTGCCGTGTCCTACTGTTTGTCTCCTCAGAGTTACTGGTAGCACTCTGAGTGATTATATTTTCCGCAGAGGTAAACGGGTACGGTCCATCTTGGATTTAATCCTTTTTCCTCCTCGTTTATGCCAGACATGAGCCTCAGCTCCATTCAGGTGTGACTCTGTCTTGTGCTCTTCTTATTTTTCCCCCGACATGTCCGAGCGCCTCAGCCTGGGTCTGTCCAGGCTGTTCTCCTTTTTCCCTCCAGACGTGAGCCCCGTTCTCCTCCGGTGTTCCACTCATTATTCCTTATTTGTAAGTGTTGTGTAGTGTTTGTTTTTAAGTTAATAAATGTTGCAAACTCACAGTTGGTGTTTGGTGTCTTCTGCCTGCCCTTGAAGAGGGTGATTTATGACAGAAGGACACAGCCAATGTAGGCACCAGCTGCTGTGAGTTTGCCATTTTTTCCCTTTTTGTCTCCCCTTCCGCCTGTTTACGGGAGTGCTCAGTATGTCACCAGCACGCCAGGACTCCGCCAACTGAGGGAAGTTGGTAGCCGGCGGCCCCACCGTGGATGAACAATGGGCAGCGGAGTCCATCCAGAGTTTGGTGGACGGTGCACTCACCTCCCGCTCATCTAAGGAGGTGCTGAAGCATGTGGAGTCAGCAGTTACTATTGTGGAGACGCACCCCGGTCTATGGAACTATCCCAGGAATGCTGGCCTCCTGTACTCTGTCTCCACCCTCCTAAGAGATCCACCATCTGCACCGAGGTCTGAGCCAACGAGGAAGCATCCCCGGACCCCGGCGCCTCGCCAGTCTCGCAAGGAGCCTGCTCCTCCTACTCGTCATCAACTATCCGTTCCTGAGCCGACGAAAGACCGTCCCCGGGAACAGACGCATCCAGCCTCTCCCCACCACCTGGCTGCGTCATACCAGAGGGACTCCTCCATCGCAGCTGGGAACTCCACCGTCATTCTGCCTGCAGCGCAGGCAACTCCTGCTTTCCCATTGGTGCCTCCACCCTCTGCAGCCACCGAGAGGGAATTTTCTGGGTCTTTGGCAGCAGTCACCACCACACCATGGGAATTCAGGCAAGTTCATTCTCGTTTTTTAACACCTTTTGATGAAATGTCTTGCCTAATTCCCAGTGGGAGGGCTCAGCAGCAGCCACACATTTTGGCTGAGCTCTCACCCCCAGCTACTGCAGATGTTCATATCTCGTCCTCACCTGCTACTCCTGTGTCTCCTCCCATCTCCCCTGAGTGTCTGCTGGTTCTAGGATGGAGCCGCCGGATGATGGAGGAGCCTGCAGCCCTGGAGGACTCCGTTCCAGCCTGGCAACCACGTTCCAGACGAGAGAAGAGCAGTCCCGGTGCACTGAGACTTGAGCCGACAAGAGAGTGTCTCCTGGTTTCAGCTGCACGGGTCCCTGCGCCAGCGGTGAGGCAGCCTCCAGCATCAGCCGCCACGCTGGGAATTCCACCAGTGTTGGTCACCACGTCTGGAGGTCATTCAGCAGCAGATACCATCTCGCCCCGAGAGATAAGGCAAGTGTGTTTTCATTTTCCTGCACATAAAAATGAAACGTCTTGCCTTATTCCCGGTGGTGAGGCTCAGCATCTGCAGCCCATGTTAGCTGAGTCCTCACTGCCTACTGCTGCTACAGGTTCCTCACCTGCATCTCCCATGTCTACTCCTGTGTCTCCTGAGTGTCCGTCGGTCCAGGGATGGAGCTGCTGGTCGGCGGAGGAGCCTGTGGCCCTGGAGGATTCCGTTCCAGCCCCACAGCCACACCCCGGATGGGAGGAGAATGCTACCTATGCCCTGAAACTTGAGCCAACAGGAGAGCGTCCCCTGTTTCAGCAACATGGGAGCCGGCATCATCGATGAGGCAACCTTCAGCTTCAGCCACCATGCCTGGAGGTCCTTGGGCTGCATCCACCATAATGCCTGCTGCTGGGGTCGTCGCAGCACAGTCACCAGAGTCCTGGATGGTGGTGGAGCTCGAGTCAAGGCAAGTTCCCTGTTCAGTCTCTTCATTATTAGCCGTAGAGAAATCTTGTCTTGCTTGTGGCAGGGAGAATCAGCTGCAAATGTCTTCTGCTCTCTGAGTTTTTCTCACCGGGCTCCACTGCTGCTGCTAATGCTCCGGTGTTTCTTTCTTCTTCCACATCTGAGGTGACCGTGCCGGGGTTGGATAGCCAGATGTCTGGAGCCGAGATGTCCCAGCCTAATTCGCCGGAGTCCTGGACGGCAGTGGCGCTTGAGCTCAGGCAAGTTCTCTTTTTTGTTTTCACTATAACTGTATTAGAGAGATCTTGCTTGGCTCTTGGTAGGGAGGACCAGTTGCAGCCGCCAGCTGCACCTGAGTTCTCTTCACCGGGTTCCACTGCTGCCAGTGACTCTGAACCGGTGTCTGTTTCCTCTCTTTCTGAGCCTCCATCTCCGCCAAAGGTTACCGTGGGTCCTTCATCTTCGCCGGAGGTCACCATGGGTCCTCCATCTCCACCGGAGGTCACTGTGGGTCCTCCATCTCTGTCAGAGGTCACCGTGGGTCCTCTGCTTTCACCCGAGGTTGCCGTGGGTCCTCTTCCTCCGCCCAAGGTCGTTGAAGGTCCTCCGTCTCTGCCCGAAGTCGTTGAGGGTCCTCCGTCTCCACCCGAGGTCACTGAGTGGCCTCCGTCTCCGCTCGAGGTTGTTGAGGGTCCCCCGCCATCGCCTGAGGTCGTAGAGGGTCCTCCGCTGTTGCCTGAGGTTGTTGAGGGTTCCCTGTCTCTGTTTGATCTCATTGAGGGTTCCCCGTCTCCGTCTGAGGTAACAGTGGGTTTCCCGCCTTTGTTTGAGGTCTCCGCTGAGCAGTCATCCCCCTCATCCGGTCCTCTTGCTAGTCAGCCAGCCTGGTCAGCCGTTCATCCATTTGGTCCCTTCGCTAGTCAGTTGCCATCGCCATCTGAGGTTTCTGCTGGCCAGCGGTCCTCTTCAGGGGTCAACACTGTCCCGCTATGAGTCCACTTGACCCATGCCTCAGCTCCTGTAGTTTGCAAGGAGCACATGTTCCAGCTGCCGCATGCAGGAGGAGGCATGTCGTGTTCTACAGTCTGTTGGTTCAGGGATGCTGGGAGGCCACCCGGCAGATTTTGTCCTTTGCTTGGGGGGCTTAGAGACTCTGGGAGGCCACCTGACACATTCCAACTCATGACCGGGTGGTCTTGGGACTCTAGCAGACCACCTGAACTGTGTTAATTTTCACTCTGTTTCTTTGGTATTCTTCTGCCACCTGCCGTACAGTGTTGTGGGTCATGATTTTTTTTTGTTTGTTTGTTTTCTGGTTTGTTTTGGTCCCTCCATGCCTGGGTTCCCCCTTCCTCCTTCCCGGGGTGGGTTTTTTTTTTCTTGTTGGGGGGGGGGGGTCTTCTTTGTATGTGGGTCCTCTTTCCTTTTTTGATGTTACATCAGGGTGTCTGGGATCCACCCTTGAGGGGGTTGGCAGCCTGGGTCTGTCCACGTTGTTCTCCTTTTTCTGTCCAGATGTGAGCCCTGTTCTCCTCCAGCGTTCCACTCATTATTCCTTATTTGTAAGTGTTGTGTAGTGTTTGTGTTTAAGTTAATAAATGTTGCAAACTCTCAGTTGGCATTTGGTGCCTTCTGCCTGCCCTTGAAAAGGACGATTTATGACAATGAAGCCATCATTGTGAATGTTGAGCTGATATTCACATGCTATAAATACATTTTAACATATAGTATTTATTCATAAAAAAGTGATATGATATACTGTTTTTATTTACTTTGACCGTTTGATCACATTTTTTCTGAGTTTCTCTTTTGTCTTTCTTTTTTAATCAAAACTCAAGTTATGTTCAGTTACAGTATGTGTAGCTCATTGGTTTATATAACAATCTTCTCCCCATATCTGGTGCTTCTGCAGTATTCAAGCAGGAAAGATTATATCTCGATTTAAAAAAAAATGAGAGGAAACATCTTAGGCAGGGATGATGGCAGGTTACACAAGCACTCTTCTCCTAAAAGAAGTCTTCTGTTTTTCTAGAGAAGTCTATTTCTTGTACAAGAAAAAAAAACTCACCTGCTGCTGAATGTCAAAGCAGCTGACTTTACTTCTCTGTTCATTATTCATTACTCACGTAAGCTCTATTTTAGAAACAGTTGACAGAGCAACACCCACTCGGAGGATACTTCCTTTCGAGCTTATGTGCTGCCATGTGTGATGAAAGTAAGAAATGTGTCTCAGGGAGATGAAGTGGAGGGATTTTACATGCGTGTACACTCACCGGCCACTTTATTAGGTACACCTGTCCAACTGCTCGTTAACACTTAATTTCTAATCAGCCAATCACATGGCGGCAACTCAGTGCATTTAGGCATGTAGACATGGTCAAGACAATCTCCTGCAGTTCAAACCGAGCATCAGTATGGGGAAGAAAGGTGATTTGAGTGACTTTGAACGTGGCATGGTTGTTGGTGCCAGAAGGGCTGGTCTGAGTATTTCAGAAACTGCTGATCTACTGGGATTTTCACGCACAACCATCTCTAGGGTTTACAGAGAATGGTCCGAAAAAGAAAAAATATCCAGTGAGCGGCAGTTCTGTGGGCGGAAATGCCTTGTTGATGCCAGAGGTCAGAGGAGAATGGCCAGACTGGTTCGAGCTGATAGAAAGGCAACAGTGACTCAAATAACCACCCGTTACAACCAAGGTAGGCAGAAGAGCATCTCTGAACGCACAGTACGTCGAACTTTGAGGCAGATGGGCTACAGCAGCAGAAGACCACGCCGGGTGCCACTCCTTTCATCTAAGAACAGGAAACTGAGGCTACAATTTGCACAAGCTCATCGAAATTGGACAATAGAAGATTGGAAAAACGTTGCCTGGTCTGATGAGTCTTGATTTCTGCTGCGACATTCGGATGGTAGGGTCAGAATTTGGCGTCAACAACATGAAAGCATGGATCCATCCGGCCTTGTATCAATGGTTCAGGCTGGTGGTGGTGGTGTAATGGTGTGGGGAATATTTTCTTGGCACTCTTTGGGCCCCTTGGTACCAATTGAGCATCGTTGCAACGCTACAGCCTACCTGAGTATTGTTGCTGACCATGTCCATCCCTTTATGACCACAATGTACCCAACTTCTGATGGCTACTTTCAGCAGGATAATGCGCCATGTCATAAAGCTGGAATCATCTCAGACTGGTTTCTTGAACATGACAATGAGTTCACTGTACTCAAATGGCCTCCACAGTCACCAGATCTCAATCCAATAGAGCATCTTTGGGATGTGGTGGAACGGGAGATTCGCATCATGGATGTGCAGCCGACAAATCTGCGCCAACTGTGTGATGCCATCATGTCAATATGGACCAAACTCTCTGAGGAATGCTTCCAGCACCTTGTTGAATCTATGCCACGAAGAATTGAGGCAGTTCTGAAGGCAAGAGGGGGTCCAACCCGTTACTAGCATGGTGTACCTAATAAAGTGGCCGGTGAGTGTAAGTCACTTCTGAATCATTTAAAGCTGTGTACTCTTAAGCATGTATGCAATATACAGTAGTGTTTTATGGGCATTGAATATACAGCAGGGAAAATAAGTATTGAACACATCAACATTTTTCTCATGAAACATATTTCTGATGGAGCCATTGACCTGAGATTTTCACTAGATATCAGTAACAACCCAAGTAATCCATACATACAAAGAAATCAAGGCAACTGTGTTCACAAAACAAGTTATATTAAATAAAGTGGAATGATACAGGGAGTAAGTGACATAATGTCGGACCCAGGGAACACACGCACACAGGCTCAAGTACAATACAGTTATCTTTATTGATTTACCAACAGGTGTGTGGGTGCATGTATGCGGTATGTGAGTGTATTGTGGGTGAACGAGCTGCAGCCGGGGGCGAGACAGAGCGCCGTACAGCCTGGCAACCCTAGGGACAGAGCCAAACACAGGTGTTAGATTCAGCCGTGCAATTTATGAATGGGAAACAGACTGGGCTTACTTGCAGATGTTCCTGTGCTGGCGCCGGCTTGGGCTTCGGGCCTCCTTCCAGGGAGACAGTGTCTGCAGAGCGCCCTCGGCGATGAGCTGTGATGCGCGGCGTGGTGAAGAGAGCGATTCCGCCGCCGCGGGGGAGAGAACCGCCGCCAAGGGATCCACCTGTGCACAGGGGAGAGCCTGGGAGAAAAGGTAAGATTGGATGTTGAGCTTACGTGCCAATGGAGAGTCCAAAAGATGATGCGCAGGGCTGAGAGGAATCAGGCGTGCGCGGGACGAAGATCGTAGCAAAGCAGACGGCTCTGTGCCGAAGCTCCAGGCAGAGCGGGCTATATAGCCCGGGCCTGATTACCCACAGGTGTGCGCGCAGCTGAAGCAGGTGATGTCCCAGAGTGAGTCGTAACAGTACTCCCCCCCGAGCAGCGCCTCCCGGCGCTGGCTTACCTGGGTGCGCCTGGTGGAAGTCCTTAAGGAGTCGTTTGTCCAGTACAAACGACTGATGCACCCAGGACCTCCACTCGGGGCCATACCCCTCCCAGTCCACCAGGTATTGCAGCCCGCAACCCTGGTGGTGGACGTCCAAGATGGAGTTGACCCTCCATGCCGGGTCGCCGTCGATCAACACAGGTGGGGGTGGAGTCCTAGGAGGGGGGCAGAGCGGGTTGGAGACCACGGGTTTGACCTGGGAGACGTGAAACATGGGACAAGCACGGAGAGGGGGGGGGAGAGCCAGACGCACAGCCACAGGATTCACCACTTTGACAATCGGAAAGGGCCCAATAAAGCACTTGGCCAGCTTCCTCTTCTCAGCCTTCAGGTTAATATGTTGCGTAGACAACCATACCTGCTGACCCACCTGATACTGGGGAGCAGTCCTCCTGCGTCGGTTCGCCGTCCTGGTGTTGCGCTCCGCTGTGCGTAAAAGGGCCTGGCGCGTAGCAGCCCAAAGCCGACGACAGCGTCTCAGGTGCACGTGGACTGAAGGTACGGCCACCTCCCCCTCCTCTTCGGGGAACAGCGGGAGATCGTAGCCCAGCAACATCCTGAAAGGTGACATACCAATTGCAGAAGAGAGAGTCAGGTTATGAGCATACTCAGTCCATGGCAGATGGCTGCTCCAGGATGACGGGCTAGAAGCGGTGACGCAGCGCAGAGCGGCCTCCAGCTCCTGATTTGCCCGCACGTACTGCCCGTTGCTCTGAGGGCGATGTCCAGAGGACAGGCTTACAGTAGCCCCCAAAGCGTTGCAAAAGCTCTTCCACACACTGGACATGAACTGAGGACCCCGGTCGGAGACAATGTCAGTGGGGATCCCATGCAGACGCACGACGTGCTGCACCAAAAGGTCCGCTGTCTCTCATGCCATTGGGAGCCCACGTAGAGGGACGAAGTGGGCGGCCTTAGAGAAATGGTCCACAATGGTCAGCACGGTGTCAAAGCTGTTGGATACGGGAAGACCAGTTACGAAGCCCAGGGCAATGTGGGACCACGGCCTCCCAGGGACCTGCAAGGGATGGAGAAGGCCCGCCGGCGGAGATGAAGATGTCTTCCCAGTGGCGCACTGGGGACAGGTACAAACGTAGCCGATGACGTCATTCCGGAGACCTGGCCACCAGAACGATCTCTGGAGCAGCTCCACCAGATGGGAGATCCCAGGGTGGCAGGCGAGTTTAGATGAATGAGCCCAATGGATCACGTCACCCCGAATGGATGATGGCACGAACAGTCTTCCGGTAGGGCCTCCGCCCAGATCCGGCTCAGCTTCTTGGGCCTTCAGGACCTTGTCCCTGATGGCCCATGAGAGGGCGCCCATGGCACACGAAGCTGGGAGGATGGTATGCTCCTGCTTCTCCGAGACCTCCGAGGCGAACTGCCTGGACAGGGCATCCGGTTTCGCGTTCTTTGACCCTGGGCGGTAGGTGATGGTGAACCTGAAGCACCCGAAGAACAGGGACCAACACTCCTGGTGAGCATTCAGGCGCTTAGCCGTCCTCAGGTACTCCAAGTTCTTGTGATCAGTCCATACCACAAAGGGTAGCGTGGCCCCCTCCAGCCAATGCCGCCACTCCTCCAGCGTGAGCTTCACCACAAGGAGTTCCCTGTCTCCGACATCATAGTTCCTCTCAGCGGGTGACAGTTGCCGAGAGAAGAAGGCGCAGGGACGGATCACCCCTTCCACCGGGGAGTGCTGCGATAACACTGCCCCCACCCCCGAGTCAGAGGCATCCACCTCGATCAGGCACTGCAAAGCGGGATCCACCTGCGTCAGAACCCGAGAGGAAGAGAACTCTGTCTTCAGAGCCGCAAAGGCTGATGCCGCCTCCTCCGTCCACCGGAACAGCACCTTGGGGGAGGTGAGGCGGGTCAGGGGGAGAACGATCGAGCTATACCTGGGCACGAATCGCTGATAGAAATTGGCAAACCCCAGGAATTGTTGCAGCTGTTTCCTTGATGACGGGGGGGGGGGGGGGGGGAGGACAATCCACAACTGCTCTCACCTTCTCTGGGTCCGGGATGACCTGGTTGTGTGAGATGATGAAGCCCAGGAAGGAGGTCTTCTCGCTGTAAAACTCACACTTTTCGGCCTTCACAAATAGCTTGTTTTCTAGCAGCCGTTGAAGGACCCACCTCACGTGGACCTGATGCTCCTCCCGGGACTGAGAGAAGATCAGGATGTCGTCCAGGTAGACGAAAACAAAGGACCCAAGAAAATCCCAGAGGACATCATTGATGAGTCGCTGGAAGACGGCCGGAGCGTTGGTGAGCCCAAACGGCATGACGAGGTACTTAAAGTGGCCGCTGGGGGTCCGGAATCCCGTCTTAAACTCGTCGCCCTCCCGGATCCGCACGAGGGGGTAAGCGCTGTGGAGGTCCAGCTTCGTGAACCAGGAGGCCCCCTGGAGGGAGTCGAAGGCAGAGTCCATCGGGGTAGAGTATACTTGTCCTTAATAGTGATATCGTTCAGGGCCCGGAAGTCGATGCAAGGGCGAAGGGAACCGTCCTTCTTCCCAACAAAGAAGAAGCCTGCCCCCACTGGCGATGACGACGGCCGAATGATGCCCGAGCTTAGTGATTCATTAATGTATGCCTCCATAGCCTCCCGTTCTGGAGCCGATAGGCTGTAAAGGCGGCTCAACAGCAGGGGAGCACCCGGACGGAGGTTAATGGCACAGTCGTACGGGCGGTGGGGGGGGGGACAGCACCTGGGAATTGCTAAACATCGCTCCAAGGTCGTGAAACTCTGGAGGCACCCTGGACAAGTCGGGGGGGGAAGAAAGAGGCACCGATGGAGAACAAGCTGCTGACTGGAGGCACGCACTCAGGCAGAAGGGACTCCAGGCGAGAACACTCCCAGTCCGCCAGTCAAAGGTAGGGTTGTGCAAGCGCAGCCAGGGGTAACCCAGGATGACAGGGGCAGCCGAGGAGGAGAGCACGAACAGCCGAAGGTCCTCTCGGTGGTTCCCGGAAATGATGGCTGAGACCAGGGCAGTCCGGTGCGTCACCTTTTCCAACAGGGCTTTAGACAGAGTGACGAGGTTAAGGGGAATCGGCAGAGCTTGGCAGGGACGCCCCAATCGGGTTGCCAGTTTTTCAGAGCTAAAGCTCTGCTCGGCCCCCGAGTCCACCAGTGCATGTGTGAGGAACTCTGTGCGATTGTGACAAAACCTAATCAGCAGGAGACATTTAGTTAGGGGATTAGGCCGGGATGAGTCTGCGAGACCCCCTACAGTGACTCGTGGACCCCCCCCCCCCCTTTGGCCGAACCGGGCAGGACTCGATTTCATGTTGGTCATCCCCACAGTACATGCAGAGACCTAGGTCCCTGTGACACTGTCTCTCTGCCTGCGAGATATTAGTCCGTCCCATTATCATAGCCTCAGGTTCGTCTGGGCCCTCTAGCATGGGCAGCGCCAAGGCTGTGGACTGAGAAGAGCGTAGTGATGGTCTGCTCTAGCGGCCGGAAGACCTCTGCTCAGCAGCTCGCTCTCTCAGCCTGTTATCAAGACTAATTGTCAGTGAAATTAGCTCAGTGAGGCGTTCAGGCTTATCCCACATACAGACAGAGACTGAAGCTCACAAAACCTGTTGTGAGCACTACGAGGAAATGGACCAGTGAAGCTGTGGAGGAGCTGTGCATGTGCTTGGAAATAATTGACTGGGACATGTTTAAAGGAGCTACGCATGATCTGGATGAGTACACGGACACTGTGACCTCATATATCCACTTTTGTGAGGAGAGCATTCTTCCATCGCGCACCAGGGTAAGTTACTCCAATGACAAGCCCTGGTTCACAGCTAAGCTCAGACAGATCAGGAAGGAGAAGGAAGCAGCATTGAAAAGTGGAGACAGGGACTGCTACAGGGAGGTCAAATACCGGTTCAGTAGAGAGCTGAGGAGAGCTAAATCTGTGTGTTCTGAGAGACTCCAGCAGCAGTTCACTGCTAACGACTCTGCTTCTGTGTGGAGAGGACTGAGGCAAATCACCAACTATCGGCCTCAGGCTTCTAAGGGACCGGATGACAAAGCCCTTTGTCAAAGACTGTCCCAACACTATGCCCGTTTTGACACCTCGTCAGCTGTGTCCAACTCCCCCCTCCCCCCAGCGCCACTGCCTCCATGGTCCCCACTTCATCAAAGGTGGCCCCCCTCCTCCCCCCCTGCCCTTGCCATCAGTGAGCAGGACGTGCACAGACAGTTCTCCAGACTGAACCCGCGCAAGGCCCCCGGTCCGGACGGCGTGTCTCCCTCCACCCTGAGACACTGTGCGGAGGAGCTGACTCCTGTCTTCACAGACATTTTTAACACCTCCCTGAAGTCATGCCACGTGCCGGCCTGCCTCAAAACCTCTACCATCGTCCCTGTCCCCAAGAAGCCACGGATCACTGGACTTAACGACTACAGACCTGTAGCACTCACCTCTGTAGTCATGAAGTCCTTTGAGCGCCTGGTCCTGCCCCACCTCAAGACCATCACCACTCCCCTCCTGGACCCGCTGCAGTTCGCCTACAGAGCCAACAGATCTGTGGACGACACAGTCAACCTGGCCCTCCACTCCATCCTGCAGCGCCTGGACTCCCCGGGAACCTCCGTCAGGATCCTGTTTGTTTACTTCAGCTCTGCATTCAATACCATCCGCCCTGCTCTGCTCCAGGACAAGCTGTCCCTGCTCAACGTGCCTGACTCCCTCTGCAGGTGGATCACCGACTTCCTGACGGACCGGAGGCAGCAAGTGCGGCTGGGAAAGACTGTCTCAGACTCTGTTAGCATCAGCACCGGATCACCCCAGGGCTGTGTACTTTCCCCCCTGCTCTTCTCCCTGTACACCAACTCCTGCACCTCCAGCCACCAGTCTGTCAAGCTGATCAAGTTTGCAGACGACACCACCCTCATCGGGCTCATCTCCAACGGCGACGAGTCTGTCTACAGGAGAGAGGTGGCCCGGCTGGCGTCCTGGTGCAGCCACAACAACCTGCAGCTGAACGCTCTGAAGACAGTGGAGATGATTGTGGACTTCAGAAAAGTCACAGCCCCTCTGCCCCCCCTTACCCTCACAGACTCTCCCATCACCACTGCGGATTCCTTCCGCTTCCTGGGCACCACCATCACCCGGGACCTCAAGTGGGAGCCGACCATCAGCTCCCTCATCAAAAAGGCCCAGCAGAGGATGTTCTTCCTGCGGCAGCTGAGGAAGCTCAAGCTACCCACCAAGATGTTGGTGCAGTTCTACACGGTCATCATTGAGTCCATCCTCACCACCTCCATCACCGTGTGGTACACAGGAGCCACCGCCAGGGACAGACTAAGACTGCAGCGCGTTGTGCGCGCTGCTGAGAAGGTGATCGGCTGCAAGCTCCCATCCCTCCAGGACCTGTACATCTCCAGGACCCGGAGGCGTGCAGGTCGGATCATAGCCGACCCTTCACACCCTGGACACGCACTGTTTGCCCCCCTCCCCTCAGGCAGAAGACTTCGGTCCATTCAGACTAAAACCTCCCGCTACATGAACAGCTTCTTCCCCTCTGCCATCAGACTGCTGAACACTAAGTGACTTATTAGACTCTCGTACACTACATACAGCAGCTCAACCGGACTCATGACAATTATCACTGTTTTCTTTTTGCACTACCGACTGCACTATGTGGAACTCCACAATATCTGCTGCTTGTTAATATATTTAAAAATTGCATAGATTAGTATTACTTATTCATATTCTACCTTTTATTGCATGCATAGTTTTTTTTATCTTTAGTGCTACTCCATGTTTAATGTTGCAGCATTGCACCGAGACAAATTCCTAGTTTGTGTACTACATGAACAATGGCAATAAATCTCATTCTCATTCTGATTCTGATTCTGATTCTGATTCTGATCTAAGCGGGCCAGCTCGTCCCGTAGGCTAGGGCTCAGGCTACGGATGAAGATGCTGCAAAGCGAGGCATCCTCCCACCCAACTTCCGCCACTACCACCCGGAAGTCGATAGCGTAATCGGCCACGGACCGACCACCCTGGCGAAGATTTAGTAACCGGGTGGTTAGCACACTATCACAATCCGAATGGTCAAAAATTTCGTGGAAATCATGGACAAACTGGGTGTAGGTGAGATTGGCGTAGCTGGGTTTCACCATTATGGCGTAAACCCATGCTAACGCTCGCCCTTCCAATAGATTAGCCACGTAACCAATTTGGCTGTGATCAGAGGGGAAGTCCCCGGGAACCCGCTGAAACACCATCTCACACTGGAGGATGAAACCCCGAGCCTCCCCGAGCTTCCCACTGAAGCGTGTAGGTGTGGGGATCGGTGTGAGATGCGTGAGCGAGCCCGGGCTAGCCTGGCTAGGTGGAGAGCTAACGGGAGCTGGCCTGCTGCTCTGAGCCGGAGGGAACGCCCGCTGTCCTTCCAGGCGATCCAACCTGCTGTTTATCTGAGCTAATTGGTTCAAAATGACCTGCTGCTGGTAAGAAATTTGATCAACTCGAGCCTCTAAGATGTTTAACTGGTGTGCGAGCCCGCTGTTCGCTGGGTCACCTTGACGGAGCCGTACTGACATAATGTCGGACCCAGGGAACACACACACGCAGGCTCAAGTACAATACAGTTATCTTTATTGATTTACCAACAGGTGTGTGGGTGCATGTATGCGGTATGTGAGTGTATTGTGGGTGAACGAGCTGCAGCCGGGGGCGAGACAGAGCGCCGTACAGCCTGGCAACCCTAGGGACAGAGCCAAACACAGGTGTTAGATTCAGCCGTGCAGTTTATGAATGGGAAACAGACTGGGCTTACTTGCAGATGTTCCTGTGCTGGCGCCGGCTTGGGCTTCGGGCCTTCTTCCAGGGAGACAGCATCTGCAGAGCGCCCTCGGCGATGAGCTGTGATGCGCGGCGTGGTGAAGAGAGCGATTCCGCCGCCGCGGGGGAGAGAACCGCCGCCAAGGGATCCACCTGTGCACAGGGGAGAGCCTGGGAGAAAAGGTAAGATTGGATGTTGAGCTTAAGTGCCAACGGAGAGTCCAAAAGATGATGCGCAGGGCTGAGAGGAATCAGGCGTGCGTGGGACAAAGATTGTAGCAAAGCAGACGGCTCCGTGCCGAAGCTCCAGGCAGAGCGGGCTATATAGCCCGGGGCTGATTACCCACAGGTGTGCGCGCAGCTGAAGCAGTTGACGGCCCAGAGTGAGTTGTAACAGTAAGTATTGAACACACTTGGTGAAATTCATTTAATGTTTAGTAGAAAAGCCTTTGTTGGTAATAACAGCTTCCAGACGCCTCCGGTATGGAGAAACTAGGCACAGTCATTGCTCAGGAGTGATTTTAGACCATTCTTCCACACAAACTATCTTCAAACCGTGAAGGTTCCTTGGGTGTCTTCTATGAACTCTGATCTTCAGTTCGTTCTATAGATTTTTAATTGGATTCAGGTCAGGTGACTGACCTGGCCATCATCGTCATCTGTTGTCCGTGGACGGAGCAAAACAAGCCGCAGCAACATGTTGGGCCCAAAGTTTCCTGTCCTTCATCAGCCTTTATACCTCCTGCTTCTCAAGCCCCATGTCCCTTCTGATTGTGTTGGAATAACTGGGATAACTGACATTCTAACAGCTTTATTTTCCTTCTCTGGAGCCAGTTGAGAGTTTCCTTGGCTGTGTGTTTGGGATCATTGTCACCATCTTGGCAGATGGCAACAGCTTCTTATCAAGGATGTCTCTGTACATTTGTACATTCGTCTTTCTTTCAATTATATGAAGTCTGCCTGTACCATCTGCTGAAAACACCCCCACACCATGATGGGATGAGCAGTGCTAATTTTCCTCCAAACATGCTGTGTGTTGTGGCATCCAGAAAGTTCAATTTCGGTCTCATCTGACCAGACTATATTCTCCCAGTATTTTACTGGCTTGCCCAAATGTTGTGCAGCAAACTTTAAACAAGCTTCAACATGCTTTTTCTTCAGCAGTGGAGTCTTGAGGTGAGCGGGCATAAAGCCCATGTCGGTTGAGTGCATTACTTATTGTTTTCTTTGAAACCGCAGTACCTGCTAACTCCAGGTCTTTCTGGAGCTCTCCACGAGTGGTCTTTGGCTCTTGGATAACTCTTCTGATAATTCTTTTCACTCCTCTGTCAGAAATCTTGCAAGGAACTCCTGGTTGTGGCCAGTTTATGATAAAATGATGTTCTTTCCACATCTGAATGATGGCTCATTCAGCAGTTAAGAAATGCCTCTGTAACCAATGCCATCATTATGTTTTGCAACAATGAGGTTGTGAAGGTCAATGTCAACTTTATTGATATAGCACATTTAAAAACAACAACAAGGTTGGCCAAAGTGCTTTACACATGATAAAATAATATAATAACATACAATAAAATACATATGTAACAAAAAAATAAAATAAAATTAAGAAAAGCTAAAAAAACAAAACAAAACACACACACAGGGTCGACTACATAATATGACCTGTAGGACTCAAACTGAACTTGAATGTCTACTTGAAAGTCCAGAGAGAGCTCTTTGCTTCTACCCATCATGAATTCTTTGTGGTGTGACAATCTGATATTCACAGACCTTTTTAAAGGCTACCAGTCAGGACTTAACCAGCTGAAATTAATTTGCACTGATGGGGGATGAGATGGCTTCCTAAATTCTGATGGATTTCAGCTGGTTTCTTGGTTTTCTGTGCCTTTTTGCACCCCTTTTCTTCATGTGTTTAATACTTATTCTCTGTGTTATTCCACTTTATTAAATATAACTTGTTTTGCAAACACAGCTGCCTTGATTTGTTTGTATGTATGGATTACATTGGTTGTTACTGATACAGTATTTGTTGAAAATCTCAGGTTAATGGCTCCATTAGAAATATATTTAATGAGAAAAATGTTGATGTGTTTAATACTTATCCCCCCCCCCCCCCCGTAAGCTGCAAATATCACACATTAGCAGTTCTGTAGAAGGTCTTTGCTTGGCTTTGTAATTTCAGATATCAGTTTTATGCCAGCAGTTTACCTGTATGAAGAAATTGTATTATCTAACTCTTTAAAGTCCATCCATCCATCTTCTTCTGCTTAATCCTTTTTGGGTCGCCGGGGGGCTGGAGCCTATCCCAGCATCTTTGGGCGAGAGGCAGGGTACACCCTGAACAGATCGCCAGTCCATCGCAGGGCCAACACAGAGAGACAGACAACCATTCACTCTCACATTCATGCCTAAGGACAATTTAGAATCCCCAGTTTGAGGCCAATTAACCTAACTTGCAGAAAAACAGAATAAAGCTGGAGCTGCTGTAGTTGTTGCTGTTCTTTAAACACCAAGGGGAGAGATCTGACTGATATTTATTATCCCCCGCTGGTCGAAGCCCAAAAGGGTCGACCGAAGGAGGATTATGTTATGGTCAGTCCGTCTGTCCGTCCGTCCGTCTGTCTGTCCTACTTTTGTGAAATTAACTCCTCCTACAACTTTGGTCCAATTGTTTAGAAACTTGGCACCATGGTTTGATATTCACTGAGAATGTGCATATTGCAATTTGGTTCTGATCGGATGATTTTTGCGGGAATTGTAGCCCCTGACCTATGACCTCCTTT
Organism: Pholidichthys leucotaenia; assembly: GCA_020510985.1. Lineage (NCBI taxonomy): Eukaryota > Metazoa > Chordata > Actinopteri > Cichliformes > Pholidichthyidae > Pholidichthys > Pholidichthys leucotaenia. Next base: position 130,014,342 of record CM035845.1, read on the forward strand.
TTCACCTCACTTCATAGACAGTTACTGTCTTGTGAAATCAACTCCTCCTACAGTTTTGTTCTGATTGTTCTGAAACTTGGTACCATGATTTGAGATACTCTGATGATGCGCATATTGCAGTTTCACTCTCACTGGATGACCATGAGGTCAGAGGTCAGATTTTTCCCTAAATCTTCTAAACACAATAACGACTGAAAGAAATTATGTAGGCTTTTCAAATCGATACAGTCGATACAGGAGTTGTATCTAATGACCCTCACCTAACTATGGGTTTGGGGTCAAAGTTCAAAGTTAACATTGCAGTTGCACTATGGTAAATGCTACATTTACTATTACTATAAAATGAGTAATGCTAGGGCCACCAAACCTGGTACACAGGTTCATCTTGGAATCCTGACCTCTGACTATGGGTTTGGGGTCAAAGGTCAAGGTTTCCATTTCTTATGCCTTAGTGCTGTACAACACATAAAGCTAGGGCCACCAAATCTGGTACACAGGTTCACCTTGGAATCCTGACCTCTGACTATGGGTTTGAGGTCAAAATGTCGAAGGTCAAGGTTAACATTCCTTATGCCTTATTACTGTGCAACGAGTAAAGTTAGGGTCACCAAACCTGGGACACAGGTTCACCTTGGGATCCTGACTTCAGACTATGTGTTTGGGGTCAAAAGGTCAGAGGTCAAGGTTAACATTCATTATGCCTTATTACTGTATAACAAGTAAAGCTAGGGCCACCAAACTTACTACACAGGTTCTCCCTGTGACCCTGAAGTGTGACTGTGGTTTTGGGATTGCAAGGTCAAAGGACAACATCAGAATGCCTTATAAAATATATCTCAACAACAAAGAAAGCTAGGGCCACCAAACCTGGTAGACAGGTTCACTCTGAGGCCATGACTTCAGACTACAGGTTTGGGGTCCAAAGGTCAAGGTTGGCACTCCTTATGATCTCTTACTATATAACATGTAAAGCCCTCTAGGGTCACCAAACTTGCTACACAGGTTCACCTCGGGGTCCTGCCCTGTAACTATGGGTTGTATACTTTGTTGTATATTTGTGAATGATGGGCTTATCATAATTTGGTTCTGCCACAGTAATTATATTGAAAAGTTGAAAACTGCTCTCTGTTAGTAAGTAATGGGATTGTCAAAGAAAATGGAGGCTGGGGATATTGCACTCGCCTCAGAGTGCTCTTGTTATCTAATTGAGGACATTTTATTAGAGAAGAATTTTATCAAGCCCTTACTATTCAGCTTTAAGAGTCTTGACTCTTTGTTAGCCTGTCTACAGAGCTGAAAAGAAACCTCAGCTTATTCTTGGTCTTGCCTGTTAGGGATAAATAACAATCTATTTTCCTGAAGGAAGCCTTAGCTTTCATAAGGTATTTTTCTCATAAATCAAAGACAATTTTTTTTTCCAATTTAGTGAAATTCTTTAAACTTTTCCAATTAAAGAGTCTCCTGCTTTAAGCTGTGGCAGTGTATTCAACCAGGGAGACAGTCATTTCTGGTCTGACGTTTTAGATTTCTTTATTAGTCCCACAATGGGGAAACTACAAGCCATCCACATGAGTGGATGAGGCAGCCACTGGTGCGGCGCCCAACTCTTTCACCATTCACACACACATTCACACCTGGGGCCACTTTAGAGTCTCCAGTTAACCTAACTTGCATGTTTTTGGCATGTGGGAGGAAACCGGAGAAATCCTGGAGTAAACCCACACAGACACGGGGAGAACATGCAAACTCCACACAGATCACTGTTGGTCGGGGGTTGGAATCAAACCCAGGATCCCAAGGCAAAGGGTGAGTTGCTGTGCTGCCGCAGTGCTAACCACTCCGCCACCACGCTGCCCACTGCCATGTGGAATAAAGTGTCTCAACTTGCACACAAGACTTCATCACCACCCAAAATATTATTGCCTTTTTTTTCTTCATCTTTTTTGCTCGCTTTAGGAGGCACCCCAGCAGATTGTCTGACTCCATCTCATCCTATTCCTTGCTTCTTCTTCTGTCACACCAACCCTGTCCATGTTCTCCTTCACTACATCCATGAATCATTTGTGGCCTTCCTCATTTCCTCTTGCCTGGCAAGCTTCATCTTCAACATCCTTTGTGCAATATATTCACTATCACTCCTATGAACATGTCAAATCCATCTCAGCCTTGCCTCTCTTACTTTGTCTCCAAACTGTCCAACCTGAGCTGCCCCTGATATACTCATTTCTAATCCTGTCCTTTCTAGTCACTCCCTATGACAATCTCAACATCTTCAACTCTGCCACCACTTAAAATGTTACTGATTATAGGAGGACTGAAATCTTCATAATTTCTCTCCATAGGTGGTGCTGTCACTTGTAGTTTAAATAGTTTTTTTTTTCACAAATTTGATTCGGTATTGAACTCTTTTTACTTTACTAATGAGGTGTTGATTAGATACAGAGCCTGTTTTGTTATGCTATGTCTATTGTGAAAACAAGAGGACTGTGTGCCACACTTGGTGATCAAATGGAGGAATTCCTTCATTGCTGTGGAAAACGTCTGGAACGCTGCGCCTAATTCCACCACATCTGTATGTCAGCTAAGATTTATGGTGAACTGCGGCTTGATATAATTATACAGTTGCTTGATGATATGATATTAGTCATGTGTTCTATACCATGCACATTATGCTGGGTAGCAATGTTTGCAATAGAGTTGTTGTTTTTTTAAGAGTGAACATGAAATACAGTATATCAGAATAATGAAGTGTATTTTGTTCATAATTAAATTCTGATCAATTGATCATGCCTGTGACCATTTATTTTTTCCTATACACAAAAAATGTATATGTGGATTGTCTATTTAGAGGGCTGTCACATCCCTTCATTATACCACTTTAAATTTCAAATTAGAGACCATGTAGATCAGCCCAACCACTGTAAAAGTGTTGACCTGTAAATCTGCAGTAGTATTTACTTTCTGGTGCATGAATACTGGGACGCAGCAATTCAGGTAGTCCACAGTTCGTTATGTATTAAGTGTTTTTTTCTTGTCATGGTTTACATTTTTTGGCTACCTCTCTTCCTGCTGCCATGGTGACATGAAACCTGAGACTGGTAGGCAGAATGGAGTGCCCTGATGTTAGTGCATAATGATTGGATATTTCACAGGGAGGCGTTTCCTCCCCAGTGCTTGTGTGTGGCTGACTGTAGGGCAGTGTCAACTTGGGGCAATTTTGCAGAGATACTGTGTATAATACATTCAAACTACCAGTTTTGACAAAACCAAAATGCCACAAGTATTGTACTAATGGTTTTGTATGGTACAGTTAAAGATTCAAGACTCAAAGATTTTATTTGTCAGCACTACTATACGTACAGGACATACAGGAGAATTGAAATGGTGTTTCTCTCTCTTCAGTGGTGTGTGCAATATAAAAAATGGAATAAAGCTGGAAAAACAACAACAGCGGTCTATGTACAGCAATGCTACCTGTAGTGCAAATAGTGACAAAAGATAGGCCCATACACCCCATAGTACAAATAAAGATAAATGATAAAACCCAGCAATCCTCCATCCATCCATCTTCTACCGCTTTTCCGGAGGTCTAGGTCGCGGAGGCAGCAGTTCAAGCAGAGAAGCCCAGACTTCCCTCTCCCCAGCCACCTGCTCCAGCTCTTCAGAGAGGATACCAAGGTGTTCCCAGACCAGCTGGGAGACATAGTCTCTCCACCGAGTCCTGGGTCTGCCCCGGGGTCTCCTCCCAGAGGGACGTGCCCGGAACACCTCAAGTGGGAGGCGTCCAGGAGGCATCCTAATCAGATGCCCATAACACCTCAGCTGACTCCTTTCAATGTGGAGGAGCAGCAGTTCTACTCTGATCCTCTCCCGGATGACTGAGCTCCTCACCCTATCTCTGAGGGTGAGTCCAGCAATCCTACGGAGAAAGCTCATTTCAGCTGCTTGTATCCACAATCTTGTTCTTTTGGTCATTACCCAAAGCTCATGACCATAGGTGAGAGTAGGAACATACTGTAGATTGACTGATAAATCGACAGCTTTGCCTTAGAACTCAGCTCCCTCTTCACCGCAACAGACCGGTACAACGTCCGCATCACTGCAGATGCTGCTCCGATCCGTCTGTCAATCTCTCACTCCATTTTCCCCTCACTCGTGAATAAGACCCCAAGATACTTAAACTCCTCCACTTGGGGCAGGAGCCTGTCCCCAATCCAGAGAGGACAATCCACCTTTTTCTGGCTGAGGACCATGGACTCGGACTTGGAGGTGCTGATTCTCATCCCAGCCGCTTCACACTCAGCGGCAAACCATCCCAGCAAGAGCTGTAGGTCATTGCTGGATGAAGCCAACAGGACAACATCATCTGCAAACAACAGAAATGAGATCCTGTGTCCACCAAGCATGACGCCGTCCATTCCCTGGCTGCGCCTAGAAATCCTGTCCATAAAAATTATGAACAGGATCGGTGACAAAGGGCAGCCCTGACGGAGTCCAACTCTCACTGGGAATGAGTCCGAACGAGTGTTGGCAATACGAACCAAACTCTCACAACGGTCTTACAGAGACCGAATAGCTTATAACAACAAGCCCGATACCCCATACTACCGAAGCACCCCCCACAAAAAACCACGAGGGACGCGGTCAAATGCCTTCTGCAAGTCCACAAAACACATGTAAACTGGTTGAGCAAACTCCCACAAACCCTCAAGAATTCTCGAGAGGGTAAAGAGCTGGTCCGATGTGCCACGGCCAGGACGAAAACCACATTGCTCCTCCTGAATCCGAGGTTCGACCAACGGCCGGACTCTCCTCTCCAGTACCTTGGCATCGACCTTCCCAGGGAGGCTGAGGAGAGTGATCCCTCTAAAGTTGGAGCACACCCTCTGAAGAGAGGAACCACCACCTCAGTTTGCCATGCCAAAGGCACTGCCGCCAACCTCCACGCAATGTTGCAGAGGCGTGTCAACAATGACAGCCCTACAACGTCCAGGGCCTTGAGGTACTCAGGGCGAATCTCGTCCACCCCCGGGACCCAGCCACCAAGGAGATTTTTAACCACCTCGGCAACCTCAGCTCCTGTGATAGGAGAGTCAACCCCCTCGTCCACAAACCCTGCTTCCTCTGTGGAAGGCGTATCAGTGGGATTGAGGAGATCCTCGAAGTATTCCTTCCACTGCCTGATGATATCCCCAGTCGAAGTCAACAGCACCCCATCCGCACCATACACAGTGTGGACAGGGAGTTGCTTTCTCCTCCTGAGCTGCCGGACAGTTTGCCAGAATCTCTTTGAGGCCGACTGAAAGTCTTGTTCCATGGCCTCACTGAACTTCTCCCATACCCGGGTTTTTGCTTCAGCAACCACCCGAGCTGCACTCCGCTTGGCCTGCCGGTACACCTCAGCTGCTTCGGGAGTCCCACAAACAACAGACTCTCATGATAAATTCTAGATCAAGAATTCAGTGTACCCCGCCGGGTATGGGGTTACCAGGGCCCCACCCTGGAGCCAGGCCTGGGGGAGGGGCTCGATGGCTAGTGTCTGGTGGCCGGGTTTCCACCCGTGGGACCCGGCTGGGCTCAGCCCGAAGGAGTTACATGGGTCCGCCCTCCAGTGGGCTCACCACCTGCAGGAGGGATCATGGGGGTCCAGTGCAATGTGGATTAGGTGGCGGTCAAAGGCGGAGACCTTGGCGAACTGATCCCAGCAATCCTATATACAGAAAAAGTAGAGCAGTAATACTTGTAGCTGCAAGTTCAGTGCAGTAGTGTAGGTGCAGACAGTGACAAACTGGACTGCACATCATCAGTATTCCAATAACAGACAGCAGCAGATATGGCATTTGTGCAAATGGTTGCAGTAAAGTGCAGAGACATACAGCAGCAGATGTATTGCTGTTGGTGTGCCAGTCTTTCTGTGCCAACAGCTGAAGTAGTTATTGTGCGGGTGAGTGCGTTACAGTCCGGGAGGAGTGGTCAGAATTCAGGGTCCTGATGGCCTGGTGAACAAAGCTGTTTAGCAGTCTTGTGGAGCTGGCCCAGAGGCTCCAGTACTTTTTCCCCGAGGGCAGGGGGGCTGAAGAGGGAGTGTGAAGGGTGGGAGGTGTTGCCTGCAATGGTGATGGCTCTCCGGGTGAGGCGGGTGAGGTAGATATCTGAGAGAGGGGCAGAGGGGCACTGATGATCTTGCTGGCTGCTTTCACTATGCGTTGTAGGTTGTAGTGTCTTCCGGCAGGAGGCGGTGCAGCTTCCGTACAATACCGTGTTGCAGCTGGTGAGGATACTCTCAATAGTGCCCCAGTAGAATGAGCACATGATGGGGGGTGAGAGTCGTGATCTCCTCAGTTTGCGGAGGAGATGGAGGTGAGTTTAAGTCTTCTTGGCCAGTGATGTGGTGTTGTTGGGCCAGGAGAGGTCCTCAGAGATGTGCACCCCCAGGAACTTGATGCTGCTCACCCTTTCCACAGCTGCTCAATCGATGATAAGATAAGATAAGATAAGCCTTTATTAGTCCCACAATGGGGAAATTCCAGGATTGCAACAGCACAGGGATAGCAACACTCAGAGCAACAATCAGAAGGCAAGAAAAAACAAGAGCAGCAAGTATACATATGTACATACATATATATATATATAGATAGATAGATAGATAGATAGATAGATAGATAGATAGATAGATAGATAGATAGATATAGATATAGATATAGATATACTGTATATAGATAGATATATAGATAGATAGATAGATAGATAGATATAGACATAGATATACTGTATATAGATAGATATATAGATAGATAGATATATAGACACAGTGCGGAGCATTGTAGCTGGATGGAATAAATATATGAGTATATATAAACACAGTGCGGAGCACTGTAGCTAGATGGAATAAATATGTAAATATATAAACACACACAGTGCGGAGCATTGTAGCTAGATGGAATAATATGAAGATATATAAACACACAGTGCGGAGCATTGTAGCTAGATGGAATAAATATGTAGATATATAAACACACCCAGTGCGGAGCATTGTAGCTAGATGGAATAAATATGTAAATATATAAACACACACAGTGCAGAGCATTGTTGCTAGATGGGATGAAACAGCACAACCGTCTACTTAGTTATCCTACATGGTATGATTATGTACCCATACATATTCTCACCCTCCATAGCGACCGGTATTTTCCCAGTTGTATGCCGGAGGGGACCATTGTATAAGTCTATTGCGTCTTTTGCATTCAAAAACTATTAGGTTGTCACGTCTTTTTGCTATCTCTGCGAGCAGCCTTGCTTTGGTTGTACAGTCTGACAGCCGTTGGTAGGAAGGACCTGCGAAACCTCTCGGTTGCGCACCTAGGATGATGTAGTCTGCTGCTAAATGAGCTCCTCGGTGCATTCAGTATGTCCTGCATAGGGTGGAACTCGGCCTCCAGCAGAGATGACAGTTTAGCCACCGTCCTTCTCTCTCCTGTCTCCTCCACTGGGTCAAGGCGCTGCCCCAGAACAGAGCTAGCTTTCTTGATCAGTTTGTTCAGTCTCTTCCTATCGGCTGCCGTAATGCCACTGCCCCAGCATACCACTCCAAAAGTGATGGCTGATGCCACCACCGTGTCATAGAATGTCTTCAGCAGCGCCCCTTGTACACCAAAAGACCTGAGTCTCCTCAGCAGGAACAGCCTGCGCTGTCCCTTCTTGTAGAGTGCGCCAGTATTGTGTGACCAGTCCAGTTTATTGTTCAGATGAACACCCAGGTACTTGTAGGATGTCACCATCTCGATGTCTGCTCCCTGTATATTTACTGGTGCTGTGAGGGGTTGTCCTTGCCTGTGGCAGTCCACCACCAGCTCCTTTGTTTTCCTCGCATTGATCTGGAGGCAGTTCCGATGGCACCAGTCCACGAAGTCCTGGATAAGCCCTCTGTACTCAGCTTCATCTCCATTGGAGATGGGGCCAACGATCGCAGAGTCGTCAGAGAACTTCTGTAGATGGCAGTGTGTTGTGTTGTGAGAGAAGTCCACAGTATAAAGGGTGAACAGGAAGGGAGCCAAAAACCATTCCCTGGGGGGCCCCCGTGCTACCGATGATCTTGTCGGACAAACAGTCCCGGGTTCTCACAAACTGAGGCCGGTTAGTGAGGTAGTCCAGGATCCATGATGACAGGTGCTGGTCCACCCCTGTGCACAGCAGCTTGTCCTTCAGTATCATCGGTTGGATGGTGTTGAAAGCACTGGAGAAGTCAAAGAACATGATCCTCACCACATTCCCGGGCTTCTCCAGGTGGGACAGAGAACGGTGAAGGAGGAAGATCACCGCATCCTCCACCCCAATGCCATGCTGGTAGGCGAACTGGAGTGGATCCATCGCTTGTCCCACCAGGGGGCGGAGGTGAGCAAGGAGCAGTCTCTCCAGGGTCTTCATCATGTGGGACGTCAAGGCCACTGGTCTGTAGCTGTTCAGGTCTTTGGGGTGGGAAGTCTTTGGTACAGGTACCACACACAATGTTTTCCACAGCTGTGGTACCCTCCCCAGCTTCAGGCTCAGGTTGAAGATGTACGCCACAATCCCACACAGCTGGTCTGCACAGGACTTGAAGAGCTTTGCGCTGATGCCCTCCGGTCCCGACGCCTTCCTCGCCTTGATCTTCCTCAGCTCCGTCCTCACCTGGGTCTTAGTCAGGGTCAGGTTGGGGGGCTGTGTGTTGGGAGTGGGGGGGAGTTGGTGGAGTGGGGAGTGGGCAGCAGGACTTGATGTCTTTAGAGGCAGCAGTGGTTGTTGTGCAGTCAGGGGGGAGGGCGGTTGATCAAACCTATTGAAAAACAAATTCAGATTGTTCGCCCACTCCCTGCCCCCCGTGGCCTGGGGGGAGGTATTCTGGAGCCCAGAGATGGTTTTAAGGTTTCTCCAGACCCCGCTGATGTCGCTCTGTTGCAGCTTGTCCTCCATCTTCTTCCCGAAGCTGTCCTTGCCTTCTCTAATCTTTCTCCTCAGCTCCCTCTGTACGGACTTCAGCATCTCCCTGTTCCCCGACCTGAAGATCCTCTTCTTCTCTCTCAGAAGTGTTTTTATCTCAGGGTCGATCCAGGGATTGTTGTTTGAGCAACACCGTGTGGTCTTGGTGGGAACGGTGTTGTCCACACAGAAGCTGAGGTAGTCCGTGATGGTGTGAGTGAGGCCATCGATGTCCTCACCATGTGGATCGCAGAGCTGCTCCCAGGCGGTGGTTTCAAAACAGCCCTTTAGAGTGTCCATTGCCTCCTCAAACCATAACTTCACTGTGCGCATGGCCGGAGGTTGTCTGTGCACTAGGGGTTTGTACACCGGCCGGAGATGAACCAAGTTGTGATCCGATCTCCTGAGTGGGGGGAGTTGTAATGAGGTGTACGCCTCCTTAGTGTTTGCGTAGAATAAGTCCAGTGTTTTATTGTCTCTAGTGTGGCATGTGACATACTGGGTAAACATGGGATCAGAGGGGGATGCAGTATGTGTCCCCTCCTGAAGTCGACCACAATCTCCTTGGTTTTCTCCACATTCAGAAAGAGATTATTGTCTTTACACCACTGGACCAGTTGGCTCACCTCATTTCTATAGTTGGCCTCCTCATTGTTGGTGATGAGGCCCACCACTGTTGTGTCGTCCGCAAACTTGATGATGTGGTTGGTACTGTAGGCTGGTAGACATTCATGGGCCAGCAGGGTGAAGAGCAGCGGACTGAGCACACACCCTTGTGGGGCTCCTGTGCTGTCTTGGATGTGTTGCTGCCAATCTGCACATTCTGTGGCCTCCCTGTGAGAAAGTCCAGCACCCAGTTACAGAGAGAGGTTTTGAGTTCCAAGTGTCTGAGTTTTTGTACTAGGTGCTGGGGGATGATTGTGTTAAATGCTGAACTGAAGTCCAAGAACAGCATTCGCACGTAGGAATTCTTTGAGTCCAGGTGGGAGACGGCTGGATGGAGAGCAGCAGTGATGGTGTCTTCTGTGGATCTGTTTGACCTGTATGCAAACTGAGATGGGTCGTGGGAGGGAGGGAGGATGGACTTGATGTTGTGGGTTGATCCTGGAGAGGGTCCTCTTCACGCTAGCCGGATCCAGACTTATGGTCTTCTCGTCTGGAAGAGGAGGGGTCTTCTGTGCTGATGTGCTGTTTTGTGTTTCAAAGCAGCCAAAGAAGTCATTTAGGTTGTTAAGCAATGTGATGTCACTTGCACAGGTCTGAGGTGGAGATTTGTAGTTGGTGAGGGTCTGTATGCCACACCAGAGGGAACGCGCATTTCTGGTGTTGCTGAAGTGACCGAATATTTTCTTGTTGTACTGCCGTTTTGCCTCCTTGACGCCACGGGACAGGTTGGCCCTAGCTGTTGTTAGTCCTGCAGTCTCATGGGCCCTGAAGGCTGCCTCCCGAGCCCTCAGGAGCCTGTGGACCTCTGCTGTCATCCATGTGTAACCCTTGCCTTATGTTAATTAGGTTGTGGAGTGTGTGAAATAAGAGTCGGGCTCATGGCACACAGTTTATTACACACTTCACATCTCTAGCACAGAACAGACTGAACATTTCAGCAGGCACTCTCCTCTTAAGTTTCATGGCATTTCTCCACACACAACATGACATTTGCATCACACTGCATTCAACCCCCTAAGTCCTTGTCTCCTTCCTGCTATCTCGCCAGGAACCTCCTGAGTATTGTTCTCCCATGTTTACCCACTGTCTCTTGTCTGAGATGCTAAATAATCTGGCTCCCCCAAGGGGCTAAAAGGTAAGGAAAATTATTAAGTGTAGACCAGTTGCTAGGTTCGTAAGGGTTACAATAGGGAATTAAAATGAGTGTGGGATGAAATAGCTGGAGGCAAGAAATGAGCAATACTGGTTGTTATTTGTAGAGGTAAAGAGAACAATATATACAAACAATTTACAACTACACAAATATAACAATGGCCGGCATGAAATAAAACCCTAAAAATGTCCTACTGAGCTCAGTGTTTGTTTGTCCTTTTGGTTTAGTCGTTTGACCAGTCAAGATATCTTGTATCTCCAGACTCAGGTTTCTTTTCCTCTTTGAAAGCGGCAGCTTGAGTTGTTACCACTTTGAATCTTGGGCACTGGAGAGAGGAAAGATGTTCTCCAATCAAGATCTTGGTTAGATCTCGGTTCAGTCTCGGTTCAGTCTTGGGTCAGGTTCGCCATCTCCATTCGGAGAGAATCCAGGATCCAGAAGGTTCTTGATCGGCAACCAAAAAAAACTAGCCTGCACAACAATAATGGTATTATTGTTTACAGCTAGAGTAATTTGTTTTCCAATCTCTTCTTATATAACACTATAGCTTAGTGTTTAAATTCTTCTCTCATATTACTATTGTTACAATCCAGTAATATAGTAATATCTTACACTTCACATCTTACATCTTACATGCATGTGTTCCTTTCTCACAATCTCTCTGATGGCACATGAAATACTTTTTTTTCTCATGTAACCAATTAAATGAATTTCTCTTTTTATCTCTACATCATTTAACCATGAAATTATGATTAATCCTTTTTAACCTTGTCTTTGTAAATCATGAAATGAAATACAATTAATTTATCACATAACCAGGGAATATACTGTTCCATTACTTCCAATATTCCCTTTTAAAATCAGTAAAACCCTGTCTGAGCTACTGGGTTTAGCATAACCTATGAATTTACATAGGAGACCAACACAATGTGTTTTTAGCATCAAACTACACATTACATTTGACAGAAATAGTGCATAAGAACTAAAAGTACTTCAGCATACTGTTGGGAACTGAAATCACATTTAGGAAAACCATACAGACACAAAAATAGCCTTTTCCATTGCTTTTAAACAGAAAAAAATCCACTCGCGATTAGCATTAGCATAATGCTAGCATGCTTCTCTTTATCACACACTTGGTTTCCACTCACCAAGATGAGATATCAGCATGAACACAGCAAAGGACACATCCACCATGCCTCTCAAGCTCGTGCTCCCGTCAACTTAGGATAATAAGGGTTTCAAATTAGCGTTTGGACAGTGTTTAGATTCATTTACAGCATCTTTCTAAATTAAACTCACCAAGAAGAGGTATCAGTGTGAACCAGACCGTCCACAGCCTCTCTCGTCCGCTCTCAGATAGTAAAAGACTGAAACCCGAGTGCGCGCCTGCTGCCTCTGCTCGGAAGGCGGGGCTAAAATCGCTCTTAACCAATGAAAAGGCCACACTCACCCAACGTGACCATGAAACGGTAATTTAAAAGTTGGATTACGAGGATCACACTTCCTCTTCCCAAAATAATCGTTTTTCAAAAATAAATCACACAATTGCATTAATACAATTGACATCTGAGAAAAAAAAGGGGGTCATTTTCTCAGCTGGGTTACACATGGCTTTTGGTTAGCATGAACAGTGATGGTTTTGCAGTGAGTGACATCATCAGTGCAACAACCATATGCTAAAACAACCTCAGTGTACTTCTCTATGTTGGTGTGTCCATTGTGAGTGGCTGCATGCTTTAAAGTGTCCCAGTCTGTAGTGCTGAAACAGTCTTTCAGAGCATCCGAGGCCCCCCTCTGTCCACGCACGTACTTGCTTTTTTTGTTTTCACTTTGGGTCTGTATGCAGGCCTTAGCAAGATGGTGATGTGATCAGACAGACCCAAGTGGGGAAGGGGGGAAGCTCTGTATGCTCATTTTTGAGTTGTGTACACCAGGTCCAGCAAATTGTCTTCTCTTGTTGGAAAGTCCACGTGTTGGTCTAGATTTGGTCGGCGGGCCTTTAAATCTGCATGGTTGAAGTCTCTTGCTGTCATGAGGATGCGCCGTTTGTGTCTCACTGATGGCCTGATAGAGTTCCTTTAGTGCTTTACTCCTGTCGCCGATGGTGGTGGGCGGGACAAACACGGCGGCTAGCAGGACAGATGTAAATTCTTTCGGAATGTGAAAGGGTCGGCACTTGATCATAAAATCCACCAATGGAGAACAATATTTATGCACAACAGCCGCATCTCGGCACCAAGCATCATTGATGTAAACACACACGCCTCCCCTGCGGGTCTTCCCTCCTTCCATGAACACCCTATCAGCTCGATAGCATATTAGACCTGCTAACTGAATGGCAGAGTCTGGGATATTGTCATTTAACCACATTTCCGTAAAGATAAAAACACAGCAGCTCCGCACATCATGTTGTGTAGATCTCAGGAGCTGTATGTGGTCTGTTTTGTTGTCTAGTGAGTGTACGTTGGCCAGAATGAGGGAAAGGAATCGAAACTTTGTGGGCTAGTGGCTAGCTTCGTTTGGATACCTCTGCATTTACATTTCTTTTGTTGCCGCTCACACCGTCTACAGTGTCTCCATTTGGGATGAGACACAGCAGTCGAGTCTGGGGGTGTATAGGTCTGGTGGAGAAGACCTAGACCACGGAGTACCTCTGTAATGCTGTGGTCCAAGACATAATGTTTGGACATATTCCTTATCTCCAGAAGGCTGTGGTGACTGTAGCTTGTGCGCACCATCATATACGGACATTAAACACATGAATATACGCTTAGGCGTAATTTAAACAACACTGAATGGCACAAAACACAAAGAGAGAAGAGAGGCCGCTGCATGTTCACGCACCACCTAGTGGTCCACGTTTAAGCTTTTTACAGTTTGGTTTCATACCAAGAACCATGGCACCCAGGGCTTGACATTAACTTTTTTGCTCACCAGCCACTGTGGCTAGTGATTTTCCAAAGTTACTAGCGACTCAGCCTTTTCACTAGCCATAATTTTGTGGTTGGAAAATTATGTTTAGTATAATCAAATTTGAGTATTGCATGCTAAAATCATTTTCAATGTAAATTACCCTTATACATACATAAAAATAGCAAGAGAAACACTGTTGAATTATTTATTAACAGCAGTAAATGCTGTTAAACAGTGTAGACAAATATTTGCAATATGAGTGTGAAGTACAGGTAGATTTGGGGTCTGTCCCAATTCTCATTTGTATCCCTAACCCTTCCCCTTTGCCTACTCCTACTCATTGGCCCTTGATCGAGGTTGAAAATGACCCCTGTGAATTTGGACATCCGTTCAGGGTTGCATTACATCATTAGTAGTTGCTGATGGATTTAATCAAAATCTACACTACCTGTTTTCACCAGAAAAAAGAAGAAATAGAAAACTGATGAGGGAAAGAAGTCTCATCTTAAGAAGAAAAATGTCTCCAATTTACATGAACAATTCTAATCAGTAGAAAAAGTCAGAAATTTACTAGAAAGAAAGCTGTAAATTCAGAGAAAAACTTGGACTCCCGGTGGGCCGTTTTTGGCCCATGGGCCACATGTTTGACGCACCTGGACCAGCACATTAAAAATACATAATTAGAGATTTTACTTCCATGAAAAAGTTGCATATCACAGATATAGATAATTACAGATAAGAAAAAGTTCACCTCAGAAGAAGCTTCATTTGCTCTTTAGATTAGATTAGATTAGATTCAACTTTATTGTCATTACACATGTATGAATACATGGTAACGAAACACAGTTTAGCATCCAATCAGAAGTGCAAAGGACAGCAGTGCAGTATATACAGTAATTGACAGTATGTGCAATTTAAGCAAATATATGCAGCAGTGTAGAAAGTTAAGAGTACTGTTATGTGCAAATAATGTACAATAAGTTAGGTGGGCAGTTATGTACAGGTGAGGATGGTAAGAGATGATGGTAAGAGAGTCAGCGGGGAACTAAGTTCAATAACGTGACAGCTGTTGGAAAGAAACTGTTCCTAAACCTGCTGGTTCTAGTCCAAAGGCTTCTGAAACGCCTTCTGGAGGGGAGAAGCTGGAACAGTCCATGAGCAGGATGGTTGGAGTCCCTAAGAATGCTGCGTGCCCGGCGCAGACATCTTTTCCTGTAGACATCCTCTATAACTGCAAGTGGAGTCCCTGTGATGCGTTGGGCGGTTTTCACCACCCGCTGCAGCGCCTTACGGTCAGCGACAGAGCAGCTCCTATACCAGACTGTGACACAGTTGGTCAGGGTGCTCTCTATCACGCAGCGGTAGAAGTTGCCCAGGATGTCAGTTGACAGATGGTTCTTCTTCAGTGTCCTCAAGAAGAAGAGGCGCTGATGGGCCTTCTTGATCAGGCTGGTGGTGTTAACTGACCAGGACAGGTCCTCCGAGATGTGAGTCCCCAGGAATTTGAAGCTGGGGACACGTTCAACAGCTATGCCATTGATATGGATGGGGTCATGTGTCTCTTCCCTCTCCTTCCTGTAGTCCACTATGAGCTCCTTGGTTTTGCTGGTGTTAAGGAGCAGGTTATTGCCAGCGCACCAAGTAGCCAAGTGCTCAACCTCTGCCCTGTAATCTGACTCATCGTTGTCCCTGATGAGTCCGATCACCGTGGTGTCATCTGCAAACTTTATGATGGAATTGGATCCATACATAGGCCTGCAGTCATGGGTGAAGAGGGAGTAGAGGAATGGGCTGAGCACAGAGCCCTGTGGTACACCAGTGTTGAGTGTGATGATGGAAGAACGGTTGGGGCCTGGCCTAACATGCTGGGGTCTGTTGGTCAGAAAATCCATGATCCAGTTGCAGGTGGAGGTACTGATTCCCAGGTCCCCAAGTTTAGTGATCAACTTGGAGGGGATAACTGTGTTGAATGCTGAGCTGAAGTCAACAAACAGCATTCTTGCGTAGGTGTTCTTGTCATCCAGGTGTGAGAGTACATAGTGCAGTGCTGTAGAAACCGCATCCTCTGTACTCCTGTTGCTAGGCAAACTGGTGAGGGTCCAGTGTAGGGGGCAGGCACTTTTTGAGCTGTGCCAAGACCAGTCGCTCAAAGCACTTCATGACTAAGGGCGTCAGTGCCACAGGGCGATAGTCATTTAGGCACGATGGTGTTGAATGTTTCGGCACTGGTACTATAGAAGTGGTCTTGAAGCACGCTGGTACCACGGCCTGGGCCAGGGACAGGTTGAAGATGTCCGTGAAGACCTCTGCCAGCTGCTCAGCGCATGCCCTCAGCACACGCCCAGGAATGCCGTCAGGGCCAGCAGCCTTACGTATGTTGACATGACTCAGTGTGTTACGGACGTCGGTGTGGGTGAGTGTGAGGTGGTGGAGGTCGTCAGAGGGTGGGAAATTGATATTGTTTTCGTTATTGTCCTTGTCAAAACGAGCATAGAAGTCATTTAGCTCATTGAGAAAGGACACAGTCATGGCTATAGGTATGGAGTTGCTGGGCTTATAATGAGAGATAGCTTGAATGCCCTGCCACATGCGTCAGGGGTCAGAGTCCCCAAAATGTTCCTCCACCTTCAGCTTGTAGCTGTGCTTGGCCTTCTTGATGCCCCTCTTCAGATCTGCCCTGGATGAACTGTAGGCCTGTGCGTCACCAGATCTAAAGGCATTGTTACGTGCCTTTAGCAGAAGCCGCACTTCTCTGTTCATCCACGGCTTCTGATTTGGGTACGTGGTGATCTGTCTTTCCGTGGTGACACTGTCAATAGTGGTGTTGATATGGTCCAGGACTGAGTGGGTGCAAGAGTCGATGTTTATGTGGGAGCCACAGGTAGCCTGAGAGGTGAACATACTCCAGTCTGTGTTCCTAAACTTTTCCTGAAGTACAGAGTCAACCCCCTCTGGCCACACTTTGATGGTCCTCACTGATGGCTTTACCCGGTTGATGAGCGGTACATACTTGGGGGTAAGGAACAAAGATAAGTGATCAGACTGACCTAGGTGGGGGAGGGGAGTTGCTGTGTAGGCTCCCACAATATTGGTGTAAACGTGGTCCAATGTTTTGTCCCCTCTTGTGTGACAGGAGACATGCTGGTAGAATTTAGGAAGCACTGTCTTGAGGTTAGAGTGGTTAAAATCACCCGCCACAATAAATGCTGCCTCTGGGTGTGCAGTTTGTTGTTTGCTAATAGCTGCATGTAGTTCTTTCATAGCAAGCTTAGCATTAGGATCTGGAGAAATATAAGCAGCTGTTATGATGGTACAAGTGAACTCGCGCGGCAGATAGAAAGGTCTACATTTAATCATGAGAAACTCCAGGTTAGCTGAGCAGTGTCTCCCAACAGTGACAGAGTTCGTGCACCAAGCCTTGTTAATATAAATGGACACTCCCCCACCTCTGGTCTTACCGGAGTTATTAGCTGCTCTGTCTGCCCGGAGAGTGTGTAGGCCGGCTAGCTCGATAGCATTGTCGGGTATTCCACTGTGTAGCCATGTTTCCGTGAAAATCATGATATTGCAGTTCATAAGTCTCTTATTGTTGGTGATCCGAAGCCATAGCTCATCCATTTTGTTCGCCAGTGACCGTACATTAGCGAGGAAAATACTGGGTAGAGAAAGCCGGTGCGGTGTTAGCTTTAGCTTACCTCTTAGCCCACCGCGCTTCCACCGCCTTTGTTTATGGTCTCTACGCCGCCTGCGAGCACTTCCGGTCGGCCGGGAAGCTTGCCAAGCATCGGGTGTTCTCCGGAGCTCAGGGATGAGATGTAGGTTGCTGATAAAAAGATTGTTATCGTTATTTTGTAATCCAATGTCCAAAAGCTCATTTCGGGTGTAAGATGTGAAAGCGAAGCTGTTCTGAACGAACAGACCCGAAATGAGCAGAAATAACACTGCTAATCCACAAAATCTGAAGAGACGCTGAGCCTCGCGTTGTGCACGCACCGCCATCTTGCCATAACGCCGCCATCTTTACAGCAACACATCAAAGTTTAGTCACTTTCTCTGTCATACTGGACAGTAAACGGGAGCTTCTTGCTCTAAAAATAATCATATTTAACCACAGAGGTAGGAGCTGATATGAGGGGAGAGCACAGTTTATTAACTACTCACGCTGGAACAACGGAGGATCAGGTGGAATTCCCTTGTTGATCTGATCGCTGAGAGCGTGGACAGGTGTGTTCTGCTGGCTGTCCTGCTGTCAGTTGTTGACATTTCTGGCCACAAAATGAACTGACCTGTGAAGCACAGCATCCATGGTTTCTCCTGTACTCCAGCCTGGAGAGCACTCCTCTATACCGCGCTGGAAGTTGAGCTAGACCACGTCCATGGTGATAGTGTGACTAATGAGAATACACTGTGTGTGTGTGTGTGTGTGTGTGTGTGTGTGTGTGTGTGTGTGTGTGTGTGTGTGTGTGTGTGCAGATAGTGCTCATGGGACTTGTAGTTTTGTAGTCTCACACTGTGATAGGCTTATTACTTGTATTTTAAATGTTGCTTGAGAAAACCTCAACCCGCCAAAGTGGCTAGTGCGAGTGGATGCCTTACTCGCCACCGGTGAAATCCACCCGCCAGTGGTGGGTGGGCTAGTGTTAATGTCAAGCCCTGATGGCACCCCTAAGGATACTTGGAGTTTGAGTCAGTCTGGTGAAGCTTTTTGAGGCTTGATACCTTTCCAACCAAAGTTATGTCACTATCAGCAGACAAGCAGCTTTGTGATTATACCTCTTATCATTAAACTATTGATAATAAGAAAAAAATACTACAAGATCCTGCCACCAACATCAGTATCACTAATGCATGCAATTTTCACACACAAGGACTAATATGGTCCATTAGGCTTTAGAAACCTTTGCAGTAGCTGCATGAGTGTTTCCCGTGTCTGTGTGTGTGTAGGCGTTTGTCACTATTGGCTGTTAACTATCTTTTTTTTCCACATTTTCACTTCTGAATATTGTTACACTTTTTCCACACATGTACACTGTGTTCTTATAAGATGTTCTATGCTGTATATTTTTTTCTAGTTTTCCTTGTCGGCGTCTAGACACACAAAAGAGACATTCATAGCAGAGCAGGTAGACAGATGAACTGGCTCTGCACACAATTGGTAGCAATGTGAGTGATCATACAGGGTCACCTTCTTACCACTAACCCAGGCAGCCTGGAGAAGAGGTCAGAGCTCACCACGGATGCAGCCGCAACCTCACTCTGAGTTTTCTCCTCCTTTCTGCAGCGATGACCTTTCTCCAGACTCGTCTTTGGGTGATCAGGGGAAGGGAGGAGAGGGGGAGCTGCAGAGTGAGGCCCAGTCACAGCCACAGCCAGAACCGCAACCGCAACCACAACCCCAACAGCCGCAGCAAGAGATTCTGCCGCAGACACAGCCCCAGTCTGAGCCCCCGCCACAAATTCAACCGCAGCCCCAGCCAGAAGTCAAACCTCACCCAGAACCTGAACAGATACCCCAGCCTGCCCCAGAGCCAGAACCACAGCCCCAAGTTGAGCCCCACAGCGAAGAGGCATCACCGGTCACCCCTAAAGCTCCCTCCCTTTGCAGAGATGATCTGGCACAGGTGGAAAAAGAGAGTCAAGAGTCAGAAGTTGTGGAGGGCAAGGCAAAGCAAGAGAGGGAGGCCGAGGGGCACGACGGCGAGGCAGCACAGGAAGAAGGGGAGGACGAAGAAACGGGAGGAGCAAAAGGAGGTGGGGCAGGGAGGAGGGCCAGTCTTCACCACATAGCCTCACCCTTGAGAGTGCAGCGCAACGGAGCCGGGTCGCACTCCGCCACCTCTGACTATGAGCTCTCGCTTGACCTCAAAAATAAGCAGGTAGGGTTGTGTTGGGAGAGGAGAGTATGCTTTGGTGTAGTGTTTGGGAGTGGGAGGGGGAGGACACGGAGGACTTGGCTTGTGTTTTGTACGTCATGTGGTCTGACATGTTTGTGGTGATTTCTGTCTGAGAAGGAGGAGGGTATTTGATTTGTGTTTTTTACTGATATTAATAAACGGGAAATTGTTTTACCCCCTCTTCTCCATTACCATAAACCATCATTACCATTGTCATGCCATCACTTCATCAACATTTTCACTTGGTTTTGTTTTTCATTGTTATTCTGACTATCTGGATTGTGAAGTGTTTTCTGGTATATAATTTATTTTTCGGCATTTGTGACTGATGCTGTAAATTTTTGAGAATACAGAAATTAATGGAAACCACATTTTACTTTAATGATACTTTATAACTTTACTACACATGCACACAAGGGTAAGATTCAGACCCAGTGGCAACCATACCAGCCCTTTTGACTGCTTTATAATACTGAATAATGAAAATCCATTTTTTATGGAGCATAAAAACATTTGTTATCTTATTGGAGCCATTTATATTGACTTTCTCCTAAGCTGATATGTCTGTGAGAAATGACTGTATTTGTTGTTGAGTTTTCATGGTCACATGCCTGTGTTCTTGTCATACTGTTCATCAGGGACTCGGTTATCATCTACATAACATAGTCATCAAGAACCATCAGACATTTGTTTTCATTTCCATCCATCTAAACAACATTCTTCAGTCCACTGATCTTCGACCAGGTAAGGCAGCAAGGTAAGGCTCCACCCCGAGGGCTGATGATCAAATGTTTGTGGCCGTGATAGGAGGCCCATAAATTTTCAAAATGACCCTGATGTTGCCAAATCCATAGTCCAACATAAGACACAGTTTTTACCGAATGAGTGATTCTTATTGGTTTTTAGCATCATTAAGTGGTAGAACTGTGGCAGTTCATTTTCTATTAGAAATTATATAGTATACTAACATCAATGCCCATTGAATATGGCATGCATTGTTAAATCCTGATGATACTACAGTAGCAATAGCAAGGACCCATTGACCAGAGCTCAGCTGGGCTGCAATGAATACATGGCTTATGTTGACCTGACATGCACCTCTCCAGAAATGTAACCACATGTCCTAACTTTTGCAATAGGATGGCCTTCCAATTGGTCCGCTTTGTTTTCTTTACATTTCCTGGTTCTAGTCTCTGCTCATTCACTTCCAATGCAAGTGGAATCAACAACGGCCCGAATTCAAAAGAATATTGAATAAATTATCAGATAAAGAACATTTTTATGACTCGTCCTAACCCCATTAACTACATACATTGTTAGACGTCGGCAGCAGCGGTGGGTGTACATACCGTTGTGTGTAATGTCTTGCCTTTTCTCTCTGTTGCAGCAATCTTATGAAAAGTTGTTCTACGCTCTTGTTGGTCACTATTTAGGAAACAAAACAGACACAATTTGCACACAAATCACTGGACAAAGCAAAAACCCATTTTGGCAATGCAGAAACATATTCAAAGCAGCGCACAAATAGAAATTGCTGTCAGTGGTGTAGGACCACACAAAGGGTATGCTCCATGGAAAGACATAAATCTGGCTTTACCTGCAGTCCACGGGCTGCTGTCCATGACCACTGTGCTGCACTCACATGTACACATGGTGATAACAACACAGGGGTTATATGAGCGGATTAAATGTAGTTTCAGTCACCCAGGAACCAGCTTTGGTTTCCTGTCTCCCCGTTCAGCACCATGAACTCACATCTTCTAGCCTCCATCACTCTGTGGATCCTTTTGAACAGTCAGGGGGCGCTTGATTCCTCCCCCGGCATACACCTCGACAGGCCTTATACTGTATGAACAGATTAAAGTAAATAAATGTGAATATAGTTAAATGTCAATATCATTTTGGTGCCCAGCACCCAGCGGTAACCTGAAGCTTCATCTCCCCATCAGTCCACAAAGGCTGTATTGTGGAGCGAGACTCATCCATCCATCCATTCAGCCATCTTCTACCGCTTTTCTAGAGGTCGGGGTCGTGGAGGCAGCAGTTCAAGCAGAGAAGCCCAGACTTCCCTCTCCTCAGCCACCTGCTCCCACTCTTCAAAGAGGATATCAAGGCGTTCCCAGACCAGCTGGGAGACGTAGTCTCTCCAGCGAGTCCTGGGTCTGGCTCGGGGTCTCCTCCCAGAGGGACGTGTCCGAAACATCTCAAGTGGGAGGCGTCCAGGAGGCATCCTGATCAGACGCCCATACCACCTCAACTGGCTCCTTTCAATGTGGAGGAGCAGTGGTTCTACTCTGAGCCTCTCCCGGATGACTGATCTCCTCACTCTATCTCTAAGGGTGAGTCCAGCAATCCTACGAAGAAAGCTCATTTCAGCCGCTTGTATCCACAATCTCGTTCTTTCGGTCATTACCCAAAGCTCATGACCATAGGTGAGGGTAGGAATGTAGATTGACTGGTAAATCAACAGCTTTGCCTTAGAGCTTAGCTCCCTCTTCACCACAACAGACCAGTACAACGTCCGTATCACTGCAGATGCTGCTCCAATCCGCCTGTCAATCTCTCACTCCATTCTTTCCTCACTTGTGAATAAGACCCCAAGATACTTAACTCCTCCACTTGGGGCAGGAGCCTGTCCCCAACCCGGAGAGGACAATCCATCTTTTTCCGGCTGAGGACCATGGACTCGGACTTGGAGGTGATTCTCATCCCAGCCGCTTCACATTCACCAGCAAACCGTCCCAGTAAGACCTGTAGGTCATTGCTGGATGAAGCCAACAGGACAGCATCATCTGCAAACAACAGAGATGAGTGCAAGACCTGTGGAGCGATGGAGCGAGACCCGTGGATCCTAAATCCTGCCAACCGTGTCCAGGATGCGCTTAATCCCCCCCCCCCCCCCCCCCCCGGTGTGCACCTCCACCATTAGAAGATGGTTTAAAAAGGCCATCTTTGACTTCTTTTGTGGCCAAATGGTCAGTGAAACCATGTCAGGTGCACTCTTCAGATATTATGGCATCACCATACAAGAGATGAGAGCCCGTGGTCAAGTGGTCTTTGAGTTCATAGGGGAGTAAAGTTTCTGTCCACATCTGTCCACATACATACATACATACATACATACATACATGCATACATACATACACCACAGAATGTCATAGATAGATAGATAGATAGATAGATAGATAGATAGATAGATAGATAGATAGATAGATACTGTGTATCTGTCATGCTGTAATTCTGTTAACTTTGTCCTTTCTTAATGATGCATGGAAATACAAACGTCTCATCAAAGCACGTCTGGCTGGCCACACACTACACTTCACAAAGTCCCCAATTTCCCCACTGTTTGTGATTGGGGATATTGTGCCATTCAAGGCTTGCTGTAAACAATTATTTGTCAAAGTAATTCAGTTTAAGTCATTTCCTTATCACAGCAGCGCAGAAATGAATTTTGGGAGCAAGGTGTGAAGAGGCCAGTCTAATTATTCAGAGGTGTGTTTTGGATAATCCAATCCAAAGCGCTCCTGCCCATCCCTTTAATGCACAGAGGCATATTATCTAAAGTGAACTCTGATCATGACCGCTTGTCTAAGATGGGTTTTGCGCTGGCCAAAGCCTGTGTGTGTGAGCAAAAATGCACCTGATAGTAGCGCTGCTTCGTAATAAGGAAGACATCAATCACAGTTGATGCCCAGTCAGTTATTTTAGAGAGAATAAATGGGTAAGAATGGGCTGAAAAATCAGCTGAATGGTTTAATGTAGTGAGCATGGATGCAACACACATATATGAATGGGTTTGAAACTTCAGGAAAAGAGGATGATGCCTGTGCAAACTTTCATAAACTTGGCGCGGAGGTCACTCCTGGTCCGTGTCGAGATGGAATGCTCCCTGTCCTGTTTCTTTCGCTGACCGAGGGTATCCCCCATCAGGGGGCTGGTAACATTTGTGGCCCTCTATCTCAGTCCCTTCAGGGTGAGAGGGAAGAAGGAGATCTGGCGTGGCTTCCTGTCCGCCACTGACCTCCATCACGAAGTGTGCCCACTCTTGGCGGTCCCTGCCTGGGGCTGACAGGTAGCAGTTGAGGAGCTTGCTGGGGGAGAACTGTGATGTAAGCATTTTGTGGGTGGCCTCGGCCTCGCTGGAAACCCCGGGGTGTGGGGCCGAGGCAGATGTGGACTCATCTTCTGTCTCTCAGGGAAGTTATGGTGAAAAGTAAAACACTGCACACTCCTTGTTCATCCATTTATTCCCCTAAAAATAAACACATTAATAAGTCTAATAAGCCCATGATGAAAACGAAAATGTGGATGGAATAAAAATCTTCAGACTGACACTCCTCCACCCGTGTGCTGCACATCACACTGAAACACACACATCCTCTCTGTTCATTCATTCATTCCATAAAAAAAAAATCATACATTAGTGCCTAATCTATAGACTCCAACAGTAAGTCCCCAATTAAAATGAGAGTGTGGATGGAATAAAAAAAACTATTTAGGGTGCTTTCACACCTACAGGTTTTAATTCATTTCAATCGAACTAGAGCTCGTTTTCTGCATTAGTGCAATTTGTTTTGTCTGGTGAGAACACAGTAATCGCACTCAGGCGTGCACCAAAACAACCATGCCAAGACCGCCTGAAAGAGGTGGTCTCGATTCGAATCAACTGGCAAACTATGGTGCGACCCTGCAGGTGAGAACGGGACCGCATTAAAACAGGATTAGCAGCAAATGGTAAAACATTTTATGCCATTGTACATACCTAATGGATATTCGAAAATATCTATGGCTGAATATGTCACGGTTCTAGAGGATTAATGAACGTTAACATCTTATTTTCCTTCCGTAGCGATGCTTCATTTTCAAACTGTACGATTTGCTGAAAGTGGTAGATGCTCATAATAAACGATAACTAGGGCGATGAACACCCCCCCACACACACACACACATGTAGATTACGCTACGATTTGTATTATTTTCTCCGCAGAAATGTATAAATTCACAGTCATCATCCTACTTCCTGTGTTTACCTTTCCTATTCTCATAGCAAAAAAAAAATCTGACCAATAACAACAGAGAACAATCTGACGTAAGTCTCGCAGGACGTGACGGAATTTGGTCCACTTGAATTTTTACCTGTATGAAAGGGAATCAAACCAAGGAGAAAATGATACAAAGTAACAAAGTTATCAACTGATTCGGACCAAAGTAAACAAATTTAGGTGTGAAAGCACCCTTAGTGTGTGATCATATTATAAATAAAATGACGGGTGATTATGTTATGACTGTTACAACTCCATCCATCCATCCATCCATCCATCTTCTTCCGCTTAATCCTTTTCGGGTCGCGGGGGGGCTGGAGCCTCTCTCCATTAAAATAATAGAAAATCCCAGTGCATGCTGTTTCCTCATGAACTCCAGAGCTGTGCAATTTCAAAACACGCCCCTGAAATAGCATTAAACAGTGCACTTCTGATGACAGACCTCCTTTTGCCTGATCAAACTCGGATTGTCATGAAATGCCCCATAATAGTGATGGGCATGAGATTGTGCATTGACATACCTCTTTGAAATGAGCCTCCCAGTGCAAAGCAGGTGCATTATCTACTGGTAATTCGTGGTGTGACACAAAGTGTAAAAAATAGACAATCCGCTGACAGAAACAAAAACAAAAACAATGGTATACAGCAGAAAGTCTGGCGAAAAAGTATGCTGATGACTGTCAAAACAGGGCCCAAAAACTGTGAGTATGATAAGATAACAAAAATACCTTTACAGATTATAAATGGATAGCAATCTGAAAGTAGACACTGAGTAAACTGCCACAAATAAATAACTTCAACCAGTGCAGTGAGGTGATTTTTTTTTGTTTGTTTTTTGGCTGCTTCTTTTCGGGGTCACCACAGCGTATCGTCACTTTACATTGCAATGATCCGCATGTTGATTTGGCAAGGATTTATACACTGGATGCCCTTCCTGATGCAACCCTGCCCATTTATCTGGGCTTGGGACTGGCACAGGGAGTACACTGGCTTGTGCACCTCCTGTAGCTTGGTAAGCAACTTTCCTTCTTCCATTCTGTTTTTGCTAAGCACCAAGCTAGAAGGCAGGAAATACCATTTTTATATGGTCTTTGGTGTGACCCAGCCGGGACTTGAACCCATTAGTACAAATTATGCAGTGACACGTATGATACAAATTATAGCATAAAGTTGCTAGGGCTGGGCAGTCAACCGAAAAATAATTCAAGCAGACTTTCAGACCATAAAACATAATTTTTCCCATATCGTATATTTCGGTTTTCCCCCGCTCTTCATACTTTCCCCACTCTGTGTGTATGTCTTTATGCACTACCCCCTATATATGGGACTCAAATAAATTCTTTATTAAATTCAGTATGAAATATTAGTTTTGTGACAGTGAATAATGGAGCAAATATCTGACAGACACTGGTATTTAATACTAATGCGCTAAACTCTGCGTGGGGTCTCCCCATGCAGAGTACATCACATTTCTTTTTCCTTGGATTTATCCTGATAAAAACAAATGTAAATGCTAGGCTAGAAGAAAATCTGTTGAAATGCTGTAGAGCTGCTTTAGTGTTAGTAATAATAATACCTTTTTATATAGCACATTTCAAGAAACTCAAGGGCACTTTATTATAAAAAATAAAAACAGTAAACAAAGGGACTAGAGGCTGAATGACTTGTTGAAGGGGTGAGTTTTAAGGAGTGTCTTGGAAGAGTTCAGAGATGCAGCTTTGTTAAGCTCAAGTGGGTAACAGTTCCAGAGAGATTAATTTATTTCTTGATATACCCCTGCATAAATCCCTGAATGAATGAATGAATGAATGAAAATATGAGCATGAGGTACAGTTCAAACATACACTGTATTAAGAGACACATGGCCTTTCTTCCCACTGTCTGACATTAAATCAGACTAAACGTTTCCTGTTTTCGGTCAGTTAGAATTACCAAAATTATTTCTATTTGCTAAATAATTTTTATATTTGCTAAATAATTTTATAGAGAAGTTTTTATTACTGTCTTCAAAATTAGAAGTTTACATACATTTCCTTAGTATTTGGTATCATTGCCTTTAAACTTTATGACTTGGGTCAAACGTTTTGGGTACCTTTCCACAAGCTTCTCACAATAGTTTGCTGGAGTTCTGGCCCATTCCTCCAGACAGAACTAGAATAACTGAGTCAGGTTTATAGCCTTGCTCACACGTCTTTTCAGCTCTGCCCACACATTTTCTATGGGATTGAGATCAGGACTTTGTTATGGCCACTCCAAAATATGAACATGATTTGTTGTCCATAAGCCACTTTGTAGCTGATTTGGCAGTATGTTCAGGGTCATTGCCCATTTGGAAGACCCATTTGCACCGAAGCTTTAACTTCCTGGCTGATGTCTTGAGATGTTTCTTCAATATTTCCACATAATGTTCTTTTCTAGTATTGTAATGTTAGTGTTTGTAAACTTCTGATTTTTAATAAAGTAATACAAAATTCTCTAAAAATTCTCTTAAAAAAGTCTTTAAAAATAGAAATAATTTTGGTAATCCTAACTGACCTAAAACAGGAAAATTTTAGTCTGATTTAATGTCAGACAGTGAGATTAAAGGTGTGCAGTAGTATCACAGCAGTGTCCAAATCACGGTGTGTGTATGCAAAATGCTGAAGTGTGGGTATGAATGTTATGATCTTGCAGCTTTAAACTGAGTTGCAGTGAATAAAAATATGTGATATTTATGATTCCTATTCAGGCTGCCTCTAAAGTAACATCCACAATAGCAAATGAGAGCAAGCCAACCAGGAAGCATCACCAATTGGATTTGCATCAAGCCTTGTTCACTATAGAAAAGAAGACCAGTTTTTTGTTATTTATGGCAACAACCGTATTGCCTTTATACTGTTTAATGCGAGGCAGAACACAGTAGGGCAGACGTCAATATTTGTTTTTCTTCTGAAGTCATGTATAATTGGGCAAGTTTTTGTGAGATCTCATGTTGCCTCCTGCAAATTGTTCTTAAAAATGGGAGGTGTGTGGCTGAATCATCAAATCATTAACACTCTCCTAATATCTATGGTCTAACAGATTTTTAAGAACAGTTCAGATTTGAAAATTGTCCCCTGTTTAGCCAGCCTTCCAAATCCAGTGATCTAGTGGTTACTTTGCCTTAGAAATGAAGGTCAAACTGTGTATGGGACTAATAGAATATCTTAGCCCCATCTGCTTCAGTTGGACCATTTGTTTTTACCTTCTTCCCTTTTGTGTCAGTTAGCTTTATTAACGTAAACCACTAATGTAATTTTTCAAGCAGAAATTCCAGTTTGTCTCTATCATGTAGGTATGTCTCTCACATCTATTGATTTCTTTGTTAGGTACTCCTCTGACCCTTGAGTCTTGACTTGTATTTATGTCTCCGCAAGTGCACAGCACCACATTTAGCCACACTTAATCAATAATCCAGAACAATCAGTATACATCATCCCTTCAGTTTCAGTATATCTCAGCATCAGTGCCACAAGCACACTCTGTGAAAGAGGATTTGTTCACTGGTGACACCAGAGTCATTTGGATTGTGCCTTTCTCTGTCAATATTTATTTAAATCCACAGAATGGAAGGAACACACACAAAATGGCAAGATAAGCTATCAAAGCATTGGTTTGCAACTGAGTCTTGTATATTTGAGTAAGACGGTTTCCTGAATTTTCCTCTTTAACACCATTTTCACTCTGCTTTTGATTTAACTTTCTCACTCATCACCTCTCAAATTAAGACTCAAGGTTTTTTTAACCTCAACCTCCAACCCGTCTCTTTCACGCCTCCATATTCACTCTTGTAATCTGACACCCGAAAGTCGTCCTTTCCTCCTATCACCCTGTCAACAAGGCTAGAGATAGGCAATCAGTGTGATTGATCTTCTGTCTTGTACAACTGGGGATGCCAGGGATGGATGGCTCTCCAGATCAATGTCAGAGTAATTGGATCTGCAGGGCGATAGCTTGATAGTTCTGGAAGAACCTCATGATGAACTATTTCAACGTTAACACACTTCAGCTTAAGCATTCAACCTCCAGAGACCTCCTATAAATTTTACCTCTCTAAAACTTGGTTAATTTAGATTCTCAGATAATTTTAAATAAAGTCTTGAACTTGGCATTCTTGTAACAAAGAAGAGTTTTTGGATCACGTTCAGTGCATTTCTATAAGAGTTTCCTTTTAATAAAGCTGCAAATTGATTCAGTTTTTAATGCTGCTACTTGATGGTGCTAAATGGAAGTAGAGTAAATTTAAAACTAAATTTCAGCTGAATAGAACTTTTATCTGCTGGACAGAGCACCCATATTTTCTGTGTGTACTGCAGGATATACAGTAGAGGCCACAACTGAGCACAGTAATTGTTCAGAGTCTTTTTAGTTCTTACTTTAGAGGGACAGATGACTTCTGCAACAATGCAACACTGGTAAAACATTAGCCATGTAAACAATGTCTGTTTGCTTTACTGAGCCTATTTTTGATGCAGATAAGAGTGCAATAAGAATATTTTTTGCTTTCTCGCCTTCGAGTCGTTAACCCCCACACCCAAAAGAATAAATGTATATTTAAATAAATAAATAAATAAATAAAGTACTATAAGTAAGTCTTATATTCCAAGTCTAAGAATCTAAGCTATTGATTTCAATGGAAAATAATAGTCAATGGAAAACAGCTGGACAAATAACAACTGGGCATACATGCACCATTATAACCCCTCAGCCTCTCAAAGGCTGAAGGGATATTGTCGTCACCCCGCCAGGCGGATGGGTGGTGACGTCAACACCTACTTTGTGAGCTCGATAACTCAGAAAGAAATGACATAGGCTTTTCAAATCAATACCATAGTTGACGCTACGAAAAATCTCGGATGAGTTCGAATTTGGGTGACGTCTCACCTTTAAGTTGAGCTCAGCGGTCAGTTTTCCCTAAATCCTGTGAACACAATAACTAGAGAAATAAGTGATGTAGGCTTCTCAGTTCAATACCGTAGCTGTAGTTGTATCTAAGAAAAATCTTGGACGGCTTAGACTCTGACCTCTGATTATGGGTTTGGGGTCAAAAGGTCAAAGATCAATGTTAGCATTCCCTTTGCACTATCTATCTATAAATCCAACAAATCTCTGGCTGTGTGTGTCTGTCTGAGTTTTCCTCAGATGTCTCTCAAACCGTTCATCAGACTGGCTTCAGATTTTATAAGTGCTTTACTGAGGTTACAAGGGTATACATCCCCAAGTATGAAGTTGCTCAGTGAAAATATGTAATTTTTATCAGTAAAAGTTTATCCACCACACTGTTTCCACATGCTCTGACTTCTAGAAGTGTGGGTAGGGTTTCGGATTGACTCCAAACTGATTGGATAATACGCGGCATCACAACCAGTCACCAGAGCTCCCCGTAAACAAAACAAGGAAGTGAAAAGTGACAAATTTGACCAGAAAAGAGAATACTGAAGATTTAATGCTTAAAAAATGATACTATAATGTTGCCGTGATTGCGTAGCTCGAAAGGATAATTCGGCATATGTGGCGAACGGGGTGGGTGGGGGGGGCGGGGGGGTATTGCAGTCCTTCGCAGGGAGCCAAGCCCAGCCTGCCCGGTTAACGGGACTCTCAGCTGCTGCTTCACCCATGTGCCACCGCCATCCCTTGTGGCACCACAGGTTCAACATGGTGCTCCTCCCGGTGCTGGTGTGCTTGCATGGCTATCTAAAAATTAAAAGTTAATAATAATAATACCACTGTGATTGTGGAGCAGAATGGCCAGATCAGCTGCATATCATATGTGGACACATATGCATGCTTTGACTAAATGATGACTGTGAGAAAAAAACGCCCAAGGAACAAAATAAATCATGTTTCATTTACTGACAAATGGGCAACACCGATGCAACAGTTGCAGCCAAACAGGTCATTCTGCTGTGTATAATAATGTTTGGTGTTTTGTACATATGATATTGCTAAAATATAAAAGGATGCACTACAATGGGTCTCAAATATTTGTAAACGTGTCCTGTTATAGTACTGCATGAGTTTATTGACGATACACTATAAACTACACATATAAACTAAAACAATTATAATGATGACTGAACAACTCCCATTCCCCAGAGTGCAAGATACAACACTTATGAATATAAGTCATAGAAGATCACACAAATAAGTCTGACAAACAGATAAACAAGGGTTCTTAAACAGTCACTAACGTTGAATGTCCCATTAATTTTCAATAATTCTGTAATTAATGTTTACACAATCAAATAAATCTTACTGCCGTTTAGTCCCGTTTATATTTGTCAAAGTCTAGCATGTGAGTGCCTACATATACAGGTACATCTCAAAAAATTAGAATATCATGAAAAAAATCAATATTTTTTGTCACTCATTTCAGAAAGTGAAACCCATATATTATATAGATTCATTACACAGAGAGTGATATATTTCAAGCGTTTATTTATTTTAATTTTGATGATTATGGCTTACAGCCCATAAAAACCCCAAATTCAGTTTCTCAAAAAATTAGAATATTACATAAAATTAATTTCAAAAAATAGTTTTTAAATAGAATTGTTGGCCAACTGACAAATCAGAATCAGAATCAGATTTATTGCCATTGTTCATGTAGTACACAAACTAGGAATTTGTCTCGGTGCAATGCTGCAACATTAAACATGATAAAATAAAAGAAATAAACTATACATGCAATAAAGTGTAGAATAAGAGTGAGTAATACTAGTCAGCAGTTAAAATATATTAGCGAGCAGCAGATAATGTGGAGAACCATATAGTGCAGTCGGTAATGCAGGAAGAAAACAGTGATGATTGACATGAGTCTGGTTGAGCTGCTGTACATAGTGCACGAGAGACAATAAGTCACTTAGTGTTCAGCAGTCTGATGGCAGAGGGGAAGAAGCTGTTCATGTGACGGGAGGTTTTAGTCTGGATGGACCGAAGTCTTCTACCTGAGGGGAGGGGGGCAAACAGTACGTGACCAGGGTGTGAGGGATCGGCTATGATCCGGCCAGCACGCCTCCGGGTCCTGGAGATGTACAGATCCTGGAGAGATGGGAGCTTGCAGCCGATCACCTTCTCAGCAGTGCGCACGACGCGCTGCAGCCTTAGTCTGTCCCTGGCAGTGGCTCCTGCGTACCACACGGTTATGGAGGAGGTGAGGATGGACTCGATGATGGCTGTGTAGAACTGCACTAACATCTTGGTGGGTAGCTTGAGCTTCCTCAGCCGCCGCAGGAAGAACATCCTCTGCTGGGCCTTTTTGATGAGGGAGCTGATGGTCGGCTCCCACTTGAGGTCCCTGGTGATGGTGGTGCCTAGGAAGCGGAAGGAATCAGCAGTGGTGATGGGAGAGCCTGTGAGGGTGAGGGGGGGCAGAGGGGTTGTGACTTTACTGAAGTCCACAATCATCTCCACTGTCTTCAGAGCGTTCAGCTGCAGGTTGTTGTTGTTGCACCAGGACGCCAGCTGGGCCACCTCTCTCCTGTAGGCGGACTCGTCGCCGTTGGAGATGAGCCCGATGAGGGTGGTGTCGTCCGCAAACTTGATCAACTTGACAGACTGGTGGCTGGAGGTGCAGGAGCTGGTATAAAGGGAGAAGAGTAGGGGGGAAAGTACACAGCCCTGGGGTGATCCGGTGCTGATGCTAGCAGAGTCTGAGACAGTCTTTCCCAGCCGCACATGCTGCCTCCGGTCCGTCAGGAAGTCGGTGAGCCACCTGCAGAGGGAGTCAGGCACACCGAGCAGGGACAGCTTGTCCTGGAGCAGAGCGGGGTGGATGGTGTTGAATGCGGAGCTGAAGTCCACAAACAGGATCCTGGCGTAGGTTCCCGGGGAGTCCAGGTGCTGCAGGATGGAGTGGAGGGCCAGGTTGACTGCGTCGTCTACAGACCTGTTGGCTCGGTAGGCAAACTGCAGCGGGTCCAGGAGGGGGGTGGTGATGGACTTGAGGTGGGGCAGGACCAGGCGCTCAAAGGACTTCATGACTACAGAGGTGAGCGTTACAGATCTGTAGTCGTTAAGTCCAGTGATCCGTGGCTTCTTGGGGACAGGGATGATGGTGGAGGATTTGAGGCAGGTCGGCACGTGGCATAGCTTAAGGGAGGTGTTAAAAATGTCTGTGAAGACAGGAGCCAGCTCTTTCGCACAGTGTCTCAGGGTGGAGGGAGACACGCCGTCCGGACCGGGGGCCTTGCACGGGTTCAGTCTGGAGAACTGTTTGAGCACGTCCTGCTCACTGATGACAAGGGCGGGGGGAGGAGGGGGGGTGCCTTTGATGAAGTAGGGATCGTGGAGGCTGTGGAGCTGGAGGGAGGGGGGGAGTTGGACACAGATGATGAGGTGTCAAAACGGGCATAGTGTTGGGACAGTCTTTGACAAAGGGCTTTGTCATCCTGACCTTTAGGAGCCTGAGGCTGATAATTGGTGATTTGCCTCAGTCCTCTCCACACAGAAGCCGAGTCATTAGCAGTGAACTGCTGCTGGAGTCTCTCAGAATACACAGATTTAGCTCTCCTCAGCTCTCTGTTAAACCAATATTTAACCTCCCTGTAGCAGCCCCTGTCTCCACTTTTCAGCGCTGCTTCCTTCTCCTTCCTGATCTGTCTGAGCTTGGCAGTGAACCAGGGCTTATCATTAGAGTACCTCACCCTGGTGCGCGATGGAAGAATGCTCTCCTCACAAAAGTGGATAAAAGAGTTCACAGTGCCCGTGTACTCATCCAGATCATGCGTGGCTCCTTTAAACATGCCCCAATCAGTTATTTCCATGCACGTTTCCAGCTTCTCCTCAGCTTCACTGGTCCATTTCTTCGTAGTGCTCACAACAGGTTTAGTGAGCTTCAATCTCTGTCTGTATGTGGGAATGAGGTGGACCATCACGTGATCAGATAGTCCGAGCGCAGCGCGGGGAACAGCACGACATGCGTCTTTCACTGTGGTGTAACAGTGATCCAGCGTGTTTATTCCTCTGGTGGGGCATTTAATAAACTGTTTGTAGCGGGGGAGATCGTGGCTCAGATTGCTCTGGTTAAAGTCGCCAACCACAATAACCAGAGAGTCTGGAAAAATCCGCTCCGTGTGTTGGATGTGATCCGCGAGCACGTGCTGAGCTTCGCGCGTGTCCGCGTCGGGAGGGACGTACACAGCGACGAGGATGAATGAGGCGAGCTCCCGCGGGGAATAAAATGGCTTGCAGTTAATAAAAAGAAATTCCAGGGCGGGAGAACAGTGTTTGGAAATTACCGTTACATCAGAGCACCAGCTGCTGTTTTTTTTTTTCCACAATATCTTTATTGAACCTTTTTTTTTTTTAACAAACATGATACAAACAATCAAACACTAAAACTAAAGTACTACAAAAAAAAAAAAAAAATGCACTAAAAACACCAACAACCACCAACAAAATCAAGTCTTCAACAATGCTCCTCTGTTTAGTCTAGACAATCCAATACATAAGTATACATATTATGTTCACCAGTTTGGAATTTACAAGGTCCACACACATCATTCACCTTCTTCTTCAAGAGTTATGTTTAAATTTTTTACATAATCAATAAAAGGTCTCCATATATTCTCAAACACAATTTCCTTTGATTTCAGTATATATGTTATTCTTTCTAATGGAAGGTTTGTTAACATCTGTCTTAACCACTGAGTCACATCTGGTCTATGAGTCTTTTTCCATAATAGTGCAATACATTTTTTGGCATTAAGCAAACTGAGGTCTATGAATGTTCTTTCACTTTTATTAAAATTATGCTTTTCTGGGTACAGACCCAACAAAAACAGTTTAGGATTCAATATGATTTGTTTTGAGATTATTTTTTCAATTGTTACCCTCACCTCTTCCCAAAACATTCTTATTAATCTACATTCCCATAAACAATGAAATAGGGTTCCTTTACTTTCCATGCATTTTGTGCATGTATCTGGTATATTTTTGTTATATCTATTTAACTCCTCCGGTGTAACATACATCCGCATTAACCATTTGAAATGTATCAATTTAAGGCGTGCATTTATTGATTTGGTTTGAGCTTCTGTACAAGCCAATTCCCATTGTTCCTCTGAAATTTCAATTTGCAGATCTTCTTTCCAGTAGTTTAATCTTTTCAGTGAATTTTCACTTGAAGATAGTGTCAATGAGTTATAAAACTCTGAAATAATACCCTTTCTTTTACTATCTTTCATCATCATTTTTTCCAAGGATGAATAAATAGGTCGAGTGAGAGCTTTATTTTGATTTGATCGAATAAAGTTTCTAAGTTGAAGATATTTAAAAAAAATGTGTTCTATTGAGATTAAATTTGATCCTCAGCTCTTCAAAAGACATTATGTTGTCTGCACATGGCAAATATAAATACTGAATCTTTTGTATCCCTTTTAAATTCCATACTTTAAATACAGCGTCCGCTCTCCCTGGTTTAAAATATTGATTACCCCATATTGGACTAAATTGTGACAGTAAGTGTGGTTCTTTTAAATATTTTTTAGTTTCACACCATATTTTGATCATATGCTTTACAAATGGATTTTTAACTTGTTTTTGTAATTTTTTTGCCGAATCTGAGTATATGAATATGGGAAGAGGTAAAGGTAAATTGTATGATTCCATTTCAGTCCAGTGAGGGAGATCATTTGATGAAAAATAATATGCCATAGACCTCAGTTGTGCCGACCAATAATACAACATAAAATTTGGACATTTCAGACCTCCACGATCAAATGGTAAATATAATAAAGACAAACGTAATCTAGCCCTCCTGTTGTTCCATATAAATTCCACTAACTTTTTTTTTATTCTTGAGAATAGATCTAAAGGTGGTGATAAGGGAATGTATTGAAATAAATAAAGTATTTTAGGTAAAATATTACTTTTAAGTATATTGATTCTCCCGATCATCGACATTGGTAGTGACATCCATCTCTGAGTTAACTCATTGATATCTGACATTAAGGCTTCATAGTTGACACTGGCGACTGATTCTAGCTTAGGCATAATTTGGATTCCTAAATATTTAAACTGATTTACAACATTGAATTGATTTACCTCAGGGGCTGGGTAATTTCTCTGGGTCTCATTTAGCATTAATATTGAAGATTTAGTTTTATTTATTTTATATCCTGATATTTCCCCAAAATTCTTTATTAAATTCAACAAGGTTGGAATTGATTTTTTTAGATTCGACATAAACAAAATTATATCATCGGCGTACAGGGAGATTTTATGTTCTGTTGGTCCAACTTTAATTCCATATATTTGTGAATGTAAACGTATCGCTATCGCTAAAGGTTCAATTGCCATAGTAAACAGTAAAGGTGAAAGTGGACAGCCTTGTCGACATCCTCTATTGATTTTTATTGGTTTTGAAATATTGTTATTTGTTAGGATTTCTGCTGTAGCATTATTGTATATTATTTGAACCCATTTTATGAAATTATTTCCAAGTCCCAAACCTTTGTAGGACTTCAAAAAGAAAGGGCCATTCAACTCTATCAAAGGCCTTTTCGGCGTCCAATGATAGGAGAGCTGTATCCGGTGCTTCTTTATTAAAATAAATAATATTAAATAGTCTTCTTACATTATGGAAGCCTTGTCTACCCTTTATAAAGCCATTCTGATCTCGATTAATAATATTTGGTAAAATTTCTTGTATTCGTCTTGCTAAAATTTTACAGATTATCTTAAGGTCGGCGTTTAATAGGCTTATTGGTCTCATATTTTCACATTTATTAGAGGACTTACCTGGTTTTGGCAGTAGTATAATTAAGGCATTATTTATGTATGATGGTAAATTATTATTTTGAAATGCTTCTAAAACCATTTCCAAAAAAGGTTTTATTAATTTATTCTTAAATTTTTTATAAAGGTCAACTGGAAGACCATCTGGTCCTGCACTTTTTCCTGATTTCATATTATCAATGGCTAGCCCAACTTCTTCTTGACTAATTTTACACTCCAATATCTCCCTGTTTTCATTTGGTATACATGGTATAGATAGTTCGTTCAAAAACCCATTTAGTTTTGTTAAATCAGGTTCATTTTTGGTATCATATATTTTTCATAGTAATCTCTAAAGGCTCTATTAATTTCTAAAGGATCTATAACTACCTGTCCATTACTTATAATACTGGTAATTGGTGTTTTAATTTCCAATTGTTTAATCTGCCATGCTAATAATTTTCCTGATTTTTCACCTTGTTCATAAAAAGATTGTTTCAATCTTAGAAAACTCGAGGCAGCTCTATTCGCTGATTTTTTTGTCGTATTCAGCTCTCAAAATCAGTAATTCATTCTCCAACCTTGGGTCACTTCCTGCATACACTTTTTCCTGAAGACTTTTTATTTTATGTTCCAATTTAGCTCTCTCCTCTCGAGTCTTCTTAGATTTTGATCCTGTATAACTAATAATATGTCCCCTAATAAAAGCTTTGAAAGCCTCCCACTTTACACATGCTGATGTTTGTGTAGTATTGATGTCAAAGAACTCGTCTATCTGTTTTTCTATATACTTGACAAATTCCTCATCCTGAAGCCATTTATGCTGAAATTGCCATCTACCTGATTCCTTTGTCAATTTTTTATCTACATATATTAGACAACAGGGGTGCATGATCAGAGATCACGATGTTATCATAAAAGCAGTTTTGAATCTTGGACCTTAATTCTGTGGAAATCAAAAAATAATCAATACGTGAGAATGTCTTGTAGGTACTGGAATAACAAGAATAGGCTTTACTTGTGGTTTCATTTCTCTCCATATATCTAACAATTTCAATTCTTTCATAAAATGATTAATAGTCATCCTACATCCAATGTGCGTACAATCCAGTCCTGTTGATCTATCCACTACTGGATTCAATGTACAATTAAAATCCCCTGCTATTATATGTTGCCCTGTAAGTGATGATAAGATGAGAAATAAATTAGCAAAGAACTTCTGATCATCTATATTGGGACCATATAAGTTCACAAGATTTATATTTTCTAATAGCAAAGAACCTTGAATGATTACATATCTTCCAAATTTGTCCTCCAATTACATTTTTCACATTGAAAAGGAACTGATTTATGTATGAGAGTCATAACTCCCCTGGCTCGGGATGAAAATGAAGAGGTGAATACACTTCCCTGCCATCTACTCCTAATTCTTTTAACATCCTCCTCTATCAGATGAGTTTCTTGGAAAAACACAATTCTTGAACCCCATGTCCTTTATTTTAATCATAACTTGTTTAAGTTTTTTTTAAATTTGTAGACCTCTGCAATTCCATGAAGTTAAATTTAAGATTAACACTTTGGTCCATGATCAAATAAGAGAGTTTGGGATTACTTGCAGTGTAAACATGCTCATACAGAGAAGCAAAAACATGAGTGGTTGAACATTCATCCTACAAACTACACACAAACAAATTTCCCCTTCCCACACTTGGGCAAAGCCCCCCAAAATCAAAAGAAAAATTCATGTCTCCCGATATAGCCATCGACCGTTCCACACCCACGGGGAACAGCCTAAGCCACTCCTTCTTCATCCTCCAATCACCCTAACTCTACTGCTTTTAATGACGTAACATTTAACTCTCCTCTGTAGTTTTCCAACTTAACTCCCAAAATTTTTAACAACTTTGTACATCCTAGTTTTTTTTTTTTGTTTGTTTGGTTTTTGTTTTGTTTTTTTAATATATAATACAATCTATATTTTGTAAACTTACTATTTACTTCAAGTCAGTCAGATGCCTGTGCAAATGCTTAATTATTCTACCTTATATTTTGTTTCATGCTTAGCTCCCACCAGTCTCTTCATCTTCTTTGATCTTCTTGATGAACTCCTGCGCCTCCTCTGGGGTCTTGAAGATGTGGGTTTCTGCCCTCATACGTGGTCAGCAGTCTCGCAGGATAGATTACACCATGACGAATCCCAAGGTTGCGCAGCTCCTTACGTACGGGATCAAACTGCTTCCTCAATTGCTGGATTCCTGTGGCCAAATCTGGTAGAACCGCACCTGCTGGTCCTGGTGTTTAATCTCTCCTTTAGCACGCGCAGCGTTGAAGATCTTCATCCTGTCTCTGTTGCTAAGAAACTTCATAATTAAGGTCCTCGGCGGTCCCTTATCTCTCCGTGGGCCAATACGATGTGCTTTTTCCAGAACCATTGCTGATTGCAACTCCTCGCTGCCCAGCACCTCCGGAATCCACTTTTCCAGAAAGGAACATTACGTCCCGACCTTCTGATTCCTCTGGAAGACCCACCAGCCTCAAATTATTCTGTCTCGACCGAGATTCCAAATCCAAAATATTATCTTCCAGAGATTTTTTTTTTTTTTTCCAAAGTGCGCACCTTTAATTGAAGACGGGTGACGTCATCTTCAGCACTAGCGAGACGGAGCTCCATCTGCGCCGTTTCGTTCTACACAGTCACCCAATTCCTTTCTTATTCCTTCCAACGCTGTCATAATCCCATCAAATCTAGAGGAAAAGTCCGCTCTCATTGAACTCATGGCAGCCATCAGCGCATCTGCGCCATTCCCCGCATTTATCGCACCGCTGCCAGCCTCCTCCGCCATATATGGAGTTTTGTTTGCTGCGTCACAGACCTGAAAGTCCGTTAATTTGGACTGTTTCGGCGGCTCGCTTTCTTCCTTTTCCTGGTTTTCCAGCCTTAGGCTTCGCCGACATATCCTCGCCCAAATGCTGGGATACGTTCTGTCCCAAATGAGAGAGTTATTTGCCGATTTTTTTCTCCAGGAGCAGAGCAGAGCGAGACACGTCGTCCTACGTGGCAGCCATAACCGGAAGTCGCACCAGCTGCTGTTGATGTAAAAGCAGACTCCGTCTCCTGAGGATTTACCGGAAGAGCTCTGTGTCACGATCAGCACGAAACAGCTGAAATCCCTCGAGGCGCAGCGCGCTGTCCGGTGTATTTTCCCTGAGCCAGGTCTCGGTAAAACAGAGGGAAGCCGAGGAAGAGAGGTCCTTAAAACGCATCAGCAGTCTCAGTTCATCTACCTTGTTAGAGAGAGAGTTGGCATTGGACAGAAATATGCCAGGCAAAGCCGTGCGCGTGCCTTTCCTGCGGAGCCAGACGAGAGCGCCCGCTCGTCTTCCTCTCTTTCGCCGTCTCACTTTCCGAGCCAAGCAATGAACCAGATCGGCGGCAGGAGCTAAAAAAACCTGGAGTAGGTCCGTGGGAGTGAAAGTCCTGATATTTAGAAGCTCTTCACGGGTATAAGAGCAGGCAGACACACAATTGACAAACAAAAACAAACAAAGGGTGCAGCGAAGCACCATGGCGACCACTGTGGGCGCCATCTTGCGCAAGAAAGTATGTCCATGTACACACTCAATACTTGGTTGGGGCTCCTTTTGGATGAATTACTGTATCAATATGGCGTGGCATAGAGGTGATCAGCCTGTGGCACTGCTGAGGTGTTCTGAAGGTCCAGGTTGCTTTGATAGTGACCTTCAGCTCATCTGCATTGTTGGGTCTGGTGTCTCTCATCTTCCTCTTGACAATACTCCATCAAATCTCTATGGGGTTTAGGTCAGGAGAGTTTGCTGGCCAGTCAAGCGCAGTGATACCATGATCATTAAACCGGGTTTTGATACTTTTGGCAGTGTGTGTGTGTGTGGGGGGGGGGGGGGGGGCAAAGTCCTGCTGGAAAATGAAATCAGCTTCTCCATAAAGCTTGTCAGCAGAGGGAAGCATGAAGTGCTCTAAAATTTCCTGGTAGATGACTGCGCTGACTTTGGTCTTGATAAAACACAGTGGACCAACACCAGGAGATGACATGGTTCCTCAAATCATCACTGACTGTGGAAACTTCACACTAAACCTCAAGCAACTTAGATTCTGTGCCTCTCCACTCTTTCTCCAGATTCTGGGACTTTGATTTCTAAATTAAATGCAAAATTTACTTTTATCTGAACAGAGGTCATCTGCTGGTGTTTGTCCACCGTGTTTTATCAAGACCAAAGTCAGTGCAGTCGTCTACCAGGAAATTTTAGAGCACTTCATGCTTCCCTCTGCTGACAAGCTTTATGGAGAAGCTGATTTCATTTTCCAGCAGGACTTGGCACCCCCCACACTGCCAAAAGTATCAAAACCTGGTTTAATGATCATGCCATCACTGTGTTTGACTGGTCAGCAAACTCTCCTGACCTAAACCCCATAGAGAATCTATGGAGTATTGCCAAGTAGAGGATGAGCGATACCAGACCCAACAATGCAGACGAGCTGAAGGCCACTATCAAAGCAACCTGGACTTTCGTAACACCTCAGCAGTGCCACAGGCTGATCACCTCCATGCCACGCACTTTGATACAGTAATTAATCCCAAAAGGAGCCCTGACCAAGTATTGAGTGTGGACATGGACATACTTGTCAGGTCAGGCCAACATTTCTATTAAAAAACTATTTTTTTAAAATTAATTTTATGTAATATTCTAATTTTTGGAGAAACTGAATTCGGGGTTTTTATAGGCTGTAAGCCATAATCATCAAACTTAAAATAAATAAACACTTGAAATATAGCACTCTCTGTGTAATGACTCTATATAATATATGGGTTTCACTTTCTGAAATGAGTGACAAAAAATATTGAACTTTTTTATGATATTCAAATTTTTTGAGGTGTAGCTGTGGGCTACACCTCTTTGTATTCCACTTTCAAAACAGCCTACATTTGGGCCTGTAAAGCCTAATTGGACTGTTTTCAGACAAAAATACTTGCTTTCTACAGGCAATGCACTAGTTACTATAGAACGAGTAAAGCTAGAGTCACCAAACTTGGTACACAGGTTCACCCTGATTCCTTGACCTTTGACTATGGGTTTGGGGTGAAAAGGTCAAGACTAGCTTTCTCTATGCCCTATTACTATAGAACGAGTAAAGCTAGGGTCACCAAACTTTGTATACAGGTAACCCTGACAACATAAACTATGACTATGCTTTTGGAATTGCGAGGTCAAAGGACAAGCTCAAAATGCCATATAAACTATATCTCAACAGCAAAGAAAGACTGGTGGGTACCACTGGCTAAGAGCTTGGAGTCTCAGTTGATAGTTTTGAGTGTTATTAAGTTTAATTTTGTTTAGTTTATTTCAGTCAGCATTCAAGCACAAGGCCCACACAAAAGGATTTATTTTTTAGATAAACAACATACAATACTTAAAGTGACACGCCACCAAAAATCAAGTTTTTTCTGTTGTTAACATGTCTGTAACATGTTTTTTGTGATTTACAAGATAATGT
Source organism: Pholidichthys leucotaenia (assembly GCA_020510985.1). NCBI lineage: Eukaryota > Metazoa > Chordata > Actinopteri > Cichliformes > Pholidichthyidae > Pholidichthys > Pholidichthys leucotaenia. The sequence continues at coordinate 130,056,237 of CM035845.1, forward strand.
ATATCATAGAGCAAAATCAGTCCCAAATCCCAAGTCTGTGTTTTTCTGCTATGAATATCCAGTTAAGCTCTGCCTCTTCCCAAAAAATGCAAGTTTAGACAGAGCGTTTCTAGCTACGTAAGCATTCCTGCTTAGTGTGATTGGTTATACCTATCAGACTAAGCACTGGGCATGGCTAAACACCTGAGTTCACTTCCCCAGGAGAAGAGGGAGGAGCCAATGTGGCTCCATGGATGGAGGCTCAGGGTCTACCAACCACTGAATACGCTGACAGTCAGTGCCCCTTCCCGGAGATGGTGCGAGACTGACCGCGGCCGCCAGTAGTTTTCCACTGCTGGGCCTACCATATTCCAGAACGCTGTAGCACACACGGGGCACGGTCAACTTGGAGACCGGAGTCCATTGGCTGCCGTGCCCGCACATGCAGGGTCCCGGAGGCATTCACGGTGGAATGGGAGGCACATGGTCAGAAGGCCCAACCATAAAGAGATGGTGGGGATGAAGGCACTAAGGCTGCCTCCTGTCCGTCTTGCATTCGTTTGACTCGGTTCAGTGAAGGAGTTTTCGGGGAGACACCAAACCCCTCGGGTTCCCCATTCCATCCTCGCCAGGGAGGATGGAGGAAGAGACATTAAATCCCCCACTCCCTCCAGAGGAGGGAGGTGAGTTGGGGGCGCGTGGCGCAACGGTTGGGGCGAGGCCGTGCATGCTGTGCTGAAGTCGTAGTTCCACAATGGCGGGTGAGTGCATTGGACCACCAGCCCCCAGAAAGCTGTCTGGTGGGCACCCGTCAGCTCCCAGGTAGAACCGCCAAGAGCCAGCTCACTTTGGTGGGGGTCCGTGGCGTGTACATGTACGGCTGAATCACTCCGATGTTTTGACTAGCCATTGTCTAGCGAAGCAGTCTTTGGTGTTTTCAGGTCAGAGGACAGTGGAGGGCTGGCCTTGCAGCATCTGCTACTGGTGGACAGGGGTATGGGTGGAGCTAATTAGAATATTCATAGATCTGCACATACTTAAGTAGGTGAAAGATGTAAAAGCTCTTTCCTAGCAATTCTAAGGCAATGAAAGTTTTTTTTTGTGGATAAAAAGCCACAATATACTATTTTGGGCAATACATATTTGTTTTTGAGGTGGTTTTAGAGCCGCCGGAGTGTGTCTTTAACATAAATACACCAAAGAAAATGTAAACATATGACTAAAAATGCCCAGGATAAAGCCTTTCTAGAAAATAATTTCTGTGTGTTGTAGTATTGAATACAATATAATGTTCTTCATAATTGTGCTTTCTTTAATCACCTACTGTATATAGAAACTGTGTGTTAAAGTAAGTATACTTTCAGGTGGGGCTCATAATTTGTTTTTGAAAAAAAATATAATTCTTGTTAATCTGTTAGAGATAAGCATTTGAGACTTTAGAAGCATAAATGTGGGGGTCCACATTAAACTGAGTAAATAAAAAAAATTAATATACTGTTGAAGTGCATAAAGAAAACTGTGACACTTATTAAGTTGCATTTTGTACCCCAGCACTCTTTTGCAGCCTGTTTATTGAGGAGAGATTTTCATTTTGAAGCCACGGTGCATTTTTAATGTTTTTTAAACACATTTATTTTAAGTCATGCATTGAATGGTCTTGGTGAAGTACTTTATTTGTGCACAATACCCAGCATTTTGTTTCCTAATGAACTGATAAGCCTGATTTTAAGCAGCTTCTCATGCTTTCCTGTTAATCTCTACTTTAGTAGTTCATAAATCAAAAGGTATTTATCACCATGAAGTATTACATTCAGCACTGAAAATTTAGAAAATTGCTTGTATTCAGTTATAATTACAACAATTCAAAGCACATGAAGCAAGCCCAGGTTAAGATTTAGCAGAGCTCAGTAATAAATATTAAATCATAAATGCAATAATATTGTTTAACAGATTTCTGTTGATGACAGTGGACATGTGTTTTCTCTGAAGAACACAGGCTAATCTTTATAATTTTGTGCTTATATTTATTTTATGTTCTGACTCCATTACATTCGGTAACTACTGAGCTTTCTATGTAAATGACTTTGGTCAACGATGCATCAGCTAAACGGATTTCTATCCACTGATGACATCACGTCCTTTCTATTGTCGTCCACATTTAGCAATACAGTCAGCATTAGTTGTGTCCCAGTTTTATGATTATATAATAATCTCATTAATCATGCAGATGCTTCAGCACTGTAAGGGAGCATGCGTGAGCATGAAAGCTAATAATCATGCTTTGCATCTTGCTACATAGTATTTCTGCAGCATGTGAGATTTGATCATTCATATAGCTCACTCTTTGCTTGCACATTTAAGGGCAAAACCCCATGAATTAGTGTTTTAGTGTTTGATTTATGGCAAGAGGAAAAATGAAAAGGGAGGGCAATATTTAATCTCTGTTTGGCTGGTACTTAACCAGACTATAGCATTAGTCAGCTTTAGGATTGCAGTTTAGCAGATTTTTCTGTCAGAAAAAGCCAAGCAAAGCTGAACTAATATTACCATAGGGACTGAAATGTGGCATCTATTATCTAACTCAGCAAGAAAGAATAGGGATATTTTTTCCAAAATATCTAATGATTTCTTTAAATTATCTTTGACTGGCTGACAAGGTGACAGAGATCCAACAGCTTGTTCTTATTGTGTCTGCTTTTGTTAATGAATGGAGTCATATAATAAACACTGAAGGTTAAATATGTTCCATCAAACTTTAAATGTCTCTTATTCTATTTGTGGAGCCTGCCTTTCACAATCATTATTTTACACACTAAGTGCAAATGTCAAAAAAAAAATCTGTTATTTAGCATTATCGGTGCTGAGTAGAAGGTTGTCAAAAAGACATTTACAGCAAGGGCATTTGTTATAATGATAGCATAGAAAGGTGGAGACGCAGTTGTGGCACTTCACTGTAAATGGTGAAATGTGTCACTTGAAATCAAGGAAAAAATGGACATAGAAAAGGTTGACAGATTGTGTGTTATATTTTTGCATAACCTTTATTTCTATGTCACATTTCCATTAAAAACTAAACTGTTTTTTTCTAAAGATTTTAATGTTTTATGCATCGACAGAGAGTCTGTTACTCGAGCCAGGATATGTCCTCCAGTGCATCAGCAGAGCAAACTAATAAAAACAGACATTAACATTTTTGTACTTAGGTAAACTCATTATCTGTAATTGATAAATTAATTTTAGCCTATTTTACATTTTTATTTTCTTTGGTTTAACTCTGTGTTGTGGTAATGCTTTGCACTTGGGCTGGGCAATTTGACTACAAATCAGCATCGTGATTATTTGAAATGTTCAAGTCATTTTTTTTTTCATTTTGTTCTCATTCCTTTCTTTTCCCCTATAGTTAACAAGGCTTTTAATTAAACCCCGAGACTGCAGCATCAGTGAATATATCACTGAGGTGATTTGGCCCTAAATGAACATAATATAATAAAGAATAGACTCATTGTCACCCCACACACACCCAAACTAAACGCAGTCTGGTGCAGAAGTGAGTGTTCACCTATAACATTTGAGGTCCCATGGTCTACGTGACTCACGCCAGCAGCCAGTCAGCTGCCAGCTGCTCTATCAGAGCCCTTCACACAGCCACGACCTACCATCCTCTCACAGGATCTATGAACCTCCAACCAGGTTCTTAAATGCAGGCTTATTTACCCACCCCCACTGCAAAACGGTTGATAACATGGACAGCAGTCAGAAGCCAACAGGACCCAGCCTCGGCACACTGAAGTCAGCCTCCGTGGGGTCCACCGGCGCCCCTCCAGCATCCCCAGTTGAAACAAAGAGTCAATCATCTCATACTATGTGGACAGGCACCACATTTCTGGTACAAGCATTTTTATTACGGTTCTAAGCAGCTATGCTGCAGGAAACCTATTTTTCTTCTTCTTCTTCTTCTTCTTCTTCTGCTTTCTTCTTCTCCTTCTTCTTCTTCTTCGTTAAAAATGCATGGGGAGCAAAAACGGTAATACCTGGAAACTTAAAATTTTACAGACTGATCAGAAACTTTCCCCACTACTCAGAGACCAAAAATCAGGGGACTGCATACGTTGGTGGTGCTATAATAAAGACTGTGGGGTTTTTCTCTGCACTCTGGCACCATGAGACGGCCTCTGTTGTGATGTGGCGCAGTATAAATAAAGCTGAAATAAATAAATAAATAAATAAATAAAAAAGGACATTGTTGACGTTTTTTAGATTTTTTTATGAGGTTTATTTCCAAATAATTTGAATGTATACTGAAACGATAGTAGACTAGGTTGTAATAATAATAATAATAATAATAATAATAATAATAATGATAATGATACAGTTTATTTCTAGGTGTCATGGACGGGGTGAGGTGTCAACCCCGTTCCATGATTTGTGGCTGTAGTTCGCTGATTGTTGTTAATTATTTCCAGATGGTAGGTTATTGGAGTCTCTGAGGTCTGGCTCCCTGCCAGCTTACAGCCACGCCTCTCCCTCTGCCGGCATACACCGGCTGTCTGTCATTTTCATTTGTCCATGCGCTTTCACCCACTTACACACATACACACACATGCACACTCATACACATTCATTCTTACTCACATCCTCACTCACTCACTCACACACTGGCTGCCGCCACGCACCTGCTTCCACTTGTCACTCATTAGTCTACGGGGTATTTTTGTGGCAGTGGGAGCACTTGATGTGGCGGCGTAGTCAATAGTCAAGTCTAGTCAACACCAGTCAGCGTTGATGTCCTGGAGCTCGTTGGTTTCTCCGGTTTTGGATTACTCAGGTGTTGTTTTTCCCAGAGCCAGTTGCGCTCCGACGCTTTTTGTAAGTCTTCCTCCTTATTATTATTAACTGCCCTTCCTCTCCGCTCCAGTCCCGTCTGGGAGCGCATGGGGCTCCTCCTCCTCCTCCTGCCAACTGAGCGCGTTCATCCGTATCTTGTGTTTGACTGCCCTTTATTGAACATTTTGTGTTTGTATTCCTTTGTTAATAAAGACGTTCACTTCACCTGCATATTGGGCTCATACCAATTCATTTGTGCACTGCGCAAAGATGCAGTGGACATGACAGTACGCCGCCACCACCAGAAACGAGCCCAGTGGTGATGTAGCATGTCATTTTTTCATCTTTGTGTGTGTTTTTCTACCTACCTGATCTTGAGCAAGATGTCCTCGGTGTGTCATTCCCACACTGGCAGAGGTGGACGGGCAGCGGGGCATCCAAGCGTGGAGGAGGAGTGGACAGCCATATTCATCCGGGGCTTCATGGGTGACACCGATGAAGCCTACGGCCCCGGAGAGAAGTGGGACTGCCTGAATGGGGCTTTGGGTATTCTGGAGGCTCACCCCGGCCTCTGGAATTTTCCCCAGTATGTTGAACTGTTATCCTTGTTCTGCATGCTCCAGCAGGCATTTCCTGACCTGAGGAGAAGGGCGTTCCTCGCTAAGCCCAGGTGGAAACGCTCTTCTCAGCCGGTGGCCATTCTTCCCTCTGCTTTGCCTCCAGCTCCAGCATGGCCATCGTCAGGTCAGTGGTGGAGACGTCATCGTCCTGTTCTGGATCCCCAAAGGAATAATCCAGCCCCTCGGGCAGTCTCCTTCCCTACACCGAGCCCAGTTATCCCCGCAGCGGACCTTCACTCACAGGTAGTCCTGTCTACCAGATCTCCCTCCACTTCCGCTGTGTGGGCTCCTCCCTCGTTGCCTGCTCAGACTGCCAAAGAGCATTTGATTTCCTCACCGGCGGTTCCCATTTCTGTGGCCAGAGGGGCGGCTCCTCCACGATTCTCAGGGGGGCCCACCATGGAGAAGGACAATGTATCCGCTACAGCAGCAGGTAACATCCAAGTCCAGGCGAACAGTCAAGTTTATTTTCATTCTTCCCCTATTAATGATGAAATGTCTTGCCTGGTTCTCGGTAGGGAGACTCAAGGACTCAAGGAGTCTCCCTACCGGGAATCAGTGGAGGCTGCTGCAGCAGATTCAGATTGGATCCAGGCTCGCCACTGGAGATCGTCGTGGCTGCTGCCGTTCCCGTGGAGGTCATCATGGGTCCTGCCTTCTCTGCTGAGGAGGTCATCATGGGTACTCAGCTCCAGCCTAGGGTGCCCGTGTTTGACCGCCTCTTGGCTTGGGTGCTCACACGGGTTGGCTGGCCCACGGTTAAAGCGGCGTTGGGGTCAGCAGTGGCCCAGCCGGGTCCCACCGCGGGTGCAACCATTGCCCGGTCGGGGTCAACTGCGGGTGCAGCAGGCGCCCAGCTGGGTTCCACCATGGGTGCAACCATGGCCCGGTCGGGGTCCACCGTGGGTGCTACACAGGCCCAGTCGGGGCTCACCGCGGGAGCAATGAGGTCTCAGGCTGGGACCACCGCTGGTGCAACTCAGTCCCAGGCTGGGACCACTGTGGGTGCAGCAGGGGCCCAGCCGGGGTCTACCGTGGGTGTAACCATGGCCCAGTCGGGGTCCTCCAGGGGTGCAACACAGGCCCAGTTGGGGTTCTCTGAGGGTGCAATGCAGGCCCAGCCGGGGCTCACCACGGGAGCAGCCATGGCCTAGCCTGGGCCCGCCACAGGGGTGGCCAAGCTTCTGTCCCATGCCGGGACCACCGAGGGTGCAGCCGGCCAGTTTGAGGACACCGGGGTCTCCTCGTTCCTTCCGGTGGCCTGCTGGGTGTTCTTCCTTCTTCTGCTGGGCACCGCCGTGGTCCACCAGGACCTGCCGCCAGTAGCTGCTGGGGTCCCCCTTCCCTGGTCCGGCCACCCACCTTTAAGCCTCCCGATGGGTAGGCCGCCTCCTCACTCACCTCTCCGGTCCTGGTGGCTCAACTATGCTTGCTGGTCACCCGAAGGACCAGGTCTCTGGGTCGGGTGGCCCATTTTCCCAGGCAGGTCACCCAACTCACCTTGCCTGGCGGCCCGGCTGGTGTTGGACTTTGGTAGGCCACTTGGCCTGGTTCACATGGTCGCCTGTGGACCCTGGGACTTTGGCCGGCCCCCTGAACTTAGGGACTCTTGGGTTTTGGGGAGGGTTTAGTCTTTGTTTGGAGTTGGGAGTTTTTGTTTCCTGTGTTGTATTGTTGTATTGTTTGTTGTTGGTTTATTCCCTCCTGACCTGTTTTCCCCCACCTCCCGCCCTGGTTAGTTGTGATGGTTTCTGGGGGGAGGGGAGCAGGTTTTCATTTTGTGTTTTGATGGTACGGTGGGTGTTTGGCATCCACCCCTTGGGAGGGGGGGGGGCTCTGTCACGGACGGGGTGAGGTGTCAACCCTATTCCATAATTTGTGGCTGTAGTTCCCTGATTGTTGTTAATTATTTCCAGCTGGTAGGTTATTGGAGCCTCTGAGGTCTGGCTCCCTGCCAGCCTACAGCTACACCTCTCCCTCCGCCGGCATCCACCGGCTGTCTGTCATTTTCATTTGTCCATGCACTCTCACCCACTTACACACATACACACACATGCACACACATACACATTCATTCTTACTCACATCCTCACTCACTCACGCACTGGCTGCCACTGCGCACCTGCTTCCACTTTTCACTCATTAGTCTACGGGGTATTTATGTGTGGTAGTGGGAGCACTTGGTGTGGCGGCGTAGTCAATAGTCAAGTCTAGTCAACACCAGTCAATGTTGATGTCCTGGAGCTCGTTGGTTTCTCCGGTTTTGGACTACTCAGGTGTTGTTTTTCCCAGAGCCAGTTGCACTCCGACGCCTTTTGTAAGCCTTCCTCCTTATTATTATTATTAACTGCCCTTCCTCCCCTCTCCAGTCCCGTCTGGGAGCGCGTGGGGCTCCTCCTCCTCCTCCTGCCAACTGAGTGTTTTCATCCGTATTTTGTGTTTGACTGCCCTTTATTGAACATTTTGTGTTTGTATTCCTTTGTTAATAAACACATTCACTTCACCTGCATATTGGGCTCGTACCAATTCATTTGTGCGCTGCGCAAAGATGCAACGGACATGACACTAGGCACCTTTCAACCCCCAAAGTCACCTTACAAAAGAGCATTAAAATATTAAAAACAGATTTAAAATGCAATAATGAAGCTTAGTTAGCATATACAACAAACTAAGGACAGCGAATTATAAAGTAAATTATCAAAGACAATAAGCTTGTTTAAACAGATGAGCTTTGAGTCTGGATTTAAATAATGGGAGAGGGTCAATGTTGCGGATATCTCGTGGGAGTGAGTTCCAGAGCCGGGGAGCAGAGCAACTGAAGGCTCTATTCCCTATAGTGGTAAATCGGGCAGAAGGGACAGCAAGGTGAGGGGAGGAGGATGACCTGAGAGAGCAGCTGGGGGTGGCGATGTGGAGGAGTTCAGACAAGTATGGAGGGGCCAGGTTATGGAGGGCTTTAAAGGTGAGGAACAGTATCTTGAAGTTTATTCTGTCCTTTATTGGAAGCCAGTGAAGTTATTGGAGGTTTGGGTGATGTGTTCTATGAATGGGGTGCAAGTGATGATCCGGGCTGCAGAGTTCCAGAGGAGCTGTAGTTTGTGAAGGGATTTATTCAGCAGACCAAAGAGAAGTGAGGTACAGTAGTCAATGTGGGAAGGGACAAGGCGATGGATGAGGATGGCAGCAGTGTGCAGTGTGAGGGAGGGACACAGTCGATTGATGTTACAAATATGAAAATAGGCGGGACCGAGTAATGTTATTGATGTGAAAGTAGAATGATAAAGAGCTGTCGAGGATGACATCCAGACTCTTGACCTGAGGGGAAGGGCAGATGGGAGAGTTATTAATATCAAGGGAGAAACTGGGGGATTTTGTGTAAAGTGGAGGGTGTACCAACAAGTAGAGGTAGACTTCTTGTTTTGTTGATGTCTTTTTTTTTTAGTTTGTTTTTGGTTTTCATCTGACCATATACACTACTCACAAAAAGTTAGGGATATTTGGCTTTCGGGTGAAATTTCAGGATGTACCTAAAATGTAAAAGAATACACCCATAACCTTTACAGGTGAACTTAATTTGACGTTCTTGAACCTTTTGAATGCACATGTCCAACTGTTCAATGTTTCAATACTTTTTGCGTAACTTGCTGTTCTCTAACAAGGTGCTTAATGGCAAAATTCACAAACAGGTGTTTGATCCATGAATCAACCAATAAATTTTCTGGTTCAATTAGAAAATGGTATTTAAACAGTCCTCTTCATCATGCTGTTCACATTTGACATCATGAGACCAAGACAACACCTAACAATGGATCAACAGTACCTCACCATTGCGAGGCTTCAAACAGGATGTTCTCAGAGGGAAGTGGCCACTGAGCTCAGAGTGTCACAGAGTGTCATCAGCAGGTTGCAACAGAGATACAGAGAGACTGGAAGAGTCACAGAAAGGCATAGAAGTGGACATCCTTTGGCCACATCCTACACTGATGACCGCTTCGTTGTGATCAGTGCCCTGTAGAACCGGAAGATGAATGCCACTCAACTCCAGGCACATTTAAGGGAGATGAGAGGCACTCAAGTGTCATGTCAGACCATTCAAAACTATTTACATCAGCGTGGTCTGTGTGCTAGACAACCTTCAAGGGTGCCTGACCACACCTCCAGGCACAGGGGTCATTGTCTTGCATGAGCCAGGGAGCATTTATGTTGGACAAGGACCAGTGGGTTTTAATGCTGTTCTTTGATGAAAATTGATTCACGTTGAGCAGAAATGATGGCCACCAATCAATCAATCAATCAATCAATCAATCAATCAGTCAATCAGTCAATCAATCAATCAAACTTTATTTATAAAGCACTTTTCACACAGTGTAGCAGCTCAAAGTGCTGTATAAAATAATAAACAACTTAAACCAAAAGCCAAAACATAGTCTCACCCATCCCCACACACATACACTCACAACACCCCGACTAATCGATCTACCATATAAAACCTTGTAAAAAAAAAAAAGACACCATATAAAACATTAAAAACTGAACTAAGGAAGTGCTATCAGTGAGGAAAAGCAATGATGTTGGAGATGTCAAGGAGAGCACTGTGCATCAGCCACTGTTGTCACCAGACAAGCCTTTGGTGTTGGTGGTGTTACAGTCTGGGCAGGTGTGTCTAGTCAATACAGAACTGCCCTACACCTTGTGAATGATACAGTGACAAGCCAATGCTACATGAATAACATCATTAATCCAGTCATTGTGCTCCTGCATGAACAACACAGGCCTAATTTCATCATCATGGACGACAATCGACAATGCTCCAGCTCATTGAGGTTCCATCATTAGAGAACAGCTGCTGAAGGCTGGGATACCTCAAATGGAATGGCCTGCACTTTCTCCAGACCTGAATCCCATAGAAAACCTATGGGATCAGCTGAGTCGCCGTGTAGAGGCTCGAAACCCTGCACCCCACAACCTCAATGACCTGAGGGCCACCCTTCAAGAAGAGTGGAATGTCATGCCTCAGCAGACAATAAGTCAACTTGTGAACAACATGAGACGTCGTTGTCAAGTTGTAATTGATGCTCAAGGGCACATGACAAGTTATTGAGACACTGACATTTTTTGTTGTGGTATACCCACCACTGTTGTTGGCTTTTGTTTCAATAAATTGTTTGAGATGAGGAAATCACCATTGCATGCTTCTGCTTAAATGGCCTACTTTCATGATATAATATCACTGTAGCGTGAACTTTTTCCATTTTCCATTAATTTCACCCAAAAGCCAAATATCCCTAACTTTTTGTGAGTAGTGTAATTTTGTTTGTGTTCTCCTGCGAAACTTTATATTTAGGATTTTATTTTTAGATTTTAAATTTTAGAACTACAGATGTATTTATTTGAAGTTGCCTCACAAATGATCTCTGGTAGTAGTAGTAGTAGTAGCAGTAATAATAATAATAATAATAATAATAATAATAATAATAATACAGTATCTCACAAAAGTGAGTACACCCCTCACATTTTTGTAAATATTTTATTATATCTCATCATGGGACAACACTGAAGATATGCCACTTTGATACAATGTAAATTAGTCAGTGTACAGTTTGTATAACAGTGTAAATTTGCTGTCCACTCAAAATTACTCAACACTCAGCCATTAATGTCTAAACTGCTGGCAACAAAACTGAGTACACCTCTAAGTGAAAATGTCCAAATTGTACCAAAAGTGTCAATAGTTTTTGTGGCCACCATTATTTTCCAGCACTGCCTTTACTCTCTTGGGCATGGAGTTCACTAGAGCTTCACGGCCTGCCACTGGAATCCTCTTTCACTCCTCCATGACGGCATCACGGAGCTGGTGGATGGATGTTAGAGACCTTGCGCTCCTTCACCTTCCGTTTGAGGATGCCCCACAGATGCTCAATAGGGTTTAGGTCTAGAGACATGGTTGGCCAGTCCATCACATTTACCCTCATTTTCTTCTCTAGCAAGGCAGTGGTCATCTTGGAGGTGTGTTTGGGGTCATTATCATGTTGGAATACTGCCCTGCGGCCCAGTTTCCGAAGAGAGGGGATCATGCTGTGCTTCAGTATGTCACAGTACATGTTGGCATTCATGGTTCCCTCAATGAACTGTAGCGCCCCAGTGCCTGCAGCACTCATGCAGCCCCAAATCATGACACTCCCACCACCATTCTTGACTGTAGGCAAGACACACTTGTCTTTGTACTCCTCACAATCAGTCTGTTCTATTTTCTGCGTCACATTCTGTTCCCCAGGACAAGGACAAGAGACAAGAGAAACCAAAACAACATAATAAGATACATCCCAGCAGAAACTGTGAGATAAAGCCGCCTCAGCCCCCACCTGTGCAGACCCATCCTTCACCAAAAGTCAACAGTGAGGACCCACCCCCAGCATCACTGCATACCCCATCCTCCTCAGCTTCCTCTTCCCCATCCTTCCCACTCCTTGACTTCACTGACCAGATGAAAGAGCTGGTCACTGTGGCCACAAAATTGACCCAATGCCTTAGTCCAATTTTCTCATCCCGAAACCTCCCACTTCATCCTCCCCCCATCTCCCCCCTCCAGCAATTCCCCAGCAAGCTCTGACACAACTCCCAAAGCCCCGGCGCCCACCCCCCCAGCTGAAGCCCCGGTGCCCACCTCCACCCCCACCCTCACAGCTGAACCAAAATCCACAGCCTGATAACAACACAGGCTGGGTTTGACGTAATGTGCCCAGACTTCAATACCACTGGTACTCATGGATTTTTCCAAGACAAGCCGGGGCCCGGTATGGAAGTAGTTGCCTTAATTCCTGTTTTAATAAGTAGCAAAAAAAGGTTGGTAGATTTACAGAGAAACAAAATCCATCCAACACATCCTGTAAATTTATCAAATCTAGTGTTCATTTCTCACCAGTCACAGCCTAAACAAAATAAAAATTTGGCAGATGATGTTCTCAACACACTGAAACTAGCTTTATTAAATATTAGGTCTTTGGCAGGAAAAACATTTTTAATTAATGATCTAATTATTTTAATTTTAATTAATGATCTGGGGCGGTGCAGTGGTGCAGTGGTTAGCACTGCAGCAGCAAGTCACCCTTGGCCATGGGATCCCTGGTTCGATCCCAGCCCCTGACCAACACTGATCTGTGTGGAGTTTGCATGTTCTCCCCGTATCTGTGTGGGTTTACTCCGGGATTTCTCCGGTTTCCTCCCACAGGCCAAAAACATGCAGGTTAGGTTAATTGGAGACTTAAGTGGCCCGAAGTGTGAATGTGTGTGTGAATGGTGAAGGGATAGCGCCGTACCGTGGCTGCTTCATCCATCCAGGTGGATGCCCTCAATTTCCCCTCTGGGGATCAATAAAGTATAATTATAAAACAAAAACTGGATTTTATGTTTTTAACAGAGACTTGGTTACATGACAACAGTGGATCTCTCCTTATCGAAGCAGCCCCTCCCATCTACAGCTTTATAAGTGAACCCATGCTGCATAAGAAAGGAGGAGGAGTAGCTGTTTTGTTTAATGATTCCTTCCAATGTAAGCAGATGTCTTATGATAAGTTTACTTCATTTGAATATGTGGCTCTTCAGCTGAATGCTGTGTGTTGTGTCTCAATGGTTACAGACCACTTAAATACCATGCAACCTTTTTTGATGATTTTACAAAGCTCCTGTCTATTATCTGTGTTGACTTTGACTGTGTAGGTATTGTTGGTGATTTTAACATTCATATTGACAACCCTCAGGACAGAGGGACCGAAGAATCATGTTGTGTTCTTGAGAACTTTGGACTGACTCAGCATGTAACAGAAAAAAACACACAACAGAGGACACAGTCTGGACTTGGTCATCTCCAAAGGTCTGAACATCTCTAAGGTTATGGTGATGGACGTTGCTCTGTCCGACCATTCTTGTGTTTTCTTTGAGAGTGCTATTAATGTCAACAGAAATATCCAGACAGAAGTCATCAAAAAATGGTACATCAGTGATAATACCAGTGGAACATTCATCCAAGCTTTCTCTTCCTCCCCCCTCCCCCCTTCACCTTCAGTAAATGAGCTTGTGGAAAATTTCAATGGCAAAATTACAAATATTATCAATGCCATTGCTCCCATCAAGTTGAAGGTGGTCACTATTAAAAAGAAACCTCTATGGAGAAATGCCAAACTAGTAAGAGCTGAAAAAAGATAGTGTTAAAAAGCTGAATGCAGGTGGTGAAAAACTAAATTACAGGTTTATTATGAAATCTATAATGAGATATTGAGCATTTATAATTTGGAGCTGCGAAATGCAAGGCAAGCATATTTTTCTGACATCATTGCTAAAAACAACAATAATGCACACACCTTGTTCACTACTGTTGACAGGCTAGCAAATCCCCCCGTGTCAGTAGCTCCTGAACTTCTATCCAACCGTGCCTGCAATGACTGCCTTTTTCTTTACTGACAAAATTCAGAAAATTAGAGAGTCAGTCAGTGCTCCTATGCCAGGTGCTGGACTTATGCTTCCTCTGTGTCCATGTAGAGAAGATGTAAACACCATGACAAATTTTTTTCCAGTCAGTCATAAAATCTTGATTGACATCATACACCACCTGAAATTCATTACCTGCTGCCTTGATACCCTCCCAAACAGGTTTTTTAAAAAACGTTTCATATTGTATGGCCTCAGATCTACTACAGATCATAAATATGTCTCTACATTCAGGTGTCTTCCCTTAGTGCTGAAAAACAGCTGTTATCAAGGGACTTCTATAAAAGAGCAACCTAGACACCTCACTCATGAACAGCTATAGGCCCATATCAAACCTCCCATTTCTTAGTAAAATAACACTGGTCAACACCAGATTTATTGTCTACGTTTTTTTTAGCTGATTTAGGACAATTTTGATGTGCTGAATCCAAAATTCACATTGGTTATGCTCAGTCAAGTCAACTTTTTGAATTATGGCCACATGTTGTTTTATATGTTTTTGTTTACATGTACGGGTATTTTCGCTTTATGTGATGCAGAATTCTTTTTTATGTCTTGAAATTCTCTGAATTTTGAACAATGATGACGTAACATTCAATTTGCATGTACTTACCTTTATATAAAGGTAAGTACATGCAAGTACTAAGTAAGTACAGGTTTTTACTTAGCATCTGATCGAGAGAAACGGATGTCATTTTTGGATTCAGCGGTGAGAAATAGTCTTAAATCAGTTGAAAAAAACACAGACAACTTACAAAAAAAATATTTTTGTAACCCTGTGTAATAAAAAAAACCTGTTTTCAACAATTGCACAACTTCCTGACATTAAATAACTGTTTTGATGTCTTCTAGTCAGGTTTTCGGCCACACCACAGCACTGAGACAGCTCAAAGTTAAGGTCCTTAATGACATCCACTCCAATACTGATAATGTCAACATTTCAGTCTTGGTTCTACTGGATCTCAGTGCTGCATTCGACACGGTCGACATAACATCTTATTAGACCGGCTAAAAAAAACTGGGTGGGACTTTCTGGTATAGCACTTAGCTGGTTTGAGTCCTATTTTAAAGACAGGGACTATTTTGTGTCAATAGGTAACTACCAATCCGAGTGAACAAAAGTAACCTGTGGAGTTCTCCAAGGTTCCATTTTGGGACCTTTTCTTTTCAACATCTATATGCTCCCACTAGCTCAAATCATAAAAAAACAACAAAATATATTACCATAATTATGCAGATGATACACAAATCTACATAACCCTCTCACCAGGAGACTATGGTCCAATTAAAACCCTGATCAAATGCATTGGTCAAATTAAAGAGTGGATGTGCCAGAATTTTCTTCAGTTAAACGAAGACAAAACCGAAATAATAGTTTTTGGAGCCAAAGAAGAAAGACTCAGAGTTAGTACTCAGCTGCAATCAATGATGCTAAAAACCAACAACCAAGCCAGAAATCTGGGTGTGGTTCTGGACTCAGACCTGAATTTTAACAGCCACATTAAAACAGTAGTGAAATCAGCCTATTATAACTTAAAGAACATAGTGAGGATTAGAGGTCTGATGTCTCAGCAGGATCTAGAAATACTTGTCTATGCATTTGTCTTCAGTAAACTGGACTACTGTAATGCTGTCCTCACGGGTCTCCCTAAAAATTCCATCAGACAGCAGCAGTTGGTTCAGAATGCTGCAGCTCGAGTCCTCACTAAGACCAAGAAAGTAGATCATATAACTCCAGTTCTCAAATCTTTACACTGGCTTCCTGTTTGTCAAAGAATAGACTTCAAAATACTGCTGCTGGTTTTTAAAGCTCTGAATGGTTTAGGGCCAAAATACATTTCAGATCTGCTAGTCCATTATGAACCACCCAGGGCCCTCAGATCATCAGGGTCAGGCCATTTATCTTAGCCCAGAGTTAGAACCAAACATGGTGAGGCAGCGTTTAGTTTTTATGCCCCTCATATATGGAACATCCATCCATCCATCCATCTTCTTCTGCTTAATCCTTTTTGGGTCGCAGGGTTCTGGAGCCTATCCCAGCATCTTTGGGCAAGAGGCAGGGTACACCCTGGACAGATCGCCAGTCCATCGCAGGGCCAACACAGAGAGACTGACAACCATTCATTCTCACATTTATACCTAAGGACAATTTAGAATCCCCAGCTGATGCCAATTTACCTAACTTGCATGTTTTTGGCATGTGGAAGGAACTGGAGAAATCCCGGAGTAAACCCACGCAGACACGGGGAGAACATGCAATCTCCACACAGATCAGTGTTGGTCGGGGGCTGGGATCGAACCCAGGATCCCCCAGCCAAGGGTGAGTTGCTGTGCTGCCGCAGTGCTAACCACTCCGCCACCGCGCTGCCCACATATGGAAAAAACTCCCAGAAAGCATCAGGGCTGCTGAAACTCTCAGCTACTTTAAATCCAGGTTAAAAACTCTCCTATTTGCCATGGCTTTTCAGTAGAACAATTGTTAGTTGCCTACAATGCACTGTAAATTTTTATTTCTGTCGTATGCTATTTTTGGGGTAGCGTGGTGGCGGAGTGGTCAGCACTGGGGCAGCACAGCAACTCACCCTTGGCCGGGGGATCCTCAGTTCGATCCCAGCCACCAACCAACAGTGATCTGTGTGGAGTTTGCATGTTCTCCCCGTGTCTGCGTGGATTTACTCCGGGATTTCTCCAGTTTCCTCCCACATGCCAAAAACATCCAAGTTAGGTCAATTGGCATCAAACTGGGGATTCTAAATTGTCCTTAGGTATGACTGTGAGAGTGAATGGTTGTCTGTCTCTCAGTGTTGGCCCTGAAATGGACTGGCGATTTGTCCAGGGTTTACCCTGCCTCTCGCCCAAAGATACTAGGATAGGCTCCAGTTCCCCGTGACCCGACAAAGATTAAGCAGAAGAAGATGGATGGATGGATGGATGGTATTCTATTTTAGCCTGCTTTTGTTGTTCTTTAATTTACTTCTGAGTTTGCTTTTTAATTCTTATGTATTCCTTTTGCAACTTGCTCTTATGTTTTAATGTTTTTATGTAAAGCACTTTGAATTGTCTTGTACACGAAATGTGCTATGCAAATAAACTTGCCTTGCCTTGCCTTGCCTTGCCTCACCTGGTTGCCACCACACATGCTTGACACCATCTGAACCAAATAAGTTTATCCTGGTCTCATCAGACCACAGGACATTGTTCCAGTAATCCCTGTCCTTAGTCTGCTTGTCTTCAGCAATCTGTTTGTGGGCTTTCTTGTGCATCATCTTTAAAAGGGGCTTCCTTCTGGGCATATGGTCTGAGCACTGACAGGCTGACCCCCCACCCCTTCAACCTCTGCAGCAATGCTGGCAGCACTCATATGTCTATTTTCAAAAGACAACCTCTGGATATGATGCTGAGCACATACACTCAACTTCTTTGGTTGACGATGGCGAGGCGTTTTCTGAGTGGAACCTATCCTGTTAAACCACTGTACGGTCTTGGCCACCGTGCTGCAGCTCATTTTCAGGGTGCTGGCAATCTTCTTATAGCCTAGACCATCTTTATGTAGAGCAACAATTCTTTTTTTTAGATCCTCAGAGAGTTCTTTGCCAAGAGTTGCCATGTTGAACTTCCAGTGATGAGTATGAGTGTGAGAGCAATACCAAATTTAACACACCTGCTCCCCATTCACACCTGAGACCTTGTAACACTAAAGAGTCACATGACATCAGGGATGGAAAATGGCTAATTGGGCACAATTTGGACATTTTCACTTAGGGGAGTACTCACTTTTGTTGCCAGCGGTTTAGACATTAATGGCTGTGTCTTAAGTTATTTTGAGGGGACAGCCAATTTACACTGTTATACAAGCTGTACACTGACTACTTTACATTGTATCGAAGTGTCATATCTGCAGTGTTGTCCCATAGAAAGATATAATAAAATATTTACAAAAATGTGAGGGGTGTACTCACTTTTGTGAGATACTGTATATATTATATAATATATCATATTTAATATAAATAAGCTGCATAATGTTCTATAGTAAATCTGTCATGTTCAACTTCTGACAGAAAATAAATATTTACTTCAACTTTATTTTTTATTATAGCTTAACATCTCAATTAGAAATAAAAAAAGCTTCTTAGCTAGATAGAAATAGTGATATAATAATAATAATAATAATAATAATAATAATAATAATAATAATAATGGATTGCATTTATATAGCGCCTTTCATGATACCCAAAGTGCTTTACAATGAGTCCATTATCCATTCACTCCACAGAAAGATTTATATGGTGAGATACATTGTAATCGATTGATATAGAAAGCCCTACTGTGATGTGATTTTTATTTTTTTTTTATTTTTATTTTTTTTAACTTTTTGGCCATATCGCCCAGACTGCATCTCCAGAAGAACACTGGTCAACACCAAATTTAATGTCTTAGTTTTTTTAGCTGATTTTGGATAATTTTGATGTGCTGAATCCAAAACTCGCATTGGTTTTGCTCAATCAGGTCACCTTTTTGAATTATGGCCACATGTTGTTTTATACATTTTTGTTTACTTGTACGGGTATTTTCACTTTATATGATGCAAAATTCTTTTTTATGTCTTGAAATTCTCTGAATTTTTTACAATGATGATATAATATTCAATTTACATGTACTTACCTTTATATAAAGGTAAGTACATGCACAGTACTAAGTAAGTACTAAGTACAGGTTTTTACTTAGCACCTGATCGAGAGAGACGGATGTCATTTTTGGATTCAACGGTGCAAAATTGTCTTAAATCAGTTGAAAAAACACAGACAACTTACAAAAAAATTATTTTTGTTCCCCTGTGTAATCTCTCTCTCCAGCAGTGCTTAGTGAAGTGATCAGAGGCAGAAGTGACAGCAGGTCAATGCGAGGGATTTTCTGCAGTGCCACTCATGGTGCGGTCATCTGTCTCAGGACCTCTTTCTACATTTCACCTTCTCTTTAACACTCCAAAACACTTATTTTCCTGTTCAGTCTCTGCTCTTCTCATCCATTTTGTCTTTTCATTTTCTACAAGCATTACACCACAGTGGACACGGGTGCTGGTATGGTTATTGTAGGCCTAAGTGAAGACTGAACCCACAATATTTGTTCTTTTGTGCCAGCTTGATTGCTTTGGTCTTTAGTTACTGGTGCAGTGCTAATGTCATCAAGCAAATTTGCATGTTCATCCAGGTGTGCCGATGGAGGTGAAGCTTATTAAAAACTTGTGTCTACTGCTTGTTAGTCTGTGGATGAATATGGGGTGACTGCATTACAAAAGCTGGGTCTTGGAGGTTTGATTTTATGGCCAATGGGAAAGGAACTTTTAGTCACATCCCTGCTGACAGGACAGAATTTTGAATGTTCAAGTATTTGTTCATCTCTTCTATACAAAGCAAGCTAGGTTAAAAAAAAGTTACTAGTTATCACATTCGGGGACACCTGTGAACAAGACAGAGCACAACCTGCCCATCTGCACAGAATGGCTCCAAATAAATACCCCTGCTAGACTGAAGTAAGTTGTACCAAAGAGTGTAGCACTGTCATGTAAATATCCACCCCGACTACCACAACAACCATAAACTTGCCATACTTCAGTAGGTTGATTAATGTTAACATTGCAGTTTAAGGACAGTGTAGCTTAAGTGTGAAAGAGGGGGAACATGGTTCTGTGGTTGAGCTGTACTGTAAATGCTTTGTCATCTTTTTGCCTAAATAGACAAATTAAGACAGGAGTGCAATGTGAACACAGCTTTAGTTTATAGTAACAAGCCATACTCCATCTACACTATGCATCCCATACAAACCCTGTCAGTATCAAATCTAGACTGCTTTCCTCCTCCATCCATCATGTCCCAGCTCATCCTGGGGGCTGTAATTCCATCTGAATGGTGAAGTGTATCAGAAACACACTCTAATAAAGAAAACAACGTGACCCAAATGCTTTATTCATTATCCCCGACCCGGCTAATGCAGAAGGCAAAGCAAACAAGCTCAACTGCTACATTTAATAAAATGCAGCCAAGCTGATGGCCCTTGTACACATTCAAGGGCACCTCTTCAGTTGAACTCTGCAGAATTTGTTTTGATGAGGAACACCTCTCTGAGTAATGAGGTCAGTTGCACTACCTCAGTAAGACTACACAATCTCTGTTTTGAAGTTTTGAAGCCATGGTGATAAGGCGCTCAACAATTCAGATTAAAAACTGATGAATATTCAGACTGAGCCTGGCCTGTCTGCAAAAGCTGACTACTGAGAAGCCACCATCAGTTGATACAGTGCAGTGTTCAACCTGCGTCCTATTGAAAAACCACCGTAATATTCTCAGTACATCTCACTTTGTTCACACAGACTGCAGTGAAATGTAAATTGAGTAGATAAGATGGATTTTTCAGTGTCATTCCACTTTTCTAAAGAGCTTTGTGTGTGATTCAGTCCCTCCAGTGACAAAGGAGAAGGCTGCATCTTGTTGAACTAACCATTTATCATAAAATTGCAAACCTCCAGCCATCACAGCCAATCAGTGTTTATTTCTTTTGCTGAAATCTACATGAGATGGTTTAGTGACTTTGTTGCTGAGTAGAACAAAAGGAGATTAATGCCAGAAAGTTACAGTTTGACCCTCTTCAGCTGCAAGAGACATTCACTCACCTGTATTTGAATAGTCTTTTCACCTAGTGGTTAATCCCCATATGTACAGGATGAGATGTGCTAAAATCCGTAAGGGAACTAAAGAAACCAAGAACTAAGATTTTTTTAAATTTTATTTTTAAGATTAGCTGTTATGCTTCCCCACATTCTGTGCGGGTTATTTAGAAAACATTTTTTAACCATTTGGGAAATGGCAACGATAGTGTCATGATCTGTGCACAGAGGAATTTCACCATGCTCTGTCTTTTTGCCTTTTGTTTTTCTTTAATTATATAATGTTGTATTTTGGAGTTCTATGCCAGTTATGTTATCATGACAGAAGACTCCGGCCAGTAAGAGACCCAGCTGCTGTGGTTTGTGTTTTTTTGTTTATTGCTTCACTCCAGCGGCAGCGAAGGCTCGCAGGTTTTCCCTATTCCTTCCCAGTTTTGTTTTTTCACCCAGGGTTTTACCATGTCTGTCACCCCAGATTTGCCAACTCTGGTTCTGAGCGAAGTGGAGCGGTGGACTGTGTGTGTCCTGGAAGACATTCTCTCGTAGGCTCGTGCCTCCCGTACTCCTGAGGCAGCCCGTGAGTGTCTGGAGGGCGCAGCGCAGGTAGTCGAGGCATGCCCCAGCCTGTGGGACCAACCAGAGCTCGCAGACTTACTCCTTTCCATAATCACACCACAACCCACGAGTCACGGGCTGGGGGAATCCACTCTTATGTCCGTGCCTGCACTGACAAAGAGCAAGCGCCCGTGGACACGGAAGCCTCCAGCCTCTCGCTGCTCTCCGGCGGCAGCTCTGCCTCCTCCTCTCGAACACTGGCCTTCACCATCAGCCGAGGAGCTGGAGGAGCGCAGGCTGGTCATCTTAGCCGAGACTGAGCTTCTGCTGGAAGTTAAGCTATGGCTCCTACCGGATCTTGCCCAGGAGCTGGAGGAGGTTTCACCGGGGGGCCCGGAGTTTGAGCCGATGAGTGAGCATCCCCTGACTCTGGAGCCTCTCCTTCTTCACCATGAACCCATGTCTCTGCCTCCCGCTCCCTGCCGTCGCTCAAGGAAATCATGCCAGAAGAGCGCTTCCACTTCCTCGTCAGCAGTTTTCCCGTCACCGAGGTCAAAAACTTCCTCAGCAGTCCCCTTATCTAGTTTTTCTTCTCCGGCTGCCCCGTCAGCTTTTTCCTCTGCTGCTGATGCTTCTTCCTCCTCCTCCGGCTATTCCTCCCGCTGCTGAGGGTTTGGCTGTTTCCTCCCCGGCGCTGCCTGTTGCTGTGGCTGCAGGGGCGGCTCCTCAAGGGTTCCCTGGCCTCAGCAGAACAAGATCCAGCGCCAGCAGGAAGCCGACCTCCTGTGTCCACAGTGGCAAGCCACCTGCGCAGGCCACTTTGCTGTGGGGTCTCGGGACTGCATCCACCACCATGCCTGCTGCTGGGGCCACTACAGCAGAATCTGAGCTGGACCTCCAGAGGGCCGGGCACAAGACGTCATCGTCTGGCTCGACGGAGTCCTGGAAGGCGGTGGAGCTCAAGCTCAGGCAAGTGCTCTCCTTTGTTTCTGTTGTTTCTGTATTGGAGGGATCTTGTCTGGCTCTTGATGGGGAGAGCCAGGTGCAGTTGTCAGCTGCACCTGAGCTCACCTCTCCAGGCTCCACTGCTGCCGGTGACCCTGACCCTGTTTCTCTGCTTCTGAGCTTTTTCCCAGGGTCACCGAGGATTGTCCAGCTTTGCCAGAAGTCTCCATGGGTCCAGCCTCACTGCCCAAGGTCACCGTGGGTCCAGCTCCTCCTGCCCAGGTCATCGCGAGTGTTCCTTCCCAGCCTGGGACCTCCATGGGTGCTGCTTCCCCTCCGGTAGAGGTCTTCACGGGTGCTCCGTCCCGGACCGGGACCTCCATGGGAGCTGTTCCCCCTCCAGATGAGGTCTTCGTGGGTCGTGGTCCCAGCCCGGGGCCTCCGTGGGTGCAGCTCCCCCTCTGGTTGAGGTCTTTGCGGGTGCTCCGTCCCAGCCTGGGGCCTCTGAGGATGCTGCTTTCCCATTAGTTGAGGTTGTCGAGGGTGCTCCGTCCCAGCCCGGGGCCTCCGTGGGTGCAGCTTTGGCCCAGCCTGGGTCTGCCGTGGATGCAGCTTTGGCCCAGTCCGGGTCCACCATGGGTGCAGCTTTGGCCCAGTCCGGGTCCACCTCGGGTGCTGCTTTGCTCCAGCCTGGAGCCACTGTGGGTGCTGCTTTGCTCCAGCCCAGAGCCACCGCGGGTGCTGCTTTGCTCCAGCCCGGAGCCACCACGGATACTGCTTTGCTCCAGCCTGGAGCCACCGCGGGTGCTGCCTTGCTCCAGCCCGGAGTCACAGCAGGTGCTGCAATGTCCCAGTCCGGGACCACCAAGGATGCTACTGGCCAGCCCGAGGACGTTGTGGCTCCCCTTCCTTTGCTTGGCACCGTCGTGGTTCCACCTCCTTTTCCTGGCACTGTCGTGGCTCCTGCTCCTCTGCCTGATGCCATCGTGGTTCCTCCTCTGCATGACGCCGTTGTGGTTCCCCTTCCTCTGCCAGACGCCGTCGTGGTTCACCCACTTCTGCTGTCCATTCCTTCATCGGGCCTTCCCGTGGGGCAGCCGCCTCCTGGGTCACCAAAAATCACATTGGTTTTGCTCAGTCAGGTCAACTTTTTGAATTATGGCCACATGTTGTTTGATACGTTTTTGTTTATATGTACGGGTGTTTTTGCGTTATATGATACAAAATTCTTTTTTATTCAATTCAACTTTATTTATATAACACCATATCACAACAACAGTCATTTCATAGCACTTTCAAATGTAGGGAAAACCCTACAATTGCAGAAAGACCCGAGCAATCAGACGATCCCCTGTGAGCAAGCACTTAGTGACGGTGGAGAGGAAAAACTCCCATTTAACAGGAAGAAACCTCTAGCAGAACCAGGCTCAGCTAGGGTCAGTCATCTGCTGTGACTGGCTGGAGGGTGAGGGGATAGAGAAGATGAAAAGAACAGACATAAAGAGAGCAAACATTAATGGAGAGAAGCCAAGTACATTATTGGAGGTCACCCGGCAGTCTAAATCTATTAACAGCAAAACGGGGGTGGGGGGGGGGGGACAGACACAAGATCCCTCTCTAATCGTAGGCTATATTGAATAGGAAGGTTTTTACCCGCTTCTTAAAAGCAGAGATTGAGTCTGACTCCCGAACCCAGATTGGTAACTGGTTCCACAGAAAAGGAGCTTGATAGCAGAAGGCTGTGGCCCCCATTGTACTTTTGGAGATTCTAGGTATTACAAGTAATCCAGCATTTTGGGAGCATAGTGCTCTGTTAGGATGATAGGGTAATATCAGATCTTTTATATAAAAGGGGGCCTGATTATTAAGAGCTTTGTAAGTGAGAAGAAGGATTTTAAACTTAATTCTAAACTCTATGGGAAGCCAATGAAGGGAGGCCAGAACCAGAGATACAGTATATGATCTCTCTTTCTGACATGGTACAGACCCAGAAAGCAGACAAAACTCAGGAAACACAGTTAACCTTTTATTAATAGTAGTGTGAGTGTGTGGATGCGTGTGTGAATGTCTGTAGTGAGTGTAGTGCGTTGTTGAATCAGCTTGGGGCGAGCAGAGCACCGTGCAACCCTGCAACCCTAGGAACAGAGCAGAGAGATAGTTAGGGGTTATCTTGACAGGGGAAGAGCCAGATAGAACTGTCCTTACTTTCTGCTGAGTTGGAGAAGTGCGTAGGTTGGCACAACGGCCCAGGCCAGGAGGACAATGCCAGTCACCCATTGGAGATGTAGCAGGCAGGTGAACGAGGCAGGGGAGTCCACCGCCAGGAGGACACTGCCTGTGCACACCGCCTGTGCACAGGGGTAAAGGTTGGGTGAGAGGAAAGGTTCAGGCTTACTTGACTGCCCGATGGTTAGGAGACCCTTGGCGAGTAGAAGCGCTGGAGGATGATGAGGCTGGAAGCTCAGTGTAGAGATTGGCGAGTTCAGTTCCCTCAGGAAGGAAGCAGACGACTCCGCGCTGATCCCTGGGTCTCACAGAATATAAAGGCAAAGCCAAATGGCAAACAGGTGTGTGCTCAGGTGCGCCTAATTGGCGGCCATGACACTTTCTAGAACCAGTTAAAACTCTTGCAGCAGCATTTTGGATCAACTGAAGACTTTTTAAAGATATTTTAGGACAACCTGTTAATAACGAGTTACAATAATCTAATCTAGAGCTAATAAAAGCATGGATCAGTTTCTCAGCATCATTCAGAGACAAGATGCTCCTAATCTTGGCAATATTGCACAGATGATAGAAGGAAGTCTTAGAAACAAATTTAATATGTGAATTAAAAAACAGATCTTGATCAAAAATAACTCCAAGGTTCCTCACAGAACTATTCAGAGTAAGAGTAGCAGCATCCAAATTAAGAGTTTGATTTGGAAAGATATTTCTAAGGTTTTTTGGACCAACAAGAATGACTTCAGTCTTATCTGGGTTTAGTAGCAGCAAGTCATCCAAGCTTTGATTTCCTTAAGACAGGCATCTAACTTGGCTAATTGATTACAATCATCGGGCTTCATTGACAGGTATAATTGTGTGTCATCTGCATAACAGTGAAAATGTATACAGTGCTTTCTAATGATGTTGCCTAACGGAAGCATATATAAACTAAAAAGAGTAGGGCCTAACACAGATCCCTGTGGAATTCCATGACTGAGCTTAGAGTTGGAAGAAAACTCATTATTGATATGAACAAACTGAAGTCTATCGGACAAATAAGATCTAAACCACTGCAGCGAAGTTCCATTTAGTCCAACATAGTGTTCTAATCTATCAAGTAGAATATCATGATTGATAGTATCAAAGGCTGCACTAAGATCTACTGTAAAAGGACAAGTACAGAAATGAGTCCATTATCAGATGCGATAAGGAGGTCATTAGTGACCTTCACTAAGGCTGTTTCAGTGCTGTGATGAATTCTGAACCCAGATTGAAACTCTTCAAATAAACCATTTCCCTGCAAGTGGTCAAATAATTGCGTAGCAACATCTCTTTCTAAGATTTTTGAAATGAAAGGCAGATTAGAGATTGGTCGATAGTTAGCCAAAACTCCTGGATCGAGCGTTGGCTTTTTGAGTAAGGGTTTAATTACAGCAATTTTAAAAGCCTGCGGTACATGACCTAAAGTAAAAGAAGAATTGATTATTTGAAGAATACGGCTATCAATAAATGGGAAGACTTTTTTAAATAACTTGGTAGGAATAGGGTCTAAAAGACAAGTAGAAAGCTTGGATGAGGAGATTATTTGCCAATAATTATTATTTGACAATAACCTGCTCCTTAACACCAGCAAAACCAAGGAGCTCATAGTGGACTACAGGAAGGAGAGGGGAGAGACACATGACCCCATCCATATCAATGGCATAGCTGTTGAACGTGTCCCCAGCTTCAAATTCCTGGGGACCCACATCTCGGAGGACTTGTCCTGGTCAGTTAACACCACCAGCCTGATCAAGAAGGCCCATCAGCGCCTCTTCTTCTTGAGGACACTGAAGAAGAACCATCTGTCAACTGACATCCTGGGCAACTTCTACCACTGCGTGATAGAGAGCACCCTGACCAACTGTGTCACAGTCTGGTATAGGAGCTGCTCTGTCACTGACCGTAAGGCGCTGCAGCGGGTGGTGAAAACCGCCCAGCGCATCACGGGGACTCCACTTCCAGTTATAGAGGACATCTACAGGAAAAGATGTCTGCGCCGGGCACGCAGCATTCTTAGGGACTCCAACCATCCTGTTCATGGACTGTTCCAGCTTCTCCCCTCCGGAAGGCGTTTCAGAAGCCTTTGGACTAGAACCAGCAGGTTTAGGAACAGTTTCTTTCCAACAGCTGTCACGTTATTGAACTTAGTTCCCCACTGACTCTCTTACCATCATCTCTTACCATCCTCACCTGTACATAACTGCCCATCTAACTTATTGTAGATTATTTGCACATAACAGTACTCTTAACTTTCTGCACTGCTGCATATATTTGCTTAAATTGCACATACTGTCAATTACTGTATATACTGCACTGCTGTCCTTTGCACTTCTGATTGGATGCTAAACTGTTTCGTTACCTTGTATTCATACATGTGTAATGACAATAAAGTTGAATCTAATCTAATCTATTTTATCTAACTCTAAGAGGTCAATTGAAGTAAACTTATCTAAACAGATATCAATTGAAGGAGTTGTAGTAGTTGCTGTACTTAAGTTTATGGTGGGAAGAATCTGACTGATTTTAGCTCTAATAGATAATTTTTTAAGATTGATAAAGTTCAAAAAGTCCTGACTAGAAAGCTCTAGGGGGATGTGAGAATTGAAAGAGTCCTGACTCTTTGTCAGCCTGGTTGTAGTGTTGAAAAGAAACCTTGGATTATTCTTATTCTCTTCTATTAATGCAGAGTAATAACTTGTTCTAGCTTTTCTAAGAGATTTTTTATAAATTAGGAGATGATTTCTCCACGCCAAGAAAAAAATTTTCATGTCGCCCCTCGTTTTGACTGTTTGCATTTTGTTCTGTATTATAATTGTCCCAGATTGTTTTTTGTTGTTTTTTTTAACTCCCCTGGCGCGGCTTCCTCCCCCTCCCCCCAGCGTGTCTTTGCTTCAAGTTGTGCAAAATGAGCACTGCAGTTGCTTGAATGCGGGTTGTGATGACCTCTTTTTTTTTTTTTTTTTCTTCCATCCCCCTACCCAAGTTGAAATTGTTTTGGCCTCATTATAGAGCGCTTCAGCTCAGATGAAGAGTTGTAACCGTTGTGTTGATCAGTTGAGTTTGTTCTGCTCTTGTTTTGATAGAATTGGTGTCTTTGTGTCGGACCCTACTTGGAGAGTCATTTTTTTTGTTAGACCAGTTTCACACCCTGTTTGAGGTGGGGAGGTCTGCTATTACTTTTTTAGTCGTCTTTAAATACAAAGACATAAAATGTTTATGTCTTGAAATTCTCTGAATTTTGAACAATGACGACGCAACATTCAATTTACATGTACTTACCTTTATATAGAAGTAAGTACATGCACAGTACTAAGTAAGTACTAAGTAAGTACAGGTTTTTACTTTGCACCTGAGCGAGAGAAACAGATGTCATTTTTGGATTCAGCATTGCAAAACTGTCTGAAATCAGTTTAAAAAACACAGACAACTTACAAAAAAATTATTTTTGTAACCCTGTTTTATTGTTGGCCCTAAGGGCTGTTATTTTCATTTCTGGTTGCCGGAGTCTTAAATTACACTTCCTCTTTACCACCAGAACCCTTTCCCCATTCTGGTAAGTTTGTTCCAATTCGTCCGTGTGTAAGTTCGCTTTATTATCTGTTTGGAGTTTGTGTTTGGTGCACTATTTGGGACTTTGTACTTTTTTGTTAATCAGTACCACAAACTACAGTTCAGCATCTGAGTCTTTCTGTCTGCCCTGAGGGGCAATTCATGACAGATGGAGGTCTTTGGATTCTGTTTAGTTAATTACCCAAATTATTTCACATGAACTAAACCTTACTGCGTGAAAAAGAATAAAGCTTTTCCAGGTATTTCACAATAAAAGCTCATAATGTATGACTGTTGTTTTGCTACTAAGGGTAGTGCTACAAATCCTTCCATAAGAAATAAATCAGTATTGCAGTTTCCTGCCATACTAAGATTCATTTTCTCTACTAGCATACAGCTAGCAGAGAAATTCCTTTTTGGCTCAGAGGTTAGAGTGTGAGGATTTGAAGCGCAGGGTCAAGGGTTAGTGGCATGGGCATACAAGTGTGAGTCAACCTTACCTATGAGTGAAACGGGCAATAGGTTTGTCCATGCTAACTGTAGAGGGTTGAAACAGACAGAGAGTTCCCAGGTAAATCAACAAAGCCCTGCCTTCAATCCACTAAGTTAGCAAAACAAAAGCACCTTGAGTGCCTCCTGACTTGTGATTGGCTCACTCAAAAACTTTTACCCTGTCAGATTAGAGGCTCCTAAATATTAATGAGCAGGCTGAAAACTGTTTCAAACAGCACTTTAAAGATAAGACACATTTTGCTGTTGATGATGATGCAATATATATACAAAGGGGGCTGAAAAGTTCATAGTGGTCAAATTTGACCAAATGTGGTTTATTTTTCAACATAGTCTTCCCTTCGGTCCACACACTTCTTTCATCGGTGTTGCAGCGCTTGGATCCCTGTGGTTGAAAAATAAACCACATTTGGTTAAATTTGACCACTATGAACTTTTCAGCCCACCCTCCACCCCCCATATTAGTGTATCCAGTAGGTGATTTGTTATTTTTTAATAAGGGGTTGGGGATATTCACCAATTTAGGGTACAAGTGCATACATGTAAATTAGGTACAATTTTGCAAGAATAAAGGTACGAGATATGACAAAAGATAGCAGTTTAAAAATAAAAAAATGCAAATTACAATCTAATTACATAGAATAAAAATTTAACCAGCATTCACATGAGCACTGTAAATTTATGAGAAAAAAGTTGAAAATTTACAGGAAGAAAGTTGAAAATTTTTGTGAAAAAAAAATTTGCAAATTTATGGGGAAAAAAGTTACAAATTTACAAGAAAAAATTTGTGAATTTATGAGGGAAAAGTCACAGATTTTTAAGAAAAAAGTTGCAAATTTATGAGGAGAAAAGATCACAATTTTTGGGGAAAAAGTTGCAAATCTATGAGAGAAAAATTGCAGATTTATGAGGAAAAAAGTTGCAAATTTACAAGAAACAATTTGTAAATTTGTGAGGGAAAAGTCAGATTTTTAAGAAAAAAGTTGTAAATTTATGAGGAGAAACGGTCACAGTTTTCGGGGGGGAAAGCTGCAGATTTATGAGGAAACAGAAGAAAAAGTGGAACATTATAAGATTTTTTTTTTTTTTTTTTTTTTTGCATTTCTGCTTAGAAAATGTTCGCTCACCGTCATGTCATTCGGTTATGTAGCATGATATTAAAAAGGTTTACAATGATATTGGGGGGACAGTTCTCTTTCTTCCAGGTTGTGAGGGGCAACCTTCCTTTCCGTGCATGAATTGGGATGGGGACGGGGGATGGCAGGTTAACAAGGGGAATGCTTTTGGGTCATTTTGCTAACACGGGGGATAGTATCCCCCTTCATCCCCCTTCAGATCACCTACTGAGTGTACCCATGCATGCCATTTGAGAAAGCAGACGTGTTCATATTAGAGACGGGTAAAGGCACTTGTAATTTTGAACGTCGACTGTCATAACAAGCAAATCCCATCTGACCAAAAAATTGTAAAAATTGATTCAGGGTAGCTGGTGGTGCAAATGCAGCCTTAATCACAGATTGTCTCAATAGATCCAACTGGCAAAAATACAAAAGAAAAGCTTTTAAGTCACACCCGACAATACAAATATAATGAAAACACCAAATGCAGTGTGAGGTTTCTCTCCTGTAAGGGCCACAGTGTCTCACCACTGGTGTTTAAAAATTGATGATGATAATATTTCAAAGCACAAACCTCCTCCACCCCCCATTCATTTCATAATGTTAGAAGAGAAACTAAATTATATTCACTGATTTAGTTTGAATGAAAAGGACTTGAGGAGATAAGCGCTCTTTCAGGACACTTCCAAAGATACCCAAACCGTGATTGTTCTGGGAAACTCAAAGAGGTTTCATTTAGTGTTTGAGCTGCTGCCAGATGAGGATGGCTATATTACATCTCTATCTATTTCCCACAGCATTTGAGCAATTTTTCACAGGCAAGATTAATGGCTTGTTCAGTTTCAGACAATTTAAAGTTGTGTGGAGGACTTCTCAATGGAATTCACAGATTATGAGTTCTGTATGTTGAGGAAAACGCCATGAGTCAGCTGTTACTGTGTTCCATTTATCATAATGTGATTTTAACAAGCTTGTAGTCATTTCGGTATACACTGCACAACATTTCCTACTGCAAAAATAAAATATGTGAGCAACCTGATTGTGATTTGTTGTATTTTAATATCAGAAAATTGCCCTTTTCCTCACAAAATTTGATGTTTTATTTTTTTTTTGTATACTTTATTAATCCCAGAGGGAAATTCAGGGCATCCACCTGGATGGATGAGGCAGCCACGGTGTGCCACCAATCCCTTCACCATTCACACACACACATTCACACCTAGGGCCACTTTAGAGTCTCCAATTAACCCAACACACAGCCATTATTCATCAGTTTATTTTCATTTTCCCACTTGAATTAATTGAATTATTATACTTGAATTATTACATCCTGCTTATTTATTTTTCCACTTTCTTACACTGCTATTTAACTCCTAAATGTGACAGTGTGGGGACAGACAAAAGAATAGTCAAAAATGTCTTCAGTGTCTTTAGGATCCTGGCAGTGTTTTACATCCATCAGTGCATTTGCAGCAGTTTGTTAGGACAGAAACTATCAAAGCACAGTAGAATGGTTTACGGTAAATAGATTGGCATTTTTTTTTACAGTGTTCTTGTATATCTGTAATGTTCAAAATAATCATATTTTTGTCTGTAAATTCCTCTAAATTATGCCTTTCACAATTTAATTCAATTTACTGAAACATAGATTTGAATAAATGTGGGTTAGAAAAGTTGATGCATGTTGACCATACCAATTAATTTAATGCTGCATTCCTATTGGCTGTTCAGTAGAGGTAGGGGGTTAGCAGAGGACAGATTGTCAGAAGGTCTTTTTTTTTTTGGTCCAGATTCGTCTTTGGTCAAGAGCAAGTTACAACTTTCAAATTTCGGCTGTGAGACTCAGATCCACCATTTATAGCCACAGCCAAAACTTTTTCAGTTGTTGTTGTTAGCGTTGTCCTGAACTAGCCCAAAATTGTGTATACCTGCTTTTAAAGTGTTATAACTGGAATGAAACTCTGTATCTTGATCTTACATTGGTACAGTAGAATACTGTTCAAATGTCCCTTTATAATATACCAGGGTTTTGCATTGTGTCTTGAAGTGTTTATCAAAAAAACACAGGCAGAATTTCCACCTTTTCATTATTTTTTTCTTTCACTTTGTTTTATAGATCGAAATGTTAGAGCACAAATACGGTGGCCACCTCATCTCTCGTCGTGCTGCCTGCAAGATCCAGACTGCCTTCCGCCAGTACCAGCTCAGCAAAAACTTTGAGAAGATCCGCAATTCCCTTTTGGAGAGTCGTCTTCCCCGACGCATTTCCCTGCGCAAGGTTCGTGTGCAAAATACAGAGGGTTTCTCTGCTGAACGGGCCCTGGCAGAAGGCTGTAACCTGGCCGGCATCCCACTGGTGCGCTCCCCCTCTCTGCCTGCCACAGTGGGTAGCACCCTGACTGACTTAGAAGACTCATTCACCGAACAGGTACAGTCCCTAGCAAAGTCCATAGACGACGCTCTCAGCAACTGGAGCCTGAAGACCATGTGTTCGCTGCAAGAAGGTGGCACCTACCAGTTCAGTGCAGACTCATTCAGTGCAGCAGCAGCAGCAGGAGTCGGAGGGGTTGGAAAGGGGGTGCTGTGGGAGAGTCTGCAGTCCAGCAAACCCCGGTTGACCCAAGTGACCTGTCAAGGAGCGCAAGTAAGCTGATGATGGCATTTCGAGATGTCACAGTGCAGATTGACAGCCAGAACTTCAGAGTTTCATCCTCAGTCATGGAGTCATCCACATCTGTCACCCTCGGCAGCAACGCCCAACAAGGAGCCTCTACCACTGTGACAACCATGTCCACATCAGCAAACTCCACACCAGCATCTATCCCACCCCCACCATTCCATGAACCCTTCCCCCCCCATGCAGAACCCACAGACCCCCCACCACCACCCCAAGAGCTGCCACCTCCACCCCTAGAGTCAGAGATAGAAGGAGGCGATCAGGATGTTGAATTTCCTGCACCGCCTCCAAGTGAAGAGGAGCTCGGGGAAGAGGAGCATCCTGCAATGGCTCCAGTGGATCAAATTACCGCATCTATAAGTACAGAGCAGGCCACAGTAGCAGCTCCACCACCACCAAGGGAACCTCCTTGTGCTCCTCCAGTACAAGAGACCACACCACTGGTGAGCTCTCCTATGGTGGAGCCCCTGGACGTTAAGAGATGTGGATCTGAGACAGCAGACAACAGCTCAGAGCAGATGAGCAGCAGCAGCACGTCTACAGAGGCACGCTCAACATCTGAAGCGTCGTCCAAGGAGGCACTTCAAGCCATGATTCTCAGCCTGCCACGCTACCACTGTGAGAACCCAGCCAGCTGTAAATCCCCCACGCTGTCCACTGATGTCATGCGGAAACGCCTCTACCGCATCGGCCTCAACCTCTTCAATATGTGAGTAACCAGTCCAGTTTCACTTTTGTCCAGTGATGGTTAAATGTTGTCTACACGATGTTTAATGACAGATTTACAGTAGTCACATCATACTGGGAGATTCTCTTAGGTTAATTGCACATGCTATTACCTTTTTAAGTCTAGTAAGTGATGATTTATGGGATTACTGAACTACTGGGGCATTTGTATTTAAATTCAATTCATTTGAATTCAATTTTGGTAAATCAAAACATCTATGAGAACATTCAAATACATGACAGTACTAGTATATAGACATAGCAAGATGTATGAAATAGTTTATATGTATATCCCTCCTCTACGTGAGCCTGAAGTTTTACCCTGGAAACAAAAAGAACATTAATACAGGTCATTATTTTACTGAAACGATGAACAGAATGAAATGGAACAAAAAGTTCAAACTTGATATCTTACCAGAAAAAAATAAACACAAATTGCATTGTCTTGGCATTGAGCCACCAGATAGCACTGGAATTATTTTAGTGTATTTTGACATTGACTTTAATCTACATGTATTGCCTTATTACCTCCACCAAGGGAGGAGGTAATGTTTTCAGTGGTGTTTGTCATGAATTGCCTCTTGGGGCAGAGAGACAGACCTAGACGCTGGACTGCAGTTTGTGGTATTTATTAACAAAACACAAAGTTCCAAGGAGCCCCAACGCAAAATCCAAACAGATAACAAGATAAACACAGATGGAGAATCAGAACAAACTCACCAGAACGAGGAAGGGGTTCTGGTGGTGAGGAAGAAGTATCATTAAGACTGCGGCAAACATGAAAAGAAAAACTGCCCTTAAATAGGGTCTGAAACCAATACACAAGTAGCTACAGGTGTGGGGTCACATAAGCAAGCAAAAAGGTAACAATGATTAATGATTAGAAATCAGCTGCGAGCGATGAAAGGAGTGCGCGAGGAGCTGACAGCTGACAGGGCGATGCCCACATGGAGCACAACCTGGAAATGCCACTTGACAGCTGTCAACCCAGAGAAAGAACACAACAGTCCGAAATACAAAGAATAAAATATCAACAAATGCAGACAGAGAAATAAATACAACCTAATACAAAATGAGAGTAACAGAACCATAACATAAACAAGAAAATAAGAACCAACACGAGAATACAGAAACCCAAGACACAAAATACGACAAATATATAAATACAGAGAAAAAGCCACGAGACTGAGCATGGCGGAAACCTCCAGTGCTCAGCTCGTGACAGCATTGGTTGGTTTGTCTGTCTTTTAGTATCATAACTCAAAAAGTTATTAACAGATTTTGATGAAATTTTCAGGAAATGTGTGTAATGGCATGGGGAACAGATGATTAGATTTTGGTGATGATCTGAGTGTGCATACCTTAGCCAAGGCTCTCATCTTCTCACAGTGTGTCAGCAAAAATACTCCAAAACTAATGGAGACTTTGATGCAATTTTCACCAGAAGTGGCTCTAGGCCTACACACAAACCCATTACATTTTGGAGGTGATCCATGAGGTACGGAAGGAGCCTTGGTGGAGGTATGCACTCTCTGAGTGCTTTTCTTGTTTGATGATTTAACAATGGCAAGAGCTGTCAGTCAGTGGTCTTGTACAATCTAGATGTGAAATAATGTGCCAGAGTACAAGTATACCAAAATCAGCCAACACAATAATACTGACAGCTGAGTTACACAACATTACTCATGTGTCTATAGAGGAAAATGATGCAGACATTTTATTTATTTTACTTTTATTAATTGTCAATAATTCAAAGTATTATATTTTCTCATTTAAGCACAGGAAAAAAGATAGGAAACAGAAGTGTACGAAGGTTGGTTTGTAAGAGGGGAAGTTGCTGAGATGGGACAAGACTGTCATGGAAAATCTGAAAGTAAATGATATACAAGCATTGTGGTAATGAGTTCTTACTAACCCCCAGGCCCTTCCACTGCTGACGCTCTTATACTGCTCACTGCCAAACTTTTTATCCTGTCACATACTTGATCCTTGACAAAGGCCCAGATTGGTGGATCGGCAACATTGCTCATTTTGTCAAGAGGATGAAGGGCAGTTGTGCTAATAAGTACAGTAGCACCTCAACAGTGACTGAATTAGTTACTTAACTGCTTTGAAGTTATCTCATGGCAACCTAGGTCTTTCAAATTTATATGTAAACTAGCAGAAATACCCGGTGAATACGGCATGCAGTGTTTGACCCTAATGATACTACAACAGCAATGTGAAGGACCTGCTGACAAACCTCCGCTCCTCTCAGAACTCATCTGGGCTGCAGTGAATATATAGCTTATATTGACCTTGCGTGCACCGCTCCAGAAATGTAACAACACATCATGGCAACGTTTTGAATAGTATGGCCTTCCATACAATCGGACCCTTTCCCAGACAGCACCCTACCTGTCAGCATTACATAATGTCATGTGTAATATTGATAAAGGCTAGAGTTTGGCAGTGCGTCTTGTAAAAAACTGATGTCTTCAAATGTTGGTAATGTATTGTTTTTGTGTAGTATTCAAGGAGGGTTATTTCTCCAGTATTCCTATGTTCTCAAGGGTATGTGAAGCATTAAACATGCATTAATGTAATACATAAATAAAATGTAGGCTTTAAATGCATAACTGACATTTATTTACCTCATTACTTAATGCATTACTTTATTCTTCACTCATGATATAGTGTTTTACTCTTGTATGTCCTTTCATTTTGACTACTGTTTAACATTAGTGAAATTAATTTATTTTCTGAAATGCTACTTGTTTCTTGTAAATTTGCTGCTTTTGTCTCAAAAATTTGACTTTTTCCCCACTTAAATTTGTGTCTCATAAATTTGCAACTTTTTTTTTTTCACAAATTTGACT
Organism: Pholidichthys leucotaenia; assembly: GCA_020510985.1. Classification (NCBI taxonomy): domain Eukaryota; kingdom Metazoa; phylum Chordata; class Actinopteri; order Cichliformes; family Pholidichthyidae; genus Pholidichthys; species Pholidichthys leucotaenia. Next base: position 130,091,990 of record CM035845.1, read on the forward strand.
TTTTCTTGTAAATCTGTAGCTTTTCTTATAGAGTTGAAATTTTTCTCATAAACTTTTTAATCAATTTATTTTTTATCATGTAAAGTAAAAACGTTGTCAAACTTACCAATTTTTGTCTCATAAATTTGCTATTTTTTTTCTTGTAAATCTGCAATGTTCATATGGATGCTGGTTATTTTTTTGTTTTCTGTAATGGCGATCTGTCCAGGGTGTACCCTGCCTCTCGCCCAAAGATGCTGGGATAGGCTCCAGCCCCCCCGCGACCCGAAAAGGATTAAGCGGAAGAAGATGGATGGATGGTTTATTTTTCCGATGATCTGGACAATGATCCAATTTTATTTTTTAATGTTTTTGTTGGCAGGGAAGTTTTGGGGGGTCCATTTTAAAGGTTTTAGTGGATAGATTGATGGATCTTCAAAAATATAGTCTTCCTGGGTGTTTTTGCAAACATTTTAAATACATAATAATTCATACATTATTTTTAATAGAAGAGAATTGTGTCCTTCACATTTCCCGCACTTCCAAAGGAAGTGGGATAAACAACGAATTGGAAAGAATATTGAGGAAGTTAGCAGACACAGAACATTTGTAACCCCAATAATTACAGTATTGTTACCAGTAGCGGTGTGTACATATTCTTTTGTCATCTTGTCTTTTTTCCATTGCAGCAATCGCATGAACAGTTATTCTCCGCTCTTGTTTATTTGATAAACAAAGACATGATTGGAACACAGCAGAAACCCATTTTAAACCTCAACGAGGGTTATATGAGTAGATTAAAGGAAAAAAAGTGAATATATGTAAATGTAAATATAATTTTGGTGTCCCAGCACCCAGCAGTGACCTGTACCTCCATCTGTCTGTCAGTCCACAATGCCTGTATTGTGGAGAGAGACCTGCAGATCCTAAACACCGCTGTCCATGTTGGGTGCGCTTGATTCCTCTCCCAGCATACACCTCCATTGGTAAAGGTCAGTTAAAAAAGGTCACCTTTTACGGTCAAGCACTTAGTGAAACCATGTCAGATGCACTCTTCAGGTATTGTGGCATCACCACGCAAGAGATGAGAGCCCGCAGTCAAGTGGCCTCTGAGTTAGCAGGGGAACAAAGTTTCTGCCACATACATACATACATACCCACACCGCAGAATCTCTTTTATATATATAGAACAATAAGATCAATGTAGCCATGATAGCAGTACCATATAAAACTTCCTTACGAAATAATAAGCATAGTATACAATTCTGATTCAAAAATATTGTTCTGTTGCACCCAATGTGACCTGTGTCCTATATTGAGATTCACAGCCAGCTAAACTGTCTCTTGCATCACTTCCTCCAAGGAACAGGCAGGTGTCGTTTTGGACTAGGATTTAATGCAAAAAAGTGTGAAACTGAAAAGATACACAACACAAAGAAGTATTTAGAAACTAGAAAAATAAAGATAATGTGCACAAACAGTGCATTAAAGGGTTAACATTAGCTAAGCAGTGTTACTATATGAACTCAGATTAGACTTCGTTATCACAAGACACATCTCTGATTAATGTCCATAAAACTTATTAAACTTATTCCAATAATCAATTATACTTTGTCTGGCCATCACAATAAACTGCTAAACTTACTCATATTGCCACTCAAAGGGCTGGAAATGAGCGGATGGCTTTAGAAAGAACAGCAATGCAGACTCATGTTCCTGTTGACATTCAGTATGCTAGGTCTCTCCTTCTTGCCACCTACTGGCAAGCCTAAAACTACTACAGATCCTAATGCCCTCTAGAGGACTGGAAGAACAAAATATAAACTGCATCAACACACTCCCTGCCTGGCATTATTGTAAGAATGCCACTAAACTTATAAACTAATTTGTTGGAGATAACAGGAGTATACAGTCCGAGATGGGTCTGGAGAAAGTCTTTGTAGTTTTGTTTCGTGTCACAAGCGTTGTCACGTTCTGTCAAATTTCAACATCTGACTCTGGATCGATGAGCTCAAATGGACCTTTTTCAGGGGTGACAGTCTGTTTGTCAAGCAGGAAGGTTGGACCAGACCACCATGTAGTACTGGAGATCTTCCCTGCTGGCAGAAGAGCGAGATCCATGATCAGCAGGATTGTGCTCTGTTGGGACATACTTCCACTGGCCAGGCAGAGATGATTGCTTGATTCTCTGGACACGGTTGTTCACATATACATGGAATCTTCTGTGTTGGTTGTGGATGTATCCCAACACCACTTTGCTGTCAGTGTAAAATGTGGTCTTGTCAATTTTCATCTTTAGTTCTTCTCTGAGAAGCTCAGACATTTCCACAGCGAGCACTGCAGCACACAGTTCTAGCCTCGGAATGGTGAGCTCTGGCACAGGGGCTAGTTTGGCCTTACCCATTATAAACCCGACCTCGTTGTGGTCGTCTTCGCGTGTGACTCTCAAGTAGGCAACTGCAGCTATAGCTTTAACTGAAGCATCTGAGAACACACAGAGTTCAGTGACTTTGGCTTGTGAGATGGAGAATGAAACATAGGTACGGGGAATGTTCAGTGTCTTGAGATGCTGCAGAGAGTCATGCCATTTTCTCCAATCGTCATACAAGTCTTGAGGCAAGGGGCTGACCCACTCAAGATTGCTGCTGGAGAGCTCTCTGAGAAGAAGTCTGCCTTTGATGGTTACAGGTGCTAGCAGCCCGAGAGGATCGAACAGATTGTTAACAGTTGACAGCACACCACGTCGAGTAAAAGGCTTTTGCTCTTGTGGAACATCAAATGTGAACGTGTCTAATGTGGTGTCCCAAATCACACCCAAACTGCGCTGGACTGGGAGCTTGTCTGTAGACAGATCAAGGTCTTTGAGTTCCTTTGCCCTGTCTTCAGGTGGGAAAGCATTCACTACTTCTACTTTGTTGGAGGCAATCTTGTGGAGACGTAGATTAGAGAGTGCGAGCATTCTCTGGGCTCTTTGTAGAACGTCAATAGCCTCAGCTTCTGTTGAGAAAGACTTTAATGCGTCGTCCACATAGAAATCCTGTTCTATGAAGTTTCGAGCGTCAGTTCCATATTCACCTTCTGCTTCCTTTGCTGCCATCCTCAACCCGTAGATCGCCACCGCAGGGGAGGGACTGTTACCGAAAACATGCACCCTCATACGATAGTCCACCACTTCTTTGATCACGTCGTTGTTTTCGTACCACAAGAAGCGAAGGTAATCTCTGTGATCTTCTTGGACAACAAAGCAGTAAAACATCTGCTCGATGTCAGCTGTGACAGCGACAGGTTCTTTTCTGAAGCAGAGGAGCACACCTACGAGTGTGTTGTTTAGGTCAGGCCCTGACAGCAGTACATCATTGAGGGAAACTCCATCAAACTGCGCACTGGAATCGAACACCACATGGATCTTCCCAGGCTTCTGTGAGTGGTATACTCCAAAAATGGGAAGATACCAGGTCTCTTTGTCTCCATCACGAGGTGGTGCCAGCTCCGCGTGTTTGTTGTCGAGCATCTTCTGCATGAACTCAACAAAGTGTGCCTTCATGTCTGGCTTCTTGTCAAGCATACGTCGCAGAGACATGAGCCGCTTGTAGGTGTAGCACCTGTTGTCAGGGAGTAGGCGTCTGGGGCTACGAAACGGGAGTGGTGCCACCCAACTGTTTGTGTCATATTTGAAGGACCCTTCCATCTTCTTCAGAAAGATTGTGTCTTCAACATAGTGTGCGAGGTGATTGTCTTCATTAGTGCGACAGAAGACGGCTTCTCCTAGATTCTCAACCGTGGGCTTTGCATGTGGGTTTGAAGGTGGCAGTAGGTTGGAGACAGATTTCGGTTGGCTCATTGTGAAGCTCTCTTTTACACTGAAGCGACTGTCACAGGGAGTGAGATAACTTGGGCGTCCATTGTCCAACACGTGTTTTGAGAGCGTTTACCTCACTTGGCTTATGGGCGGTGCCCAGACACACATCACCAATGATAACCCAGCCCAGGTCAAGCTTCTGTGCAAAGGGATCGTTGTGCCTGCCACTGATTTACTTTCTCACCTTGTGTACTCTGAGAAGGTTGCGTCCTATCAGCAGCAGTATGTCAGTGTCTGGTTCGAGGGGTGGTATTTCAGCAGCTATTGTTTTCAGATGGGGGTGATGTGAGGCAGCTTCTGCAGTGGGTATTTCTTCCCTATTGTTGGGGATAGCATTGCACTCTATGAGCGTGGGGAGAGGAAAGCTCATTTTTCCATCCAATGATTGAACTATGTAGTCGCAGGCTCTTCTACCAGTTACTTGTGTTGTGCCAGCACACGTCTTCAGTGTGTAAGGTGTGGCCGTGCCTCGAATATTGAATGTTTCAAAAAACTCAGTTTTTGCGAGTGATTGGTTACTTTGATCATCTATTATTGCATACATCTTTTTCATGTTGTGTGGCTCACCTTTCGGGTAAACTTGCACCAAACAGATCTTGGAGCAGGATTTTCCTGTGATTTGATTTCCACATACCTCGGTACATGTGGCTGTGACATCTAAGTCCTGTGTGAGTTCTTGATCCCCGCCGTTCTCTTTAGGAGATGAGGGAAGCTTAGATGCTGTTGGAGCTGGGCCTGGGTGGAGAGCTGCCAGGTGTTTGTCGCTGTTGCATTCTTCACACTTGATTGTCACTTGACAGTCCCTGGCTTGGTGGGTGGTGGAAGCAAGGCAGCGATAGCAGATGTTGTTGTCTTTGAGTACCTTTTTTCTGTCCTCAAGCAACATAGTTCTGAAACCCCTGCATCCTTTCAGTGGGTGTGGTTTGTGATGTATGGGACATTGTCTTTTAATGTCTTAGCCTCCTTCCTTTGTCTTTACTCCAACTGACACGTCTGTTTTGTGTACCGTAACTGATTGTTTCTGCATGTATTGACCTTGTGATTTTCCTTTTTTGTAACTGATTGTAGAATTGGCAGGTGGGCTATAAGTCATGTTGAAGCTTGGGTCATTCCTTGCCTTGGCTTGACCTTTCACATATTCAACAAAGAATGAGAAAGGTGGGAAGCTTACATGATGGTCTTCTTTATATTTTGACCCTACCATTGTCCACTTCTCTTGAAGGTGAAAGGGCAACTTTTCCACGATTGGACTTACACCCCTTGCTGTGTCTAAGTAACTCAAGCCTGGCAGATATCCATCCAGCTTTGCTGCTTCCAGTTCACACAGTAGATCTGATAGATCACGAAGCTTGTGTGGCTCTTTGCTTATGAGCTTTGGGAAGTTCTGGATTCTTGCAAACATGGACTTTTCTATTGCTTCTGGTGAGCCGTAGCATTCTTCCAGTCTCGTCCAGACCATGTTCAGACCAGCAGGTGGATGCTTAATATTGACTGCTTTTAATCTCTTAGCATGTTCAGAAGACTCAGGGCCAAGCCACTTAATGAGGAGGTTTAGTTCTTCACTGACTGTAAGACCGAGGTCTCTGATGGTACTCTGGAATGTGGCTTTCCAGCTAAGATAACTCTCTGGCTTGTCATCAAATTTTGTCAGTCCTCCTGTTAATAGTTGGCTTCTGGCTAAGAACCTGGCAAGGTCACTGGTAGTGTTGTTTGCATCATTTGAACTTGATAACTGTTGTGATTGCAACACATTATGAGAAGCTTGGTGAACTGCATCTCTTTGTGGTGGTCGCTTGGTGCCATCTTCTGGCTGAACAGGGCAATGAGCTGGTTCTTGTTGGCATGGGATGTGAGTAAATCAGTGTGGAATGTTGTTCCTGATGTGTACTGCCCTGTTGAAAAATTTCTTTCTTTTGAGATGGATCAATACAACTATGCTTGTTTATATATTCACTCACTTTTTGTTCTGCAGTTTGTTCTATAGGCAAGAAGCTCAATTCTTCGCTGTGTTCTGGGATAATGAGCTGAGCTACAGCAGACTCCATCACTTGTGCTTTAGCCCTGGCTGCATCTGCTTACTTTTGTAGGTTGAGTACATCCAGAGTTGCCTCCAACTGTGCCTTTTCCACATTAATGCTCATCTCTCTCTCAGCATATGCTAGTCTGGCTTTTGCTGCTTAAGCTTCTGCTTGGGCATGTGCTGCTGCCATACTGGCTCGGCTTGAAGCTGATGACCTCCTAGATCCTACAGCTGATCGAGCAGTCAGTTTCCCGGAATGTACAGAAGACCTGGATGAGTGAGAGGAGCATGACTTTGAGGAGTGTGACCTTTTTTCACTTTGTGTTTCTTCACTGTTATGGCTTTCAGCCTGTGTTTGCTCCATCTTGATGACTGGGTAGGACTGCTGATGCTAAATGTATGTTGAATTCCACCAACCATCACTGTGGTCCCTCACCGAGTGCTATGATTTCACTGTTCTGTTGCACCCAATGTGACCCGTGTCCTATATTGAGATTCACAACCAGCTAAACTCTCTCTTGCATCACTTCCTCCAAGGAACAGGCAGGTGTCGTTTTGGACTAGGATTTAATGCAAAAAAGTGTGAAATTGAAAAGATACAAAACACAAAGAAGTATTTAGAAACTAGAAAAATAAAGATAATGTGCACAAACGGTGCATTAAAGGGTTAACATTAGCTAAGCAGTGTTACTATATGAACTCAGATTAGACTTCGCTATCACAAGACACATCTCTGATTAATGTCCATAAAACTTATTAAACTTATTCCAATAATCAATTATACTTTGTCTGACCATCACAATAAACTGCTAAACTTACTCATATTGCCACTCAAAGGGCTGGAAATGAGCAGATGGCTTTAGAAAGAACAGCAACGCAGACTCATGTTCCTGTTGACATTCAGTATGCTAGGTCTCTCCTCCTTGCCACCTACTGGCAAGCCTAAAACTACTACAGAGCCTAACGCCCTCTAGAGGACTGGAAGAACAAAATATAAACTGCATCAACACAAATATCAAGCATAATAGAATTTGTAGTTTTATGGAAGCATAATGGAACAGACCTGCTAATAGCAGCTTGAATTGTTGGGAATAGGTAGATACATCAAGATTTTTCCCTACAGCTGTAAGAGTAATGCTTTCTCATCTAGGTGCATCAGTCATTGCCTTTGGGTCAGCAGTGCTTATGTTTTTCCATAAATCACAAAGTGTCTTATAACATTGGCATGCTATGCGGAGGAACATTGGCCACTGCAAGATTACTTTCTCTTACTGTTTAGGCATTGGAACATTTTGGTTATGTTCAGGTAAAGATTGTGGCTCAAACATTCCCCTTAATAGCTGTAACTAACCTTATTATACAGTGAAGCTCAAAATTAGAGAACAATATATTAATACTTGAATTATTCTGAAATATTGTCATTCTTCATTGTTCAGAACTTGACGGAATATCAGCTGTGGCTATACCACTGCTGTACTAGCATGTTTTTTTTTTTTAAATGATTAAGACACTTCAACACAAACATTTGTTTAAAAAAGCAGTGAGCAAAATTAGAGAACAGTAACCACGGTGTCAGAAGAGAAGATTTAAACAATGTTTTTATTAGGACTATAGGATTAAAAAATTCATAGGAAGTATATAGGCCCTTGCTTTGAATGACTGCAGCACATCTGCACCCACAGAGATTTCTTGAATTTACAGAGTGATAGAGTGATATATAAAGCTGGTGGCGGTAATGCACCTGTAAGCTGGTTGCCAACTGCCAATCAAATCGAAAAGAAGAAGAAGAAGATCTGCACCAACAGGACATCATTAGTTTCTCACACTGCTCTGGTTTTGGGGATAGGATTACAGTGGTGTGAAAAAGTGTTTGCCCCCTTCCTGATTTCTCATTTTTTTTGTATGTTTGTCACACTTAAATGTTTCAGATCATCAAATAAATTTAAATATTAGACAAAGATAACACAAGTAAACACAAAATGCAGTTTTAAAATGAAGGTCTTCATTATTAAGGGTAAAAAAAATATCCAAACCTACATGGCCTTGTGTGAAAAAGTGATCACCCCCCCCCCCCCCATTAAAACATAAATAAACTGTGATTTATCACATCTCTGGAAAGCTGTGTTCAGTTTCTGTAGCCACAACCACGCCTGATTACTGTCACGCCTGTTCTCAATCAAGAAATAGGACCTGCTTGACAAAGTGAAATAGACCAAAAGATCCTCAAAGCTAGACATCATGCTGTGAGCCAAAGAAATTCATGAACAAATGAGAAACAAAGTAATTGAGCTCTGTCACTCTGGAAAAGGTTATAAAGCCATTTCTAAAGCTTTGGGACTTCAGTGAACCACAGTGAGAGCCATTGTCCATAAATGGTGAAAACATGGAACACTGGTGAACTTTCCCAGGAGTGGCTGGCTGACCAAAATTACCCCAAGAGCGCTGCAACGACTCATCCAAGAGGTCACAAAAACCCCCACAACAACATCCAATGAACTGAAGGCCTCACTTGCCTCAGTTAAGGTCAGTGTTCATGACTCCACCATAAGAAAGAGACTGGGTAAAAATGGCCTGCATGGCAGAGTTCTAAGACAAAAACCACTGCTGAGCAAAAAGAACATAAAGGCTCATCTCAGTTTAGCCAGGAAACATCTTGATGATCCCCAAGACTTTGGGGAAAATACTCCGTGGACTGGCGAAAGAAAAGTTGAACTTTTTGGAAGTTGTGTGTCCCATTACATCCGTAGTGGTAGTGTGATGGTCTGGGGCTGTTTTGCTGCTTCAGGACCTGGAAAACTTGCTGTGGTAAATGGAACCATGAACTCTGCTGTCAACTAAAAAATTCTGAAGGAGAATGTCTGGCCATCTGTTCATGACCTCAAGCTGAAGTGCACTTGGGTTCTGCAGCAGGACAATGATCCAAAACACACCAGCAAGTCTACCTCTGAATGGCTTAAGAAAAACAAAATGAAGACTTTGGAATGGTCTTGTCAAAGGCCTAACCTGAATTCGATTGAGATGCTGTGGCATGACCTTCAAAAGGCGGTTCATGCTCGAAAACACTCCAATGTGGCTGAATTACAAGAATTCTGCAAAGATGAGTGGGCCACAATTCCTCCACAGTGCTGTAAAAGACTCATTGCCAGTTATCGCAAATGCTTGATTGCAGTCGTTGCTGCCAAGGGTGGCCCAACCAGTTATTAGGTTTAGGGGGCAGTCACTTTTTTGCACAGGGCCATGTAGATTTGGATTTTTTTTCCATTAACAATAAGCACCTTCATTTAAAAAAAATTAAAAACTGCATTTTATGTTTACTTGTGTTATATTTGTCTAATATTTAAATTTGTTTGATGATCTTAAACATCTGAGCGACAAACATACAAAAAAAATGAGAAATCAGGAAGGGGGCAGTTTTTCACACCACTGTTGACAAAGACTCTCAGTGGGGAATCAGTTCAACACTGCAGCTGGATTTACTCGCCAGTTCACTGCTGAACAGGGCAAGGATCTGTCTCAGTACACAGTGCCTCACCAAGACAATTTGGACTCAAAGCTCACTCTGCAGTGACCAAACCTCTCATCAGCAGAAAGAATAAAAAGGCTAGACTTACATTTGCTGAGGAGCATGTTGTGTGGACAGGGGAGAACTGGTCCAGAGTGCACTTCAGTGATGAGAGTAAGTTCATTTTATTTTGGTCTGATGGGAAACAATATGCTTTGGTGTCAAACTGGGGAAAGGCTGAACACAAAGTGTGCCCAAAAAAGTCAGTTAAATTTGGAGGAGGAAGTGTCATAGTTTGGGGGATGTTTTCTGCAGCAGGAGTCAGGCCTCTTGTACAGCTACATGGCAGGGTGAATGCAGATGTTTATGTGAACCTCCTTTGGCAACATGCAATTCCTTCACTGTAATTGTCTCCCAATCAGCCCACAATTTTCATGCAAGACAATGATCCCTGTCACACTGCAAAACAGTTCCTTGAATCTAACAATAATGAAACAATGAACTGGCCAGTCCAGAGTCCAGATCTAAACCCCATAGAGAATCTGTGGAAAATCTTCGGTGACAAAGTAATGGCTAAGAAATCTACTACAGTTACTGAACTGTGGAAGAGTCTGCAGGAAGAATGGACCAAGATCAAACCAGAGCAGTGTGAGAAACTAGTGATGTTGTCATAACGCGCCCGTTTCCCGGGTGCAAATAGGACACCACACGCTCACTGTAGGTTGGCACATATATTAACTAAGGCACAAACAAGAATGTTCATACAAATACAACAAAAATGAAGAGCAAAACAATAATAGTGGGACACAAAACACAAACACTGGAGGAGAGTGGGGCTCAACGTCCAAAGGTACAGAAATGCAGGGAACACCTGACCAGGAGCGAAACCCAGCCGGAGCACTCCCAAGGGCTGCGGGGCTCAACGGCCGAGAAAACAGGGAAAAAAGGCACCAGGACGGAGCACTCCAACTCACCTCAACAGCCGAGTCCTAATCACTCAGTAGTAGTGATCCAGAGGATGGGTACATAGGAGAAGGACATGACAACGGGCAGGGGTTGTTGTGTCCCTTAAATACAACACATAATCAGAGACAGGTGTAATTCATGATTCAATTCATGATTCAATTCAATTTTCCCAAAAAAAAAAAAAAAAAAAAAAGATGGCGGCGCGCCTAGACGCAGCGGCCCCTCTTGGTATCAGCGAGTGTGAGAGTTTTAATCATCCCAGACGTACATTCTGTAAAACTTACAACCGTGAGACCTTATTAAACATCAAGGTACTGCACGCTGCAAGAATCGCGGCGATCGGTTGTGATTTGGACATTCTACGCCAGCATGGAATTTTGGCGGAGTCCCCGCTGGAAGCTACCCGGGAGAGGAGGAAGCGGAAGTGGTGCGAGCGCAAGCAAAAGCGAGGAAAAAGGGCCGGGATCCATGCTAGGCTAAACGCTAACCCCTCCAGACCAGCGGTACCGTCGCTTCTTCTATCAAACGTCCGCGCCCTCGAAAACAAGGTAGACGAGCTGCGTTTGCTGAAAGAAACCCGGAGAGAATGGAGGGACTGCTGTGTGTTTGTTTTCACCGAGACATGGCTCCACGACAACATTCCTGACGAGGCCATTCAGCTGGAAGATATGGCGATGTTCCGGGCCGACAGGGAAACGGCGAGCTCCGGTAAGAGCCGGGGGGGTGGGCTATGCATCTATGTTAACAAGAACTGGTGCGTTAATGCCACGTTAGTGTCTAAACACTGCTCTCCGTTGGCGGAGTTCCTTATTGTTAATTGTCGGCCTTTTTATCTGCCGAGGGAATTCAGCAACGTGTTTGTAGTTGGTGTTTACATAGCGCCGAGCGCTAACGCTAAAGCTAATGCTAAGAAGGCACTCGGGGAACTGCACAATGCAATCAGTAAAATCCAAACGTCACACCCGGACAGTTTTGTGGTGGTTGCGGGGGATTTTAACCACACCAGCTTAAAGACTGTGCTCCCCAAGTTTAAACAATGTGTAGACTTTAAGACCAGAGGAGAGAATATGTTGGACTTAGTGTACACAAACACAGATGCATATAAAGCGTTACCCCGCCCCCATCTCGGCCATTCTGATCACATGTCCGTGATGCTGGTTCCTGCCTACAAACCTTTATTGAAGCGCAGCAGGCCAGCAGTGAAACAAATCAGGATTTTGCCAGAGAGTGCAACCTCTGCACTGCAAGACTGTTTTCATCACACAGACTGGAGGATCTTCAAAATAGCAGCCTCCCAGGAAGACAGGACAGATGTGGAGGAGTATGCTGATTCGGTCACCAGCTATATCGCGAAGTGCACAGAGGATGTCACTACAGTGAAGACCATCACTGTGCGGGGTAATCATAAGCCCTGGATGACTGCAGAGGTGCGCTCGCTGCTTAAAGCCAGAGATGCAGCGTTCAGAGCGAAGGACAGGATTGCCCTCCGCTCAGCCAGGTCTGCGCTTTCAAAGGGAATTAAGGTGGCAAAGCGCGCCTATGTGGAGAAAATCCAGGGACACCTCTGTGACACTAGGAACACCAAGCAGATGTGGCAGGGAGTTCGGACACTGACGGGCTTTAAGTCTAGGCAGGGGGTCGATGATGACGACGCTTCGCTTCCAGACAGGCTTAACGACTTCTTTGCACGTTTTGAAGCATCAAACTCGACAATCAGAGGGAGGGCCGGCCCACTCCCACCATCGGTCGGACCAGCTTTTACCATTAACACAGCGGACACACGGAGGACCCTATCCAGAATCAACCCACGCAAAGCTGCAGGTCCAGACAACATTCCGGGATGTGTGCTCCGAGACTGCGCGAGCGAGTTGGCGGATGTCCTGACTGACATTTATAACATCTCCCTGAGTCAGGCCATCGTTCCCAGATGCTTCAAGACCTCTATCATTGTACCGGTGGCAAAGAAACCAGTGGTGTTATGTTTGAATGACTATCGTCCTGTTGCACTTACACCAATTGTGATGAAGTGTTTTGAACGGCTTGTCAAACCACACATCACAGCCTGCCTCCCTGCATCACACGACCCGCTCCAGTTTGCATATCGTTCAAACCGCTCCACGGAGGATGCTATAGTCACCACCCTACACTCTGTCATCACCCACCTGGACCAGAAAGACACCTACGCCAGACTCCTGTACATTGATTTCAGTTCAGCATTCAACACCATTATTCCCCAGAGACTGATAGAGAAATTACTCCTTCTCGGTCTGAACACCGCCACATGTCTCTGGATCCTGGATTTCCTGACTGAGAGACCTCAGTCTGTCCGGGTTGGAAACAACATCTCCAACTCTGTCACGCTGAGTACCGGAACCCCTCAAGGCTGTGTACTCAGTCCACTGTTGTTTACACTTCTAACACATGACTGTGTATCCAAACACGAGGGGAACCAGATTATTAAGTTTGCAGACGACACCACGGTGGTGGGACTTATTCAGAGGGATGAGGAATCAATGTACAGGGAAGAAGTGAGAGACCTGGAGGGCTGGTGCAGGGAGAACAATCTGGTGCTCAACGTGGACAAAACAAAGGAGATGATTATCGACTTCCGGCGGTCACAGCCTGAGCACGTCCCCCTCAGCATCGGTGGCCGTTTAGTGGAGAGAGTAGAGAACATCAAGTTCCTCGGAGTGCAGATCTCGCAGGACCTGACCTGGAGCAAGAATTCCTTGGAGATCAGGAAGCGAGCTCAGCAGAGACTACACTTCTTGAGGAAACTCAAACAGGCCTCTCTCCCCATCTGCATCCTCAGGACCTTCTACAGAGGTGTGGTGGAGAGTGTTCTGACGTACTGCATTGCTACATGGTACTCCAGCTGCAGTATGTCAGACAAAAAAGCCCTGCAGAGGATAGTCAAGGGGGCGGAGAGGGTAATTGGAGTCTCCCTCCCCTCTGTCCAAGAACTTTTTCAGAACCGTTGTAGGAGCAGGGCACTGAACATTGTCAAGGACCGTTCTCACCCTCTGCATAAACACTTTGAACTTCTTCCATCTGGTAAACGATTCCGGAGCATCAGAGGCAGAACCACCAGACTGATCAACAGCTTCCTCCCACAAGCTGTCAGGATGCTGAACAGCTGACTCGGAATCTCACATACACACTACTGCACCTATGGACATTTTGTATATTATAGTTAGTTATTCCTTTTCCCCAAGTATGTCTCAGGGATGTGTGAATGGATGGGGGGGTGGGAGCTATGTGGGAGTGTGTCTTAATCATGCTGCTTCTTATATGGATGCCGAGAGAAACGCAATTTCATCTTGCCTGCACTACAGTTGTATGTACAGCAATATGACAATAAAGTTTGATTTGATTTGATTTGATTTGATTTCATGAGTAACAGAATTGACAGCAGCTGTGCAGCCTCGGACAGCCGGAAGCTGCACAGTGCTGTCAAAGTAAACATACCGGAAATCATAAAAATACAGACACAACAGAACTCAAAACAATCATAACAATCTTATAGATAACAGTGAACAGACAGAGAAATGCTCACTGGGCAGGGAAACTGGGCACGGCTCTAACCCGTGCCCCAGGTTCATGATAGATGTCCTGTGGGCACAGATGTGCTAAAGTCATTCAAAGAGTGAACACACCTCTACACTTCCTATTAACTTTTTAATTATTTAGCCCTAAAAAAAAAAAACTTTTTTTAAATCTTCTCTTCTGACACAGTGGTTACTGTTCTATAATTTTGCTCACTGCTTTTTTTTTTTTTTTTTAGAAAATAAATGTTTGTGTTGAAGTGCCTTGGTTATTTAAAAAACATGCTAGTATAGCAGTGGTATAGCCACAGCCAATATTCTGTTAAATTCTGAGCAATGAAGAATAACAATATTTCAGAAAAATCAAATATTAATACAGTGTTGTCTAATTTTGATCTCCACTGTACATTAACTAGTCAAAAAACTAATTAAAACGTCCTAATGCTGTAACCGGATGTGTTAGAAACTGCAACTAAAGGACACCGTTACCAACTAACACCTGAGGAATAAGACCAGGCTGGCTAAATACAGAAGACATTACAGTACTTGGTGATCTATTTTAGATGTAAAGTCGTGAACTGGACATGCTATTTATGTTACAGCAATAATGTGGAGAGAAATCAGTACTTGATAGATAGGTTTATGTACTGTCTGTTTTCTCCAATGTATGTCTGCTTATTTTCTATTTTGCAAAAGTAAAGTAATAAAATCATATATTATTTTTGACACTTGAGCTAGTGAAAAAGGCAGCACTCATATTCTTACCACTAAACCTCTTTGTGTGTCCCTCCGTGGCTTCACAAAAGCAGCAAAGGGCAAACATGCCGTGTGTCTTTAGAAGCTTGTTTGTGTTTTCCAGCCTCAACTTTTCTCATTTTCTGAATCTAATTCCCCTTGCTGTCTAGTCAAGAGTGACAAAGTCAAAAAAAAAAACTCATAAGAACTTCCCAAGACAGTCTCCAGACAGGTGCAAGACAGTTTTATGGCAGTGAGAGACAGGAAGAAAAATGTTGCCATGGTGATAGTACGGCGCTTGGGGTGAGCTTTGGCTTCATCCATTGTGATAAATTGTGTGTTTTGAGAAAAACACTGAATCCTGAAAAGGAGTGTCCATGAACAAGTTAATGAGCTGGATAAAATACAACCTATAATGAAAAACCATTATTATTATTATTATTTTGAGACATCACAGCATAGACGGAAGCTGCTAGATTTATGTTTATACCGAGGGTAAGCTGTAACCTACAGCCTCAGACCTCAAGTACATTTCTAAGGATTCTTGCAGAGCTGAGTAGTGCTGCTTTCTGTAGGAGCTCTGTCTTTGTTTAAATTCTGATCTTTGCTGGATATTTTGCAATGTTCTTGGTAACCATAGCATGGGAACCAGCTACCACCGGAACTACGCATGTTTTGGTGTTCCACTGACATGCAACCTCTTTTCTGAGATCCCGATACTTTTGAATCTTTCCTTGTTCTATATCTGCAGTGCTAGCATCTCCAGGAACAGCACTCTTGATTATCATACACTCATCATTTTTTTCTGTTTATCACCACGGTGTCTGGTCTCTGGCCTGAATTTCACACTCTTGTCTGAATGGTGAAGTCCCTTAAGATTATAATATCTATGTTTTTGATTACTGGCTCCAGGTTATGCTTGTACCAATTTCTTTTCATGCCAAGTCTATATTGTTTTGCGATTGACCAATGGACAATCCTGGCTACATATTAAGCCTGTACCAACCCACCATCCTGTCTTTCACACCACACATTCTACACAGAGGAGAAAGCTTTCACAAGAGATTATTATTATTATAATTATTATTATTAAAGTGTCTATATTTAAAATACTCTTGATTTAATTTGTGTCTCAATACCCCTATTACCTACTACCTCCAATCATTTAAAAAAAAAATCCCTTTATATTATATGATTTGAAAATGTGTCAGACAGCCAGCAGCTAACTTGGAAGGAATATTAAACAGGGAGTTTTACCATATGCTCCATTAGCCTTTCACCCAGGGCATGCCCTAAAGGACCTAAACACTCGCCATATCCCACTAAATGAAATGGACTCCCTTACTGAGCTCAGCCATTGATCGAGAAGCTGGGTGACAGTTCAGCTACACGAAGGATGTCTTCAAAAAATAATGGCAGCGATCCACAAAGCCTAAAATTCTCATTAGTCATTCTGCTGTGAGTTGTGAATGTAATTAAAAGTTCTCTCAGCAGTGAGTGAACCAGCACTTTGGGAACTGGGATGAAACATTTGTTAACATTTTAACCCAAGCAGAACTTTTTTTTCTTCCTCTGCTACCTCAGTCATTTCTGTAGAAGCTCCCCAAAATATCTTGCAATGGAGACATTATATTCCCTTTGGTGCAAAACGACCACAATATGTTGTGAAGATATTGCCCCAATTAGGCTGTGTCATATAAATTTGGAAAGTCGGCGCTCATAAACACACATTATCTTTTCTATTAAACATCGCCAAGCTCTGTAACACCATAAAAGTACCCAGTAAAACCAATTATTGTTGGCTCAGTGCTGGAGCAGGAAGCTGTAGACCAGAGCCGAGTGTGCCTAAGCGAAGCATGAGCACAGATTGAATACCAGGAGAATATAATATAAATACTCATCCAGAAACTGAGGTCAGCAATTGTTGTCTGGCTACCTTAGTAAGGAACAAAATGTTAGTTTTGGAGATTTCTTTTCTTTAACCGTTTGGTTCTGTTGGTTTTGGACAGTGGGTGGGAGGATTTTAAAGTAAAACTCATGCCAGCTGATGCATGTATACAAGGTCTAATAAACAAGCTTTGCCTTGTCATAGTTTGGGTCTATTTCTCTCCTTTAGAGGAAAGGATTCTTGCAAATTATAACAAAGTTGTTCTGACTCATCACTTTTATCTTATGATGAAGTATTATTCTAACTTTCAGCATGACAGTGCTCCCATCCAGAAGACAGAAAGGGCCACTGGATGTATTGTAATGAATGTGAAACTAAAATTAAATAGCCCCTACTATTCTTCTTGGGGGTTTCTGTTTATTTTAGTGGGTTATGGAGGATTTCTGTGACATTATCCGGTCTGCAGTTTCAAAGTCCACCAGCAAAGTTCTCCTCTTCCACAGAAACAAGGACTACAAATCTCCTAAAAACACCTCGTTTGGATTTTCTGTTTTCCTCCATCGGGTTATCATGTCTTTACTTAACAGAATTAATGCAAACCTGCATCCTGACTAGTATGGCACACCCTCTCCTTATGCAGGAGAAGCAGAAAATTCCCACTCAGTGCAGCTAGCTTAGCTAGCAGCCCAACTGGTGTTTTTAGAGCTCTTTTTCTGTAAATTCTACTCACCCGCTACACATCCATGGTCCCAGTTTATCATTAGTCCACAGTCAATCATATCTCACATCTTTCTGGCCTATTTTGTAGTTTTTTTCCCTGGCATGACAAAGCGCACTGGCGCTGTAATCACTGCTAGCTTTGTAATGGGAATCATTCATTCATTCATTCATTCATCTTCTTCCACTTAATCCTTTTCGGGTCGCGGGGGGGCTGGAGCCTATCCCAGCATCTTTGGGTGAGAGGCAGGGAACACCCTGGACAGATCGCCAGTCCATTACAGGGCCAACACAGAGAGACAGACAACCATTCACTCTCACAGTCACACCTAAGGACAATTTAGAATCCCCAGTTTTGATGCCAATTAACCTAACTTGCATGTTTTTTGGCATGTGGGAGGAAACCGGAGAAATCCCGAAGTAAACCCACGCAGACACGGGGAGAGTAATGGGAATCAGTACGATTTAAATGGATTTTTTGGGGTAAATCGGGTAAACCCTGTACTAGATCATAATTTACAGTTTAGATCATTAATCAGAAACAGTCAATTATATATCTAACTCTTCTGACTTATTTTGCTATATTTTGGCTATAATAGCAGGGTATATGGAGCTGCTAATGTTAGCTCATCTTAGCGGCCACAGTTGGGATTTCTGATCAACTTCAAGGTCAATCTGTGGGTTACATAAGCTATGGTCACACTGCAGGTGTTGATGCTCAATTCCAATTTTTTGCTGAGATCCAACTTTTTTGCGTGGGCATTCACATTATAATTTAAATGCAACCCCCATCAGACTGGCGTGTGAACGGTCTCCAGCTATGAAGTGACCCGCATGCGCTGAAGAAAACACAACGTCAGACACAGCGCTGTGTTTGAGGAAGTAAATATGAGCATCGAACGATTGAGGAGACAGAACTTCTTAACCTTTGATGCAGCGCAGCAAAATAAATGTAAAAAAAACATTCAGAAATGTTTATGCACAAAATAAATGAGGCCACTTCCATTCCTCTACATGCCAGATGACCACTTTTTTTTATATAAATGTGCCGTTACTATGCGCATGTAATGTCTACGGCTTCAGCCCCACACTACCCCCCCCCCGCCCGCAATTTTGAAGTTATTGTGCAGTCTGAGCCGACAAAAATTACAATCCAGAGATAAAGGGAAGGAGATTGATTAAAAAGAGAGCACTAATCAGCTGTGTCTGCCATGCCTGCGGCATCCGCCACCACAGAATCGTAGTGTCTGTCTCACTTCAATGAGGAAAAGGCGGGTGAAATGCGACATGACCGTTCAGACGGAGGTCGCTTTGGAAAATATCAGATATGATTCAGAATTAGGATCACATGTGAAAGTGGCCTGGATCTGGTGTGAAAAAATTGGATCTGTGTTGTTCAGACAGTCATTAAAAAAATCAGATATGGGTCACATTGTGCAAAAAAAATCAGAATTGGGCATTAAAACCTGCAGTATGACCGTAGCCATTGTGAGAGAGGAGTCTGCTAGCCTAGCCACTAGATGCCATCCATCCATCTTCTACCGCTTAATCCTTTTCGGGTCGCAGGGTTGCTGGAGCCAATCCCAGCATCTTTGGGCGAGAGGCAGGGTACACCCTGGACAGATTGCCAGTCCATCGCAGGGCCAACATAGAGAGACAGACAACCATTCACTCTCATATTCATACCTAAGGACAATTTAGAATCCCCAGTTTTGATGCCAATTAAACTAACTTGCATGTTTTGGCCTGTGGAGGAAACCGGAGTACCTGGAGTAAACCCACACAGACATGGGAGGACATGCAAGCTCCACACAGCAGGGTCGCCGATGGTCTGGGGGTGGGATCAAACCCATGATGGTCAGGGGTGGGATTGATCCTTTGACCTTCTTACTGTGCTGCCACAGTGCTAACCACTGTGCCACCGTGCTGCCCAGCCAGTATGCCCACTGAAAATATTTTCTACATATCCTGTCCATTTCTGCTAGACACCTGTTTTCCATATCATCTACAACCTTTGAGCACGGAGTGGATACCTTCTTAATTAGCATTGGTTAGCTGCTATTGAGTTAACCATTCAGTCTTTCAAGGTTGTTTGACTGGTCGTATGCTGTCGACCACTCAAACCTCACACCCCTGTCTCTGATAATGCTTTATTTGGCCTTTTAAAATCTTACATTCAGCCAGTATTTCTTAGTATGTTACTTTGTCAGACAACTGAAGGTAAAAACTGACGTTAGCCTCAAACATGGCATCACTATCAAAACAGTGATCTCAGAGAAATGTCTGAGATGTGAAACAAACTGGGTGTTATGTATGAAAATGAGAGAGATGTGAGTCGTCTTATGCCGAACATCCAACTGCTTTTATTGAGAGAACACGCAGAATATATACAGCGACCACAGCCTGCCTGACATCATCCCCCCAGATGGCTACGGCAAGCCCCAAGGGCCAAAACCACATATCCCCCCCCCCTTTAGAAAAGTCCAAAACCACACATACCATTTGAAACCCTCCCCAATTTTGGGACCCGAATCATGCACTAAGATAATGGAAACTTATGTATTAAAATGGTCTAACACACTCACACCAAACAACTAAAATTGGGCTGACGAGTGGACTACCGCGCAGCCCGCGTGGCACAGTGGATTATTCTGCCACTGGTAACTAAAAGAGTCCTTTAATAAACTAAAATAACATGCTCCTAACTAAAAGCAAAATACCTCAAATAATCTCATATCACATAACATGCACAGAAAACACACAAAACTATGAGCAAAGTGCTACCGCACAGTCATTTATGTGAAGGAAAAACTGGAACTTGCATGGGGGTCCAGGGTAGCCCCTCAGCAGGCGCGCCCCTGGAGACCGCAGACCCCCGGAGCGATAGCCGAACCTGTGGATGGCGGGGCCCGAATCCCACACTGCTATCACTGACTCCCGTCCAGCCTCGCCACCTGGAGCATCTTCCTGGACACATCGACGCAGGCACCTTGCTGCCACGCTCGACACCCGTCTCTCTGCCATGTCCCGAGCGCTGGCACTGCAACCCACCTGCGCCGAACCTGAGTTAAACTGGCCGTGCTTGACCGCCATGGCGCCCGTTAGCTCTTTGCACTGTTCGCGCCCAGTGTCCGTCTTCAACTGCAGCTCGTCTTGGATACAAAAAGCAGTCCAATACCTTCTCTCTGTTGTCCGAGGTGCTTGAGGTGCGATGTGCTGTCTCTATGCCCGGCTGTCGCTGCTATTTTTTGGGGCTCTCAGCATGCTCGCGGTCCCCCTCCCGCTGCTCCGGCTCTGCGGGAAAAACTGAGCCGAGTTTGTTTGCTGCTCTCCCTCCGTGCTGCGGTCACTCTTAGTGCTGTGCTCCTTGGCTGGCTTGTCATTCCCGATCGACACGGGCTCCCACTCCTGTGGCTCCAAATCCATCATGTTATCTAGCTTGTAGCCTGTAGCTTCTAGCTTCTGTGTTTGGCACCAACCTGGCTCCGTGGCTAATTTCTCTGTTGCTACTAGGTGGGTTGCTAGCTCCCCTGAGCTAGCTAGCTTAGCGTCTTTTGGCGCCAGCAGCCTTTCAACCCACAGCTTTGTGCTCTGTGTGTGTTTGGCAAAGTAGTCAGCGAGCAGCCCGACAGCATCTGCATAAAACTCCATCCCCCCAAACATGTGGAAAATTTTCTCACCTTCTATGCTAAGATTGTGAACCAGAAGCGCTCGCCTCTGCACTCCGTCGAGTTTACCCAGGCCCAACGCCACAATGCACTCCTCAAACACAGCCAACCATCGAGGCCACAGAATTGCTGCTTCTCTTGATACTGCAGAAATGGCCGTAGAGTGCCCCACACGCCTCCATGCGTTAATCCTCAGTCGCTAATGATTATGCATGGAAATGAGTGAGACGCGAGTCGTCTTGTGGCCAAACATCCAACCTGCCTCTATTGAGAGAACACACAGAATATATATAGCGACCGCAGCCCGTCTGACATCATCCCCCAGATGGCTGCTGCAAGCTCCAAGGGGCCAAACCCCATATCACACTGGGGCTCTAGCATTTAAAGTAATATGCCATAAACGGACCATTTTGAGGAGCGCTTCCTTCAACTTATGTGAAATGGTAATGCAATAATTAAATCCTGCAGTGGTTTTAACCAAAGTTACAGTATGCCCACAGACATTTCATTAGCAATTCTGGAAGCTGTATCAGCATGTGGAAAAAAGATCATAATAGGGGTTCTTTAACAGAAAAATGGTATTCAGTCATTGCTGTTAAAAAGGTATATTCAAGCTGTTAGGGTAGCATACCTTGCCCAACACTTTACCAAGGCAACATGGTGCTTATGTTGTCACCTCTCTGTGCATTTTTTTACACCATAAATGTTGAATATGTTCAGTTGTTATTCTGATTTTAAAAAAAAAAAGCTTTTCAGGAATAGTTTATTTAAAACTAATGATTTTTTCAAGTTTGTGTCAGTATTTCTTTTGTCTTATTGAGGAAATTAAATTCACCATACTGTAAGAATACTCCGAAATATACACATAAAAATAATATACAATTACTGAAAAGGCAGCTTTAATGGATTGATATTATGCATTTTCTAGGGATTAGTTTTACATTTTGACATTGTCGAGGACATATCTATTTATAAATGAGCACGAAATCTCTGTCTCTGTGTGTCTGTTTCCACGCATATCTCTTGAAACCGTTCGTCAGACTGACCTAAGATTTTATGTGTGTTTTGCTGAGGTTTACGAGAGTGTGTGTCCCCTAGTATGAGTTGTTCAGTCAAAATATGTAATTTTTATCAATAAAAAGTTTAGTCATCGCTTTCTCCTCATGCTTTGGCTTCTAGAGTTGTCGGCGGGGTTTTGCATTGACTTCGTACTGATTGGATAATACACGGCATCACGACATCAGTAACCACAATGCTCCATGAGCAAAACAAGGAAACCAAAAGTGACAAATTTGACAAGAAAAATGTAACACCCACTAACACCTACTCACTTTAGGTGTAGTACCCTTTTTGGTAATGGTGTTGTTACGCAGTGTAGTCACCTTAGCTTTTCTACCTGGGCAAAGGGATAATTGGGCCAGCACAAGTAGACGTTAGGTTCGTAGGAGCCTGGAGGGCGTAACAACAGATGACAGTACACTGATATATAGGAACTTGCAACTATGTATATTTCAAAATTATGTACATATAAACAAGACACAACACTGTAACAATAAATAATAAAAAAAATTAAAATAAAACACTCCAAATATATTTACAATGAGTACAGTCCTATAGGGTCCGTTCCAGGTGATCAATGGGATCACCTCTAGCAGGCAGTAGGTTCAGGCACTTGGCTCACCATCCAGATCTGGAGAATCCACACTCGTTATCCAGTCCAAACAAAAAAAAACCTGACCTACAAAATAGGCCAGATACATAATATTTCTAAGTCATAACAAATAAGCTAGGCTCCAAGCTTGTTACATAATATTTCCAAGTCGTTCACAAACAACACTTCCAAACACCTTTAAACCATAGATGTAACATTCACCATTAAGTACCAATCAATGGCAAGGGAGCTGGGACCTTTGCTAACTGTTACAGCTCTGAAAAATGCTTTTTTCCGATGAAAAAACTAGCCGAAATTAGCATCGGCGGTTAGCATTACAAGCTAGCAATTAGCATTCCCATACACAATGAATGGCACTTACCAAGCTAAGTGACTCGTGCGTCATGGGGGTTCCCGCGCTCAACGTGAGTTCACAGCCTTTGGATCCCAATCTTAAAATTTAACAAACAGGGTATCAGAATTTGGCAGTACAGCAATATCTCGTTTCTCATGTTGGTTTAGGCTTACCAATTTCAAAGTTTTATCCAAGCAAAGGCTGTGTACGCTAGCGCCTTCATCTCATCAAGGACCGTCTCTCTCTCTCGGTCGGTGGCTTTCGGCGTCTGACGTGACTGAGCCAAAAATTGCAAGTCATACCCAGACCCAGAGAGAGAGCGCTTAACCCATTGGCTGACGCCGCCACCAAACGGCGCAGCCATTGGTTGCTCAAAATACCAACAAACATATTAGGAACTTCATCAGAACTTTCTAGAAAATGTTCTTAACTATTTATGAATATATATTTATTTAAATATTCATATTCAAATTATTTATTCCCATTGTGAAATGGGTGGTTTTTTCTTTTTTAAAAGCGGTATCAATATTTATAATTTAATTCATGTTTCTAGCACTGGGTTACACTATCCCCCCTTAGAATCATGCAAGTCCCTTTGCATGGGATTAGCTAAATGGTACTGACGGGAGAACTAGTGTTCATGGGAATATTCTTATATCTGCTCTGTTAAAGCTCTGGTAAAAGCCAGGTTTAGTCCTTGAAACAGGGACTGGGCAACAGTTATGAGAGGATTTCCCAAGTGACTATACTGTAGTCTTTCTGGCTGGGAGGTTGTCCTCTCGGAACGTCTCACAGTCTTTGGGATCTCTTTTTCAGATTCCTTTTCTCCCACAGGTTCATTACAGGTACTTTTATCAGGTAAGTTGGTTTCACTTTCAGTTCCATTCTCATTGTTTGATTGTTCCACATTTGTTTCAGTTTCCTCCTGGTTTCCATCATTCGGTAAGTTGTCACATCCAGGTGAAGTGACATTTTCTATTTGGTTGTCATTCTCAGGTAAGTGAGTTTCAGCAGGAATGTCTCCTTTAAAGAATGTCTTGGGATGGGGAATTTCATAAACTCGAGTGAGCTTTATGGGCGTTTGGATTGGTTCTTCTCTGTACCAATAGACATCTTCATTTTCCGGTTCTGAATTCTCACATTCCTCACTGTGTTCAGGTGATTGTCTTGTCTTAGGTTTGCGGACACATTTTGGTTGGACAGGTTCTTCTTCAACAGGGGCAAGAAAACCACAGGGAAGCAAGAGGTCCTGGTGAACGGTGCGAACAGGACCATCTTTTGTCTCAGGTTTTATAGTGTACACAGGCAAGTCACCTGCTTGGTTCACCACAATGTGAATTTCAGCTTCCCACCTGTCTGCTAGTTTGTGCTTTCCTCTGCGGCGGAACTGCACATACCAAATTCTGTCGCTGGTTCTAGTTTTGAGGGTTTCACCGCATATCAAATCTTGTTTGTTTCTTTCAGCCATCTTGTTAGCATTTTCTGTTGCTAGTTTGTAGCTTTCTTGTAGAGTTGTCTTCAGTTTTTCAATGTACTGGAATGTGACTTGAAACTTTTGTTGTGAAACGGGAGCCCAAATGCGAGATCGATTGGCAATCTCGGCTGACGACCTGAACATTTAACTCATACGGGGCAAAACCAGTAGTGTCATTCTTCGTACAATGTACGAATGTACAAGTGTTTCACATAGTTGTGCCAATGAGATTTGTTCTTTTCCTCCAGAGTACCCAGCCTGCTCAATAACGTTCTATTGAAACGTTCTACCGGGTTACCTCTGGGGTGATAGGATGTCGTCCGGATTTTGCGAATGCCCATGATTTTGCAAAGTTCTTTTATGATATGGGACTCAAAATCGGGACCCTGATCACTATGTAACCGTTCGGGTATCCCGTAGTGGACGATAAAGTTGTCCCAAAGTGCCTTTGCAACGGTCTGAGCTTTCTGATTGCTGGTAGGGATGGCTATAGCATATTTCGTGAAATGATCAGTTAACACGAGCACATCCTTAGTGTTACTTTGATCAGGCTCAATGGACAGGAAATCCATACAGACAAGTTCAAGCAGTCGGGAGGACTTGATGTTGACAAGCGGAGCAGCTCGTTCTGGAGCGGTTTTACGTCTTACGCAGCGATTACATGTCTTGATCTTCTTTTCAATATCTGCCGCCATGCGAGGCCAATGGAACCTTGTTCTGGCAAGATCCAAAGTACGCTCTGTGCCCTGTGTGGCCCATGTCACAGTGGAGGCTTTGAAAGACTGAATCGCAGAGCTGTTCAGGTAAGATGAGCTGGTAAGTAACATTTCCTCCATCTTGGCGAGTGCGGTAGAGGATGTTATTGCACATTTCAAGTCGACTGAGCTCTCGGAGTAACAAGTTGATGTCAGGAAGTTCAGTTCGTACCGCTGGTGGAACTTTTAGCCCAGTTTCAATTTGTGCAATCACTTCTCTTAAACAGGGGTCAGTTCTTTGTTCGTTTTTGATCTGTTCAGGAGTCATGTGGAGTACAACTGGAAGACCACCACAGCCATCTTCATCGGCATAGCCATCTGGAATGGCGGCTACAGAGAGGGCTAATGAGTGAACCAAAGGGAAGGTGTTGTCTGGAGAGCTACAGACAAGGTGTTTTTCACATATAGCAGACACTACCTCAGAACTTAAACTGCTTTCAGGAAGAGACAAGTGAGTTTGAGTGAACTGCTGTATGTGGTCGAGCTCCTTTGGGGACACTGCGTCATTAAGTAACTCGCCATGTGGCCGTCTAGAGAGGCCGTCTGCATCTGAGTAAAGCTTGCCTGCTCTGTATTGGAGCTTAAAGTTAAACGTCGACAGAGCAGCTAGCCACCTATAACTCATGGCATCCATCTTAGCAGTAGTCAAAATGTACGTCAGGGGGTTACTATCTGTCACGACAGTAAAATGATTGCCATATAAATAGTCTGTGAACTTGAGATGAGATGAGATGAGATTCAACTTTATTGTCATTACACATGTATGAATACAAGGTAACGAAACGTGACTTGGCATTTGGGCACGCTCTGCAGAGCGCATCCAAGGCCGGGGCAGCCGCTAGGCGCCAGTCATAAAGAAGAAAGGAAAAAAAAGAAAAGAGTGGATATCACACAGTAGGCGAGAGAAAAAAAACATGTTTTATCAAATTGACGCTTAAGTAAGTAAGCGAAATTTTGATTGCAGGCAAAAAAAACCCTCAATGCTTATTTAGCAGACATTTAGTAGACAAATCACACAGCAGGGAGAGAGCAGTGTATGTATATCAGTATGATGATATCAGTGTGTGTGCAGTGTTGAGTGTATCAGTTACTGGAGCACAACAAATAGTCTCCTAGGCAACGATAGATGTTATAGTTCATGAACGCTGTCCCTGAAGAGTTCTGTTTATTGCACAGCAGCGGTGTTTGGGTTAGCGAGCCAGCTGACACATCCGCTTATCTCAACTCTGGAGGACGTGAGTTATCCAGGGGCGCCGATCAAGGCCGAATCTGCTCAGACAGAGTATAGGAGTATAGGATTTCCCTATTGTCATATTCTGAGCTTACAATTCAAATTAACATTCACTGGCTTTAAATTCATATCATTCCCTGGAGAGCACGAAGCGACTCCAGATGTTTCCCCTTCTAAACACAGATGAACATGTCCGATAGAGTCCATCTCTCTAATGCATGCAGATGGTAAATTCCATGTTGGTCATTTGCCGCTACTTCGTGCACTCCCCATCTGGTCGAATTATTGAGAAGCAGCTCCGCCGGGTCCGCATTTGATTAGCTCCTCCAGTTAAATTTTCGATACACCAGGAGAACTCCAAAGCCCAATCGGCAGAAATCCTGTGATCGTAGCCAAAACAGGTAGATGTTTTTCCACATCCTCAGTCAAATCACACAGACACATGAGTTCCAATCCATGGGTCTCTCCACATTTGGGCTCCCCCGGGCCCAATTTTCTGTTTGAAAAGGTGGTGTCAATTGCGTTTAAAGCCCAGCTTATATCCATTTTCCGTATTTTCCATTTGGGTTGAGATCAGCAAGATGGTGAGACGGCACAGACACTCACTCAGACGCAGCAAGCTGGGATTAGGTCAGGAAGGCAGGATAGGAGGAGGGAGGAAAAAAAAATGCGACTGCTCTCACTGAAGGCAAAAGGAAGAAGAAATGACAGTAAAATGATTGCCATATAAATAGTCTGTGAACTTCTCCATTACTGCCCACTTTAGAGCCAAAAATTCTAATTTATGGGCGGGGTAACGGGACTCACTTCTAGACAACCCCTGGCTTGCATAAGCTATGACCCTAGTCTGGCCCTCCTGCTCTTGATAGAGGGCGGCGCCAAGCCCTGTAGTGCTGGCGTCAGTATGGCGTATATATGGCAACTGAGGGTCAGCGAAACCCAGGACAGGCGCAGTACTGAGCTTTTCAATGAGGGTTTTGAATGCAAGATCACAGGAAGAAGTCCATCGCTCGCCAAACGGTGTCTTTGGGTCGTGGTACTGGGCAGGCTTAGCTTTGGGCTTTGGGCTTTTGCACAAAGGAGGGTAGCCTGATGTTAAGTCAGTGAGGGGCTTAACGATGCTGGAATAGTTCTTAATGAACCGCCTATAGTACCCTGAAAAGCCTAAGAATGAGCGGAGCTGTTTGAGATCACGGGGCACAGGCCAGGTACTTAGGGCTTTCACTTTTTCGGGGTCGGTCTCAACTCCTTTACTCGACACAACGTGACCGAGGTATCTGACAGACGTTTGAAAAAATCTGCATTTCTCAGGGGAGAGTTTAAGCCTGTACTCTTTTAGGCGATTAAGAACTTTCATTAAGCGAGCCTCATGTTCTTCGGGCATCTTGGAGAATACAATGATGTCATCGAGGAACACAATCACCTCATGCAGATTCATGTCACCCATGCATTTCTCCATGAGGCGCTGGAACCTACTGGAGGCGTTTGTAATGCCTTGGAACATTCTATTGAATTCCCAAAAGCGCATGGGACATACACTACCATTCAAATGTTTGGGGTCACCCAGACAATTACTTTGTGTTTTCCATGAAAAGTCACACTTATTTACCACCATGAGTTGTAAAATGAATAGAAAATATAGTCAAGACATTGACAAGGTTAGAAATAATGATTTGTATTTGAAATAATAATTTTTCCAGATACTCAACCTGCTCAAAGGAAGGTCAGTTTTATAGCTTCTCTAACCAGCTAAACTATTTTCAGCTGTGCTAACATGATTGCGCAAGGGTTTTCTACTCATCCATTAGCCTTCTGACGCAATGAGCAAACACATTGTACCATTAGAACACTGGAGTGATAGTTGCTGGAAATGGACCTCTATACACCTATGTAGATATTGCACCAAACACCAGACATTTGCAGCTAGAATAGTCATTTACCACATTAACAATGTATATTAGATATTAGAGTGTATTTCTGATTAGTTTAAAGTTATCTTCATTGAAAAAAACAGTGCTTTTCTTTCAAAAATAAGGAAATTTCTAAGTGACCCCAAACTTTTGAACGGTAGTGTACGAACGCCGTCTTTGGTTTGTCCAGCTCCTCTACCTCAATTTGGTAGTACCCCGACTTTAAATCGAGGACGGAGAACCACTGCGAACCGGTCAAGGTAGAAAACATTTCCTCCAAGTTGGGGAGAGCGTAAGCATCTTTTACAGTCTGCATGTTAAGCTTCCTGTAATCAATACAAAGGTGGACATTGCCATTCTTCTTTCGCACCACTACAATAGGCGAAGAAAATGGGGAAGTGGACTCTCTTATCACGCCTGCTTGTTGTAGTTCTTTGAGATGCTTACGGACCACTTCCAGGTCATTTGGGTGTATGGGACGTGCTCTGTGTTTGAACGGTGTTTCATCTGATAATCTGATTGTGTGTTTCACTTGATCCATTTTGCCAAAGTCAAGATCGTTTTGTGCAAATACTTCGGGCATTTGACTGAGTTTTTCTGTTAGGCGCTCTTTCCATACAGCGCTAATGGGGGAAGAGGCAAAGTTGAACTTCAGAGTGGACTTTGGTTCAGTTTTGGACTTTGTAAATTTCACGGAGTGTTCTTGCGATAGGACTCGTTGATATGCACAGATTTCTCCAATGACACACTTCTGAGGGATTGTCACGTCATGTTCCGATTCATTGGTAAGTACAACTGGAACAAGGTAAAGTGCTCTTTCAGGTAAGTCTATGAGACATGGTTTTACTAGAATACCACCAGGTAAGGCTGACATTAACGGGTGTTCTAACAAGACAGAATTTTCACTGTAGCCGGCTGACACAGCTACAGCGCCATCTAGAACAACTGTTTGGCCTGCAGGAACTAACTGTGGCTCTTTGTTGTGCATGGTCACTAAACCAAGGCTAGTGTCTTTGGACTGCCTGTGCCGTAGCTCAAGGACTTTTAACACTGCCTTATAACCAAGTGACATGGTTGGCTGCAGTTCAGAACATGCATCAGAGTACAGCTCGTACAGTGCATCTAATGTGTTTGTCCCTATTAACACTAAGGACTGATCAACTGCACATACATCAGGAACCACTAAGGCAAGCGTTGGCACTTCAGCTTCAATAGAAAGTCTTTTGGGAAAGTGACATGCATTTCAATGTAGCCTAAATAAGGTACACTCTGACCGTTAGCTCCCTCCACTTTTAACAGCTCAAAAAGTGGCTTAATCTCATGGTTGGATAAGTACTGTCTGTAATAGGACTCAGGGACAGTAGTCACCTGGGAGCCTGTATCTAACAAACAGCTCACAGTACAGCCATTCACTTTCACTTGTGCTGTACTTTTTGTACCAATTAGACCATTAGGAAAGTTAAAGGAGTCTGTTTTGTAGTGTGACTTCAGTTTAGCACGTGTCTTGAATGGAGCTTTTGGTTTGGGACGGGTCATCTCTGAACTAGCCTCTGTTTGTCCCGCAATCAGGGGTAGACTTCAGTTTTAAAGAGGATGTGGGGTTCTGACTTTCCCAAATCTGTCTTTTTACTCTTAGTTCTTTGCGTTTTGCAGCTACAAGTGCAGGGTTTGGCTCAGACTCACAAGTGGCTACAATATGCCCATCTTCGCCACAGCGGAAGCAATACCATGGTTTGGGCCTAGTATTAGGACGGCTGGACGAAGGTAAGTTTTCAGGTTTGGCAGGGTCAGGTTTTTTATTTCCAGACTTCTTAGTTGGGTCTTTCTTCGGTGGTGCTTGTTTCTTTTGTTTCACGACAGCAACTAATTGGCTTTTTAGATCAGAGACTTGCTTTTTCAGTTCTTTCAGACTGTCAGACTCTACTTCACTATTTGTACTTGTTTCGGTGAATGTTTGTTCGTAGGAGGCTGCTTTTGGTTTTGTGGCGCCCAAGTGTTTTTTCATGCGGTTGGTTTTAACTTCTTGTCTGTTTTCAACAGTGCGAAGGTGAAGCAGTAACTCTGCATACGCAGGTGGATGTTTACCTTTTAGTTCCAGCTGTAGCTCTTTTAGCAGATTATTATCCCAACAGCCTCTGTTAAACTGCTTGAGAAGCTGTTTGTCCACTTCCTGTGGCTCTAGACCGCCTCTACGCACTGTGAGATTGAGCGCCACCTGCAAACGATGCAGATATGCAGAGGGTTTTTCTCCATAATCTTGAAAAGTGTTCATGAATCGCACAAGCAGTTCCTCACCGTCTTCAACAGTCCCAAAAGCTGAGTCCAAAAGCTTAAGATAGTCGGCAGAGGTGGCTTCAGGCCCAAGAGGGCGAATAACATCAGACGCAGGAGCAAGAAGACTTTCAAAGATCTTGCGAGATTTTTCCAAGTCAGACTAAGAAGTATCTTCCGTCATCAGGTCAACATGTGAACGCCATGTTTCATAGTCAGCTTCAGTATATGGTCTCGGCGTTTTGCCAGAGAAAGCTCTGATTCTCAAAGAGGAATGGGCGTTTGACAGCTTCTCTGCATTTTTAATGACATGCTCGACTACGATTTTCTGAACCTCGGGTAGGTTAAAATCAGCTGGACTCAACATTTGAGGTGTTAAGTTTGGTCTAAGAGGGCTTTGGAAGAGTGCTTGAGTGGTTTTAGGGGTGCAAGGCACTTCAATTTGGAGTGGAGGAGAGACTCCACTTTGTGTGGGTTCTACAGTAGGGAAAGCAGGATCAACGTCAGCAGAGACCATTTCAGCTGTCTCAGCAGCTTCAGTAGACTTCACTATTGTGGACATAACCTCCCGCAACACCTCTTCAAAACCTTTTCCACTTAACTTAGCTAAACCCTTCAGGTTGCTAAGATAAGCCTCAGTAACACTGTCCCCTACAGTTTTAGTGTACACATCCGTTAGGGCTTGAATGCAGTACTTAACATCAGGATTGTCAGTGGATGGAAAGGAGCACGGCAACGCAGGTGCTAATGTTTCAATAGCTAATCCAGACTCGAACTCTACAATGTGACTTTTGTCAAAATCAGATGAGTTATCATCAATGCTAAGCCCCCTATGAATAGTGCCATGTTGCTCTAGGAACTCAAAAATGTCTGTGTCTCTGTCTTTGTCAACAACACCACTGACAATGACTGCATTAGGGACTTTAACACCATATTTTTCCAAGAAATCCATTTTGACAGTATATAAACTGTTTGGTCAGGGGTCAAAACAGAATCCACATCTGTTGTCGCAACGCTCCAGGCTCCTGGCTGGCTCGCCAGACTTTTGTGTAACGCTTACTAACACCTACTCACTTTAGGTGTAGTACCCTTTTTGGTAATGGTGTGTTATGGCAATGTAGTCACCTTAGCTTTTCTACCTGGGCAAAGGGATAATTGGGCCAGCTCAAGTAGACCTTAGGTTCGTAGGAGCCTGGAGGGCATAACAACAGATGACAATACACCGATATATAGGAACTTGCAACTATGTATATTTCAAAATTATGTACATGTAAACAAGACACAACACTGTAACAATAAATAGTAAAAAAAAATTAAAATAAAACACTCCAAATATATTTACAATGAGTACAGTCCTATAGGGTCCGTTCCAGGTGATCAATGGGATCACCTCTAGCAGGCAGTAGGTTCAGGCACTTGGCTCGCCATCCAGATCTGGAGAATCCATACTTGTTATCCAGTCCAAACAAAAAAACCTGACCTACAAAATAGGCCAGATATATAATATTTCCAAGTCGTACACAAACAACACTTCCAAACACTTTTAAACCATAGATGTAACATTCACCATTAAGTACCAATCAATGGCAAGGGAGCTGGGACCTTTGCTAACCGTTACAGCTCTGAAAAATGCTTTTTTCCGATGAAAAAACTAGCCGAAATTAGCATCGGCGGTTAGCATTACAAGCTAGCGATTAGCATTCCCATACACAATGAATGGCACTTACCAAGCTAAGTGACTCGTGCGTCATGGGGGTTCCCGCGCTCAACGTGAGTTCACAGCCTTTGGATCCCAATCTTAAAATTTAACAAACAGGGTATCAGAATTTGGCAGTACAGCAATATCTCGTTTCTCATGTTGGTTTAGGCTTACCAATTTCAAAGTTTTATCCAAGCAAAGGCTGTGGCTAGTACGCTTGCGCCTTCATCCTCATCAAGGACCGTCTCTCTCTCGGTCGGTGGCTTTCGGCGTCTGACGTGACTGAGCCAAAAATTGCAAGTCATACCCAGACCCAGAGAGAGAGCGGTTAACCCATTGGCTGACGCCGCCACCAAACGGCGCAGCCATTGGTTGCTCAAAATACCAACAAACATATTAGGAACTTCATCAGAACTTTCTAGAAAATGTTCCTAACTATTTATGAATATATATTTATTTAAATATTCATATTCAAATTATTTATTCCCATTGTGAAATGGGTGTTTTTCTTTTTAAAAGCGGTATCAATATTTATAATTTAATTCACGTTTCTAGCACTGGGTTACAAAAAGATAATACTGAAGATTTAATGCTTAAAAAAACTATACCATAAGGTTGCCGTGATTGCGGAGGTCTAAAGGATAATTTGGCATATGTGGAAAACATGAGGCATGTGAGTAGAATGGGCGGAGCGTCAGCGGGGACCCAGGTCTGACAAAGAACACTGGTGTATCCAACACAGAACATGCCAGGAGAAGCAGACTGGGTGGATCACAGTCCTTTGGGAGGAGGCACACCCAGCCTGCCCAGTCAGTGGTAGACGGGAGTCCCGACTGCTGCTTCACTGTGTGGTAGCACTGTACTTTGCAGGACCGCGAGTCCCCCCTCCCACGCGAGTATCCAAAAATTAAAAACTTAATAATAATACCACCATGATTGTGGATCGGAATGGCCGGAATGACTTAACAACCAAATGCAGGACACAAAAATGCCCAAATAACGAAATAAATCATTTTTAGTTAAATATTTACTGACAAATGGGCAACACTGATGCAATGGTTCCAGTCAAACGGGTCCTTCTGCTGTGTATAATAATGTTGGGAGTTTTGTTGTTAATTCGGTTGATTACAGTTTAAAAAAAAACTTTTAATAGCAAAATATTGCTAAAATATAAAATGATGCACTACAATGGGTCTCAAATATTTGTAAACGTGTCCTGTTATAGTACTGCATGAGTTTATTGACGATACACTGAAGAAATTCAGTATTACACTGAACTCCATCACTGAACAGTGATATAAACTAAAATAATTCTAATGGTAACTGAACAACCCCCATTCCCCAAAGTGCAAGATACACTGTCATGAATATAAGTGATAAAAGATCACACAAATAAGTGATCTGACAATCAAATAAACAAGGGATCTGAAACAGTCGCTCATATTGGATGTCCCATTCATTTTCAATAATTAGGTATTCTGTAATTAATATTCACACAATCAAATAAATCTTAGTGCCATTTAGTCCCTTTTATATTTGTCAAAGTCTAACATGTATGATTGCCTACATACTGTATAGGCTACACCTCTTTATTTGTATTCCACTTTCAAACATAATACCTGTTTCAGGCAGGAATACTTGCGTTCTGCAGGCAATGCACTAGTATGTGTAAATTTAAAGACCAAAAACCATTTCTGTGTTATTTTAGAGATCCTCAGAAAATTGTCTGTGAAGCTCTGTCTGAAACAATCAATTTTTCGCCTGCTCATTAATTTCAGTGGAATGCTAAACCTTTACTTTAGGTAAAAGTTTTTTGAGTGAGTCAGGTATAGAGGTGGGACGAAAGACCAATTTGTTGATGTATCGCAATACTTGGCACTCATGATAATCCATGGATCCCTAAATGCATCTACTGATCATTTAGTAATGATATGTATTTATATAAATATTGCATACTCATGGGTATTAATCAACCAGTTGTGTTTTCAGCCCACTAGATGGCCACAAGTAAGCATGCATTGTCCGATGAAGTCATAGCTTGCCTAGCGAGATTTGCAGCCAGTTGTACAAGTTAGGAAGCAGTTGAATGCTAGGGGTGGGAATCCCGATTTGATTTAGATCATGATACTTGGGTAATTTTTATTTTTCATTTTATTATTAGAAGTTTGTCATAGCAGGAAAACACAGCATAGCAATACCTTGTTGAAACCATGGATCCTGAATTGAGACAAACATATATTATTAACATTATAAGTTACTAGTAACTTATAAAGTTATTAGTAACTTTATAAGTTACTTATAATACAGTTTAAAAGCACGGGGAATAAAAGAGAGTTCATGTCTTTTGGTTTTACTCCTGGGTACAGCAAGTTCTCTGGGCCACCGAAGAGAGTGAACATCTGGAGGGGAAGCAGACAGGAAGCTCTGCAGAGGTGAAGAGGTGTCCCTCAGAACGTTGGTGAAGGTACTTAGAGTAGCCTCATCTTGCCGCTCACTTAAGGTGGGAAGAGAGGAATGTGGGATGCCAATTATTGTACAGCACCGCTTCTGTACCCTCTCTAACGCTTCAGAGAGACCTTTTGTCAGACCTCCCCAAACTGGACTGGCATATTCCAGAACCGGACAAATGAAGGTCAGATAGATCTGTTTTAAGACATCAGGTGGTAGGCCAGCTCTTTTAACCACACAAAGGTAATGAATCCTGGGACTTGTTTTAGAGAGCATATAGTTGACATGAGCATCCCATGACAAATCTGATGAGATCTGAACTCCAAGCAGCTTGAATGTGGAGACTGTACTGATGCTATAACCAGAGACCACCGGCAGTGGAAGAGAGGGGATGGAAGTCTGTCTTCTTGCACGAATAACCATATCCATGGTCTTAGCTCCATTTATAGTCAGAGAGAAGTCCTGTCCCCATGCAGACACAGAGTCCAAGGCCTTCTGAGTCAGGCTAGGTAAAGACCCCATCGTCAGCATATTTATACACAGGAAAAACAGAGGAAGTAAGACATGAGTCCAGGTTGTTAATACAGATCACAAAAAGTAATGGTGATAATGTCCCACACTGGGGGACACCAGCTGAGACTGGACAGGAAGAGGATGTACAGGTTCCCCACTGTACCCTTTGCTCTCTGTCACTCAAATAACTCCTCACAATAAGCCAGAGAGAGCGTCTGGCATGCATGTTGGTGAGGGAGTTAAGCAGCTGATAGTAATGCTGTAAGCTTCACGATTTGATCCTATCACGATTCAACGATAATCACGATATCATGATAATCAAGTATCACGATCCTATATACAGTGGTGTGAAAAAGTGTTTGTCCCTTCCTGATTTCTCATTTTTTGTATGTTTGTCACACTTAAATGTTTCAGATCAACAAACAAATTTAAATATTAGACAAAGATGACATAAGTTAACACAAAATGCAGTTTTTAAATGAAGGTGTTCATTATTAAGGGAAAATAAAATCCAAACCTACGTGACCCTGTGTGAAAAAGTGATTGCCCCTATACCTAGTAACTAGTTGGGCCACCCTTAACAGCAACAACTGCAATCAAGCATTTGTGATAGCTGGCAATGAGTCTTTTAACCTCTTGCACTCCGGTGTACCGTGGACGGGCACGTCTCTGCGTCCCAGAGCGCACGAGGGCGCACAAGAGCGCCCTTGTGCGCTCTAGGACGCACGAGGGCGCTGCGTCCAAACGCGCACTGAAAAAAAAGCTGCATTTCCGTTCTTCCACTACAGACACAGCCGCGAACAGATTAGTTCATCTGATTGACCTCTCATTCGACTAATAAGAGCCTTGAATTGGGTTTCTGAAACCTTGAAGAACCAATAACTGAAAACCTAGCAAGAAGGACCCGCCTACCAACGCTGTGAATGCAGCGAGCCAATTGAAGCACAGAAGTTTGCAAGCTGTTTTGTGTAAGGCTGGGTGAAGAGAGACTGACTGCTGCAGCAGATGAAAAAAGGACCCGCAGGAAGAACCGTCACAGACCCAGCAGCACGGAGACCACCCACAAGTGCAACCTGTGTGACAGGGACTGCCATTCGCGCATTGGCCTGTTCAGTCACAGGCGGTGCTTTTTTTTTTTTTTTTAATTCCAGCAGAATAGACGTTTAGGATTCTCTTCCATGGTCATCATAGACCGACGGAGGCCGACGACGAAGGTCGTAAATCATTCACCAAAACCGCAATCATGGAAGCGCAAAACCGCAGTAATGGAATTGTGTTTTGACCGGGTCGCCGAGACCAGAACCACGAGTCTGTAACAAGGGACCAGCGTCTTTTTAAGGTCATGCCACAGCATCTCAGTTGGATTCAGGTCAGGACTTTGACTAAGCCACTCCAGTGTCTTCATTTTGTTTTTCTTAAGCCATTCAGAGGTGGACTTGTTGGTGTGTTTTGAATCATTCTCCTGCTGCAGAACCCAAGTGTACTTCAGCTTGAGGTCACGAACAGATGACTGGACATTCTCCTTCAGGATTTTTTGGTAGACAGCCGAATTCATGGTTCCATTTACTACAGCAAGTCTTCGAGGTCCTGAAGCAGCAAAACAGCCCCAGACCATCACACTACCGCCACCATATTTTACTGTTTGGTATGATGTTCCTTTTCTGAAATGCTGTGTTACTTTTACAGTAGATGTAATGGGACACACACCTTCCAAAAAGTTCAGCTATTGTCTCGTCAGTCCACAGAGTATTTTCCCAAAAGTCTTGGGGAGCATCAAGCTGTTATCTGGCAAAACTGAGACAAGCCTTTATGTCTTTTTGCTCAGCAGTGGTTTTCGTCTTGGAACTCTGCCATGCAGGCCATTTTTGCCCAGTCTCTGTCTTATGGTGGAGTCATGAACACTGACCTTAACTGAGGAAAGTGAGACCTTTAGTTCATTGGATGTTGTTGTGGGGGTTTTTGTGACCTCTTGGATGAGTCGTCGCTGCGCTCTTGAGGTAATTTTGGTTGGCCTGGGAAAGTTCACCACTGTTCCATGTTTTCGCCGTTTGTGGATAATGGGTCTCACTGTGATTCGCTGGAGTTCCAAAGCTTTAGAAATGGCTTTATAACCTTTTCCAGACTGATAAATCTCAGTTACTTTGTTTCTCATTTGTTCCTGAATTTCTTTGGATCGCAGCATGATGTCTAGCTTTTGAGGATCTTTTGGTCTATTTCACTTTGTCAGGCAGGTCCTATTTAAGTGATTTCTTGATTGAGAACAGGTGGAGCAGTAATCAGGCCTGAGTGTGGCTAGAGAAATTAAACTCAGCTTTCCAAAGATGTAATAAACCACAGTTAATTTAGTTTCACAGTTTGGGATCAATAAAGTACAGCCATCTATCTATCTATCTATCTATCTATCTATCTATCTATCTATCTATCTATCTATCTATCTATCTATCTATCTATCTATCTATCTATCTATCTATCTATCTATCTCACCAGTAGATGGACTGTAGGGAATATTTTGTGTTCTGTGGGAGAGGGGGATGAGTTATGTTTGCACTTTTGAAATGTGAGACACTTGGTGGAATGATGGTATTGGTGATCTTACATTTTTGAATTGTACAATAAAGGGATTTTATGCCACGGTGGTGGCATCAGCCATCACTTTTGGAGTGGTCTGCTGGGGCAGTGGCATTACGGCAGCCGATAGGAAGAGACTGAACAAACTGATCAAGAAAGCTAGCTCTGTCCTGGGACAGCGCCTTGACCCAGTGGAGGAGATAGGAGAGAGAAGGATGGTGGCTAAACTGTCATCTCTGCTGGAGGCTGAGTTCCACCCTATGCAGGACATACTGAATGCACTGAGGAGCTCATTTAGCAGCAGACTACATCATCCTAGGTGCACAGCCGAGAGGTTTTGCAGGTCCTTCCTACCAACGGCTGTCAGACTGTACAACCTAAGCAGGGCTGCTCGCAGAGATAGCAAAAAGACATGACAACCTAATAGTTTTTGAATGCAAAAGACGCAATAGACTTATACAATGGTCCCCTCCGGCATACAACTAGGAAAATACCGGTCGCTATGGAGGGTGAGAATATGTATGGGTACATAATCATACCATGTAGGATAACTAAGTAGATGGTTGTGCTGTTTCATCCCATCTAGCAACAATGCTCTGCACTGTGTGTGTTTATATATCTACATATTTATTCCATCTAGCTACAATGCTCCACACTGGGTGTGTTTATATATCTACATATTTATTCCATTTAGCTACAATGCTCCGCACTGTGTGTTTATATATCTACATATTATTCCATCTAGCTACAATGCTCCGCACTGTGTGTTTATATACTCATATATTCATTCCATCCAGCTACAATGCTCCGCACTGTGTGTCTATATATATATATATATATATATATATATATATATATATATATATATATGTACATATGTATACTAGCTGCTCTTGTTTTTTCTTGCCTTCTGATTGTTGCTCTGAGTGTTGCTATCCCTGTGCTGTTGCAATCCTGGAATTTCCCCATTGTGGGACTAATTAAGGCTTATCTTATTTTTTAAAACTCAAACTCTCTCTCTCTCTCTCGCTCCCTCTCTCTCTCTCTCTCTCTCTCTCTCTCTCTCTCTCTCTCTCTCTCTGTTTCCGGCGGCCGAAGGAGGAGGGCGGAAACAGGGAACTCTGTGGTTTGTTTGGACTTTTTTTTTTCGATTTTCTACTACTGGCCGCATTTTCAGTTTTTGTTTTTTTGGGTGGAGGATGGCAACCTTGGAAAAGCCACCTCCGTCTATCCACCAGGGGGTGCGGATCGTTCCCCCAGACAGCACTGTTACTGTGGAGGAGGTGCTTCTGGCTGTGGCCGAGCAGGTGGGCCATGATGCGATCTGCTTTGCGTCCCGAATGAATAGAGCTGTAGTTGTGTTTCTGGCTGCTGAAGAGGATGTCCACACACTGGTTGCAAGCGGTGTTGTTATCGGGGAAACGTATGTACAGGTGCCCCCCTTATCTGTCCCATCAACGCGTATCACCGTCTCAGGTGTTCCACCTTTCATCACTGACGAGCAGTTGGCGACGGAGCTCCGTAGATTTGGGAAGTTTGTGGGCCCGTTTAGAACTCTAACTTTGGGATACAAGGAGACCAAGTTAAACCATGTGAAGTCACTCAGGCGACAGGTATTCATGTTTTTGGACTCGCCAACTGCGACTCTGGAAGTGTCCTTCCGGGTCAAACACGGGGACAGCTCCTATATGGTGAATGAGAGCTCAGGACAGATGAAGTGTTTTGAATGTGGAGACGTGGGCCATAAACGGTTCGCTTGTCCGCACAGGCAGCAGGTGGGGAGCTCTGATGGAGCCGCGGCTGGTGCCGGCGGTGTGCCCTCCGCTCACGCTGCTGCTGCGGACGGCGTGACAGGGCCTTCCGCCCCAGCTGAGGCTGCCGGCGCGGCCTCCGCTCCCGCCGCTACTATGGACGCCGTTGCGGGGCCTTCCGCCGGTCCTGCTCCGGAGCCTGCCGCTGTGTCTGTGGACAGCCCAGCTGTGGCGCCCGCAGCCCAGCTTACGGCCGGGAGCGTCGCTGGTGATAGCGCCCAAACTGTCACTGATGGTGCGTCAGAATCTCGGTGTGTGACATCAGCGGCTGTGCTTCCGGAGGCTACTACCGGAGGCTGCTACCGTTTCAGAGCGGGGGACGGAACAGCGACAGTCAGCTGCTGTGGGTGGCGTCCAGGAAAATGTGGCCCATGATGAATCCACTGGCCCAGATGAACCAGACAGTCAGCTGAGTTGTGCTGACGAGGAAATGGAATCTGATCCCAACACTGTGTCTAATACTGAGTCTATTGAGGCAAAATGCAGTACAAACACGAGTTTGTATTCACTGGAAGAAATAAATGCTTTTCTGGATGAAACCTGTAACAAGGCCATTAAAGTCACTGACTACTTCAGTGACACTGATAAATTCATTAAGTCTGTTAATGTGCTAAGAAGGCAGGTTGGTCTTGACCTCCTGGATGAAAGGAAACGTTTTCGCCTCAAGAAACACCTGACAGCCCTGCGTAAAGCAGCAGGGGGAACGGGGGTCAAGCGCGCCCGACAGAAGGAATAAATGGAGGTCGTTCCTCTGCCTGTTTTAAACATTTTTGGGATATTGTTCGATCAGACTTTTATATGACGTTTCTAATTGACTGTAATTGACTGTCACGGAACTGGATCTTTACCGGTCTCCTGCTGGCGCGCAGCACTATCTTTGCTGCCCGAGGACGGGGACTTGGCCTGGCTTGAAAACGGGAGGCCTGTGGCTCTTCTTTGCAAGGACTACAAGGTCACGGTTTACTCGCTTGCAGGGCATGGATGCCCCAACGTTTTCTTTCTTCAATCTGGACGAGCCTGCTGCAAAGGATGACTTGCTTGAAAATCCCGCATGGTCTAAGGACTACAATCCATCTGAGATGAGGAAAATGTCTCTGGGACATACAACGGAACTGGCTGCGGGCGCACAGCGCTATCTCTGCTGCCGGAGGAAGGGGACTTGGCCTTGCTTAAAGCAGACGGACAGTGACATTTTTTTATTGAACCAATCAACAGATTGTATGAAAATATTCTATTCTGTCTATTCCCGCGATTTAATATGTGTCACCAGCTTCCATAAATGACCTTATTTGCTCATAGCTCAGCCTTCAGTTAGTGAGGCTGCAGTACCGCCATCTCTCGATAGGTGCGGGCATTGGTGACGTCACAACAGCAATACATAGTAAATGGCAGAACGAGAGCAAAGTGATTCGGACAGCGATTATTTTCTCGAGTTTGACGACCTCAATATAAATGATGACATTGAAAATGAAGAATCGGATGATGAAGTAGTTTTGGGTGGTGCTGAGGGGGTATTCAGCCTTATTTGTGGGAAAGAAGTGAGGGTTATGTTGCCTGCCTGTGCAGTGAGCCTCATCAGAGAAACATTCCCATCTGATCACTACAAGGGATTTTGCCTACCAAGATTAGATTTGTGAATAATGATATGTAAATAAAGTTTTGTAAAATCATATATTGAGTTTATTAATGTTCATGTCAATGTTATAATTCTCATAGTTCAGCATTCATCAAAGTCGCATGTCATATACATTTGAATAATTTGAACACACTAAATTCTTCTCAATTTGAAAAGAAATATTACATACTATACCACCTTTGTATGAATGTTTGAAAACACAGCAGAAATATACAAAGAAATACAAAAATCAATGGAGTATCACTACAGATTAAGAAAATAACTAGTTTCCAGATATAGCAATTATTATATTCCAATAAATAACATTTCACAGTTATAATGGGCACCATTTTATGGTAGAAAATTGGGGTTCCATTTTTAAAAGCACATTTCTCTTACAATCTTAGGCTTATATTTATTTTTCTTAGCAAATATGTTGCTTCCCTAAAAATTGAAAGCTGAACTGTCATTGGTAATTACCTCCGCCAGGCCGAAAAGGCCAGGAGGAGGTTATGTTATTGCCAGGGTTTGTTTGTCTGTTTGTCAACTCCGCGTTCTTCAACGTTTTAGGCACAAAAGCACGCGCAAAACACTGGTGGCCTGGGTCCGCCAGCGCGCCTCTGTTTGCGCGACGCTGCAAAACCTGACACGGGCACCTGTCCGCCGCCGCATTATTTCCCAGAAATAATTTGATTTTGAAAATCATCCATTGCTTGGAATTCTTTTAAAATGTTTAGTAAACATTTGCAGTGAATATTAAAAATACAAAACTTACCCTCTTTACTTCTCGTTTTCTGACAGCTGATCGCATCGGTAGATCACCGTGGCTTTTCACGCCACTGTCACTGACACTTGTCTCAGTCAGACTTGGGGATCGCGGGATATATAGTTGGAATAGCCATTCTTTTTGCAAATTGCATCTTATTCTCTAAATCGCTGTCAACGAAATGTCTACTGCACATGCAGGGCGCTAACGAGGTGCAGGTGTGTGCGCAGCTGAGGCAGATGCCTGAGAGCGGCGAGCCGTGACACCTGCAAAATATATGTGGACCAGAAAGACTGACAAACCTGGGTACTATTTCACTGGAGTCTGCTTTAATACAGAAGCTGAAGCAATAGGGAACACTGTATGTCTCTGTAATTGAGAACTTTGCTTCTAAAAAACACAGGAGGATGGACTTCCAATATAAGTAACTGGTGAGTTAAACTGTCTTTCTTCAGCATGTTTTTTCCCCCTAACCGTTCTTATGATCATGAAAATATTTGGTAATTCCGAGAAATATCCGTAATCGCCGATTTTAAAACGTAAACATCAAGTGTTGCATGAAGCAAAACACAACAGGACCATCGCACCTGTAGACAACACAACGCCAAACCATATTAATTCGATTCCTGAAATCCTAATCTTCATAAATAATCTATTTGTAATCCACAAGTATTCCGAGAAATATCCTTAATCGCCGATTTTAAGACGTAAACAAGTGTTGCATGAAGCAAAACACAGCACTGGCCGCCGACCGTGTGCGTGTGTTTGGCTGAGCTGACGTCACACAGTCAGTGGCCATCTTAGCCGCTGATCGCTTGGCTGGGTCAGACAGCTCTGCACGACAGCGTACTTCAAGAGCGCATTGTCACCTTATGCGACATTTGTTGACACCAAAACATGTGCGGTTCGACTTAGCTCGTCTCAGACAACAATTTGAGATATGAATTAGCGATATTGAATTTTCGTCTGTCCATCTGCTTTGAGAACTGGAGGCCTGTGGCTCGTCTTTGCACGGACTACAAGGAAGACTCGGACTACTGCCACTGGCAATGTGGAATGGGTGGAATGCAAGGAATACTTTGTGTTGTGTGGGAGAGGGGGATGACTTATGTTTGCACTTTTCCAATGTGAGACACTTGGTGGAATGATATTGGTGCTCTTACATTTTCTTGAATTGTGCAATAAAGGCATTTTTTAAAACTCTCTCTCTCGCTGTCTATCTGTCTGTCTATCTGTCTATCTACCAGGGGGCAATCACTTTTTCGAACAGGTCATGTAGGTTTGGATTTTTTTTTTACCCTTAATAATAAACACCTTCATTTAAAAACTGCATTTTGTGTTTACTTTTGTTATCTTTGTCTAATATTTACATATTTTTTTTGATGATCTGAAACATTTAAGTATGATAAACATACAAAAAAAAGAGAAATCAGGAAGGGGGCAAACACTTTTTCACACCACTGTATTTCATTTTTTTTC
This sequence comes from Pholidichthys leucotaenia, assembly GCA_020510985.1. NCBI lineage: Eukaryota > Metazoa > Chordata > Actinopteri > Cichliformes > Pholidichthyidae > Pholidichthys > Pholidichthys leucotaenia. The sequence goes on from CM035845.1 coordinate 130,135,415, forward strand.
ACCTTATTCAACCTCAAATCATGTCCCAAAGTAAAAGTGTTAACACCTCTTTCATTTAATATTCTCGGAGCTTCATTTTTCACGGAGACGCATCTGTGCACACACAGAGGGCGGTGGACGGTGTTGTTTGGAATAGACTCCCACTCCAGGTAAGTTTAGCTGACTCTGTGGACTCTTAAAGAGCAGCTGAGTTTCAACTGCATTTTAATGGTAAGTCTGATATTTTTAAATAATTTTAATATTGTGTTTTAACTTGTTTTTGTATTTTTTAAAATTATTTTTATCTATCAACTCCCTTTTATTCCATTTTATTATACAGTGCTTTGTGACAATATGCAGGGCTTCACATTAATCTTTTTGCTCACTGTGGCTAGTGATTTTCCAAAGTTAAGAGCCACTCAGCCTTTTCACTAGCCACAATTTTATGGTTGGACAATTATGTGTAATATTATCAAATGTGACTTTGGCCTTTACTTGAGCTAAATTTACAACCTTTTCAATGTAAATTACCCTCATACATAGATAAAAAAAAAAATAAGAGAACACTTGTACGGTAGAGAAAAAATATTTGCAATATGAGAGTGAAGTCCAGGTAGATTTGGATCTGTCCCAATTCTCATTTATACCCCATCCCTTCACCTACCCCTATGAATTGGGACACCCCTTAATGGCTGCACAACGTCATTTGTAGTTGCTGACAGATTTTACCCAAATGAACGCTACCTGTTTTCACCAGAAAAAAAAGTAAAGAAAATGAAAACTGATTAGAAAGGAAAGCCCACAGTACCTATGACAGTTGTAGCTTCATAGTCTCACACTGCAATGGGTTTATTATTTTAGATGCCGTTTGAGAAAACTACAACCAGTCGAAGTGGCTAGTGGGTGTGGCTGTCTTACTGGCCACTGCTGAAATCCACCAGCCATTAAGATAAGATAAGACAAGATAAGTTAAGATAAGCCTTTATTAGTCCCACAATGGGGAAATTCCAGGATTGCAACAGCACAGGGATAGCAACACTCAGAGCAACAATCAGAAGGCAAGAGAAAAAACAAGAGCAGCGAGTATACATATGTACATATAAATATAAATATATGTATATACAGACACAGTGCGGAGCATTGTAGCTAGATGGGATAGGTATATAAATATATAAACACAGTGCGGAGCATTGTAGCTGGATGGAATAAATATATGAGTATATAAACACACAGTGCGGAGTATTGTAGCTAGATGGAATGAATAATGAATAATAACATTGGCCAATTGGCCGGTGTTAATGTCAAGCCCTAACTATATGTCTCAGAAAAGCGCTTCATAAATAAACTTTTGGACCGACTTTTACTGACGTTTTGGCAAATGTCTGGCTTTGCTGGCAGAAATTAATGATTGCTGGTGTTTGTTCGAAAACACTGGCGAAAGTTGTGTTCTTTGAAAATTTTTAGCCTGCTGAAAATTCACCGACATTTGGAAATACACGTTGGTGAAAGTTGTGCTCAGTTGGTAAAAGTTCCTGAGCGCTGGGCTAAGTTATGCAGAGTTTACCTAAGTCAGCCTAAGTTAAAGCTGGGTTCACTCTATAGTGTTTGGACTGACTTTTACAGATGTTTTGAAAAATCAGCAAAATACTCAATGCAGTTCAGCTGACATCAGCGTCAGGTGACGCTCATCAGCGTTTGTGGAGGCTTCCCGCCACTCTGGACCTGCTTCTGAAGTGAACACATCTCCCTTGGGCATACATTTCAGTATTTATTTTTGTTTTACATTCCTTTGTAGTTACTTTTGAATACCCTGTTCCCCTGTTCATTCATTCATTCATTCATTCATCTAAAAAATAATAATTCTATAGACTCCAACACTAAGTCCATAATTAAAATGTGAATGTAGATGGAATAAAAAAAAAGTATTTAGTGAGTCAGCATATAAATAAAATGACAGGTGATTATATTTTGACTGTTACACCTCTCTCCATTAAAATAACATAAAATCCCGTTAAATGTCATTTATGTTTTGACACCATATCAGCACTGTTTGATTCACACACTGGAAGTGAACCAATAAATCCTGGAGAATGATTACACACGAAGCAGAAAATTAAGAACAGTAAATTTCTCAAAGAGATTTTTTTTTTTCTTTTGGTCTGTCACATTTTTGGGAGATTTTTTATATATATATATACAGTATGTGTGTGTGTGTGTGTGTGTGTGTGTGTGTGTGTGTGTGTGTGTGTGTGTGTACATATACATACATATATATGTGTAGCAGGCAGTGAGTAGACAGACTGACTGAAAATTTCACAGAAACCCTTTATTCAATGGACCAAGAACATGTTTTTTCAGACAGCAAAAAAAAAAGGCTGTTGTTTCCAAGGCAACCAGCAATCCGTACTGACAGATAGATAGATAGATTAGTTTATTTGACAGGGACAGTGCAATGAACATAGACAATAAATCAATGACAATCAATCTGATGTGTTGCACATAGAGTGTATAGCTATTAGCTAATTTGCAACTCTTGTCCCTGGATGGGCTTTAGAAAAGAGAATCAAGTAAAGAAAAAAAAAAAACACAATAACCACATACATCAATGCAAAAAAGATTATAAATACACAATTATAAATATTATAAATATTATAAATACACAAATATAACCAACTCTTGTCCCTGTATGGGCTTTAGACAAGAGAATCAAGTAAAGAAAAAAAAAATACACAATAACCACATACATCAATGCAAAAAAGATTATAAATACACAATTATAAATATTATAAATACACAAATATAACAACCTGACTCACATTTGCCTATTTCAGGCCTCCCTCCCTTCGTCACTCACTATAAACAAACACATTCATTCCTTCCCTTCATTCACTCTCGCCTTGCAGACAATCAATTCATACATGAGTACATTCTTGTTTATTTTTCAGCCAGTTTTTAACCTTTTTAGTGAATGTTTTAAAGTCCGTTATTATTTTAATTACATTTGGCATTGTGTTCCAGATGTGACTGCCCTTTATAGAGAAAGCTGTTTGTCCAAATGTGGTTCTGCGGTGGAATATTTTACAGTTATTGTTAACAGAACTCCTGGTGGCTGTGCTGCTGTCCTGTCTTTGGACGAAACCAGCAAGTGGCTCGGGTGCTGATTTATGGAAACATTTGAACGTTAATTTCAGAAAACAGAGGTCAATGAAACTCTCAAAACTCAATAGGTTGTATTTTTTTAAAGCATTACAGTGATGCCACCTAATGGGCTTTTTGTCCAAGATTTTTAGGGTTTGATTATATAATGAACCTATATGTCTTATTGTGGAAGGGGCTGCTTGAAGATATGTTTGCGCAACAGCACAGCCTAGTGGTAGAAAAATAACACAGCAAAGACACCAAACCACCCACCAAACCACACCCATCACCTGCAAACAAATCCACAAACCCAGAATTGTCTGTTTTATATATATATATATATATATATATATATATATATATATATATATATATATATATATATATATATATATATATACTGTATATATACTGTATATATATATATATATATATATATATATATATATGGGCGACACACATTGTGGGCTCACATTTCCACAGAGACACGACTGCATGTGTATTGAGGGTGTCACGTCTGCAAGGACAAAGGACTCGAATCTGCAAGAGATAACGAGGAGGTGTGAGATTTGTCTTTTTGTCCCACAGAAGATGCCCCGGAGAGATTTCCGGTTCATCAAGAAATGAGAGACAATGGTGAAGATTCAAAGGGATGCTTTGTGACTGTATGTTTACTGAAAACACCATGTGACTTGAATTCTGATGCTGGAAACATATAAAAGGATGATGAGATATGATTCTTCCTCTTTCCTGCTTTGAGAATGCTAGACGATGTGTTCTGTCAATAAAGCTGGTTTACGAACTAAACTCAGCCTCATCATTCGAGCACATCTTCTACACTGGTGACCTACGACAAGAAATGAGCAGACAGAATTCTCCCGAGCGGGGCTCGGCGGAAGCCAGCCTGATGGCCGCCTCCACGATCCAGCTGCCCGATTTCTGGCAGCACAGCCCGCGCTCATGGTTTAGCGCAGTCGAGGCGCAGTTCAACCGCCGGAGAATCTCCAACGACGACACAAAATTCTACCATGTGGTAGCGAAGCTGGACAGCAACACAGTCCAGAGAGTGGAGGATTTGGTTAATCATCCACCAGACAGCGACAAGTACAGTGCATTGAAGGACGCGCTGATCAGCCATTTCACCCCTTCAGTCCAACAACGAGCAGAGGGGCTCCTGACGTTGACGGAGTCAGAAAACGATAGACCTGCGGACCTGATGGTGAAGATGCTGAGGCTCAAAGACTCTGAGGATGGCGAATTCATTTTCGCCCACCTTTTCCTTCGGACCCTGCCGCCAGCAGTGAGAGTGGACCTGGCAGAGTCGCCCCGATTGGCCAGGCGAGACTACCATGGGTTGAGCAAAGAGGCGCAGCGGCTGGTCGATGCCCACAAGCGGAACGCGGTTTCGGCCGCGGCTGCTAGCCCAGGAACGGCGTCCGGAGACAGCGCAGGTCCAGCGGCCGCGGCGCCAGACGCACCAACGACGGCGGGGATGGGGGCCAGACGACGCGGAGCGTAGGATGGCCCGTGTTTCTACCACCGCCGTTTTGCAGAGAGAGCGCACAGGTGCGTCCCACCGTGCAACTTCAAGCGCCAGGGAAACGCCAAGACCGAGGGCCGGTAGCAGCTGCGACCCTCGGCAACGAGAACAAGCTGCTTTACCTGACGGATGCACGCTCGGGGAAACAGTTCCTCGTGGACACGGGCTCTCAGCTGAGTTTCGTCACACCCACCTACGCGGAACGGCTGATGCCGTCTAAAGCTCCCTAGGTGTCAGTATCATCAGCGAACGGCTCTACGATTAAAACGTTCGGTGAGAGAACCATGCTTCTGTCCTTACAGGGCCGTTCATTTGAGTGGACATTTATTGTAGCAGCAGTCAGTTTCAACATGTTAGGGGCTGATTTTTTGTGCTCACATGGTTTATTGGTTGACCTTGCTAATAGACGTCTGATTAATGCACTGTCCTTTCATTCTATTCCCTGCACAGCTCGGGTGGCCCCGCCGACTGCACATGCCAGCGTCTCAGCTGCGGGTGGTAAGTTTCACACATTGCTTGCTCAGTTCCCAGCACTCACAGTCCCCACGTTTTCGGCAACGGTGGCTAAACATGGTGTGGAGCATTTCATAACCACCACCGGCCCTCCCGTTTTTGCAAAAGCTCGGCGCTTGGACCCAGCTAAACTGGCCATCGCGCGCGAGGAGTTCACTAATCTGGAAAAACTGGGCATTGTTAGACGCTCCAAGAGCTCTTGGGCTTCGCCGTTACACATGGTCCCAAAGGCTGACGGCTCGTGGCGACCTTGCGGCGATTTCCGCAGGTTGAACAACGTTTCAGCTCATGACCGCTACCCGATTCCGCACATTCAGGATTTTTCTGTTCATTTGGTGGGGGCGCGCATTTTTCTAAAATAGACTTGGTGCACGGTTACCACCAGGTTCCAGTGCGCGCGCAAGATGTACCCAAAACAGCGGTCATAACTCCTTTCGGCCTTTTTGAGTTTTTGCGCATGCCTTTTGGCCTCAAGGGGGCCGCGCAGACTTTCCAACGCATGATGGATGCAGTTTTACGCGAACTCCCTTTCGTGTTCGTTTATTTGGACGATATTTTGGTAGCCAGCGCGTCCGAGGGCGAGCATGAAAAACACCTCACAGCAGTTTTTCGGAGGCTGGCAGAGCACGGGTTAATAGTCAACCCAGCGAAGTGCCAGTTTGGGGTGGCGCAGATTGATTTTTTGGGACATCGCGTTTCGGCAGAAGGAGCGGTTCCTCTTCCAAATAAAGTGCGTGCCATAACGGATTTTCCGCAACCTCAAACGGTCAAGGCACTTCAGGAGTTTCTAGGGATGGTTAATTTTTACAACCGGTTCCTCCCAAGCGCAGCACGGCTCATGCAGCCATTGTACACCGCGTTAAAAAAACAAAAGCCCGCAAATAAAGTTGAATGGTCTCCGGAGCGGGAGCGCGCTTTTGCCCAGGTCAAATCAGCCCTGGCAAACACAGTTTTGTTAGCGCACCCAGTTCCAACGGCCCGCATGGCGCTCACCACTGACGCTTCCGATGTAGCGGTGGGGGCGGTAGTTGAACAGTTTGTGGCAGGTACCTGGCAACCCCTCGCGTTTTTCAGCAGGACTTTGCGCGATAGTGAGCGTAAATACAGTGCGTTTGACAGGGAGCTTTTGGCCCTACACTTGGCCATCCGCCATTTTCAGTTCTGGTTAGAGGGGCGACGTTTCACCACGTTTGTGGATCATAAACCGCTAACGTTTGCGATGGCCAAAATTTCAGAACCCTGGTCAGGCCGACAACAAAGGCAACTAGCCGCAATATCGGAGTTCACTACTGATATTCAGCATGTCGCGGGTAAACACAATGTTGTGGCAGACTGCCTCTCGCGCGCGGTAGCACCACCAAGCCCCATAGGGGCAGACTCTGTAGCCGTGGCCGCAGGCCCAGGCAGCGACGTGGGAGCGCGCGCAGCCTCGGTCTGTGTTGGGTTAGATTATGCAGCCATGGCTGCAGAGCAGGTTAACGACGCGGACGTGCGCGCGCTCCAGTCTGGACCAACAGGGTTAAGGCTGGAGCACAGGGAGCAACAAAGTGGTATGCCCCCACTAATCTGCGATGTCTCCACGGGACGGCCCCGCCCCGTGGTGCCAGCCGCGTGGCGTCGCCGCGTTTTTGACTCGGTCCATTCTCTCGCACACCCGGGGGTGCGTGCATCGATTAAGTTGGTGGGGGAGAAATTTGTTTGGCCCGGGTTGCGCAAACAGGTCAAAGAATGGGCGGCAGCCTGCGTAGCGTGTCAGCGAGCCAAAATACACAGACACACTAAGGCCCCGTTAGAACCTTTCCACATCCCCGCTAAGCGTTTTGATCACGTGCATGTTGACTTGGTGGGCCCACTCCCATTATCACACGGGCACACACATCTTTTGACGATGGTGGATCGCACCACGCGTTGGCCAGAGGCGATTCCTCTGACATCAACCACAGCGGAAGAAGTTGCGCAAGCATTTTTAGCAGCGTGGGTTGCGCGTTTCGGTGTACCGTCGGACATAACGTCCGACAGGGGTCCCCAATTTATTTCCGAACTATATTCATCGATGGCCCGCAGCTTGGGGTGAAGATTCATCGCACTACCGCGTATAACCCCCAGGCTAATGGTTTATGCGAACGCTTTCACAGGTCATTGAAAGCAGCCCTCAGAGCGTCGCTGACGGATACAAATTGGGTGGACAAACTTCCATGGGTTTTATTGGGGTTGCATTCTGCACCTAAGGAAGATTTACATGCTTCCCCGGCTGAATTAGTTTTTGCACAACCGCTCCGTTTGCCGGGGGAATTTCTCCCCGATAATCCTGCACCAAATGGCCCCCCTGCTCAGCCGTGGCAGAGCGACTTGGGAGCAAACACGCTCCCTGGCCTGGTCCATCACAGTTTACCACACGTTTTTGTGCCAAAGGCTTTAAAAAATGCAGAGTTTGTTTTTGTTAAACATGATGCTCAGCGTCCAAGTTTGCGGCCGTTTTATGACGGACCGTTCAGAGTGCTGGAGACCGGGCAGAAGCATTTTCTGCTAGATTTAGGGGGCAGAAGGGAGTTGATTTGCATAAACAGGCTCAAACCCGCTTTTGTTTTGGCTGATGAGGAAGTGCAGCTCGCGAGGCCCCCCCCCGCCGTGGCAGGCCGCTGAGAGGACATTCTCCAGAATCTTCACAGAAAGGTGCTAACAGCTTTAATCCACAGATGCAGAGAGATGTTGCAGGTGCAGCAAAGCCAGGTTGCAGCAGATTCGGCAGAAAGTTAAAACCCAGGCAGTTGGTGGATTGATTAGTGATATATGGAGTGTTTTGTGTTTTTCTTTTTTTTATGCCATGCAGGTTTTGCCCTTACTAGACGTTTGGGGGGGGTAGTGTGGGCGACACACATTGTGGGCTCACATTTCCACAGAGACATGACTGCATGTGTATTGAGGGTGTCACGTCTGCAAGGACAAAGGACTCGAATCTGCAAGAGATAACGAGGAGGTGTGAGATTTGTCTTTTTGTCCCACAGAAGATGCCCCGGAGAGATTTCTGGTTCATCAAGAAATGAGAGACAATGGTGAAGATTCAAAGGGATGCTTTGTGACTGTATGTTTACTGAAAACACCATGTGACTTGAATTCTGATGCTGGAAACATATAAAAGGGTGATGAGATATGATTCTTCCTCTTTCCTGCTTTGAGAATGCTAGACGATGTGTTCTGTCAATAAAGCTGGTTTACGAACTAAACTCAGCCTCATCATTCGAGCACATCTTCTACATATATATATATAGTGGAGAGAGAAATAATCAGGCAGAGAGGTCCAGATCATATCACACTTTATTCAACTATCTGTCTCCATTTCTCTAGAAACACAAGCCACAAAAGAGGTAACAGCCCTCAGGCACCTCTGCTCTTAAATCATACCACTCGGTCAGCCTTCTCTGTGTGCTGCCTTATCATCAAAGCCTTTGTAATTCCCATTCTGTTTGTCACTGTTCACAACAACACACCACCCCCACATCCACACACACCCCCCCCCCCCATGACAATTCCTTTTTGTCTTTTACATCTGAGTGTAAATATCCCCACACTGTGTGTGTGTGTGTGTGTGTGTGTGTGTGTGTGTGTGTGTGTATATATATATACTGTATATACACTCACCGGCCACTTTATTAGGTACACCTGTCCAACTGCTCGTTAACACTTAATTTCTAATCAGCCAATCACATGGCGGCAACTCAGTGCATTTAGGCATGTAGACATGGTCAAGACAATCTCCTGCAGTTCAAACCGAGCATCAGTATGGGGAAGAAAGGTGATTTGAGTGACTTTGAACGTGGCATGGTTGTTGGTGCCAGAAGGGCTGGTCTGAGTATTTCAGAAACTGCTGATCTACTGGGATTTTCACGCACAACCATCTCTAGGGTTTACAGAGAATGGTCCGAAAAAGAAAAAATATCCAGTGAGCGGCAGTTCTGTGGGCGGAAATGCCTTGTTGATGCCAGAGGTCAGAGGAGACTGGCCAGACTGGTTCGAGCTGATAGAAAGGCAACAGTGACTCAAATAACCACCCGTTACAACCAAGGTAGGCAGAAGAGCATCTCTGAACGCACAGTATGTCGAACTTTGAGGCAGATGGGCTACAGCAGCAGAAGACCACGCCGGGTGCCACTCCTTTCAGCTAAGAACAGGAAACTGAGGCTACAATTTGCACAAGCTCATCGAAATTGGACAATAGAAGATTGGAAAAACGTTGCCTGGTCTAATGACTCTCGATTTCTGCTGCTGGTAGGGTCAGAATTTGGCGTCAACAACATGAAAGCATGGATCCATCCTGCCTTGTATCAATGGTTCAGGCTGGTGGTGGTGGTGTAATGGTGTGGGGAATATTTTCTTGGCACTCTTTGGGCCCCTTGGTACCAATTGAGCATCGTTGCAACGCTACAGCCTACCTGAGTATTGTTGCTGACCATGTCCATCCCTTTATGACCACAATGTACCCAACTTCTGATGGCTACTTTCAGCAGGATAATGCGCCATGTCATAAAGCTGGAATCATCTCAGACTGGTTTCTTGAACATGACAATGAGTTCACTGTACTCAAATGGCCTCCACAGTCACCAGATCTCAATCCAATAGAGCATCTTTGGGATGTGGTGGAACGGGAGATTCGCATCATGGATGTGCAGCCGACAAATCTGCGCCAACTGTGTGATGCCATCATGTCAATATGGACCAAACTCTCTGAGGAATGCTTCCAGCACCTTGTTGAATCTATGCCACGAAGAATTGAGGCAGTTCTGAAGGCAAAAGGGGGTCCAACCCGTTACAAGCATGGTGTACCTAATAAAGTGGCCGGTGAGTGTATATATATATATATATACTACCGTTCAAAAGTTTGGGGTCACTTAGAAATTTCCTTATTTTTGAAAGAAAAGCACTTTTTTTTCAATGAAGATAACTTTAAACTAATCAGAAATACACTCTATACATTGCTAATGTGGTAAATGACAACTCTAGCTGCAAATGTCTGGTTTTTGGTGCAATATCTAGATAGGTGTATAGAGGCCAATTTCCAGCAACTATCACTCCAGTGTTCTAATGGTACAATGTGTTTGCTTATTGCGTCAGAAGGCTAATGGATGATTAGAAAACCCTTGTGCAATCATGTTAGGTCTGCAATGCTGTAATTGCTGCAAATGGAGGATTCTTTGATGAAAGCAAAGTTTGAAGGAAAAAAATTATTATTTCAAATACAAATCATTATTTCTAACCTTGTCAATGTCTTGACTATATTTTCTATTCATTTTACAACTCATGGTGGTAAATAAGTTTGACTTTTCATGGAAAACACAAAATAATTGTCTGGGTGACCCCAAACTTTTGAACGGTAGTGTATATATATATATATATATATATATACATCCCATACATTAAAATTTTTTTAAAAACATGTCATACACACCATGTCATCACCAAACAAATACTGTACATTGTCCTCTTACATATATATTTTATTTTTTAAATTCCCCTTTCTCTCCATTTCTCTTTCGTTCCTGCATGGCTGAACTGAGTTTTGATCTAAAAACATGTTTTCACCAGCATTTCAGTCAGCGTTTGCCAATGGAGCTTAACTTAGGCTGACTTAGGCGAACTCTGCATAACTTAGCCCAGCGCTCAGGGACTTTTATAAACTGAGCACAACTTTCACCAATGTTTATTTCAAAATGTCACCAAATTTTCAGCATGCTGAAAATTCTCAGTGAATACAACTTCCGCCAGCGTTTGCCTACAGACACCAACTATCATTAACTTTTATCAACTTTTGCCAGCAGAGACAGACGCTTACCAAAACGTTAGTAAAAGTTGGTCCAAACATTGTAGTGTGAATCCACCCAAAAAAGCAGGTCCAGGATGGCAGGAAGCATCCACAAATGCTGATCTTAATATGAGCGTAACCTAACGCTGACGTCAGCTGAACTTCGCTGAGTATTCCTTTGCTTAAAGCGAGGTAGTCGGATCCAGGAAAAAAATTTTTTTTGCACACATGGAAAGAAAATCGTATAGACACATACGTATAGCGTGATTGTCTGTGAGTGTGAATGACCTGTTCCACGAGCAAATGTACGTTTTTGGTCTGTGGCTGTTTACATCGGCCAGGATACTTCATGCGCCGATGGGCCACAGGGATCCCGTATTTTACATCCGGCAAAAAACAGTGAAACGGGAACAGCAGGAAGAGCCATAGTATCGTTGTCTAATCGTTTTATAACACATTTCACAACTAATAATAGTAACATTTCCACAAAAAATGTGCTATATTAACAACACGATCGCATTTTGCACATGGCTCGCTCTCTGGCGGCGGCCCCGAGAAGTAAACAAATGCAGGGACACTTGAATTTTTGTCCCGAAAATATCATTTTTGAATATTAATTACAGCTAAACGGGAGCAGTTTCGATGCCGAAATTTCACATACAAATCCTAATATACGTGTTCTATACATCATCGGCTTTTGGATATCCGACTACTGTACCTCGCTTTAAGTTAACCTAAGTAGGCAACTGCTACTCATATGCTAGCCTATGTTGGCAAAAGTTTGACAATGCTGAATGCAGCCCAGGAAAATGCTAGCAAAAGTTTGTAAAAGTTCGTAAAAGTTAGTGTGTGCTCACAAATGTAATTTCACCGTTTGGACTGATTTCTCTGATTTTTCAAAACCTCAGTAAAAGTTGGTCCAAACGTTATAGTGTGAACCCAGCTTTATATGGCAATCAGAGAAAAAGCTCCATGCCAGTGTCTCTTTAGCTTAGCCGTTGCTAATGCTGCTCCGAGATGTGTGTGGCCTGCCGTGTTCTCAGTGTTTTTTTGTTTTTTTTTTTCGTGCAGTGCTTCTTGCGGGTTATATGTCATCTCAAGGTCTTTCCTTCCATCTTTGTCATAAAATCCAAAAAGGCCCGACATTTGAGTTAACTGCTTCCTAACTTTCAAAGCTGGCTGCCAAGACAAACTATGACTTCACTTGACTGACTGGGTGCTTGCTTTGCGCCATCTAGTGGACTGAAAATGCCATTGACTAACTGATAACCCAAAAATATATGTGTGCACATATTTTTAAAATAAAAGATCGATCCGTGTGTTTATGGATCGATGCATTGCCGCCAATGCCAAGTATCATGATCCATCACTGAATCAATCTTTTGTCCCACCCCTATTGAATGCAGTGAAAAAAATTAACTCCAATGTTAGGCCTTTTTTGAATTTTATAACAGAGACAGAACAAAAGACCTTGATGTGGCACATAAGCCACAAGAAATGCTGGACGAAAAAAACCCCACTCAGAACACACAGGCTCGCATACTCCTCTCGGTGTTACGTATGGCTTTTGCGAGCCATAAATAAGAGCCAAGGGCTGACCGGTGAGTTTGCGTTGTTTATTGACAATAAGGAAAGGAACAAAGGAAAATAGCCTCGTGGGGCAAAACACAAACAATACAGACGTACACTTACGAATAATGATGGATGAGAGGAGGGCTGGCGCCGGACGTAGGGGTTCCAGCCTTACCCACGCCGGAGAAGAGCGTGGATAATATGCGCGAGGTCACAGCACTGAATGATCAGGACTGCTCCCTTTTATAGTAGTTGACAGCACCTCAGCTGATGAGAGGTAATTGGCCTCCAGCCGTCCCATAGAGCTTGACAGCTGGAGGCCCGCTGAGACGCTGTCAAAGTAAGAGCCGGGCTGAGGAGGAATATGGTCTGAGCGTGGATGGCATCGGCGCTCAGACCATGTGACAGAACCCCCCCCCCTCAAGGTCGGGCTCCGAACGGCTAGTAACACCCAAGCCCCCCACCACCACCACCACCACCTAGGGTGGGCGGATGGGGCGTAGGCCAGGAGGGCATGAATGGGAAAAGGAGAGAAAAAAACCCAACGTTAGCAGGGAACAAATGAAGCAATTACAGAGTATGAGGAAAAAAAAAAGGCACAATACTCCATAAAATGCTAATAATGTGCAGCCAGAGAGAAAAAAAAGACACAACATTGGCAGGGGACAAATGAAGCAATTACAGAGTATAGGGGGGAAAAAAGGCACAATACTCCATAAAATGCCATAACAAGTTGACAAGACCCAAAGAAAAACAACCCAGGAGGAGAGCATTAAGAGGAGAGCAGAGGCTCCTAAGGCGAAATCCACCAGATACAGAGCATCCCTCAAACAGGAGGGGGAGAAAAAAAAGGCACGCTAACCGTGATACGACAATAAGAAATTATATACCTGTACATTCACAAAACCACAAAGGCCTAGGCACAGGAATAACAGCTGAAATTCAGTTCGGGGGGTCTCCCCACACCCAGCGTCCAAACCACCAACAGGGGTGAAGGGAAACGTTCAGGCGGCCTACCCGAATCCCAGGCCAGGAAAGACAGTACTTCGGGCGGCCGGACCAGACCGCCAAACAAAGAGTCCAAGGAGTCGAGTGGCCGAACCAAAGAGCCGAATGGGTACGGCAGTCCCTCAGCCAGCCGACCCGCATCGCTCAGCCACCAGGCCCATAGGGGAGAGAAAGGCAACGGCTTCCCTGTGGAGAGAAATAGCGAGGGCGAGCCGGGCCGACAGTGAGCGGTCCATATGGGCCCTGGTGGAGAAAGCTTGGGGGGATAATGAGGGTGACGATGATGACGACGGTGAAGAGGGGGATGAAGATGATGACGAGCCGGTCCAGTGTCCAATGGCAGGAGATCTGCAGCTCCCTCACCGAACCTGGATGCCACTGGTGTTGCACCCTCGTCGGACCCCGATTGGGTCGCGGCTGCTCCCGCGACGGACCCCGATTGGGTCTCGGTAGCACCCGCGTCGGACCCCGATTGGGTCGGCGCTGCACCAGAACCGATCTCCAACCCCGAACCTGGAACCTCTGGCACAGCGGGCGAAAGCAGCTCCTCGCCGGCGACCCTGGGAGAAGGCTCAGGAGAGAAAGAACCGAGATCAGGATCACCGGCAGCGCCAGAACCCGGCGAGATAAGTTCGGACTCAGCGGGCGGCTGCACCGAGCTCGTCTCCCCAAGAGACAGGCTAAAATGCTCTAGGATATAAAGGAGAAAGACAAAACAGAGCACTTGCCTGATCTCGGGTTCTGACGCCGTCCAGGACTACTAAGATCCGGGCTCAGACGGCAGGAGGTCGTCATCAGGCTCCCACTCAGCTGCGTCGGGCACCACAGCTGGCATGATGGTGTGCGCAGCTTGAGAGTCCTCCGGCACCGATGCCCACGCTGATGGCCCACACGGTGTGGTGGCAGGAGAACCTCGACCCGCTGGACCGGACCGCTCCTCCATGGAGACCCAGGGACGCTTCCTCGTCGGCGCAGGTTCCACGCTGCAGTCCGCTTTCCTCCTCCGCCCACGGCGTAGCTGCGGAACCGGAACCAGGCTCTCCAGAACCGCAGGCCCCCTCCTCATCCAGCGACGTTGGCCTGGTGTCGAGGACTGCTCAGCGGAGGGAGACACAGAGGATGCGGGGTTAATAATCACAGCCACAGCAGGTGGTGGAAGCTCGGGGAGCTGCGAACCCCGAACTCCACCTCCAGGAGTCTGACAGAGCAAATCACAATAATGAGAGTGTGAATGAACTTGGACTTGCCTGTCTCCTGGAGGCTGAGTGGTGCCTGCTGTGGCGGACGTTGCTCCTCCCTTTTCCCGCCGGACGGTGACAGAGGGCCCCCTGGGAGGACAATGGGGAGCCGCTCGAGATGGTTCCGGGATGGAGCTCGCCGGGCCAGGACTCTGAGCACACTCAGCGGCCGGGGAATGCGTCGAGGAGGAGGGGGCGACAGCCAAGATGAGCCGGGCACGGAGCGCTGACGTAACAGCAGGAGAAGATGGCTCGGGAGACGAGGCTGCGGGGTTTCCCCTCTGACGAGGCACAGGAGTGACAGCTGTGTGAGGAATTGAGCCCTTGCGGCGACCCGGAACTGGATCCGGACGGGATTCATGCTGAGGTTGACAGCCGGTGTGACGACGGTTTCTTGCAGGGGGCAAGGCGAAGGTGAGATCCAGGAATCGCCGTTCCTGTGCAGAAACGGAGGCGAGCAGGTCGGCAAACTCAGGGAACTCACGCAACTCTGGATTCCTCTCCACCAGTCTAACTGCCGCCGTCACATGCTTGATGATGACAGATGAATGAACCGCGGAGCGAGCAGCAGCCACTCGGTCTCGGATCTTGATAGCTGTCAGCTGCAGCTCCTCCGGGGGATTCCCGAATGACGTCATGCCCGATGGGGAAAGACCTCTGGATGGTGCAAACTCCTGGGCCGGAACGGAGGCAGGAGCGGGATCCCGAAGCGAGGGGTGACGACTCCTCCTCTTCGGCTTCCTGACGGGATTTCCTTCCAGCCCACGGAGTATCTCACGTTGTCAGGCGATGTCATTTCTCCTCGCGCAGACTTCAGGGTGGTCGGCGTAGCGAGGAAGATTGTCCAGGAGTACCTCAGCATAGTCTAGGTACCAGCGTATGTTGTTGGGATTGTCGTAGAAGGTGGCGGTGAGGAGCGTCCCATCGACATACTCCAGGGCGGTCGCTAGCTCATTACCCAGGCGCCGAACGCGGCTCCTGGGAGACGGCATGCTCCCAGAGTTGACACCCAGACAGGGAAGAACAAAGTCCAATTAAGCTAACTCACGGCAGCCGGCAGCTCACTGGCTGTGACCTACTGTTACGTATGGCTCTTGCGAGCCATAAATAAGAGCCAAGGGCTGACCGGTGAGTTTGCGTTGTTTATTGACAATAAGGAAAGGAACAAAGGAAAATAGCCTCGTGGGGCAAAACACAAACAATACAGACGTACACTTACGAATAATGATGGATGAGAGGAGGGCTGGTGCCGGACGTAGGGGTTCCAGCCTTACCCACGCTGGAGAAGAGCGTGGATAATATGCGCAAGGTCACAGCCCTGAATAATCAGGACTGCTCCCTTTTATAGTAGTTGACAGCGCCTCAGCTGATGAGAGGTAATTGGCCTCCAGCCGTCCCATAGAGCTTGACAGCTGGAGGCCTGCTGAGACGCTGTCAAAGTAAGAGCCGGGCTGAGGAGGAATATGGTCTGAGCATGGATGGCATCGGCGCCCAGACCATGTGACACTTGGAGCCATTCGGCAACAGCTAAACTAAAAACACTCCAGCCTGAGTGGCACCGACCTCGATGAACAACCAACTCCGGACACTTCCCACGGAACAAAGCCCCCTCCAAACTCAGAGCAAACCAAGTAATTAACACAGTCCACTAGCCTCCCTGTGAGCAGAGATGTAGGAGAAGGTGGGGGTGGTTGGTTTGTGATGTCATAAAACCAGGAAATGTAATCTATTCATTTCTTTAGGAGCTTAAATAAGGGCAGTATTTGTTAAAACTTACAAAAACACTATTTTCCACAATATAGGACCTTTAAAACAGGGCAGTGAAAGTCATTGTTGACTATGGAAAACCATTTTTTCTTTTTAAGAAAACATTATCACATGCACTTTAAACACATTTCTGACTGCAGTTGCTTAGCAGTAAATAAGATTGTTTTTTACAAAAGAAGGGTTGCAGGAGCAGGCATGCTTCAGTCAAAGCAGAAAGACATTGCACATCTCCATACTCTCCTTGCTAAATTGACACTTCTTGCTTTGCAAACTAAATTATGTGATACAGATTCATCAGTCAGGATGTACCAGACATTCTCATGCCTGAGATAATGGTCTGGCTTCCATTGTGCAACTTTGGAAAAGCTATCATTTATATGCAGAAAATTTTTGCTTACAAAATCTGAGCCAGTTAAAATGAAAAAGAAATCAGGCTATGTGCATACAATAAATGGTACTTTTAATCAGTTTTTCAAACATGTCTACTTTGATCTGGCTGGAACTGCAACTGAAGTGGCAGAAAAAAATTTGGATGGAACACTTATCTGTTTGCTAATGAGTGACTAATGACAACCAGAGCTTTGATTACATGGTTCTGTGACTTTTAAGGGACTTGTATTTAAAATGACAGGTTTCAAAGGCTTTCTATTTGCAAACTCTTCTTCTTATTCTTCTGATGAAACACCTTGACAGATAAGGTGGTTTTTAATAAAATGGGTTAAAGGAAAGGGAGAGATAGGTGGATGAAATTAGCCCCCCCCCCCCCGAAAAAAAAAAGAAGTGGGAAGCCAATCGGGCTTGTGACTTATTAGTTCCACCAGTTCATATCTTCCTTCTAATACCTGTGCCATCGTATCCTTTGCATCTTAAACAGGGCTATTTGCTTAGGGCTAAAAGTTAAGTTTTGCTTTATCATGCAGGCAAGGAAGCTTGCACATTTGCGCAAGTAAGGCATGTAAACTCTGAGTGTGCATTTGTGCGTGTTAGTGTGTGTGTGTGTGTGTGTGTGTGTGTTTGCCTAGCAGAAGGAGGTATGTTTAAGCACCATGTTTGCAGCCAGAGGAAGAGTGGGTTAGGGTAGGAAGTCATTTAAATAAAACAGAGTCAGAAGTTTGATGTACGTGTGGGTTTGCGTGTGCATGAAAAGACAGACAAGTGACTGATGGGAATGTGGTGCCAAAGCAACAGAGAGGAGCTGAAAGACACACCAAAAGTTAGTGCGGGGAAAAGGTTGAAAGAAAGACCACTCGATAAAATTTCCACCTTGAGTGTGGCTGGAATGACAATGACTCCATTATGTGAGGAGGGTGTGTAGCAAGGACACTGCCATCACATCAGGGAGCGAGTACTGAACCCTCAAAAGCAAATGGGCAAAAAGAAAGAGGAGGATGCGGTAAAGTAATGGCAGATTACAAGTAGGATTTTGTTTTTGTATGCATGACTTTTCTTCTTAATTCATCTCAGTTTGACATGTCGTTAATTCACATTTCTTTTTTGATTCCCTTGTACATTCCATCGTAGTGAAGACATTGATTAGACATCGGAGATCATGGTGGACTCAGATCAACTCCCCATCATGTATAAAAATGGAGCAACATCAGAGCTTTATGAATTAAAAGAATGGAGGCATAAGAGATGGATTTGTTAAATGCAAGTGAGAGACAAAAATGTATCCTAGTACATCATACTTGGCTAATTAACACAGCATCTTTTCAAAAGGGAAATTGACTATCAGGAGGTGAAAGATACACCAAATGCTCAGTGTGTGTGTGTGTGTATTTGGGCATACACAAACCTTCCCCTGTATTAACATTCTGCCCTCCATGCTAAATGACCCAGCACATAATTACAAGCTCAGAAAACCAGATGGTCAACCAGGGGTAGCATTTCTAATTTCTCACAGAGCCTAACAACCTTTTACCCTCATTTGTTCTAAGTATTTCAAGGATAAGACAGACCATATTGCACGTTTTATTTTGTGAACCAAATCTGTTAGCTGACCAATGCACACTGAATTGTAAGTGTTGTCTGTGTATTGCTATTGTGTCAGGCTAAAAAGAAGACATGCTTAAAATGAACAGTGCTTGATCTGAGCTTTGAATATTTCACTGGGTACTAATTTGATAAATCTCTGCCTGTTGTGCACCTAGCTCAACAATTGTTCATCTTATCTGCTTCAAACGTAGTAGGTGTTTTGCTCAGTACCAAGTGCAATCTAAGTAATGGCAGAGCCAAGTCCGAACTCATTTAGATCACGGGTTCTCATAATTCTTCTAGTTTTCAGTTACTTGTGCTTCTCTTTGAGTGACTGCTGCTCCAATCGGGGTGTTGCGGAGTAGACAGACACACATAATTTTGTTTAAAATATTACATGTTTTGAGGATACCCTTTGACCTGAGTGCATTCCCATTCAGACTGTAATAATAAAAGTTTTGAGGCCTTGACAACTTGACAAAACCTCATAACTTTCATAGAGTTTTGTCACTCTGATTGGCAAAGTCAAAGTGCTTTTCATATATGTAACAACAATGTTTATGGTGTTTAAGAGAACAAACAAAAGGAAACAAATAAATCAAACAAGGCAGTACTGACATAAAAAACAAAATGCAACACATGCATTGCACATCTGTGTGTGTGTTGCTGAAGATGAGTGTTGAGTGTTTTGGAAAAGAGGAGAAAAAAGGTGGGAAAAGAGAAAAAGAAAGAGGGTGTTGGGAGGACTAGATCAGCTAAGTAATAAATGACTAAGTAAATGAACAGTTACTTAAACAATTACATGATTCAACTAGAAAAGCACTCAGAGAGTGCATACTTCCAGCAAGTCTCCTTCCGTCCCTCATGGATCACCTCCAAAATGTAATGGGTTTGTGTGTAGGCCACAAGCCGCTTGTGGTGAAAATTGCATCAAAGCCTGTCCAGTAGATTTGGAGTATTCTTGCTAACACATTGTGAGAAGATAAGAGCCTTGGTGAAGGTATGCGTTGTGGGATCATCACTAAAATGTAATGGGTTCCTCTGTAGCCCAAGAACTACCTCTGGTGAAATTTCAGCCAAATCCATGCAGTAGTTTTTGTGTAATCCTGCTGCACAGATACAAAAAAGCCCTTGGTGGAGGTATGTACTCACAGATCATCAGCAAAATCTAATGGGTTCATCCTTAGGCCAAGGGTCATCTTTGGTGAAAATTTCATCTAAATCTGTCCAGTAGCTTTTGCGTAATCGTGCTGACAGACAAGCAAAACAATAAGAGCCTTGGTGGAGGTATGCATTCTGGGATCATCACTAAAATGTAATGGGTTCCTCTGTAGCCCAAGGACCACCTCTGGGGAAAATGTCATCCAAATTCATCCAGTAGTTTTTTTATGTAGTCCTGCTGCACAAATACCGGGGGGGGGGGGGGGGGGGGGGGGACTAAAAAGTTCATAGAGGTCAAATTTGACCAAATGTGGTTTATTTTTCAACCACAGGGATCCAAGCATTGCAGCACCGATGGAAGAAGTGTGTGGACCAAAGGGGAGACTATGTTGAAAAATTAATAATAATAATGATAATACGTTATTTGTATAGCGCTTTTCAAGGCACTCAAAGACAATTTACATTAAAAAAAAAGTTAAAATTAAAGATTAAAAACAAGTCTGAACAGGTGGATTTTGAGTAATGATTTGAAGTAGGTTAGGTCTGTGCAGTCATGGATCTGTTGGGGGAGAGGAGGGGGCCTCGATGAAAAAGGCTTTGTCCCTCCAGGGTCTGTGCTTGCTTTTGTGTGTTGGAGAGAGGAGGTTTGCATAAGAGGAACGGAGGCAGCCTGCGGGAGGGGGTGTGTGTGTGTGCAAGAGGTCGGTGAGATAGAAAGGGGTCTGGTGATGGAGGGCTTTAAAAGTGAGGAGAAGGACTTTGAATTCTATGTGTTGTGAGATTGGGAGCCAGTGGAGGTTCTTCAGGACAGGGGTGATGTGGTCGTGGGAGTGGGACTGGGTGAGGAGACGGGCGGCTGAGTTCTGAAAGTATTGAAGTTTCTGGAGGACTTTGGGTGATGAGCCGTAAAGAATGCTATTGCAGTAGTCGAGTCTGGATGTGATAAATGCGTATATGAGAGTTTCTGCGGTGGAGAAGGTGAGTGAGGGACGGAGTCGAGCTATGTTTTTTAGGTGAAAGAAGGCAGTTTTGGTGGCATGATTGATGTGTGGTTCAAATGTGAGGTGGCTGTCAAAGATGACTCCAAGGTTTCGTATCTGTGGGGATGGGGAAAGTGTGGAGTTGGCAACAGTGAGGTTGAAGTTGTGGGTAGTATTGATGAGAGATTCTGGCCCAATGGTCTTCATGTCAGACTTATCATAGTTAAAGGGTACTGTGGTATAGTGAGTGTGGTGTGTGTGTGATGGCGTACCCGCCCCTGGTGTGACATCAGGCAGACACGGCCCTTGTGTATAAATAGTTCGGTTCTCATAATAAAGTGTGAACTTGCTGCATGACAGAAGAGACTCCTGTCCCTCATTTTACATACATAACATTTGGCAACGAGGATAAAAACTAAGGGAGCGTACGGGCTACTTCCACCACTAGCACCGTTTCTAGAGTACACAAGAGAGCCAGTGATCCTGTGGCCGCAGTAGTTCCATGTTCGAGGATTACATCAGGGCGCTGGGCTTAAGTAGGCTTGACGGGAGATGACGGCGAGGACTTCTTGTCCACAATTTCGGCACGGAGGGCCGAAGAATTCTCGGTACGTTGAGTGAAACGGAGAACTGTGAGGATGCTGTCGAGCGGCTGGCCGAGCACTTCGACAAGCAGACGAGGACCACGAAGCTGTGGGTAATGGAGCTGTTGGCACCAGGAATGGCTAAGCTAGTTAGCTGGGGGAAGCTAACGACCCATTCTGTGCCTATGGACAGGTTAGCCACTAAGCTAACTTCGCGCCAAAACCAAGCTACCAGCTAGACTTCGAGGTAGGACCGGAGCCACGAATGGAGGAGTCTCCGGTCACTGAAGACAGCGGGCCAGTCAAGGAGCTCAGCACGGTACAGGACCATAGCGCTGATGAGTTGGACAACGCAGTGTGCAGCGACAGCGAAGAGGGACAGCAGCAGGAGTCATCCCCGCAGCTGGAGGCTAGGCAGTGAGTGAGTGGGACCATGGGAGCTGAGAACCCCGCAGAAGAACAGCGACAGTGAGGCATGGAGACGATGCAGTGGAATGCCTGGAAACTGAGAGCAGCAACGAAACACCCGGGTCGGAGAGTGACACCGATGAGAGTGACGCTGACAGCCCCAGGGAAGAACAGCAACAGCCAGGCACAGAGACAACGCAACAGAGCACCTGGAACGTGGGTACCGAGAGCAGCGACAAAACGCCCGGGTTGGAGAGTAATGCCGACAAGAGTAATGCTGAGAGCCCCGAGGGAGAGCAACAGCAGCCGGACATGGAGGCAGCACAGCGGAGCACCTGGAATGAGGGTGCTGGGAGCAGCGGTGTGGTGCCGGGGTCGGGAAACGACGCCGGTGAAAGCGATGCTGTGAGCCCCGGGAGTGAGCAACAGCAACTGTGCACCACAGAGGTCGGGCAGTGTCTCAGTGCTGGAGCTCAGGCCGCCCTGGACGAGGGTGCTGGGTGTTACGGCGAGGCTCCCGAGACATCGAATGGCGCCGACGAGCAGGCTTCGGGTCTTCCCAGAGTTCGGCCGCAGGGGGCCGGCGTGTTCGGGACAACGATGGCAGTTGCAGCGGTGTTGAAAGCGGTTGGGAGCGAACTAATGAGCATGGAGAGACGGTGTGCTGGACAGCAACACGGTGGGTCCCGAGGAATGAGGCAGTCGGTGGAGAAGAGTGACATTTTTGCAGGAGAGGTTGGCTTTGATCCCGGAGGCAGACAGCGGCCAGGGGCGCTCATTCCATGGGGCTGCCCGGGACCTCCGAGCCGGTCTTATCTACAGCGGCCAGGGGCGTGCATGATTTGAGGCTGCCCTCTGGCTGCCGGTGGGCATAGGTGTGACTTAATTACTCTTAATGTAACTATATACAGTATACATATACTTTGCTGGTGTGCATGTGAGTACATATGTTATGGGATTATTTTTCTTATTTTAGAGACATGGTCCAATTTAGTTAGTTTTTTGTGTGTATATTTTGAAAAAAAAAGGAAAAACGCTGGTTTTAGTTGTTCTTTGTGAATGTGATAGGCCATTTTCCTACAGTTCATGATTCATTGTTCCTTAGTGCACGGTTCGGGTCCTAAATTGGGGAGGGTCTTGATTGCATGTGTTTTCTTGCATTCTTGTAAGGGGGAGGGGAATTGTGGTGTAGTGAGTGTGGTGTGTGTGTGCTGCCATACCAGCCCTGGTGTGACGTCAGGCGGACATGGTCCTTGTGTATAAATAGTTCGGTTCTCATAATAAAGTGTGAACTTGCTGCATGATAGACAAGACTCCTGTCCCTCATTTTACATCCATAACAGGTGCCTGTAGTGATTTTTAATCAAAAGCTATTTCAAAGGATGAAATATGATACTAGTGGTTCTGTCCAGTAATTTTGGTCATGATTCCTTGTCAAATACGCATAAGCTTCAAGTCACTGCTCTCTCATTCAGTCATGGTCAGCAATATCTTGCCTCCTCCATGGCCAGTTTCAGCACCGGTACTGACGCACAGTCATTGCTTTGTGCGATTGACTGGGCTGCAGTATAGCAGTCAACAAAGTTTTAACATCAGAATTTTATGTAATTTTTTACAACCATGTACAAGCAAATCTTCCATCCATCTTCTGCCGCTTAATCCTTTCGGGTCGCGGGGGGGCTGGAGCCTATCCCAGCATCTTTGGGCGAGAGGCAGGGTACACCCTGGACAGATCGCCAGTCCATCGCAGGGCCAACACAGAGAGACAAACAACCATTCACTCTCACATCCATACCTAAGGACAATTTAGAATCCACAGTTTTGATGCCAATTAACCTAACTTGCATGTTTTTGGCCTGTGGGAGGAAACCGGAGTGCCCGGAGTAAACCCACGCAGACACGGGGAGAACATGCAAACTCCACACAGAAGGGTCACCGATGGTCTGGGGGTGGGATCGAACCCACGATGGTCAAGGGTGGAATCGATCCCATGACCTTCTTGCTGTGCTGCCACTGTGCTAACCACTGTGCCACCGTGCTGCTCACAAGCAAATCTTCTCGCATATAATTTAATGAAATAAATTATATGATAATAATGATAAACTAGAATGATATACTAGAATGATAAACTATAATATATACTAGAATTTTATTTCATTAAATTATATGCAAGCAAATCTTCTCGCATATAATTTAATGAAATAAAATTCTAGTATATCAAGATTTATTCAACGTATTCTGAAGTTACTTGACTGGGAATTTGCATGTTCGTCAGGTCCCCTTCAGTTGCTGGTCCCCAGAGGTAACTGCGGCTCATGCTGTCAATAAAGGCCATTTCCAAGGATGGTTTGTGCAGTATATATCCATGCAGATTTTGCGCTGTTTTCAACTCGGTTCTTGACCCACTGAGCATCTGCTGAATGCGTTTACTCATCTGTGGTAAAGCCGGAAACAACGATTGTACGTCACTTCCGGCCGGCAATGGCTGCTCCCCATTGGTTTTGACCGAGCAGTTTTCATGGGATAAAATTGTTCAGTATACTGACTCTAGGGGGTTATTTTTACTGAATAAACACATTTTTGGTTTATAAGTAATACCTAAGGGTAAAGAGAGGTGCAGAGCTGTCAACTGATCACCACCTGGTGGTGAGTTGGATCCGATGGCAGGGGAGGAAGCCATTCAGACCTGGTAGACCCAAACGTATAGTGAGGGTGTGCTGGGAACGTCTGGCTGAGGCCCCTGTCCGGGAGGTCTTCAACTCCCACCTCTGGAAGAACTTCAACCACATTCTGAGGGAGTCTGGAGACATGGAGTCTGAATGGGCCATGTTCTCCACCTCTGTTGTTGAAGCAGTGGCCCAGAGCTGCGGCTGCAAGGTGGTCGGTGCATCTCGTGGTGGCAACCCCCGAACCAAGTGGTGGACACCAGTGGTGAGGGGGGCCATTAAGCTGAAGAAGGAGTCCTATCAAGCTTAGTTGGCTTGTGGGACTCCCAAAGCAGCTGAGGTGTACCGGCAGGCCAAGCGGAGTGCAGCTCGAGTGGTAGCTGAAGCAAAAACCCGGGTATGGGAGGAGTTCGGTGAGGCCATGGAACAAGACTTTCGGTCGGCCTCGAAGAGATTCTGGCAAACTGTCTGGCGGCTCAGGAGGGGAAAGCAGCTCCCTGTCCACACTGTGTATGGTGCGGATGGGGCACTGTTGACTTCGACTGGGGATATCGTTGGGCGGTGGAAGGAATACTTCGAGGAGCTCCTCAATCCCACTGATACGCCTTCCACAGAGGAAGCAGGGTTTGTGGACGAGGGGGATAACTCGCCTGTTACAGGGGCTGAGGTCGCCAAGGTGGTTAAAAATCTCCTTGGTGGCCGGGCCCCGGGGGTGGACAAGATTCACCCTGAGTACCTCAAGGCCCTGGATGTTGTAGGGCTGTCATGGTTGACACGCCTCTGCAACATTGTGTGGAGGTCGAGGATAGTGCCTTTGGCATGGCAAACCGGGGTGGTGGTTCCTCTCTTCAAAAAAGGGGACCGGAGGGTGTGCTCCAACTTTCAAGGGATCACACTCCTCAGCCTCCCTGGGAAGGTCTATGCCAAGGTACTGGAGAGGAGAGTCCAGCCGTTGGTCGAACCTCGGATTCAGGAGTAGCAATGGGGTTTTCGTCCAGGCCGTGGCACATCGGACCAGCTCTTTACCCTCTCGAGAATTCTCGAGGGTTCGTGGGAGTTTGCCCAACCAGTTTACATGTGTTTTGTGGACTTGGAGAAGGCATTTGACCGCGTCCCTCGTGGTTTTTTGTGGGGGGTGCTTTGGGAGTATGGGGTATCAGGCTTGTTGTTACGAGCTATTTGGTCTCTGTACGACTGTTGTGAGAGTTTGGTTCGTATTGCCAACACTCGGTTGGACTCATTCCCAGTGAGAGTTGGACTCCGCCAGTGCTGCCCTTTGTCACCGATCCTGTTCATAATTTTTATGGACAGGATTTCTAGGCGCAGCCAGGGAATGAAGGGTGTCATGCTTGGTGACCACAGGATCTCATCTCTGTTGTTTGCAGATGATGTTGTCCTGTTGGCTTCATCCAGCGATGACCTACAGCTCTTGCTGGGACAGTTTTCCGCTGAGTGTGAAGCAGCTGGGATGAGAATCAGCACCTCCAAGTCCGAGTCCATGGTCCTCAGCCGGAAAAAGGTGGATTGTCCTCTCTGGGTTGGGGACAGGCTCCTGTCCCAAGTGGAGGAGTTTAAGTATCTTGGGGTCTTATTCATGAGTGAGGGGAAAATGGAGCGAGAGATCGACAGACTGATCGGAGCAGCATCTGCAGTGATGCGGACGTTGTACCGGTCTGTTGTGGTGAAGAGGGAGCTTAGTTCTAAGGCAAAGCTGTCAATTTACCAGTCAATTTACGTTCCTACTCTCACCTATGGTCACGAGCTTTGGGTAATGACCGAAAGAACGAGATCGTGGATACAAGTGGCTGAAATGAGCTTTCTCCGTAGGATTGCTGGACTCACCCTCAGAGATAGGGTGAGGAGCTCAGTCATCCAGGAGAGGCCCAGAGTAGAACCGCTGCTCCTCCACGTTGAAAGGAGTCAGTTGAGGTGGTTTGGGCATCTGATTAGGATGCCTCCTGGACGCCTCCCACTTGAGGTGTTTCGGGCACGTCCCACTAGGAGGAGACCCCGGGGCAGATCCAGGACTCGGTGGAGAGACTATGTCTCCCAGCTGGTCTGGGAACGCCTTGGTATCCTCTCTGAAGAGCTGGAGCAGGTGGCTGGGGAGAGGGAAGTCTGGGCTTCTCTGCTTGAACTGCTGCCTCCGTGACCCGGACCTCTGGAAAAGCAGTAGAAGATGGCTGGATGGATGGATGATTAATGTTTTTATAATGACCAGTACAGGTTTCCTTTAAGTTGTAGAAAGTTCTTTTGCATCCAGGATTTTATTTCAGAGAGACACTTTTCCAATATGGAGCAGGTTACTGTGGTTATGCAGTTAGCAGAAATGTAGATCTGAACATTGTCAGCAGAGCAATGGAAGTTAAGGCCATGTTGACAGATGATGTTACCAAGCGGGAGTATATAGCTGATGAAGAAGAGAAGGCCAAGCATAGAACCCTGGGGAACACCATGGGAGAGGGGGGCTGTGCTGGAGGTGCAGTTGTTGACGTGGAAGAATTGTTGTCTCTTGGTGCAATATGAGTGAAACTAAGAGAGCGCTGTACCAGTGATGTTGAGGAAGGTTTCCAGACGGGAGAGGAGAGTAGAGTGGCTGACTGTATCGAAGGCAGCTGTGAGGTCGAGCATGATAAGGATGTTCAGGAGACCAGAGTCGGCTGAGAGGAGGAGGTCATTTGTCACTTTGAGAAGGGCTGTTTTGGTGCTATGTTGCGAGCAGAATCCAGATTGGAATGTCTCAAAGAGGTCATTGGAGGTGAGGTGGGTTTTGAGGTGGGTGGCAGCAACACGTTTTACAATTTTCTTGATAGGAAGGGCAAATTTTACCACATTTGGTCAAATTAGACCATTATGAATTTTTCAGCTCCCCCCCCCCCCTTACAAAGTCTCAGATTGTCACCAAAATGTAATGGGTTCATCCTTAGGCCAAGGGCCACCTTTGGTGAAAATTTCATCTAAATCCATCCAGTAGATTTTTTGTAATCCTGCTGACAGACAAACAAACAAATAAACAAGCTAAAGAACAGAAAAACTATGCCATAACAGACACTCTATGTGATAATGATAAGGACCTCAGTGTTTCCCTATGCCAAATCCTTGGTAGTTAATTTTTCACCTGATGTAAGACTTTTGCCCCTCCATGTGTCATGTATGCCCCTTCGGGGCAGAGAGACAAACCCAAGCGCTGAATGGTGTTGGTGACATTCATTAACAGAAATAACATAAAGTTCAAAAAAGGTGCCAACAATACAAAAATGCCAAAACAAGAACAACTTACAGATTGAGCCTCAGAGCAGAGAGTGCTCTGGAGAAGTAGAGGATACTTCAGAGGCTGGAACAAGTGGAATGAACAATGTAGATCCAATATAGCCACAAAGATAAGCTGAACACACAGAGCTTAAATAGCGGAGAATGGAATGCCACAATAAGTAACAGGTACGTGGAGCAAGAGCAGACTGGTGACCTAATTACTGAGTACTCACAGCTGAGCTGACTAAGAGATCAGGCAGTGAGAAAATAACCAGATGGGGATGTCTGGGAGAGGAGGAATAGTGACCCTGCCACAGGAAAAGTCAAAACACTCTTAAACTACATAACAAAATAACAATACTGAAACATAAATAATAAATAGAATGATAAATCATCAGAAATCAAAACACAACAAGACACCACAAGGCTTGGAAAACATACAGAAAAAAAATCATAAATAAATTGAGAGACTAAGCCCGGAACAACCCGTGCTCAGTCCTGTGACACCATGGATTGCCACCTTACCATGGTGGAGGGGTTTCAGTGCCCAAATGATCCCAGGAGCTATGTTGTTGGGGCAACTTGCTGCTGGTAGGGTCTCCCAAGGTAACCAGGTGCTGGGTGATGGGCCAGACTAAGAGCGGTCCAGTAGATCTCATGAAAAAAGTTACACCAAGGACCCAGTGTACCCAAAGGAGGCACATGGGTCCACTCTCCAGTGGGCTAACCATCTTCAGGAGAGATCATGGGGATCATGGTGCGATGTGAACTCTACTCTGCCTGGACTGATGCCCCCGCGATCCGGATCCCCAGGTAAGTGGTAGAGGATGGAAGGAAGGAAGGAAGGAAGGAAGGAAGGAAGGAAGATTTTTGGTAGGTAAATGTGTGTAGGGATGCTCTTTACCATTTTTTTAGGGGCCCACTCACATTGGTGCCAGATGATTTGTTCCGTGCCAAGTGAAATGGCCCTCTGCCCTCCAAAAACAATATGTCCAAGAAAAATATTCAGATTACCCAATACTGGTTGACTGATACTGCTGTATTCTGTTCACATTGTTATTGTTACTGGTGTCTTGTGTGTCATAATGTATTGTTACTTGTCATATGTTTTATTAAGATCATTAAGATCATTAAGGTCATAATGGTTGTGTTAACTTTAAAATATGAAATGCTATGGCACTGTCACACATTAAGGTTGTTTCGGACCCCAGGAAGAATAGGTTCAGTGCTGCTGAAGTTAATGATGATCCTAATAAATCTTACATCTGCCGGTGGCCTACTGTGGAATGCACACATTTTTTTTTCTTTAGCATGGCTCCCAGACTTTAAGCGCAGCTTCTTTACCTTATCCTGACACTGTGAGTGAACATTTGCATTTGTTCTGTTCTTGAAACATACCTCTACCAACCATTCCAAAGCTGGGGAACCTTACGTTATGCAGAACAGTAGGAATCAATCACACTTATCAAACATTCCAGACTTTGGGTTTTAAACCTTGGTCAGTACAGAACAGACACTACAATGGCAGCTCGGTGGTGCAGTGGTTAACACTGTGACAGCACAGTAAGAAGGTCATGGGATCGATTCCACCTCTGACCATCGTGGGTTCGATCCTACCCCCTGACCATCAGTGAGCCTTCTGTGTGGAGTTTGCATGTTCTCCCTGTGTCAGCGTGGGTTTACCCCGGGTACTCTGGTTTCGTCCCACAGGCCAAAAACATGCAAGTTAGGTTTATTGGAGACTCTAAAGTGGCCCTAAGTGTGAAGGTGTGTGTGAATGGTGAAGGGATTGGCGCCGTATTGCGGCTGCCTCGTCCATCTAGGTGGATGCCCTGAATTTCCCTCTGGGATTAATAAAGTATACAAAATACAAAAAAAAAAAAATACGACTCGTGTTGCAATCTCTTACGGTAAAGTACTTCCACACTTGTTACATTTTCCCCACATTGCTGTGCTCAACAGTCAAGGGGTTGTGAAAGAGTAGTTACAGAACATATATCCAGTTCTTGAAATGCCATAGACCTCTCGATGTTGTGCATTAATGTGGTATCGGTACATCAGCACAAATTTGTGAGTATAAGCTCTAGAAAAATAGTTCTGATACTACTGCTGCATCCCTAATTGTGTGCATATTTGTCTTTTGATTGCCTTTAACAAATGACCTTAATCGCTTGTGTTGTTTGAATGAGCGTTTTAGAGACACTCTGTGAAAATCTGCATGCTTTGCAAAGCCAACATGTTTATAGTTAAACAGCTTTTTCCTGTTTACAGTGTTTTTAGGGAACATTCATAAATTGTAAGCCACCCTGAACTGATGCTGTGCTTTACAGACCAAAAAAGCTTACAAACCTAAATGCTAATAAATAAGAAAATAAAAAGCAACCTAAGGAAGGTGAAATCAGCTGTATCACTATATTCTGTGCTTAGTTGCATTCTCGGCAAACGAATGCTTGACAGATGAGCAGTCATTTGCAACAGCAAGCTGATGATTGTGAGGTTTGACGCGTTTGCAGGTACACAGCACAATCGTGTTTCCACTCAGAGAGATGCAGAGGGAAGTTAGCCAGCTTTCAGTCTGTCAGTGATTAGTAATGGAACAGAAATGGATGTGTCTGGCAAAATGGGCAACATGCAGTGCTGAAGTAAACCTCTTGTAAAGGCCATAAAACAGTTTTGATGTGCAACCATTGCACATGTGTCCATTAACAATAAAATAGGAAGCCAATAAAAGATGGGTATCAAGAAGCAAGGAAAGCATGATGTTTATGAGGTGACACTTCCCTGATGGTTCAGATTCAGAAGTGAATTAATAAATAAATACAATAAAATAAAATCATCCAGGTGGAAAGAGAATTGTGCAAGAGAGAAATATATCTCTGCATGTACCAGAATACTGGGAAGATTTCATTTTGGTTTGACATCTGAGTCCAGTTCTCTTCCTAACCTTCACCCTCTTATTTTGTGTTTGTATTGTTCTTTTCCTGTCACACTTCAACACCGTTAGGACACATTTTTTAGACAATTCACCATCCCACACAAATCTTTGGCCAAAACTGTGTTTTGTTTCCATTTGACCTGCATGACCTTCAAAAAATCTTTCATTCTAGTGTTTTCTGATTCAACACAGGACTCAACTTCTTGTCTTCAGTTTAAGGATTGTTTATTTGTCTTTTTATTAGAATATTAGCTTTTACCTAACCAGCTGCTAGTATATTTCTGGAGTTCTTAATTCAACACATTAGCATTCTGTATTAAGATATAAACACAACATTATTGTAAAATGAAAGCTAGGGAGCCACCGTCAGAGAGTGGGTGGGGTTGCTTCTAGCTTTTTTTAGTAGTCTGATAATCATATGTTCAAAATTCTGTGTTTTTGACTGAAGGACTACTTACTTGTTTATTTTATTTCACTTTTATTCAATATATGTGCTTACCAACTTTGCTGCGCTGCCTGTGTGTGACTGACGCTACGTGTCCACTGGGTCCGTCGTTTTTCAGCTTCCACATCATTGTGTATGTGAAACGCAACAGAAAGCATTTGTCTCTGGTACGGGGAGATTTGGGCTGCAGTGTGTCAAGTAGCCCATGCTTCCCCCACCATCCATCCATCCATCCATCCATCCCTGCTTATCTGGGAATCTGGGTCACGGGGGCATCAGTCCAGGCAGATTATGTTTACATGTACACAAATAAACCAGTTATGATTTGATTTCTGGAGTTATCTGACCATGTAAACAGAATAATCCGATAAAGACCATGTAGCTGGGGGTCGTTAATTCGAGTTGTTTACCCTCCTATAATCTGTTTATTCAGTGCATGTAAACACGACAAAAGTGATTATTGCCGTTATCAGTTTATTGTGACCATGTAACCGAGGACAGTGAGCCCAGTCTTCCGCCCAGTTCACATAGCACCATGATCCCTATGATCCCTCTTGTAGATGGTGAGTCCACTAGAGGACGGACCCATGTGCCTCCTTGAGATAGAGATAAGATACAACTCACATTCATACCTCAACAGTTGATGCCAATTAACCTAACCTGCATATTTTTGGCTCCTGTGGGAGGAAACCAGAGAAATGCTGGAGTAAACCCACACAGACACGGGGAGAACATGCAGACTCCACACAGAAAGATCACCGTTGGTCCCGGGAGGGGGGGGGATCGAACCCGAGATCCCATGGCCAAGGGTGAGTTGCTGTGCTGCCACAGTGCTAACCACTGCATCACCGTGCTGCCCATGCTTTGCTTGCAATCTTAACTTTGCAATTTTTTTCTTGTAAATTTGTAACCTTTTTCTAATAATTTTATGCAGTTTACATATTTTTCCTCATGAATTTACAGCTTTTTTGTAGTAAACTTGACTTTTTGTAAATTTGCAACTGTTTCTTGTAAATTTGCAATTTTCTTTCTCATAAATTTATGACTTTTTTCTTGCAAATTTGCAGTTTTTTTCCCATAAGTGTACGTTTGTACATTATTTCTCATAAATTTGTGGCTGACTATAATAATACTTAGAATTCCCCCTTCATATTTACTCTAGGGAAAATGTTCTGTTCATTTTCCCTCCCACCATCAAAATTAAATATTCACCCGTGCACCATGTTAGCACTGCTCTGGACCTCTGGCCCACTGGGGGAAAAAAACCAAAAACAAATCCAGATCCCTGGCAAAACCATTTGGCATTTTTGTTTCTTGCAGCATAGAATTTACTTTCAAAAAGTCATTTGATTACATCTCAGGAGCGTAGTCTCATTTTGACCCACTCGGCCAAATCTGTCAGTTTTGTATTTCCTGCATAATTTCCCAATCTCCACTGTGCAACCCATTTCTAATTATGAATAATAATCACCATGTGTGATCCATCTGTTGTTGGGCAAACACAGAAT
Source organism: Pholidichthys leucotaenia (assembly GCA_020510985.1). Classification (NCBI taxonomy): domain Eukaryota; kingdom Metazoa; phylum Chordata; class Actinopteri; order Cichliformes; family Pholidichthyidae; genus Pholidichthys; species Pholidichthys leucotaenia. Next base: position 130,167,880 of record CM035845.1, read on the forward strand.
AATTGATTTCTGCCAAATTCATTTGGCGAGACATCACCTTCAGCTGAGAGGGTGAGCTAGATGCTGAGACTGTGCTGAGGCTGTCGCAGCAGATGCTTTCAGGCGCTTCAGCCAGCTCTCATCATCCTCACTCTTTGTCTTTACTCTGCCATTTTTGCACATCTGTTCTGTCTGCTTCTCTTTCACCCTCCTCCCCCTGCCCTTTATCTCCCCTCTACGCTCCCTTCAGCCCTGCCCTCACCTTCCTAAACCCATTAGCTGTGGTGCATGCAGACATGGCACTCTCTTAAGTAAAGGTGGTGTTTATACATATTTTTGGGACTAGAGTGGGAGAGTGTGACAGTAATGCAGTACCATCTCAAGAGCAACTTTCCTTGGGGTTTAATAGTTATATTAAGGGTTATAAATAGTCTAGATGTTGCTCCCATGTTCTCAAATAACTTCTGAAATGCATTCAGTTGAAAATGTATTCTGAATGTTGATGGCCAGGCACCTAAAGGCTCTTTCGAAAACATAAATTCAGGGGAAGCATTTAGTTGTTTGGACAATTTTCTCAAGCATGAGCATGAGAGTATACCTCATTGCTTAACAAAATAGATGTTTACTGAGATGGCTCTTGCAGGTGCTACAAACAGTTGCAAGTGAGTTTGTGTCTGGGTAATGCTGTACATTAAAGGCTTTACTCTGCATCATCTGCATGTAGCAATATGTGAGCACACTGGATATGCAGTGTAAGTTTTTAAGCAGCTTTCAGTTTAAGTCTTCAAATCTGCAAAATGATCCTGGTAAAACAGTATTGAACTGAAAACAAATATTCATGAAAAATAATGCTGTGGCCATAAAAGATACAATACGAGGGTGGCTCAGTAAAGATTTCCTCTAACCGAATTCCAGTTATTGTAGGAGGCAGAAATTACACATATATAATAATACATATCTCTATTGATCACATGATAATTTGCAGCTCGAAAATCCTAAGATTTTACAGGTGCTAAGGTAAAGTGAGGTGTGACCAGCGATGGATCCACTCCAGTTCGCCTACCAGCATGGCATCGGGGTGGAGGATGCAGTGATCTTCCTCCTTCACCGTTCTCTGTTCCACCTGGAGAAGCCTGGGAACATGGTGAGGATCATGTTCTTTGACTTCTCTGGTGCTTTCAACACCATCCAACCGATGATCCTGAGGGACAAGCTGCTGTGCGCAAGGGTGGACCAGCACCTGTCATCGTGGATCCTGGACTACCTCACAAACCGGCCACAGTTTGTGAGAACCCAGGATTGTGTGTCCAACACGACCAGCAGCAGCACAGGGGCCCCCCAGGGAATGGTTTTGACTCCCTTCCTGTTCATCCTTTGTACTGCGGACTTCTCACACAACACAACACAACACACTGCCATCTACAGAAGTTCTCTGACGACTCAGCGATCGTCGGCCTCATCTCCAACGTAGATGAAGCTGAATACAGAGGACTTATCCAGGACTTCATGGACTGGTGCCATCGGAACTGCCTCCAGATCAATGCGAGAAAAACTAAGGAGCTGGTGGTGGACTGCCGCAGGCAAGGACAACCCCTCACAGCACCAGTAAACATCCAGGGAACAGACATTGAGATGGTGACATCCTACAAGTACCTGGGTGTTCATCTGAACAATAAACTAGACTGGTCACACAATACCAATGCACTCTACAAGAAGGGGCAGCTCAGGTCTTTTGACGTATAAGGGGTGCTCCTGAAGACCTTCTACGATTTGGGGGTGGCATCAGCCATCACTTTTGGAGTGGTCTGCTGGGGCAGTGGCATCACAGCAGCTGATAGGAAGAGACTGAACAAACTGATCAAGAAAGCTAGCTCTGTCTTGGGGCAGCGCCTTGACCCAGTGGAGGAGATAGGAGAGAGAAGGATGGTGGCTAAGCTGTCATCTCTGCTGGAGTCCGAGTCCCATCCTATGCAGGACATGCTGAACGCACTGTGGAGCTCATTTAGCAGTAGGCTACATCATGTAAGCGACATCATCCTAGGTGCACGACTGAGAGGTTTCGCAGGTCCTTCCTACCTACGGCTGTCAGACTTTATAACCTAAGCAGGGCTGCTCGCAGAGATAGCAAAAAAACGTGACGACCTAATAGTATTGAATGTAAAAGATGCAACAGACTTACACAAATGGCCCCCTCCAGTATACAACTAGGACAATATCATTCGCTACGGAGGGTGACAATATATATGGGTACATATTCATACTATGTGGGGTAACTAAATAGACGGTTATGCTGTTTATTCCATCTAGCTACAATGCTCCGCACTGTGTATATATATTTATATATTTATGTGTACATACTGTATGTATATTCACTGCTCTTATTTTCTTATCTTCTAAATTATTGCTCTGGGTGTTGCTATCCCTGTGCTGTTGCAATCCTGGAATTTCCCCATTGTGGGACTAATAAAGGCTTATCTTATCTTATTAAAGAGACTTATGGGGAGGATGCGCCATCCTGTGATGCAGTCAAGCACTGATATCGAGAGTTCAAGCATGGTCAGACACTGGTGGAAACTGCACCTATTTCTGGGCAACCACAGTGTGCCATTGATGAAGACATCATCCGGCAAGTGGAGGATACCATTTTGGAGGATCACAGCATAACCATTTGCCAACTAGGCCAAGATGCCAAGATCAGTGTGAGGTCTGTAGAAGAAAATCATTCCTGACCGTTTGCACATGTGGAAGTTGTCGGCATGATGGATTCCCCAGTTGCTCACACCTTTCCAGAATCGGGAACAAGCCACATGCTTCCAGGCTCTTTTGGCCATATGCTAAGAAAACCAGGAGGACTTTTTTGATAGATTAATCATGCAGGACGAAACATGGGTTCATCACTATGAACCAGAGACTAAAGCCCAGTCGAAGCAATGGAGGCATTATGACTTACCACCTCCAGAGAAGGTACATGTCCAGTCTTTGGTAGACAAGGCCAGACTCACAGTCTTTTGAGACCAGCATAGAGTATTGATGATGGATTTCCTGGCAAATGGTACCATAATTACTGGGACTTACTACGCTTTACTGCTGCAGAAATTGCAGAAGGCAATCAAAACTAAGAGGCATGCTGACCAAAGGTGTTCACCTCCTGCAAGCGAACACCCCAGTTCACAACACACATGTTGCCCAAAGGGAGCATGTCCTGAGGCTATGAAATCCTTACCCCACCCCCGCTTTCCCAACCTTGCACCATCTGACTTCCACCTCTTTCCAACCATGAAGTAATTTTTGAAGGGCAAGCACTTCCAAACTCTGATTTCTGAGGTCAAGTGCCAGCTTCTGACACAACCTGCAGACATCTACAGGCGAGGTCTCCACAGATACATAAAGTGACAGGAGAAGTGTGCGACCCTTGGTGGTACCAGTGTAGAGAAAGACTAATAACTGTGCCAAGTTTGGCTTCTCTCAGTCTATGGGAAATTATTCAGGAGAAGTCTTTAGTGAACAGCCCTCATAAGTGAGAAAATTAAATAGAAAAGCAACTACATACATTGATATGAAGTTGGCAAGCAAACAGTTTCTGTTTAAAGAAGTAAATATGCATTTAATATTGCAACATTAGCTATGTTTAGCCATCTCAAAATGGCCAACTTGGACTAAACCATCTGTGCCAGCAGAAAATCTAGGCTGTATTAATGTGGTTACTAGTGTGAAATTTGTTTGTTGAAAAGAATTCTTTAAAAAGTAAGTCCTGCTTCAAAGATGCCTGATTAATTAACAGAATTTAATGTTTATAAAAATGACAGCATTGGTACAGAGAAGCTAACCAAGTGAACAAAGGGAGTCACAAATTTAGCTGTGAGCCTTAAAAAGTCACAGTATATTTTATTAATAACAGCTTACAATGAAGTGTTGGCTAGTCATTAAAACCTGTTTAGCATTGGGTAAGACTTACAAACGTGCAAACTATCAGATACTGCATCAAGTTGCCATTTATTTTGTTATGCTTTAAAAACCATTAAACCCAATATAGTTTTTTTTACAGAGAACAAAATATCTCTAAACAAATGGAAGAAAATTAAGTCTAACCTTTCTTAGACATGTCAGAGTGGCTGGCACACATTCTGTGGTATATAAAATAAACCTAAAGTCTGAGGATGTTAATTGTCTCATGTCTAACTCCTGCTTTAAATTTAACAACATTGAATAACAATATTTGATACTGAAAGTGGTATTTTTAATGGTGTGATTATACATTGAATTAAGGCCTGTGTGTTTAATCACTTTTTCAGCCCACATGAGCAGGAATGGTATTTTTCTGACCAGCAGCATTACCACAATTCACCATTTTTATAATTACTCTTTATTGCTCTTTAAGTTATCACAATAAGTAAATTATGAGCAAAGAACTAGTTTTGCTGAGTTTCTACCAGCTGTGTAGCAGTATCTTCCTTCAGCGTTTTTACACCTTATTTATGATGATGTTCTTTCTATTGGTCACAGTTTTTTCCCAACAGTAAGGATCTATTATTACAGCTACAATGCTATTCTTGTGTACCGTATTTCAGCATTAGCACAAAAGTTGGTGGCTATACTCATTATCATTTTTCTATATGAAAATAAACTCCAGTTCACAAAAAAACAACCTAGGTTTGGCTAATTACATGATTCAAAATTTCTCTAAAGATATTGCTGCTATTGTTTCCTGAAAAAGTAATCCTACCGCTTGAAGAAGGGGAAGTCAATAAAGCATGAATTACTGAACACTAGTGTTGTAGTTGAGACCAGACAGAGACCATAGTATAGAAAACCAAGACTTTAAGGGGGCGAGGCCAAGTCATGACCAAGACAACTGTGTATGTAGATATTTGTCTTGACTTGGCCTTGACTTGATCTTGACCCCTTATAGTCTTGAATATGCCTTATTTTGTCTTGGTCTTGGGAAAACTCTGCTTTTGACGAGGTTTGGACTACAACACTACTGGTCGCTACCCAATAGGAGGCTTATAATGATGATTTGGAATAACAAGACTATGCCCGTCCTTTTTTTTTTTGTTTGTTTCTTGACTGTCTCAGAAATCCTGACAAGGGTCTTCAGTTCCTGATCTCACGAGGCTTCATCCCAGACACGCCCATTGGTGTTGCACATTTCCTGTTACAGAGGAAAGGCCTGAGCCGACAGATGATCGGAGAGTTCCTCGGCAACAGCAAGAAGCCCTTCAACCGAGATGTTTTAGAGTGAGTAGCACCTGTTAGACAAGGACAAACTACATCCAATAAATTGACACTTCACTCTGATTTAAAAAAGATATAGTGCACACACATATACAGCATTTTTATCATTGCTTTTGTAATGTCTTACAGCACATATGATCTTTTGCGATATTTGAGATTTATGAGTAACAATCTATTCGCATATAACTTTCACATCCCCTAATATCTCTGCGTATCCATATAGGTCAATGTTCTTATTTTTCTGGAAAGACAATTGTATTTTTTGTTGTTGTAAATACATTGAAAACAAACTCAAGCTGTAGATTCATATTCCAAATAAGTAAGCTCTTATCTTATTCTTCAACTTCTAAATCTTGGCTACAGTGCATATGGAAAGTATTCACAGCGCTTTACTTTTTCCACATTTTGTTATGCTACAGCCTTATTCCAAAATGACAATGACAATGTGAAAAAAGTTTTTTGGGGATTTTTTCAAATTTGTTAAAAATAAAAAACTAAGAAATCACATGTACATAAGTATTCACAGCCTTTGCTCAATATTTTGTTGATGCACCTTTGGCAGCAATTACAGCCTCAAGTCTTTTTGAATCTGACGCCACAAGCTTGGCACACTTATCTTTGGGCTTTGCCCATTCCTTTTTGCAGCACCTCTCAAGTTCAAGCTCTATCAGGTTGGATGGGAAGCGTCAGTGCACAGCCATTTTCAGATCTCTCCAGAGATGTTCAATTGGATTCAAGTCTGGGCTCTGGCTGGGCCACTCAGGGACATTCACAGAGTTGTCCTGAAGCCACTCCTTTGATATCTTGGCTGTGTGCTTAGGGTCGTTGTCCTGCTGTGCATTGCTGCATTCATCTTTCCCTCTATCCTGACTAATCTCCCAGTTCCTGCCACTGAAAACATCCCCACAGCATGATGCTGCCACCACCATTGGAATGGTTATGAGCGGTGCCTGGTTTCCTCCAAACATGACGCCTGGCATTTGTGCCAAAGAGTTCAATCTTTTCTCATCAGACCAGAGACTTTTGTTTCTCATGGTCTGAGAGTCCTTCAGGTGCCTTTTGGCAAACTGTAGGCGGGCTGCCATGTGCCTTTTACTAAGGAGTGGCTTCCGTCTGGCCACTCTACCATACAGTCCTGATTGGTGGATTGCTGCAGAGATGGTTGTCCTTCTGGAAGGTTCTCCTGTCTTCACAGAGGAATGCTGGAACTCTGACAGAGTGACCATCGGGTTCTTGTTCACATCCCTGACTAAGGCCCTTCTCCCCCGATCGCTCAGTTTAGATGGTCGGCCAGCTCTAGGAAGAGTCCTGGTGGTTGCGAACTTTTTCCATTTACGGATGATGGAGGCCATTATGCTCATTGGGACCTTCAAAGCAGCAGAAATTTTTCTGTACCCTTCCCCAGATTTGTGCCTCGAGACAATCCTGTCTTGGAGGTCTACAGACAATTCCTTTGATTTCATGCTTGGCTTATGCTCTGACATGCACTGTCAGCTGTGGGACCTTATATAGATAGGTGTGTGCCTTTCCAAATCATGTCCAATCAACTGAATTTACCCCAGGTGGACTCCAATTAAGCTGTAGAAACATCTCAAGGATGATCAGTGGAAACAGGATGCACCTGAGCTCAATTTTGAGCTTCATGGCAAAGGCTGTTAATACTTATGTACATGTGATTTCTTAATTTTTTATTTTTAATAAATTTGCAAAAAATCTCTGAAAACTTTTTTCACATTGTCATTATGGGACATTGTGTGTAGAATTTTGAGGAAAAAAAATTAATTTAATCCATTTTGGAATCAGGCTGTAACATAAAACGTTGAAAAAGTTAAGCACTGTGAATACTTTCCGGATGCACTGTATCTTACAAGGAAAGAGGGAAACACGAGAAGAATCAAATAATTGTATTTCCTGCCCTTTGGACATTCCTTTTGTCTTACCAAATTAATTTTAAAAGTACAACTATTTTAAATTGACTTTATTATATTCTAGATATAAGAAGTTGAGAGCATCTGTGCTGTCATCTGCAATTTCATAGCCTTACAGTTCCAATTAGGAGCATATAGAATTGCTATTTGGTGGATGAGATAAAATGTTATTATTGTGCATTTGATAATAGTGTTGTGTGTCATGATTTTGGAGTTGTTTGGATTTATTTTTTTCTTTCATCCTTTTCCAGAGTGTGCTGTATTGCTGTTTTGTTATTTGATAGTACCATGGTTGATTCTGTGTGAGTTGTATGTAAATATAGAATGAGAAGTAGCAGTTGTCCGACAGATTCCTCAGGATCTAGGATGTTGTTTTAAGCGTGTGTTCAAGTTGCTACTTTCAATAGAAAGATCAATATAAGACATACCAAAGCAGAAAATGTTTGAAGTGACAGCAGGGATTAAAGATCACTTACCTTCCAAGATAATCTGACACATGTCTCATGTCAAGATTCTGATTAAATAGCATGATGGTTTGTTAGACCGGCGTGCCTTGGGCTCGTCGTACCATATTGTTTTGTCATATGACTTTGTACGGTAGAGCCTAACTCTCCAAAACACAAAATGGTGAATTTTCAGTAATGGTAAAATATAAAAAATACAGTTTTCATTAGAGACACTGAAAGCTTCACAAGCTTGCCAGCTGTGATGTCTCCCTGTGCCACAGGCTTCAACTGATGCCCCAGACAGACAAACAGACAGATGTCACTGTGCTATTATTGCATAGGCTGTACCTAAAATATCATCTTTCCTTTTAATGGGACTGTCTGAGATACTGAACCTTGAAATCTTGCCAAGAATTTCTACAGCTATTGATAGTAAAACTAGGTTGTGAACTCCAAACCTCCAAATGTGACTATATGTACCGTGTCTAAAGCAGTGACATAATCATGTGTCACAGTGTGAAAGTCACTTAAATCCTCAAAAGAAGGCAGGAGTGTGGGTGTTGGACAGGTCTAAAAACAGTGCTGCCATGCTGGAGTCCCATATCTGCCTCCCTGTCTTGCCACAGCTGTCTGTTAGGATTAGGTTCTAAAAATCAGGGAAATGGTTAAGGTTAGGGAAAGTTGATGGTCTAGTTTACATGAATTCCACCTGTAACCATGTTGTATATCATGTCATTATTTATACTACCACTAAAAGTAGCTTTGAGTAGCTTTAAAATGGCTGGGTCATAATCCTTGCTGGTAAAATGAACCAGAAGAGATGTTTTCTCTTGGAGGGGAGTCTCAATCTGAGATTTTAAACTGAAATTAAAATGCATGTTTCTGTTTGCTATATTGATTGTTTGAAAAAAACTGAAATCAGATGAAAGAAGAATATGTGTCTCTTCTTTATATCAAATCAAATTTTCCAGGCAAAGTAGAAATTTCATTTTCTCTTCCCTCACCTTGACTGCAACTGTAAGTTGGAAAGAGGACACTGCTAAAGGCAGCTTTCAAGCAAGCTAGGTACAGTAATTAGCTGCTCAGCTTCAACACATGAAATAATATGGAAATGTTGTTTTGGTCTGGTTACATCCTGCTGTGGTCCCTACTTACCATAATCCCTACTGACAACACGCTGTCTTCCTATAATATGGAAGTTACATAGATTGCTTGCTTTGTGTCTCATCACCAACCTTGTACCAACACACTGGTGGTCTTCCAGCAGCTGTCAGTCAAACACAAACCAACATGGCTTACAGCTGAGACAGCTCCTCTGATAATTTTCCAAATGCTTTTTTACTTTAATAAAGGAATGGCATTGACAGTTTGAAAAAAGGTCAAAGTGCTAATAAGATTTCTTGTGTGTGATAACTAAATTGCGTCTCTTTATATATCGTTGGTCATTTGAGGTTCTGCTGTGGTGCAAGTGTAACGAGTTGCTTCTTTTTTTTTTCCACTTAGAACACTGAATTGGAAAAGCTTGATAGTACTGATTTGGGGGTAAGAATGGAGCAGTAAATTCGACTACAGCAGCCCCGTGGAATGTCAAAATGAAAGACAGAAACAAGATATGATTGTAAAAATAATGGCTGTAGTGTTCTGGACAAGGTCACAGACTCTGTCCACGCTTTGTTCCTTTTGGACTTGTTATTGTGTTCATCATCATTATTAGTATTCTCATGCCCCTGCTTTAAGTTATATTCTACCTCACTTATATCTACTCTTAGTCATGTTATCCTTTCCATTATTATTATCACCATGATCCTATCTTACGCATCATTTTGTGTTTACTTATTGTGACAGTGTGCTCAGTTCATTTGTGCTCCTTGTTTACTTGTCCCTTTGTTGTTAATTATTCACGGCTGTGCCTGATTGTCTTATTCACCTCCTGCCTCTACTTATACAGCTCTCGCCTCACCTTCAGTGTGGCGGTCTACTGTACTGACAGTTACTGTTACTGTTACTGTTACGATGACAGTTACTATCACTTTCATTATCATTCTGACTCACACAGCGTACTGTTACTTACCCAAGGTGTTCACGGTTTAGGTTCTTTTCCTCGTTATCCTGCCATGAGCTTCAGTTGTATTTCCCAGCCCTTGTGCTGCATTTTGTTATTTTGGAAATAAATCATGTTTGAACATTACCATGCGATTGGGTCCTCTTCTCCGCCCCAAAGGGGCAAATCTGACAATGCTGGCTTTAGTTTTAAAAGAAGGAAAAACTACAAAACACTCAGAGAGTGCAGCCCTCCGCCAAGGCTCCTTCCGTCCCTCATAGATTACCTCCAAAATGTATTGGGTTTGTGTGTAGGCCAAGAGCCACTTCTGGTGAAAATTGTATCAAAGTCTGTCTATTAGTTTTGGAGCATTGTTGCTAACACACTGTGAAAGATAAGAGCCTTGACTGAGGTATGCATTCTCAGATCATCACCAAAATGTAATGGATTCCTCTGTAGCCCAAGAACCACCTCTGATGAAAATGTCATCCAAATCCATCCAGTAGTTTTGGAGTATTGTTGCTAGCAATCTGTGAGAAGATAAGAGCCTTGGTGAAGGTATACATTTTGAGATTGTCACCAAAATCTAATCATCTGTTTAGTGTGCCATTATACACTTTTCCTGAAAATTTGAATGAAAGGTGCTATATACATAAATGCAATTGATTATTGTTATTATTATTTATTAGCAGACAGAAAAACGACTGCAAAAACAATACAATTTAGATTCCTTTATTAGTCCCACAATGGGGAAATTACAGGGCATCTACCTGAGTGGATGAGGCAGCCATTGGTGCGGCGCCCAACCCTATGACTACATTATATGACTGCATTATAATTATAATTATAATAATTGGGGCTGGGCTGGTCAATTCCACCTTAAATCAGCATCATGGTTTATTGAATCTTTCAGGTTGGTTTTCTTTCTTTTTTTCCTCCTCTCTTCTCCCATACAGTTTACTGACAAGGTTCATAATTATTAAGCAATATTACAAAACAGTGCACTATCATACCATTTTTTGCAGTTATCAACTACAAATTCACATAATATTCATATTATCTACTTCAACAAACTTGTAAGAAATATGACCATGACAATGGTACAAACACTCACCTGACACCCCGACGGATCTGGACATGTTCCTCCAAGCGTTTGCATTCAAATTTTGATCATGATATCCTTTTATTGTCAGATGAAAGAGTACCAGATTGTTTGATGCAGCAAAGTTCACCCTCCACTTCCTCCACCATCGCCTCCCGTTCTCGTCTTCCTGTACCAGTGCCCTATGTCCCGCCTGTTATGTCTGGAAAACAGGACAGCCGAGGCAGGAGCTGTACTGAACTCGAACTTTATTACAAGATATTGTCAGCAACACGTGTTACAGTATATAACACTGAGCTAGCCACAAACTGGTACAGGCTCTGCTCTGTTTGGAGGCGTGACGCCAAAGACCAAGTCTCCCGCCGTTAGCTACTTAATATACTGTAGTCTTGGCGTGATGACGTCACAACGTGTGTGTGTCCCCACGTCCCTGACATGCCTGGTGTCAACATAGCCATATGCAACATCTACCTGGAAAAGCCCAAAACATTATGACTATTTCAAATCTTTTTGTTTTTTTCTTAAACAGAATCTGGGCCACTGGGTGGACCACCGGTTGACCCTGCACGACTGGGTGGATTATTCTGCCACTGTGAACCAGTCGTGCTCTGCTAAACACATTAAAACAGAGTCACTGTTGTGGCTCTCAGTTCAGGGGGCCTCTGGCAAGCCAGCAGTGGGTGCAGCCTTGGAGGCGCCGGCTGCAGTGGACTTGGGTGTGCTCTCTCGTCAGCGAAGTCCCAGTCCGGGTCCTACACTGGCTGGATCGGTTCCAGCGTATCTGCTCAATCTGGGGCATCTGCTGCTCTCACCTTCTGCAGACGGCTAGCGTGCCATCTTGAACCATCGGCCATCTGGAAAGTGGCTGGCCCCAACTGTGCGACGATCAACATAGGCAGTGACGGGAGCATCTGCAAGTTATCTGGGCATTCGGATCGGCGTACCCAAACCCAATCAAGCACTGCGAGCAGCGATCTGTTCGGCCACACTCTGCGCTGCTGCTCTCTCGTCTCTGGTGCTGGTTGTGGTTGCGGTGATGTGTCGCTGTCATCGACGATGGGACGCACACCGGGTTGTCGTCATTCACCGGGGTCCCTTTTTTCCATGAAGTCCCTCTCCTGCATCTCCACAGCAGTTACTTGAGGCTCATGCCAGGCAAGGATTGGAGGTGAGTCTGGTTTGTGCTCCCTCTCCATGCTCTGGTCTTTGGCTGTACCTATGTCCGTGAAATCATACTCTCCCTCCTGTGATGAGGCTGCAGCTCAAGAATGCTCATGCTGCATGGGGAGGGCTCTGGGTCCCATGTGGCTGCGGACTGGGGCTCTTGTGGCTGCTCCGGTTCTACTGGGTTCTGCTCAGCATGCGGTGTGAGGCAGGTAGTGGCTGCGTCCATGTCTGAGTGCAGCGGACTCGAGTCGTCATCGTGCAAACTGAGTTTACCGCTGGGTCGTTGTGCTGTGATGCCCTGCTGTCCCGCGGTGGATGCCTCCCGAGAAGATGTGGGGTCGGCAGGCTCAGCAACCAGGGCAACCGTCTATGGAACAGCAAAATTGTCATGAGTGGGATTTTAAGTTTTTTCCTACCCTGATTCCATGATGTGGCTCGGTTTAATTTATTATTTCTTTTGTGTCTGTTGTCTGTCAGGTCCGTTTGACAGGTTGCTGAGAGCCTTGGGGTTCACCTGCTTCCTGACAGCCGACAGCCACTGTTCGGCTGGCCTGGGATGCTGGTCGGCCACATGATTGGCCTCACCGTTGGGACCCGGGGGTTTGGAAATTTGGTCGACCCCCTGATCTTGTGAACTCTGGGGCCTTGGAGAAGGTTTTCTTGGTGTTGGGATTGAAACGGTTACTGTGTTTTCACTTTATGTTCTGTTGTAGAAGCTGGGTTAATCATCTCAGACTGGATGCAGAGGGTAAACAGAGAAGGACAATAGGTATTGAGATGAGAGAGATTATGGTGAGGTAGCAGGAAGAAGTAGTTGGGGGACAGTGGGGGGAGAAGGGTTGAATGTATTGTGATGCGAGATGTCATGCAGATGTGAGATGGGCGGTTGATATAAAAAGAGAGACCCTGGTGTATTGACACAGGCTTTTTTTGTGTATGTCTGATGTGAGAGTGAATAAAGTCATCTGCTGCATAAGTCTGCCTCCGTTATTTGCACTCTCCACACTGGTGACCCCTTGACGAATTATGGAACACGAGGCAAGAACCCCGGAGTCGGCCCAGACGGGAAGCCCCAGCAACGCGGCAAGCATCCCAGAGACGGCCCGGACGTGAACCCCCAGCAACGCGTGCGCTGTTTCGGTCAAACTACCGGACTTATGGCTGCACGACCCGCAGTCTTGGTTCCACCACGACGAGGCTCAGTTCGCCCTCCGGGAAATAACGGCAGACGACACCAGATATTACTATGTGGTCGCAGCGCTGGACGCTTGCACGTCTCAGCAAGTAGCGAGCCTGCTCCAACAGCCTCCAGCCCACGACAAATACGGGGCTCTCATGGCCGCGCTGACCCGGCGCTACACGCTCTCGGACTGTGAGAGAGCAGAGAGGCTCCTGAGGCGCTCCGAGTTAGGAGATGGGTCGGTGGTCAAACTGATGGAGAAGATGTTGGCGTTGATGGGCACGGATGACGGGCATTTTCTGTTTGCCCACCTTTTCCTCCGGAACCTCCCAACAGAGGCAAGAGTGGTTCTTGCCAATTCGCCATTGCTGGCCGCACGTGACTATTGTGTGCTAGCCCAGGAGGCAGATCGGATCATCCTCACCACCAGAGCCCTCACAGTGAACGCGGCGGCGTCGGAACCCAGCGAGACAACCAGCGGAGGGGAGGAGCCGGCGAAGGTAGCGGCAGCGGGGGCCAGGAAGCGCCAGAGAGACACGCTCTGCTTCTACCACCACTGCTTTGGAGAGAACGCACGCAGATGCGTGCCACCGTGCCGATTCAAGCGTTCGGGAAACGCCAAGGCCGACAGTCAGTAGCAGCTGCGACCGCCAGTGAAGAGAACAAGCTGCTCTACGTGACGGACTCGCGCTCAGGGAGACGGTTCCTCGTAGACACCGGCTCCCAAAAGAGCCTCGTCCTGCCGTCCTACGCCGACCGGCTAGAAGGAGCTAGCGTCCCGCAGCTGGTAGCCGTAAACGGCTCGGACATTAAGACTATTGGTGAGAGAACACTGACTTTATCCCTACACGGCCGTATGTGGACTTTTGTCATAGCGGCATTGAGTTTCCCAGTCTTGGGAGCTGATTTTCTGTGCGCACATGGGTTGCTAGTCGATGTTGCTAACAGACACCTGGTTAATGCAATGTCTTTTGACTCTCTCCCCTGTAAAGCTCAAGGGGCCCGGCCAATAACACAAGCCAACGTCACAGCTCCAGGTGGTAAGTTCCACACACTGCTCACTCACGGTCCCAACGTTTTCGGCGGCCAGCACTAAACACGGGGTGGAACACTTTATCACCACCACTGGGTCGCCCGTTTTCGTACGACCTCGGCGCCTGGACGCAGCTAAACTGGCCGTAGTGCGCGAGGAGTTTGCCAACTTGGAAAGGTTGGGCATCATCAGGCGCTCAAACAGCCCATGGGCATCCCCGCTACACATGGTCCCTAAGTCCGAGGGATCGTGGCGACCGTGCGGAGATTTCCACAGGTTGAATAACGCCACAGCGCACGACCGCTACCCGATTCCCCATATTCAGGACTTTTCCGTTCACCTCGCTGGGGCACGCATTTTTTCTAAAATAGACCTGGTCCGTGGTTACCACCAGGTCCCAGTGCGCGCGAAGGACATACCCAAAACAGTGATAATAACTCCATTTGGCTTATTTGAGTTTTTACGCATGCCCTTCGGATTAAAAGGCGCGGCACAGACATTCCAACGCATGATGGATGTGGTGTTGCGCGATCTGCTGTTTGTGTTTGTCTACCTGGATGATATCCTGGTGGCCAGCGCGTCTGAGGACGAACACGTAACACACCTCAGGACGGTTTTCCGGAGGTTGGAGGAGCACGGGTTAATAATCAACCCGGCGAAATGCCAGTTCGGCATGACGGGGATTGACTTTTTGGGGCACCGCATCTCACCGGAGGGAGCGATACCCTTGCACGACAAGGTGCGCGCCGTGGCGAATTTTCCCCGGCCTCAGACGGTCAGGGCGCTGCAAGAGTTTTTGGGGATGGTTAACTTTTATAACCAGCTCCTCCCCCATGCAGCTCAGCTCATGCAGTCATTGTACACCGCGCTCAAGAAACGGAAACCGGCAGACAGAGTCAAATGGACTCCGGAGCAGGAGCAGGCATCCTTTGAGGTTAAAACAGCCCTGGCAAACGCCGCACTGTTGGCGCACCCGGACCCGGCGGCCCGGATAGCGCTCACTACCGACGCCTCGGACGTGGCCATAGGGGCCGTCGTGGAGCAACGCGTTGCCGGTTCTTGGCAGCCGCTCGCTTTTTTCAGCAGGGCTTTGCGCGACAGTGAGCGTAAATACAGCGCGTTCGACAAGAGAGTTGCTGGCTCTCCACCTGGCCATACACCATTTCCAGTTCTGGCTGGAAGGGCGCAGCTTCACTGTGTTCATGGACCATAAGCCACTAACGTTCGCGATGGCCAAGGTTTCGGAACCATGGTCAGGGCGGCAGCAGAGACAGCTGGCCGCGATCTCAGAGTTTACGACCGATATTCAGCATGTGTCGGGTAAACTGAATGTGGTGGCGGACTGCCTCTCGCAGTAGTGGCCCCGGTCTGCGTGGGGATAGATTATACAGCCATGGCCGCAGAGCAGATTGGTGATGCAGACGTGTGCGCGCTCCAGTCTGGACCAACAGGGTTAAGGCTGGAGAGCAGAGTACTGCAAGACAGCAGCCCCCCCCCCCCAATCTGCGACGTCTCCACGGGACACCCGCGCCCGGTGGTCCCAGTTGCTTGGCACCGCCGAGTGTTTGAGCCAGTTCACACTCTGGCACACCCAGGAGTGCGCGTGTCAGTCAAAATGGTGGGAGCGAAGTTCATATGGCCAGGCCTGTGCAAACAAGTGAAAGAGTGGGCGGCAGCCTGCGTAGCGTGCCAACGAGCCAAAGTACACAGACACACGAAGGCTGCTTTGGAGCCGTTTCGTATACCGGCTAAGAGGTTCGACCATGTTCACTTGGACCTCGTGGGCCCCCTCCCGCCATCGCAGGGGTGCACGCACCTTCTGACAGTGGTGGACCGCACCACACGCTGGCCAGAAGCAGTCCCGCTGGCGGCAACCACGTCCACGGACGTGGCGCGCGCTTTTTTGATGACATGGGTGGCACGTTTTGGCATCCCGTCGGACATCACGTCCGATAGGGGCCCACAGTTTGTTTCCAACCTCTGGTCCGCGATGGCCCGTAGCCTGGGTGTTGCAATTCCTCGCACAACCGTGTACAACCCACAGGCCAATGGGTTATGCAAGCGTTTTCATAGGTCACTGAAAGCAGTGCTCAGGGCTTCGCTAACGGATGCAAATTGGGTAGACCAGTTGCCGTGGGTTTTATTGGGATTGCGTTCCGCACCAAAAGAGGATTTGGAGGCTTCCCCGGCGGAGCTTGTTTTTTCTCAGCCACTGCGGCTCTCCGGGGAATTTTTGCCAGATAATCCCGTGCCGGACAACTGTCCGTCTCAGCGTTTGCAGCATAGTGCAGACACAGGCACGCTGCCGGGCCCGGCCCACCACTGTTTTCCACGCACTTTTGTGCCAAAAACTTTGAAGAACGCGGCGTTCGTGTTTGTCAGGCACGATGCCCACTGCCCCCCATTGCGCCCTCCCTACGATGGCCCGTTCAGAGTGCTGGAAACAGGGGACAAACATTTTTTGTTAGACTTGGGGGGTCATCGGGAGAAAATATGTATAGACAGACTTAAGCCCGCCTTTGTGGTGGCGGACGAGCAAGTGATGTTGGCTCGGGCCCCTCGGTGTGGAAGACCCCCACTGAGAACTCCCCAGGTAAACGATTCATCAGAGCAGCCACACGGGCAAGTTGAAGGTCCCCCCCCCCCCTCGCCATTGCCCACCCACAGACAGACACACCCCCAGGAGCCCCCCATCGGCACAGCAGGGCCGCGGAGGCGGAAAACCCCTGTTACAGCAGATACGGGAGGAGACTGAAGCCAAAAGGACGTGAGGACTGAAACTCGGTCTGAGATTCTGGGGGGGGCAGTGTAGAAGCTGGGTTAATCATCTCAGACTGGATGCAGAGGGTAAACAGAGAAGGACAATAGGTATTGAGATGAGAGAGATTATGGTGAGGTAGCAGGAAGAAGTAGTTGGGGGACAGTGGGGGGAGAAGGGTTGAATGTATTGTGATGTGAGATGTTATGCAGATGTGAGATGGGCGGTTGATATAAAAGGAAAGACCCTGCTGTATTGACACAGGCTTTTTCTGTGTATGTCTGATGTGAGAGTGAATAAAGTCGTCTGCTGCATAAGTCTGCCTCCGTTATTTGCACTCTCCACACTGTGATAGTTTACTGGTTTTGTTCCCTCCTGACGTGTTCCCCCCACCACCCGCCCTGGGTAGTGTTGATAGTGCCACCTGGGCAGGGGGCAGGGTTCTCTTTTTTTCTGTGGCCTTGTTTTCTCCTCTGGTGTCTGAATCCACACGTCGGGGGGGGGGGGGGGGGCTCTGTCATGAGCGGGGTTTTAAGTTTTTTTCTAACCTGCTCCATGATGTGGCTCAGTTCACTTTATTATTTCTTTTACGTCTGTCGTCTGTCAGGTCTGTTTGTCAGGCTGCTGAGAGCCTTGGGGTTTGCCTGCTTCCTGACAGCCGACAGCTACACCCCCCTCCTCCTGTCAGGGCCACAGCTGTTTGTCGTGTTCACTCAGCGCACTCACTCACTGACACACATGCTGTCTCTGCACACGCACACACCATTCACTCTCATTCACATGCTAACCCATCCACGCACTCATTACACACACCAGCATGCACTCAGTTGATTAATCAGTTGTAGTATTTTAGTACTGTGTTCACTGATGTGCATTGCCGGGTCATTATTTCCAGACAGTGTTTGTTCCCTCAGTGTAGAACTAGACCGCTTGGCCTGCTGTCGGGGATTGTCTTTTCCACCAGCCTGTTTACTGCTGTTTTTTGTTCCACTGGGACGGCTACCTGGGACTACCACGGACTGCTCCAGCTCAGTAAGTTTTTCCTATATTGCCCACGCCATCCAGTTCCGTCTGGAGGTGTCCTGGGTTCCTCTTCCTCCATTTTCCCGCAAGCTGTTGAGCGTCCTGGCAGTCATCCTTGTAAGCTAGTGATTTTCATTGTTTGTATGTTGTACACCCACACATTTTTGTTAATAAAACACACTCAACTTACTCCTGTATTTTGGTTTTCATGTTCAATTCCCATATGCGCTGCGCTAAGACACACGTCTATGACAGAAATGTTTTTTCAGCGACACTATGGAGTCATCATATGTATCTACCTGTCCTAAATTGTCGAATATCGGCTGCCCCTTGTCACCCAGGTGACAGAGTAGAACTGCTCGCTTCCACAGATCTCTGGATCTCTCCAGGTTTACAGCCTCCATGTAGCTGGCGAACAGCTCGAACCAACGGGGCCATGGAATGGGCGGCTCGCCTGGGGTGTCGAGGAACGGCGGTGGTAGCTCCAGACGCGCTTCCATCCATCCATCCATCCATCCATCTTCTTCTGCTTAATCCTTTTTGGGTCGCGGGGGGGCTGGAGCCCATCCATCTTCAGGAAAATAATTAGTTTTCCTCCAGAAGATTAGATTTTCTCCTCGTCGCCAATTGTTATGTCTGGAAAACAGGACAGCGGAGGCAGGAACTGTACTGAACTTGAACTTCGTTACAAGATACTGTCAGCAACACGTGTTACAGTATTTAGCACTAAGCTAGCCACAAACTAGTACAGGTTCTATTCTGTTTGGAGGCATGGCGCCAAAGACACAGTCTCCTGCTGTTAGCCCCTTAACAAGATTCAAGATTCAAGATTCAAAGGCTTTATTATCATGTGCACAGTTAAGAAATGCTACATTTCCTGAGCAATGAAATTCTTACTTTGCTCTCTGAACGAATGCAAAGTTAAAAGGTACAGAAACAACAATTCTAATAGGTCATGACACACTAACACAGTAACTCAATCCTAATACTAATGGATGCTAAGACAGACACACCAACACACAGTTAGACAGTAGAGGAATGAAATTGAAAATTCACTGGATGACTAAAGTGATAGTGGTGTATTGATATCAGAGATGATGTGAACCTGAGATGGCATGAGCCTATGTACAGTGTGCAAATGAGCAATGTGCAACCTGATGTAGACCTGAGATGGCATAGACCTATGTACAGTGTGCAAAGAAGCATTGTGCAACAAGCAGTGTATAATTACAAATTATTGATGAGTAGCAGCACAGATGATATGGACATCAGACAGGTGACACTATATCGACTGTACAGATGAGCAGTGTGCAAATTTAGCAGCCGGTGTGTGAGTTCCTATATGCAAAGCTGTGTTACAGAGTTTTGGGAGTTGTTATCTGTCCATGAGTCTGATGGCAGTGAGAAAGAAGGAGTTTTTCAGTCTGGTTGTCCTGTATTTCACACTTCTCTACCTCCGGCCTGAGGGTAGAAGTGTGAACAGTCTGTGTTGGGGGTGGGTGGGGTCCCGGAGGATGGCGTCAGCTCTCTTTTGGACTCTGCGGTGGTAGATGCTCTGCAGAGAGGGGAGTGGAGTCCTGATGATCTTCTCCGCTGTCTTCACCACTCTCTGCAGGAGTTTGAGCTCCAGGGCGGTGGTGCTGCTATACCACGCAGTGATGCAGTTGGTCACGATGCTCTCAATGATGCAGCTGTAGAAATTGTTGAGGATCCTGGAAGACATGCTAAACTTCTTCAGCCTCCTCAGAAAGTACAGTCGCTGTTGAGTTCTCTTAACCAGCTCTGTGGTGTTGTGTGTCCACTTAAGGTCCTCACTGATGTGGATGCCCAGGTATTTAAAGCTGCTCACCCTCTCCACCTCAAGCTTTCGGATGAACAGCAGCCGATGGGGTCTCCTCCTCCCTTTCCTCATGTCCACTATCATCTCCTTTGTCTTGTCCGTGTTGAGGGTGAGGTTGTTGTCCTCACACCATGACACCAGGTTGGCCACCTCCCTCATGTAGGATGCTTCGTCATCACCAGTGATGCGTCCTATCACTGCTGTGTCATCCGCAAACTTTAGGATGATATTGTCTTTGTGGGAGGCAACACAGTAATGGGTGAAGAGGCTGTAGAGGATGGGGCTGAAAACACTACCCTGAGGGACACCTGTGTTTGTGATGATGCTGGCTGAGGTCCTGTTACCCATCCTGACAGACTGGGGCCTGCCAGTTAAAAAGTCCAGTAGCCAGTCACAGAGGGTGAGGTGCAGACCAAGTGAAAACAGTTTGTCGGTGAGTTTGTGGGGAATGACGGTGTTGAAGGCGGAGCTGTAGTCGACAAAGAGCATCCTAATGTAGGAGTCTTTATCTTCCAGGTGGGAGAGAGAATAATGGAGTGCTGCAGCGATGGCATCTGAGGTGGACCTGTTGGGCTGATAGGTGTACTGCAGGGGTCCAGGGTGCCCGGTATGCTGTCCTGAATGAGGGACAGCAACACTCTCTCGAAGCACTTCATGATGATTGGAGTGAGTGCTACCAGTCTGTAATCATTCAGACAGGTTGGCAGGCTCCTTTTGGGGACAGGGATGATGGTTGTCGTTTTGAAGCAGGAGGGGACTATGTTCTGGTTGAGGGAGAGGTTGAAGATTGCTGTGAGAACATCAGTCAGCTCTGCAGTGCATGCTCTGAGGGCCCGCCCAGGGATGTTGTCTGGTCCTGCTGCCTTGCGGGGGTTGATATTCCTCAATGCTTTGTTTACCTGGCCTGGCGACACTCTTAGTGGGTGTGTGTGTGTGTGTGTGGGGGGGGGGGGGGCGGTGCGTCAGTGTGTGTCTCTTCTCTGTGCTGTGGCTGATGGTCTCGAAGTGGGTGTAAAAGATGTTGAGATCGTCCGGCAGGCTGTCTGTAAAGCTAGTGGTGCTGCTGTTGGTCCTCTTGTAGTCTGTGATGTGTTGCAAGCCTTGCCACATGCGCCCCGGGTCAGGAGTGGAGGCTGTCCAGCTTTTCTCTGTACTGCCTCTTGGCTGTTGTTATAGCCTTCCTCAGTCCATACTTTGCAGCTTTGTATTCGACCTCATGGCCTGATTTAAATGCAAGAGCGCGAGCACGCAGCATCTGACGTACCTGACTGTTGATCCAGGGCTTCTGGTTGGGGAACTTCCTGACCTGTATGGTGGGTACAATGGTATCAACGCACGTGCTGATGTGCCCAGTCACGTATTCAGTGTAGTCCTGTATGTTAACGGAAAAGTCTTCTTGGGTGGCTGCAGCTTTAAACACATCCCAGTCTGTGCAGGCAAAACAGTCTTGCAGGGTGCTCTCAATCTACTACTTGAGGGTTTAGGACGCAGAGCCGCACCATCTGCATGCACCCTGTGATGGCTGAGATATTTTCAACAAAATATTCAGTTTAGATATCACAAATTTCAAAGGCTTTAACTTGAAAGCGGTAAGAGATAATGGATTACTGTCAATGAGAAATGTAGAATATTATCCAAAGTTTATGGTAGGAGTAAATTTACGCATCTAATTTGCATAGTGTGACGGCAGCCACATCAGATTACATAACTTTTGGTCAAAATAGACTTTGGACATATTTACACAAAGGATGGTTTTGTTTTTTTGTCTTTGTTTTTGTATATGAACCAGAAAATCAGTAGAATGTAAACAAACTGGTAAAAAACATCAGCCCTACCGCTCGTCATGTGTCACCATGTGTACATGTGCTCGTCCGTGTGCTCACCCCGGTCCTTATTTTGTCTCCTGTTGGTATTTTCGTTTTCTCTCCCACTTCCAGAAGCTCTCACATTTATCTTCTGATTTATTCCACCTCGATTTCAGTTAGTTTACCCCGCGGAACCGGCAAGATTATCCTCTCTCGTCATGTGCAGCTTCGTCAATGGTGGACGAAAAGTGTTCCACTTTGGTCCATCTTGTGCTGTCCAGAAGGTAAATATTTCCCTTTAGAAGCTAAATAATCCCTTATAGAATCACAGTTGGCAAAATTTGGAGCAAATCCTTCCTCCCTGTGGAATATATGTTGTGCAATTGTTTATACAGCTCTTCTTCTGCGCCCCGGAAGTGATATCGACATGGTTCGGCTTGCTGAATTCAATCCTCCAGTGCAGACCAGTAAGCTATATGTGTCTGCCATCTAGTGATGTGAAATGCTTAGTACATTTGGGTTTGTTTTGTGGGTTTTTTTTCAGACTTTTTGACCAATCATGTGACAGGTGCAGATCTGTGACACCAACCACAGGAGAGGCAGATCATGTGTCAAATGTAATCCTAAAGGGTTAATACAGTCATGGCGTGATGACTTCATGACATGCGTGTGTCCCCACGTCCGTGACGTGGCTGATGTCAACACAGCCATATACAACACCGCCCTTCCTTAATTCTGATTGGCTGCTTAGAAAAGACTGACATTAACAGGCACAGCTGTACAGTAGTCTGAAAAGTTGAACTTTTTTCAGCCCTGAGTACCGCGATAAAAAGCGGCCACCGCTCAAAGCGTTTCAGCGCTGAAACGCTGGACTTCATAGAGAATGAATAGAAAATTGTCGCCCACAGCAGAAAAAATGAGTTTGGTGGACACTCCGCCTAATACTTTTTCTGTAATGTTTGGCTTCTGGGTTGCCGAGGCACGTGGCCCTATGGCGTGGCCATGCACGTAACTCAGTGGACACATCTTAAAGGGGCAGTACATGAAAAGTGCCATATTAATATATAAAAATAATATTCAGAAAATTCCTGCATCCAGATCGTGATCCGAATCACCACCAAAATCTAATCATCTGTTCCCTGTGTGATTACACACCTTTCCTGAAAATTTCATCAATATCCATTCATAACTTTTTGAATAATGCTGCTAACAGACAAACCAACTAACAGATAAACTAACCAACTAGAAAAGCACTCGGAGAGCGCAGACCTCCACCAAGCGCCACAGTTCCCCCATACAGTGTTTGTGTGTACGTTTTCAGATTCCTTGACCATGAAAACATATGACTAGCAATTGGATTGACAATGATAGGATTAGTGGTTCAGTAGTTATTCACGAAAATGGCATTTTCCGTAATGGCGGCCACAGTTCCCCCCATACAGTGTTTGTGTGTACGTTTTCAGATTCCTTGACCATGAAAACATATGACTAGCAATTGGATTGACAATGATAGGATTAGTGGTTCAGTAGTTATTCACGAAAATGGCATTTTGCGTAATGGCGGTTTTCTTCTGAACGGTGATCCGGATCACCACCAAAATGTAATCATCTGTAGGATACCCCATTTCTGACAATCTGTGAAAATTTCATGAAAATCCGTCCATAAGTTTTTGAGTTATCTTGCTAACAAACAAACAAGCAAACAAACAAACAGACAAACCAACGCCGATGATCACATAACCTCCTTGGCGGAGGTAACCAGCACCACTAAAAACATTACCTCCTTCCTCCCTTGGTGGAGGTAAAAATAAAACAAAATAAACAAATTAAACAACAGTAGTCAGTATCACAATACTCAACAACTGCAATTAACAATTAAAGCTGCAAACAGCTGTAAGCAGGCCCTCGCCCCCCATGCAACCGCAGACCCTGGCGCCCGTCATACCTAGCTAGCTCAGAAAATTTCCCATTATTGCAGCAAGCACTGCATGAATAATAAAGTAAGCCTTTTGGCGCACTACTTCCTGTGAGTAGCAGGTGGCGCTATAACTTTTGTCAATCATTTTTATGTAGGAGCGTGTGGGGCGGGACTAATAGCCATTGTAGAAAATTTGGTGAAAATCAGACAAAGTTTGTCCAAATTACAATTTTCCGATGTTCCATGGCGAGGAGTCAACCATAGCCATGTAGCCATGGCAACACTTCTCTGTCAGTTATGTGTTGCCCACCCATATAGGACTACATATGACAGTCACCTCAACCTATGTTCCAGATTTCATGACTTCAGGTTATTCCCAACCATCCCAACAAGATCACGGATTGAATGGTGAGGAGGGCATGTCCATGGTAACAGCAGTGACACCATGCTAAAGGTGATGTGCAGTTATGATCAACCAGGTGGTCTGATAAACCTCAGAAAATTTCACGTCATTCTGTCAAGTGGCACGTGACTAATAAATAAAACATTTTTCAGCAATTCTTCCTTTAACCACTAGGTGGCACTATATCTTTTGTCAGGTATTTTTATGTAGACGCATTCGGGGTGGGACTGTTTTCCATCATGGAAACTTTGGTGGACATGGGACAAGTTTTGCTCGAGTTACAGCTGTTTGATGTTGAAAGGGGAGGAGTCAAACTTGGTGTGGTGGCCACGCCTTTTGAGTTTGTGACTCCCATTTGATAACTTTTAATGGCCAATGCCTATAGATGCCGCCATGTGAAAATGAGTTCAGTGGGAGCAGGTCCTCAGGAGGAGTTTGTTCAAATGCGAGTGGTGCAGTACTTCCCGTGAGCAGTAGGTGGTGCTATACGTTTTGTCAACCGTTATACATAGGTGCGTGTGGGGTCGGACTAATATCCATCATAGAAAATTTGGTGAAAATCGGCTGAAGTCTGTCCAAGTTGCAACTTTTCGATGTTCCATGGCGAGGAGTCAACCTTCGCCATGTCGCCATAGTAACACTTACCTATCAGTTACGTGTTGTTGACCCATTTCGGACTACAGATGACAGTCACCTCTACCTATGCTCCAAATTTCATGACTCCAGGGCCTTCCCAGCCCTCCCCACAAGATCACGGATTGAATGACGAGGAGGGCGTGTCCATGGTAACAAGTGTGACATCATGGTGAAGTTGATGTGCAGTTATAATCAACCCTGTCATCTGATGAATCTTAGAAAATTTCACGTCATTCTGGCAAGTGGCGCGTGAGTAATAAATAAAACACTTTTCAGCAATTCTTCCTTTAACCACTAGGTAGCACTGTAGATTTCTATGAATATTATTCTATAGAACTGTTTGGAATTGGACTGATATCCATAATAATGAATTTGGTTGAAATCTGACAATGCATACCAGAGTTATTGCCGTCAGAATGGTCACAGAATGATCATGGCGAGGCATCAAACTTTGCCACGCCCGTACGGCCAAACCGTCAAGCTTTTGGAAAAGTTTTCAATAACTTTTAATGGGTATAGATGGTTGTCACCACAAATGAGCTCAATCAGACAAAAACCCTAGGACGAGTTCGATCAAATGTGCGTCAATTGTACAAGGTGGAAATCAGGTCACTGCTACTTCCTGTCAAAATGGCCGACTTCCTGTTGGGTGTAAACCATCACTTCTATGGAGTTTTTTGCATGTCTTGACATGATCAACAGCTCACGCGATTTTGATCTTTCTACGCGAAAGTAAGCATGTGCCACTCACCATTGACTTCACATGTTAAGTGGCGCTGCAGAGCTATTTTTGTGGGGTCATTCATATTTCCTCCAAAATATGAAATTTTTTGCCAGTCTTGAGGTCTCTGCAAAAAACGGTGAGTTTTCATGCACGTTGACTACCCCAAAAATGAGATCTTAGATGGAGAAGAAGAAAAAAAAAATTCTAACAGTTACAATAGGGCTCTCGCCCACTGACGTTGTCAGTGGCTCGGGCCCTAATTACAATAGGGCTCTCGCCCACTGACGTCAGGAAATGAGGAGTTCTTCTTCTTTGGTGTATTACGTGTCATCCATTGAGTCCTCCAACATGTGTCTGCCACCTTCTGAAACTGGCAGATCAGTACAAATCAGTACAAATCTTCAATACAGCCAGGGATGTCAGTGAGATGACAGGCGCAGCGCCACACTCTGCCACTAGGGCACGCAAAATCTCACACTCAAAGGGTTAATCCATTTTAATGTGTGAATTACAGTATATCAGCTGCATGTGTACTGTATGCATCACACATGTCCTTTTTATCATGCGGGTTACACAAGCCTCAGTAATGTTGCATCCTAAAACAACACCATATGTTTTAAAGGTATAAGTGCAGTTAATACTGATACCATAAGGCTGTTTAGAAAAACAGCATTATAGCTATTGTGTACAATACTGTCAATATACAGTATAATTTAATGAGACATGACATTAAGTAGAATATTCATCAGCAGTAGTCAGAAAGTTCCAACAAGTATTTAATTTGCAAAGTACTGCCCACCGAAAAGGTTGTTATGTCTGTTCATGGCTGCAGTATTGAGTGTTATAATATGACTTTTGCTGCTAATTCTGCTATGACTCAGTGAGGTACATCTTTGAATAATGTTTTTTTTTAATTATCAGTGTTAGTTCATAAGCTATAAAATGTTATAGAATTAAAAAAAAAAGAAGTTCAACTGAAATGAAAAGTTCAGAGAGCAAAGATGTGCCCTCTTGCTGTTATGATCTGGTGAGCGCACTCCCCCTCCCGTCCTGTGGAAGGGTCCCCGGCTCTGCAGGTAATCAGTACACCTGCATGAGTGGACGCACCTGCTGTCTCTTCGCTGCCAGCGCTTAAAAGGACCAGTTTGTGAATGCTCCAGCGCTGGCTCGTTGGGTTGCTGCCATCTCTGCGTTGTGTCCCCGGGGATTCGTTGTGTGCTCACCTGCTCCTTCACCATCATCTTCACTCCAGATCGCCTACTCCACCCGGTCATACATCTCACCAGCCCTACTCATCCACAGCTTCCATCCCCATTCACCCTTGCCTTCCTGGGTTCCTCATCGGACTTTCTGCTCTCACTCGTAAGAGTTATTTTCCCTATGATTCCTTATTACCTGCCTCCCTCCTCGCTCTAATCTGCTCTCGTCTCCCTTCTTACAGGCTGGGCTCTCTTCTGGCAAGTGAGGTGTTGTTTCCGCTAATTTTGCTCCAATTCTTTTCAATGAAATTGTGTGTAAAACTTTGCCTCTGCGTTGTGTGCATTCTCTGGTGTAGCATCTTGCACGTGGGCTGATATTTCTAGTAATCATGACACTTGGTGTTACTCATCAGTTAATATCAGTACAATGCTGCACACCTGTGAACACACATGACTCACTTCATCTGCCAGCATGTATTACTGATCATTAGGTCCTTATCCCATACATCCTCTTCTTCATAGTTATTTTCATCTCGCAACACCTTTCTTGTTTTATACCCTTAATTGTCTTTTACCAGATTTGGTGTATGTCTGCATTTGTAAATGTTGTGGTCATGTTAAATTTACAACCCCCACCCCCCGCCCCCCATGCAAGTTACAAAATGAAAAGCACATTTTTAGCCTTTGCCAGATCAGAAGAACACAACATAGCACTCTACCAAGTTGTCCATCCTTGGACACACTCATCCAGTATCCATATTTTCCTAAATGGGCACTGTTATGGTTCCAGAGGCATTTTATGAACAGGATTATACTCTTAAGGTTTCAAATTCTAATTCAGAGCACAGATATACTCTCAGTGCAGGTGACACTGGGATATATAGGAGTAAGAGTTCCCTGCAGCAGTCAGGGTGGATGTGATGTTGAAGAGGAACATGATAGAGTGAAAAGTGTGTGAGAGCACTTTTGATAAAATGCAGTCACAGGAGAGCAAGTGAGGGATCACACTCAAGTGTGAAAATCACTCACTGTGATTTACTGAGCCTCAGCACACACACACATACATATACATACTGTACTGTATGTATATATGCAAACACACACACACACACACAGTATATGCATGTACTGTATGTGTGTGTGTGTATACACATACACACACACTGTATACACTGTATATGTATGTACTGTATATATGTATGGATCGCCACCTTTTTGTGGTGAGGGGGTTTGTGAGCCCCTGTGATCCCAGGAGTTATAAGATAAGATAAGATAAGCCTTTATTAGTCCCACAACGGGGAAATTCCAGGATTGCAACAGCACAGGGATAGCAACACTCAGAGCAACAATCAGAAGGCAAGAAAAAAAACAAGCAAGCAAGAGCAGCTAATATACATATGTACATATTACTATAAAATATATATATACACACACACACACAGACACACAGTGCAGAGCATTGTAGCTGGATGGAATAAATATATGAATATATGAACACACAGTGCAGAGCATTGTAGCTAGATGGAATAAATATGTAAATATATAAACACCCACAGTACGGAGCATTGCAGCTAGGTGGAATAAATATGCAAGTATATAAACACACACAGTGCGGAGCAATGTAGCTAGATGGAATAATATGTAGATATATAAAAACACAGTGCGGAGCATTGTAGCTAGATGGAATAAATATATAGATATATAAATATAAACACACCCAGTGCTGAGCATTGTAGCTAGATGGAATAAATATGTAAATATATGAACACACACAGTGCAGAGCATTGTTGCTAGGTGGGATGAAACAGCATAACCGTCTATTTAGTTATCCTACATGGTATGATTATGTGCCCATACATATTCTCACCCTCCATAGCGACCGGTATGTTCCTAGTTGTATGCCGGAGAGGACCATTGTGTAAGTCTATTGCATCTTTTGCATTAAAAAAAAACTATTAGTTTGTTACGTCTTTTTGCTATCTCTGCGAGCAGCCCTGCTTAGGTTGTACAGTCTGACAGCCGTTGGTAGGAAGGACCTACGAAACCTCTCGGTTGTGCACCTGGGATGATGTAGTCTGCTGCTAAATGAGCTCCTCAGTGCATCCAGTATGTCCTGCATAGGGTGGAACTCGGACTCCAGCAGAGATGACAGTTTAGCAACCGTCCTTCTCTCTCCTATCTCCTCCATTGGATCAAGGCGCTGCCCCAGGACAGAGCTAGCTTTCTTAATCAGTTTGTTCAGTCTCTTCCTATCGGCTGCAGTAATGCCACTGCCCCAGCAGACCACTCCAAAAGTGATGGCTGATACCACCACCGTGTCATAGAATGACTTCAGCAGCACCCCTTGTACACCAAAAGACCTGAGTCTCCTCAGCAGGAACAGCCTGCGCTGTCCCTTCTTGTAGAGTGCGTCAGTATTGTGTGACCAGTCTAGTTTATTGTTCAGATGAATACCCAGGTACTTATAGGATGTCACCATCTCGATGTCTGTTCCCTGTATATTTACTGGTGCTGTGAGGGGCTGCCCATGCCTGCGGCAGTCCACCACCAGCTCCTTAGTTTTCCTCGCGTTGATCTGGAGGCAGTTCCGATGGCACCAGTCCACAAAGTCCTGGATAAGCCCTCTGTACTCAGCTTCATCTCCGCTGGAGATGAGACCAACGATCGCAGAGTCATCAGAGAACTTCTGTAGATGGCAATGTGTTGTGTTGTGTGAGAAGTCCGCAGTATAAAGAGTGAACAGGAAGGGAGCCAGCACCGTTCCCTGGGGGGCCCCCGTGCTACTGATGATCGTGTCGGAAACACAGTCCCGGGTTCTCACAAACTGAGGCCGGTTCGTGAGGTAGTCCAGGATCCATGATGACAGGTGCTGGTCCACCCCTGCGCGCAGCAGCTTGTCCTTCAGGATCATCGGTTGGATGGTGTTGAAAGCACTGGAGAAGTCAAAGAACATGATCCTCACCATATTCCCGGGCTTCTCCAGGTGGGACAGTGAACGGTGAAGGAGGAAGATCACCGCATCCTCCACCCCAATGCCATGCTGGTAGGCGAACTGGAGTGGATCCATCGCTGGTTCCACCAGGGGGCGGAGATGAGCAAGGAGCAGTCTCTCCAGGGTCTTCATCAAGTGGGACGTCAAGGCCACCGGTCTGAAGCTGTTCAGGTCTTTGGGGTGGGAAGTTTTTGGTACAGGTACCACACAAGATGTTTTCCACAGCTGTGGTACCCTCCCCAGTTTCAGGCTCATGTTGAAGATATACGTCACAATCCCACACAGCTGGTCTGCACAGGACTTGAGGAGCTTTGTGCTGATGCCGTCCGGACCTGACGCCTTCCTCGCCTTGATCTTCCTCAGCTCCGTCCTCACCTGGGTCTTGGTCAGGGTCAGGATGGGGGGCTGTGTGTTGGGAGTGGGGGGGTGTCGGTGGAGTTGGGAGTGGGCAGCAGGACTTGATTTCTTAGAGGCAGCAGTGGTTGTTGTGCAGACAGGGGGGAGGGCGGTTGGTCAAATCTATTGAAAAACAGATTCAGGTTGTTCGCCCACTCCCTGCCCCCCGTGGCCTGGGGGGAGGTATTCTGGAGCCCCGAGATGGTTTTGAGGTTTCTCCAGACCCCGCTGATGTCGCTCTGTTGCAGCTTGTCCTCCATCTTCTTCCTGAAGCTGTCCTTGCCTTCTCTGATCTTTCTCCTCAGCTCCCTCTGTACGGACTTCAGCATCTCCCTGTTCCCCGACCTGAAGATCCTCTTCTTCTCTCTCAGAAGTGTTTTTATCTCAGGGTTGATCCAGGGTTTGTTGTTTGAGTGACGCCGTATGGTCTTGGTGGGAACGGATTTGTCCACACAGAAGCTGAGGTAGCCCGTGAAGGTGGGAATGAGGCCATCGATGTCCTCACCATGTGGATCGCAGAGCTGCTTCCAGGCAGTGGCTTTGTTGTTCAATCAATCAAAACTTTTATACAGCACTTTTCATGCAGAATTTTTTTAGCACAAAGTGCTTTACAAATTAAAAATATAACACACCCCCTTCCCACCCCGCCCCTTCATCCACCCAAACCCATACAGACAGACACACACACACTCATCAATGTGAGACATGGCTGAGTGCCGAGGATCCAGGTGTAGAAGTACCATCTTGGGGAGCCATCAACACGAGGGGAGCGGCAAGTCTACAGCTACAGGGACATCAACTCTGCCACTGCCCAAGACGAGTCACTGGGTGGGCCAGGGCAGTCACAGGCCAGCGCCCTGCAGCCAGAACCACACAACCCCCCATGGGAGGGCCCCCTTATGAGGAAACACTAGATAATAAGATGAATAAAACTATCAATAATAAATAATAATAAGGTACATAATTTGTTAATAAAAAGACAATCATAAACCCACACCCCCATTCAAACTGAAACAGTTTAAAGTGTCTGTGACACGATTTAGGAACTATGGATCATATTCACTATGAATTTAGCTTCAGTCGTCCATATAGTTGGTTCTTTTGACTTAGAACGCTAAATAAGTGGAAAAATATTTCCAAGTGAATTCAAATTTAGTGCCGTGTTGCACTAACGTGATCTCCTGAGACTCGCCTTGTTTCCAGATATGACATCATGAGGAGAGTTTCCTCTCGGCTGATCCGTGTGCTGTCAGTGTAAGCAAGCTGCTTAGCTTCTATATCAGTGAAGAAATGCCGAAACGTTGCGTGGCGGCTGGGTGTTCTAATTGCTCCAGTGAACGTATAAGCCTGTTCTCATTCCCAAAAGATCCCGATCTTCTTAAAAAATGGGCGAAGCAAGTACAGAGAACAAATGGCAACTAACACCATCTTCTGTACTTTGTAGCGATCATTTCACTGCAGACAGTTTTGAGGAGGCGCCTGCTATACAGGAATCTTTAGGCATGAAAGTTCATTACAAACGGGTTCTAAAACTGACTGCCATACCTATGGTTTTCAAATGAAAACCCACAGCTCAAGACGATATCAACATATCAAAACAGCACAGAGAAGCAACAGTGTCAAAACTCGCCCGGAAAAGAGTTTGTGTAATTGATTTTTTTTTTTCCACATAAGGCCATTGTTATTTTATTTTTTCTGCCAAAAGTAAAATCCTCCCTTATGAATTTTGAAGCCGAGTGTTGACCTTACTCCAAATGGAATGACTTTGTGTTAAAAAACATTACTTTTTTCAGTTTTCATTTTTGTAAATCTCATTGCCTATCAAAACTGAATATCTGAGCTTTTTTTTTTTTATTTCCCCGAACACCCAATCGGGGAAATAAAAAAAAAAAAAAATTGAAGCCAAAATTTCTGTAAACCAAACAATTAAATAATGATCGCCTTATGTGGAAGAAAAAAAAAATCAATTACACAAACTCTTTTCCAGGCGAGTTTTGACGCTGTTGCTTCTCTGCGCTGCTTTGATATGGGCAATCGTCCATATCAAAACAGCGCAGAGAAGCAACAGTGTCAAAACTCGCCTACGTATTTTATTATATTTTTTCAGTTTTCATTTAAATCTCATTGCCTACCGAAACTGAATATCTGAGCTTTTTTTTTTATTTCCCCGAACACTAACTAACTAACTAACTAACTAACCTGCACTTATATAGCGCTTTTCTAGTCACAAAGACAACTCAAAGCGCTTTCATTAATACTAACCCTCTATTCTAAGGGCCTATAGGAAACCCGATCGTGGAAATTTAGATCTATCTGTGTATTACCATTCAGTGTTTTGGAAGCGACCGATGTCCATCTCTAACCCTTCACCGTCGGACCCTTCATCCTCTGAAACGTGCGAGTCATCATCGCTTCCTGGACGATATGGTTCAAATAAACAGGGTTACAGTCCTTCGTTAGAACCAACTCGCTCTTCTTCATCACTCAATCCTGCTTCTTCCTCAAAAACTATTGACACATTGCTCACAACTTCCTCCGCTTCAGTGTACTCAGCCATGCTTGTTTACATCTTTGGTTCACCTCATTACATCACAAAATGGCGGTGGCGTTTGACCCAATTTTGACAAACGAACATTGCAATAGTCTGCGTCATGATGTAATTTATGGTAGTATATGGAAGCAAAATTTTACTGAATTTTTTTGTCTACACAGAATAAAACTACAGTAGTTCTTTCTAATGATGTCTTGGTAAAAGACTTGATAAAAGATTAGATCTAATAACATCTATTTTACTTCCAAAGTGATTGGTAAAGTCCTCACATAGGGAGACTGTTGGCATCATGGTGGACTTCTTAAAATCAGGGTTGATCAGGTGATCAATAATGAAGAAAAGGATTCTAGTGTTGTTTTTGTGATTATTTATTATTTTGGTGAAGTAGGAGTTTCTGTTTTGTTTGGCCATGTAATTATATATTTTCAATTGTTCACGCAGAGTTTGGTAGTGAACAGTTAATTTTGTTTTTCTCTCTGCTGCTCTTCATTTTCTTTTCTGCTGTTTTACCTGCTCATTCCACCAGGGTGGGATAGGTTAAATTTTTGTGTTTTTGATCTTCAAAGGTGCAACCAAGTTTAGTGCTGATTTTAGTTTATGGTTAAAACTGTCAGTAATAAAATCACATGATGCAGGTAAAACCTCAGCAGGAGTGTCACTTAAAACCGTGATAAAATTTGCAGCCACTTAAGAAGTCAGATATCGCTTCCTCAGAGTTCTCACTCAGGTCTCTTGCTGAATAAAACTGGTGATGTCAAAAAACACACAGATGTGATTTGAGACAGCCAAGTCTACAACAGAGGACATACTAGTAGACAGGCCGTAGGTGATGACAAGGTCTAAGGTGCGTCCTCTGTTGTGAGTTGACTGTGTGATGTGATGTTTAAAAGCCATACAGTTAAGAAGGTTTAAAAATTTACTAGAAAAGGAGTCAGAAGCATTGTCTATGTGAAGCTTAAAATCACCAGCTATGACTTTCTTGTCATATTTTGCATGAATGATTGACAACATGTCAGAAAATTCATTGATAAATGATACACATGGTTTTGGTGGTCTATAAACTGTACTGCATAAAATTGGAGGGCTGTTAAAAACAAAGGCATGATATTCAAAGGTGGTGTACTCATTAAGTGTTATTTCTTTGTAATTAAAATCACTAGAGATTATTGTTGCAGTTCCACCACCTTTCTGACCCTTCCTTGTAGAAAATGAAAAGTTAAAATTGGGTGGAGAAGCCTTGGTGAGAACAACTGATGTGTCGGTACCCAGCCACGTCTCCATGTTAAAAAATAGACAGTCCAGTTTGTAATCTAAAATCAATTTACACTGGTCAACACCAAATTTATTGTCTAAGTTTTTTTAGCTGATTTAGGACAATTTTGATGTGCTGAACCCAAAAATCACATTGGTTTTGCTCAATCAGGTCAACTTTTTGAATTATGGCCACATGTTGTTTTATACATTTTTGTTTACATGTACGGGTATTTTCGCTTTATATGATGAAAAATTCTTTTTTATGTCTTGAAATTCTCTGAATTTTGAACAATGATGACGTAGCATTCAATATACATGTACCTACCTTTATATAAAGGTAAGTACATGCACAGTACTAAGTAAGTACTAAGTAAGTACAGGTTTTTACTTTGCACCTGATCGAGAGAAATGGATGTCATTTTCGGATTCAGCGGTGCAAAATTGTCTTAAATCAGTTGAAAAAACAAAACAATTTACAAAAAAAATTATTTTTGTAACCCTGTTTTATTAATAATAAAAGATTTATTTAAAAGGGAGCGAACATTTAAAAGTGCCATAGTGATTGCTGATGGGTTGGTGTGTGAGGTGGTTTGTTGGGTATTTGAGTTAATTCTGACATAGTTCTCGTGGTTTACTCCACCAGTCTGTTGCTAGAGATAATGGGGGAAATGGGGTAGGTGGATGATGAGGGAGGACTGGTGCAGGGGGTGGTGGAGTGTGGTGGGGAGGGGGGCGCAGCTTGTGGGTAAAATGTACCTACAGGGGGAGACTGTCAGGCTGATGGAGCAGTTAAAACAGAATAAAATATATTATCTGTTAAAATGCGAGCACCCAGCCTGCTCGGATGTATGCAGTCTCCAGTAAAATGGCATACAGCTCCAAAACAGGTTAAAATTGTCAATAAAAATAAAACCATATGCTGCAGTAACAAACTGAAGCCATGTATGAAGGCTCAGGATCCAACTAATGGGACCATTGCCTCGACCTAGTGGAGTCAACGGTCCGGAGATAAATATGCTTACCAGAGCCTTGGAGTGCGTGGAGGAGATTGGTGAAGTCCCGCTTCAAAACCTCAGATGCCTGGTTGGTGACATTGTTGCAACCAACGTGGATCACAATGTTCCTGGCTGAGGGAAATGTTTTGCCAGGAGGCCAGGAATTTTATCCAGGAGGTCCATCACTCTGGCATCAGGGAAGAAGTGGGTCTCTGCAACTCCTCTCCAAACATATCTCACCGTAGAGTCTCCAATGATCAGGGTGGTAAGAGAAGGATACATTCTGGGTGGAGATTGGAGGTGGACGACGTATGTCAGGTGAGTGCCGTGGAGCCAATGTCGAATTTGGCTCTGCCCAGTGGCGGGTTCTTGGACAAGGGAGCCTCTCCGGTTCATTTGTCGAGGGAACCGAGAGCCGAACTCCCCAAGGCACACTTGGAGATGTGAAAAGTGAAGGTGGAGGCTCCAAGTCCCCGGGCAGCAGAGGAAACTCATGTAGATCCAGGATGTTAAAACAGTTCTTGAGCTGGAGGTCAGGGCTCTTGGTGCTTGCAACACAGTGGTATGAGCTCTTCCCCTTTCTCCGACAGTCACCGGCAACAACCCATGGCTCTGGATGATATGGTGTGCAGCTAAACGGTATCTCCGGTTCAGCTCCAGGCTGGACCCAGAGATGCTCCTTAGAAGCACTTGGAAAGGGTACGATAACCGGGGTGACTCCAGCGGCAAGCAAAGACAATCCAGGGCCAGAGACAGTGGGATCAGTTAACCCAGAGCCATGATCAACAAGGTCAAGAGAAGAGTTCTTAGCTGGAAAGGAGACAACAGACCGGTAAGGGACAGTATCGTCGAAATCCTTACTGGAGGACAAACCCTGGTCTCGACCAAGAATTATAGTATCCAAATGTCTCTTGGCTTCCTCAATTCTATGGCGAATGGAGATACGCTGCTCCAGTTTGACAGTCTTCTTGATGAAAGTGACACAGTTTTGACAGCCAGCAGGCAGGGTAAGTGGCGCCATGACAGACGGGCAATTTGCCTCTGGTCCAGTCTCCCAAAACAAACAGGTCCTGGGTGAAGGACCAGACAAGGAGCGATCCAAAAGACTCTCATGATGAATGTTCAAACAAGGATTCAGTGAACTCCGCCCAGTATGGGGTTACCGAGGCCTCACCCTGGAACCGAGCCTGGAGAAGGGGCTCGACAGTAAGGGCCTGGTGGCCAGATTTTGCCCATGGGACCTGGCCAGGTTCAGCCCAAACGAGCCACATGGGTCCGTCCTCCAGTGGGTTCACCACCCACAGGAGCAACCGGGGGTCCGGTGCTATGTGGATTGGATGGCAGTCAAAGACAAAGACCTTGGGGATTCAATCCCTGGCTTACTAAACTGGCTTTTGGAACATGGAACGTCACCTCTCTGGTGGGAAAAGAGCTTGAGCTTGTGCACGAGGTTTGGAGATACTAGCTAGATACAGTTGGGCTCACCTCAACGCACAGATCAAGTTCTGGAACCAGTCGCCGATAGAGGGATTGAACCATGGCCTTTTCTAGAGTTGTTCAGGGCTAGAGGCGGTGAGTAGGGATGGATATCCTTGTATCTCCTCGTCTGGCCTCCTCTATGTTGGGGTTCTCCCCGGTGGATGAAGGGGTTGTTTCCCTGTGCCTTCGGATTGAGAAATGGGTCCTGACCATCATTTGTGCCTTTTCACCAATTTCAGAGTGCCCACCATTTTTGGAGATCTCTGACTGGGGTGTTGGAAAGTGTTCTTCTTGGAGACTCCATTGTTCTACTGGGGGACTTCAACGCGCACGTGGGCAATGGCAGTGAAACCTGGAGGGATGTATTTGGGAGGAATGGCCTACACAATCTGAACCCGAGTAGTGTTCAGTTATTGGTCTTCTGAGCTAACCTCAATTTGTCCATAACAAACACCATGTTCAAGCATAAGGATGTCCATATGTGCACTTAACACCAGGACACCCTAGGTTACAGGTCAATGATCAATTTTGTTATCTTGTCATCAGATCTGCAACCATATGTCTTGGATACTTGGGTGTAGCGCGATACAGAGCTGTCAACTGATCACCACCTGGTGGTGAGTTGGATCCGATGGCAGGGGAGGACCTGGCAGACCCATTCAGACATGGCAGACTCAAACAGATAGCGAGGGTGTGCTGGGAACGTCAGGCTGAGGCCCCCATCCGCAAGATCTTCAACTCCCACCTCCAGAGGAGCTTCGACTACATTCCGAGGGAGACTGGAGACATGGAGTCTGTATGGGCCATGTTCTCCACCTCAGTTGCTGAAGCAGCTGATCAGAGCTGTGGCCGTAAGGTAGTCAGTGCCTCTCATGGTGGCAATCCCCGTACCAAATGGTAGACCCCAGAGGTGAGGGGGCCATCAAGTTGAAGAAGGAGTCCTACCGAGCTTGGTTGGCTTGTGGGACTCCTGAAGCAGCTGAGTTGTACTGGCAAGCCAAGCGTTATGCAGCTCGAGTGGTTGCTGAGGCTAAAATTCTGGTGTGGGAGGAGTTTAATAAGGCTGTGGAGCAAAACTTTCAATTGGCCTTGAAGAGATTCTAGCAAACCATCCAGCAACTCAGAAGGGTTAAGCACTCCCTCTCCAGAATGTATATGGTGCGGATGGGGCGCTGCTGACTTCAACTGGGGACATTGTCAGGCAGTGGAATGAATACTTCAAGGATCTCCTTGAGCCCACTGGCACGTCTTCCATTGTGGAAGCAGAGTCTGAGGAGGAAGGGGATGACTCACCCATCACAAGGGCTGAGGTTGCCGAAGTTGTTCAAAAACTTTTCAGTGGCAGGGCCACAGGGGTGGATAAGATTTACCCTGAGTATCTCAAGGCCCTGGATGTTTTAGGGCTGTCATGGTTGACACACCCCTGCAACATTGTGTGGAAGTCGGGAATAGTGCCTTTGGCTTGGCAAACTGGAGTGGTGGTTCCTCTTAAGAAGGGGTACCAGAGGGTGTGTTCCAACTTTGAGGGATGGCACTTCTCAGCCTCCCCAGCAAGGTCTATGCCAGGGTACTAGAGAGAAGAATCAGGCCGTTGGTTGAACCTCAGATTCAAGAAAAGCAATGTGGTTTTCTTCCTGGTCATGGCACATTGGACCAACTCTTTACCCTCTCGAGAATCCTTGAGGGTTTGTGGGAGTTTGCCCAACCAGTCTACATGTGTTTTGTTGACTTAGACAAGGCATTTGACCACATCCCTTGTGGTTTCTTGCGGGGGGTGCTGCGGGGGTATGGAGTTATCGGGCTCATTGCTATGAGCTATCCGGTCTCTATTCAACCATTGTGAAAGTTTGATTCGTATTGTCAACAATCAGTTAAACTCGTTTCCAGTGAAAGTTGGACTCCGCAAAGACTACCCTTTTTCACCAAACCTGTTTATAATATTCATGGACAGGATTTCTAGGTGCAGCCAAGGAATGGAGGGTGTCATGTTTGGTGACCACAGGAGCTCATCTCTGCTGTTTGCAGATGATGTTGTCCTGTCATCGTGCAATAACCCCACAGGTCTTATTGTTTGGTACTGAGTGTGAGGTGGCCGGGATTAGAATCAGTACCTCCAAATCTGAGTCCATGGTCCTCAGCTGGACAAGGGTGGATTGTTGT
Organism: Pholidichthys leucotaenia; assembly: GCA_020510985.1. NCBI lineage: Eukaryota > Metazoa > Chordata > Actinopteri > Cichliformes > Pholidichthyidae > Pholidichthys > Pholidichthys leucotaenia. The sequence continues at coordinate 130,206,124 of CM035845.1, forward strand.
GGACAAGGTCCTTCCCCAAGTGAAGGAGTTCAGGTATCTTGAGGTCTCATTCACAAGTGAGGGGAAAATGGAGCGGGAGATTGACAAATGGATCGGAGCAGCATCTGCAGTGATGTGGATGTTGTACTGGTCTGTTGTGGTGAAGAGGGAGCTGAGTTCTAAGGCAAAGCTGTCAATTTACCATTCAATCTACGTCCCTACCCTCACCTATGGTCACAAACTTTGGGTAATGACCGAAAGAATGAGATCACGGATACAAGTGGCTGAAATGGACTTTCTCTGTAGGGTTGCTGGACTCACCCTTAGAGATAGGGTGAGGAGTTCATTTATCCAGGAGAGGCTCAGAGTAGAGCCACTGCTCCTCCACATTGAAAGGAGCCATTTGAGGTGGTTTGGGTATCTGATCCCCATCTGATCCCCAGGGAAGAGGAGGTCGACACACATTCACTCTCACATATGTATTCATCTATTTATTTATAGGAGCTAGGTGATAAAATTGCTGTTTTAGATGGTATGTTGCTGGTTTAATACCAAGTGCTAGGTGGTGAAATTGTTTTTTAGATGGTATGTTGCTGGCCAATGGCATGTGGGTACATGTATGGGCACATGTATGTGTATGTACTGTATATGTATGTGTATGTATGTATATGTATATATGTGTGTGCATGTGCATACATATATGTATGCATGTACGTGTGTTTGTGTGTATGTATGCAGTTGTACTATGCAGATGTGTTTTAGATGATTTAGTGTGATTATTTTGTATTTATGGAGATGCTGGTATTGTAATATGATCAATAAGTGGTTTTTATTTTGACTATGATGTTCTGCCTGTCATGAAGCGGAGCACGGGGGGAGCACCGGGCACATGCTTCTGGGTTTTCTCATTATGTTCTGTATCTCTTCATCTTGGTTTATTTTGTATTGAGTATGGTTTGTTGTATTTTTGGTATTTGAGTTTCTCCTCTTGTTTCTGTTCGTAGTTTCCTATTATTTTATCTTAGTTTTGTTAGTTCATGTTTTTTTCTGTCTCTGGGTTGTCTTTATTTCTGTTCTTAGTTTCCTGATATTTTATCTTAGTTTGGTTAGTTCATGTTTTTTTTCTGTATTATGTTCTCTGGGTTGTCATTTGTCTCTCTTTGTTTGTGAGTTGTCCTGTATTCTTAGTTTTGTCATTATTAGTCTGACTGCTTTAGTTTGCGTGCCCATGGCGATCCGGTTTCGTATTTTATATTTCTGCCTGTGTTTGTTTAAGAGTCGCTCTTATTCTCACCTTAGTTTCCTTTTGTTTTACATTTAGTAGGCTTGTCATTTACTGTTATCTGTGTGATGATCCGCTCTGCCTGCCTGTTGGCCTTAGTGTGTAAAAGTTCACCAGGATAAATCCTCATTTTTAAACAACCGTATGGGTATCCCACAAGGGTCCATTCTTGGTCCTTTACTTTTCAGCATTTTTATTAATGACTTGCCGCTACACTGCTCAGCTGCAACATGTCAACTTTATGCAGATGATGCAGTTATTTACACAGCTGCCAAGACTCCAACACAGGCTGCAGATGTACTGTCCACAAGTATGGTTGATGTCCAAGAGTGGCTCTTCCAGAACCATCTATTGCTGAACCTTCAGAAAACAGTTTAAATGTGCATTTCAATCAAAAAATGTAACCTGCAACGTTTTAAAGTTAATATACATGATCAAGACATCAGTTTAGTTACAGAATTCAAATACCTTGGCATTGTACTAGATCCTCAATTCAAATTTAATCTTCATATAAAGAAAATTTCTAAAACAGTAAAAAAAATCTGAACTGCTTTAAATTAATTAGATATTACATACCATACGAAGCAGCTGTACTGTATATTCATTCTGTGGTTTTTTCTCATATATCATACTGTTTGACAGTCTGGGTTCAAGCAGCCCCTTCCACAATAAAACATATAGGTTCATTATATAATCAAACTCTAAAAATCTTGGACAAAAAGCCCATTAGGTGGCATCACTGTTATATTTTAAAAAAATACAATCTATTGAGTTTTGAGAGTTTCATTGACCTCTGTTTTCTGAAATTAATTTTCAAATGTTTCCATAGATCAGCGCCTGAGCCACTTGCTGGTTTCATCCAAAGACAGGACAGCAGCAGAGCCACCAGGAGTTCTGTCAACAATAACTGTAAAATATTCCACCGCAGAACCACATTTGGACAAACAGCTTTCTCTATAAAGGGCAGTCACATCTGGAACACAATGCCAAATGAAATTAAAATAATAACAGACTTTAAAACATTCACTACAAAGGTTAAAAACTGGCTGAAAAATAAACAAGAATGTACCCATGTATGAAATGATTGTCTGCAGGGTGAGAGTGAATGAAGGGAAGGAATGAATGTGTTTGTTTATAGTGAGTGACGAAGGGAGGGAGGCCTGAAATAGGCAAATGTCAGTCAGGTTTTTATATTGTGTATTTATAATCTTTTTTGCATTGATGTATGTGGTTATTGTTTATTCTGTTTTCATTTTTTCTTTTCCTTATCCTTTTTTCTTTTTACTTGTTTCTCCTTTCTAAAGCCCATCCAGGGACAAGAGTTGCAAATTAGCTAATAGCTATACACTCTTTGTGCAACACATCAGATTGATTGTCATTTGATTAATTGTCTATGTTTATTGCACTGTCCCTGTCAAATAAACAAATAATCTAATCTATTTAAGCTGTGCTGCCCTCTGGTCTGCACAGAGTCGTCTTACTCCCTGGTCTAATGAGACTGTACACCACTTCGTCATTTTCCAGAGATTTCTTCTCTTCGTCGTCATTCTCCAGAGAATCCCTCTCTACCTTGTTGTTCTCCAGTGAATCCTTCCCTGCTTCATCGTTCTCCTGGGAGTTCCTACTCCCCAACGTCAAGTAAGCCATCTTCATCATTATCACCACTCTACGCTCTGCTCCCCTGTGCACAGGTGGAAATCCGTGGCGGCGGACCTCTTCCTCCTGGCGTCGGACTGAGCATACCCTGCACCTCTACAACTCCTCCCTTCACTCCCTCAGCAACCGGGCCTGTAGACACTGTCTCCCTGGCTGGAGCCTTCGGGGCCAAGCCTGAGCTGTTCTCCAACTCGTCTACAGTAAGACCAAATATAACTGAACCATCTCTCCAGAGTGTTGGCACTAATCTCCCCTGTCTCTGCTCTTCCTTAGGGTTGGGCTGCACGGTGGCGCAGTGGTTAGCACTGCGGCAGCACAGTTTACCCTTGGCCGGGGGATTGTGGGGATCGTGGGATCGTGGGTTCGATCCCAGCCCCCGACCAACAGTGATCTGTGTGGAGTTTGCATGTTCTCCCCGTGTTGCGTGGGTTTACTCCGGGATTTCTCCGGTTTCCTCCCACATGCCAAAAACATGCATGTTAGGTTAATTGGCTGTTCTAAATTGTCCCTAGATATTTGTTTCCTATAGGCCCTTAGAATAGAGGGTTAGTATTAATGAAAGCGCTTTGAGTGGTCTTTGTGACTAGAAAAGCGCTATATAAGTGCAGGGTAGTTAGTTAGTTAGTTAGTTGGCAGGCTGTACAGTTCTCTGCTCGCCCCGGCTACTACATTCATACATACACGCACACACCCATACATACACAACACAATAAAGATAATTGAGTTTATTTCTGAGTCTGTGTCTGCTTCCTGGGTCTCGAATAATGTCAGTACGACTCCATCAGAACGACCCAGTAGACAGTGCGCTAGCACACAAGGTTAACATCTTAGAGGCTCGAGTAGACCAATTATCACACCAACAACAGGTCATACTTACTCAGCTGGTCCAGATAAACTCCCGTTTGGATCATCTGTCAGGTCCTCAGCCCTTTCCTCCGGCTTCGGGCAGCACAGCCGCTCCAGCTAGCTCCATCCCTTCTCCGTCTCCACCATCCTGTCTGACACCAGTCCCCACACCCACACACTTCAACGGTAAGTTAGAGGAGGCTAGGGGATTCCTGTTGCAATGTGGGATCATCTTCCAGTGGGTTCCAGGGGATTTTTCTACTAGTCACAGCTGCATAGGCTATGTAGTTAATCTTCTGGAGGGGCGGGTGTTAGCCTGGGCTTACGCGGTTATGGCTAGGGCTGACTACGTGACACTAACTTATGACCAGTTTGTGAGTGAGTTTAACGAGGTGGTTGACCACTCCGACCATGATAGCGTGCTTACCTCCCGGCTACTCAACTTAAGGCAAGGGATCAAATCTGTAGCTGACTACGCTGTAGACTTCCGGGTGGTAGCCACAGAGGTGGGGTGGGAGGATGCCTCCCTGTGCAGCATCTTCATCCGTAGCCTTAGCCCTAGCCTGAGGGACGAGCTAGCCCGTCTAGAAAAGCCCAGTAAGTTAACTGAGCTTATTTCCCTGGCCATTAGCTTGGACAATCGGTTAAGGGAGTGGGCCAACGAGCGTAAAACTTCCGGTCGCTCAGGCACCCAGTTTTGCCGCTCCCCGCAGCTCCCCCTGCTGGCCCTACCTCCCTCTAATTCAGTAGACCCCCCTGAGCCAATGGTAGTAGGACAATCCAAGTTACCACCAGCGGAGAAACAGCGTCGCCGGGAGTTAGTGCTATGTCTTTATTGTGGCAGTGAGGAGCATGAGCTCGCTACTTGTCCCATACGGCCAAAAGAGGGAGTCCATGCGTCGCAGTAGGGGGACTCACGGACTCACTCCAAAACAATCCCCTCACTAAATTCCTGTTACCCATCTGCTTTGTTCATAATCAGGTTGAGATAGCCACACATGCACTTATTGATTCAGGGGTCAAGCAGAGCTTCATCTCTGGGGAACTGGCAACCCAATTGGGGCTTCCCTGCCACCAATCGAGGACACCTCTTAAACTCATTGCTCTGTCTAAAGCCCCACTGGCCGTGGTGTCTAAACAAACTGCCTCGGTATCAGTTATTGTATCTGGAAATCACCGTGAGCAGCTCAGGTTGTTTGTGCTTCCGGTCTCCACCTCACCGGTTATTTTAGGTTACCTCTGGCTCCGGTTGCACAACCCCACCATTGACTGGCGCTCAGGGAAACTTAATCTCTTGGAGTTCATTTTGCCTTAATGCTTGTCTTCAGTCCGCTGCTTCCTCACCATCCATGCCCCTCGGTGTCCCCAACACACCTCCGCCTGACCTGTCCAAGGTTCCCCAAGAATACCACGACCTGGGGGCCGCATTTAGTAAGTCCCAAGCCCTATCTCTTCCCCCCCATTGCCCATACAATTGTGCTATTGCTCTCCGGTCCGGAGTGCCGTTACCATCTAGTCGGCTGTACAGCCTGTTAGCTCCAGAGCGGGAGGCCATGGAGATGTACATTAAGGAGTCCTTGAACTCGGGCATAATTCGTCCATCATCCTCGGTGGTGGGGGCGGGATTCTTCTTCGTGGGCAAAAAGTACAGCTCACTGAGACCGTGCATCGATTTCTGGGAGCTTAATAACATCACCATCAAGGATAAATACACTCTCCCGCTCATCAACACGGCATTTGACTCCCTCCGAGGGGCCTCCTGGTTCACCAAACTAGACCTCCACAATGCCTACCACCTGGTGCGGATTCAGGAGGGAGATGAATGGAAGACAGGGTTCCGGACCCCTAGCGGTCACTTTGAGTACCTCATCATGCCATTTGGGCTGATCAACGCTCCCACTGTGTTCCAATGGCTTATCAACGACGTGTTGAGGGACTTTCTGGGCTCATTTGTCTTTGTATACCTTGATGATATCCTGATTTTTTCCCCAGTCCCTCGATCAACACCGGGTGCACGTGAGGCGAGTACTGCAGCGGCTGCTGGAAAGCAAGCTGTTTGTGAAGGCGGAGAAATGCAAGTTCCACACTTCAGCCACGTCATTCCTGTGCTTCATCATCTCGCACAACAAGATCATCGCGGACCCAGCTAAGGTAAAAGCGGTGGTAGAGTGGCCGACTCCCTCTTCCCGGAAGCAGCTACAGCAGTTTCTGGGATTTGCCAACTTCTACCACTGCTTCATAAAGAACTACAGCTTTATTGCCCTTCCTCTTACTTGCCTCACCTCCTCCAAGGTGCCCTTCTGGTGGACGGAGGAGGCTCAGGCAGCCTTTGTGGACCTAAAATCTCAATTCTCTTCTCCTCCGATTTTGGCGCAGGTGGACCCCGCTCTGCAGTGCCTGGTTGAAGTAGACGCTTCGGATTCTGGCGTTGGAACCGGCTGTCTCAACGCTCCCTGATTCGCCCCTGCGCATTCTTCTCCCGCCGTCTCTCCCCAGAGGAGAGGAACTACGACATCGGGGACAAGGAGCTCCTGGTGGTCAAGCTGGCACTGGAGGAGTGGCGCCATTGGCTGGAGGGGGCCTCCCAGCCGTTCATCGTCTGGACGGACCATAAGAACTTGGTATACCTCAGGACGGCTAAACGACTGAACACGCGGCAGGCCCGTTGGTCCCTGTTTTTGGCCGATTTGACTTTACCATCACCTACCGCCCCGGGTCCAAGAACACCAAGACTGACGCCTTATCTAGGCAATTCGCATCAGATGCTGCGGAGGTTCCAGCGCACACCATCATTCCCCCGTCGTGCATCGTTGGCGCACTCTCGTGGGGTATTAAGGAGAGGGTTTTGAGAGCATAAGAGACTGAGGCGGACCTGGGCGGGGGACCAGCGGGGAGGCTGTATGTGCCATCTGCCGTCCGGGGTGAGGTGATTAATTGGGCCCACTCCTCCAAGCTCTTGTGCCATCCGGGGATGACACGCACAGTGACTCTTCTTCAGAGGACCTTTTGGTGGCCATCGCTCCGGAAGGATGTCGGGGAGTATATCCGCGCCTGTCCCCAGTGTGTCACCAGCAAGACATCCTCCTCTCCTCCAGCTGGCCTGCTTCATCCTCTCCCTAGCCCTGGCAGGCCCTGGTCCTACGTGGCCTTGGATTTTGTCACCAGCCTCACATCCTCGGCCGACAACACTGTCATCCTCACCATTGTGGACAGATTCTCTAAGGCAGCCCACTTCGTCCTCCTGCAGGGTCTACCTACGGCGAAGGAGACAGCTGATCTGCTCGTCCTCCATGTGGTGAGGCTGCACGGCATCCCTCTAGACATCGTGTCAGACCGGGGACCCCAGTTCGTCTCACAGGTGTGGAAGGCCTTTTGTAACGCCATCGGGGCTACGGTGAGCCTGTTGTCGGGGTATCACCCTCAGAGCAACGGCCAGTGCGAGCGTGCCAATCAGGAGCTGGAGGCAGCTCTACGGTGCGTCACCACTGCCAACCCAGCATCCTGGAGCACCTACCTGCCATGAGCTGAGTATGCTCATAACACCACCGTGTCGTCTGCCATAGGCATGTCTCCTTTTGAGGCCTCTCTGGGCTACAGTCCCCCGCTGTTTCCCGAGGAGGAGAAAGACATTGCCGTACCTTCTGTACACGCCCACCTGAAACACTGCCGCAGGTTGTGGAAGGCTACCCGGGCTGCGCTGCGGCGCACGCCGGATCGCAACGCCACCATCGCCAATTGTCGCAGGACCTTGGCTCTACCAGATTGGGCAACAGGTATGGCTGTCTACAAAAAATATCAACCTCAAGGCTGAATCTAGAAAACTCTCTCAGCACTTTATTGGGCCATTTGCTATCACCCATATTGTTAATCCTGTGGCTGTGCGCCTAGCTCTCCCCCCCTCCCTCCGCATCTGTCCCACCTTTCACGTCTCTCAGGTGAAGCCGTTCTGCTCCAGCCCTCTGTGTCCCCCTCCCAAGACACTACCTCCACCAGTTGTGATCGATGGCTACCCGGCGTGGAAGGTCAACACCATTCTGGACGCTCGGTTCCAGGACCAATGGGCACTCAAGGATAGAGGGGGGAGACACAGAGGAAATAGGGGATGAGTTAACAACTGCAGCCGGAGGAGAGGACCCAGCGGACTGCTGAGACTGGGCCTTTCCCTCGGGAGACAGACAAGTTTTTTCAAGATTTAATTGAATAGAACGAAAACACACTTGTCTGTTCTCCCGGAGTCCGTTGTTCTCGGCTGCAGCAGGCTGATTGCCGTCCCTCTCCGTCGAAGGTGGAGGAGCCGTCTCCCTGGTGATGGAGGTGGGCGTTCCCAGGGCAGCCCTGTCAGGCCTCGCAGCAGCTGGAGGGACGATGGCAGCTGATGGAGGAGAAGCCTTCTCCCAGTGCTTCCACGTGGGGCAACACTGTCCCCTGTTTACTGGCAAAGACCGTGCTGGAGCAGCAGGAGGGTCGGGCGAAGTGTCACGGAGGATGGAGGTCTGCTGGAAACCGGGCCACCATCTCAACGCCGTGGGAAATGCCAAAACAGAGAAGGAGCGCTGGAGCAAGCAGACTGTGGCCAGCACGTCAGCGAATTGTGGGTAGTCCCATAACCCGGGATGCGCCTCCAGGATTCCTACTGCTCCGTTCACGTACTCCAGCGTCTTCTTTGGTCCCCGGGCGGCGAGGGCTTCATCCACGAAGCTCTGGATAAACACGGCAGCCCATCCCTCCGCCACCATTGGAATCCCCGCTGCCGTTCTTCCTCTGCTTCGGCGAGACCGGGGCATGGTGCACTCCAGAAACAGGTGAGTCAAAAACACAGTTCAAAGAAAAAATGATATGAGGGTGTAAACTGCTAAATCCTTTTTTCTGGCTGGGTCTTTCTGTCATGAACCTTCCTGTGCGCTTTTACGCAGCGCCGAGAGGGGAGAAATGACGAGGATCTATGTGCAGGGTTACACCGCATTTATTAACGTAATGACAGACAGTTCAAAAAGGGTGAAGACTTACAAAAATACAAAGATGAACTTACAGTTGGCGTTCGGGGGCCAGCGTCGCCCAGCAAACGCATGAGGAGAAACGGATTAACCCCAATGAGATCCCAGAGCCGACATCACTCAGAGGACGCCAGAGAACCACAGGAAACGTGGGAGAGGCTAACCCGTCGAGGCACACAGACGAACAAGATTATCCACAGACAATGCAGCAGACAATACAATTCAAAGACCCAGCAATGCATGACTGGCAAAAGGCAGCTTAAGTACACGAATTGCTGGTGATGGTGTGATTGCAAGCACCTGTGTGAGAGCGGAGAAATGGCACACGGGAGTGGGAACAGCTGGTGATTATGAGTGAGGGGGCGTGGTCGGACTGGCAGACTGTCAGCCAGCGCTCACAGAAGAGTGAGCCAAAGAGAGCTGCCTCACAGCTGCTGGCCAGAGAGCAGTGGCTAAGGATAGGGAAGCACATTGAAATACAAAATATACACATAAACAGTGGCACCTAAACCCACAGGGAGGTTGGGACCGAGCTGGGGAAACCAAGCCAGCTCGGCTCCTGACAGACGGAGTGCCTATCTCTCTGTATATTCTGTATTTCCAGGTGTTTCCCGTTCACCAGTGTTCTTTCGCCTCAGCCTCCGTGCTGTAAATCCTCGTTATCCTGCCTGTGTTCATAAGTGTTTGGTTTTGTTATTATTTGTGTTTTCACTATTAAATTTGGCAAACTCACAGTGTGCATTTGGAGTCTTCTATCCGCCCCTGCTACGGCGATTTATGACACTGCCTGTCACCAATTCAGTGCTGCTGTTGTTGTTTGATGTTGTGTTGTGTTTTTTTTTTCTAGGTGAAGCACTTTTTGCAACACAAATTGCCCACTTCGGGACAATAAAGATTACTTCCAACTTGAACTTTAATTTGATCAGGATGCCTCCAACTTGAGGTGTTTCGGGCATGTCCCACTGGGAGGAGACCCTGGGGCAGACTCAGGACACACTGGAGTGACTGTGTCTCCCAGCTGGCCTGGGAACGCATTGGTGTCCTCTCTGAAGAGCTGGAGCAGGTGGCTGGGAAGAGGGAAGTCTGCGTGTGTGGGGTTGTGTGCACAAATTTTTGACTTTTGTGTGCATAGGGAGGTTCTCAATCAAATGTGTGTGTTTATCTAGTAACTGTAACTCTCTTCCTGCTTATTAAGCATATGGTGCCTCATTCTCATCTCGTTTCTCTAAGCATAAACAACAATAGTTAAAATGTCTCAGGACAATTAAGCCAAACTGTGGTTATAGATTTTGGGTTCCAAGAAATGTGACACTCCATGGACTCATTTACTGATAACACAGTGTACTTGTTTAGCATGAAAAATGAGCTCTGTTTTCAGGCTCCCATCTCCTTATTGGCTCCCCAAAATATGGTTCCATCTGGCTTCTGTTTCTTTTTTTATTTCATGTGTGTACCTGCTATAGCAGCTTTGTAAAGAAATGAAGAAGTACAGCTTCAACCTCACTATGCAGACAGATGTTTAGTTCCCTTCAACATACTGTTTACGAAAAAACTGTTTGGCTGCACACATATTTTCATTGTGTATTTGTTGTGTTTAAGCATGCTTGAGGGAGAGATGGGTCGAGGAGGAGAGGGCTGATGTACTTCGGCTAAAGAGCATCTCCTCTGACATTACATAAACAAGGAGTGACAGTCCGGGAAGGGGGGGAGGGAGAGAGGGAGAGAGAGAGCGTGAGCGGTGGTGGAGCAAATAAGTGAGTCATGAAGAGGGCGATCAGAATGCTTTGGACAGTCAAGAGACTTGATAAAGAAGATGATCATCCTGCTGTGGATGGTATTAAATTAAACATGTATAGTAAATGCCTTGAAAATGGTTTTAAATTGAATTATTTGTACACTACACATGGTAGTCTGACATTGGTGTGTCAGTAAATTATTAGTTTTATCAGATTAATGCAATCATGAAAATTTTTTACAGTTGTAGTTATATTCCAAAATGATGATCAGAAACAATTTGTGATGCTCTCAACCTAAAGCAAGAAAAATAATAGCTCTGAGGCCTGTACTACAAGGCAGGTTCAACATATTTTTCACTTATCTGGCTTCACTATCCCAGACATTCAGGATCAGGATAATCTGGTCTACGAATGTGGCTATCAACTCGGTTAAGTGAATCCAGAGCTGTTCAATCCGGCTGTGAGTGCGTTCACATCAAGAGTGTGGTGATTTCAGCCAGTCTAGTCTCACCAAAAAAAATTTAAAATTGCATGTTTTTTTCACTTTGAGAAAGTGTACGTAGACACGGAAAAAACATTTTTCACGTGCAGTGGATAGGTGGCGTTTACAGCTTTAAGAAATGTGTTTCTTGACTCCTTAACGTTTGCCAGTTTCTCTTCCTTTCACTTTTATTCATAGGTGACAACTAACCAAAACATTTTTCCTAATCAGAAACATTAGAAGAGGTGATGCCTAAATCTGACCTTTTCTCAGTGGAGTCACAAACAAACAAATGAAAAAAAAAAAAGTCACTCAAAGATTAGCGTGGGACTCAAACTCGCGTTTTGTTGGTCTTATTGGCTGACCATGGGAAACTGACCGTCCACCATCAAACCACCCACCAACTGAATTGAGTGTTGAGCCTAAAATGAGTGTTGTTCTGCTCATGCGCCATGAGTATGCCGTGTTCTTTTTTCTATGCATTTGCACATGTGCAGTGAGTGAAGGCATGGACTCCATTTGAAGAGTCCATTTGGAAAAACCGATAAACGCCACTTCCAAGAAAATTTCCCTCTGTGCAACAAACAACTGTTCACATTACCTACTTATCCACCTTATTCCTGGGGGTGCCGCTGTAGGAACAATTATGGGCGATGCTTCCAGTTTCATTTGATGTAGTGTTAAATCAGTCAGTAAGAGTGGAGTAGCAGGGACATGTAAAATAGCGTTTTTAAAAGTTTTTCAAATTCTTTTTAATGTATAGTCCACATACGTGTTTTGAACTCAAGTGGCAGCTAATTTTAGCGCTTGTAGTTTTTGTACTTTTTGAATGTTTTGGCGTAGTTCTGGCACTTGCTGCTGGTGTTCATGGTTGTGCCATAGACTGTATAAATGGGGGCTTCTTTGTGGCTCTGACTAGATTCTACGTCTGCTCTGAGGTAAATCTGACCAACATATTTTAACAAAATGGAGCTTTATTGCGGTGGAGACTTTGATATATGTGACCCTTGCTGGCAAAATGAGTTGGAATGCGCACCGCGTCATTACGAGCTACAGGCAGAGAGGTCATAAATCATGACTCTTCCTTTGTTTGCTAGCAGCAAGTCCTGGCAAAACCCTCATGAGTGCCTGGTATCATTGGAAAGCTTAGGAATCGTACTTTCTAAAAATACATATGTTTTTGTGGAAGATGTAACTCCCGACCGATCGAACATGAGTTTTCAACTTAGCCAAAATATAAACAAATTCTTTTTCCATCCATTTTTGCGCACTTCCTACAGATTAAATATCATTTTGAAGGTCTTTCAATACAGAATATGGAAATAACGTTACATCAGTTTTGAAAATGTCCTCAGAGTGACTCATTTTGCCAGCATGAGTCATTTGTTTACAGCATTAGCATCTTAGCAGCGGCGCTAACAAACGGAGCTACAGTCTGCCAGGCCACTTTTTAAGGTCATCTTCTCATCTCTCGACAGTCGTAGGAAGTGGTATGATTATATTACTGTTTTTGAGGTGCAAAAGGCCGTGTTCCTGCATTTCTGATGCCAAAGTCATTGTTTTTTAACAAGGAAAAATGTCCCTTTTCAGTGACAACCATACGTTCTAAACTAGTACCGGAAGTTGCTACCATAATTCACACAAGGCATCATGGGGCCTAGGACTAAGGTGGGTCGAAGTTCAAATTGTTTTTTTGTAAAAATCCACTCTATCCGCTGTTATATACACTACAAAGTTCATGTTTTTTTTTCAAAAGCCGATAAACGCTGGCCACAGACGGCAAATCGGTGCTTGGTGTTTGGGTGATGTGACTCAATGGTGCAGCAAGGATCAGCCAATCATGTGTCTAGATGCTGTGGCAGCATTCTGCAGAGACCCCTGCTTGGGTCTGCTCGATTTGCATGATTTCCCTTCCAGTTTTTTTTTACAATTTTGTTGTATTTTATGTCAAATATAGGTAATGTTGATGAAGCAGAGGAACCAGTGATGCATTCACCAGACAAACTAGCATGGTTTTCAGGACATGTCTTTTTTTGCAAAAGTATGTGTTGTGGACTTATCTGTTTTTGTGCTCATAAATTGTCAAAAAAAATAACAATGAGTTGATGTTCAGTTTTTCGCTTTATTATGTCTGAGACACTCATATTTCAAGTGATCATGTCTTAGAAGCTGAATTGGAAATACTAACACATATAAACCAACAAATTAAAAAGCTGTTTTTCTCATTATTAAGCCAATTGGACTATCTGTTTTTGCAAATGAACTCTTCATTTGTAAAGCGTATCCAGGTACATTTTATTATTGTTTTACGTACAAACGCACACTTTTCTGAGGGGTGGAAAATGTTCTTTAGGTACATTTTTTAGTGAGACTGGGTTGTCTCAGCAGAGGACCAGTGGGGAGAATGGACAAGCCATGCTGCAGCAGTGCAGAGTACCCATAAGGTCCCATTTTCTTCTTCTTCTTCTTCTAGATTTGATTGGCAGCTGGCAACCAGCCCACAGGTGCACCACCGCCACGCACCCCACTCCACATCATCACTCCGTCTGGTCAGGAGCTCGTAGAAAGCAGGTCCATAGGTCCAGTTTAAACCTGATGTTAGATTATGTTGGGGGGTTTTCTTTTGTGATCAGATTGCTATGTGATCACAGATACATGCATTTATACCTGGTATACTGTATGTCACCGGAATGATGTCCAATCATGCTCCTTCCAGCAGTCTGGAGAATGAAGGGGAAAAAAGAGTGTGTTTGGGGGAGTATGTGGACAATAATGCCTTGAAAGGATTAATGAGGAAATGTTAAAAAAAAAATCTCACACTGACCTTCAGCAAGGAGGAACATTGTTTTAAGTTAGTTGACAACCAGGCTTATAACTTCTGTAAGAGAATGTGCACAGAAAAGTTCCTTGAGTTATTAATAATAAAAAAGAATGCAGTTGCATAAGGTGAGAGAAGGATACACAGTATCGGATGTCCTTACTCACTGGACTACTTCTTCTTTTAAAATTATCAGATGTTCAGTCTTGCGCATGCACCCCTCAACGAGCCCAGGTCGCGGGCAGGCAGCGCAGCCACAAAACCCGAGCCTGCCATTCTCTGAGGATTCATTGTTCCTTAGAGTAAGATGATTATTTTTATGAGGGATTTTTTTTGTGTATACTGTATTTGAGTGAGTAAAAAGAGGTCTAAGCGGATAGGTAATGTAATGTACTTTATTTATATTTACAACAACCCGTAGGTGACCAATGTGCTTTACAAAAGCTCAAACAGCACTAAAAACACACACAGCATGAAAACAGTTGCATGAATGAATACATAACCATAAATATATTTAAAAAATGAATTAAATTAAAAAGAATAAAAAGAGTGAGTGTCACCACACTACTGGGTCTTAAAGGCCATCCTGAATAAATGTGTTTTAACCCCTTGCACTCTGGTCAATTTCCCTAAAAATGCCAAAAAATAACGTGCCCAAAGTAAATCGAAAGTGTTCTTCAACCCTTTGCAGCATCTTCATGGGGTTGGTCTCATTTAAAAGAAAACACTATGAATTTTTTGGCAAAACAGTCATAATCTCTCTAAGTGCTCTGGCCACTGAGTTACAGTTATCTAAACATAGTGAACTTGAAGAAAATAAATTTGGCCTGGGTGTTTTTTCGGATACAAATGCTTGCAAATAACACACAGCTTCAGATCTGGGCTGGAAAATGCAACAGAAATGTAGAACCAAGTGTTATCCAGCTGAGGTCCAAATTTTGTAACAATACCACAAAAAAATGAATATATTACACAGCTTTTTCCTCAGGTAGTTCCCAGGCGTTTTTGAACTGTGCCAAATTGTGCCAAATGGCACAGTTTGGAAAAACGTCTGTAACTTTTGAATGATTCAATATAGAAGCTTCATCTTGGGCTCTAATGAAAGGTGACACTAAGGGCTGTGTGTGTGTGTGGGGGGGGGGTTTGTCCCCCCCCCTCGCTACAGAGGACGGACATCGCCCGTTGCGCCACGGTCCGTCATGCAGCGATGACGCACAGCTGTAATTTACCGATCGGTCAAAAGTCATTTTGATTACAATTTTCAGGGATAAAGAATAATTTAGCTTAGAACACTTACCTCTTCACAGCACAAGCGGAGCTGGCGAACTTCTTCCTCATTGTCAGATGAACGCGACGCTGGTCTCGCGACCCGATCAAAACATAATTCCATTATTGCGGTTTTGCGCTTCCATGATTGCGGTTTTTGGCGAACGATTTTTCAAAACAAATAACAGTAGTAATTACAAAAAGACTGGCGAACGCGTGGGTGTCACTAAGCCTTCGTCATCGGCCTCCGTCGGTCTATGATGACCATGGAAGAGAATCATAACATCTACTCTGCTGGAACAAAAACAAAAAAAGCCCCGCATGTGGCCGAACATGCCGATGCGCGAATGGCAGTCGCTGTCACACAGGTTGCACTTGTGGATGGTCTCCATGCTGCTGGGTCTGTGACGGTTCTTCCTGCGGGTCCTTTTTTCATCTGCTGCAGCAGTCTGTCTTCATCCAGCCTTACAAAAAACAGCTTGCGAACTTCTGTGCTTCAATTGGCTCGCTGCATTCACAGCGTTGGTAGGCGGGTCCTTCTTGCTAGGTTTTCAGTCATTGGTTCTTCAAGGTTTCAGAAACCCAATTCAAGGCTCTTATTAGTCGAATGAGAGGTCAATCAGATGATCTAATCTGTTCGCGGCTGTGTCTGCAGTGGAAGAACGGAAATGCAGCTTTTATTTTCAGTACGCGCTTGCAGCTCCATCGTGCGTCCTAGAGCGCGCCCTCGTGCGCTCTGGGACGCAGAGACTTGCCCGCCCGCGGTACAATGGAGTGCAAGAGGTTAAGTTTTGATTTGATCCAGGTCCAGGTCAAAGATAATGTGTAAGTCAGAGGGGAGATTACTCCAGAGCCTGCGGATGGCTCAGTCACCCCAGTGTTTATACCTTGACCTGGGTACGTCCAGCAAAAGCTGGGTGGATGACCTTAAAAAGCCCTGCTACGCTCGCAGACAGTTAAAATCTCCAATAAATTAGCTGGAGCAAGGCCATTAAAAGCTTTAAAAACAAGCATTAAAAGTTTAACGTTTTTGCATAATCCTGCTAAAACATTGCTAGAAGATTGAGCCTTGGTGGAGGTATGCACTCATGAATCACCTCCAAAATGTAATGGGTTTGTGTGTAGCCCAAGAGCCACTTCTGGTCAAAATTTCATGTGAACACATTGTAAGAAGCTAGAGCCTTGGTGGAGGTATGGACTCTCAAGATCATCACCAAAATCTACTGGTCAGTCTTATAGCCTAACTTTTATAAAAGAGAAGCCTAAATAATCCTTAATATGTTGTAACAAGCAGCCCTAAAAAAAGTGACAGTGCTGCTCTGCTGGAGCCAGAGGAGTAAAGCCTTGTTTATGCTCCACCTCCACTCTGTGCATCTAGACACGCATACGTTTTAGACAAGGCCAGTGTGCATGAGGCTGCATATATACAGTGGTGTGAAAAAGTGCTTGCCCCCTTCCTGATTTCAGATCATCAAACAAATTTAGATATTAGACAAAGATAATACAAGTAAACACAAAATGCAGTTTTTAAATGAAGGTGTTTATTACTACGGGGAAAAAAAATCCAAACCTACATGGCTCTATGTGAAAAAGTGATTGCCCCCCACTGTTAAAACATAAATTAACTGTAGTTTTTCACATCTTTGGAAATCTGAGTTCAATTTCTTTAGCCACACCCAGGCCTGATTACTGCCACACCTGTTCTCAATCAAGAAATCACTTAAATAGGACCTGCCTGACAAAGTGAAGTAGACCAAAAGATCCCCGAAAGCTAGACATCATGCTGCGATCCAGAGAAATTCAGGAACAAATGAGAAACAAAGTAATTGAAATCTATCAGTCAGGAAAAGGTTATAAAGCCATTTCTAAAGTTTTGGGACTCCAGTGAACCACAGTGAGAGCCATTATCCACAAATGAAAACAGGGAACAGTGGTGAACCTTCCCAGTAGCGGCCAGCTGACCAAAATTACCCCAAGAGCGCAGTGACGACTCATCCAAGAGGTCACAAAAGACCCCATAACAACATCTAAAGAACTGCAGACCTCACTTGCCTCAGTTAAGGTCAGTGTTCATGACTCCACCATAAGAAAGAGATTGAGCAAAAATGGCCTGCATGACAGAGTTCCAAGACGAAAACCACATAAAGGCTCATCTCAGTTTTGCCAGGAAACATCTTGATGATCCCCAAGACTTTTGGGAAAATACTCTGTGGACTGACGAGAGAAAAGTTGAGCTTTTTGGAAGGTGTGTGTCCCATGACATCTGGCATAAAAGTAACACAGCATTTCAGAAAAGGAACGTCATAGCAACAGTAAAATATGGTGGTGGTAGTGTGATGGTCTGGGGCTGTTTTGCTGCTTCAGGACCTGGAAGACTTGCTGTGGTAAATGGAACCATGAATTCTGCTGTCTACCAAAAAATCCTTAAGGAGAATGTCCGGCCATCTGTTTATAACCTCAAGCTGAAGCGCACTTGGGTTCTGCAGCAGGACAATGATCCAAAACACACCAGCAAGTCCACCTCTGAATGGCTTAAGAAAAACAAAATGAAGACTTTGGAGTAGCCTAGTCAAAGTCCTGAGCTGAATCCGATTGAGATGCTGTGGCATGACCTTAAAAAAGGCGGTCCATGCTCAAAAACCCTCCAGTGTTGCTGAATTACAACAATTGTGCAAAGATGAGTGGGCCAAAATTCCTCCACAGCACTGTAAAAGACTCACGGCCAGTTATCGCAAATGCTTGATTGCAGTTGTTGCTGCTAAGGGTGGTCCAGCCAGTTATTAGGCTTAGGGGCAATTGCTTTTTCACACAGGGCCATGTAGGTTTGGATTTTTTCCCCTTAATAATAAACATCTTCATTTAAAAACTATTTAAGTGATTTCTTGATTGAGAACAGGTGTGGCAGTAATCAGGCCTGGGTGTGGCTAGAGAAACTGAACTCAGCTTTCCAAAGATGTGATAAACCACAGTTAATTTATGTTTTAATGGGGGGGGGACTTTTTCTACACAGGGCCATGTAGGCCCTTTTTACCATTAATAAACACCTTCATTTAAAAACTGCATTTTGTGTTTACTTGTGTTATCTTCATCTAATGGACACATCTGTGGACACAGTGCCACACTAATAGATAACATATTCACAAACATTATGGAAAATAATATCAGGAGTGGGCTTTTACTGAATGATATCAGTGACCACCTGCCGATTTTTGTTGTCTATCAATGTGATTATAGGAAGAAAAAGTATACCAAAAATATTAAATATAAAAGAATAAGAACCGAAGAATCAATGCATTTACTGACAAAGGAATTATTAATACAAGATTGGAAGATAGTTTATGATGAAAATGACATAAATAGCGCATATGATAAATTTTTACAAATATTTCAATCATTGTACAATAAATACTGTCCTATAAAACAATACAGTGACAGACAACAAAAAAAAATATTCCTTGGGTCACCAAGGGGTTAATAAATGCATGTAAAAAGAAGAATACATTATATAAACAATTCATTAAATGCAGAATGGTGGAAGCTGAGATCAAATATAAAAGATACAAAAATAAGCTTACTACTATAATGAGGACCTGTAAGAAAGAATATTACAACAGAATACTAGAGGATAACAAAAATAACATAAAAGGAATATGGCAGGTACTCAATGGGATTATTAGTAATCGTCCTAAGAATGCAAATTATCCAGAATATTTTATCGAAAATGGCAATTTGATAAATGATATGGAAGATGTGGTCAGTGGTTTCAATAAATTTTTTGTAAACGTTGGTCCTGAATTAGCAAAATCAATAGTGACACCAGAAACAAACTACAGTGGTTCTGTGAATGAAATAGAAGATAGAAATCCAAACACAATCTTTTTGGGTGCAGTTACTGAAAAGGAAATTATCGAGACTGTGAGTAAATTTAAGAACAAAAAATCAACGGACTGGAATGAAATTGACATGACAATAGTGAAAAAAGTAATTGAGGGAATTGTTAAGCCACTCACCCACATCTGTAATATGTCATTTCAAACTGGTACATTTCCAGACAAAATGAAAATAGCAAAAGTAATACCTCTATACAAAACAGGAGACAGACATCGCTTCACAAATTACAGGCCAGTCTCTTTACTCTCACAATTCTCCAAAATACTTGAAAAAATCTTCACTAAGAGACTGGATGATTTCACTGAAAAACACAACCTCCTTACAGATAGCCAGTATGGTTTTAGAGCAGATAAATCTACATCTTTGGCACTGATCGAACTTATAGAAGAAATTACTAGTTGTATAGATAAAAAAAATGTTGCTGTAGGAGTATTCATAGATTTAAAGAAAGCTTTTGACACCATTGACCACAGAATACTACTAAGGAAACTGGAAAGGTATGGGATAAGAGGGGTTGGACTGAGTTGGGTGGAAAGTTATTTAAGTAACAGACAACAATTTGTACAAATTGGAGAGCACAAATCACCCTTCATGGACATCACTTGTGGTGTGCCCCAGGGGTCAGTTTTGGGACCCAAACTCTTTATATATAAATGACATATGCCAAGTATCAAAAATTCTGAAATTTATTTTGTTTGTGGACCTCGACTCCCCAGGGACGTACGCCAGGATCCTGTTTGTCGACTTCAGCTCAGCGTTCAACACCATCATCCCAGGCATTCTTCATCAGAAACTCCTCCAGCTCAAGGTGCCCCCCTCCACCTGCCAGTGGATCTCCAGCTTTCTGACTGACAGGTGGCAACAGGTGAAGCTAGGGAGATTTACATCCAGCTCCCGAAAAATTAGTACTGGCGCCCCCCAAGGATGTGTCCTTTCCCCACTGCTCTTCTCCCTCTACTCCAACGACTGCACCTCAGAGGACCCTTCGGTGAAGCTCCTGAAGTTTGCGGACGACACCACAGTCATCGGTTTGATCCGGGATGATGATGAGTCTGCATACAGGCGGGAGGTGGAGCAGCTGATCCTCTGGTGCAGCCAGAACCATCTTGAACTTAACCCAGCCAAAACGGTGGAGATGACTGTGGATTTCAGGCGACACCCCCCTTCATTCCCCCCACTCACCATCCTCAGCAGCACAGTGTCCACTGTGGACTCCTTCAAGTTTCTGGGTACCACAATCTCCCGGAACCTGAAGTGGTCCTCCCATATAGACACTGTCCGGAAAAAGGCCCAGCAGAGGTTGTTTTTTCTGCGTCAGCTCAAGAAGTTTGATTTGCCTCAGGAGCTGCTGGTTGTCTTCTACACCGCCATCATCCAATCTGTCCTCTGCTTTTCCATCACTGTCTGGTTTGGATCTGCCACTAAACAGGACAAGACCAGACTGCAGCGGATCATTAAGTCTGCGGAGAGGATCATTGGTACCGACCTACCCTCCATTGAGAACTTATATCGGTCCATAACCAGGAAACGGGCGGGAAACATCTGTGCTGATCCATCACACCCTGGCCACAAACTGTTTGAACTTCTATCTTCTGGTCGTCGTTACAGATCACTGAAGGTCAAAACCACCCGTCACAGGAACAGTTTCTTTCCTCAAGCCATCACTCTGATGAACTCCTAACATTCACCTAGTCCTACCTGTTTGCTGTACTCATGACTTTTCATCCATTATTACATTGCACATAACTCTCACACTGCTTTTTACTTCATTCACATTATATCACTGAATCTGAGTCCACATTGAAATACTGTGTGATTGTATATTTTTTCATATATTTCTGCAAAGTGTGGTTAGTCCAAGTAAATAACTGCATATATTCCTGTATATATTTGCATCCTTTTATAGAAACGTGGACAGACAGAAAAAAAAAAAAAAAAGACTGTAATTTACTGTACATACTCTGTTTGTCATTGAATCCTTATTTAAATCCTCCACCTGAACAACGAGAGCAAGTTTTTAGCCAAAGTCAAATTCCTTGTATGTGTTGTACATACTTGGCCAATAAAGCTGATTCTGATTCTGATTCTGATGACACAAATATCCTCTGCACTGGTGAGAATTTGCAGCAGGTTTTAGAGGTGGTCACAACTGAAATGAAAAAATTAACGCAGTGGTTCAACAAAAATAAATTATCTCTAAATCTAAAAAAAACAAAGATTATGTTGTTTGGAACTTATAAAATAAATCATGAAATAATGGTAACGATAGATGATACCAGAATAGAAACAGTACAGGAAAATAAGTTCCTGGGGGTGACGCTTGACAATAAAATCTGCTGGAAACCTCACATCAGTCACATCCGGGCCAAATTAGCAAAATGTATAGGCATACTGGGGAAGACAAGACACTTCTTGGACTATAAATCATTGGTCTTATTGTACAATTCACTGTTTTTACCTTATCTTAACTACTGTGTAGAAGTCTGGGGAAACACCTACAAAACCAACCTACAGTCAATATGCACATTACAAAAAAGAGCTATAAGGATAATAAACAATGCAGGATATAGAGACCATACCAATTCGTTGTTCTTAAAGTCACATGTCATAAAGTTCATCGATTTAGTTAAATTTAAGACAGCACAAGTAATGTACAGGGCAATTAATAATCAACTACCAACTAATATACAAAAAATATTTAAAAAAAGAGACAATGATCATAATTTGAGGGGAGACTTAAACTTTACAAAACCCAAGATACGTACTACCAAGAAAAGTATGTGCATATCTGTCTGTGGGGTGGATTTATGGAACAGTCTAGAGCCGGAACTGAAACTATGTACAAACAGAAATCAATTCAAAAAGAGGTATAAGCATCATTTGCTGAAAGTGTATATGTTAGAAGGGTAGTAGTTATATGTACGATTCATTATGTTCACTCTGGGATATTATGGGACACTATGGAATGGTGGGTAGGACAGCACTGTGTATATCTGTGTTGTTTGAGGCTGGTTTTGTTGTATGGACATCATTGTATGTTAGAATGGATGGGTGTTAATGTTGATTTGTAAAAAATACAGTAAATTGTTTACTTGGGGTCTTAAAGGTGGTAATTTGTATAAAATTCACATGGGTGTATCTATGGAAAAGAGGAGATGGAATTAATAAGTGTTCACTTCTTCCTTCTCCCTTTCGAACAGTGTATAATGTTACTTTATTGCATTTGCCATTTGCTTGTATTTGTTATATTTTTGTGTTTGAAATAAACTATCTATCTATCTATCTCCATCCATCCATCCATCTTCTACCGCTTTTCCGGAGGTCCGGGTCGCGGAGGCAGCAGTTCAAGCAGAGAAGCCCAGACTTCCCTCTCCCCAGCCACCTGCTCCAGCTCTTCAGAGGGGATACCAAGGCGTTCCCAGACTAGCTGGGAGACATAGTCTCTCCACCGAGTCCTGGGTCTGCCCCGGGGTCTCCTCCCAGTGGGACGTGCCTGAAACACCTCAAGTGGGAGACGTCCAGGAGGCATCCTAATCAGATGCCCATACCACCTCAACTGACTCCTTTCAATGTGGAGGAGCAGCGGTTCTACTCTGAGCCTCTCCCGGATGACTGAGCTCCTCACCCTATCTCTGAGGGTGAGTCCAGCAATCCTACGGAGAAAGCTCATTTCAGCCGCTTGTATCCGCAATCTCGTTCTTTCGGTCATTACCCAAAGCTCGTGACCATAGGTGAGAGTAGGAACATAGATTGACTGGTAAATCGACAGCTTTGCCTTAGAACTAAGCTCCCTCTTCACCACAACAGACCGGTACAACGTCCGCATCACTGCAGATGCTGCTCCAATCCGTCTGTCGATCTCTCGCTCCATTTTCCCCTCACTCGTGAACAAGACCCCAAGATACTTAAACTCCTCCACTTGGGGCAGGAGCCTGTCCCCAACCCGGAGAGGACAATCCACCTTTTTCCGGCTGAGGACCATGGACTCGGACTTGGAGGTGCTGATTCTCATCCCAGCCGCTTCACACTCAGCGGCAAACCGTCCCAGCAAGAGCTGTAGGTCATTGCTGGATGAAGCCAACAGGACAACATCATCTGCAAACAACAGAGATGAGATCCTGTGGTCACCAAGCATGACACCCTCCATTCCCTGGCTGCGCCTAGAAATCCTGTCCATAAAAATTATGAACAGGACCGGTGACAAAGGGCAGCCCTGGCGGAGTCCAACTCTCACTGGGAATGACTCCGACCGAGTGTTGGCAATACGAACTAAACTCTCACAACGGTCGTACAGAGACCGAATAGCTCGTAACAACAAGCCCGATACCCCATACTCCCGAAGCATATACCAGAAGGCATATCTATCTATCTATCTATCTAATATTTAAATGTGTTTGATGATCTGAAATAGTTAAGTATGACAAACATACAAAAAAAATTAGAAATCAGGAAGGGGGCAAACACTTTTTCACACCAATGTAGTTTGAGTAGGTTCACCTCACTCATCGGGCTGTTTCATGACGACATGACTGGTGAAGTACTGTCCGACGGTGAACCTTCTGAGAGATCTGACATCTCGAAAGGCGTAAAACCAGGCTGTGTCCTTGCTCCAGTGCTGTTCAATGTCTTTTTCACCCAAGTACTACTTAATGCTGTCAAAGACCTTGAGCTTGGTATCTACATCAGATATTTCCTGGATGGCTCGCTGTTTGATCTGCACCATCTTGCTGCAAAAACAAAGGTGCTGGAGAGGCTCATAACAGAAGCCCTGTTTGCCAACGACTGTGTTCTGATGGCCCACAAAGAGAACCACCTACAGATAATTGTTGACAGGTTCTCCCTAGCATCCAAGATGTTTGGCCCGACAATCAGCCTCGGAAAGACAGAGGTCCTCTTCCAGCCTGCACCAAACAGTGTCCGCCAAGAGCCAAACATCACCATTGATGGCAACCAGCTGAAAAATGTTGATACCTTCAAGTACCTGGGCAGCACCATCTCTAATGATGCATTACTAGACAAGGAAGTCGCAGAAAGCCAGTCAAGTAATGGGCAGACTGCGCACCAAGGTCTTGCAGCATAAAGACATTCACCTCTCAACCAAACTGAAGGTGTACAATGCAGTCGTACTGACATCACTGCTGTATGGGTGTGAAACCTGGATTTTTTTTTTTTTAATTTTAAAAAAAATTATACCTCAGGCACATCAAGAAGCTGGAGCAATTCCACACACACTGCCTGCAGTCAATCATGCAGCTACGCTGGCAGGACCGCATAACAAACCAAGAAGTCCTGGACAGATCCAACACCATAAGCATCAAAGCCAAGCTCCTCCAAGCCCCGCTTTGATGGACTGGCCATGTCATCCGCATGGAAGAATCCAGAATCCCACATCAGCTCTTCTATGGGGAGCTGGCACAAGGTAGCCGCAAGCAGGGTCGCCCAAAGAAGAGGTTCAAAGACAACCTCAAAGCCAGCATCAAATGGGCTGACCTTCAGCCCCAACAGCTCGAGACTGCAGCAGCCAACAGAACCAGCTGGCGTGCCCTAACAAGGAAGGCAGTCTACTCCTTTTAAGATGACTGCTGCCAGCGTCTTGCAGCTGCATGGGATTGGCACCACCGAGCCGCATCTGCCTCTGCCTAGACCACTGGTATTCCATGCCCTACCTGCAACTGCATGTGTGCTTCAAACTTCGGACTCCAAAGCCACATGCGCATCCACCGGTGACAGCACAACGCATTGTCTTCCTCGGCTCCTAAGAGACAACCGGGGGGGGGGGGGGTCATTCTGTCTTCTTTTTCAGTTATTAGTTTTTGTTTTTCTTATTTTGGACAGGGATAAGAAGGACATATTTTTACCTTTACATGTTTTAACTGTTCTGATCGCTGTGGTGTCATATATCAGCTGTTTTTCCTAGGCATGGCCAGCCCAGCAGAGCTGTTAGATCCACTGGGCTGACCATGGCCCCTGCCATCCGATGGTCTCATTTTTTTCATCTGCTAGGCCAAGCATCATCTGCAGTTTCACCCCGGGTAGTTGACATGCACTGCTGCGCGACTTTGTTCACCTGCTAAACAAAACGGAAGAAAAGCAAGAGACATGCATATTAGCAACAACAATGGTGACTGCACATAGGTGAGAAGAGGAGCTCCTGTGTTTACTACCTTTGGTGGAAGGGTGGAAGAAGCTAAAAAAGAAAGTGAAGAAGGTATAATAGTATGCTTCTGCTTCTGTGTCTTCATTTTCACTTTCGTCTTTGTCCTCTTTGTCTACTTGAGTATGTGGCAGACTTAGCAGTGATGATGTGAAGTACGTGGCGGTAATACACCTGTAAGCTTGTTGCCAACTGCCAAGCAAATTTAAAAGAAGAAGACTTTGTATGCTGTGTTGGTAGCACCACCTCATGAATGGAAGGTTGGATTTGCGCATGTGTAGTTAATACGCACAGGCAACTTGCACAGGCAATGCGGTCACAAAATTTGGGCTGCATGCACTCAGCTGTGGAAGAGTCTGCAGAGAGTAGTGGACTGAAGACAATGATGTAATTTTAATCACTGAAGCCTCATGTTCAAGCAGACGTGCAGAACGGAGGTAGAGCATAACCCCCCCCCCCAAAAAAAACCAAAAAACAAAAGATAAGCCTTTATTAGTCCCACAGTGGGGAAATTCCAGGATTACAGCAGCAAAGGGACAGCAGCATTCAGAGCAATAGTTAAGAATTGGTTAACTAAAGCAGTAAATGAATATGCATATGTACACAGATATTCACAGTGCAGGAGCATTGCAGCTAGACGGAATAAACAGCATTTCGGTTTATGTTACCTTGCAGAATATGTATTTGAATCAACAGTTTTATTGCCACCCTCAGTATTGATTGATATTGTCCTAGTCAGATAATGGAGGGGACGATTTATTATGCAAGGTTGTTACGTTTAGTACATTCAGTGCGACCTCTATGAGCAGCCCTGGTTAGGTTATAAAGTCTGACAGCCGTAGGTAGGAAGGACCTGCAGAACCTCTCTCTCATGCACCTAGGATGGCACAGCCTACCAATAAATGAGCTCCTCAGTGCGTTCATCGTGTCCTGCATGGGGTGGGACTCAAAATCCAGCAGAGATGACAGCTTATCCACCATCCTCCTCTCTCCTATCTCCCCCACTGGGTCTAGGTGTCGCCCCAGAACAGAGCTACCTTTTTTGATCAGTCTATTTAGTCTCTTCCTGCCGGCTGCCCCAGTAGACCACTCCAAATGTGATGGCTGATGCCAACACCAAATCGTAGAAGGTCTTCAGGAGTGCCCCTTGCACTCCAAAAGACCTGAGTCTCCTCAAGAGGAACAGCCTGTGCTGCCCCTTCTTGTAGAGTGCATTGGTGTTGTGTGACCAGTCCAGTTTATTGTTCAGGTGAACACCCAGGTACCTGTAAGATGTCACCATCTCAGTGTCTGTTCCTTGGATGTTTGCTGTTGCTGTGGCGGGTTGTCCTTGCCTGCAGCAGTCCACCACCAGTTCCTTGGTTTTCCTTGCATTGATCTGGAGGCAGTTCCGCTGGCACCAGTCCACGATGTCCTGGATAAGTCCTCTGTACTCCGCACCATCTCCATCAGAGATGAGGCCAACGATCTCAAGAGTCGTCAGAGAACTTCTGTAGATGGCAGTGTGGTGTGTTGTGTGAAAAGTCAGCAGTGTAGAGGGTGAACAGGAAGGGAGCCAGAACTGTTCCCTGTGGAGCCACCATACTGCAGGTGATGGTGTCAGACACACCGTCCTGGGTTCTCACAAACTGTGGTCGGTTTGTGAGGTAGTCCAGGGTCCACGATGACAGGTGCTGGTCCACCCCTGCGCACAGTAGCTTGTCCCTCAGGATCACTGGTTGGATGGTGTTGAAAGCACTGGAGAAATCAAAGAACGTGATCCTCACAGTGCTCCCAGGCTTCTCCAGGTGGGACAGGGAACGGTGTAGGAGGAAGATCACTGCATTCTCCACCCCAATGCCATACTGGTAGGCAAACTGAAGTGGATCCATCGCTGGTCCCACCATTGGGTGGAGGTGGGCAAGAAGCAGCCTCTCTTCTTCTTCTTTTTCTTCTTTTAGATTTGATTGGTGGTTGGCAACCAGCTCACAGGTGCATTAACGCCACTGACTTGATTATCATCACTCTATATCTTTGTATGAGGAGCTCTCATAATTATGTGTGAAAAAATTATCCGTCCTTGGACTGGACTGTGTCCTCCACTTCCATCGCTGGCCGGAAAGGATTGGCAGTTGGTAGCCTATCACGCTATATTATTATTCTTCTTCTGTTAGATTTGATTGGCAGTTGGTAACCAGCTCAAAGGTGTATTACCACCACTGACTTGATTATGTTTTCCTCATAGCTTAGTGACGTTTTCCTCCTAGCTTTGTGATGTTTTCCTCATAGCTTTGCAATGTCCTGCTCATAGCTCCATGACATCTTCCTCATAGCCCTGTGACATTTCTGTCATAGCTTTGTGACGTTTTCCTCTTATCGCTCTGTGACGTTTTCCTCATAGCTCTGTGACGTTTTCCTCATAGCTTTGTGATGATTTCCCCATAGCTTTGTGATGCCTTCCTCATAGCTTTCTGACGTAATCCTCATTGCTTTGTGGCTTTGTGATGACGTCTTCCTCATAGCTTTGTGACGTTTTGACCAAGATTCGGGATTCATCCAGGTTTTGTTGTCCTCACCCGCGTCACTATCACTCTTCTTCTTCTTCTAGATCTGATTGCCAGCCGGCAACCATCCCGCAGGTGCACCATCAAGAGTGGGAGGGGTCAAAAAAACTAAATTCTTTTGATTAATCCAGTTGCACTTAAATATCTAAGTAGAGCTCCATATATTTCTTTGACTGAGGTTCCTAACATGTTTTCCAAACCAAAACTTAAATTAGCTCTTTCCATTACTGCAATCAGATGTTTCCTTTGTTCCCAGTATCACTGACATTCCAACAAAACATGCTGAACTGTTTCCAGAGAGCCACAATGTGCACTGCTGCCTGTTGGGTGTTTACCTATTCTATGTAGCGTCTGGTTCAAAGTAGTATGTCCTATTCTCAATCGGGTGATGAGTATCTCCTCTTTCCTGTTTCTGCCAAGTCCCATTCCAGAGAATGTCATAAAGAGATCTTCCTGTGTCCACTGAGTCCCTATATTCTTGCCACTTGTGCACTGTATTCTTGTTAATTATCAATTTGCCTTCAGCCTTACTGAGTGAGATGTCCAGATCACTGCCTCAAAATTAATTGTTTCGCTAATAAGTCCACTCAATTAAATTCAACTGGAAAAGTTCTTTTAAGTTCACTAGTGTGTGCCTGTGCATGCCTGTGCATACCCATGCATGCCCATAGTAACCAAGTATCACCAGGGTCTTCATCTTCTTCTTATTTTAGATTTGATTGGCAGTTGGCAACCAGCTTATAGGTGCATTACCACCACATACTTCACTCTACATCACTCTTCTTCTTCTAGATCTCTTCTAATCATCACTTCACTCTATATATAATTCAAGAAATCTTTGTGTGTCTGTGTCTGTCACGACCATAGGACTCACTAAAAGATCATAGGCTCACCTATGATGTTCCTATGATCTCGACATGATGTCTATATGACATCATAGATACTGTCACGACCATAGGACTCACTAAAAGATCGTAGGGTCACCTATGATGTTCCTATGATCTCTACATGACGTCTATATGATGTCACATAGACACCAT
The DNA here is from genome assembly GCA_020510985.1 of Pholidichthys leucotaenia. Lineage (NCBI taxonomy): Eukaryota > Metazoa > Chordata > Actinopteri > Cichliformes > Pholidichthyidae > Pholidichthys > Pholidichthys leucotaenia. The sequence goes on from CM035845.1 coordinate 130,234,810, forward strand.
AGTATAGAGTGATTCAAGAAAATCTGTGTGTGTGTCTGTGTGTGATCAAAGGCAGGGATCACTCACGATCATAGGACTCACTATGACATCATGGCATCATCAAAGATCAAAGGCAGGTATCACTCTCATTCACAATCATAGGACATCAAAGATCAAAGGCAGGCATCACTCACGATCGTAGGACTCGCTATGACATCATCAAAGATCATAGGCAGGTTTCACCTAACTCTACGGGCATGCAGAAATGCTTACTTACACTTGCTTTCTATGGGCACGCACAGGTATGCACGGAAAAGCTATGAGGAAAATGTCACAAAGCTATAAGAGGAAAAACTCACAAAGCTATGAGGAAAACGTCACAAAGCTATGAGGAAAGCGTCACAAAGCTATGAGGAAAAACAGACACACGGACAGCTGAATACCGAATGATGATTTAGAGTGACGTATGTGGTGGTAATGCACCTGTAAGCTGGTTGCCAACCGCCAATCAAATCTAAAAGAAGAAGAAGAAGATACAGAGTAATGATAATCAAGTCAGTGGTGGTAATGCATCTGTAAGCTGTTTCCAACCGCCAATCAAATCTAAAAGAAGAAGAAGGCATGCACAGGTATGCAGATCAAAGGCAGGTTTCGCCATGGTTGCTGTTGCCATGGTAACAGTAACTTTCTACGGGCATGCAGAAATGCTTGCTTAGACAGACATATATCGAGTGTGTGGCGGTATTGCACTTGTAAGCTGGTTGCCAACCGCCAATCAAATCTAAAAGAAGAAGAAATGCTTGCTTACACTTGCTTTCTATGGGCATGCACGGGTCTGCATGGGCATGCACAAGTTCAAGAAATCTCTGTGTGTCTGTCTGTTACGACCATAGGACTCGCTAAAAGAACATAGGATCGCCTATGATGTGCCAATGATGTCTACATGATGTCTATATGACGTCATATAGACACCATAGTATAGAGTGATTCAAGAAAATCTGTGTGTGTGTCTGTGTGTGATCAAAGGCAGGCATCACTCACAATCACAGGACATCAAAGATCAAAGGCAGGCATTATTCACGCTCACTCACGTTCATAGGACATCAAAGATCAAAGGCAGGCAGCACTCACTCTCAGTCACGATCAAAGGACATCAAAGATCAAAGGCAAGCATCACTCACGATCATAGGGCTCACTATGACATCATCAAAGATCATAGGACTCACTATGACATCATCAAAGATCAAAGGCAGTCATCACTCATGATTTTAGGACTCGCTATGACATCATCAAAGATCATAGGACTCGCTATGAGACCATCAAAGATCAAAGGCAGGCATCACTGAACAAGTGCTGACGTGCTTGCTTACACCCTTGCTTACACCTGCTTTATATGGGCATGCAGAAATACTTGCTTATACTTGGTTTCTATGGGCATGTACAGGTATGCACGGGCATGCAAAGGTATGCACTAGTTAGGTGTGATGGGAGGGCCACTGGTCTGTAGCTGTTCAGGTCCTAGAGGTGAGGGGTCTTCGGTACGGGTGCAAAACAGGATGTTTTCCACAGCTGTGGTACCCTCCCCAGCTTCAGGCTCAGACTGAAAATGTGTTCTACGATCCCACACAGTTGGTTTGCGCAGGACTTGAGGAGACTCAAGCTGATGTCATCCAGATCCACAGCCTTCCTTGTCTTGATCTTCCTCAGCTCAGCTCTCACCTGGGTCTTAGTGAGGGGCAGGTTGGGGCAGGGGGGCTGTGTGCCGGGGGGGGGGGGGGGGGGGGGAGGCCAAAGAAGAGTGATGTCTGAAGAAAGAGTCAAGGTTCGATTGGACACAGCAATGATGATAGGACTACAGCTCCTGACCAGATAAAGTGATGATATAGAGTGAAGTACATGGCGGTAATGCACCTGTAAGCTGGTTGCCAACTGCCAATCAAATCTAAAAGAAGAAGAAGAATGTGTGGCGGTAATGCACCTGTAGGCAGGAGAACCGGGAGCTCTTCAGCTGCTCCTAGGACACAGTCCAAGGACGGATAATTTTTTCACACATAAGGAGTTGTTCAGAACTCTTTATAAGAACTCATTATACAAAGATATAGAGTGATGATAACCAAGTCAGTGGCTGTAATGCACCTGTAGGCTGGTTACCAACCGCCAATCATCTAAAAGAAGAAGAAGGTGTTAGCTGTGTGATGATTGCTCTATATATTATTCAAGAAATCTCTCTCTGTGTCTGTCTGTCTGTCATGACCATAGGAATTGTTAAAAGATCATAGGATCACCTATGATGTTCCTATGATCTCTACATGATGTCTATATGACGTCATATAGACATCATAGTATAGACTCTAGAGTGATTCAAGAAATTCTCTTGAATCTAGAGTGATTCCAGAAAACCTGTGTGTGATCAAGGCCTATGATGTTCCTATGATCTCTGTATGATGTCTATATGATGTCATATGTGTCTGTTTGCCTGTATCTGTCACGATCATAGGTCTTGCTAAAAGATCATATGGTTGCCTATGATATTCCTATGATCTCTACATAGTGTCTAGTATATGATGTCATATAGACACCATAGTATAGAGTGATTCAAGAAAAAAAAAAATGTGTGTCTGTGTGATCAAAGGCAGGCATCAATCACAATCATAGGACATGCTATGACATCATCAAAGAACAAAGGCAGGCATCAGTCACACTCACTCACGATCATAGGACATCAGAGATCAAATGTAGGCATCACTCACGATCATAGCACTCGCTATGACATCATCAAAGATCATAGGATCAAAGACCAAATGCAGACTTAATAGGACTCACTATAACATCATCAAAGATCAAAGGCAGTCATCACTCACAATCATAGGACTCAATATGATATCATCAAAGATCATAGGACTCGCTATGACACCATCAAAGATCAAAGGCAAGCATCACTGAACGAGTGGTGACGCGCTTGCTTATACCTGCTTTCTACGGGCATGCAGAAATACTAGCTTATACTTGGCTTCTACGGGCATGCACAGGTATGCACTAGTAGTGTTAATTCAGGGTTTTCTTACTGTGGACAGATTTTGCTGTAGTTTTCTTATACTGTGTGTCTAGCAGGACTGTCGACTCAGCTATCTGATGGTTTTCTGCCAGAGCAGCATGTGTCACAGTCAAGCGCTCACCTCATTAGTTTGATTTGTTCACAGTAGTCCATTTTTATGTAGTTTCTGTCTCTGTGTGCGTATGCACCCTAGTATTTTTCACAGTGTTAAACGAGGAAAAAAAGGTGAAATGTCTTGACACAACTGTACTCTGTGTTAGATCAACTCCATGATTTCTCTTTTGAACACACTATCCCTAAGAGAGAGAGAGAAAAAGACATGGTTCGTTATCTTGAATCTTTGCAGATAAGTTTGATGTAAGTCACATCTTCCATGTGATTCTGATTAAAGAAAAATTAATTTCATAGTTTGATTATCATTTTACTTTATAGCTCAGCAGAACACCTCACATCAAAGCATGGAAATCTTTGAAACCTTCCATGCCATTTAAAAAGTCACCTTTCACTTCAAACCTCATTTCACCTTCTGTCTCCATCCTTGCTGAACTTTTTGGAAGGCATATTTAGATTTATTTCTAAATTAAAGTCTTTAAGTTTGAGGTGTCAAGTAATAGGAGGATTTTCTGCTCGGAGGCATTGTGTGCGTCTCTGTGTGACTTGGCAAGATAGCCAGGCCTAGTCTTATCCCTGGTATCCGTGCGTGGCTAATACCTGCAGTAAGCTGAGTGGTGCTGTGACCTGAGAACAGATGAGTGAGTTTTTTTTTTCTTTTTTAATCTGGGGTGTTCATCTGCAGGTTCACCTGAGCCACCAGTGAAGGGGCTCCTGCTACCAGAGTACTGCAGCGGATTTTGCAGTAAATTTAAATGAATTTCCCTCCTTCTTGTGTCTCCCTTGAAGCCCTTTCCTTATCTCCTGTCTCCCTGTGTTCCACAGTTGCGTGGTGGATGAGATGGACTTCTCAGGCATGGAGCTGGACGAAGCACTGAGGAAGTTTCAAGCCCACATACGTGTCCAGGGAGAAGCTCAGAAGGTAGAACGCCTTATCGAGGCCTTCAGGTACTAAACCAGACTCAAACACAAGCTACTTATCGTTGAGTATTCTCAGCACATCAGCTACAGAGCAGTAAAGTTGGCCACAAGTTTTATTATGTCTAATTTTTAACTTTTAACACTTTCTTTTTGTAGTACACTATCATGGTAGACAATTTAAATATTATAGCCCAAGTCCCAGTCACCTAGTGGAAATTCACGTATGCCTTTACACAGTGTTTTTCAACTAGCTTATTAGACTCAGTCATAAACTGATTTATTAGTTCAGGGTGAAAAGCCTGAATGCCCTCTAAAGTATATTGCCAGCACGGTGGATCAGTGGTGACCACTGTCGCCTCACAGCAGGACGTGTTTAGGTTCATACCTATCATGCCCATCTGTGTGGAGAGTGCATGTTCTCCCTGTGCTCCATGGATTTTCTTCCACTATTCAAAGACATGCTTCATGGCAGCGACCAGGATGGCAGTGGCCCCTCTGATTCTAGATATGACTAAAACTGTAGCAGGGATAAATGTAATTGCATTCTACTATGCAAGGTTCACTGTGTAGAAAATGAATAGAAACAAAGTTAGCTTTCTTTACTTAATTATAGGTATTGTGTAGGTTTGCAATATAGGCTGAAAAATGATAAATGCAAGTGTTAGAAAAAAATCCTTCTTAAGCTTCAGTCAAAAACCAGGCTGGATCAGAGTTTCAGCAAATTTAATTACACTGGCCAGTGGAGACCAATACAAAAATAGTCTCAGAGCCTATTTGCACACCATTCTGACTCAAACACACATCACTCAGTTCTTTAAGCCCTTCGTTATCTGAGAGGTGGAGAAGGAATTGTCCATCATGATTGGTCCATTACATCTGGTCAAAACTTGGTGTACAGATTATCTCTTTCTCAAGAATCATGACGCTCACTCAGTACCAGTCACACGGGGGCCGCACAAAATGAACGAAAACAAGATGCTAACTAATGCAGCTGTATCCTTAACACTTTTACACAGACTCTGAGACAAAGCAAAAGACAAATATGAAACAAATATGAACCTTTTCTATCAGCAAGATTCAGCAACATTGATAACAAATATGACAAACATTAAAGTACAGTGAGTATTTCTAGCCATATGCTCTCTTGATCTTCCCAAATAGTGAGCCTGTGTCGATGTATGAAATATGTCTTGTAGCGTATTCATAACTGCTTATTCATGATTTCTAAAGCATGTATAACCTCAATGATAACCTGCGTATGGCTATCTATAAATCCTGTTAGGGTGGTCTTATTGTAAAGTGGTACATTTCATATGTAGGCTGCAATCATTTACTAACGTCTGTTATGTGGTAAAACATGCAAGTTAGGTTAATTGGCATCAAACTGGGGATTCTAAATTGTCCTTAGGTATGACAGTGAGAGTGAATGGTTGTCTGTCTCTCTGTGTTGGCCCTGCGATGGACTGGCGATCTGGCCAGGGTGTACCCTGCCTCTTGCCCAAAGATGCTGGGATAGGCTCCAGCCCCCCGCGACCCGAAAAGGATTAAGCGGAAGAAGATGAATGAATGAATGAATGTTATGTGGTAAGAAACATGTCTTTAATGTCCCTTTCAGGCACTTAAGCAGATGTAATAACGGGAGCATTAATAGGTGTTTAATCATCATTCACCCCTTATAGTTAACAGAGATTTGAACTAATGTATTACTATTCCACACTATTGTTATACAAAGAGAACAGATGCAAGACAAAAAACTAGATATGAATATTTATCATGTTATGGGTGAGCCAAAACAATCCTCATTTTGTGTCACTTATTTTCAAGAGTAAGGCAGCTCTGTGTGTGATTGGATTGGGTGTTTTCTTAAAGACAAGTGAAACCCTGTCACTTAAAAATCGCCTCAGGGCCGCACTAGTTTTACTGTGATTTAAGATACAATCTGCATCTTTTAACCACAAAATATAGTTACATAAAGTAGCATGCTTGCAAGATTAGAATTTGTGATATTTATGTCAATCATGGAACATGAAATTATGCTTGTATGACACAGTTTAATCTGGTAATATCAATATTTGTGCATGCAACTGAGACACATGCACGCATAAAAACACATTTTACATGCTTGTCCAAGACACTTCTTTATTTTCTGTGCAACTGAAAAAAATATCCAATCCAGTCCCCAATTGAATAGCAAGGCAGTGTATAATTTATGGCCACAGTTTGTGACAGCATGACAATTTGCAGTGCAGCTATGGCACTGTGTGCTAATAATGTTTGCCGTCACCCCTCTGAAGTAACAACCACCTGTCACAATTGTCAAGGTTCCCAATGAGAGGAAAAACAGCTGCATTGTCATAGTCGGTGAGCAAAAAAAGGTTAGCATGGGTAATGTTTGGACATCAGGCTGGCTCTGTGTGCTATCAGCACTGAGAGAGGGTGATGGGAGGGGCTGAAGAGACAGTGTGGCATAGGAAGGGAAGAAGGGGAGAAAGAGGGAGGACAGTTTATAAATAACTAGTGTTGCGTAACTGCCCCTGCTCCTGGGCTTTGAAATGCCTACACACACACACACACACACACAGAACGAGAGAAATCTCCAAAGTAAATGAAGGAGATTTGAAGCAGCAGTGGTGGTTGGGGGCTGGGGGTGGGGGGCAGTTGCCGTGGTATCTGCTGCGTCAGTGTACTAATGATTGAGTAAGTATGAACCAGCTCCTACTGGTGCAGATATAGATATTCAGGGTTTTTTTTCTTGCCCAGCCCACATTATAGTGTAGTTTCCACATGTATTTTCTAACTCTACAGTCACTCTATGTCCTGTGTCTTCCCACTTATTAGAGTTTTCAAGAAAGGTCTTGCAGCTTCTATAATTCTACACTAAAATCCTACCTAGGAGCCCATGTTGATGTATTCCTCCATCTTTAACAATGCAACAGAAAATCAACATTGCAAGACTGGTAAATCCATTTAGTGAGACTATGTGCCATTACACCCTCTCTTCTTTTTGTATTTTAGATGGTCATGTTTTTGCCTGTTAGTGCAGATACAAAGAGCACACTCAGAAATCAACATGGTGCCACATTATCATTCTCAGAAAAAAGTATAATTATTGGTTACTGATGAGTCGTGGATTTGAGACACAAATGAGCATCTTTGTGCCCTCTGATTATCATAACACTGTGTGTTGTGTATATTAGAGAACCCCTTTCTTTAACTATACTGTATCTGATCAAACCTGTCTTTGTGGCAAAACAAAGAATAATTTATGGAGTCACTGTTGTCCAAAGGCATAAATGCATAATCTAGTTGTACTTTTATAGTAAGTATAAATGTGCAATGACAGTAATGAAGAAGACATATCTGTTGTCATTCAGTCCATCATGTTCAGTAGAACAAAATTACATTTCTCCTATCTACAATGTTAATCACATGTAGAATCAGAGGGGCCACTGCCACAAACAACTTCTCCTTCCCCCATTGTATTGTGCTGAGCACCAAGCTAAAAGGCAGGAAGTACCATTTTTTTTATATGGTCTTTGGCATGATCCAGCCGCGGCTTGAACCCCCGACCTCCCAGTTGTGGGGCAGATGCTCTATTTAGGCCATCACTCCAGATAATCCTAGTAAAGGATTATCTATCTATAATATTCCAGTGGGAGGTTTCCATTCTTTGCATTTTTTTGAGATTAGCTTTATTGCCTTAATGGGTTGGGCCATCTGCGACTCAACCGGCATCCCCACCCTTCCGAGGGCATGGAGGGTGAAACTGGGCGTCCTGGCAGAACTTAAAACAATATCTGCCACAGGTCTGTGGTGGACCACTCCCAGTTATATGGGGTGAGACTGGACATCCTGGCAAATAAACCCATCTGTCACAAGGTCTGTGGTGGACTGTGCCAGTCGGTGCATCATGACATGCGCTACACAAAGAGCAGAGATGAACAAACCTATCATCTGGTCAGTCACTGCAACAGATACTGGAGTCAGTTTGTCTTGGTTTGTCCTTGCCACTGATAATACCTTTATCTGCCAAGGATGTGCTGCTAGTCCAGCAAAAGCTAGCAGTACTCAAATACTTTGCAAGCAGTTTCATGAAATGGTCAGTCAGAAAGCAACTCATACCGGCTCGGACGTCGCCCGGGCTAACAAGGTCCGCGCTGATCTGTTCACACTCCGACAGGCAGCGAAAAGTGAGCTAGGAACAGGAAGACAAAAGAAGAGGAAAACAGCAGCCTTGTGTGTAGCAGAATTGAATGTATGCACTCTGTTGGACAGAACAACATCACAGCGCCCAGAAAGACAGACCGTGCTTGTGGCCCTGGAAATGAACAGGTACAGTGTAGACATAGCTGCACTTAGTGAAACAAGATTGCCTGGATATGGCAGCTTGGAAGACCATGGGTACATCTTCTTTTGTAGTGGGAAATCAACTCAAGAAAGGAGAGAAGCAGGAGTAGGCTTTGCAGTTAGAAAGGAGATAGCAGCAATGCTTGATGAGGAACCAGTGCCAATCAATGACAGGATAATGACTATGAGACTCCCACTACAGCGGAAGATGTATGTCACACTCATCAGTGTATATGCCCCAACAATGATCAACACAGAGGAGGCGAAGGAAGAGTTCTACAGTGATTTACATGAGACTATCAGGTGTGTACCGACTGATGACAGGCTGATACTTGTTGGAGATTTTAATGCCAGAGTTGGTTTGGACACTGAGAAATGGAAAGGAGTGCTAGGCAGTCATGGAGTAGGCAAGTGCAATGCTAATGGAGAACTTCTACTTGCACTATGTTCAGAGTACAACATATTGATAACCAACACTCTATTTAAGCACAAGGACACACACAAGAAGACATGGATGCACCCAAGATCCAAGCACTGGCACTTATTAGACTACATCATAGTCAGGCAGAGAGACATAAGGGATGTATTGGACACCAGAGCAATGAGAGGTGCGGACTGTGGTATTGATCATGTTATGCTGAGCTCTAGATTAAGGATTTGCAGACAAAAACAGCACTGCAGGATGGGTGCGAAGCCACCACAGAAGTAAAACACTGGTACACTGAAAGGCCAAAAGAAGCTGGAAGAACTTACACAGGAAATGGATGAAAACTTGAAAGACTGGGACAGCAACAACTCAGAATGACATAGAAGAGAAATGGGCAACACTGAAAGATACAGTGTATCAGACTGCGAGTGATGTATTTGGCCACCCTGAGAGGAAACATCAAGATTGGTTTGATGAGCATGATGAATGTCTGAAGAAACTACTAGAAGCGAGGAATACAGCTAGGCGGGAAAATGTACAGTGTAACACAAAGTCGAAGAAGAAGAAATACTCAAAGGCTCAGCGTGAGCTACAGAAGTACACCAGAGAGATGAAGTCCAACTGGTGGGATGAAAAAGTGGAGGAACTTCAAAGTGCAGCAGACAGAAAGGACATGAAAACATTCTTCACAGGTCTGAGAGAAATCTACGGCCCTAAACCAAGAGGACTGATCCAACTAAAGGCTATGGATGGTGAAACGGTTCTGCAGGAGAAAGACAAGATCCTGGACAGATTTGCAGATCACTTTGACCAACTACTAAACAACCCTGGAGATCTCACTGAAGAGGCTAAAGAAGCTCTAGTGCAGCAACCAGCTGTATCAAGTCTGGATGAACCACCAAATCTTGATGAACTAATGGCAGCTATCAGGACAACACAGGATGGTAAAGCTCCAGGAAGGGATGGAATTCCTGCAGAAGTGTGGAAATTTGGTGGTGTTCAGCTGACCAACTGCCTGCACAAGCTCATCCAAGAGATATGGGATGCCCAGAAAGTACCTCAAGACTGGAAGGATGCAAGTATTGTGCCTTTATTCAAGAAAGGTGACAGGAAAGATTGTGGAAATTACCGAGGTATATCACTGCTAGCCACTGTTGGTAAGATTTTCTCACGTGTACTACTGAACAGACTCAATGAGTGCATCTCGCAGAATGTACTACCGGAAACCTAGTGCGGCTTTAGAAGTGGAAGAAGCACAATGGACATGATTTCTGCTTGAAACAGGTTCAAAAAAAGTGTATCAAACAGAACATGCCGCTTTATGTAGTCTTCATAGACTTCAGTGAAGCCTTCGACACTGTTTTGCGACAAGGACTTTGGCAGGTACTCAAGAAATATGGCTGTACAGAGAATTTTGTCAGCCTGATCGAGGCACTCCATACAGGTATGCAAGCAAACATGGCAATGAGTGGTTCAGTATCTAAAGACTTTTCAGTAAGCAACGGGGTGAAACAAGGGTGTGTGCTGGCGCCTACACTCTTCTTGCTATATCTGGCAGCCATGCTTGAGGTGGCCTTCAAAGACACTTCAGAAGGAGTATACATTCAAACAAGGAAAGAAGCAGACTTGTTCAATGTGGCACAGTTTAAAGCCAAGAGTAAGACATCGATAAAGGTAGTAAGAGAAATGCTCTTTGCCAATGACAGTGCTCTAGTTGCACACAGTGCGGAAGATATGCAATCTTTAGTGAAGAAATTTGCAAGAGCAGCTAGCCAATTCAGCCTCAAAATCAACATCAAGAAGACAGAGTGCCTTTATCAACCACCAAAGTTCCAGTTATCAACATCACTACCAGAAGAGATCAGCATCGGTACAGAGCCACTAGTCAAGTGCAAGACTTTCAAGTATCTAGGGAGTACTGTTTCAGAGTATGCTAGGCTGAAGGATGAACTATCTCTCAGAATGGGAAGAGCAAGTGCTGTGTTCGGAAACTTGAGGGAGAGACTGTGGAACAATCGACATGTGTCTATCTGTGTGAAATACAAAGTGTACAGAGCAACAGTACTGGCTACTCTGTTGTACAGTGCTGAAACTTGGACTGTCTACAGCAGGGGTGTCAAACTCATTCCATGGAGGGCCAAGACCCTGCATGTCTTACTTCCACCCAGTATCTTCAGCAGGTGTTTTCGCTGATCAGCAATCAGTGGGAAGACATTCAGTGAAATCACCTGTTGAAGGCACTGGGTGGAGGTAAAACCTGCAGGGTCTTGGCCCTCCATCGAATGAGTTTGACACCCCTGGTCTACAGAGTGCAGGTAAAGAAACTCCACGCATACATGGTGAGACACCTTCGAGCCATAATGAACATCTCATGGAAAGACAAGATAACCAACATAGAAGTGTTGAAACGAGCTGGTCTACCATCAATGGAGGACATTCTAATACAGATGAACCTGAGATGGCTCGGACACGTTGAGAGGATGGACCACCAGTGTCTCCCTCGGCAGTTACTTTACTCACAGTTATGCGAGGGTAAACGCAATCGGGGTAGACCAAGGCTCAGATTTAAAGACACTGTAAAAAGAAACTTGAAGAAGTTACTTGAAGAGGACTTGCTGAAGCAAGACTGGACAGAAGTCTATGTATCAGATGTAAATGAAGCCTATGACACATTTATAAACATTGTAACCACTCTTTATGAAAAAAACTGTCCATTAGTAAAAAAAAAAAGCTTAAACAGAAATTTGCCGATAAGCCATGGTTAACCAAAGGACTACAAAAGGCGTGTAAAAAGAAAAATTTACTATATAAAGCTTTCCTAAAGAAAAGGACAAAAGAAGCAGAGCAGCGGTATAAAACATACAAAAATAAGTTAACATATATAATAAGATGTAGTAAAAGAGACTATTATAGTAAAGAACTGGAGAAAAACAAAGACAATATTAAAAATACATGGACAATACTTAACAGTATCCTTGGAAATAAAAGCAGAAATACAAGCAACCCAACTAATATTCCAAAAAATAATAAAACGACTCAGAGTGTGAATGTAACTTCACCTGCAGATGAATTTAATAACTTTTTTGTTAACATTGGTCCTAATTTGGCTCGAGAAATACCCACTACGGTGCCTACAGGTGATACAATATGCAATAACACTGCTATAAAAGACTCCATTTTCATAAAGAACTCAGACGAAAGAGAGGTCATTGAAATTGTCAAATCGTTTAAAAGTAAAACATCTACGGACTGTGATGGTATTGACATGCTCTTAGTCAAAACTATTATTGAATGCCTAGTAAAACCACTGACGTATATCTATAACCTGTCTCTCCAAACAAGTATATTTCCCAATGCAATGAAAATAGCTAAAGTAATTCCGATATACAAGATGGGTGACAGAGGGGAATTCTCAAACTATAGACCAATTTCACTATTACCGCAATTTTCCAAGATACTTGAAAAAATATTCTATAAGAGAATTGACAACTTCATACTGAAGAATAATTTACTGTGTGAGCAGTAATATGGGTTCAGACACAAGAGGACAACTGCATATGCTCTAATGGAATTTATAGAAAAAATATCAACAGCCATTGAAAATAAAGAGTATTCAGTTGGAGTATTCCTGGATCTTAAAAAAGCATTTGATACAGTGGATCATAATTTATTATTAAAGAAACTGAGGCGGCATGGAAAAATAAGCTGCAGTGCTGTGGTTTTAAGCAGGTTTTATTATATCATGTCGCCTTCACGGGATCCCCTCTCCGGTGCATAGTGGAGCAGCCCGGAGCGGGATCCCTAAGCTCTCAGAGAAGGCGGACACAGTGTGTCCACCTGTTGCAGGATCAGAGTGAGAGAGTAAGAGTAAGAGAGAGATTGCGTTACAGAGTTGCACCTTAAATACTTGATCATAACAATACATCAAAGAGACGTACCCCACAGTTTAGAATGATCAAAGGGACAACAGAACAGGCAGGAGGTATTTGCATTTGTAAGACATACATCACAATGGGCAGATTAGCTAGACCTCGCTCCAAGTGTCAGACAAAGAGGCTAACAAGCACATCTACATATTGACCTGAGTCTCTAGGTCACAGTAAGGGCAAAATGCATGAATACAAAGGATGAAAGGCATCGATTAACATCACATAGGTGAGACAGAAGAAACTCGTCTACCTGTAGACATTAATACACCAAAGCACATCTAAGATGCTCAGAAAAAGCATAGTAAGGACAAGCCATATGCACACTATACAGAATGGCGCATTACATCACAACACATGCATGTTTGCATCACAAATACATGAATGGCACATTGCTTCTCGGTAGTGTAGCAGGAAAACAGAGAAAAGAGGGCTGAGTGTCCTTAGTCTGTTGTGGGGTTAAAACGAACCGCCACACACGCTCCCCCCCAGAGGACGCGGCAGGGGGTCGCGACCTCGATAATCCATCTGTGTGAGCGAGCTGTGGGAGAAGCTCGCTGCAGGCGGAGGGGGGGGGAGGGAGGGGAGGGGTAGTAAGTGCCGGCAGGAGCTGTGAAATCGTCCTGAGCCGCGCAAAAATTGCTTGTGGGTCCGCAATGTCGAAGGGCTGGTCCCGTTGAACGTGCAGCGGTCCACAAGAAGAAAAATTAGTCTCTGACTCCTCTCGTGGCCATGAAGAAAAGCAGGAGCGGCTGTAAGAGAGAAAGTAAACAAAGCAGGGGGACTGTTGGTTTTGGGTGCTGAAGCAACCCCAAAGCTCCCGGGAACAGCTGACGGCTGAAATCCCGTTGTGCCGTGGCTAAGATCATTAAAAAAAAAATCCAGTGGCGAGCTGCGTGCTTGCTTCAGGTGAACGAGCAGCCCTGAAGGTTCTGAGGGCAGCGGCGGAGGACGATGGCGGTCTGTGGCGTGGCTGAGACTGTTAACAAATCCTTCCAGTATGCTGTATGCGTACCTCAGGTGAGCGAGCAGCCCTGAAAGGCAGCGGCGAAGGAGGAAGGCAGTCTGTGGAGCCATTACTTGTCCCATGTGTGATGCGCCGTCCTTGTAACTCCCCGGTGCGTGCGCGGGGGTTCAGTGCGTGGGTGGGCCGCTGGAGTGGTGAGTCAGGGTGCAGAAACTTGGCGGAGATCAGCGCAGACGGCGCCAATAAAATCCAGGTTGAGCTGTTGCTGTAGATTTGGCCATGGTGCGTTGGAGCGTTGAGAGGAAATAGACGATCTTTAGTCCCTCAGGCCCGTGCAGAGGCGTTGGAGCGGCGGGAGGGAATAGACGATCTTTTGTTCCTCAGGCTCATGCAGCTGCGTTGGCGCGGTGTGAGGAAGTGGACGATCGTTGTCGCTCGTGCGGCCATGGTGCGTTCAGTTCCACGCGCTGCACTCCCCGTCGGCCCTGGAGGTTGCCGTCGTGGAGAGAGGACGAGGTGCGTGCGCTCTCAGTGAGAGCGGCCGGTCCAGCGTGGTTGTGCAGATCTCAGGCGACGGAGCATTCATGCCCGGGTGTTGCGTTCGCTGGCCGCTCGTTTTTTTCAGCGTCGGTTCGCCAGCGTGGCCATCCAAAACAGAAGGCTGCGTTGCACAAAACGTGTGCGTCTTCAAGGGGCCACCAACGCAGCTGTGTGGCTGTCCAGCTCGGAAGGTTGCTTTCGCACAAAACGTGTGCGTGTTGGAGGGGTCACCAGTGAGGCGGCATGGAAAAATAAGCTGCAGTGCTGTGGTTTTAAGCAGGTTTTATTATATCATGTCGCCTTCACGGGATCCCCTCTCCGGTGCATAGTGGAGCAGCCCGGAGCGGGATCCCTAAGCTCTCAGAGAAGGCGGACACAGTGTGTCCACCTGTTGCAGGATCAGAGTGAGAGAGTAAGAGTAAGAGAGAGATTGCGTTACAGAGTTGCACCTTAAATACTTGATCATAACAATACATCAAAGAGACGTACCCCACAGTTTAGAATGATCAAAGGGACAACAGAACAGGCAGGAGGTATTTGCATTTGTAAGACATACATCACAATGGGCAGATTAGCTAGACCTCGCTCCAAGTGTCAGACAAAGAGGCTAACAAGCACATCTACATATTGACCTGAGTCTCTAGGTCACAGTAAGGGCAAAATGCATGAATACAAAGGATGAAAGGCATCGATTAACATCACATAGGTGAGACAGAAGAAACTCGTCTACCTGTAGACATTAATACACCAAAGCACATCTAAGATGCTCAGAAAAAGCATAGTAAGGACAAGCCATATGCACACTATACAGAATGGCGCATTACATCACAACACATGCATGTTTGCATCACAAATACATGAATGGCACATTGCTTCTCGGTAGTGTAGCAGGAAAACAGAGAAAAGAGGGCTGAGTGTCCTTAGTCTGTTGTGGGGTTAAAACGAACCGCCACAAAACTACAAAATTGTGGTATTAGAGGGGTAGCACTGTCCTGGTTAAGTAGTTACTTAAAGAATAGATATCAGTATGTATGTGTTAGTAACAAAAACTCACAGTTACTGAAGGTTACTTGTGGAGTCCCACAGGGTTCAGTTTTGGGGCCATTACTATTCAATATGTATATAAATGATATATGTAAAGTTTCAGAAAAAATGGACTTAATATTGTTTGCCGATGACACTAATCTATTATGCAGTGGAAACAATTTGGAACAACTTCTGGATACACTCGGAAAGGAAATAGGAAAGCTTAAACTGTGGTTTGACTCAAACAAATTAACGCTCAATTTAAGTAAGACAAAATTTATAGTCTTTAACAACCATCACAACAACCCAGTACCTAAACTCAGTGTAAATGGTGTAGAGATTGAAAGCGTATCTGAAACTAAATTTCTTGGAGTAATAATTGATAATAAACTGTATTGGAAGTCACATATTAACTATATCAAAGGTAAAGTATCCAAATCAATTGCAATATTACACAGAGTGAAATATTTGCTGAATCAACCCACACTATACACCTTGTATCATTCATTAATACTCCCATACATGACATATTGTAATGAAGTATGGGGAAATACATATAAAACAAACATATATCCACTCTTTATGCTTCAAAAGAGAGCTATTAGAATAATAAACAAAGCAGCTTACAGGGAACCAACAAACCCACTTTTTCTTAAACTAAAAGCTCTCAAGTTGAAAGATCTGGTAGACTTTAAAACTGCAATAATAATATTTAAAGTGAAGAATTTATCACTGCCCGCAAATATCCAAAAATTGTTCCAAATAAGGGAGAAATGATATCACTTCAGAGGAACATGTATATTTCAAAAGCCTACAGTGAGAACTACCACCAAGCAACACTGTGTTTCAGTGCAAGGAGTCAGATTATGGAACGATTTTGGACCTGAATTAAAATCATGTACAACGCTTGGACAATTTAAGCAAAAACTAAAGGAAGAAATACTCCAAACATATATACAAGACGACATGTAAAATCACATAAGGATTGCCATATCCAGCCTGTGCTGTGTTGTTGCCTAGTTTTGTTTTTTTTTTGTTTGTTTTTTTTACTTTTTTCTGTCACACTTGGTCTTAGCTTTGTTCTGAATTGTAATCGCTCTTGTTTTGTTTTTCTTTTGAATTCTTGGATGGAATATGGGTGGGCAATATAAGCTGCGGCTTCAGCCTTCACCCATTTCGGATAACTTTTGTTGAACTGTATAATCAGAGGAGTTATTGCCTAATTTGACCTTGTTGGATTTTATTTCCCCCTTTTGCTATACTATTCAGTTCCTTTTAACCTGTACTATCCGAAATAAAGATTCATTCATTCATTCATTCATTCAAGAAGTTGGATATAGACAGGAGTTCCTGGCAGCGGAAGTGCTAAGGACAGAGCTGTGTGGAGGAATCTGATCAGACCTAAATGAAACAGTCATTGTCGCCCACGACAGACTGCTATGATGATGATGGTGGTCCTGGAATGATCCTGTGGCTTTAAGTTTTAAAAGGCAAAGTACCAGTTAAGGCTGGTTGTCTTCTTTGGATATTATAAGGCTAGACAGTAGACTTGTCTTAAAACATCCTGTAAAATGAGTGGCCCTTTCAGCAGTTAGTTATGAAGTCTAAACTGCAACCACGAGCAGGTGAGTCCATGGGTAAGAGAGCAAGCAGAACTTTAAATCTACTTCCTGTGTCTTCTTTGCTCCTTTTTCCTGGTCCACATTCATTCAGTCTTCCTGAGTTGCAAGAGCAAGCTAGCAAGTTGGATGTTGTATTGGTGCAATACATATAGCTACTGTATCTCTTCTGCTTAGTTAAAAATGTAACTGAAGACGAGCAGACCATGCCCTTTGACACTGCAGAGATCCCCAGACTCTCACCTGCCTTAGTCACCTTGAAAAATCTGAATGCCTAAACTAGACCTGCAAAGTAATAGCTTATTGGGGCGGGCAGGATTTTTAACAGAAAGGGATTAAAAAAAACTGCATTTTTCACTGCAGAATTCATTCCTCAGACTAATTATTTTAGGTCTGCCTAATTAGTCCTACTTTTAACCACACATCTGTTTTTCTTGACAGTTTTGCTTACTCACCTTTTTCACTCTGTATCCATCACAGATGTGTGTATTTTGACAAAGCTGTGCTCTTCTCAGGATTTTCCCCCCAGCAGTGAGCATGTGTTATTTTTTAAACCCCGCGCTTTATCTCATCTGAAACAGTAAAGATGTCTGCATTAAAAGTGTGGAGACCACTATTGTGGGCTATTTCTTGGTGGACTACATCTTAATTATGCCTCAGTGAAACAGAGGCATACAGTAATCAGTGCATCTGTTTGTGGCTGTGTGGGTGTGTGTATGTGTCTGTCTGTCTGTCCACCTCTCTGTTTCAGCTCGCCCTGTCAAAATTAAGTGGAACTAAAGGCTTATATCATTGTATCACCAATTTTCTCAACTTTTAATTTGCTGGAATTGCAAGATAAGGCTTTGTTTTCAAAATAAACACAAATTTAACTCACCATTTCTGTCACTTAATTTTGACCGGGCAAGCTGAAACAGAGAGGTGGACAGACAGATGCACACACAGCCACACACAGACGCACTAACTGATTACTGTATGCCTCTCAGTTTCACCAAGGGATAATAACTACAGTATGCCAGGCCAGTAGAGGTTGCAGTGCCACTTTTTTACAGCCACCCATGCTACCGTGCCACAGGCACTGAGGCACAGCACCTTGTTACTTTTTATTTTAAAAGTTTTAAAGAGACTACAGCATGCAACACAAAACCTTAACCTTTGACCCTGGATGTCTTAAATTGAGTCATAACAGAAGAAAGAGTAACTCACCCAAGCACTCAGAGATAAAAACGGTCTGAGGTTTAGTGCTGCAAAACACAGCTTTTTAATGAACACACCACAACAGAATAGAATAGAATAGAATAGGCTTTACTGTCATTGTGCAGTTGTACAGTACAACGAAATTGTGTGTGTGTGGGGGGGGGGGGTTAGAATAGAAAGTAAACAAATACAAGTACAAATACAAGTAAAAATGCATTTAAGTGCTGAAAATCTCAAAACTGACAAAGAATGTGCAAACAAACAGTTTAAGCTGTGGCAGTCAAAACGGCACAGAGCCTGAAAGTGTTATCAGTCCTCTTGAAGGTCAGTGAGTCCAGGCAGAGGAAAAAGCCATACAGCTTAAAATGAGAGAAAAACTCAGTGTATCACACGTGAGGCACACATAATGAATAAAGCTCAAAATCACACATTGTTGTTCACTCCATACAGCCAATCACGTACAGTAGAATGAAATTACATTTCTGCAATGTTAATCACATCTAGAATCAGAGGGGCCACTGCCATGCAAGGCACCACCACAAGCAACTTTTTCCTTTCCCATTCTATTATGCTGAGCACCAAGCTAGAAGGACCATTTTTATGTGGTCTTTGGTATGACCCAGCTGGGGCTTGAATCCACAACCTTCTGACTGTGGGGCAGATGCTCTACCACTAGGCCACCACTCCAGACAAATTAAAATGTGACAGATATAAATCTAAATCAAAAGTGAAAACACACATAAATGATTTTTAATCAAAATGTAATAGAGTAAAATAATAAAAAAACAATGATTACAATGAGTATGGGTAAAAACCAACTGATATAAGTGCAAAAATAAAATCACAAGAGGCTGCATGAAAAATAGCAAAAAGTCAGACTAAAAAAATGAATAAAAGTCCAGAGCAAAATCGACCAGAGTCCTATGGCAGAGGTCCTCAAGGGTCCAGCCTGACTCTTCTGCGACCAGGGGGCCGAGGCCCCAGGGAGAGAGCTCGCTGCAGTTGTCTCCAGGTTTTAAGAGTGCTGGTTCCACGTTGCCTGATGCAACTTTGGTCCTGAATGATGTAGCTTTGGGAAAAGTCTTTCCATATTTGGACTCCACATCCAGTCCCGGTTGATGTTGTCATTCCCTCTGGCTGGAACTGGCTCTAACCATCTAAGATGGGGCATGAATGTGTATAAATGTTTGGTAGAGGTTAGAGAGGCCATTGGCACGACCATACATGGGCTGTCGGTCAGAGCGGGGCATCCCAGCTGTGGCTGTACAGTGAGTCCTTTGTTTGAAGTGTCCTTGAAGGCTTGGATGCAGTGCAGCAGGTTGACTGGGGTCAAAATTAGGGCTCACAAAGCCATAAGAGGCCAAAAAGTTTTCACTAATGTCACTCTCTCAACAGTAACCAAAAGGAGCATTTCGAACTTTTTTAAATAAAGGTCTTTGTCATGGTAAAAATTATTAATCCCTAATTGTATGTGTGTTGACTGTTGAAATAAAACAAGATTCACACCAGGAGTTGTCTTTAAAGTATTTATCTTTGGAAAGAGATCAGAGTGATGGAAGGCTACACACAGTGAAGAGTTCGCAGCAGTCTTTTACAGGATAACCCAAACATTACACAATTGTACTTATGCCAAAGTCTTAATAAACCCAGCTGTCTGAAGGGAAGATAGGATTTCCCACACCAGGTCTGGGAACAAATGCAAGGACAGAGGAAATAGAAGAAAAAGTCAAAATATACACAATAGAACTAGAATAAAGTAATAATAATAATAATAATAATAATAATAATAATAATAATAATAATAATACTGTATGAAAAATTGCCATAACACTCTTCTCTCTTGGTCATTCATTGACCAACCTAGGCAAAATGCAGACAGCACAATCAAAAATGAACAGTAACAACCCACAGATTCCCAAGCTCTCTTTTACACATGTAGTCAGTCTTTGAGACACTGATGTGAAGTCCTTGTTCTTTCACATCACCAGTGTTACATACTGTATGTGGATAATAGAAAAAGAAAATAGTCACAAAATAATCACAAACACAGAATGCGGGTAAAAGTCTGAATAACTGTGACAGTGAGGTGGGTCATGAAGAATAAATGTTTAGAACCCACAAAAATCAGGACTACATGATACATGTCTGTCAAGAAATAAGGAAAAAACAAAACAATGTAAGATGAGCAAATATGCTTAAAGATATAATTGACAGCACTGGGGGGGTACACACATTATCTCAGAGAATGGCTCAAAAGGATCCATCAAAGCTGTAAATTCAGAAAGATTCAGATCAGCCTATCACAAATCATTTTCAAAACCAAGGTCTAGAGAATCCATGCTCTCTGATGCTAGAGTGTCCATACTGTGGTCAGATAATTGGACAGACACAAAATAACTCATTGTGTGAAATCACTTGCGATACACGAGTGCAATAACGGTAACAGGCAACAATATATAACAACTCTAACTAGCTGCACTAGTATCTTTAAAGGCCAAATGTCACGTAACAGGGTACTTTAAATGTCTTGAAACTAGATATAAAAGGGAACCGATCCGTTCGGGTCTTGGTGCATATGCTTCAGTAACGCCGGAATATTCGTTAATTTAAAACTGCCGCGCTTGGCCTGACATTCCTACTCACGGCCCCTGGAATCGCCTGGGGAAGAAGGCGGAAGTGACGAGATAGATTGTACCCTAGTTTGATGCTTGGGGTATTTCGATTGATTGTTTATATGGAGACTGGAAGATTGAAGTGAGCAACAAGAAAGAAAAAATTGGATATTTCACTCATACCTTAAAACGGGACTATCAGGGACAGCTGGGTAATAAGGGACATTTCTCTGGGAAATGTTTTCATACCTGTCAAGTGAGACGTTTTCGCCGTATTTTAATACCGTAAAACGCGGCTATAAGGGACGGCGGAGTAATAAGGGACACTTTTCTGGGAAATGTTTTAAATGTAATTCGTGTTGTTATTGTCAAATATTTTAAGGATTCATGGATATTTGACAATAACAACACAACTCAGCGTCCGGCGCAAAATTAAAAAAAAGCAGAATTCTGTATTTGTAAGGCGATTCCTCTCTGTTCCGCAGCCGCAGCACAGCTGAAAGTGTTAAACCATTATCCTAATGACTTCTCATTGTAGTGATAATAGCTCCCGCTGAGCGATCTGCCCGCCCCGACAATCAGACTAATGATTGAGTCCACACTTCTCAATGTAGTGCGAATAGCTCAGGCTGAGCCATCTGCCAGCACCCTAGCTGTGGGAGTCTCACACACACAACGTGCTCCTCAACACACTCAATTTTTTTCCCCGTATATTTTTCTTTTGGGCGTACAGAAATGGCAATACGCCCGTTTTTGCTAAAATTGCATTTTCCCCGTATTTTCCTTAAAATATTTGACAATAACAACACGAATTACATTTAAAACATTTCCCAGAAAAGTGTCCCTTATTACTCCGCCGTCCCCTATAGCCGCGTTTTACGGTATTAAAATACGGCGAAAACGTCTCACTTGACGGGTATGAAAACATTTCCCAGAGAAATGTCCATTATTACTCCGCCGTCCCTTATAGCCGCTTTTTACAGTATTAAAATACGGCGAAAACGTCTCACTTGACGGGTATGAAAACATTTCCCAGAGAAATGTCCATTATTACTCCGCCGTCCCTTATAGCCGCGTTTTACGGTATTAAAATACGGCGAAAACGTCTCACTTGACGGGTATGAAAACATTTCCCAGAGAAATGTCCATTATTACTCCGCCGTCCCTTATAGCCGCGTTTTACGGTATTAAAATACGGCGAAAACGTCTCACTTGACAGGTATGCGCCTCCATTTTCATATTGATCTGGTCAATTTCTTGACAGCAGCGGCTCTCCTCCACTGTAATAATAATGGCTTCCGAAAAATCAATATTTATGGGGCACCCTCGACAGACCCCCTTCGGCTTCCCAATTCTGGAGGCGATTAATGTCCAATTCAATGACATTTTCCACTGGTTCTGCTCTCTGGTCATCGTCGGAACTGTTGTCATCAGACAAAGCATCTGATTCCGTCTCGGACGGCTCGAACCTGTAAGGTTCTATGCCTCTGTCACTGTCTGAACCACTGACAAAAAAAAGACAAAAAAAAAAAAAGACAAAACTAAACTAATTTGTTCACAATCGCTGTCACTTTCCGTCATGATTGTCCAATGTTGATAAGTGTGAATGTGGATAGGCAGGGCAGCCAGGGTACAACTTGTGACGTCAAAAACATGGGCGTGGTCTGGACTGGCTGTCACAAGCCAGCGAGCAAGGCGGGGACTTCGCCTGGTGTATTTTGTGCAATTATGTAAATACAGGCGGGTGATATGGTCTCCGGTATGAATATTTGGTTTAAGCTATGTGTATTTTATCTAAATTCGTTGTCATTTAGAAAAAAAAATTACATGACATTTGGCCTTTAAGGTATGTTTTTTTAA
Organism: Pholidichthys leucotaenia; assembly: GCA_020510985.1. Taxonomy (NCBI): domain Eukaryota; kingdom Metazoa; phylum Chordata; class Actinopteri; order Cichliformes; family Pholidichthyidae; genus Pholidichthys; species Pholidichthys leucotaenia. Next base: position 130,257,397 of record CM035845.1, read on the forward strand.
CTGAGTCACGTTTGAGCAATATTTTAAATCATTATCCAGATCATTAAACAATTTCACTCCAAAAACTTAAACACACATTTGTTTTAATGTAGTACATGCACTCAGACTTTAAAAATCACAAAATGTTCATTATAATATTCTTTATGATATACTAATTATCTATTTTACCTCCCTTAGTTTCATTTTATATGTTTTGTGTGGAAGAAGAAAGCAGCCGAGGCAACAAGCTAGACGGCACATGAACTTTATTCCTCTTCTAACATCAAGTACAGTAAAAATCTAACTGGGTCTCAGGGCGCCTTCTTTTTATAACCTTTATTTCCATCCCATGAGACCTAGAAAGGTCTCATGGGATGTATGTCTCATTGTATATCAAGGATTCAGTGTACCCCGCCCGGTATGGGGTTACCGGGGCCCCACCCTGGAGCCAGGCCAGGGGGAGGGGGCTCGAAGGCTGGCGTCTGGTGGCCGGGTTTCCACCCATGGGACCCGGCCGGGCTCAGCCCGAAGGAGTTACATGGGTCCGCCCTCCAGTGGGCTCACCACCTGCAGGAGGGATCATGGGGGTCCGGTGCTATGTGGATTAGGTGGCGGTCAAAGGCGGAGACCTTGGCGTACTGATCCCAAGCTTTCTAAACTGGCTTTTGGTACGTGGAATGTCACCTCTCTGGTGGGGAAGGAGCCTGAGCTGGTGTACGAGGTTGAGAGATACCGGCTAGATATAGTCGGTCTCACCTCAACACACAGCTTCGGTTCCGGAACCAGTCTCCTGGAGAGGGGCTGGAGCTTGGCCTTTTCTGGAGTTGCCCCGGGCGAGAGGCGACAAGCAGGGGTGGGTATTCTTGTATCGCCCCACCTTGCTGCCTCTATATTGGAGTTTTGCCCGGTGGACGAAAGGGTTGCTTCCCTGCACCTTCAGGTTGGGAAACAGGTCCTGACCATCATTTGTGCCTATGCACCAAATGATGTTTCAGAGTACCCACCCTTTTTGGAGTCTGTGACTGGGGTGCTGGAGGGTGCTCCTCTTGGAGACTCCATTGTCCTACTGGGGGACTTCAATGCGCACGTGGGCAATGACAGTGAAACCTGGAGGGGGGTGATTGGGAGGAACGGCCTGCCCGATCTGAACCCGAGTGGTGTTCAGTTATTGGACTTCTGTGCTAACCACAGTTTGTCCATAATGAACACCATGTTCAAGCATAAGGGTGTCCATATGTGCACCTGGCACCAGGACACCCTAGGTCGCAGGTCAATGATCGATTTTGTTATCGTATCATCAGACCTGCGACCATATGTCTTGGACACCCGAGTAAAGAGAGGTGCAGAGCTGTCAACTGATCACCACCTGGTGGTGAGTTGGATCCGATGGCAGGGGAGGAAGCCATTCAGACCTGGTAGACCCAAACATATAGTGAGGGTGTGCTGGGAGCGTCTGGCTGAGGCCCCTGTCCGGGAGGTCTTCAACTCCCACCTCCGTAAGAACTTCAACCACATTCCGAGGGAGTCTGGAGACATTGAGTCTGAATGGGCCATGTTCTCCACCTCTGTTGTTGAAGCAGCGGCCCAGAGCTGCAGCCGCAAGGTGGTCGGTGCATCTCGTGGTGGCAACCCCCGAACCAAGTGGTGAGGGGGGCCATTAAGCTGAAGAAGGAGTCCTATCAAGCTTGGCTGGCTTGTGGGACTCCCGAAGCAGCTGAGGTGTACCGGCAGGCCAAGCAGAGTGCAACTCGGGTGGTTGCTGAAGCAAAAACGCGGGTATGGGAGGAGTTCGGTGAGGCCATGGAACAAGACTTTCGGTCGGCCTCAAAGAGATTCTGGCAAACTATCCGGCGGCTCAGGAGGGGAAAGCAGCTCCCCGTCCACACTGTGTATGGTGCGGATGGGACACTGTTGACTTCGACTGGGGATATCGTCGGGCGGTGGAAGGAATACTTCGAGGATCTCCTCAATCCCACTGATACGCCTTCCACAGAGGAAGCAGGGTTTGGGGACGAGGGGGATGACTCGCTTATCACAGGGGCTGAGGTCGCCAAGGTGGTTAAAAATCTCCTTGGTGGCCGGGCCCCGGGGGTGGACGAGATTCGCCCTGAGTACCTCAAGGCCCTGGATGTTGTTGGGCTGTCATGGTTGACACGCCTCTGCAACATTGCGTGGAGGACGGGGGCAGTGCCTTTGGCATGGCAAACCGGGGTGGTGGTTCCTCTCTTCAAAAAAGGGGACCGGAGGGTGTGCTCCAACTTTAGAGAGATCACACTCCTCAGCCTCCCTGGGAAGGTCTATGCCAAGGTACTGGAGAGGAGAGTCCGGCCGTTGGTCGAACCTCGGATTCAGGAGGAGCAATGTGGTTTTCGTCCTGGCCGTGGCACATCGGACCAGCTCTTTACCCTCTCGAGAATTCTTGAGGGTTCGTGGGAGTTTGCCCAACCAGTTTACATGTGTTTTGTGGACTTGGAGAAGGCATTTGACCGCGTCCCTTGTGGATTTTTGTGGGGGGTGCTTCAAGAGTATGGGGTATCGGGCTTGTTGTTACGAGCTATTCAGTCTCTGTACGACTGCTGTGAGAGTTTGGTTCGTATTGCCAACACTCGGTCGGAGTCATTCCCAGCGAGAGTTGGACTCCGCCAGGGCTGCCCTTTGTCACCGATCCTGTTCATAATTTTTATGGACAGGATTTCTAGGCGCAGCCAGGGAATGGAGGGTGTCATGCTTGGTGACCACAGGATCTCATCTCTGTTGTTTGCAGATGATGTTGTCCTGTTGGCTTCATCCAGCAATGGCCTACAGCTCTTGCTGGGACGGTTTTCCGCTGAGTGTGAAGTGGCTGGGATGAGAATCAGCACCTCCAAGTCCGAGTCCATGGTCCTCAGCCGGAAAAAGGTGGATTGTCCTCTCTGGGTTGGGGACAGTCTCCTGCCCCAAGTGGAGGAGTTTAAGTATCTTGGGGTCTTGTTCACGAGTGAGGGGAAAATGGAGCGAGAGATTGACAGACGGATTGGAGCAGCATCTGCAGTGATGCGGACGTTGTATCGGTCTGTTGTGGTGAAGAGGGAGCTGAGTTCTAAGGCAAAGCTGTCGATTTACCAGTCAATCTACGTTCCTACTCTCACCTATGGTCACGAGCTTTGGGTAATGACCGAAAGAACGAGATCACGGATACAAGCGGCTGAAATGAGCTTTCTCCGTAGGATTGCTGGACTCACCCTCAGAGATAGGGTGAGGAGCTCAGTCATCCAGGAGAGGCTCAGAGTAGAAGCGCTGCTTCTCCACATTGAAAGGAGTCAGTTGAGGTGGTATGGGCATCTGATTAGGATGCCTCCTGGACGCCTCCCACTTGAGGTGTTTCAGGCACGTCCCACTGGGAGGAGACCCCGCGGCAGACCCAGGACACAGTGGAGAGACTATGTCTCCCAGCTGGTCTGGGAACGCCTTGGTATCCTCTCTGAAGAGCTGGAGCAGGTGGCTGGGGAGAGGGAAGTCTGGGCTTCTCTGCTTGAACTGCTGCCTCCGCGACCCGGACCTCCGGAAAAGCGGTAGAAGATGGATGGATGGATGGAGACCTAGGAAGCCAAAAACAGTACATTCACTGGACAAAGACATGTGTGGCATATTAACATCATATAGCGCCAGTCCCGCTTCTCACACCCTCTCTTCTTCCAGCGGCTCTGGCGTCTCCTGAACTCCCTGGGGGCGAATAGTCCTTACTGTCATGTCTGAGACCCCCCCAGAACCACTTCCTCCTTCAGTCCTTTGTTCCGTCTTCCCCCCCCGGCTCCTGACTCTGGGTGGAGATCCCCCCCACAGTGCCACCACACAGCCCCCCCCCACCCCGCCAAAACACCCAGAAAGTGCACTAACACCCCCCCCCCCCCCCGTCCTTTGGGCTTGAGCCGGTGCCCATAGCAGGTGTAGCGGGGGGTCACCGATCCGGTCGAAACACCCTGCTGGCGAGGTGTGCAGGAGGGGACGTTAGTCTGTGGAGGGAAAAAGGGTGGGGAGGAAAACATGTTGGCTTCACGAGCGCTGGTCTCTACTGAAGGAACACCAACTTGCAGAGCCATCGAAGGTGGGCATCCGCAGAGCTTGGACCAACACCACCTGCTCGTCTACCAACACAAAAGTGGGCTTCAGCCTGTCGATGCAGACGGTCTCCCTACGCCCCCCCAAGTCTAACACAAAATGCTTTGCCCCAGTTTCCAGCACCCTGAACAGTCCGTTATACGGTGGGCGCAACGGAGTCCGGTGTGTATCATGCCTGACAAAAACAAAACTGGTGTTCTGTAAGCTTTTCGGGACGAAGGTGTGGGGAAAACAATGGTGGGCTGGGCCCGGCACGTTAACAGCCTCTGTACTGTGCAAAAAATGCGCGAGCGGATTGGCCCCGGGCGTGGGGTTTCCCGGTAAAAACTCCCTGGGGATCCACAGCGGCTGAGAAAAAAATAAGCCCTGCTGGGGAGGCTGCCAGATCCTCCTTAGGTATGGAGCGCAACCCTAAAAGGACCCAGGGCAGGCAGTCGACCCAATTTGCATCCGTAAGCGAAGCTCTGAGCGCTGCCTTAAGTGACCTATGAAAACACTTGCATAGCCCGTTAGCCTGGGGGTTGTACATGGTAGTGCGGTGAATTTTGACCCCCGGGCTCTGGGCCATTGCGGACCAGAGTTCCGAAAATAATTGTGGACTCCTGTCGGAAGTGATGTCCAATGGGGATCCGAAACGTGCAATCCAAGCCAACAAAAAGCGTGAGCCACTTCTGTGGACGTGGTGGAAGCCAGCGGGACCACTTCAGGCCAGCGCGTGGTGCGGTCCACGATTGTCAAAAGGTGCGTGAAACCTTGCAACGGCAGGAGTGGTCCCACCAAATCCACGTGGACGTGGTCGAACCTCCTGGCCGGGATTTGGAATGGCTCGAGGGGGGCTCTGGTGTGCTTATGCACTTTGGCCCACTGGCACGCGACGCACGCTGCAGCCCACTCTTTCACGTCCTTGCACAAGCGCAGCCAGACAAATTTCGCCCCCACCAGTTTAACCGAAGCGTGCACGCCGAGATGCAAAAGAGAGTGGACTGACTCAAAAATGCGGCGGCGCCAGGAGCTCTGAACCACTGGTCAAGGGTGACTGGTGGAGACATCGCAGAGCAAGGGAGAGCACCCTTCTTGCACCACCCTGCTCTCCAGCTTTAACCCAGTAGGCTCAGACTGGAGCGCGCAAATGTCCACGTCCCCGGCTTGCTCTGCAGCCATGGCAGGCAAATCTATTCCCATGTAGACTGGGGAGATTAACGCACGCAACAGGCAATCAGCCACAACATTGAACTTACCGGCAACGTGTTGAATGTCGGTCGTAAACTCCGAGATCGTGGCCAAATGCCGTTGCTACCGGGCCAACCACAGTTCAGAGACCTTGGACATCACGTACGTTAGCGGTTTATGATCCATGAACGTGGTAAATTCACACCCCTCTACCCAAAACTGGAAATGGCACGTCGCCAGGTGGAGAGCCAGCAATTCTCTGTCAAACATGCTGTATTTGCGTTCGTTGTCGCGCAATGTACGACTGAAAAATGCGAGCGGCTGCCACAAACCAAAGACGTACTGCTCCACGATCGCCCCTATGGCAACGTCAGACGCATCCATGGTGAGCGCTATCTGCACCGATGGGTCAGGGTGGGCGAGCAAAGCGGCATCAGCGAGCACTGTTTTGGTGTCTGCGAAAGCCTGGACTCGCTCGGGGGTCCAGTTGATGTTTTCCATGGACTTCTTTTTCCTAAGCGCTGTGTACAACAGCTGCATCAGCTGGGCTGCCCGGGGAAGGAAACGGTTATAAAAGTTGACCATTCCCAAAAACTCTTGTAGGGCCCTCACAGTCTGCGGACGCGGAAAGTCCGACAGGGCGCGCACCTTATCCGGTAGCGGAATTGCGCCCTCCGGCAAAATGTGGTGGCCCAAAAAATCAATCACTGGCACACCGAACTGGCACTTCGCCGGGTTAACTATAAGCCCGTGCACTTCCAATCTCTGGAAAACCATCTTGAGATGGGTGATGTGCTCCTCCTCGGACATGCTAGCCACCAGAATGTCGTCTAAGTAGACAAAAACGAAGGACAAGTCATGGAGCAGGCAGCGTTGTGGCGGAGTGGTTAGCACTGCGGCAGCACAGCAACTCACCCTTGGCCGGGGGATCCTGGGTTCGATACCAGCCCCCGACCAACAGTGATCTGTGAGGAGTTTGCATGTTCTCCCCGTGTCTGCGTGGGTTTACTCCAGGATTTCTTCGGTTTCCTCCCACATGCCGAAAACATGCAAGTTAGGTTAATTGGCATCAAACTGGGGATTCTAAATTGTCCTTAGGTATGAATGTGAGAGTGAATGGTTGTCTGTCTCTCTGTATTGGCCCTGTGATGGACTGGTGATCTGTCCAGGGTGTGCCCTGCCTCTCGCCCAAAGATGCTGGGATAGGCTCCAGCTCCCTGCGACCCGAAAAGGATTAAGCGGAAGAAGAAGATGAATGAAATCATGGAGCACTGCGTCCATCATTCTCTGGAAGGGTTGCGTTGTGCCCTTTAATCTGAACGGCGTGCGTAAAAACTCGAAAAGGCCAAAAGGAGTTATTACCGCTGTTTTAGGAATGTTTTCTGCATGCACCAGGACCTGGTGGTAACCGCGGACCAGATCCACTTTCGAAAAAACATGCATCCTGGCCAGGTGCACGGAAAAATCCTGGATGTGCCGGAAGGGATACCGATTGTGTTCTGTAGCATTGTTCAAGCACCGGAAATCACTGCACGGTCGCCACGACCTTTTGGTCTTAGGCACCATGTGTAGAGGGGATGCCCACGGGCTGTTGGTGTGCCTGACGATGCCCAGCTGCTCCAAGTTGGCAAACTCATCACGTGCGCTGGCCAGTTTAACCGTGTCCTGGTGTCAAGGTTGCGTGAACACCGGTGGGCCTTTTGTGGTTTTGAAATGTTTGACCCCGTGTTTAGTTACCATAGCTGAAAAAGTGTGGACCATGAGTGCTGGGAACTGTGCAAGTAAATGCTGGTATTTACCCCCTGGAGCTATAACGTTAGACAGTGTTGTTGACCCAGCTCACCCAGTTGTGCAGGGCAGGGAGGTGAAGAGACAGTGTCCACTAACCGTCTGTTGGCAACATCAACTAACAACCCATAAGCACATAAAAAATCTGCGCCAAAAATGGGGGCAGAACATGCAGCTACTCCAAAGTCCCACTGAAAATTGCATCCGTGTAAGCATATCGTCAGCGTCCACTCACCAAATGTCCTGATGGTAGACCCATTGGCAGCCGTGACCTTGAGACCGCTGCCTCCTGCCCACCTGTGTGCGCTGGCCGGCAGGATAAGGCTCTTCTGGGAGCTGGAGTCCACCAAGAAACGTCTCCCCGAACATGTGTCAGTGATAAAAAGCAGCTTGTTTCTGTCACCAGCGGTCGCAGCTGCTACTGACTGCTGGCCGTGCCGTTTCCCGGCTTCTTGAATTGGCACAAGAAGCATCCGTTTGAGCGCTTCATATTTCCTCTGGGCCAGCGGATCCTGGAGCAGGCTCATTACCTGTTGCGTGGCGCGCACATCCAGCACAGCGACCACATGGTAATACTTCGTGTCGTCCGCTGTGATCCCGTGGAGTGCGAACTGGGCTTCTACATTCAAAAACCGGTCAGATTGTGAAGCCAGAAGTCTGGGGGCTTGACTGTGACAGCGTACGCCGTGCTGGTATGCTCCCTCTGGGTCGTCTCCGGGGCAGTGCTCAGCTCGTTCTCCATGGCACGTCTTGGGGTCACCAATGGTGAAGAAGAAAGCAGACGAGGCAACGAGCCTGACAACACATGATCTTTATTCCTCTTCCAACATCAAGTACAGTAAAAATCTAACTGGGTCTCAGGGCGCCTTCTTTTAATAATCTTTATTTCCGTCCCATGATACCCAGGAAGCCAAAAACAATACATTCAGTGGAAAAAGACATGCATGGCACATTAACATCATATAACGCCAGTCCTGCTTCTCTCACCCTCTCTTCCTCCAACGCCTCTGGCGTCTCCTGAACTCCCCGGGGGACGAATAGTCCTTTCTGTCACGTCTGAGACCCCCCGGTACCACTTTCTCCTTCAGTCCTTTGTTCCATCTTTCCCCTGGCTCCCGACTCTGGGTGGAGAACCCCCCTCACAGTGCCACCACATTTGGCTATTAGCAGATAAGCATGAAAATGCATTAAATTGATGATGTTTCCTCCCTAAGGACAAGATCCCGCTCGCCTGGTCAGTTTCTCATATCACATACCCACACTGCCCTTTTTGTCCCACATTATCATGTTTTTAGGCATTTTAATCAGAGTTTAAACTCTTAAAATTCTGGTGTTCCACCCATGGGACGTTTTACATTGGCTGAAAACTGGCTGGAATGCTAAGGGGTTAATTAGAAATGAGCTATACCCCATCCCCCATTTTATTTCTCCCCACCAAGCCAGCTGAAGCTGTAATGTGTAATAAGTGGAGAGATGTGGTTTAAAGTCCCAGGAGGGGAGTTTATCCAGAACAAGAAAAAGCTAGATTTGGAAAACACACCACTGAAGTAGTCCTGGAAATGCTGCTTCCAAACCTACGCCGCATGCCTTGCTTGACCCAACACATCATGTAGCTACTCTATATAAGGAGCTCCTGTTGCTGGCTGTACAGTGATAAAGATGATTCTGGTTTGACTTTTTTCTTTATCCAAAACTTCCTTTATTTCCCTGTTGCAGTGATGTTGAAGATTTAGGTTGGTTTATTTTCTTTTTAAAGCCACTTTTATGATGATAGATGTTGGGATGTGACAATAATTTCAACACTTTTGACCAATTTTTTTTCAAGAGCATTTGAAACAGATTAACAGTAATAATAATACCTCAGATTTATATAGCGCTTTTTCATAGACACTTCACAATGGATACATTATTCATTCACTACACAGACAATGGTAGTGGTAAGCTACTACTGTAGCCACAGCTGGCCTGGGGCAGACTGATGGAAATGTGGCTGCAAATCCGCGCCAGCGGCCTCTCCGACCACTAAGACACATTCATGCCCAGTATCATAGACACTGGAGGCAAGGTGGGTAAAGTGTCTTACCCAAGGACGCAACGGCAGGATGGCTGAGGAGAGCAGGATTCGAACTGCCAGCCCTCCAGTTATTAGACAATCCGCTCTACCTCCTGAGCCACTGCTGCCCACATTTCCCTCTGTAGAGGATGCCTTCACAAACGAGACTGAGTTTATTTCTCAGGAAAGGTTTATTGAAAGTCTACATCCTCTATCAAGCAAGTATCTCAACAAAAGAGGGAGAACAATCATTCAACACAGCTCTTATACTCTCCAGAGACACAAAACCCCCCAACATCAAATATTACATTCCCAGCCCACAGTCCTTCAGTAAACATATAGCTTCCGAGGCTCCTTGGCGTCCCTATTGTCTTTCAACTCTTCAGCCTCGGGGGCTCCTGCTGGGACATTCTCTCTGGCTTCCCGTCTTTCAAGAAACCACTTCACACCTCCCGAGGTCTCCGCCGGGTCAGGACTTCTTGGCCGTTTAGACGTGAAGTTCCCAGAGTATGCACCGTCATGCCTACTGAACATGTGTGAGGGAAAATGCATACCATACATGCATACTATATATGGGCCCTAAATGCGCACCATATAACCCCCCCCAAAAAACGTCTAAATAAGGACAACTTACACCCCAGATGCCTAGAATCATGACATATTACACAGAACGAAAATGAAAAAAAAAATTTTGGCACAACATATCACACATCCAACTTCTTGGGCTTCAACCTCCTGCCATACCTGCTGTGAGCAGGTCTCGCTCTGCCTGTGGCTGTCTCTTGCATCTGTGGATCAGAGTCATTAGCACATCGTCGTGAAAACTTAGCAGAGTGTCTTCCCGGTGGCCTGCCCCGGCGGGGGGCCCTGGCTACCTGCACTTGTTCATCAGCTAACACAAAAGCGGGTTTGAGTCTGTTAATGCAGACTAATTCCCTCCTGTCTCCCAAATCGAGCAAAAAATGCTTTTCCCCGGTTTCTAACACTCTGAACGGTCCATCATAAGGTGGTCTTAAACCTAACCTCTGTGCGTCGTGTCTAACAAAGACGAATTCTGCATTCTTTAAGGCTTTAGGCACAAAAACGCGTGGAAAACTGTGATGAACTGGGCCGGGGAGGGTGTTTGATCCCGCGTCGCTCTGCAGCAGCTGAGCGGGGGAGCGATCTGGTGCGGGGTTCTCAGGAAGGAATTCTCCCGGTAACCGGAGAGGTTGGGCGAAGACTAGCTCGGCCGGAGAGGCTTGCAAATCTTCTTTAGGTGCCGAACGCAACCCTAATAAAACCCATGGAAGCTTATCAACCCAATTTGTGTCCGTGAGAGCCGCTCTGAGGGCTGCTTTCAATGACCGGTGAAAGCGTTCGCACAAACCATTGGCCTGGGGGTTATACGCAGTGGTGCGATGAATTTTCACCCCCAGGCTGAGTGCCATGGATGACCAGAGCTCGGAAACAAATTGGGGTCCTCTGTCAGACGTTATGTCTGACGGGACTCCAAAGCGCGCGACCCAAGTCGTTAAAAAAGCGCGCGCAACGTCTGCTGCTGTGGTTGACGCCAGGGGAATCGCCTCTGTCCAGCGCGTAGTGCGGTCCACCATAGTTAGAAGGTGTGTGAACCCCTGTGACAGCGGGAGGGGTCCCACCAAGTCGACATGCACGTGGTCGAAGCGTTTGGCTGGGATGTGAAAAGGTTCTAGAGGGGCCCGCGTGTGCTTGTGTACCTTTGCTCTTTGACATGCTGCGCAGGCTGCAGCCCATTCTTTGACCTGTTTACGCAGCCCCGGCCAAACAAACTTCTCTCCCACCATTTTGATCGATGCGCGAATGCCCGGATGTGCCAGCGAATGTATCAAGTCAAAAACGCGGCGATGCCATGCAGCTGGGACCACGGGGCGGGGGCACCCCGTGGAGATATCGCAGATTAGGGGGGGCATACCTCTTTGATGCACCCTGTGCTCCAGCCTTAGCCCTGTTGGCCCAGACTGGAGCGCGCGCACGTCCGCATCGTTAACCTGCTCGGCAGCCATGGCTGCATAATCTAACCCAACGCAGACCGGGGCTGTGAGCGCTTCCGCGCCGCAAGCCTGGCCCGCGTCTACAGCCGCCGAGTCTGCCCCCTGGGGGCCTGGCAGTGCAACTGCACGCGAGAGGCAATCTGCCACGACATTGTGTTTGCCCGCCATGTGTTGAATGTCGGTGGTAAACTCCGAAATCGCAGCCAGCTGTCTCTGTTGTCGGCCCGACCAAGGCTCTGAAATTTTGGCCATTGCAAATGTTAATGGTTTGTGGTCTACAAAGGCGGTGAAACGGCGCCCCTCCAACCAGAACTGGAAGTGGCGGATGGCCAAATGCAGGGCTAAAAGCTCCCTATCAAACGTGCTGTATTTACGCTCGTTATCGCGTAATGTTTGCTGAAAAACGCAAGTGGTTGCCAGCTCCCTGCTACCAGTTGCTCGACAACCGCCCCCACTGCCACGTTGGAAGCGTCCGTGGTTAGCGCCATGCAAGCTGCTGGCACCGGTTTTGCCAATAACGCAGCGTTCGCGAGGGCCGATTTGACTTGTGAGAAAGCGTGCTCCCGGTCCGGGGACCACTCGACCTTAGATGCAGGTTTTTGCTTCTTAAGTGCCGCGTACAATGGGTGCATGAGCCGTGCCGCGTTGGGGAGGAAGCGGTTATAAAAACTGACCATCCCCAAAAATTCTTGCAGTGCTTTAACTGTCTGCGGTTGAGGGAAATCCGTTATCGCGCGCACTTTATCAGGCAGCGGGAGCGCGCCCTCTGGAGACACGCAGTGCCCCAAAAAATCGATTTGCGCTACCCCGAACTGGCATTTCGCTGGGTTAATTATCAGCCCGTGTTCTGTCAGCCTCTGAAAAACGGCTGTGAGGTGGCGTTCGTGTTCGGCTTCAGATGTATTGGCTACCAAAATATCATCCAAATAAGCGAACACGAAAGGGAGGCCGCGCAGCACTGCATCCATCATGCGTTGGAACGTCTGTGCGGCGCCTTTGAGGCTGAAAGGCATGCGCAAAAACTCGCGCAAATTCCTCGCGCAAATTCGCGTTGGCAAATTCCTCGCGCGCGATGGCCAGTTTAGCTGGGTCCAAGTGCCGAGCTTTTGCAAAAACAGGGGGGCCAGAGGTAGTTATGAAATGCTCAACCCCGTGTTTGGCAACTGACGCTGAAAATGTTGGGACCGTGAGTGTTGGAAACTGATTGAGTAGTGCATGAAACTTACCACCCGCAGCTGTGACATTGGGATGTGCAGAAGGCAGGGCCACCCGAGCTGTGCAGGAGATAGAGTAAAAAGACAGTGCATTTACAATACGTCTATTAGCAAGATCAACCAATAAACTGTTTGAGCATAAAAAGTCAGCACCTAGCATGTTGTTGCTAACTGCGGCCACGACGAAGGTCCACTCGAAGGTGCGGCCGTGGAGAGATAGGAGGAGCGTCTTCTCCCCATAGGTTTTGATCGTGGAGCCGTTCGCCGCTAACACCAGGGGTCCGCTGGCAGGCGTCAGCATGTCCGCGTAGGCAGGCTTGACAAAACTCAGCTGGGAGCCTGTGTCCACCAGGAATTCTTTCCCCGAATTTGCGTCTGTCACGAAAAGCAGCTTGTTCTTCGTTGCCGAGAGTCGCAGCTGCTACCGGCTCTCGGTCCTGGCGTTTCCCTGGCGCTGGTATCGGCACGGTGGGGTGCATCTGCGCGCTGTCTCGGCGAAGCGTCGATGGTAGAAACAGAGGGTGTTGTCAGCCCCACTTCTCCTGGCCTCTGTCGCTGCCGACGTCAGTGGGTCCGGTGCTGCAGCCTCTGGTCTCCCCTCGTCTCGCGGGGGTGCGTTCAGCTCTGCTGCTGCCATCGTGGCTGCGTGTCGTCTATGGGCGTCGACGAGCCGCTGCGCCTCCTGGCCCAGCTCGTGGTAGTCACGGTTGTTGAGTAGCTGTGAGCTGGCCAGGGTGACTCTCACCGCTGGCGGTAGCGTTCTGAGAAAGAGGTGGGCAAAGATAAAGCTGTCGTCATCCTCGCCTCTCAGGCTTATCATCTTCGCCATCAGATCTGCCGGCCTGTCTGCTTCCCCTTCTGTCAGCGCCAGGAGCTTCTCTGCTCGCTCTCCCAGCGAGGGAGTGAAGGCTCGAATGAGGGCGGCTTTCAGTGCGCCATACTTGTCGTCTTGGGGCGGGTGGTTGGTCAGGCTCTCCACCCGCTGCACTGTGAGGCTGTCCAGCTTCGCGACGACATGGTAGAACCTTGTTGCGTCCGCTGAGATTCTCCGAAGGTGGAACTGCGCCTCCACAGTGGTAAACCAGGAGCGCGGGTTATGTTGCCAGAAATCAGGCAGCTGTAGTGCGGTAGCTGCGTTAACCCGGTTGGCTCCTGAAGAGTCCGGTGCGGAAAGCTCACCGTCACCGGCCATGGTTTGTCGTAGGTCACCAGTGTAGAGGATGACTTTCACAAACGAGACTGAGTTTATTTCTCAGGAAAGGTTTATTGAAAGTCTACATCCTCTATCAAGCAAGTATCTCAACAAAAGAGGGAGAACAATCATTCAACACAGCTCTTATACTCTCCAGAGACACAAACCCCCCCAACATCAAATATTACATTCCCAGCCCACAGTCCTTCAGTAAACATATAGCTTCCGAGGCTCCTTGGCGTCCTTATTGTCTTTCAACTCTTCAGCCTCGGGGGCTCCTGCTGGGACATTCTCTCTGGCTTCCCGTCTTTCAAGAAACCACTTCACACCTCCCGAGGTCTCCGCCGGGTCAGGACTTCTTGGCCGTTTAGACGTGAAGTTCCCAGAGTATGCACCGTCATGCCTACTGAACATGTGTGAGGGAAAATGCATACCATACATGCATACTATATATGGGCCCTAAATGCGCACCATACCTCCTCCATTCCATTTTTGCTGAGCACCAAGCTGGAGGGCAGGAAGTTCCATTTTTTTTATATGGTCTTTGGCATGATCCGGCCAAGACTTGAACCCGGACCTTCCGGTTGTGGGGCGAATGCTCTACCTCTAGGTCACCACTCTGGTAGCACCTGCTGGTGCTTTAACTTTGACCAAGGTTGTCATAATAAACGAGGACTTTCCACAGTAAAGAAAGACTGCCTTCCATGTAGGCCCAGATATCTACAGTCTGAAGAAAATAAATGACCTTTACTTCTCCAGTTCAGATAATTTGCTGGGCTGTTGTCTTAAAACAATCATGTCCTTTTTTTATTCTACCTCCGTCTTTAGGACAAACATATCATTTGTGTTAATAACTAAAATGCCTAAGCTAAAAACAAAGCTTCATTTCTAATAGTAAGAGACAGTAAAGTTGCTCATAATCCAACATCTTGTGTTTGGTGATGAACTCAGTATGAAAAATTGAATTGTACCACTTCAGGACAAAGCAACTCTATTTGAACTCACTCTTCAGCTACAGTAATCAATAATAACCACTGTGACACCAAGTATATCAACATGAATCCACTCAAAGGAAAGCCTGAGAACATTTTATTAACAGAAATCACAGGCTGCAGCTCTTGAAAAATGAACTTGCACATATGAAATGCCAGTCAGTTAGTCATTCTAATTAAAATCTTACTTTCACACCTGAGTTTAACGTAATTCCACCAAGACATCAGATTCAAATCATGTTGCTCAGTTCCACAGCCTTGATATGGAAATGCTGACTGATTAAATTAGTTATTACTGTAAGCACTCCATTACAGTACCTTTCATAGTTCACCCATATGCTCGTGTTCCACTTTTATTTACAGGTATATGGCTTTAACATATGCAGTGGGCCATTTCTGTTCTATACTATGTTTAAGGAATTTCAATAAGCTATCAAACTGCACATTTTTAGATTTTTGGCAACCTGTATACAGTGGGGGAAATAAGTATTGAACATGTCAACATTTTTCTCATTAAACATATTTCTGATGGAGCCATTGACCTGAGATTTTCACTAGATATCAGTAACAACCCAAGTAATCCATACATACAAAGAAATAAAGGCAACTTTATTCAAAAAAACAAGTTATATTCAATAAAGTGGAATGACACAGGGAATAAGTATTGGACACATGAAGAAAAAGAGGTGCAAAAAGGCATAGAAAGCCAAGAAACCAGCTGAAATCCATCAGAAGTTAGGAAGCCATTCCATCCCCCATCAGTGTAAATTAATTTCAGCTTGTTAAGTCCTGACTGATAGCCTTTAAAAAGGTTTGTGAATATCAGATTGTCACACCACAAAGAACTCATGATGGGTAGAAGTAAAGAGCTCTCTCTAGACCTTCACAACCTTATTGTTGCAAAACATAATGATGGCACTGGCTACAGGCACATTTCTAAACTGCTGAATATTCCAGTGAGCACTGTTGAAGCCATCATTCAGAAGTGGAAAGAGCATCATTTTACCATAAACTGGCCACGACCAGGAGCTCCTCGCAAGATTTCTGACAGAGGAGTCAAAAGAATTATCAGAAGAGTTATCCAAGAGCCTGAGACCACTCATACAGAGCTCCAGAAAGACCTGGAGTTAGCAGATACTGCTGTTTCAAATAAAACAATAAGTTATGCACTCAACCAACATGGGCTCTATGCCCGCTCACCTCGCAAGACTCCATCGCTGAAGAAAAAAGCATGTTGAAGCTTGCTTAAAGTTTGCTGCACAAGATTTGGGCAAGCCAGTAAAATACTGGGAGAAAACAGTCTGGTCAGATGAGACCAAAATTCAACTTTATGGATGCCACAACACACAGCATGTTTGGAGTAGGAATGGCACTCCACATCAGCCCCAAAACACCATACCAACAGTGAAGTTTGGAGGTGGGATCATAATGGTGTGGGGGTGTTTTTCAGCACATGGGACAGACAGACTTCATACATTGGAAGGAAAGATGAATGGACAAATGTACAGAGACATCCTTGATAAGAACCTGTTGCCATCTGCCAAGATGGTGAAGATGAAATGAGGGTGGACATTTCAGCAAGACAATGATCCCAAACACACAGCCAAGGAAACACTCAACTGGCTCCAGAGAAGGAAAATAAGACTGCTCGAATGGCCCAGTCAGTCACCTGACCTGAATCTTAATTGAAAATCTATGGAACGAACAGAAGATCAGAGTTCATAAAAGACACCAATGGAACCTTCAAGATTTGAAGACAGTTTGTGTGGAAGAATAGGCTAAAATCACTCCTGAGCAATGCCTGCGTCTAGTTTCTCCATACAAGAGGTGTCTGGAAGCTGTCATTACCAACAAAGGCTTTTCTACGAAATATTAAATGAATTTCACCATGTGTTCAATACTTATTCCCTGTGTCATCCCACTTTATTAAATATAACTTGTTTTATGAACATAGTTGCCTTGATTTCTTTGTATGTATGGATTACTTGGGTTGTTACTGATATCTGGTGAAAATCTCAGGTCAATGGCTCCATCAGAAATATGTTTAATGAGAAAAATGTTGATGTGTTCAATACTTATTTTCCCAGCTGTATGTGTTGGAATATGTCATTTGTGTTTGACAAGAGAGGGAGTGTGGGATCAATGAATGTAGTAACTGCAGTGATTTGACCACAAAGTGGTTCCACAAGCAGAGTTTATTAAATGACAACAATACAGGACAAACTAGAGGGTACTCAGAGAGTGCATACTGTACCTCTGCCATGGCTCCATCCCACCCTCTCTTTGTCCTCCCCTCAGTTCCTTTGTCTGTCCATACTGCCATTGTCTGTACATTGTGAGATAGGGCCTTGGCAAAGGTATACACTCATGGATCACCTCCAACATCTAATAGGTTCATCTTTGGGTGAACGGCCACATCTGGTGAAAATTTCATCCAAATCCATGTAGGACTTTTTGCATGATCCTGCTAACAGACAGACAAATGCCACCAAAAAACAATATGACTACATTACAATAACAAGACTGTCATAATTGTATTGACCATACATTAGGTCTGGGCAGTTCAAATTTAAATCAGCATCAAAGTTTATTGACCCTTTCAAGTCAGTTTACAGTTTTTCTGTTTTTCTTCCCCTCCTCTCTTCTCCCGTATAGTTTACTGACAAGGCTCATAATTATTAAGCAATATTACACAGTGGTGTGGTATCACGTCACTGCGGTGCATACTAAACAAGCATAATAGAACAGATGTATTGTCATTTCGCACAACAAAATTAAACATTGCCCAGTGCTGAAGTCAGTGTGTTTACATACTGTGTGGGTTACGTAGCTTGCAACGACATCCTTAGCTTGTCTCCCGGTACGTGCCTGCGGAGTTATGTATGTGCATGCACCCTGTCTTAAACCGTGCACTTTGCTCTCTTTTTCTTGGCATCTTCAGATGAAATAAAGTGTCAATCGTCTCATACTGTGTGGATGGAGATCACATTTCTTTTTGTTACAAGCAAGCCATTTTATTTTTTCTGCAGTGTTTGGTGCTTCCAAACAGCGCCAAGAGTGTGCTGCTTCTGGGGTGTGGAGGCATGTGGCCATGCACATGACTCCATGGGCAGGTCTTAAAGGGGAAGTACATGAAAGTGCAATATTAATATAAAATAATTTAAAAGTTCATGGATTCACACAGTGATCTGGATCAGCACCAAAAAAACAATCATTTGTTCCTTGGCCCATTTCTTACCTTGCCTGAAATTTTCACTGAAATCCATTCACTACTTTTTGAGTAATGTTGCTAATAGACAAACGCTGGCAAAAACATAACCTCCTTGGCGGTGGTAAATGTTATGATTTGGTTTGTTTAACCAATTATTTTGTTCGACTGAGAAAAATAGTCCCTACTAAATGTACCCAGTTAACTGTTGCAAAGCACCTCAATGAGCATAATATAGAAAAGAATAGGACTATTGTCATTTCACACACATTAAAACCAAATTACATGTTGTCCAGCGCAGAAGTAACTCTTTATAATACATACCAGTCACCTGCTGAGTAGGGTTTGTGGTCACTGCGACATATTTCTGGTGGCTAATTGCCATGCTAACGATTTGGCTTCAGCAGACTTCGCTCACTTTTTCTTGGCATTTTCAAATGAAATCTTGCTTGTCTATTTTTTAACATACATGAAATATCTTGCAGATCTTTACAATTGTAGGACTTCCAGGTCACAGAGGTATGATTTCTTTTCAAACAGCACCTCCCTGTGGTAATGAAGGTTTCTGACACAGTATTACAATTCTCACATATGTATAAAAAGCCACTGATAGAGTTGACAGTACATAACAGTAATAAACAGTTACTAGAACACCTTTGAAGTGGAGTGATACATATCCACTGAAATGTCGAAGTGCAATTATCTTGGAATATAGTCATAACTAGAGAGCACTCAGAGAGTGCATGCCTCCATCAAGGCTCTGTCCCTCCCTCCTTTTGTCCTCCCCTCTGTCCCTTTGTCTGTCCATATCACCATCCATTTGTACATTGCGAGATAGGGCCTTGGTGGAGGGATGCACTCACAGATTACCTCCAGCATCTAATGAGTTCATCTTTGGGCCAAGGGGCACCTCTGGTGAAAATGTCGTCCAAATCCCATCGATGAGTTTTTGCGTGATCCTGCTAACAGACAGAGAAACGGCAGCAAAAACTATATGACCACATTATATGACTACATTATAATAACTAGAAAAGCACTCAGAAAACACATACCTCCTCTAAGGCTCCTTCCGTCCCTCATGGATCACATCCAAAATGTAATGGGTCCGTGTGAAGGCAACGGACCAGTTCTGGTGAAAACTGCATCAAAGTCTACCCAGTAGTTTTGGAGTGTTCTTGTTAACACACTGTGAGAAGATAACAGCCTTGGTGGAGGTATGCATTCTTGGATCATCACCAATATGTAATAGTTCCTCTGTAGCCCAAGCACCACTTCCGGTGAAAATTTCATCCAAATCCATCCATTGGTTTTGGAGTATTGTTGCTAACACATTGTGAGAAGATAAGAGCCTTGGTGGATGTATGCATTCTCGGATCATCACCAAAATGATATGGGTTTGTCTCTAGCCCAAGGACCACCTCTGGTGAAAATTTCATCCAAATCCATGGAGTAGTTATTGCATAATCCTGTTGCACAAATACAAACAAGGTCCTTGGTGGAGGTATGCACTTTCAGATCATCACCAAAATTTAATGGGTTCATCCTTGGCCCAAGGGCTACCTCTGGTAAAAAATTTCATCCAAATCTGTCCAGTGCTTTTTGCGTAATCCTGCTAACAGACAGACAGACAGACAAACAAATAGACAGACAGACCACCCCGATTACATAACCTCCTTGGCAGAGGTAACAAGACTGTCATAATTGTATTGACCATACATTGGGGCTGGGCAATTCCATGTTAAATCAGCATCATGGTTTATTCAATCTTTCAGGTCGGTTTTCGTTTTTTTCCTTCTCTCTTCTCCGTTACAGTTTACTGACAAAGTTCATAATTATTATGCAATATTGCACAAGAGTGCGGTATCATATCACTGCGGTGCGTAGTAAACGAGCATAATAGAACAGACCTATTGTGATTTCACAGAGAAAAGAAAATTAAACATTGTCCAGTGCTGAAGTTTACTGTGTTTACATACTGTGTGGGTCATATACTGCAGCTGCAAAGACATCCTTGTCTGTCGGCACACATTCCAAACCCCGTCTTAAACCACACGCTTTTGCTTGGCGTCTTCAGATGAAATAATGTCAATCATCACATACTAAGTGGATGAAGACCACATTCATTTTCGTTCCAAGCCGTTTTATACTTTTTCTGCAGTGTTTGGCTTCCAGGTTGCAGAGGTGCGTGGCCCTATGGTGTGGCCATGCATGTAACTCAGTGGACATGTCTTAAGGGGCAGTACATGAAAGCGCCATATTAATATATTAAAATAATTTTCAAAAAATTCCTGGATCCAGATTGTGATACGGATCACCACCAAAATCTAGTCATCTGTTCCCTGTGCTATTACACACCTTTTCTGAAAATTTCATCAAAATCCGTTCAGAACTTTTAGAGTAATGTTGCTAACAGACTGACAAACCAACAAACAAACCAACCAACGCCGACAAAAGCATTACCTCCTCCCTTGGCGGAGGTAATAATAGTAGCGCTTTTCAAGGACACTCAAAGATGGTTTACAATGGATGCATTATTCATTCACTCCACAAACAGACACTGGTAAGCTACTGCTGTAGCCACAGCTGCTCTGGGGCAGACTGACTTAAACATGGCTGCCAATCTGCACAAACGGCCTCTCTGACCACCACCAAACATTTATACACAATCATACACCAGTGTCATGGACACTGGAGGCAAGGTGGGTATAGTGTCTTGCCCAGGGACACAACGGCAGGATGCCTGGAGGGGAGGGTGGGGATTCAAACTGCCAGCCCTGCAGTTATTGGACGACCCGCTCTATCCCTGATCCACTGCCGCCCCATAACTCCTGGAATCCCTGTTGTCCAATCAAATTGCTCAGTCGGAACTAATTGTTTTATAATACAGTGTATTTTGTTACAGTATATTTTTCCTGTTAATTTGTGTACCCTTAATTCATGTGATCACTCCAGCATGAATATTTTAATCCTTAAGTCTGTACCCTTTGTAATAACTACACACCTTCATTCCTCTATTTTCCACTACCTTTGCCTAAATTTTATTTACTGGCTTCCTAAACCATAGCTTTGGGTATAAAACCTGCATTTTTTTTCCCTGATCTTCTATTTTTCCTTCTACTTTTGACTGTTTTCTTTCCCCTCTTCTTTACACCCACAGCCAACGCTACTGCATGTGTAATCCGGATGTGGTGCAGCAGTTTCACAATCCAGACACGATCTTCATCCTTGCTTTTGCCATCATTCTGCTAAACACTGACATGTACAGCCCCAACATCAAGCCTGACCGCAAAATGCTGCTGGAGGACTTCATACGCAACCTAAGAGGTAAGACATTAGGAAGTACCTTTTCTCCCAAGAAAAGAGGCACATTACTTTAATGAAATGACACACATTAATCGTTTTAAGATGGGAGATCACAATTTTAGGTTTATGCATGCATCTGTGTCAACTGAGAATGGTAAAAGTATCTTTTGAGCTCAGATTGTGGGTAAGTCTGAACTTATGGTGGGTTTGTAGAGCTAATAAGAACAAGAACACACACATCGAACTGTGATTCAGCCAGTGTCCCTGCAACTGATGCATCTTTATGCAACTAAACTAAATCCCTTCATCTCATAGAGCACTAATTTGCAGCTTTTTCCCCCACAATGGCAGAGAAATATTTCTTCTACAGTGCATCTCCCCCAATGACACACTCTAAAATCTAACTCAGGGGACCTGTTGCCACCACTTCATTTAATACATGGATGCACATTTAAAATTTAGATTAATTGGTTTAGATAAAGCTTCAAAGTTGCAAACTCCATTTTTATAAGTTGTGATCAAATAATAATGTTAGTAATTACATCACCTTAATTTTGCATATAAGTTAAACTGAAATTTAAATTGTCAATGAATTTAAAACAAATTTCAAGTGTTGTAGCTTAACAAAGTTAGCTTGACAACTTAATTTTTCTTCACATTGACTTCAGGATCTCAGGTTTCCTCTCCTACTAGAGTTGGAACATTCGTGAAGGATTCGTTCAAGTGTACTAGTTCTTTAGGGTGAACAAACTGCACTGAATTACCGTAACAAAACGAATCACTTAGGAAATAGCAGCCATTTCATGCTTCCGAATCGCTTACATGTCATTGACTGGTAGCTCTCCTAGCCTTGTACAGCCTATTACAGCCTCACAAACCTGGAGCTCTGGAAGGAGCTGCTTTTATTGGACGAGTCATTCATGAAAGGCTCCTCCTGCCTGGCCTGCAGGAAGCAGGAAGTAATAATGGATGGATTTAACACTACAAAATGAAACAGCAAAAGTGATTTTGAAGCAAGAAATATATCATTTAGTTGCTGAATCTGTTTTTATATGACACACACATCTGCTCCTTTAAAAATTTTTAGTTGACTCAGTTCAACAGCTGAAAAATTGCACACGACCTGCCCAAAATGCACCACAAAGCTTTCCACATAGACAATGAATGGGGAGTGCCAGAGCTGAAAAAACCCCAAGAGTGGTTTTCTTTCAGTCATTATTTAAACTTAAAAAGTATGCACTCTCCGATCTCACCTCATTCTCTGTTTACACTCCATGGTAAAATCTGTAATATGATGATAAGGGGGACAATGGGGAAACTTAAATGCGAGGTAACAGCATACTGTATGTGAGCTCTGACTAAGACAGCTGCTGCTGGAATTGGACTTAGCAAGTCTAAGAACACGCTCCAGATCAGTTAAAAAGACTTAAAAAAATCATAATAAAACCTGCGGTCATATCTAACAATTGTCAAGCAAACCTCTAAAATGCCAGACTCATAAAAGGTGCCTGTGTAATTGGGGCAAAAGCTCCTTAAACAACAGACTCCTCGTTTGAGTGATGCACCTCAGTAAGGAACAGTATGCAGTAGTGTTTAAACTAGGTTTATTACCAATCACTGTCAGGCTATAGAGGAGTGGAGTTAAGTTTACAATCACTGTTTTTTTTTTGTTATCCTTTAAAAAAACACTAAAACTCCACAACAAAACATGTAATTATAATAACATGCAACAAATCAACCGGTAAAAAAAACAAAAAGGAAGACAGCAAACATAATTAAAGTCCTCAGAGGGTGACATTTTTTTATTGAACCAATAAACTGATTGTATGAAAATATTCCATTCTGGCCATTCCCGTGATTTAATATGTGTCACCAGCCTCCATAAATGACTTTATTTGGTAATAGCCCATCTTTCACTTAGTGATGTTGCAGTACCGCCATCTGTCGATAGGGGCAGGCAGCAGTGACGTCAGCTCAGGAAGAAGTGAGGGTGATATTGCCTGCCTGTGCTGTGAGCCTCATCAGAGAAACATTCCCATCGGATCACTACAAGGGATTTTGCCTACCAAGATTAGATTTGTGAAAAATGATATTTAAATAAAGTTTTGTAAAATCATATATTGAGTTTATTAATGTTCATGTCAATTTTATAATTCTAATATTTCAGCATTCATCAAAGTTGCATGTCATATACATTTGAATATTTTTTCTACCATTTTATGGTATAAAATTCGGGTTCAACTCGGCACTCAATGTGGTGGGAACTCTGGCTTGTACATAGTGCCACTGCTCCCATAAGTGGGTTGGATCAACCAAGGTTTTGTTGAACAGAGTATTCATCAGATCATCCACATATTCTGAAAAAAAATATATTCAATAAAAATTAGACATCCATTTGACTACAGTATGAAATACAAATTTGACCCAAATTAACATAATTTGATAAAAGCTATGAAATGTGAAAGCTGAATGAAGACCAACCCTCCGCCCACTGTAAATATCATATACAAGCCTAGAAAATGATACTAATATTTCTTATACTCCCCGAAAGTTGGATTAACTTTCTTTGCTTGCAGTGTATATCCGCCTTTTTTGAATTTTGGGTACCTGATGATGAAGACCGGCTCACCATCACTATTCTGTGCCTGCTTGCGGCCTGCATTTTCATTAAAGTGCATTGCAGCTAAACAAAGTCTGTAATTAGAATATTATCACAATGATTTATTTTTGGACATATAAGTGATCTGTCTATCAGCAGAAACTCTATGTAATTGGCACTGTTATTATAATTGCATTTCATATTTTTGGTCACATATTGCATCTCCTCACCTTGTCAACATTCCAAGGAATGAGAAGTGTACACTCTTTGGTGCAAAATGAATAATCAGACTGTGGAAAGCCTCCACATTTGAAGTTTGCTGCCCTGGACTCAGCTTTCGCACATCCCTGAGGACCCGTGTTTTGTTGATCATATCAACAACTTTTTCACAGCCCTTTGTCCCTGAAATAAATAAATTGTAGGTGTGAGATATGTGACCAAAAATGATGAAAATCAATGGGATAATAATTTTTATATATATATAATACGTGCACTGTTGTTTCATTGTGTGAAACTGTTTTTTGTGTTAGGTTGCAGTCTCTCAGGAGCTGCGGGATCGTATGTAGTGCTCGCATCTTTGTATTTGTACTACGCAGGTGTGCGCGCAGCTGAAGCCGCTGATGAGCGGCGAGTCGTGACACAAATTGCATCTTATTCTCGAAATCGCTGTCAACGAAATGTCTACTGCACATGTTGGGTGAGTTACCGACATCATTCCAATTTTTTCGCGTTTTCTGAACGAATTTCACCCATGCCGTTCTGATTTTCCCAAGGACGGGAAATTCAAAAACACTCACCGCATGCTCCGCTGGTATAACGTCGCACCCGTAGACAACACAACGCCAAACCATAATTAATTCAATTCCTGAAATCCTAATCTTAATAAATAATCTATTTGTAATTCACAAGTACTCCGAGAAATATCCGTATTCGCCGATTTTAAAACGTAAACAACAAACAATGTCCGCCGAGCATGTGCGTGTCTCTCCCTGTGATGATGTCACACAGTCAGTGGCCATCTTAGCCGCTGATCGCTCGGCTGAGTCAGACAGCTCTCAAGGACAGCGTACTTCAAGAGCGCATTGTCACCTTATGCGACATTTGTTGACACCAAAACATGTGCGGTTCAAATTAGCTCGTCTCACACAAAAATTTAAGATATGATTTAGCGATATTGAATTTTCGTCCGGCCGACGCCT
Source organism: Pholidichthys leucotaenia (assembly GCA_020510985.1). Classification (NCBI taxonomy): domain Eukaryota; kingdom Metazoa; phylum Chordata; class Actinopteri; order Cichliformes; family Pholidichthyidae; genus Pholidichthys; species Pholidichthys leucotaenia. The sequence continues at coordinate 130,282,204 of CM035845.1, forward strand.
TAAAAACAAATAAAATCCATAAAACCTCCAAGTACTAAAATAAAAGGGTTAGATATACTCTTAAAATAATCCAGCATAATAATAATAATAATAATCCATTACATCTGTTTACCATGTTTAAACACACAGCATGAATCCAAGCTGCCTTGCCCGGTTGCTGATTCGTACAGCAGCCTCCCGCACCTTGTCAGTACATGAACGAACATATGTGTACTGTGGTGCAGAGACCGACACACCAGCTGATTCGTACAGCTGCTGATTCGTACAGTAGTTTGTTATGTCTGAAAATATGGGCGGACAAAACCATGTGTTGAGGTTAACTTTACTGAACGCAACACAGCTATAGTACACAGTGCAGGGTGTGGTTGGAAGCAGGAAGAGGCCGGAAGAAGGCGACTGGCCCTGGGAGTCACCTAATATACCCCGAGGCCCCCTGACATCACACATGCTTACGTGCTACTACAGCGTAGTGCGTCGCGCCATTTTACATACACCACATTTACTCCCCCTCTGAGAAGCTCAGAACATTAGCCCGCTTTGCTACTTTAGCAGAAACGTGCTGGCATAAGAGCAAACACATTAGCATATCGGCTGATGTAAAATAGAACACATACATGACTGGGCTAAATAGGCCAGTATAAAGAACCAGTTAAAACGTTTCAACCACAGCATTATTAACTGGGCAACCGGGTGGACTGTTGGTGTGCCCGCATGGTCGTGCGGGTTATTCTGCCACTTGAACAGATCAAGCCCCGACTAAACATGTGCTTATGAACTTTTGAGTCAGTATCATAGTTCAGAACTCAGTGGGGCCTCTCTCGAGCCCGTGCTGGGTGCGACCCTAGATGCACCGGCTTGGGCGACTCTGGAGGGCACCCTGTTGGAGTTGCAGTCTGCTCATCGGCAAAGTTCCAGTCTGGATCCCACATTGGCTGGGTCAGCTTGGTTGCTGTTTCTTGGTCCGGAGCAGGAGGTGGTGTTACCTTTCTGACATGGCTGGCATGCCGTCGTGACCTATCAGCCAGCTGGAAGGTGGCTGGTCCAAACTCAGCGGTGATCTGCTTCGGTGTTGACTGAAGCTACTGCAGCTCGTGCGAGCGGCTGGGTTGCCGGCTTCAGAACCAGTTGAGCACCATGAGCAAGGGTTGCTTCCGCTTCACGGTGTGCTGCTGTTCCTTCATCCTGCTGCTGGAGAAGGGCGCCATTGCTGGGGCGTCACCTGGCAGAGGACATGAGCAATCCCGAAATGGATGTAGAGACGAGCTGGTCTCATCGCTGATGGGGTGGACCCTATTTTCTCCTGGGTCCTGCATGAACAGGGACTGGAGCTCTTGCAGTGAGACAGTGGCTCAGGGAGGCTCACGCCGCGTAAGGATCGGCTCCAAGTCTCCAGTGCTTTGTTTGTTGTGCAGTGTGAAGCAGGGAGCGGCTGCGTCCACGTCCAGGTGGAGTGGGATTGGGCCGTCGTCGGTCAGTTAGAATCCCATGTGATCTGTCATGGAAAAGCCCAGTTCATTGAATAAATCACACCTCAGGATATTGTCACCATGGGGCGTCACCTGGAATGTGAATGCCGGGAGGATTCTTGACCTGTAGCGAACCGAAAAGGTAACAGTTCCTACCATCCCAATCTTCGTGTGTCCATACCCAAACAGTTCCACCGCATCTGGCTTAATTGGTTGTAGAAGAAAAAGCCTCCGAACCATGGCCTCGTCCATCAGGGACGTCGTAGCAGCAGTGTCCAGCAGCAGCGGTAGCCTGACGCCATCCAATTCCACTGTGCACCACTTATACGGCGTGTTACTGGAGTCCACAGAAGGAACGGTGGTTGGACTGGGCTGACTGGGAAAGCTAGATGGCAGCCTTGCAGGAACCGAGTGACACACTCTGGCGAAGTGGTTTAGCTTACCGCAGCGTTGGCACCTCTGTCCTCTGGCTGGGCAGGCAGGCGCACGTGTATGGTGTGAGGACGAGCCACAGTTGCCACATGGTCAGCGTGCTGTAGTACCTTGTCATCCTGCAATGTTCATCTCGGGGTCTTCATGAGGAGACGTGGGGTCGGTGGGCTGAGCAGCTGGGGTAACGGCCTGTGCTAGCAGAACTGGATGTGGAGAGTGCGGGCTGGAGGCCCCTAGCTGCATTACTAACTGGGCAGCTGCCTCTTGCTGGGACGCCATATCCGCTACCGGGCCAGTGGTAAGTTGTCCAGCGCCACTAGCAGCTTCTCCAGCAGCTTCAGATTTATAGTGTGCTTCACTAACTGGTCTCGCACCATCTCATCTTCCAGATATCCAAACCTGTACGTACTAACCAAACAGCCGAGGTCGGTGACATATTGTTGGACCGACTCACCTGTTGCTGTCAGTGCTGGCAAAACTTGATTCATTGGACCAAAACGCTGTCTAGGGTGGTGAAATGTCTGGCCAATAAAGCTACACACTTGTCACAGGTGTCCGCAGGTCCAAGCATCTGAAAAACACGCTGTCCCTCGCTGCCAAGGCTATGAATTAGCATGGCTTGTAGCCTAGCTTTGCTAGCTTTAGCTAAGTCGATGGTGGACACAAACATCTCAAATGACTCGTACCAGCTGGACCAAGGAATAGGTGGCTCACCAGGCAGAGTGAGGAACGGTGGTCGTGGTGTCAGCAAAGTCTCCATTATTCTCGTCCCCAATGTTATGTCTGAAAATATGGGCGGATATGACCACGTGTTGAGGTTAACTTTATTGAACATAACACAGCAATAGTACCCAGTGCAGGGTGTGTTTGGAAGTCGTAAGAGGCAGGAAGAGGGCAACTGGCCCTGGGAGTCACCTAATATACCCTGAGGCGCCCTGACGTCACACGTGCGTGCGTGTTACAGCAGTGTAGTGCATCGCACCGTTTTACATACACCCCATAGTTGTCTCCCTCACATTCTCATCAGTTCAGTCTGTGAACGTACTGAAGAGCAGTGAAGGAGCGAGCCCCGCCCGCTCAGTTCAGCCGTGTTTTTCAGTTCAGTGAGTGACAGGCAGTTAGAGCTCCAGTACAGCACTGAGTGATTCGGTGTACGACTCTGTAGAATAGATTTTTTTAGTGAAGTGATTCAGTACATTTTAGTGAACTGTGGAGCCCATCACTATCTCCTACCGATATAAGAGCATCTGAGCTCTGATGAAGGCTAACAGGCTGAAATGTTAGCATGACTTTTTTTTTACTTTGGCCATAAAAAATGGTGAAGTAAAAGGATCTTAATTGTCAAGGCATGTGTGCTGCCTTCTTCTGCTTTTGAATTTTTAAAAATCTTTTGTTCATTCACATACAGTAGATGGTTGTATAGTTCCACTGTAGGCAAATTGTGGTGAGAGGAATCAAAGTAGTATAAGTAGAGTTTTTCCTTTATTTTATTTTGCCTGTTTAAAATCTGTAGAAATTATAGTAATTAACTAGACAGCCAATAAAATTACTTTAAAATAATACGGTAAAACCAGTTGGAGCAGAACAGTTTTTATGAATTATCAACTTAAAAACTTGCCTTTAAGCTAACAGTTAAGTCAGGGGTAATTAAAATAATATCTGACTGAAGAGGAAAAGATAATTTCCCCAAAGCAATGTAGTTTGTTGGCTCAATATAATTTCAAATGATGTTATCATAACTCAAACAGATCAATGCAAACCTTTGTGTTAATCTTTTTTGTTGAGTCTAAACATTTCTTTTTAGAGTGCAAACAAACAAACAAAAGTTGAAAGAAAGGATTTTTGCTTTCTGAATATTTTTTTTTATTGAGGAAACAATATATAGTGTTATTTATTTGTGTATTTTTTAGACAACCCATTTACACTTTTCACAAGTGCAAAACCTATTTTTTGCTAACTAGATCATCATAATGCAGCCCTAGGTGTAGGATTGTACTGCTCCAAGGAAATGATAATACATAAAGCAAGTGGTGGCCTAATTGATCAATTGCATCCGCCCCATGACCAGGAGGTCGTGGGTTCAAGCCCTGGCCGGGTCGTGCCAAAGACCATATAAAAAATGGTACTTCCCGCCTTTTAGTTTGGTGCTCAGCATAATAGAATGGGGGAAAGAGAAGTTGTTTGTGGTGGCACCTTGCATGGCAGCAGCCCCTCTGATTCTACCTGTGATTAACATTGTAGATAGGAGAAACGTAATTTTGTTCTACTGTACATGATTGGCTGTATGGATTGAATGACAATAAAGTTGGTTGGATGTCTGTTTGAAAGTTTAGTAACTAAATTTAAGTTTTCAGTAGGTTGTTTTAACACAAAGTCTCCTCATTGTCTCAGTTTGTGTTTGTCCTGTTTGTTGTTTGTCACCTGATCATTGGGGGCTCTAATATCAGAGTGACTTTAAACAATTTAAAGGACCCTCCCTAATAATCTGTCCTGTTGTGGACTCCTGATGTGAGAAATTGCAGCAGATAAATGAGTAGAAGGAAGTTGCTAGTTGTTTTCAGATCTGCTTTCAGTCAAGCAGCCATGCAAAAATTCAGGGGATAAAGGTAAGGTTGCTGTCTCTGCCTGCTTCCCTTTGCACAGTCACTCATAGCAACACAGGCAGAAAGCACCTGTAAATGTCATTTTCATTATGCAGACAGATGCTCATTCGCAAAGCGTTGAGGAAGAGACAGGAGCGTCATAGCTTTGCTCTCCCTGTGTGCAATCAATCAGATTGCTGAGGTCCATGCAGAACAACTTTAATAGATTCATCCAGACTGTTCCTTACAATTAAATTAAGTTGGAAAATCAATTTCAGCATCTTATGCAAATTAAGATACGCCACTCTCTCTTGGCCTGTCTATTTGTCTTGAGCTCAGTTCTCCCCCATGTCTATCTGTTCTCTTATCTTGTTTTGTTTCTGTCAGAGTATTATTCCATCTGTTTGTTCATTTGTCTTCCCTTGTTTACATTCTCATGCTCCTCTTCTCTACACACACACACACGCGTGTGCACGCATGTGCGCGCGCGCACACACACACACACACACACTCACACACACAGGGGAATAGTCCACTTAACTAATTGGCCTAGGTGAAATGCAATTATGCATCAGAAACTAATGATGATGAAGAACCATAGAGCATTAATTTTCTCAATTAAAACTCACTGGCAGCGAAGGTATTCCACAATGGGAGAACATAATATAAACCAGCTTGTCCATTAAATTAATTTAGTAAGCCAGCTCAGACAAACACTGTTTTGTCTTCTTTAATGGATTCTTGTCACCATCTCTGAGGTGGTCTCTGATTTGCAACCAGAGTTCTTTTCTCTTTTCAATTTCCCATAGTGTCTTGGCATTAATCATTAAACCTCATGTCAATCCAGCTTTACACAGATGGAAAGCTGATTCGCTGATAAAGTTACAAGGAAAACATGGGTAAACGAAGCCTGCTGGTCTACTCAAACTGGGGCTGGGCAATTTTACCTTAAATCATCATCTTGGTTATTTGAAACTGTGATGATGCTGAGCACGGATCTGTTCCGCACTCGGGTTTTTGTTATTATTCTTTTTCTGTGTATATATTTAGTTCTGTTCCTCTGTTGTTTGGGCTGTGCTTTTATTTTGACAGCACCGTGACAGGACTTCCGGCTGTCAGTCTGTTCACGGCCGGTCACAGCTGTCAATGCTTTACTGATTGCTTTCATTCAACACCTGTTTGTCCTTTGTGTTTAGTAGTATTATTTAAGCTGGCGAGTGAGGCTTATTCCTCACTGCGTCCTCGCTCCACTCAGGCTGGAGTCCCCTACCCTAACCCCAGTCCATTTTCTGCGTAAAGTTTCGTCCTTGCAAGTATATGTAAGTTGTTATATTAACTCTCTACTCTTTATGTACTTGTTATCACCCCACTGGGTTTCCTCCTTAGTTTTTGTATATCCGCTCCTTGAGGCAAGTGTTTGTATTTACTATTATGTCCTATTAAATCACCAAACTCACTGCAGGCGAGTGGTGCCTCATTCATGCCCTGTATGGGCCAAACATAACAGTAGGATGCTGCCAGAAAGGTGCCAGCGGCAGTGAGTTTGTGTTATTTGTGGGGGGGGGGGGGGGGCTCTATTTTTCTCTTTGGGTGCCTGCGTTTTTTGGAGTGATGGCATCATATGGCAAATGGTATCCGGCGAGCCTGGGTTTTGAACTCTGCCAGGCTCTTATGGAGATTGATGACCTCCTAGCTATTGTTCGTCGTTATTCCACGCCAAAAGACGCTCTGTGGTAGCTGGACTTCGCAGAGGCAGCAGTGCTGCATCATCCTCACCTGTCGGAGTATGCCGAAGGAAGGGAAAGGCTATCCCAGTTGTCGACACTTCGACAGAGAAATCATGAGTTGGAGAAGAATGTTACCAGGAAGCCTGATTTGGTGCCGTCGGGGAGGCACTCCCGTGACCCGGTTCAAGCAACTCCTCGCCAGGCTCCTGCTCTGGCTCCAGCTCCCGCTACACCGGCTAACAAACGCTGCCTCCCGGTGCAGAACTCTACTCCCCTCCATGACACAGCTGTACCTAAGCGGAGGGAGGAGAGCCACCGGGTGAGTACGCCACGAGGTTCCCATTACTGTCCAGCCACGGGCCGCCAGAAGAATTCCTTCACCTCCCAGCCAGCAGTTTTTTCTCCGCCATGTCAGAGAGGTATGACGGTAGTCTCCGCCTCCAGGGTTTCCTTGTCAGCTGTTTCGCAAGCTCCTTCTCCCCGGATCATCACAGCTGCCCCCCACCCCCCCACACTATGGCACATTCTCTTGCTGCTGGGAGCTCAGGTGTTTCTTCCCTGGCTCCGCCCATGACCATGCCTGCAGGAGCGGTCCTCCTCGTCTTTCAGAGGGGCCCACAACTTTCACAGTTATGGATAGGGAGAAAACTGAGCCTGCAGCAGCAGTCACCACCGTTCCCCAGGAGAACAGGCAAGTGTTTTTTCATTCTAGATCTCATTTTGGTAAATTACCTTGTCTGATTCCTGGGGGTGAATCTCAGGTTTTTCAGTCCACTGTGCTTTCACCACCAGCTGCAGCCACGAAAAAATTATTTGCTACCTCTGTGTCTCCTCCTATATCCCTCGAGTGTCCGTCGAGTCCAGGATCGAGCCGCCGGACGGAGGAGGAGCCTGCGGGCCTGGAGAGCCTGGTTCCAGCCCCACAGCCACGACACGGACAGAGGAGGAGGGCTGTCTGCACCCCTGTGCCTGAGCCGATGATGAATCGTCCCCAGGTGTCACCGGAGCAGAGTTCAGCCCCAGCAAGAAGCGAACCTCCCGTCGCCGCGCCAAGTGAGCCATCGGTGTGGGTTACATCGCCGGGGGGCTCAAGGACTGTCAAGACCATCATGCAGGCTGCGGAGGCCACCGCAGTCGAGTGGGAACCCGAGATGTGCCTCCTGAGGACCGAGCCCAAATCGCCATTACTGGCCGGATCACAGGAGTCCTGGACAACGGTGGAGCTCAAGATCAGGGAAGTGCTCTATGTTGTCTTTCTGTTTTCTGTTTTGGAGCAATCTTGCCTGTCTCTTGGGGAGGAGAGCCGGGTGCAGCTGCCCGCTGCATCCGAGCTCACCTCACCGGGCTCTGCCGCTGCCGGTGACCCTGACCCCCTTTGTCTCTCTCCTGTCTCTGAGCCTTCTCCCAGGGTCACCGGAGATGATCCAGCTCCGCCTGAGGTTTCCAAGGGTCCGGGTTCACCTCTGGAGGTCGTCCAGGGCACAGCTCCCCCCCGCCCAAGGCCGTCGTTTGAGTCCCTCCTCGGGTTGAGTCGCTGTGAATGCTGCGTCCAGGTCGAGGACCTTTGTGGATGCTGCGCCCCAGTGTCAGTCCTATGTGGGTGCTGCACTCCTGCATGGGCCCACTGTGGGCGCTATGCTCCAATCCGGGTTCCACCGAGGGTGCAGCTAAGCTCCAGCCTGGAGCCACTGCAGGTGCTTCATTGGCCCAGCCGGGGTCCACCGCAGATGCTTCGGTGCTCCAGTCGGGGTCCACCGAGGGTGCAGCGTTGGCCCAGTCGGGGTCCACCGAGGGTGCAGCTAAGCTCCAGCCTGGGGTCACCGCAGGTGCTTCGGAGCTCCAGTCTGGGATCACCGCGGGTGCTTCGCCAGCCCAGCCGGGGTCCACCGTGGGTGCTGCTAAACTTCAGTCTGATGCCGTCGTGGCTCCCCTCCCTTCTCCTTCACCAGACGCTGTCGGGGTCCCCCTCCTCCAGTCTGGCTTCCTGCTATTCAGCCTCCCGGTGGAAAAGCTGTCTTCAGTGTCACCCCCGTGGTCCTGGTGGCTTAAGAACTTTGGCCGGCCGCCCAAAAGACTGAGCCGCCGAGTCGAGTGGTCCATGTTCTCAGGCAGGCCACCCAACTCATTCCATCACGCTGTCCGGCAGTCCTGGGATTTCGGTCGACCCCCCCCCCCCCGCCAAACTTTTTTCTTCTGGTCAGGGTCTCTAGGGACTTGGTTGGCCGCCCGGCCTTTTCCATTTGATAGGCGGGTGGAGCCAGGACGCCGGGAGGCCACCTGAACTCTTTCTTTATTCATTATGTATTACCCAGTTTTCTTCATATTCTGTTTATTAGATTATGGTTCTGGGTTTTCGGGTTGTGTTGTTTTTGTGTCTCTCCCTGCGGGCCTGGATTCCCCCACTGCCCTCCCGAGGTTGGGTTTTGTGTCTGTTGCTGTTTTTTTTTTTGTTTTGTTTTGTTTTGTTTTTTTTTTGGGGGGGGGGGGGGTTGTCCTTTGCCTTCTTGATGTTACTGTGGGGTGTCTGGGGATCCACCTCTTAAGGGAGGGGCACTGTGATGATGCCGAGCACGGATCTGTTGCGTGCTCGGGTTTTTGTTATTATTCTTATAGTGCTATGAGATGACTGTTGTTGTGAAATGGCGCTATATAAATAAAGTTGAATTGAATTGAATTGAATTTTCTGTATATATATTTAGTTCTGTTCCTCTGTTGTTTGGGTTGTGCTTTTATTTTGACAGCGCCGTGACAAGACTTACGGCTGTCAGTCTGTTCACGGCCGGTCACAGCTGTCAATGCTTTACTGATTGCTTTCATTCAACACCTGTTTGTCCTTTGTGTTTAGTAGTATTATTTAAGCTGCTGAACGAGGCTTATTCCTCACTGCGTCCTCGCTCCACTCAGGCTGGAGTCCCCTGCCCTGACTCCAGTCCATTTTCTGTGTAAGGTTTCGTCCTTGCAAGTATATGTAAGTTGTTATATTAACTCTCTACTCTTTATGTACTTGTTATCACCCCACTGGGTTTCCTCCTTAGTTTTTGTATATCCGCCCCTCGAGGCGAGTTATTGTATTTACTATTATTTCCTATTAGATCACCGAGCTCACGGTAGGCGAGTGGTGCCTCAATCATGCCCAGTATGGGCCAAACATAGCAGTAGCTTTCAGGTGGTCTCGTGGGTTGTTTGTTTTGTTCCCGATTTTTCCGCCCTCCTTTCTTCTCCCTTATACGGGTACATCTCACCAAATTAGAGTATAATCATAAAAGTTAATTTCAGTCATTCAGTTCAAAAAGTGAAACTCATATATATGTAGATTCTTTACACACAGAGGGATATATTTCTTTTAATTTTGATGATTATGGCGTACAGCTAATGAAAACCCATAATTCAGTTTCTCAGAAAATTTGAATATTACATAAGATCAATTTTTAAAAATTGATTTTTAATAGAAATGTTGGCCAACTGAAAAGTATGTCCATGTGCACACCCAATACTTGGTCAGGGCTCCTTCAGCGTGAATTACTGCATCAGTGTGGCGTGGCATGGAGGCGATCAGCCTGTGGCACTGCTGAGGTGTTATGGAAGCCCAGGTTGCTTTGATAGCAGTCTTCAGCTCATCTGCATTGTTGGGTCTAGTGTCTCTCATCTCCCGCTTGACTACAGCCCATAGATTCTCTGTAGGGTTTAGGTCAGGCGAGTTTAATAATAATAATAATGCATCAGATTTATATAGCGCTTTATCATAGACACTCAAAGACGCTTTACAAGTAGATACATTATTCATTCACTCCATACAGACAACGGTAGTGGCAAGCTACTTCTGCAGCCACAGCTGCCCTGGGGCAAGCTGACAGAAACGTGGCAGCCAATCTGCGCCAAAGGCCTCTCCGGCCACCACCGAATATTTATACACATTCATACACATTCATACCCAGTGTTATGGACACTGGAGGCAAGGTGGGTGAAGTGTCTTGCCCAGGGACACAACGGCAGGATATCTGGGGAGAGTGGGATTTGAACCGCCAACGATCCGGTTATTAGACGACCTGCTCTACCTCCTGAGCCACTGCTGCCCCGTTTGCTGACCAATCAAGCACAGTGATACCATGGTCATTAAACCAGGTATTGGTACTTTTGACAGTGTGGGCAGGTGCCAAGTCCTGCTGGAAAATTAAATCAGCATCTTCATAAAGCTTGTCAGCAGAGGGAAGCATGAAGTACTCTAAAATTTCCTGGTAGATGGCTATGCTGACCTTGGACTTGATAAAACACAAATGGATCAATACCAGCTTTTGGAAATCAAGGTCCCATAGTCTAGACCAGAGGAAGAGTGGAGAGGCACAGAATCAATGTTGCTTGAGGTCCAGTGTGAAGTTTCCACAGTCTGTGATGATTTGGGGAGCCATGTCATCTGCTGGCGTTTGTCGACTGTGTTTTATCAAGTCCAAAGTCAGCACAGCCATCTACCAGGACGTTTTTAGAGCACTTCATGCTTCCCTCTGCTAATAAGCTTCATTGAGATGCTGATTTTATGTCTCACAGTACGTTTCGGTTTTATTTCTGTTAATCGCCCAGCCCTAACTCATACCATCCCCTCTCTGTGTCACGGTTTGTGCCCCAGCGGGGCAGAGAGTAGGAATCAGATGTGTGGCGAGTGTTTAACATAATTTAATAACTCAAAATAAAGCAGCTTGGAAGCTGAAACAAAAGCTAAGGAAGGCTTGACAAGGCAGACAAAAACTCACAGACAAGAATGACGGACTGGACGAGACAGAAGCATGGGTGAGACGCCAAAATGACTAATGGCACAGCATCCAGGTGAGGGGCTGCGTCCCTTAAATAAGGCAGACACTGATCACCAGAAACACAAAACAGCCGTGGATAATCAAGTAATAAACAATGCAGAAACAAGCTAGACTATAGTGGAAATAAACACACATAAATTCAAACCCAAGATAGAACATGAATATGAATCTCAAACTGACAAACCGGATTAAAGCAAGGATAAACAAAACACAACCAGGACCGTGATAATAAACAATAGAGAATACAGAAAAACCCAGAAGATCAACTTAAAGTGAGGATGTGGGTTGACTCATGTCCTGTAACAAGAAAATCTAATTTACAATACAAGGTGAGGACATGAACTCCAACCATGCCTTGACACTCAGAGGGTCACAGCACAGCTATATGTCAAAATGATGCCAACATCCCGATGTCATTACAACCAAACTAGTTATTACTAAAGAAAACCAAACAATCTTCCCTTCCCACGAGGTGGCTTGCTTGGTGTGTGTTCCCTTTCACTGCATATGATAGAAAATGTTTACAGGGAAAATTGTCCAACATTCCACTCTCTGCTTTTTCTGCTATTATGAGTAAACCATGTCATTAGTAGCTGTAGTAAACTGCATTTTGTTGGACTTAGGTTAAAGTAGCAAGTTTTAAAGAAGCATCTAGTAGGCGAAAATGCAAGAAAAGGGGTCCTTCCCAGAAAATATCAAGGTTGTTACAATATTAATAAAATGCAATAAAACATAAACAGCAGGTACTAGGTAATAGGCACCGCAACAATATAAAAACACTACACTCTGTCAGAAAAATGTTCATTACTGAGTGCTTGAAAGCTGTAGTTTTATTTATATTTCTTGAGCTTTTTTTTTTATTTTGTGTAGATACTTTTTTAAATGTAATATATTCAAATAATGACTTACCAAACACAGTACAGGGACAGCCAATCAAAATACTTGTAAACTAAGCAAAACAGGTGTTGTAAACAGAAATTTGCAACAAATTACAAAGGTAAGTGGGAGACAGTCCAAGGAGTGGTTTGTAAATGGTCTTAAACCATTGAAAGTTGCAACAGACATGTAAGAATGATCAGTCAATGGAGGAATAATAATGTAGTGATGAGTATTAAAAGGGACATGCCTTGGAAACCAGATAGCTCGGTGATGGAGAGTATCAAGATTCTGAAGGGTGCTTTGGCAAACAGACCTATGTACTGTATAACATCTCCATAATCTAAGTAGGATGGTCACTTTAACAAGCAGAGCTAGTGAAAGTAGAGCTCATTCTGTATAAGGAAAGAACATAAAACTGGAGCAAGTGCTATATAAGGAAAGCATTAGAACATGCAGAAAAAGAGGGAAGAACAAGACATTCAGCAACAAAATGATACTTATTAATTTGACAGTTTACACCCATTTCCCTCAGGTCATCTCCTCCTCTCTCTCGACTCTGTAATCTACAGTGATGTCTCAGCATTGTCCCAGGGTGCCTGTCTGACACGGTCATCACTTGTGGCAGCTTCATTTTCTTCGAACACATCCCGTCCCATTGAAAACTCAATGTACCATACAGTGCAGCACAGCTGTGTCGATATAATGGGGAGCGTCTTGAGTGCAACCTTTCAGCCTAATGACATGCAGCTTTACCTGCTTCAAATTGCCATGGCCTTGAACTGCACCATGTTCCAGACAGAAAATCTTACAGCAGACGAGGCAGGGTCGTAACCTTTTGCTTGCCAATTACCCTCCTTTCACGTGAGCTTCTGTCATTAGTTAATGGAAGGAGTGTGAAGGACAGAAAGTCAAAGAAGGACAGATGAGGGGAAACTAGGGGAGGGAGCACTCTTTCCTGAATGTTTTTTTTTCCAGTTTTTGCACTACTTGCATATGAAATAATGAAGCAAATCAAATGGATGCAGTGCTGTATGCGGAGAAAAGCTTGATGTGTTTTAATTTTCTTGTAAATGTATATATGCGTTTCTCCTCCCGTGCATGTATTTGGGCATAATGAGTCTATTTTTGTCATAGGTGTGGATGACGGAGCCGATATCCCCAGAGACATGGTGGTAGGAATCTACGAAAGAATACAGCAGAGAGAGTTGCGCTCCAATGAAGACCATGTCACCTATGTTTCCAAAGTTGAACAGTCTATCGTAGGCATGAAATCGGTAAGTGTAAAATGCACATAAACTTGATATCAGATTTGTGCTGCTACTAAAAATATTCATACAGTAACTGAACAGTAGTCATAGTTTAAAGCAAATTGTTGCATTTTTTTGATGACTACATCCATTTAATTAGTGGAAAAACAACCAATTTCAATCCACATTTGCACTATCAGTGAATTGTTTTTGTCCCAGGGTTAGAAAAGAATCTCTTAAGTAACAATGAGCTCTAATAATATAATTTTATTTACAGACTCAAGGAGATGAGCTGGCTGTTCAGGGGGCCACCTGATTGTTGGGGTGTTTTTCTGCAATTGTAGGGTCTTTGCCCTACAGTTGAAAGTGCGATGAGACAACTGTGCTGTCAATTGGAGCTATATAAATAAAGTTGAATTGAACTGAATAGGTAAATAATAGGTCTTTTTGGCTATCCAACTCACTGTCACTATTGTCCTGCTTTCTCAGCCTTCTCATGCTGTGCACAAGAAACACAAGATGGTCTTCACCGTGCCCTCCATGACAGTGTAACAGTGTCATTTACACTTGGCATTAAAATGTATTTTCTGTGATCAGATTGATTGAATAGCACTTAACAACAAACAATGAAATTAGTTAGCATGTATGCCAGAATAGCTAATTACACAGAAAATCAGCAGAATATGGACTTCCACACTGGTGCTTTATACTACAATATCTAAACAAGACCGTACAATGCCAGGTCTCCACAACACTGACAAGGGCTGACAAGTTCATAGTGGTCAAATTTGACTAAATGTGGTTTATTTTTCAACATAGTCTCCCCTTCAGTCCACACACTCCTTTGATCATGTTGCAACGCTTGGATCCCTGCGGTTGAAAAATAAACCACATTTGGTCAAATTTGACCACTATGAACTTTTCACACACACCCTCCCCGAATGTTCTAAATAGCAGACCATATAAGATAAGATAAGATAAGATAAGATAAGATAAGCCTTTATTAGTCCCACAATGGGGAAATTCCAGGATTGCAACAGCACAGGGATAGCAACACTCAGAGCAACAATCAGAAGGCAAGAAAAAAACAAGAGCAGCGAGTATACATACACTACCGTTCAAAAGTTTGGGGTCACTAAGAAATTTCCTTATTTTTGAAAGAAAAGCACTTTTTTTCAATGAAGATAACGTCATTAAAACTAATCAGAAATACACTCTAATATCTAATATACATTGCTAATGTGGTAAATGACTATTCTAGCTGCAAATGTCTGGTTTTTGGTGCAATATCTACATAGGTGTATAGAGGCCCATTTCCAGTAACTATCACTCCAGTGTTCTAATGGTACATTGTGTTTGCTCATTGCGTCAGAAGGCTAATGGAGGATTAGAAAACCCTTGTGCAATCATGTTAGCACAGCTGAAAACAGTTTAGCTGGTTAGAGAAGCTATAAAACTGACCCTCCTTTGAGCAGGTTGAGTATCTGGAAAAAATTATTATTTCAAATACAAATCATTATTTCTAACCTTGTCAATGTCTTGACTATATTTTCTATTCATTTTACAACTCATGGTGGTAAATAAGTGTGACTTTTCATGGAAAACACAAAATAATTGTCTGGGTGACCCCAAACTTTTGAACGGTAGTGTATGTACATATAAACATAAATATATAGACACACAGTGCGGAGCATTGTAGCTAGATGGAATAAATATATAAATATATAAACCCAGTGCAGAGCATTGTAGCTAGATGGAATAAATATGTAAATATATAAACACACACAGTGCGGAGCATTGTAGCTAGATGGAATAAATATGAAAATATATAAACACACACAGTGCAAAGCATTGTAGCTAGATGGAATAAGTATGTAAATATATAAACACACAGTGTGGAGCATTGTCGCTAGATGGAATAAATATATAAATATATAAACACACACAGTGCGGAGCATTGTAGCTAGATGGAATGAAACAGCATAACCGTCAACTTAGTTATCCTACATGGTATGATTATGTACCCATACATATTGTCACCCTCCATAGCTACCGGTATTTTCCTAGTTGTATACTGGAGGGGACCATTGTGTAAGTCTATTGCGTCTTTTGCATTCAATACTATTAGGTTGTCACGTCTTTTTGCTATCTCTGCGAGCAGCCCTGCTTAGGTTGTACAGTCTGACAGCCGTAGGTAGGAAGGACCTGCGAAACCTCTCGGTTGTGCACCTAGGATTATGTAGTCTGCTGCTAAATGAGCTCCTTAGTACATTCACTGTGTCCTGCATAGGGTGGAACTCGGGCTCCAGCAGAGATGACAGTTTAGCCACCATCCTTCTCTCTCGTATCTCCTCCACTGGGTCAAGGCGCTGCCCCAGGACAGAGCTAGCTTTCTTGATCAGTTTGTTTAGTCTCTTCCTATCGGCTGCTGTAATGCCACTGCCCCAGCAGACCACTCCAAAAGTGATGGCTGATACCACCACCGTGTTGTAGAATGTCTTCAGCAGCGGCCCTTGTACACCAAAAGACCTGAGTCTCCTCAGTAGGAACAGCCTGCGCTGTCCCTTCTTGTAGAGTGCGTCAGTATTGTGTGACCAGTCTAGTTTATTGTTCAGATGAACACCCAGGTACTTGTAGGATGTCACCATCTCGATGTCTGTTCCCTGTATATTTACTGGTGCTGTGAGGGGTTGTCCTTGCCTGCGGCAGTCCACCACCAGCTCCTTAGTTTTCCTCGCGTTGATCTGGAGGCAGTTCCGATGGCACCAGTCCACAAAGTCCTGGATAAGCCCTCTGTACTCAGCTTCATCTCCGTTGGAGATGAGGCCAACGATCGCAGAGTCGTCAGAGAACTTCTGTAGATGGCAGTGTGTTGTGTTGTGTGAGAAGTCCACAGTATAAATGGTGAACAGGAAGGGAGCCAGAACCGTTCCCTGGGGGGCCCCCGTGCTACCGATGATCGTGTCAGACACACAGTCCCGGGTTCTTACAAACTGTGGCCGGTTTGTGAGGTAGTCCAGGATCCATGATGACAGGTGCTGGTCCACCCCTGCGCACAGCAGCTTGTCCTTCAGGATCATCGGTTGGATGGTGTTGAAAGCACTGGAGAAGTCAAAGAACATGATCCTCACCGCATTCCCGGGCTTCTCCAGGTGGAACAGAGAACAGTGAAGGAGGAAGATGACTGCATCCTCCACCCCAATGCCATGCTGGTAGGCGAACTGGAGTGGATCCATCGCTGGTCCCACCAGGGGGTGGAGGTGAGCAAGGAGCAGTCTCTCCAGGGTCTTCATCATGTGGGACGTCAGGGCCACTGGTCTGTAGCTGTTCAGATCTTTGGGGTGGGAAGTCTTTGGTACAGGTACCACACAAGATGTTTTCCACAGCTGTGGTACCCTCCCCAGCTTCAGGCTCAGGTTGAAGATGTACTCCACAATCCCACACAGCTAGTCTGCACAGGACTTGAGGAGCTTTGCACTGATGTTGTCCAGTCCCGACGCCTTCCTCGCCTTGATCTTCCTCAGCTCCGTCCTCACCTGGGACTTAGTGAGGGTCAGGTTGGGGGGCTGTGTGTTGGGAGTGGGGGGGTGATGGTGGAGTGGGGAGTGGGCAGCAGGACTTGATGTCTTCAGAGGCGGCAGTGGTTGTCGTGCAGTCGGGGGGGAGGGCGGTTGGTCAAACCTATTGAAAAACAGATTCAGATTGTTCGCCCACTCCCTGCCCCCCGTGGCCTGGGAGGAGGTATTCTGGAGCTCAGAGATGGTTTTAAGGTTTCTCCAGACCCCACCAATGTCGCTCTGTTGCAGCTTGTCCTCCATCTTCTTCCTGAAGCTGTCCTTGCCTTCTCTGATCTTCCTCCTCAGCTCCCTCTGTACGGACTTCAGCATCTCCCTGTTCCCTGACCTGAAGATCCTCTTCTTCTCTCTCAGAAGTGTTTTTATCTCAGGGTTGATCCAGGGTTTGTTGTTTGAGCAACACCGTATGGTCTTGGTGGGTACGTTGTTGTCCACACAGAAGCTGATGTAGTCCGTGATGGTGTGAGTGAGGCCATCGATGTCCTCACCATGTGGATCACAGAGCTGCTCCCAGGCAGTGGTTTCAAAATAGTATAAAACATGGTTAGGCTGTGTTCAAATTGTTTGCTCATCCACCATATAGTGCTGTAAGTAGTGAAGAAGCCATTTTTTAATGATGTTCGAAATTTGTACTAAAAATGCAATTCAGAATACAGTGCACTCATAAAATTCCACAATACACCTTGAAACTTAGTATTGAACCAGTGGTCATAGAGTCCCTCTACTTCTGCATCATAGGACCTAACTTTGGAAAAAATCTGTATCGGAGACAAGAGGACTGAATTCTGTCATGACTTACAGTGCATCCGGAAATTATTCACAGCGCTTCACTTTTTCCACATTTTGTTATGTTACAGCCTTATTCCAAAATGGATTAAATTCATTTTTGGCCTCAAAATTCTACACACAATACCTCATCATGACAATGTGAAAAAAAATTTTTTTTTGAGATTTTTACAAATTTATTAAAAACAAGAAAAGCACTCGGAGAGCGCAGACCTCCGCCAAGCGGCACAGTTCCCCCCATACAGTGTTTGTGTGTACGTTTTCAGATTCCCTGAGCATGAAAAGATATGACTAGCAATTGGATTCACAATGATTATTTGTTTATTTGACATGGACAGTGCAATAAACAGACAATTAATGAATGACAATCAATGTGATAGTGATAGGATTAGTGGTTCAGTAGTGTAAAACGGGGCTATAAGGGACGGCGGGTTAATAAGGGACACTTTTCTGGGAAATGTTTTAAATGTAATTCTGCTTTTTTTATTTTGAGCAGGACGCTGAGTTGTGTTGTTATTGTCAAATATCCATGAATCCTTCATCAAATCTAGGCGGAAGCAAAATTAAAAAAGCAGAATTACATTTAGAAAAGTGTCCCATATTACCCCGCCGTCCCTTATAGCCCCGTTTTACGGTAGTAAAAGCATTGCCTCCTTGGCGGAGGTAATAAACTGAAGTGTTGGTGTGTCCATCTCCTCCACTGACGGATGCAGATTGGTTAGACAGGTTGCCGTGGGTTTTATATTATATTGGGGTTGCGCTCCGCGGCAAAACAGAATTTAGAATCTTCCCCGGCAGAGAGGTCGTTTTTACGCAGCGCCTATAGCTGGGCGTGGAATTTGTGGCAAATAATCGGGCGGCGGACAGGTGTCCGTGTCAGGTTTTGCAGCGTGGCGCAAAAACAGGCACGCTGGCGGGCCCAGGCCAGCAGTGTTTTCCGCGCGCTTTTGTGCCTAAAACGTTGAAGAACGCGGAGTTTGTGTTGGTCAGACACGACGACCAGCGCAATGTGCGCAGCGCCTATGGCTGGCACAGGCACGCTGGCGGGCCCAGGCCAGCAGTGTTTTCCGCATGCTTTTGTGGCTAAAACGTTGAAGAAGGCGGAGTTTGTGTTGGTCAGACACGACGCCCAGCGCCCTCCATTGCGCCTGCGCACATGTTGAAAATGGCCGTATGTCACAGTGTGGAAAAATGCTTTAAAAAATTCCTGTATGCAGACGGTGATGCGGATCATCCCCAAAATTTAATCAGTTCTTCCTTGTACCATTTCCAACAACGCCTGAAAGTTTCATTGAAATCCGTCCAAAAGTTTTTGAGTTATCTTGCTAACCAACAGACAAACAGACAGACAGACAAACAGACAAACACACAGACAAACACACAGACAAACCCCGGCAAAAACATTACCTCCTCCTGGCCTTTCGGCCTGGCGGAGGTAATAAAAAACTAAGAAATTACATGTACATAAGTATTCACAGCCTTTGTTCAATACTTTGTTGATGCACCTTTGGCAGCAATTACAGCCTAAAGTCTTTTTGAATATGATGCCACAAGCTTGGCACACCTATCTTTGGGCAGTTTTGCCCATTCCTCTTTGCAGCACCTCTCAAGCTCCATCAAGATGGATGGGACGCATTGGTGCACAGCTATTTTCAGATCTTTCCAGATGTTCAGTTGGATTCAAGTCTGGGCTCTGGCTGAGCCACTCAAGGACATTCACAGAGTTGTCCTGAAGCCACTCCTTTGATATCTTGGCTGTGTGCTTAGGGTCGTTGTCCTGCTGAAAGATGAACCGTCGCCCCAGTCTGAGGTCAAGAGCGCTCTGGAGCAGGTTTTCATCCAGGATGTCTCTATACATTGCTGCATTCATCTTTCACTCTATCCTGACTAGTCTCCCAGTTCTTGCCGCTGAAAAACATCCCCACAGCATGATGCTGCCACCACCATGCTTCACTGTAGGGATGGTATTGGTCTGGTGATGAGCGGTGCCTGGTTTCCTCCAAACATGATGCCTGGCATTCACACCAAAGAGTTCAATCTTTGTCTCATCAGACTAGAGAATTTTGTTTCTCATGGTCTGAGAGTCCTTCAGGTGCCTTTTGGCAAACTCCAGGCAGGCTGCCATATTGCCTTTTACTGAGGAGTGGCTTCCGTCTGGCCACTCTACCATACAGGCCTGATTGGTGGATTGCTGCAGAGATGGTTGTCCTTCTGGAAGGTTCTCCTCTCCCCACAGAGGAATGCTGGAGTTCTGACAGAGTGTCCATCGGGTTCTTGGTCACCTTCCTGACTAAGGCCCTTCTCCCCTGATTGCTCAGTTTAGACGGCCGGCCAGCTCTAGGAAGAGTCCTGGTGGTTCCAAGCTTCTTTCATTTATGGATGATGGAGGCCACTGTGCTCTTTGGGACCTTCAAAGCAGCAGAAATTTTTCTGTATCCTTCCCCAGATTTGTGCCTCGAGACAATCCTGTCTTGGAGGTCTACAGACAATTCTTTTGACTTCATGCTTGGTTTGTGCTCTGACATGCACTGTCAACCTTGGGACCTTATATGGACAGGTGTGTGCCTTTCCAAATCATGTCCAATCAACTGAATTTACCACAGGTGGACTCCAATTAAGCTGTAGAAACATCTCAAGGAAGATCAGTGGAAACAGGATGCACATGAGCTCAACTTTGAGCTTCATAGCAAAGGCTGTGAATACTTATGTACATGTAATTTCTTAGTTTTTTATTTTTTATAAATTTGCAAAAAATCTCAAAAAAAACTTTTTTCACATTATCATTATGGGGTATCGTGTCTAGAATTTTGAGGAAAAAAATGAATTTAATCCATTCTGGAATAAGGCTGTAACATAACAAAATATGGAAAAAGTGAAGCATTGTGTATACTTTCTTGATGCACTGTACACATATGATGTTTGTCAATTTTAAAGATATTTTCCACAAAAATAAAATTATAGACTGTCCTAAAATAAAAGAGTAACAATTAGTGTGTGTAAAACTAAATAGTGAACTCCTTCTACTTGTCTGGGACTATACACGTCACCAAGCACGATTATGACGGTTACTCTGTCAAAGCTCACCTCCTTTTTTTCCTGACTGAGGAAAGAAGCTTCTAAAATGAAGAAAAACAATGCAAATCTATTTTATTTAAGAGCTACACTAATCCAAAGGACTGTTAGTCACTCCCTCCTGGGCTCTCTTTGAAAGTGATGACGTACTGTAGCTTACATGGCTCTGGGTTTGTAGTCTTTCTATTTATGCGTTTTCACAACCTTAAACTTTAACAGTTAGACTGAAACCTACAACTTTATTTAATTAAAATGTGAGTCAGTGCTACTGAAATGTAAAAAGCACTTTGCAAAGCAATAAAAGTAAATGTTACAGTGTGACTAACTAAACCGTCTGATGAAAATGGCAGACCAACATTTCTTTGTTTGGCTAAAACTTAATTGACTGTTAGGGGACAGCCCTTCTGCCGCTTAAGTTTTGAGTCAGAGCTGCATTTTAGACTCAGTTGTTCAGAACAGTAGTGGGCTGACACAAAAACATGGAGTACACACACACACACTTGTAAATTCCCTGCTAAGCCACTCACTCATTATTCAGGCCTTATCACTATCACCTAGCTGTAGTAGCATGAACAGAGCGCATTTATTAGTCATTAAATGTCTCATCAGCAGCTCAATCATTACCTCAGGTCATTACTGAAGTTAGATACATCATTAGCCACTGCTTTCATTAGAGTCCTTTCTTAACCGTTTAAGGGTAAAAGACTTCACTGCAACTTCAATGAACACACCAAGAAAAATGTGATTATAAACCAAATACTGGGTGAAGTGGATAAGGTTCGGCTTTACAGAAGAAAATATTTGCATGCTAAGTTTTGGTGGGCAGTTTCTGTGTGTTCAAGACTAAATAAAGCAGAGACAGGCAGAAATATTTAGCTTTGTAATTGATTAATTACACAGATTCATGTGGGAATGTACTGCCTGTGCCAGCTAATAACACTGAAAGGCTTTTTAAAAAGCTTCATCAGTTTTTAGAATTCTTTCCGAATCTAGTGAGGGCATAAAGCCTCCCAAATGTTTTATTTGTGAAATAATAGATAAAAGATTTTTCCTCCATAAACTCCAAACTGTTTGGCATAGCAATACATTGCCTTCAAATAAAAGAAGCAGACTGCGTTCAGA
The DNA here is from genome assembly GCA_020510985.1 of Pholidichthys leucotaenia. Lineage (NCBI taxonomy): Eukaryota > Metazoa > Chordata > Actinopteri > Cichliformes > Pholidichthyidae > Pholidichthys > Pholidichthys leucotaenia. The sequence continues at coordinate 130,303,897 of CM035845.1, forward strand.
ATTTCACTCAGTTCCAAACAGAGTGATTCATTGACACTTGGTAACATAAAAACCATCAACATTTTTTGAGATTTTCTGTCCTGTTGATTCCTCCTACAGTTCAGGAACATGTGTGTTTAGTTAATCGAGGATTTGGATTTATCCATATGAATTTGCATAGGAATTGTGGTGTGGCTCTGTGATATACTGGTATGGACTCTGAAGCTACGTTCTGATCCACAGTGTACTTCAGCTGTATTCCCTACTCCCTGCTCCGTTCTCAGGGAATATCAGTTAAGTTAACTTCCCTTCACAAAATTTTTCCATTTGAAACACCCTGTAACCGTCGGCTCCCAACACCGTGCGTTACCACGGTAACCATGGACATGTACTGATACTATAGGGCTGTCTATACATCCGGGTACTTGCACATGAACGTGCAAACTGGGAGAGCAGGGAGGTGCGAAAAACTGCCATTGAAACAATGCGGCATATCGATTTTATGACAATCTTTCACCGCAAGATCGGATCAGATATGATCAAAAACTTTAAATTTGTGATCTAAAAAAGTGTCCCTACCATCTACCAAGCCAGTATGTGGAAAAATGATCCAACAGAGTGCCCAGAAACAATATTTATTGATATTTGTAACTACAAATAGATGCACCAGCTTTGCTGTACATTGGTGGAACACTCTAATAATAGAAAATAAACTGGACTTGCTGTGGAAATCCCCAAAAAGCCATCATGTTTAGGTTTGCAAAATTTATCCACCGGAGCTCACAGGAAAAACAACCTGTTTGTTTACACTCGTTCGCCCTCATTAATCCTGACACTTCGTTTCAGCTCTACAGAGCTTTGGTCCATTTGTCAGCAGGTGAGTGTCAGTCTTATTTTTAAACTAGTTTAATTGCAGTGATGATATGTTTACTCTGAGGCTGATTAGCAGCTCAAATTGGAATTAATATTCCTACTGACCTGACACCTGATATGCTAATGCTATTCTAGCTATTAACCCCCTCTGATGCAAATTCAGGTGTTTTTTGCATGTTTGCATTAACTTTAAGTGTTGGCAAGTTACTTTTAATGATAAATGAGAGTCATAGTTTGGTAAACAGACATACCTGCAGCAGCAGCAAGCTCCATTTGTGGCGAGACAGAGACGTGGGTCTTATCATCCCTCAGCTAACTCATATGAAAAGGCAGCCCACAAAATCCTCCTTCAGTAATCTCTGCTGGCTGATGTGAATCTAAAAAACTTGCATTCTGATTGCTATACCGTCTTTCATAAGGTGGCGATGGCTACATGCGCCAGTTGCACACCATTTCAGCATTTTCTTCGTTTAAATTTAGCTAACATTGCCATAGAAATGCACTGAAATCATCATTTGTTGATACCTCGCCATGCTGCTAGGGCACATTCATGAGATCTGTGACATAAGCGTAGACAGCCCTATCATGGATAATTTATATTTCTTAAATAAAATGTTAATACAAATATATTTTTATTATAAACAGTTGACATAAACAATAACCAACATCAATTTAGCTTGTTAATAATGTTAGCAACAATAGTTTGTTTTACTTGTATTTGAGGCGCAGTGGCTTATGGGTAATCTTCTTGTCAACTTCGGGTGAAGTGATGTCCTGTTGTTCACTTCTTCCCTTCTTGGTTCTCAGTTCCCTTTGAACTAAAGACTGTTCGCTCCTTTTGGTTTGGAATCTCAGTTAATATGGCGGAATACCCTGTGCAGTCCACTTCAGAGTACACTATTGGGTGATTGGAATGCACCCCGAATCACGCAGTCCTCTATGAATTGGCAGTTAAGTCAATTGGTGTCTAAAGAACTATTTCACATATTCATCCATGCCAGGGATGGCCAACTTTGTCCCTACAAAGGGGGCAAGACCCTGCATGTTTTCTTTTCAGCCAGTCTCTTTAACAGGTGATTTCTCTGAATTCCTTCTCACTGATTGCAAATGATAGTAATAATGCATCAGATTTATATAGCACTTTATCATAGACGCTTTACAAATAGATACATTATTCATTCACTCAAGACAGACAATGGTAGTGTCAAGTTACTACTGTAGCCGCAGCTGTCCTGGGGCAGGCTGACGGAAATTTTTTTTTTTTTTGATTTTTTTTATACTTTATTGATCCCCAGAGGGGAAATTGAGGGCATCCACCTGGATGGATGAAGCAGCCACGGTACGGCGCTATCCCTTAACCATTCACACACACATTCACACCTAGGGCCACTTTAGAGTCTCCAGTTAACCTAACCTGCATGTTTTTGGCCTGTGGGAGGAAACCGGAGAAATCCCGGAGTAAACCCACGCAGATACAGGGAGAACATGCAAACTCCACACAGATCACTGTTGGTCAGGGGCTGGAATCGAACCAGGGATCGCATGGCCAAGGGTGAGTTGTTGTGCTGGTGCAGTGCTAACCACTGCGCCACTGCACCGCCCAATGTGGCAAATGTGGCTGCCAATCAGCGCCAACGGCCTCTCTGGCCACCACTGAACATTTACATTACACACATTCATACCCAGTGTTATGGGCAGTGGAGGCAAGGTGGGTAAAGTGTCTTGTCCAGGGACACCACGGCAGGGTATCTGGGGAGAGCGGGATTCACCTGCTGTACCTCCTGAGCTACTGCCGCCCGAAAATAAGTGAAAACAATTGCTTTAGTGACTGTCCTTTTGTCCTGTTAATTCTGATGAAATGAATGGTTTGATTTGGCTTGGCTTGGTTTATGATGTAAGGAACAAAACATTGTAACAGTGTTGTTTTATAGAAAATAAGGACAGTCCTAATATGTCCACTTTAAGGCCATCAGCTGAAATTTGGGGAATGTTAACATTGTGAATGGTTTACAAGAAGTTTTCAAATTATAAAGTTAAAAAAGTATTATTAAATTTCTAGAGCTCCCTGTACTGGCATTGATGTGAGCAGATCAATCGTACTATGAATTTCTTATTCAAATTAGTTTTAATTTCATTCCACTTATATCTTGTTAACCTTCCAAATGACATTGAAACACTGACATTGAAAGTATTGCTGCCATATTTTTCTTTTTCGGCTTGTATCTTTAAGTGTCTCTTAGTGATAGATGAGTAGCCATAGATGGCGGAGGGAGAGCCGTCAAAGTCAGAACATTGATGGATTGTTGTGACAGAAAGTGATTAATCCTGGCAATGACTGTTATTTACCATAATATGCAAATGCTTAGAAAAAGTTTCTTCCACATACATAATGCAGTATGCCAGTAGATGCCTGAGTAACCTCTTATCTAATGTTGCACTAAGAGGAAGAAGGATATCTGTAATTAATTTTCCTTTGTATCTGGTAAATATTTAACATCTCTGTATTACAGCTCTTTATGAATGTGATATAGCTTTTGATCGAAGTGCTTTCCTCTTTTTGCACTATTTAAATAACCACAAACATTTGATATTTGTGTAATCAGTTTTGTCACAATTCATAATTTCATTTGCTGATGACTATATTGGAGACCTCTTGCCAAAATGCTCCTTAATAATCCCCTCGGGGTGTTTTCCTGAATGAGCAAGAAGCATTCCTGGCTTAATGATGTCTTTACATGTTTCTGACATTAGTATAATGAGAAAGCAGACTGACTGTGGAGGGCTGGGCTGGAGTCCGTATACCCCGCAGTGATATGAGATGAGAGAGAACAAGGAGACTAGCCTGTGTGTGTACTCAGTGCAGTGCAAATTGTTCCCACACAGAAGAGGAAAGAAAAAAAAAAATAAAAATGCACATAGAAAAAATTCTTAACAGGGGCTGTGAGTATTTGTATTTCACTTTGAAGAGGGATCAATTCTACATCTAAGGGCTGTCATACTGCTGCTGTTTGGATTTCTGCTGTGAATGAACACAGAGAACTGGACTAGACAAGGGAGAGGCAGGAGTGTGAAGGGGTGACAATATGATTAGATCTGTCATCTTAAGGCAGGAGCCATTTTTTTTTCCATGTAATCTGCTTAACTTGGAAAATCACTTAAGTCCATGAGGAGAATGCAGACATCAGCAACATACTGCTAACCAAAAAAAAAGAAACTTTACATTTTCAAACTCTTACCTGCTGTGTATTCCTTACATCATTGTTGCTAATTTGGTTGGGTCTTCTATGGAAACAAGTAACTAAATGAAAGAGGTGTATTGCAAAACCACATTAACACTGAAAGGCCATGTATTTGTGTCATTAAAGTAACCTGAATAAGCATCACTGACACGGCTGTACTTGCTGTACATTGTAAACTTAGAATGAAATTCATGTCAAACCATAGTGTTAGATAGATAGATACATACTTTATTTCGAACAAAAAAGTAAAACAAAAACAAAACAAATGACAAGTGCAATAAATAACAGTATACAGTGTTCGAAAGGGAGAAGGAAGAAGTGAACACTTATTAATTCCAACTCCTCTTTTCCATAAATACAACCCATGTGAAATATATACAAATTACCACATTTAAGACCCCAAGTAAACAATTAACTATATTTTGTACATATCAACATTAACACCCATCCATCCCAACATACTGTACATACAGTCCATACATAAAAACCAGCCCCAAACAACACAGATATACACAGTGCTGTCCCACCTACCATTCCACAGTGTCCTAGAGTGAGCATAGTGAATCGTACATATAAATACTACCCTTCTAACATATATTCTTTCAGCAAATAATGTTTATACCTCTTTTTGAATTGATTCTGTTTGTACATGTTTTCAGTTCCGGCTCTAGACTGTTCCACAAATCCACCCCACAGACAGATATGCACATACTTTTCTTAGTTGTTCGTATCTTGGGTTTTGTAAAGTTTAAGTCTCCTCTCAAATTATAATCATTGTCTCTTTTTTAAAATATTTTTTGTATATTAGTTGGGAGTTGATTATTAATTGCCCTATACATGACTTGTGCTGTCTTAAATTTAACTAAATCGATGAACTTTATGACATGTGACTTTAAAAACAACGAATTGGTATGGTCTCTATATCCTACATTATTTATTATCCTTATAGCTCTTTTTTGTAATGTGCATATTGGCTGTAGGTTGGTCTTGTAGGTGTTTCCCCAGACTTCTACACAGTAGTTAAGATAAGGTAGAAACAGTGAACTGTACAGTAAGAACAATGATTTATAGTCCAAGATGTGTCTTGTCTTCCCCAGTATGCCTATACATTTTGCCAACTTGGCCCAGATGTGACTGATGTGAGGTTTCCAGCAGATTTTATTGTCTAGCGTCACCCCCAGAAACGTATTTTCCTGTACTGTTTCTATTCTGGTATCATCCATCGTTACCATTATTTCATGATTTATTTTATAATTTCCAAACAACATAATCTTTGTTTTTTCAGATTTAGAGATAATTTATTTTTGTTGAACCACTGCGTTAACCTTTTCATTTCAGTTGTGACCACCTCTAAAACCTGCTGCAAATTCTCACCAATGCAAAGGATATTTGTGTCATCCGCAAACAAAATAAATTTCAGAATTTTTGATACTTGGCATATGTCATTTATATACAAGATAAAGAGTTTGGGTCCCAAAACTGACCCCTGGGGCACACCACAAGTGATGTCCATGAAGGGTGATTTGTGCTCACCAATTTGTACAAATTGTTGTCTGTTACTTAAATAACTTTCCACCCAACTCAGTCCGACCCCTCTTATCCCATACCTTTCCAGTTTCCTTAGTAGAATTCTGTGGTCAATGGTGTCAAAAGCTTTCTTTAAATCTATAAATACTCCTACAGCAAACTTTTTTTTATATATACAACTAGTAATTTCTTCAATAAGTTTGATCAGTGCCAAAGATGTAGATTTATCTGCTCTAAAACCATACTGGCTGTCCGTAAGGAGGTTGTGTTTTTCAATTAAATCATCCAGTCTCTTAGTCAAGATTTTTTCAGGTATTTTGGAGAATTGTGAGAGTAAAGAGACTGGCCTGTAATTTGTGAAATAATGACTGTCTCCTGTTTTGTATAGTGGTATTACTTTTGCTATTTTCATTTTGTTTGGAAATTTACCAATTTGAAATGACAGGTTACAGATGTGGGTGAGTGGCTTCACAATTCCTTCAATTACTTTTTTCACTATTGTCATGTCATTTTCATTCCAGTCCGTTGATTTTTTGTTCTTAAATTTACTCACAGTCTCGATAATTTCCTTTTCAGTAACTGCACCCAAAAATATTGTGTTTGGATTTCTATCTTCTATTTCATTTACAGAACCACTGTTGTTTGTTTCTGGTGTCACTATAGATTTTGCTAATTCAGGACCAACGTTTACAAAAAATTTATTGAAACCACTGACCACATCTTCCATATTATTTATCAAATTGCCATTTTCAATAAAATATTCTGGATAATTAGCATTCTTAGGTCGATTACTAATAATCCCATTGAGTACTTGCCATATTCCTCTTAAGTTATTTTGATTATCCTCTAATATTCTGTTGTAATATTCTTTCTTACAAGTCCTCATTATATTAGTAAGCTTATTTTTATATCTTTTATATTTGATCTCAGCCTCCACCATTCTGCACTTAATGAATTGTTTATATAATGTATTCTTCTTTTTACATGCATTTAGTAACCCCTTGGTGACCCAAGGAATATTTTTGTTTTGTTGTCTGTCACTGTATTGTTTTATAGGACAGTTTTTATTGTATAAAAATTTATCATATGCTTTATTTCTATCATTTTCACCATAAACTATCTTCCAGTCTTGTATTAATAATTCCTTTGCCACTAAATACATAAATTCTTCAGTTCTTATTTTTTTATATTTAATATTTTTGGTATACTTTTTCTTCTTATAATCACATTGATAGACAACAAAAATCGGCGGGTGGTCACTAATATCATTCAATAAAAACCCACTCATGATATTATTTTCCATAATGTTTGTGAATATGTTATCTATTAGTGTGGCACTGTGTGACGTGATTCTGCTAGGTCTGGTAATTGTTGGATGTAAGCCCATACTGTACATTGTGTTGATAAATTCTTCTGTCAAACTATGTTGTTTTGAATTCATAAGATCTATATTGAAATCCCCACAGATGAACATAACTTTATGAGTTAGTTTTGCATCCATTTTTTCCATCCAGTCCTTAAATAAGTCAATGTTTGAGCCAGGTGTTCTATATACACAGCTCACAACCATATTCTTCACATTGTCCAGACAGATTTCTATTGTAATACATTCAAATAAATCATCCATAGTTACTGACAGATTTTCAACAACCTTGTATTGCAAACTCTTGTCAACATAAATTGCAACTCCTCCTCCTTTTTTTCACTTTTCTATGTATATAATTTAATTCATAGCCATCCATGGTAAAATCCACTCCTTTCTCTTCACTGAGCCACGTCTCTGATATTGCCACAATATTGAATGGCTCTTTAAACTGATGTAAATAATCTTTAATGTTATTAAAGTTGGCATGGAGACTTCTGCTGTTGAAGTGGATCATAGAAATATTGAAATCAGATGTGACCATTGTGTTAAACTGTTCATCCGTGTAGTAACTACAGTCATTACTGATGGAGCTAAATAAATTATTATCAGGGTCTATGTTATATTCTACATCCTGTGGGTTGTGATCCGTATATTCAAAAACTTTCAGTTCCTGCTGTTCCTGTTTGTTGATCTTTTGTTTCATGTTGTTAAATGTCCTGTTGCAGATGAGTATAATCCTTCAGTGTCCTACAGTTGTCTCTTGTTGCTGTCAACTCCAGTACATAATATTCATTGATATTTGTCCAGTTCCATAATATTTCGGATGTTAATGACCTTGGCTTCTTCAGGTGATCCATTTAATTTTATGTATATTTTACAGTTTGATGTCCAGGTGTTTTGAATCTTTTTCTGCTTTCTCGGGTATCTTGCTTTTCTGGCTATTTCTGCATTTTCTTTTGTAAGGTGCTTGTTTATATAGATGTTCATTCCTTTCAGTTTCCTACCTTCTTTTAGCAGCGCAGTCTTGTGTTTTCTATTCACAAACCTCATGATCACAGCCGGTTTGTCGCTGTTTTTCCTGGGCAGAGGGTGGCAGGCCTCAATGGTGTTACAGTCCAGCTGGATTCCTTTGGACTGCAGGAAGGCCACCACTTGTTGTTCCGTGGATTCATCTTCCAGCGTGTCGAGCCTCCCTCCGCTGTCCGCGGCCACCACCCGTGTTTACAGTAGTAAATAAACATAAGGGTCCTATTGCAATGGTCTAGTCAAAAGTGCATTCTTAAAAGAGCAAACATCATTTATGGGTGTGTCCAAGTACATTTTCCTATTAGGACAGTGGGAAAAAAACTGATTTTGTACTGGCAAAATGTGTAAAAAGTTTGTCCCAAGTCTGTTAATTATTATGATGTGTCTTGGGCATAATATGCAATGACATCCAATCAGACTGGCTCGCCATTTCCCATTCACAAAGCAGGGGCGCATGATCTATGGTGGATTACTATCATAATGACATGATTATCTGGGAGGTCAGTTCTGTTGTCCACTGAGGAAACGGAGGACCTCATGTCAGAAGGGAAAATGTGTGAGAACATCTTTTAAGAGCCATCCACACCATGAACAATAACTATTAGTATATTATTTTAACCCTTAAGCTGTGTGATTCCGTGTGCCCCTAGTGGCAGAGTGCAGTGCTGTGCCTGTCAACTGATATAACTTGCCAAACACTCCCCAGCTGGACTGAGGATTTGTACTGATCATGCCAGTTCACAAGGTGACAGGCATGCATTGGACTCATGGATGACACATAATACACCAAAGAGGAAGAAATCCTTCTTATGGACGGTACCTATCATTGTGGACATACACGATCGCAGATGGAGGAGCAAATTTGGAGGATTTGGTCCCGAATTTGCCAGCTATTGATTCTAAAAAGAGATTATTTAGCTTATGAAGGTAGATGTTTACATGTTCTTATAACACAGGGAGCATGAAGCTCGTTGATTTCACCTGCCGGTGCCCAGAGTACCATGTGACTATAGCACAATCACCAGTTGCGTGTCATCATATAAGATAAATTGCTGCAGAATAAAAGTGAAATTAAGGTGGAATAATCAATAACAGTTTCTGGATGTAGGAGAGAAAGCTAAAATGACCGTGAGAAGACAAAATAATGACCAGAATGCCACAAAAGGACACTGCCTTGCCAACGGTAAGTGACAAATGTGTTTCTTTGTTTGTATGCAAATTAGATGCGTAAATTTACTCCTGTCTAAAACTTTGGATCATATTCTACATCTTTCTAATTGACAGTAAGCCATTATCTCTTACCACTTTCAAGTTATAGCCTTGGAAAGTTCTGACATCTGATCTGAATGTTTTCTTGAAAAAAATCTTTACCACTGTTGACCCTAGGGGTTATGTTGCAGTTTGGCAACATACACAGTTAAGAGGTAAAAATCATTTTAACTCAAGTGGATGCAGAGTCCACACTGTAACAACAGTGATATATGATATCATTAGGATCACCTTCAGAGTGATTTGATGAATGATAGAAACATGGACAGCCTATTAAAATAAATCCAGATGACTCTACTTTTCTGACAGCCCCTAAGCTGGCCTCTGATCGTCACACACAGATCATAATACTGGAAAATATTACATAACCATTGTTATATTGTAACCTGTTAACTTGGATCCTGAAATAAAGGACAGGCCATCAAGCTGATGTGACACATGCAATGTGAACCTGACATCCATGGCTGGAGCACACGTTGCTTGCTTGGCTCTTATGTTTACGGAACATTTTCGTGATCAGCATGGACTCTCATATCATCATCAGTAGAGTTGGTAATTAATTGTTAAAGTTTTTGCTGTGGATGGCCCTTCAGCTAAGCCTTTCAAAATGAAGCAGGCGTGGGATAAAGTAGTAGTAGTAATCTTTTACTGTAATTCCCAACTGTCCACTTTATGGTGCACATTAAATAGAGATTTTTCTAGTATTGTATTGTCTTTGTTTTTAGTGAATGATGCTTGTGATAGTTCACTTTCCTCATTTTGTGAGCAGCTGTATGCAACGTCACAACAGCTGAGTGAGAAGTTTCTTTGAGCAAACAAATGGTTGTGATGTTGTTGAAAAGAAAGGGTGACAAAAGATAGATTGATGTGAATGACAAACGACAGATGTTTGTCCATTTCTCTGAACTCCACTGTGGGCTGGTCCCACCTCAGGCCCGGGACAGGGCCAGTGTCATTGGTAAAAATGTCCCATTTTAAAAATCTGGACCAACACTTTTGTGCTGATCATATGCATTTACTTCTGTCTCAAGATCTGTTTCAACCTCAAGAACTGCCTTGTCAGTTCTGGGTCAATTCTTTGTGGCAAAATTAAAACCGATGTGACCTTAAGATAAGATAAGATAAGATAAGCCTTTATTAGTCCCACAATGGGGAAATTCCAGGATTGCAACAGCATAGGGATAGCAACACTCAGAGCAACAATCAGAAGGCAAGAAAAAACATCATCTAGTAAACATATGTCCATATTACTATAAATGTATATATATATAGACACACAGTGCAGAGCATTATGGCTGGTGAATGTGCAGCAGAAAGTCTAAGCTCTCTCTCCGCGGATGCAGCGGGCCAGCTGGAAGTCTTTGGGCATGATGGTGACCCCCTTAGCGAAGAAGAGACCACCAGGTGGGCCTCGCTGGTCTCCTGCAGAGCCATGACGGCGAAGCTCAGGAAACGCAGGACGGTCTTGAAGTCCTGAGCGATCTCCCTCACCAGGCGCTGGACGGGCAGCTTACGGATGAGCAGCTCCGTGGATTTCTGGCAGCGACAGATCTCTCTCAGAGCCACGGGCCTGTGACGGCGAGGCCTCTTCACTCTGCCGGTGGCCGGAGCGCCTCTCCGAGCAGCCCTGGTGGCTAGCTGTCTCCTGGGGGGGGGGCTTCTTCCTCCAGTAGATTTTACGGGCGGTCTGCTTGGTTCTTGCCATCGCTCTTTATTATTCTGTCTTATATTTCTTGCACGCCGCCTAAACTCCAGCCCGGTACCCGCGTCATTTTCGCTACAGCTCCCGGTATGTCGAGTTTCCCATTAGCACCGGGCGGCGGCCAAGTGCTAGCTAGCACTAGCTCCTCCCCGCTGTAACGTCTCCCGCTGCAAACCGTGGCTCCGTCCGCCGACCCGGGAGACCCCCGGGGTGATCCGTGCGTCCGTGATATACATATATACAGAGTGAAAGGTGTAGAAAGAAGAAGGAAGATAAAAAAAAAGGCTGTTGCAACAGGCAGCTGACTCGTGTGGCGCCGCCGGTCCGGCGGAACCGGAACCGGAAAAACACGGATCTGTTATGGTCCGAGCGCCGATCTCGTCCGCGCTCGGGCCGTGCATCATCTCTGCCAGGTTTTGACAGCAGTGTTTACCTTCTGGCTCCCCAAGCTCTTATTGTGACAGCGCTCGGAGGGACTTCCTGCTGTCAAAGCCTGCCAGCTGTGCTGCATTTGCGGCTCATCAGTGGCCCGGCATTTAAGCATCGCTGAATGCAGCCCAATGGAGCAGTCTCATCGATTATTCCCTTGTCAGACGTTGAGCGAGTGTCCCTCGCCTCAGACGTCAGCTATTTCTGATCGTCGTTCATGTCCTGATCGTAAGTATGCCTCGTTATAGCCTTATGATCATCTGTGTCAAGTGTTGTGTGTTTTAGCCCACCGTGGCTCGTTACTTTCTGTTACTTTGTGTATTATCTTGTGTTCGTGTTTGTTAATAAAACTAACTAACTAACTAACCTGCACTTATATAGCGCTTTTCTAGTCACAAAGACCACTCAAAGCGCTTTCATTAATACTAACCCTCTATTCTAAGGGCCTATAGGAAACAGATATCTAGGGACAATTTAGAACAGCCAATTAACCTAACATGCATGTTTTTGGCATGTGGGAGGAAACCGGAGAAATCCCGGAGTAAACCCACGCAACACGGGGAGAACATGCAAACTCCACACAGATCACTGTTGGTCGGGGGCTGGGATCGAACCCACGATCCCCACAATCCCCCGGCCAAGGGTAAACTGTGCTGCCGCAGTGCTAACCACTGCGCCACCGTGCATCATACAAACCTCACTGGCGACTTTTGGCGTCTTATGGTGGCCCGTGAGAGCCACCGCTTGACAGTAGACTGCTGCCAGGGCACCTAAACGGAGGCGCCAAACCGAGACGCCGTTCCCGGTGAGTTTGCAGTTGGACATTTGTTCTTCCCTGTCTGGGTAACTGCGTGTTGGGAGAATGTCATCTTTCAGGCGCAGCATTCGGCACCTGGGCTACGAGCTAGCGGAGGCTCTGGACTATGTCGATGGAACGCTTTTCACCGCTATGCTGTACAACACCCCCAGCGATATATGCTGACACCTGGACCTTGCTGAGGACATTATAATGCGCCTTCCCCGCTATTCCAACCACCCAGAAATTACGGCGAGGAAGGCTGACATCGCTGCGCAACGGGAGGGACTCCGTGGGCTGGAGGGAAACCCCGGCAGGAAGCCGAAGAGGAGGCATCCTTGCTCCTCATGTCCGGATCCCATTCCTGTCTCCGTTCCGGCCCAGGATTTTGCACCGCCCAGGGGTGATCCCCGTCGGAGTGTGTCGTCATTCAGGAATCCCCCGGAGAAGCTACAATGCACCGCTGCTTCCATCCGGGACTGAGTGGCGGCAGTTCGTTCCGCTGTTCACCCCACGCAGATAGTTAGGCATGTGATGGCGGCTGTCAGGCTGGTGAAGAGGAATCCTGAGTTGAATGACTTTCCCGAGTACGCCACCCTGCTCGCTTCTGTTTCCGCACAGGAGCGGTGATTCCCGGACCTCACCTTCGCCTCGCCATCAGCCAGTGAACGTCGTTGCCACGCTGCAAACAAGACTCAGCAAGAACCCCGTCAGGATCCTGTTCCGGGCCGCCAGAAGGACTCCACCACCCAGTCAGCTGTCTCTTCGGCGTCTAGCCAGGAGAGAATTCCCGCAGCCTCTCCCCCTGGGTCATCTTCCCCTGCTGTTCCGTCAGCGCTTCGTGCCCGGTTCGTCTCGGCTGTCGTCCCCTTCTCCTCGACGCCTTCCCCGGCTGCTGTGTGTGCCAAGAGTCCTGCTTCGGCGAGCCTCGTCAGTGAACCTTCGCGAGCGGCTCCTCCTCATCCTTCCAGGGGGCCCTCTGTCACCATCCGGCGGGGAAAGGGAAAAACAATGTCCCCTGCAGCAGGCACCATCCTCCCTCCAGGAAACAGGCAAGTGCAAGTTCCTTCTTTTCATCATAGTTGTGATTTGCCTTGTCTGACTCCTGGGGGCGGAGTTCAGGGTTTGCAGTCCCCCGAGCTCCCACCACCTGCTGTAACTCTAATTTCTACACCTGCTGCCTCTGTGTCTCCCTCCACTGAGTGGTCCACGACACCAGGCCTACGTCGCCGGACGAGGAGGGGGCCTGCAGTTCTGGAGAGCCTGGTTCCAGCCCCGCAGCCACGTCGTGGGCAGAGGAGAAGAGCAGACTGCAGCCTGGAGCCTGCGCCAACGACAAAGCGTCCCTGGGTCTCCACGCTGGAACAGTTCAAGCCAGCGGGTCGAGAGTCCCCTGCCACCACGCTGTGCGGGTTATCGGCATGGATGTCAGCGCTGGAGGATCCACAAACTGCAGTGACCATCATGCCGGCTGCGGAACCCGCCGTAGCTGAGTGGGAGCCTGAGGACGAACTTCTCCGCCTTGAACCCGGATCGACGAAGTCCTGGACGGCGACAGAACTCGAGATCAGGCAGGTGCTCTACCTTATCTTCCTTCTTTCTATTCTGGAGCATTTTTGCCTGTCTCTCGGGGAGACGAGCTGGGTACAGCCGTCCGCTGCATCCGAGCCCGTCTCGCCGGGTTCTGTTGCTACCGGTGATTCTGATCCCGGTTCTTTCTTGTCTTCCGAGCCTTGTTGCAGAGTCACCGGTGCGGAGCCAGTTGTGGTCGCTGTGCTGGAGGTTCCAGGTTCGGGGTCGGAGGTCGTCGCCGGTGCTGCGCCGACCCAATCGGGGTCCGACGTGGGTGCAGCCGAGACCCAGTGAGGGTCCGACGCGGGTGCATCCGAGACCCAGTCGGGGTCCGACGAGACCCAATCGGAGTCCGACGCGGGTGCAGCCGTGACCCAGTGGGGGTCCAATGCGGGTGCAGCCACGTCTGCAGCATCGGTATGGGTCCAGGACGGTGGAGGAGCTGCAGACCCTTCTCCGCCTGACATGGTGCAGGCTCGTCATCTCCTTCATTCCCCTCATCCGAGTCACCGCCCCTGCTCTTCATCGCCGGGGGCTGTTCGGGGTCCTCTACGCTTGGCCTGGTTCTCCCATGTTTTTCCTCCGCCAGGGAGGCCACTGCGGGCCGTCTTCCCACTGTTCTGGTGGCTGAGGGATGCGGATCGGCCACCCGAGGAACTGTCTCGCCGGTTCGGCGCCTTGGGCCGGCCACCCGACACTCTGTGTTTCCTGCTGGGCGACCTGGTTCGGCCGTCGGAGGATTGGACTTTCCGGGCCTGAGACTGGGGTAGGCCGCCCGATCATTTACTGTTCCCCGTATCCACCTGCTGGCCTTGGGACGCAGGGAGACCCCCGGAACTGTCCCCGTGGGTTTTGGTCTCCGCCTGTCACCATTTGTCTGAACCGTCTGGATTAAAGGTCATGTGGGGTGATAATCTTGCTCTGTGTTTTTCTGCCTGTGTCAGTGTGGGGGGGTTTTTTCCGTCTCGGCCTGTCCTGTGTGTTTTTGGGCATTATGGAGTATTGCATTTCCTGTTATCGTGCCCTGTAATTGTTTTCTGCCTTAATGATGGTTTTTACATTCGGAAATATTGTATTTTCTGTTTTCGTGCCCTGTAATTGTTTCATTTGTAGTCTGCCTTAATCATGGTTTTGCATTTTGGGAACATTGTATTTTCTGTTATCGTGCCCTGTAATTGTTTCATTTGTAGTCTGCCTTAATCAGGGTTTTTGCATTTGGGAATGTTGTATTTTCTTTTACCGTACCCTGTGTTCAGTGTATTTCATGTATTTGGGAGTTTTTTTCTTTTTTCTTTTCTCTTTCTGGTTGTCTCTGTGCTCATCATGGCTGTTGGTCCTTGGCTGATCCTGTCCCTCCAGGCCTGTTCCCCCATCCGCCCGCCCTGGGGGGGGGGGGGGGCCTTGGGTGTAATTGGGCATTCGGTGCCCGCCCTCAGGGGGGAGGTACTGTTATGGTCCGAGCGCCGATCTCATCTGCGCTTGGGCCATGCATCATCTCCACCAGGTTTTGACAGCAGTGTTTACCTTCTGGCTCCCCAAGCTCTTATTGTGACAGCGCTCGGAGGGGCTTCCTGCTGTCAAAGCCTGCCAGCTGTGCTGCATTTGCGGCTCATCAGTGACCCGGCATTTAAGCGGGCGCTGAATGCAGCCCAGTGCAGCAGTCTCGTCGATTATTCCCTTGTCAGATGTTGAGCGAGCGTCCCTCGCCTCAGACGTCAGCTATTCCTGATCGTTGTTCATGTCCTGATCGTAAGTGTGCCTCGTTATAGCCTTATGATCATCTGTGTCAAGTGTTGTGTGTCTTATCCCATCGTGGCTCGTTACTTTCTGTTACTTTGTGTATTATCTTGTGTTCGTGTTCATTAATAAAACATCATGCAAACCTCACTGGCGACTTTTGGTATCTTATGGAGGCCTGCGAGGGCCACCGCTTGACAGGATCTGTCATTTAGGAGCTATATTCATTTGCTAGTCATCAGTTACCTGAGTGACGGAGGCAGAGGAAATTGCTGAAAATCTCATGTTGTGTCATATATGGTCCACAGATTTTTAAAAAAAATACTATTTAATTATTAATAAAATATTGAATTGTTTTAAGGCAGCTCTTTAGCCCCAATACCATAGCATTTTTAGTCATTGAATTTGTATGGTGTCATATGGAAGATGTCAGCAATAAAGTTATTAGTCAAATATAATGCTGGCCTTAAAAGGAAAGAAGCTAAAATGACACATTTCAGACAGTGAAGGGAGACAGTGTAAGGACTGAGATTTTCTGTTGTAATGGATAATAGAGGAGCCAGTAAACTAAAGTCATAATGGTAACTGTCATAAATTGCCTTTCAGGGCAGGATAAAAGGCACCACGCGCCAGCTGTGAGTTTGTGGAATTTATTAGTGAAAAAGTGTACAAAAGAACAAACAAGATCAAACCAAAAACTGGCAGAAATAAGAGGCACAGGTGAAGCAAAAATAGCAAGGGCAAAGGCAAGGGGAGACGCCGGCTTCACCTGGGAACACTAGCCGTGGAGCGCACGCTAGGAGAATTACAGAAGATAATATGAAGACACTTACGTGTGTAGGCGAAGTTCGATAGAAAGTTGGTAGTTGGTAGTAGGGTGCTGCACCCGACAGTGGTGCACAGTCCCTTAAATAAAGCTAAACACAAAATAAGGTAAGTGATAACAGCTGTGGTAAACCTGAGCGGGTAGGAGAAAACAAAGAAACAATTTAGACCAGCTGAAAATGATGAGAAAGGAGGGAGAAATTGGAGCTGACAGCTGACGGGGCCACGCCAACGCAGAGCGAAACCCCAGTTAGCCACTGACAGCTGTCAACCCCGAGAGAGAGAGAGAACACAACAGAAAACAAACATAAAGATGTGGCAGACCTCAAAAACACAAAAAACAAACTATAACAAACGTTAACAGGAAAATAAATCATACTGATAACTCAAAATGACAACACAGTACAAAATATGAAAAGAAAAGCAGACAACCTGAGCTCGGTGGGGTCCCCCCGTGCTCAGAACGTGACGGTAACAGTGAAGAATGATTTCAGTTAATTGATTATTTTCGATTTGTGGGCACACGGTTTATAGTTTTAGTATGTGAAATACTAATACTATGTATAAAGAAGTTATGTTGTAACAAAAAAATTAGAACAAATTTTAAAGCAACATTATCATTGCAAACCCAAATAGAACAAGTCTTTTTACCAGCCTGCTGGTATAAAGTACAACCCCCAATTCCAGTGAAGTTGAGACAATGTGTAAAATGTAAATAAAAACAGAATACACTGATTTGTAAGTCTTTTTCAACCCATATTCAATTGAATGCACTACAAAAACAAGATATTTAATGGTCAAACTCAAGCTTTTTTTGCAAATATTCATTAATTTTTGAATTGTCTTGCTGAAATAAGCAAGGACGTTCCTGAAAAAGATGTTGCTCCAAAACCTGTATGTCCCGTTCATCATTAATGGTCTCTTCATTCACACACTGATTCACACACACAGCCGCCATCAGTGTGTGAATGGATGTAAAGCGCTTTCTGTAAAGCGCTTTGGTCATCTACAGATGAGAATAAAAGCGCTATATAAGTGAATGCCATTTACCATTTTTACCATTTCATCACAGATGTTCACGCTACCAATGCCATGGGCACTAACACACACCCATACCATCACAGATGCTGGCCTTTGAGCTTTGCACTGATAACAATCTGGATGGTCCTTTTCCTCTTTAGCAAGTAGGACACAACGTCCATAATTTACAAAACCAGTCTGAAAGGTGGACTCATCAGACCATAGCACACTTTTCCACCTTGTGACAGTCCATCTCAGATTAGCTAGATCCCAGTTGTGAAATGTTGTTCTTAAACTGTTGGTCTATTTGCCAACACAGTTGTTCACAAGGTGGTGATTCCACAGAACCTCATCCCATCTTTGCTTGTGAACAACTGAGGCTTTCGGGGATGCTCCTTTTATACCCATTTATGACACTCACCTGTTTCCAGTTAATCTGTTCACCTGTGGACTGTTCCAGAAAGGTGTTTTTGAGCATTCCTCAACTTTCCAGTGTTTTCTTGCCCCAGTCCCAGCTTTTTTGGAACATGTTGCGGGAATCATATTCAAAATGAGTGAGTATTTGCAAACAGCAATGAAGTTTATCAGCTTGAACATTAAATATATTGTATTTCTAGTGTATTCAACTGACTATAAATTGAAAAAGATTTGCAAATCATTGCATTCTGTTTTTATTGACGTTTACACAATGTGCCAATTTCAGTGGAACTGGGGTTTGTAATTAAGTTGGAGTCTAGGTTGCCATTGGTGAATGCACAACCTAAAACCCTAAAAGAGCTTGTGTTACCCCATCACAGAGAATATCAGATAAACTTTATCTGATCATTTAAGGTTAAAAGAGCATTAAATGAGTGTTTTAAAATCATTCTATGTTTAAACTTGTTTTTAATTGATCATTTTGTTGACAGTATATTTATCCTTTCTAAATAATCTGAATAACTGAAATTTTCAAATATAGTAATTCAAATAAAATAAAATCGATGCAGATACTTAATCATAAACTTTGCTAGCATAGATTTCCTTTTGTGTAGTAGTTACAAGCATTTTGAGTGGCCACTAAGATTTCAAAATTGCTATATAAATATAGTTCAGTTTTAAAACACAAAGAGCTACTCTAATAGAATCCAATAATAAAAACGGAGATAAAAAATTACCATCCACTTTATGGTCTCCCATTTGGGACATTTTCTGTTCTCTTTCTGATATATGTCTTTTTCAGTCTCTTCAGCGGGCCATAAATAATTTAATATGATTATCTAATTTCCCTAATGCCTCTTTTTTCATTGTCCCAGGTTCTCTCCGTCCCCCATAGAAGACTAGTGTGCTGTAGTCGACTGTTTGAGGTGACAGACGTCAACAAGGCTCAAAAACAGGCAGCTCACCAGAGAGAAGTCTTCCTCTTCAATGATCTTACTGTAGTGAGTACAAAAAAGTCTTTCATTAAATTATCACATAATTAATTATAGATCATCATAATGTACCTCATTTGACTTGTTTTTAAAGTTGGGTCTCTCCAGCCATTTGTTTTCATAATAGCAGCAAAGCTTGTGTCTGTACATACAGTATAAGCAAAGAGCTTTCCCTTGCAGAGTAGCTTTAATGCCTTGTAATAAAGTTTTGTTCCCATTGAGGCGGAGTACAGATAAGTTGCTCAGTTGATTTAACGTTGTGTAGATTGCAGAATTATCAAAGGTTTAAATGCAAGCCATAATGTGCTCATTAGTGGCCTCATAGCTGCTATAGTTTTAAAGTTATTTAAGTGCTCTCATGATTATGTCAAATGCTGATTTAAATGAGGGAAAAAAACAGCAAGGCAATATCCCTCCTTTTTCTGCAGAAGCATTAAAGTAATTGGTGGCTGCTGTGGGAAGGTCCAGTTTGAAGTGAGACTCACAAGTTATCTTCCAACATCACAGTGGAGTTTTTGTTCATTTGGCACTAAAAGTTACTGGCGTGATACATTCCAGAGAAACGTTTTCTCCCGACAGCTTTGAAAACAGGGCAGAAATGGTCTTTGAGCAATTTTGCCATGAGATGAAAGTGATGGGGATGTTTCTTTGAATTTGGCCCTCGTTCCTGGAGCTTGAAAATGTCAAAAAAATGTTTAAAGTGCCAGTGTGATGTATTGGTTTTATATGCCTTCTTGTAAATTATGCCTCGCAAAAGCACTACAAAACCCATTTGCCTCATCTTTCTTTATCTGGAAGGTCATTCAAAGATAAAAACTCAATAACATGTCTGATACTTTCTGATATATACGTGGGAGGTAGCATACAACCCCATCACAGGTTGCAGTGTACATTCATATTTCATATCTGCATTGGATGCATTTTAATAGTCAGATTTGTTCTTTCTGTTTTGATGCGGTATAAAGTTGCAAGAAAAAGTATGTGGACCTTCTTTCTGCATAAAACGTGACCCAATCTACGTCAAAGTCCCAAATATAGACAAATACTGTGTGCTTAACCTAATACCACACAAATAATTACAATATTTCATGTCTTTATTGCACACATTCCTTTGATATAATAATGGATTGGATTTATATATGGGGGGGGGGCTGAAAAGTTCATTGGCTGACTAAGAAGGAGTTATGTCTTTCAGGATCAAGAAGAGAGCTTCTATACCGCAAGGATCCAAGCGCTGCAACACCAGTGTTGAAATGTTGAAAAATATACCACATTTGGTCAAATTTAACCACTGCATCATGGTCAGCCTATGAACTTTTCAGCCCACCCCTGTAGCACTTTCCTTGATACCCAAAACACTTTGCAATGAATCCATTATTCATTCACAGACACTGACACTACTAAGCTACCTCAGTAGCCACAGGTGCCCTGGGGCAGACACTAACAGACAGTAACAATGATGCCAATCCGCTCCAACGACCTCTCCGACCCCCACCAAACATGGATTCACATTCATACACCGGTGTCATGGACGCTGAAGGCAAGGTGGGTAAAGTGTCCTGCCCAGGATCACAACAGCAGGTTGGCTGTGGGGGGAGCGGGGTTTGAGCCGCCAACCCTCCAGTTATTGGACAACTCACTCTACCTCCTGAACCACTGCCACCTTAATAACTGGTTGAACGTCCTTTGGCAGCAATAATAGCCACCAATCACTTCTAGTAGCTGCTGATCAGACCTGCAGCATTCTTCATTACAGAACTGCTCCAGCTTAGCCCTATTCTTAGGATGTCTGGTGTGAATAGCAGTCTTGAGGTCATTCCACAGCGTCTCTGTTGGGATTCAGGTCCTGAAACTAACTGGACCACTCCAAAAGGTGGATTTTCTTTTTTCTTTTCTTTTTTTTGAAAGCCATTCTGTAGTAATTTACTTTGATGTTTAGGGTCATTGTCCTGCTGCATCACCCAGCTTCTACTGATGCAGATAAGATTACATTTTATGACCAATTAATGCAGAAAAACAGGTAATTGCAAAAGGTTCACATACTTTTTCTTGCAACTGTAGATATCACTGTCACAATCAAAAGTTTTTTTTTGTCAAGGATACAGACAGAAATTATTAAATTATCATCATTAAAGCTTCTATTTCTGCTTTACTGGTTTTGTTGTTCTATTTGTGCAGATCTTGAAACTTTGTCCAAAGAAGAAGAGTTCTGCGGCCTACACTTTCTGCAAAGCTATGGGGCTACTTGGCATGCAGTTCCACCTTTTTGAAAATGAATGTAAGTCACGATGTCTTAGTGCAGACTGCTGATTTAAATAAGGAGAAAAAATCATCCTCAGGGACAATACGGAAGAAAGGAATTTGATATATCTTTACTAAAACTTTACTATTTGGCTCATTATTTCCAAATTTTAAGATTACTAAAGGTATAGGACTCTTCATCTTAAAGAGTTTCCTGGGATTGCCATGGGAACAAAAAAGATTGATACTGCATACCTCTGTCAGGTTTTAAAATTCCCTTCACACCATGTACAGACTGACTCCCAGGATGCTACAGCATATTTGTACATGGATTACTTCATAATATGCTCTTAACAAAAAGATGGCATTGTGTCCCAATTTGTGTTCTTTAAATTCTATTTGTTTTTGGGATGATATGACAAGATATGTTCTGTCCAGCTTTAATTTAAAAAAAAGATCTAGATCCACATCCAGTTTTTCATCAGATCCAAAAGTTAATCACTTCTGAGCTAAGCCGTGACCTTGAGTAATCCTTCTGGCAAATAAACAACCCAAACCAATCACAAAGCCTCCTCAGCAGAGGTGAAATAAGGTCAGAGGGGCAGTTTTTTTTTTCCTGACAGCTTCTTGGCAACCCCATCCTGTATACATTTTCAAATGTTATTCTTCTGCTCCGCTAAGTACATGTTACATGATCTTGCAAGCAAACTAAATTCAGGTTTGCAGTTTACAATGACCTTTTAAGAGCCTTTACATTGTATTCACACCTGAAAGTAATATATCCAGCAATAGCTCACTCAAGCTGTCTACATTTTTGTGTCATGCCTTCTGCTCCCAACAGACTACCCTCATGGAATCACCATTCTGTCCCCATTTGGTTCAGACAAGAAGCAGGTACTGAACTTCTGCGCCCAAAGTGCAGAGGAGTTGCTCAAGTTTGTAGAAGACTTGAAAGAATCTATCGCAGAGGTCTCAGAGATGGAACAGATACGCATAGAGTGTGAGTATCATTGATGGTGACAGTAGAAAACTGAAGAGCATCTTGGCTTGTCCATATCTCTTTCTTGATAGATCAGACAGGAAATGAAAATTACTGTAGGTGCCAGTAAACACAGTGGGAGAAACACAGGATGTCAGAACTAGGGGTGTTCTGATATATTGGTATGATAATAAAAGTGATATTTAAGAAATTGTGCAAAATACTAATATTTTTACACAATCCAGCACCACTAAAATTACAGTTACAGACTTATGATAACTGTCCACTGGTTGTTTTTTTGCGAAGGAATCGGATCAAGAGATGTGTTGAGTGTGGTGATGAGGCATAACCAGGTGGAGTAACAGAAAATGATTGACATAGTGGAAAAATGATAGTCAAAGAGCTCTGTCCCAGGGAAAGACTCTCATTGATCCTGTTGCTGAGATCACAAAGGCTTCACCTCACTGACCGACGCATCCAGCCGTGGGCAGTGTTCCACAGGTCTCAGCTCCTGGACAACATGGCGGATTGTGAGTAAGTGTTTGTCTCATATCTTTAAAACAAACAAGCAAAAAGTCTCTCTAACATTTGAGATGAGACACAGTGCAGGTAATGAATTCAACAACTGCTGGTTTAAACATCAGGAAGACATTGCTGCAGCCGCCAACACATGCTGGATGCTCAGACCTTATTTGCATAAAGTTAAAAAATTCAACATAGACACTGAATTGGAAGCAGAGAAACGATGGGTCCAGTGGACATGTATCATTACTTTACCAGTTTATCATCCACCTATCTACACTTGCAGTTATTACGTTGTTCAGTGTATAATTTTTCACTATTGTGGCTCTCTTCGTGTACAATTTTTTCTGTTTGCATATCATCTCTGTTGGGCGCAAACCTCATATTTCCTATATGCTTGAGTAGCTACAGAATTTATTCACATGGCTTTTCTAATGCTTATCATTGGATATGAATAAAGAGCACCCAGTGGTCTAATGGTTGACCAATAGAATGGGTTTATCCAAAAAAACAAAAAAAGACCAAATAACAAGATACGAGGTTTCCACTGGACAGTGGTGACATACTGGTGTATCTAAAAAAATTTGAATGTCATGATTCAGTCATTTAATTCAAAGAATCATAACCATCAAAATTTAAAACAAATGGTTGAAATTGCTAACTTTGTGTGATGAATGTAGAAAATATAAAAGTTTAACTTTTTTAAACTGAATTATTCAAAACAAAAGTAACACATGTCAGCTTTCTAATGTTTGAGATCCACTAGTTTTTTAGTAATTAGAGTTGGCTCTGACACCAACCATTAAAAAAGATATGATTTTACCATTAGAATAGATTTGTGCAGTTTGATTTTTTTTTTCTGATCAACTGAATTTGACTTTTAGAATAAGTTATAAAATAAGATTAATTGTCCCAGTGGGAAATGAGCCTTAGACTTCTATGTTTGTGGTATAAAAACAGATCAAAACAACAGAGAATAAAGACAACAAACACATTCATCCTCCAAATGCATATTCCCATTAACATATAAAAATGCACACACAATATTCCAGGAAAAGACTGCTCATTCGAGCAAAGGCAAAATGAGCTAATACCATGACGCTGTGTCCATCATCCATCCTTCCACAGTTCGCTGAAATCGCTGCTCCTCCTAGACGATTTCCACATGGTCGCCAAATGCACACATGATGATGCTCGGGTGGGTCGTTATCCAGGTTGTGGTCAAGGTCGGGGTGAATGTTCACAAGATATGAGAACATGTAATTCCAGTTCCCAGTCAGCATAGACTCCGTATATAGTATATGTATGTATTTATAGAGAAAAGCAAAGACTACATGTGAGCTACTCAATCACGGTCTCTTTAACTGTGCTTATGATAATCATATGTGCTTTTTGGTGCATTGGCAGTGTACATGTATCCATTCAGTAAAACCCTGCACTGAAACAAAAGTCAACATCTGTTTTGTGTTTAACCACATTAAGAGTCTCGTATTTGAAAGGACACTAACTGAAAATCTGTAAACTCAAGGATACATGAAATAGAGGTTAGCCTTTGGTTTGCATTAAACACAGACTTGCAGTCCAAGTTTTTGAATTTTTTCTTCCTTTTGGTGCACTGCAGCTTGAACACACCGTGGTGGGGGGCAGTGGACTGGAGGTGAAAATAGGCCAGGGTTCCACAAAGCAGCCAGGCATCTGAATTGTTTGGGCTTGTGTGCATATAAAATTCTCTAGACAATATGACATTGCTTAGACGCACATGAAGCCTCAAGTATCCAGAGCATAGCTTCTGCCAGTGGGCAGAAAAAGAGAGCAGCTCCGCTGGGATTTCATGCAACCGCCTCACCCTTCACAGAGGGGGAGGGCCTGCAGCCACGGGAGAGCCAGCAACAGCATATGGAGAGAGGCAGGGGTTCACAGAAGGAAGTTATTTCTCTTTGGTGAACAAAGAATAGACTACCTGGTATGAGACACACACATGTTGGGACATAATCATTATTATATTTGCAGAGACAAACTTTTTCTCTGAGTTGTAATAGACGAACATTTGCAAGAAAAGAAAAAGCTAGCACCTGCACAGACAAGCCCCACATCCTTTCTCATCCGGGGGGCTTTGCTTTGTCTGCACATTAGTAAACAAGCCTGTGGCAAGTGCTTAGAGAGTGCTTCTGTGCTTAGAAATGAGAAGGAAAGTGTTCATCTGGAGCAGAGTGGTTGTAGTGTGGAGAGTTTTTAATGAGGTAGGGAGTTGTCATTCACTCACAAATTCCCAGGCTTCACACAGACAGACCTTGACCCTTAAAGTTTATTATTAGGTATAATGTTATTCACTTGTCCATTCTGTCCATTCATTTGTCCGTGTGTCCATTTGTTTGACATTTTATGGGAGTTCCATTTATTTTGGGGAGGGATCCATTTCTGTTGTCGCTACTATAGCTTCTACACTTCTGATCGGATTCACTTCACATTTATACATCTGATTAGGGGGTCCATTTTGGGAAGGAGAGGACTTGTACTTTTTCACTCAATTTTATGTTACCACCAGTATAGCTTCTTGTAGGAGAAATTAGTGTTCTAAGTATGATAAGGTACAAGGATTGTTTAATTTATACAGAGGTGTGTGTATGTGGAAACGGAGGTTTACTTCGTGACCACAAACACTCCCAAACAAAAGGAAAACAACTCGTAGGGGCACCAGTTCAAAACTTGGACAATTTATTAATAACTAATCCTTGTACCTTTCATTAACCAGTCTCAATATTTGTGAATTCTTCTGCCGTGACCCAGGAAAACAGACACAGAAAAAAATCAATCAGAAACTTCTATATACATTTAACAGTTTTAATGATCAAACTCAAGTTAAATGACATTACATTCAATTGATTTGTAAGCAGGTGAAATGATCAACAAGTATTAAACATCATATCAACTTGTAATGGATTAATGAGCCTAAAGTATATAGTTAAACCTTTGTGGAAACAAGAGAAACCAGATTTTGAATTTATAACTGTAATGCAATGGGAGACTGAAGTAACTGTAGCAAAAATATGCATAAAATTGGATGCAATTTTATGGAGAAAATGATAAAAGCTGATTATATGAAAAAGGAAATTCTGAGTTACTGTACAAAAAAACAAACCAAAAAAACCCAGAGGTTATTGAAAAGGAGAATATTATTTTTCCTTCAGCTTTATAGCTCCTATCGTAGCTTATGGACTAACTTTTAGCATGAAAAATTGGTCATATTCAATTAGAATTAGACATCACATTTAGCCCAGCAGATAGAAAGTTGGGAGTCAAGCTTACGACCAGCTGTGTCTTCAGAGTTGAGTGATGATCTTGAACACCAGCAGATGGCAAAAGGGGGGGAGACTTACCACAGTACTCTCGATCATTGCAGCGGTTCTAGTTTACAGACCCAGAAGCTGGGGTCCGTAGAGTGGCAGCAGGAGTGAGCGGCTGGCCCCTGGGCAGGTGGCGTCTTCTCCTTGGCAACAGCCAACTTTTGGGATGTCCACCGGCCGACAAGAACCACAGGGCTGAAGGAGAAATGGATGTAAAACGGTTCCACAAACAAAATCCTAGTTCTTCCAACGTTGTGATACGTGGATGAGACAGTCTCGAGGAAGAAGTTCAAAAATCACTATCAGTCCACTTTAACGCTGAGTTAAGGAAAATTAATAGAAAAAGTATAACAGAATAAAACGGCGTCTGAGGAGAGGGAAAAAATTGAATTTTGGAGTTTCACTCCAAGTAAGAGGGATTGAGCTCAACGACAGTCTGATCTCTCCTCAGATACCAGGAAAAAAAAAAAAAAACGCACACAAAAGAGACAGAATTCAGACCAATGGAAAAGACTTCAGAAAGACCATAGAATGAACTGAAAAGAGCTGAACTGAAAGACAACCGAAAGACATCTGAACTTCTAGGGCGTTTCCCCCTTTTAATGAGAGCAGTTCTTTGGTCATAACATATGACTTGCAGCAGGAAGAACCAGTTATCGTCTATCGTGGGAGATTTGAATGCACTCTGGTCCAATAAGAAAGTGGTCCTTTGTCTGTAACCAACCAATAGAATGAAAGGGGGGGTTGTCCAACAGAGAGGGCCTGGTGATTGGCTGGTATCAGTCAGATGACTGGCATAAGTTTTTAGAAGAGAAACAAATATTAACTGTGAAATTCACATTATGTACTTATATATAAAATCTAAGCTAACTTCAGTGATCCATGGCTAACTTTCATGACTACTTCTGGTGAGCAAGCACTTTATAAACTTGTTTAAACATATTTCAGACATGCAATACATTTAAAATCAATAATTAACCTTTTGACTGCCTATGGCGCTCCGTTGCGCTGTCAGCCCCTAGTGATCAAGGTTTTTTTCAAGAAAATATTCAGTTCAGATGTCAGAGATTTCCAAAGCTATGACTTGAAAGTGGTAAGAGATAATGGCTTACTGCCAATTAGAAAGATGTAGAAAATGATCCAAAGTTTGAGATAGGAGTAAATTTACGCAACTAATTTGCATAATGTCACGGCAGCCATGTCGAATTACATAACTTTCAGTCAAAAGCGGACTTTGGACATACTTACACAAAGGATGGTTTTGTTTTTTTGTCACTGTTTGTTGTTTTGGGCATTTTGTTATCTTATCTTTAAAGTATATGAACCAGAAAATCAGTTATGATGTAAACAAAGAAATTCATACTGCTGGCCACACGGCATGCTTCCTCCATTTTCATCCATCCTGGTCGTTATTTTGTCTTCTATTGGTCATTTTCGCTTTCTCTCCCACATCCAGAAACTGTTATGATTATTCCACCGAAATTTTGCTTTTATTCCGTGGCAATTTATCTCATATGACGAACCGGGAACCGGCACGATTGTTCTGTCCAGTCACATGGTGCTGGGGGTCGATGGCAGGTGTAAATCGCCCAGCTTCGCCCACCCTCTGCTTTAACAAAATGTAGATATTTACCTTCATAAGCTCAATAATCTCTTTTTAGAATCATAGTTGGCAAATTTGGGAGCAAATGCCTCCTCCGTCTTGCGATCAATTAACATTTGTTTACAAACTCTTCTTCTCTGGTGTCCAAAAGTGGGGGGGTTACATAGGGGCCATTCGTCCTCCAAGGCAAGAGCAGTAAGTTAAACGTGTCTGCCACCCTGTGAGGTGCAATACTTAGTACAACTGGGGAGTTTTATTATGGTTTAAGGCCACGTCATATGACAGTCGCAGAACTGTGACACAGGCACTCCACAGCACTACCTGTGCATGAACCAAGGCAGTCAAAAGGTTAATGTAACATTTCAAACCATCAGTGTTCATCACTGGGGTGGTCATCTTTAACAGTGTTCTGAGCAGTATTTCCTGGAAAAATATCAAAGTCTTGAGGAGAGAGGATTCTTTTAGGCAGATAACACAGTCCAATGGTGACCAGAGTATGAGCCCACATGTCCCTGAGTTGTTCAAAAGAGGGTACTGTGTGGCTTTGGATAATTGTGCAAGGTCTCAGGAATGTAGTGGATGTCTTCTGGCTTGTATCAAAACATAAAACTGTCTGAGACTAAATGTTCCTAGGGGATTTATGATAGAAGTCCAGGCATCTTCCTGGCACCAAGAGGATCCTGGGGGTCTTAAATCAAGCAAGGAATGTGGCGTTATGATGCTTTATTTAGGAAACAGGGTAACTCTGGAGGTCTCCTCTTCACAGAGACTGTTCATGTAGATTGGAACTCAGATGTACGTTACACTTCTACATTTCTAATTGGGTTAACTTCCGAGTCATGCGAATGATTTGTCTCAAATGAGGGGTTCCATTTTGGGGGAGGGGGACTGCTTTATGTTGATCACACTTCTCATTAGGGGACCCTGATATACCGATGTGTGGAGTATGTGAGCTTGCTCACTAAGGTTCTTTCATTTACAAAAGTCAGATTTTGATCCAGTTTGGGTATCTTCCGCCCTCCCAAGAGAGCAGACGCTTTTTTCTTCTCTCCTGCTGATTTTTTCCTCCCCTCCTATTGGATCCCAGCTTGCTGTTGTCTGTCTGCGTCTATCTGCGACCGCCGAAAAGAAATTATGGAGTTAATAAGCTGGGCTTTGAACACAATTGACACTATTTTTTCAACAAGGAAAAGTGCTCCGGGGGAAGCTGTCTGCCCCGCTGGAACGGCTCCAGTGGGCTATCTATGTGACACAGGTAATTGGAAAATGCTGTGTCTCTCTAATCTCTCTATCGAAGATATTGAAGATTTGTTTATCTTCGTAATCTTGGTGATTGGGATAATTCTGATTGGGACGGGAATTGTCTTGGTTTACCGCAAATTGCTGAAGATGGATTCAACCTATCAAAATGCTGGCCAGGCGAGGTGCATCCAACAAATTGAGAAACTGGAGAAGACCCTGATAGCGACTACTGGAGAACTGTCTCGTAAGGTGGATTACATCATGGGTTCGCTCAGGTCTTTCCACGACGAGTTCAAAGCTGCGCAAAGAAGGATTAATGTACTGAATCTACAGAAGAAATACAAGTCTTCTCTGTGATCAGTCCTATTTGGCATTATTATTCCCCATGAAAATTCCTCCTGGCTGTCTGCAGACTGTGTTTTTTCAAAATCATGAGCACAAGGCCTTGGACAGCCAGCTGCAGCACCAGATAAGACTGGGCGCCAGACAGACAAAACATCTTCTGCCAAGGGTCCTTGGGTCTCTCTTATTATCATCAACACTGCTCAACACCGCACACACATTGATTCATGAACTGATTAAAGATACTGTACACTGCTCTCTTGTGTCTCGTGAAATTCTGAGTTGTTGCTCTGTGCTATTGAGAGATTTTTTTTCATTGTAATCACAATCTGCTTAAAAATAAGCTGTATTTTGATAACGAAGTTTTTTTTCTCCTCCCCCCTTGTGTCGTTCCCTCCCTTCCCCTCCCTTTCTTATCTATCTCTGTTTGATGAGGCGCCTTTATGGCTGCCGTATCGTTGTGTCGCGCGCATGCGCACCAATGTCAAGTCAAGTTCCTCGTGTGTTTTTTTTTTTACATGCTTGGCAATAAAGTTTATTCTGATTCTGATTCTGATTCTGATTCTCAGATGCACCAACTTGGTATCGTAAGTCTTCTTATTAAGGCTGGGATTGTCTATAATGCTATAGGGGATATTTGTCATTGAAATAAAATTGAATTATGTTTACTGTTCTGAAAAATGCGCTGACAGTGACTGATGTCTGAAGTTGTCAGAGTGTAGTCAGAATCAGTTATGCAGCAGCTGTCCTCCCGTATATAAACTCTTCTCTGAAACTCTGGAGCCATTTGGTTTCAGTGCTAAACAAGCTATTAAAATGTTGTAAAACACTTCCAAAAACATAGACAGTTACATCATGTAACAATATTTTCAGATACAAATGATGTGGATTTGGTACATTTATCTTTCTTTGGCTTGCTCAGGAAGTATTCTAAGGTTTTCCTTGACATTACTTCCTGGGCAAAGACTCCACAAATGATATCTGTACTTATCCATCCATCCATCCATCCATCCATCCGTCCGTCTATCCATCCATCCATCCATCCATCCATCTTCTACTGCGTATCCATGGGTCTGGGTCACAGATGCAACAGTACAAGCAGAGAAGCCCAGACTGCTTCCCGGTTCACATAGCACAATGATTCCTATGATCCCGCCTGCCGGTGGTGAGCCCACTGGAGGGTGAACCCATATGGATCTACTGGACTGCTGGTGGACTGGCACTTCACTCAGGACCACTTGACGCCACAGTTGTAAATAAGAATGTGTTCTTAATTTGTCTTACCTGGTTAAATAAAGGTTAAATAAAAATTTAAAAAAATAAATTTGTCTTGGAGACCCTACTAGGGGCAAGTTGCCCCCGACAACATAGCTCCTGGGATCATTAGGGCACGAAAACCCCTCAACTACAATAAGGTGGCGATCCACAGAGGGGTGTCTGTATTTAAATCCAAATCAATTGCTTCTTTCTATTAATTTGAACTGCACATTCACACTCACATTCATACCTAGAGGCAATTTGTAATCCCCAGTTAATGTCAGTTAAAAGAACAAACATATCATTATACTGTGAGAAGAAGACAAAGTAACTAACCTATTGGGAACTTACGGAGTGACAGGGCAGCCTCTGGCTGGCATGATTAACAGACTCATAAGCAGGCTTACTCCAGTTAAAGCATGATTGATTCAACACACAAATAAATACAGCACGGGGGCTGTGAACACAAAGTGAGCTGACAAGGCTAGGAAAACTTACTAGGGTGAAGATAAACAGTCCAAATATGACAAAAGCCAGACAGTAATTCCTGTGAGATTGCTGCACTGAGAAAGGAGTGGCAGGGGTCTAAATAGGAACATAATTAAACCAAACTAGGATCAGCTGAGATTAATAATGAGCTGAGGATAACAGAAGTGAAATTGAAACAGGAAATGGAGCTGCGACAAAACAGGAAAAAAAACAAAGGAACCTTTCACAATAAAATATGGCCTAAGAACTAAGGATAAATACTTTTAAAATAAGAGCAGACATATGAACTAAGAATAGACAAGGAGTGAAATCAGAACATTACAAAGTAACCAAAGACTAGGGAAAATACTGATAACAGAATAATAATGGCAAAATCATTCCAAAAACAACAGAGAACGTGGGCATGGTCATGACCATGTCCAGATCATAACAAGGAGACTACTGCACAATTAATTAAATATTAATATATTGAACTTTAATGCTTAAAATCCTTCTTGAACTACATTTTACCCTCCTGGTTTTTTGGGGTGTTTTTTTTTTCAATAGTATTTTAATCAGCTTTGATTTAATGATCAGAATTGTCACCATATTGTGGTTCAGTTTCCTTTAACACAGGCAAAAGTACAAGTGGACCAAATTCCGTCACTTTAAATCCTGCGAGACTTACGTCAGAATGTTCTCTATTCTTATTGGTCAGATTTTTTTTTGCTGCAAGAACAGAAAAGGTAAATACAGGAAGTAGAATGACTACTGTGCATTTATGCATTTCTGGAGAGATCGTAGTGAAATCTACGGGGGGTTTCATTGCCCTGGTTATCGTTTATTACATTACGTGCATATACTACTTTACGCAAATCATACAGTTTGAAAATGAAACACAGCTACAAATGGAAAATAACAAGTTTATGTTCATTAGTCCCCCAGAACCGTGACATGCTTAGTCACAGATATTTTCAAAGATCTATCAGGTGTGTACAGTGGCATAAAATGTTTTACTGTTTGCCACTGGTCCTGTTTTAGTACAGTCCCTTTCTCACCTGCAGGACCGCACTAGAGTTCGCCAGTTGATTCGAATCGAGACAATTTCTTTCAGGAGGTCTCGGCACGGTTGTTTTGGTGCCCACATGAGTGCGATTACAGACAAAATGAACCGCACAAATGGAGAAAACGAAATTGAGTATGACTGAAAGGAATTAAAGCCTGTAGGTGTGAAAGCACCCTAAAACTGTTTTGCCCATGAAACTTTAGGGTGAAATAGTGGTAAAATCTGATGAAACTAAAGCCCTGTAAAATAAAATTATCTTGAACATTTCTCTTTGACTCTCTCTCAGGTTTACTGCATTCAGACCTGAAGTACATGGTGTATTGCTTTAATTCACCTGCCAGTTTTGTGGTTCCCTGCCAGAATTGGGATGCAGTGTGATGATGAAAACAAAACAACATTTAGTCACCGTGATTGGAAATGACATGCAATTACCATCAAGTGTGAAGTTTAATTAGAGTGATGAAGAGATGTGCATTGAGCGTTGAAAAGGGAGTGGGTGGGAGAAAGCAACAAGAGCATGAGTGGATATGCACACCCCATTTTTAAGCAAGAATTATGTGGGCTAATGCTGTCACTCACCATCTACTAGTCTATCTACTCCCTTTGCTCTTCGTCATAGTGATTATGAGGGTGATCATTTTTGTTTTCTGCTCTCTGCAGGGGAGCTGGAAAAGCAGCAGGGAGCCAAGACACACTCGGTAAAGACCAACGGCACACAGCTAGAGCTACGCAGCAAACAGTGTTCCCCGTCAGGTGTGTGATTGTGTGTGCATGCTGCTGCTTTTTATAAACATATTGGAGCCAGCCAGCCTTTCTGCTGTTGTTTTCTATCATTCATATTTTTAGCAGCTTGATATACCTGCAGCTTCTTAACATTAAAATGAGTGATAGAAATTATTTTTACTACTGAAATTTAGGGAATTACCAAGCCACAACCCATTTAGTTATCATTACTAAGCCCATAAATCTTTGTGTTCCTCCACACAGTTTGCAGAGGTAGAATTCTTACTTGAAAATGTATTTTTTTTCACCTTCACGAAAGAGGTTATTTTTTCATCGGCATACCAGAGTGGTGGCCTAGAGGTAGAGCATCCGCCCCATAACCGGCAGGCCAGGGTTCAAATCCTGGCCGGGTCATGCCAAAGACCATGTAAAAACGGAACTTCTTGCCGTCCAGTTTGGTGCTCAGTAATAATGGAACGGAGGAGGGAAATGTTGGTTACCCAGTCACAGTGAGTGCACAAGTCAAGTGTACTTCCTGTGCCAGTCCCAAGCCTGGATAAAATGGGCAGGTTTGCTTCAGGAAGGGCATCCGGCGTAAAAAACTCAGCTTCAACTATAAGAGGTCCCACCCCAACTGAAGGACTAATTGTGTCCTGTCAAAATAAATACAGATGATGATGATTAATTTGTCAGTTTGATTGTTAGCTAGCAGGGTTACGCAGAAACTATTGAACATATGTCAGTGAAACTTGGAGAGAGGGTGGGTTTTGGCACAGATTAGATTACATTAAAATTTTGATCTGGTAAAGTTAACATTGTGATTTTTATTGACTTTTTTCAGTGAATATTGCATGGATCAATCAAACTTTATTTGTATAGCACTTTTTAAACATTAGATGCTGCACAAAGTGCTTTACATATATAAAAACACATGATACATCCCCACCCCTTGCAACCCTCCCATAAACATATCCACAAACACAACACACACAGGCACATACATCACCCCCTACTTCTCTTACACACATATAAAATAAAAGAGACATTGCTCGGCACCGAGGCACCACAGGAAGGAGCAACCATCCTGTGGAGCCCCCCACGCTGGGATATCACACAGCCAGTAACCACAGAAGGCGCCACAAAGGCCGCCCCAACCAGGACAGGCTGGGGCCCGCACCACAGCTGTAGGCAGTGGTATAAAGCCCCCACCCACCCAAGCTAGAGTGATCCATGAGACCAGCACCCCTGCAGATGGGCCAGGCAGCATCCGACATGAGGGGCCCCACTGAGGAAACACTGGAGCTAAAACACAAATACAAGATAAAACTAATAACACTCAGGGCAAAGGGAACTAAAGACCCATACTTAGAAACTGAGCTAAGAACACATCAAAATAAGAAAATCTAAAAGCAAATGGAGCTAAGAAGAATGTAAAAACAATGGAACATAAATGACTGCTTCAATAATAGTCAAACGGTTTGTTAAAAGCCAAAATTTAAAAAGGTACAAAAAGAACTAAGAACACATAAAAAATAGGAACTAAAAACCCATACTTAAAAACTGAATTAAACACATCAATAAGAAAATGAGAAAATCTAAGAACAAATGGCGTCAAGAAGAACATACAGACGTGGACAAAATTGTTGGTACCCCTCTGTTAATGAAAGAAAAACCCACAATGGTCACAGAAATAACTTGAATCTGACAAAAGTGGTAATAAATAAAAATTCTATGAAAATTAACCAGTGAAAATCAGACAATGCTTTTGAATTGTGGTTCAACAGAATTATTTTAAAAAACAAACTCATGAAACAGGCCTGGACAAAAATGATGGTACCCTTAACTTAATATTTTGTTGCATAAACTTTTGAGGCAATCACTGCAATCAAAACGATTTCTGTAACTGTCAATGAGACTTCTGCACCTCTCAGCAGATATTTTGGCCCACTCCTCATGAGCAAACTGCTCCAGTTGTCTCAGGTTTGAAGGGTGCCTTCTTCAGACGGCATGTTTCAGCTCCTTCCACAGATGTTCAATAGGATTTAGATCAGGGCTCATAGAAGGCCACTTTAGAATAGTCCAATGCTTCACTCTTAGCCATTCTTGGGTATTTTTAGCTGTGTGTTTTGGGTCATTTTCCTGTTGCAAGACCCATGACCTGTGACTGAGACCAAGCTGTCTGACACTGGGCAGCACATTTCTCTCTAGAATACCTTGATAGTCTTGAGATTTCATTGTACCCTGCACAGATTCAAGACACCCTGTGCCAGATGCAGCAAAGCAGCCCCAGAACATAGCAGAACCTCCTCCATGTTTCACAGTAGGGACAGTGTTCTTTTTTTGGTATGCTTCATTTTTGCGTCTGTGAACATAGAGCTGATGTGCCTTGTCAAAAAGTTCCAGTTTTGTCTCGTCTGTCCATAGGACATTCTCCCAGAAGCTTTGTGGCTTGTCAACATGCAGTTTGGCAAATTCCAGTCTGGCTTTTTTATGATTTGTTTTCAACAGTGGTGTCCTCCTTGGTCGTCTCCCATGAAGGCCACTTTGGCTCAAACAACGACGGATGGTGTGATCTGACACTGATGTACCTTGACCTTGGAGTTCACCATGAATGTGTTTAGAGGTTGTTCTGGGCTCTTTTGTTACCATTCGTATTATCCGTCTCCTCCTACGGCCATGTCCAGGGAGGCTGGCTACAGTCCCGTGGATCTTAAATTTCTGAATAATATGTGCAACTGTAGTCACAGGAACATCAAGCTGCTTGGAGATGGTCTTATAGCCTTTACCTTTAACATGCTTGTCTATAATATTCTTTCTAATCTCTTGAGACAACTCTCTCCTTTGCTTCCTCTGGTCCATGTTTAGTGTGGTACACACCATGTCACCAAACAGCACAGTGACTACTTGTCACCCTTTAAATAGGTCGACTGACTGATTACAAGTTTGTAGACACCTGTGATGTTAATTAGAGGACACATCTTGGTTGAACATGTCCCTATGGTCACATTATTTTCAATCTTTTCTAGGGGTACCATCATTTTTGTCCAGGCCTGTTTCATGAGTTTGTTTTGTAAAATAATTCTGTTGAACCACAATTCAAAAGCATTGTCTGATTTTCATTGGTTAATTTTCATAGAATTTTTATTTATTACCACTTTTGTCAGATTGAAGTTATTTCTGTGACCATTGTGGGTTTTTCTTTCATTAACAGAGGGGTATCAACAATTGTGTCCACGTCTGTAAAACAATGGAACATAAATGACTACTTTAGTAATAGTTGAACAGGTTTATTAAAAGCCAAATTAAAAAGGTGGGTCTTGAGCCTGTTCTTATAAACATATGACTCTGTGGCCCTGAGGCTCTCTGGAAGGATCTTGATTTAAAACAAAATAAAAGGGAATACTGATGTTGGTGTATATACAGTGCATCTGGAAAGTCTTCACAGTGCTTCATTTTTTCCACATTTTGTTATGGTACAGCTTTAATTCAAAATAGATTAAATTCATTTTTTTCCTTAAAATTCTACACACAATACCCGTAATGACAACATGGAAAAAGTTTTTTTGTTTTTTTTTTTAGATTTTTACAAATTTATTAAAAAATTTTAAAAAAGCAACTAAGAAATCACATATGCATTCACAACCTTTGCCATGAAGCTCAAAATTGTGCTCAGGTGCATCCTGTTTCCACTGGTCATCCTTGAGATGTTTCTACAGCTTAATTGGAGTCCACCTGTGGTAAATTCAGTTGATTGGACATGATTTCCAAAGGCACACACCTGTCTATATAAGGTCCCATCACGGTCATGTCATGTTTGGAGGAGACCAGGCACCGCTTATCACCAGGCCAATACTATCCCTACAGTGAAGCATGGTGGTGGCAGCATCATGCTGTGGGGATGTTTTTCAGCAGCAGGAACTGGGAGACTAGTCAGGATAGAGGGAAAGATGAATGCAGCAATGTACAGAGACATCCTGGATGAAAACCTGCTCCAGAGTATGCTTGACCTCAGACTGGGGTGATGGTTCATCTTTCAGCAGAACGACAACCCTAAGCACATAGCCAAGCTATCAAAGGAGTGGCTTCAGAACAACTCTGTGAATGTTCTTGAGTGGCCCAGCCAGAGCCCAGACTTGAATCCAATTGATCATCTCTGGAGAGATCTGAGAGAGGTAGGGCTGTACTTGTACACACCCCTAATCTCATTTGACAGGTGCCTTGCCCCCTTGACCTGACCTGTGACCTGACCTGACCCTGACCCCGCCCCTGTGACCCCGTGTAATTAGGCTGTCAATCAAAAGTGTTTTGAAAACATGACCTTTGGTCTGAAACTTCTCATCAAACTGACAGATTGTGATTTTAATCTGTTGACCATATGTGTTTTAGCGTGAGAATGGGGTTAATGATGGCAGAACTTCTCGTGTGAAGTGGCATGTTTATAGCGGCTTCAATTTGCAAAAACAGATATCAGTCAGAGCGTCTCTAAATGCTTTTAAAAAAATCACAGACACAGCCATTCTCTCAGTCAAAACAGAAGAGCTCCACAGATGTTGAATGGGGCAGACTGGAAGATATCGTGTTACTCATCCACATTCCAAAGCCACACACAAACACGCGCGCGCGCCACAGGATTGAAGGCAGACGTTTGTGTGACAAGACCACAAATTAGACTCTCACAAAAACTGCAACATCATCTTCTGCACATTTAGATCAGGGTTTTAGAGGCACACTGACCTGTGCAAACAGGCCTATTTGATCTTAACACGAAAGCACGCACCCACACTGACACACACTGTCACAGGGCTGCACTATTCATTCTGAGAAATCTGAGGAGCCAGAACTCAGACATAGACCTCACTGAAAATCTGAGGAATGAGGCATGTCTTTATGGGCCATTCTGTGCATGTACAACTGTAGTGAAACCTTGGTCTGCATTGCTGCCAATAGAACAGACACATTTGCTGCTGCTGCTGCTGCTGTTGTATAAACAGAGGAAGATTGCTCACTGCGATTAATTCACATGACTCAGTATTGCAATAGTTTACTTGTTAGGCTGACTGACTTTAGATAGGATACAAATTCCACTTCTTAAACACATATTTTGCATTTCTGAGTGACTGTAGAATGTTTGCTGAACCAGTAGGAGAAAAGGAGCAAATTTGTATGTCACGAGATTTGCTTTCAAAGACTTCAAACTTAACAGCCACATTAAAATAGTTATACTTTATTTTTCCAGAGAATATTAAAACAGTCTTTAGACTTTATAGTCTGTGTGTTGTCAGCTTCAATTGGCTACTTGTTTTTTCATGTGCTTTATATTTGTGTATCTGTAGCAAATGCAGCTATGAATGAAATGCTAGGATTGACAGAGTCCAGACTGTCATGTTTGGGGTCGCCACCCCGAGCATGACTTGTGGCTGTTGGGTTTAATTATTGATTATTAATTCCAGCTGATGGATTGGGCCTTGCTCTCCATCAGTCCCACAGCCATGCCTCCTCCTCACCAGGCATCCACCAGTGGTTTGGTTCACCACATACGCACTTATGCACGCATGCACACACACACTTGCACACACACTCACATTCACACTCACGCACACACACACCTAGTTCAATCAGTCACACCTGTTGCCACACAACTGGGTCTACTTGCTGTCATTAGGCTTTGTACAAACAGCTGTGCAGTACGACCAGCCGGGGTTGCAGCTTAGCAATGTCTACCCTGGACATCTGGACTCACTTCTGTTGGTTTACCCCTGGACTGAATCATGTTGTTCCCTCAGAGCCTTTCCGCTCCAACATTGTAGTAAGTCTTTCCCTGTACCTTTTTCTCTGCTCCTGCTTAACTGGAGCGTGTTAGGCATTCCTGTAGACCAACCAAGTTTGTAGCCAAGTGTCTTTCCTTTGTTCCATGACTGTATTTGGACTTTCTGTACATACACCCATTGTAAATAAACACGTTACTCTGCGTTTTGGGCTCGTTGCTATTCCCTACGTTCGCTGCACACTTTGCGTAACGGACATGACACAGACTCTTTATCAGCCTGGCTACAGTGCTGAAAAAAAAAAAACTGGGATTTCCGCCCCCCTTCTCACACACACCCACACACACAAACAAACGCACATCAGTCACAGTGGACATTCACATTACAAAGCCACACATACACACACACACACACACACACACTGGACCATCCCTCGAAACAGCTGTGTCAGGGGTGAAATATATTGAGGTTAAAGAGAAACATGCCATCAGACACCCAAGTGGGTGAGCCCAGAGAGGATTTCAATGTATTAAAACATAGGTAAAGATCACAATATCTACAAGTAATCACACAAAAGATCCAGATTATCTTTACCTGCGAATCAACAAATATCTTGTCAACCTTTTTTTTGTGCTTATAACCGTTTCACTGTATGAATATTTGTTTAAAATCTGAACAGAGGTCCAAGGCTAAATCATGGGAGGAAAAAATAAGCCTTTGAATTATTAAATATAGTTTTGATGGCTATCCCAGAGACTTTCTTGTAATGAAATGACGCAAGTGGATAATTTTACAAAGTATTTCAGGACTTTTTACAGAATATACAGTGGGGGAAATAGTTACTTCATCCCCTGCTGAATGTGTAAGCTTACCCCCTAACAAAGAAATGAACAGTCCATAATTTGTTATAGTAGGTTTATTTTAACAGAGAGAGACAGAAGATGAACAAAAAAATCCAGAAAAAAGTATCAAAGAAGGGTTATAAATTAATTTGCATTTGATCAAGGTATTTAACACCCAAAACGTGACTTAGTACTTGGTGGAGAAAACCCTTGTTGGCAAGCACAGAGGTCAGACGTTTCTTGTAGCTGGTCACCAGGTTTGCTCACATCTCAGGAGGGATTTTGGTCCACTGCTCTTTATGGATACTCTCCAAATCCTGAAGGTTCTGAGGCTGTTGCTTGGCAATTCAAAGTTTTAGCTCCCTCAGGAGCAGTAACATAACCGTGTCTCCTGGGTCAGAAGGCCGCTTGCATTTTTCAGCGTCGGTCAGTCATTCAAACAGTTTCATGTTGTTTAAAAGTTTTGGTTTTTTTATTTTTTTTTTCCTGATAATTTAAACACTCCATTCAGTTTTTCCCAATGATCCAAACAATATTTTTTCTCTGACAACACCACATTTCACAAAGGACTAAGCTTCGCAATGTAGATTTCTTTTTGATTTTGTACAAAAGCAAAACTTTAGCAAAACTATTTTGAAACAACCTTCATTCTCACACACACACAAAAAAAAACACCCAAAACAACAACCTCACAGTATTTTACTGATGGGCATATGCAGTCAAAACCTCAAGTGTACAGAAAAAAATGCATCTGCATGAACCTTAAGTAGTTTGTTTTTTTTAAAAGAAAATAAGATGCGGTAAATTTAGCTTTTAGATCGGGCATCGTGTTTATAGTTTGTTGGGGTTTTTTTCCCTACAGAAATAAATATTGCACGGCCAACTTTGTCTCTACCTCGGGTTCAACAATTTCTCAGACTGGTGACTTAAGGCCTGAGGTTGTCTATAAAGTGGTTAAGGATCCTTCTGCTTGAAGAATTGTGTTACTGACACATTCTGGCTCAGAGAAGAACACAAACTGATTTCTGAAAATATCGGTTTGACTAGTATTGAAAGACAGTAGTAACTCCATCAGTTGTATACTTGTTTCTCCGCATAACACCATTTTAGAGACCTCTGTTTTTAATCGGGGGCGGCGCGATGATGGAGTGGTTAGCACTGCGGCAGCACAGCAACTCACCCTTGGCCGGGGGATCCTGGGTTCGATCCCAGCCCCCGACCAACAGTGATCTGTGTGGAGTTTGCATGTTCTCCCTGTGTCTGCGTGGGTTTACTCCGGGATTTCTCCAGTTTCCTCCCACATGCCAAAAACATGCAAGTTAGGTTAATTGGCATCAGACTGGGGATTCTAAATTGTTCTTAGGTATGACTGTGAGAGTGAATGGTTGTCTGTCTCTCTGTGTTGGCCCTGCGATGGACTGGCGATCTGTCCAGGGTGTACCCTGCCTCTCGCCCAAAGATGCTGGGATAGGCTCCAGCCCCCCCGCGACCCGAAAAGGATTAAGCAGAAGAAGATGAATGAATGAATGAATGTTTTTAATCACACAAGTTCATGTGTGGAGTACATTTACATATTTGAAGAAAGAATTTTTAACTCCCTTATTTTTTTGTAACAACTTACTCTGCTTGTACTAAACATTTGTTTATTAAACACCCGATACAAGTTTGTAAAGGGTCGACATCACCCTGTTTTTATTGTGGTTGCAGTTTTTTAGGTGTTTTTGTACAAACTAAACAACCTGTGGTATATTTATGTTCATGTTTGATGATTTTAGCATAACACCGTCTATGTTGTGTCATACACATTTTTTGCTTTTCTGTTGACAAAAACTTTTTTTTTAAATGCTACATAAAAATAAACC
Organism: Pholidichthys leucotaenia; assembly: GCA_020510985.1. NCBI lineage: Eukaryota > Metazoa > Chordata > Actinopteri > Cichliformes > Pholidichthyidae > Pholidichthys > Pholidichthys leucotaenia. The sequence continues at coordinate 130,344,922 of CM035845.1, forward strand.
TGAATCTAATGAAACTATATTAAACAAAGTTACTTCAACCTGATTAACTTATAATGTGTAATGTGAAAAAAAACCCATAAGTACCCCAGAATCTTATTTGATGACTAACTTTTGATTTGGTTTATTCTTTTTCCACACAACTTTTTTTTTTTGTTGTTGTAGTAACACTAAAATATTTCACTAACCTGTTTTTGGATAACAGATTTGTTGTAGACAAGTGATTTTTCTTTTCCTCTCAGAAAACTGCACTGGCATGTTACAAAAAATGAGGAAGTTCATAATTCTCTCTTCAAATATATAAATGAACTTCAGACATGTACTTACAGATTAAACACGAGTCAGTCAAAATGGTCTTATGCAAAGGAGTGTACATATAACGAAAGTAGTTTCTACTGACTCCGATCAACAAAGTTTTAGTTTTGTTGTTTGCAAATCACTTTAGCCTAAAAAATCTGACATGTTTTGTGTAACATAGCTGACTATACAAACTAAACAAAATGTTTTGTTGTAATTCTTCCAAAGACATACTTGTTTCAGATGTTTCTTTTTGAGAAAACTAGTGAAGGTTTGAACCACATGGATCATGTTGAACCACGTTTGCATGAAAATAACAAAGCAGGTGAGTGAAAAAAATACATGAAATTTGTGCATTTCAATTTGAGGCACACAGTTTTATCTTCATGCTGTGGCGGATGAAATAAGGGAACCCAGTGTGGAGGCACGGAATAAGTGCAGGCAGGACACGGCGAACTGAAGTTTAAAATGGTGTTTATTTCATCCTCCAGCACGAGGGTTCACCCCAGCGCTGTGGGAGCGCGCTGGAGTGAGCCCTGTGTCTCTAGTCAGCAAACAGGCAATGCAAGTGATCAAAAAGCAGTAAGAGAGCTAGAGCAAGCGATATGCAGTTGGCTTATATACCCAGCTAGACAATGCATGCATGGCACATTAGCATCACAGTAAACAGCAGGAAGGCATGGACATTTGCATTAGAGTCACCCATATCAATAGCAGGATTACTGGCACTGGAATTAGACAAAGAGAGGCTGCCTATTGATATCAGTCCATACATCTCACTGTTCTGCTAATTGCTCCAGCTGAGCGCTCTGCTTGACCCGTAGGCTGTGGGAGTCGCCCACACCACTCCCCCCCAGAGGGCTCAGCAGGGGGCTGAGGCGTCGATCGTCCGGCTTTGGAAGCGAGCTGCGGGAAAGGCTCTGTGCCGGAGGAGGGGGAGGAAGGGGGGTGGGGGTAACAAGTGCCGGCCCGGGACGGCGAAGTTGTCTGGGCCGCACAAAAATTGCATGTGGATCCACTATGTTGAGGGGCTGTCCCGTTAAACGTGGCGGCGATCCACAGCAGCTGTGAGAAGAAAAATTTGTCTCTGACTCCTCTCGCGGTTTAGTCCTGCGAGGACGCGTAGCAGCCATGAAGAAAAAACAAGAGCTGAAGCTGTGTGCGGGACTTGGCGTGTTGGCTTTAGGTGCGCGCGCAGCCCTAAAGCCCTCGGGGACAGCTGACGGCTGAATTCCCATTGTGCGCCGTGGCTGAGACCCATACAAAGTCCTGTGTGCTGCGTGTCTGCTTCAGGTGTGTGAGCAGCCCTGAAGGGTCCGAGGATGGCGATTGGCCGTGTTTCTTGGATGTGTGCAGCGGCGGAGGACGATGGCGGTCTGTGGAGCCGGTATTGTCCCGTGCGTGGTGCGCTGTCCTCGTAACCCCCCGGTGTGCGTGCGGGGGTTCGGTGCATGGCAGGTCCGCTGTCGCGAGGCGAGTCAGGGTCAGGGAGCTTGATGGAGATCAGCGTCGTCGGCGCCGATGGTCTTCCCTGTTCGGGCTGTTGCTGTCGTTCGCTCGTGCCGGGTCATGGTGCGTTCTGGTCCACGCGCTGCGTTCTCCGTCCGGCCCTGGAGGTTGCCGTCGTGGAGAGGGGACGAGGTGCGTGCGCGCTCGTGTGGATGCGGAGGAGCGGTGAGAGGGAGTAGACGTTCTTTGTCCCTCGGCCGGTCTCAGCGTGGATGTCTAGATCTCAGGCGAGGGTCGCACAATGACGCTTTCTGCAGCTTTCCCGGTCGTGGATGCTCTCCGGGGTGTTCGCCTGGTGTTGGTTCTGCGTCGAGGTCTCCCGTGTGGCAGAAGGGTGGGCAGTCCATTTGCGTCAGGCTGCTGCGTTCGTTTGTCGTCGGAGTCACCGCCGGGGGCTGCGTTCGTTCGTCGTCAGCGTGTTCTTTCTTTCGGGGTCACCAGTGTGGCGTATGAAAATAAAGGAACCCCGTGTGGAGGCATGGAATAAGTGCAGGCAGGACAGGGCGAATTGAAGTTTAAAAGGGTGTTTATTTCATCCTCCAGCACGAGTAAACAGCAGGAAGGCATGGACATTTGCATTAGAGTCACCCATATCAATAGCAGGATTACTGGCACCGGAATTAGACAAAGAGAGGCTGCCTATTGATATCAGTCCATACATCTCACTGTTCTGATAATTGCTCCAGCTGAGCGCTCTGCTTGACCCGTAGGCTGTGGGGGTCGCCCACAATGTAACCATTTAAAACAGTTTGTGTCAACAGAAAAAGCATAATTGTGTATGGCACGACATGGACAATGTTATGCTAGATTCCACATACAGGAACACCAATGTACGGTATATTGTACAAAACAAATTTTTACAATATTGGAGTTTTTTTTGTCTAACTTTAGCTGTGATTGTAAGAACAAAATAAATCTGTTCCATTTACTCAAGTATGGATTACTTCTTTTTTCATCCAAATTATTCAAAAAATTGGCTAAATAGTTGAGAGTTTTGTTGTTCCTTAGGCCTTGTCTTTTATTTCGCTGTAAAAATGTATGTTGAAAAAGGTGTTCAACTGAACCGTTGAATTTCACCAAATGTCTTGTGACTCAGGTTTTCATTGTTGATGATATTGATTCAAAAATTTAAAACCGGTTACAAGATGTTCGAAAAGTAAATCAGAGTCAAGTCCGCCGAGAGGAAAAAGAAAAATCACTCGTCTACAACAAATCTGTTATCCAAAAACAAGTTAGATAAGATAAGATAAGATAAGATAAGATAAGATAAGCCTTTATTAGTCCCACAATGGGGAAATTCCAGGATTGCAACTGCACAGGGACAGCAACACTCAGAGCAACAATCAGAAGGCAAGAAAAAAACAAGAACAGCTAGTATACATATGTACATATATATATATGTGTGTGTGTGTGTGTGTGTGTGTGTATATATATACAGTATATACGTATATATATATATATACGTATATATATATATATATATATATATATATATATATATATATATATATATATATACTGACTAAACCAAAAGTTAGTCATCAAATAAGATTCTGGGGTACTTATGGGTTTTTTTTCACATTACACAGTATAATTTAATCAGGTTAAAGTAACTTTGTTTAATATAGTTTCATTTGATTCAGGTTTATTTTCATGTAGCATTTAAAAAAAAAAATTTTTGTCAGCAGAAAAGCAAAAAATGTGTATGACACAACATGGACGGCATTATGCTAAATTCATCAAACATGAACACAAATATACCAGATGGTGTTTAGTTTCTTCAAAAACACCTAAAAAAAACTGCAACCACAATAAAAGCAGGGTGATGTCGACCCTTTACTTGTGCGATTAAAAACAGAGGTCTCTAAAATGGTGTTATGCAAAGAAACAAGTATACAACTGATGGAGTTGCTACTGTCTTTCAATGATAAATGTTTAAGGGTAGGTAATGCAAATTAGTTTATCCTTAAATGCTTCTGTACAACTAAATAAAATGTTTTTGTAGTTCTTCCAAACAAATACTTATTTCAATGTTTCTTTTTTGAAACTAGTGAATGTTTTTAACCACATTAATCATGGTGAAGCAACTTTGTGTGAATATACTAGTTTCAAAATCAGAGTTTGGGTCAACACTGTGCAACATGTCACTTGTTATTACAAAAGATAAAAGCTATTCTTATTCAAAGAAGTAAGTACACTGTTATTACAAATTAATTTTTTCAGAATCTGGTAACCCTAATTTCGGTAATGCAGTATGGTTCAAAGTGTTTAATGCCTTCAAGAACCAGCCAAAGTGCTAATCCCGGAGCGCTCTGTAGCAAGGTGGAGACGGGTGTCTTGCTGATCAGGATAAGGGATATGTACCTGTACTTATATAGCACTTTTCTAGTCTCAAAGACCACTCAAAGCACTTCACTAGTACTAACCCTCTATTCTAAGGGCCTGTAGGAGACAGATATCTAGGGACAATTTTAGAACAACCAATTAACCTAGCATGCATGTCTTTGGATTGTGGGAGGAAACCGGAGCCCCCGGAGTAAACCCACGCAGCACAGGGAGAACATGCAAACTCCACACAGAAAGGTTCCTACCCCTGCCAGCCTGGGGATTTGAACCTGGAACCTTCTAGCTGTTAGGCAACAGTGCTAACCACTGCACCACCGTGCTGCCCACAGATCAGATGAAGATCGCTCGGCTTCTTAGTCACGGTGGAGGTTTTTTTCTGTCTTTTTCCCGAAGTTTGCTTCATTTTTCCGATTTCAGGCTACTTATTTATCCAAGTTTCACACACTCCACCCTTGTAGATTCATCAGTCAACAGTAGGGGCCCGCCTGTAGACCGTTACAGGGGGAGGACTCTCCCTCTCCGTTCATTGGATAGAACGACCCCGCATTTGTTGTGTAGATGGGTAGGTTCTTATACCGCACTTTTCTAATGTAGACGTTAAAATGGCGCGATCTAATGCATCAAATGCTTTTTTAAAAGTCACTAAATATTCTTTGGCTCTCTACCTATCACAGACTGTAGAGTGAAAAAATATTGTTTGGATTGTTGGGAAAAAACTGAATGGAATGTTAAAAAAAATGTCTGTGTTATCAGAAAAAAACTTTTAAAATGACCGACCAACGCTGAAAAATGCAAGTGGCCTTCTGACTCCAGGAGACAGTTATGATGCTGCTGAGGGAAGGGAGGGAGGGGAGGCTTTGTTAGTGGTGTGAGATTTGAAAATTATTCAACAGCACACATAGAATCGGTGTATTTCCATCCATCCATCCATCTTCTTCCGCTTAATCCTTTTCGGGTCGCGGTGGGGCTGGAGCCTATCCCAGCATCTTTTGGGCGAGAGGCAGGGTACACCCTGGACAGGTCGCCAGTCCATCGCAGGGCCAACACAGAGAGACAGACAACCATTCACTCTCACAGTCATACCTAAGGACAATTTAGAATCCCCAGTTTTGATGCCAATTAACCTAACTTGCATGTTTTTGGCATGTGGGAGGAAACTGGAGAAATCCCGGAGTAAACTCACGCAGACACGGGGAGAACATGCAAACTCCACAGAGATCACTGTTGATCAGGGGCTGGGATCGAACCCACGATCCCCCGGCGTGTATTTCAAGTCGTTAAAATACATAGACAGAAGTACTTTTTTGAAGAGCCAAGATGTTGATCCGTTAAAGTGTTCATTTTTAGTTGTTTAAAGCTTATACTAGTTAAACTGATATTTTCAGAATTCAGTTTGTGTTCTTCTCTGAGCCAGAATGTGTCGGTAACACAGTTCTTCAAGCAGAAGGATCCTTAACCATTTTATAGACAGCCTCAGGCCTCAAGTCCCCAGTCTGAGAAATTGTTGAACCTGAGGTAGAGACAAAGTTGGTCATGCAATATTTATTTCTGTAGGAAAAAAAAACGCAACAAACTATAAACATGATGCCCGATCTAAAAAGCTAAATTTACCGCATCTTATTGTTTTCTTTTAAAAAAACAAACTACTTAAGGTTCATGCAGATGCATTTTTTTCTGTACACTTGAGGTTTTGACTGCATATGCCCATCAGTAAAATACTGTGAGGTTGTTGTTTTGGGTGGTTTTTTTTGTGTATGCGTGTGTGAGAATGAAGGTTGTTTCAAAATATTAACCAGAAACTACTCTGGAGCTTGGTGGTTGACCAAAAATCTGTGCGGACAACTTAATTGAACCACGTGCTGTGATAGACATAAGTTCCAAGTTTTGCTTCTGTACAAAATCAAAAAAGAAATCTACATTGCGAAGCTTAGTCCTTTGTGACATGTGGTGTTATCAGAGAAAAAATATTGTTTGGATCATTGGGAAAAACTGAATGGAGTGTTTAAATTATCAGAAAAAAAACTTTTAAATAACACAAAACTGTTTGAATGACTGACCGATGCTGAAAAATGCAAGCGGCCTTCTGACCCAGGAGACACGGTTATGTTACTGCTGCTGAGGGAGCTGAAACTGCCTCAAAACCTTCAGGATTTGGAGAGTATCCATAAAGAGGAGTGGATCAAAATCCCTCCTGAGATGTGAGCAAACCTGGTGACCAGCTACAAGAAACGTCTGACCTCTGTGCTTGCCAACAAGGGTTTTCTCCACCAAGTACTAAGTCACGTTTTGGAGGTTAAATACTTATTTCTCTTGATCAAATGCAAATTAATTTATAACCCTTCTTTGATACTTTTTTCTGGATTTTTTTGTTCATCTTCTGTCTCTCTCTGTTAAAATAAACCTGCTATAACAAATTATGGACTGTTCATTTCTTTGTTAGGGGGTAAACTTACACATTCAGCAGGGGATCAAGTAACTATTTCCCCCACTGTATATTCTGTAAAAAGTCCTGAAATGGTCAACTTTGTAAAATTATCCACTTGCGTCATTTCATTACAAGAAAATCTCTGGAATAGCCATCAAAACTATATTTAATAATTCAAAGGCTTATTTTTTCCTCCCATGATTTAGCCTTGGACCTCTGTTCAGATTTTAAACAAATATTCATACAGTGAAATGGTTATAAGCACAAAAAAAAGGTTGACAAGATACTGTATTTGTTGATTCACATGTAAAGATAATCTGGAACTTTTGTGTGATTACTTGTAGATATTGTGATCTTTACCTACAGTGTGTTTTTAATACACTGAAATCCTCTCTGGGCTCACCCACTTGGGTGTCTGATGGCATGTTTCTCTTTAACCTCAATATATTTCACCCCTGACACAGCTGTTTCAAGGGACGGTGCAGTGTGTGTGTGTGTGTGTGTGTGTGTGTGTGTGTGTGTGTGTGTGGCGGTGAGGGGGGGGGGTGGGCTTTGTAATGTGAATGGCCACTGTGACTGATGTATGTTTGTTTGTGAGTGTGGGTGTGTGTCAGAAGGGGGGATAATCCCAGGTTTCTTTTCAGCACTGTAGCCAGGCTGACAAAGAATCAGGACTCTGTCAATCCTAGCATTTCATTCATAGCTGCATTTGCTAGAGATACACAAATAAAAAACACATGACAAAACAAGTAGCCAATTGAAGCTGAGAACACACAGACTATAAAGTCTAAAGACTGTTTTAATATTCTCTGGAAAAATAAAGTATAACTATTTTAATGTGGCTGTTAAGTTTGAAGTCTTTGAAAGCAAATCTCGTGACATACAAATTTGCTCCTTTTCTCCTACTGGCTCAGCAAGCATTCTACAGTCACTCAGAAATGAAGAAATATGTGTTAAAGAAGTGGAATTTGTATCCTATCTAAAGTCAGTCAGCCTAACAAGTAAACTATTGCAATACTGAGTCATGTGAATTAATCGCAGTGAGCAATCTTCCTCTGCTTATACAACAGCAGCAGCAGCAAATGTGTCTGTTTTATTGGCAGCAATGCAGACCAAGGTCTCACTACAGTTGTACATGCACAGAATGGCCCATAAAGACATGCCTCATTCCTCAGATTTTCAGTGAGGTCTATGTCTGAGTTCTGGCTCCTCAGATTTCTCAGAATGAATAGTGCAGCCCTGGCTGCCCTATTCAGCCCTGCAGCCGTGGCTGCACGGTGGCGCAGTGGTTTAGCACTGTGGCAGCACAGTTTTACCCTCGGCCGGGGGATCGCGGGGATCATGAGATCGTGGATTCGATCCCAGCCCCCGACCAACAGTGAGCTGTGTGGAGTTTGCATGTTCTCCCCGTGTTGCGTGGGTTTACTCCGGGATTTCTCCGGTTTCCTCCCACATACCAAAAACATGTAGGTTTAGGGCGCTCGCGCACGCAGCGACCAGCAGCCGGTGGCTTGTCACCAGACTGCAAACCAAATCTACCTACGGGTACAAATAAGTAACAAAAAAAAAAAAAAAAAAAAAAAAAAAAAAAAGACATGCCTCATTCCTCAGATTTTCAGTGAGGTCTATGTCTGAGTTCTGGCTCCTCAGATTTCTCAGAATGAATAGTGCAGCCCTGTGACAGTGTGTGTCAGTGTGGGCGCACGCTTTCGTGTTAAGATCAAATAGGCCTGTTTGCTCAGGTCAGTGTCCCCCTAAAACCCTGATCTAAATGTGCAGAAGATGATGTTGCAGTTTTTGTGAGAGTCTAATTTGTGGTCTTGTCACACAAACGTCTGCCTTCAATCCTGCGGCGTGTGTGTGTGTGTGTGTGTGTGTGTGTGGCTTTGGAATGTGGATGAGTAACACGATATCTTCCAGTCTGCCTCATTCAACATCTGTGGAGCTCATCTGTTTTGACGGAGAGAATGGCCGTGTCTGTGATTTTTTAGAAGCATTTAGAAATGCTCTGACTGATATCTGCTTTTGCAAATTGAAGCCGCTATAAACATGCCACTTCAGTCCAGAAGTTCTGCCATCATTAACCCCATTCTCATGCTAAAACACATATGGTCAACAGATTAAAATCACAATCTTTCAGTTTGACGAGAAGTTTCGGACCAAAGGTCATGTTTTCGAAACACTTTTGATTGACAGCCTAATTACACGGGGTCACGGGGAAGGGGTCAGGTCAGGTCACAGGTCAGGTCAAGGGGGCGAGGCACCTGTCAAAATGAGTTTAGGGGTGTGTACAAGTACAACCCTACCTCTCTGATCTGAAAATGGCTGTGCACCAACGCTTTCCATCCAACCTGATGGAGCTTGAGCGGTGCTGCAAAGAGGAATGGGTGAAACTGCTCAAAGATAGGTGTGCCAAGCTTGTGGCATCATATTCAAAAAGACTTGAATCTGTAATTTCTGCCAAAGGTGCATCACCAAAGTATTGAGCAAAGGCTGTGGATACTTATGTACATGTGATTTCTTAGTTTTCTATTTTTAATATCCATCCATCCATCCATCCGTCTTCTACCACTTTTCCTGAGGTCTGGGTTGCAGAAGCAGCAGTTCAAGCAGAGAAGCCCAGACTTCCCTCTCCCCAGCCACCTGCTCCAGCTCTTCAGAGAGGATACCAAGGCGTTCCCAGACCAGCTGGGAGACATAGTCTCTCCAGCGAGTCCTGGGTCTGCCCCGGGGTCTCCTCCCAGTGGGACGTGCCTGAAACACCTCAAGTGGGAGGCGTCCAAGAGGCATCCTAATCAGATGCCCATACCACCGCAACTGAGTCCTTTCAATGTGGAGGAGCAGTGGTTCTACTCTGAGCTTCTCCTGGATGACTGAGCTCCTCACCCTATCTCTGAGGGCGAGTCCAGCAATCCTACAGAGAAAGCTCATTTCAGCCGCTTGTATCCGCGATCTCATTCTTTCGGTCATTACCCAAAGCTCATGACCATAGGTGAGAGTAGAAATGTAGATGGACTGGTAAATCGACAGCTTTGCCTTAGAACTAAGCTCCCTCTTCACCACAACAGATCAGTACAACGTCCACATCACTGCAGATGCTGCTTCGATCTGTCTGTCAATCTCTCGCTCCATTCTCCCCTCACTCGTGAATAAGACCCCAAGATACTTAAACTCCTCCACTTGGGGCAGGAGCCTGTCCCCAACCCGGATAGGACAATCCACCTTTTTCCGGCTGAAGACCATGGACTCGGACTTGGAGGTGCTGATTCTCATCCCAGCCGCTTCACACTCACTCTAAACTGGCTTTATTTTTAATAAATTTGCAAAAATCTAAAAAAAAAAAAAACAAACTTTTTTCATGTTGTCATTATGGGATATTGTGTGTAGAATTTTGAGGAAAAAAATGAATTTAATCCATTTTGGAATAAGGCTGTAACATAACAAAATGTGGAAAAAGTGAATTGATGTGAAGACTTTCCGGATGCACTGTAAATGAGTAGTTTGGTGCAGATCCATATAAAACTCTGTATCTAGCAGATATATATGGTAAATATAGTTTTATCATGTTTATAAGCAGAGTAGTGACCAGACTTAGGGATAAACACAGGAGAGCAGAAAGTCACAAGAACATAAAAGGGTTAGGAAAGAGTCAGTGAGTCTCAGATCGAGTCAAAAATAAAAGGGATCATGATAAAAAGAGTTAAGGCTGAAGCAGACCAAAAAACATCTTTGTAAAAACAATTAAAAAAAAAAAACTGGAGCACAAGGATCCCAAGTATAGTCTGACAACTGGTAAGTGCAAAAAAACAAAAATGAGTATTTTCATGGGGGTTAATAATTAGCTAATATGCCATGAGTAATTTAAAGAAAATACAGACAAGGAGAAGGATTTCAAAATATTACAGGAAATGGCAAAATGAAACCTGAAATGATGATTCGATTATTATTCTGTATAAAGTTGTATCGCTTGATACTCTGCATTGGGTTGATTTGTTGGATAAAGGTATTTAAAAATATATATATATATATACGTATATATATATATATATATATGCATATGGGTATGTTTACTTCATACACGAAAGTTAAAATCATGCTGAAGAGTGAAAAGAAAAACAATCTGTCTGCTTCAGCTCATGGATTGTCTGGTAACTCTGTTGTCATACATGCATGGTGATTTATGTGTTGGAAAATTATCACCTGTGCCTTTAAGGCTTCAGAGTTGTTGAAAATCTGAACATTCAGACATCATTTTGGAAAACTTTTTCATACCAGTTCTAAAATTTGAAGTGCTGGTTTTCAATGCTATATTGCTGTGTACACCTCATGACCAAAACACAAACTGAATTTAAACAAAGCTGTATCAGTTTTCTCATTGGCTTGTATTTCATAGTTGTTCTAAGTAAATTATGCTCATTGATGAAATCTTGTGTTTGTTCCCTGTTCACTGTCTTGCATTAACATTTTCTGAATAAAAAATAAAGCTTAAGTAATAAAATTTATAATATTATAAGATTTACCTTTCATAATTGTGGTCATTGCTTTGACTAAAACTGAATATGTATGTAAAAATCATAAATCATGAAAAATCAATACTGTTCTTGTAAAGCAGGATAAAGATGTCTGTAAGAATAGAAAGTAATCAGACTGATATTTCCTTTTAACAGAGTCCTTGTTCAGTGGTTTAACTTCAGTGGAAAAAAAAACATTTATGAGCAACCAAGATTAATATATTTTCTAACATTTTTTTCTCTTAAGAATAAATAATGAGTAATTGAAGGGTTTAACTGATTGATGAAGGGTAGATTTTCTAAATCCAGTCCACAACCCCTGATATCAGTGAATTAGAAGAAAATACACAGGTTGACAATGTAAACACCCTTACTGTGGAGTCAATTTTTTCTTGAAGTTAAATAATGATTTGATTTTTGTGTTATGTTTTTTTCTTTTTATTATCCAGTTGTTAATAAAAGTTGAGTGTCACTTTCATGGTCTCCATAACAAACACAGATTGTATAAGGTGGGCTTTAAAATGAAAAAAAACAAAAAAAACGTTCAAGTGTTTTAACGTGCATTATGTTTCATAGACGTGCATTCTGGGCCTAAATACTGGGGACTTATTCACTATATATAGCATCTCACGAAGCAGTGAATGCTGATGGATGTTGAGATTTTTGGGTTTTGGCAGAGTTCGTAAAAGGTTGCAAAACAGTTCACAAACAGTTTTTAAGGTCACAAACAGTTTTTATCTTTCTGCAAACAATTGTAGTAGTTTTCAACGGTTATAACATTTGTCGCTAAAAATCTCTTTGGTTTGCCTAAACCTGAAGGCTGGGGAAGGTTTGCTCACCCATTTTATTGGATTGGGTCCAAGATTCACCTGATATTCACCTGGTAATTTTCTTAAAGTTGGCAAAAGGTTCCAAACGTTCCCAAACAGTGACAAAAGAGTGGTAAACAGTTGTTAATCATCGCAAACGCTGTTGCTAACATTGGCTAACAGTCACTAATGTTCACCTTCTGTCTTCAGCAAACATGTTCGCAAAACAGTCACTCAAATGTTACTAATTGTTACTAAATCTCACTAATTATTTTTGTGAACATTCGTCAGAAGAGTTGGCGAATCCAAAAATTTAATTTCATCTATTTGCACAGATTTTAAAAAATGTACAGTAATTAAAATCAGTACAAAACAAGTGTTTTTGTTTGTCTTCATCACGTCTGTGCACATACAGCTGTGAGTTTCTCCTCAACATCAGTAGAACCACGTACATAGAGTTAGACTCTGCACACACTCAATAGCTACGGGATTGTGGACTGCTTCGTACACCCACCCATGCATCTCACCCACAGTGGAGGTGCCATAAACGGCATGACAGAAAGCAGAAAAGGAGTGGGTGCGGAGGTACCCGAGCTAGGCTAGCGGCTAACCCACACAAGCCAGCTATCTCCACCATCGTACTGGCCAACGTATGCACTTTAGACGACAGGCTGGACCACATCCGTTTACTACGCTTAGCTTCAAGGAATCTGAGAGAGTGCTGTGTTTTTGTGTTTGTGGAAACATGGCTGAACAACAACATCCCAGACTTTGCCATCCAGCTAGATCGGCTAACGTGCTACAAAGCAGACAGAGCTGTCATCGAGGGAGGTATGACCCGCTGCGGCGGGCTCTGTGTTTACATCAATGATCCCTGGTGTCGTGATACTGTTGTGGTCTGTAAACACTGCTCACCATTGTTGGAGGTTATGGTTATCAAGTGCTGGGCATTCTATCTTCTGAGAGAATTTACAGCTGTACTGCTAGCTGCCGTTTATTTCCCTCCCAGCTCCAACAACAACAACAGGAGTGAGGCACTGACTGAACTGTACCCGTGAGCAGCAGACAGTCGAAGAATATAGAGTGGGACCAGATAGAGTGTTATAGACATCAAGAAGAAGAAGAAGATTGTTCAGCGAGTCCTAGAGAGTCATGACCTGAGGAATATAGGGTGGGACCAGGTAGAGTGTTATAGACATCATGTAGACATGGAAATCTCACTGTTTGAAGAAGAAGAAGATTGTTCAGAACTCCTTATAAGAACTCCTTATAGAGTAATAACCAGATAGTGTTATAGACATAATGTAGACATGGAAGAAGAAGTAGAAGAAGAAGAAGAAGAAGAAGATTGTTAAGAACTCCTTATACAAAGATATAGAGTGAAGAAGACGAAGAAGAGGTTGCCAACCGAGAAGAATTCTGACTTTTGATACATAGAGTGATGTTTATTGAGTGAAGTATGTGGCAGTAAGGACTGCAGCTCCTGACCAGATAGTGATGGCATAGAGTGAAGTACGTGGCGGTAATGCACCTGTAAGCTGGTTGCCAGCCACTAATCAAATCTAAAAGAAGATGAAGGAGAATGACCAGATAGAGTGTTATAGACATCATGTAGATATGGAAATATCACTGTTTGAAGAAGAAGAAAATTATTCAGAACTTCTTATAAGAACTCCTTCTACAAAGATATAAAGAAGATGAAGAAGAGGTTGCCAACCAAAAAGAATTCTGACTTTTGATATATAGAGTGATGTTTACTGAGTGAAGTACGTGGCGGTAAGGACTACAGCTCCTGACCAGATAGACTGATGATATAGAGTGAAGTATGTGATGGTAATGCACCTGTAAGCTGGTTGCCAACCGCCAATCAAATCTAAAAGAAGAAGAAGAAGAAGAAGCAAACAGTCCACCCTGATGCTTTTCTCATTTTGGCTGGAGATTTCAACCACATTGACCCAAAGACTGTGTTTCCTGAAATACACCAACACATCAACTTTCCTATATGAGAAAACAACACACTGGACCAAGTTTTCACCAACCAGAGAGGAGCGTATAAGGCCCTCCACCTCCCCCACCTTGGTGCCTCTGACCACATCACTGTTATGTTAATTCCAGCATACAGACCACTGGTTAAAGTCACCAAACCAGTTCGGAAACAGGTATGTGTGTGGCCAGAAGGGTCTTTAGAGGCACTTCAAGACTGCTTCACCATCACTGACTGGAACATATTCAAGCAGGCTGCTACCTACAACAACACCACAGAGCTGCAGGAGTACACAGAGACTGTTACTGCCTACATAGCAAAGTGCTTTGAGGATGTCACGGACACCAAGACCATCACTGTTTGGGCCAATCAGAAACCATGGCTCACAGGGGAGGTCTACAAGCTCCTGAAAGCTCGGAATGCTGCCTTCAGAGCTGGGGATGAGGTGGGCTTGAGGACAGCTAGAGCCAACCTGTTCTGAGGCATCAGAGAGGCCAAGAGGCAGTACTCCAGGAGGATAGCCCACTGTTTCAGCGACAGCAGAGACACCCAGAGTCTGTGGCGGGGGATACAGACCATTACAGACTACAGGCCCACATCTCAGATCTGCGACAGCTCCACCTCTCTGCTGAACGATCTGAACGACTTCTTCGCTCGCTCTGAGGCACTCAACAGTACTCCTGCACAGAAGTCACCATCTCCTCCTGGTGACCAGTTGATTACACTGTCCCAGGACAGTGTGAGGAGATCCCTTGGCAGGATCAATGCACGCAAAGCTTCAAGTCCTGACAACATACTGAGAGCCTGTGCAGAGGAACTCACAGGTGTCTTCATGGACATCTTCAAGAGCTCACTGAGACAGGCTGTTGTCCCCACGTGCTTCAAAGCCACCAACATCAATCCAGTCCCCAAGAAGTCGTCTCTCTCCTGCTACAATGACTACCATCCAGTTGCACTCACTGCCATCATCATGAAGTGCTACGAGCGAGTGGTCATGCAACACATCAGATCTGTCCTGCCCCACTCCCCAGACCCGTTCCAGTTTGCATACCGGTCCAATCGCTCGACCGATGAGGCCATCTCTACTGCCCTCCACTCAGCCCTCACACACCTGGACACAAAAGACTCCTGCATCAGAATGCTGTTCATAGACTTTAGTTCAGCATTCAACACAATCATCCCTCAATAGCTTATTCACAAACTGGACCAGCTGGGGCTCAACACTTCACTGTGTAACTGGCTGTTGGACTTCCTGACGGTGAGACCGTAGGCAGTATGGGTTGGCAGCAACACATCCAGCACCATCACTCTTCTGACCCATGAGAGTGCGTTCCTCACACTGCTGACCCATGACTGTACACTGACACACAGCTCCAACCTCTTCATCAAGTTTGTGGACGACACAACTGTGGTGGGTCTCATCAACAACGGAGACGAGACAAACTACAGGAGCAAGGTGCGCTGCCTGGCCATGTGGTGCGGAGACAACAATCTCTCTCTGAACATGGAGAAGACAAAGGAGATTGTTGTGGACTTCAGAAGAGCACACATCCAGCATGCTCCCCTGACCATCAATGGTGCTGCTGAGGAGAGGGTGAGCAGCACCAGGTTCCTGGGTGTGCACATCACAGAGGACCTCTCATGAACCATTAACACTGTATCACTGGCCAAGAAAGCTCGGCAGCATCTCTACTTCCTCCACAAACTGAGAAGAGCCAAAGCCCCAGCCCTCATCATGTGTACCTTCTACAGAGGCACCATTGAGAGCATTGTGACCAACTGCATCACCATGTAGTACAGCACCTGCACCACATCCTGCCGCAAAACCCTCCAGCACATAGTGAGAACAGCTGAAAAGATCGTCAGTGCCTCTCTCCCCTCCCTTGAGACCAGCTACAACACCTGCCTCACCCGCAAAGCCCTCTACATTGCAGGTGATCCCACCCATCACACAGCTTCTTCAGTCTGCTGCCATCGGGGAGGAGACTGCGGAGTCTCCGGACCAGGACCAGCAGACTCAAGGACACCTTCATCCACCAGGCTGTCAGGAAGCTCAACTCTCTCCCTGCTCTGCTCCCTCTCCTCCTTCTGCCCCCCTCCCCCCCACACACACAAATTCTGGACTCTGACATCCCCCAACAACTGAACTCTGCCATCCCCAGGTACTGCTCACTCCCACACAGGCACACACTGATCTCAGGGCTGCACCAGTCACTTTATGCAGCAATGGACTGCTCTCCTTGCAGTGCATGCCACTTTAACTACATGCCACTATGTGCCCTGATATGTGCCTTAAGTTACTACATGCAGTCTTAATTTTTATCGTATTTAATTATTTTGCACACCCTTAGTATTTTTAGTTAGTTTCTGGTTGGTGGGTTGGTTTTCTTTGCACTGTTTGATGTTTAATGTTTGGTGTTAGATGATATACTTTATATTCGTATTTCCTACTTAGTGTTTACCTTGCTGCACTGTGGGTTTCAGAGTAATGTAATTTCAATTCTCTGTATGTGCTGTACATATGGCAGAATTGACAATAAAGTTGACTTTGACTTGAAACATCTTAGTGCGGGGGAGGAAAAGAAACCCCTAAGGGCTTATAAACTGCCACCCCAAAATCACAATGTTTGTTAGTATTCACCGCTCTGTGAGATATGAGCTTTAGATAATGCCAGTGCTCCAACACTACATGCTCACGTTAAAAACGCAACATCAGTATGGTTTAAGCCATCTTTTACATGTAGCTTTGGATTGCAGTATTGGCTCATCTTAAAGACTTTACAATCTGTTTCATGCTCCTTAGACATGTATTGATGTCATAAACAGTCTAACAGAAGTTTTGCTGTCGCCTTGTCCCTTTTCCTTCTATCTCCCTTCTTCACCTTTAGTTAACCAGGAAGTAGATGACAGAAGTGGACACAATGCAGTAGAGGTAAGTACTTAGTGTCTGCTGCATGCCTCAAGCAACAGGTAAGTTAGTGCAGTGAGAGTCAGTGCAGTGCAACAGCATCAAGGTAGGATCAGACAGCCCCAGGAAAAGTTATATCTTTAGGACTAGAAGCATCAAGAAAGTGTGGATGGAGGGTGTATGAGAGAACGAGTGCTGGGTAAAGTGCTGCGGGGATGTGAGGTGACCCAATCAAGCCAAATTATTTGATAAAAGGACTCCTTTGTTAAGCCAAAATTAAAGATGATGGTTTGGGGGAATTAATATACTCATGGCAGTCAGTACAGGTTCTCCTCATTATAAAAATGCACCAGACTCAGGGGCTCAAATATTATCTATAAGCCCAAAAAATGGGAGTAGGTTGTAATTACTTTCACAAGCTCAGGCAGAAGTTGTGACTCCTTTGGGGGCTTTTGAGGGGAATAAAGAGATGGCAGTTAGTGCTTAAGCTAGGTGAGGACATGTGGAGTATATATTGTGTGTGGCCATATGAAGCACTGAGACCTTAATTAACACAGTGACATGCAGGCGTCTAAATTTACCGCTCATTTGACCCGGAGTTGGCGATTCCCCATGCTTTTGCCAGACATCAAGGGAAAACTTTTAGTGCAAACATTCCGTGCAACCAGAGGAGTGAGCTGAACTGCAGCACCACTGGGGCTCATCAATTACCATCCTAGAGGCGTCCAGTGACCTTTCCTCGTCCTTCCTGTGGCTGTGCAGGCAAAAGCCAAATGCTTTGAGTCAATTTGACATTCAGTCGCTGCTGAGTGCCACGCTGCTCGCTGGTAATATTTCAGACTGTAAATCTTTACTCAGGTGTCTGCTTGAGCAGAACTAATTACAAATACTACACACTGGGAGGTCATGAATGCAGTAGCAATAAATGCCTGCAGAATTATGAAATGTTGACACACATAATAATATTTAATAACAAAATGCAGTTGTTTTTGCTGCATATTGGAGCTTGGTAGAACTGATCAGAGGGTTGGTTTACGGTTACTACATACATACATAGTCTTGAAAATTGTGCATTTCCTTAAAGGATAATTTGCACATGATCTACAAAGGAAGACTGTGCGATTGACAACAGACCCTGAGGTGAAGGCAGCTTTGTTAAAATGGGAAGTGAGCTTGTCTCACTGTATGTTTCAGCCTTGGAAAGTTTCCAGACTGACCAGCAAACACAAAGAGAAATTAAACTGAGGGGAAAGGTGTCAGTGGAGCAGCTACAACAATGAGATCAAACAATGTAAGAAAGAAGGCTTCATAGAAAGATATTAGACGTGACAGTTGATGCCATTATGATGACAAGGACAGTGGATTAAGAAAAGATGGCAAAATGTAAGTCAGACCGTGAGGTGTGAGGGGGGTGACTGTTAGAACTCCACAGGGAGTCTGGTTGACAAATGCAAACCCATCACTGGTCTGGGAATGGCTCCTCAGCTGGCTTCCCATTGGTCCGGTGTGCCGATGTGTTGTCAGAGCTGCCCTCCTCCTCCATATCCCCACCAATTATATTTGTATCATTTTTTTCCCTCCACCATTACAAATATATTAACAAGAAGGAAACCCTGCTTGTGTATTAATGTGCAAACATTGTGCATCTCTTCATATAAAAGCCAGACATAAAGAGGAACATTTTTCACCTGGCAGAAGATTGATACCAGCCCAGACTAGAATGTTTAATATGGCGTCTCTCTCATATTTCTGCTGGAGGTGGGTGTTTACCTCAGGTCAGTCTTCATGGTTGTCTGATCTACCTTCAGCAGCCTGCAGTATCTTAAATGTCAAGGGCTGGTGGGGAGCCGCGAGTTGTCGAAACACATCAGGGACCAGAAGGACTCATTCTGGAAAACCCACCTCCCACAGACATGACAGGAAGGGTACCAGATGCAGTGGCAAGCTTTACATTCCAGAACATTAAATGAAATGTTGAAATTTTAGTGTTAGAATCGCAGAGCAGTGACAGTTAGCCACTGTACTGTAGTTTGTTTATTTAATTAAGATGACTTTGTTCTTTGTAAATGTAGCGTTTATCTGGTAGAAAAACTCTAGCTTCTGGGTTAAATAAAACTGATGCAGTCGTGCCTTAATCTAGCTCACTTTGCTGATCACTTCATGCTCTCTTTCACAGGCTTTGAGTCTAATAGATAAATGTCGATGTACACATACATTCAGTCACCATTAGAACAGAATGATAATAGACAGCGATGATGTGTGATATATACTGTGACCAGGGCTTGACATTAGCTTTTTTTGATCACCAGCCACTGTGGCTAGTGATTTTACAAACTTACTAGCCACTCAGCCTTTTCACTAGCCAAATTTTGTGGTTGGAAAATTATGTTTAATATGATCAGATTTGACTATGGCATGCTAAAATTTACTTGAACTACAGTAAATCTACAACCTTTTTAAATGTAAATGAACCTTATAGCTACATAAAAAATACCATGAGAAACACTGTCTGTTTAATTATTATGAACAGTAGTAAATACTGTAAAACTGTAAAGAAAAATATTTGTAATGTGAGAGTGAAGTGCAGGTAGATTTGGGATCCATCCCCATTCTCATTTGTACCCCTACTCCTATGAACTGGGACACCCCTTCATGGCTGCACTACATTATTAGTAGTTGCTGATGGATTTAACCTAACTTGTTTTCATCAGAAAAAAAGAAGAGAAAAGGAAAACTGATTAGAAAAAAGTCTCATCTTATGGAGAAAAATGTCTCCAATTTACATTAACTATTCTAATCAGTAGAAAAGGTCAGAAATTTACTAGAAAGAAAGCTTTAAACTCAAAGAAAAATTTGGACCCCCTGGCAGCCAATTTTGGCCCGCCAGCCACATGTTTGACACCCCTGGACCAACCCAGTAAAAATACATATTTAGATAAACAATATCTTCTTGCTCTAAAAATCATCATGCTTAACCACAGAGGAAGTAGCTGATGTTGGGGAGGGGGCACGGGGATTATCTATTCACCACTGGGACAACGGGGATCAGGGACAGTTTTCCTGGTAATGTGATCACTGAGAGTGGGGACAGGTGTGTTGTGCCAGCTGCTGTCTATTTGTTGTCATTTCTCCAGACTGGCTGCAAAATGAAATCGCCGTGGGTGGAGTCTGGCTCCACTCCAAACTCGGTACAGAAGAAGTTGACACTCACCATGGTATTTCTTTCCACTGGGCTGAATAGGGGTAGGACGGGAGACCGACCCGTGGAGTAGGCTGTCTGTGGTTTCTTGGCCGACTCCGTCCATAGCGACAGTGGACCAATGATCACACACTGCGTGCGTGTGATCATTGAATAAATAAAATGAGTGCTTATGGGAGTTGTAGTTTTGTAGTCTCACATTGCGATAGGTTTATTATTTTAGATGCCGTTTGAGAAAGCTACAACCTGCCAAAGTGGCTAGTGGGAGTGGCTGTCTTACCGGCCACTCCTGAAATCCACCGGCGGGTTGGTCAGTGTTAATGTCAGGCCCTGACTGTGGCTGTCATTAGATCATGGGCATGCAGTCTCTCAGACATCAGATTTTAAATGCAATAGCTCAGCCCACCTAGAGGCCGCTCGGAGCAGCTGCTTTCTCATGAGAATTCAGTCCTTTTCACCTCCAAATCTAAAACTTTCCATGTACTATTGCTACACCAGCATTGGCATTGATATGTCTAGTTGTTAACTGTTTAAGGGCCAGGACAAACAAAGACATACAGTGCATACGGAAAGTATTCACCACACTTAACTTTTTCCACATTTTGTTATGTTACAGCCTTATTCCAAAAGGGATTAAGTTCATTTTTTCCCTCAAAATTCTACACACAATACCCTATAATGACAGTGTGAAAAAGTTGTTTTTTCTTTTAAATTTTTACAAATGTATTAAAAATAAAAAACGAAGAAATCACATGTACATAAGTATTCGCAGCCTGTGCTCAGTACTTTGTTGATGCACCTTTGGCAGCAATTACAGCCTCAAGTCTTTTTGAATACGATGCCACAAGCTTGGCACACCTATCTTCGGGCAGTTTTGCCCATTCCTCTTTGCAGCACCTCTCAAGCTCCATCAGGTTGGATGGGAAGCGTCTGTGCACAGCCATTTTCGGATTTCTCCAGAGATGATCAATTGGGTTCAAGTCTGGGCTCTGGCTGGGCCACTCAAGAACATTCACAGAGTTGTCCTGAAGCCATTCCTTTGATATCTTGGCTGTGTGCTTAGGGTTGTTGTCCTGCTGAAAGATGAACCGTCGCCCCAGTCTGAGGTCAAAAGCACTGTGGAGCAGGTTTTCATCCAGGATGTCTCTGTACATTTCTGCATTCATCTTTCCCTCTATCCTGACTAGTCTCAACGTTCCTGCCACTGAAAAACATCCACACAGCATGATGCTTCCACCCCCATTGCTGTCGTTATGAGCGGTGCCTGGTTTCCTCCAAACAGTATGCCTGGCAGTCATGCCAAAGAGTTCAATCTTTGTCTCATCGGACCAGAGAATTTTGTTTCTCATGGTCTGACAGTCCTTCAGGTGCCTTTTGGCAAACTCCAGGCGGGCTGCCATGTGCCTTTTACTAGGGAGTGGCTTTCGTCTAGCCACTCTACCATACAGGCCTGATTGATGGGTTGCTGCAGAGATTGTTGTCCTTGTGGAAGGTTCTCCTCTCTCCACAGAGGAATGCTGGAGCTCTGAGAGAGTGACCATTGGGTTCTTGGTCACCTCCCTGACTAAGGTCCTTCTCCCCCGATCGCTCGGTTTAGACGGCCGGCCAGCTCTAGGAAAAGTCGTGGTGGTTCCGAACATCTTCCATTTACAGATGATGGAGTGCTCATTGGGACTTTCAAAGCAGCAGAAATTTTTCTGTACCCTTCACTAGATTTGTGCTTTGAGACAATCCTGTCTTGGAGGTCTACAGACAATTCCTTTGACTTCATGCTTGGTTTGTGCTCTGACATGCACTGTCAGCTGTGGGACCTTATATAGACAGGTGTGTGCCTTTCCAAATCATGTCCAATCAACTGAATTTACCACAGGCGGACTCCAGTTAATCTGCTGAAACATCTCAAGGATGATCAGTGGAAACAGGATGCACCTGGGCTCAGTTTTGAGCTTCATGGCAAAAGCTGTGAATACTTATGTACATGGGATTTCTTAGGTTTTTATTTTTAATAAATGTGTAAAAATCTAAAAAAAAAACAACTTTATGTCATCATTATGGGGTATTGCGTGTAGAATTTTGAGGAAAAAAATGAATGTAATCCATTTTGGAATGAGGCTGTAACAAAATGTGGAAAAAGTGAAGCGCTGTGAATACTTTCCAGATGCACTGTAAAAACTACCCATGCCCCAACTATCATCAGTGCAGTTAATTTTGTAAAAGTTTACTAACTAGAGGGAGGTCTCCCTCCTTAGATGTTTGCTTTTATTACAGAGGTAAAAAGGATATTTAGTCAAGGTTAATGGGTGTAAGACCCTGAATTTGTACCCCAGTAATGGAGTCAAGTTTACTAGCTTCAGTCCTGGAAGGAACCACACCCTAGAGATTTCTGGATACAGTTTAAGCTGGTTGAAGGATTAACTTAACTGTCTACTTCTCCAAGGTGATCCCCGCTTACCTGAATCTAGGGCTCAGACCCAGTGACCTATTCAGCCAGAGACCCCAGACCCCCACTTGATTAACAACAGTTCCTCCGTGGTCTAAGTTGCTTTTGGTGATTTGGGTAGATGATTATGACCTGTAGGGGACCTATTTTTAACACCGTTTCTAAAGAGTAACCTTTCAAAGCTTTTACTGATTTACCCCTTCAAACACAGCACTCAATCAATTAGCAAAGCACAGCATTCAGTATCAATACTTGATTCAGTAATTCATACTTATCATAAAATGAGGATATAATCATCAAAAATCAAATGAGAGCAAACAGAGGAATGAAACGGTTTCAGATCACCTTTGGAAATTTGTTGAGTGTATCTGGGCCTAGATGGAGAGATGAAGCATGTTGTAATGCAGTCGAGCATCAGAATGAGGGCCTGAGGACATGCAGTCTTCCGCGGCCCCCCCAGTCCATGGAGATGGAATGAGTCCAGTCTCGCTTCCCCTTCATGGGCTGCCTTCCTCACACAGAAGAATCTTCTAGTTATAGCCGATCGTGCAGTGGAAAACGGACCATCTCTTCTGGTGGTGGAGTCTGTGGTTCCTGGCAGCAGATCCTGCTCCGGATTTTTCTGTCTTGATCCGATGGTCTTGTAGACTCCAGCTTTGGGCGTCCTGGTTTGAAAATCCTGTTGTCAGTTTGATTGATCATGTGCTGACAGCAGTTAAGACTTACAGGCATTAGTTGCTCCTCATTTTCTCTGCCAAAACATACAGCATCTATGTGCTTCATGTTACCAGTTGAATAAAAAACAACAAAAAAACCACTTATTAAAATTCCACCTTAGGCTCAACATGTTTCCTCATATCTTTACAGAAATAACAGATTCTTGAAGCTTCTTTTTTAATTCGGCCTCATTAATTGAGTACATTTGACTAACAAATCCATTCTTTTACATAGAAACCAAACTATTGAAAGACACCTGTAAGTCAGCTGGGTACTTCATTCTTTATCTGAAGTGCTCCAGAGTTCAGTCAGTCTGTACTTTAAGTCATCAAGGAGGAGAAGTGGGTGGAAGATTGAAAATGAGGCAAATGTTAATAGAGTTCTTTTCACATCAGTGGCTGTAAGTGAAGGGGAGAACACTGCTCTAACCCCTTTCTTACCTTCGATACGTCACATTAAAAGTCTATTATTTTGAAGAAGAATTACCACTGACCTTATTCACGCAGTCCCCATCTTGAGTTTTGGTGGGGAATTGTGCTCTGGCTTTAAGTTCAGATGTACAGCGGTTCCAAAATTGATTTTAGGATCGAGATCTTTATCGCTGCAGTCTGAACAACAAGCTTGACAGTTACATTATAATCAATGCAACTTAGAAATTCTTTTATATTCTCATTTCACAAAATTGAGAGAAATTACACCAAAGTGTGAGCCATGCTTTTACTGGAAATATAATGTATCGATGTTGTCTTGCCAGTTACTGTGTAGTCTCTGAATGCCTGCTCATTGTCATAGCAAACATAATACTAAATTATTCTACAGTAAACATAGCAGTTTCTCACACAAACACAAGAAAAAAAATCACAACACAGCTACTGTGACATACCAATAAACCATATCTATCTGCTGTTTATATGATTTAAAATACTGTATGTTAGAAATTTTGTTTTCTAAGGGCCCCTTTACACAGATGGAGATTGTTGGGTGACCATTGGGAGATTAAAAATTGACTCAATCTCTGAGCAGTCTCTTAAAGCCTCAAAAAAGCTGTTTCTGTGTAAATGATTAGGAGGTCATTGTACAGTTTTCATGGCTATCTATCAAGATTTTTGTAAGCTCCTTGAGAAATCACTTGCAGACCAGGAGAGATCACTGGGAGACCAGGAGAGATCAGGGAGGAATCATTGAGAGTTTGTAGGGTGACAAAGAGATATATATTTGAGAGGTTTCTAGTGCTCTTCTACCTCCTTTACACAGTTGTGGAGATTGTTGAAAGATCACTGAAAGATGAAAAATGCCCAGATCTCTCAATGATCTTTCAGTGATCTCTCAGCAATCACCAAGATCTCCCAGTAGTTTCTCAATTGTCTTCTGGTGATCTCCACAGTTGAGAGATTGTTTTGACAAAGTCCAAAACAATCTTTTAATGGACAGCGGTCTCTCAGCAAACTTTCACTGAACTCTCAAGGAGTGATCGGGATGATCTCATCAATCTCCCAATGATCTCTCAGAGATCTTTTAATGAACGCTATTGGGTTTTCATCAAATGCTTAACGATCCCTCACTTATCTCTCAGCCATCTTCAGGACTGAAAAATTTGGCATTCATTTGGTAGTTCAGTGGGCAGCCCGGTGGCGCAGTGGTTAGCACTGTGGCAGCACAGTAAGAAGGTCACAGGATCGATTCCACCCCTGACCTTCGTGGGTTCGATCCCACCCCCTGACCATCGGTGACCCTCCTCTGTGGAGTTTGCATGTTCTCCCCGTGTCTACATGGGCTTACTCCGGTTTAGCTCCCACAGGCCAAAAACATGTAAGTTAGGTTAACTGGAGGCTCTAAAATGACCCTAGGTGTGAATGGTGAAGGGATTGGTGCCGTACCATGGCTGTCTCATCCATCCAGGTGGATGCCTTGAATTTCCCTCTGGGGATTAATAAAGTATACAAAAAAAAAAATACCTTCACGATGGAAAAATTTGACATTCATTGAAAGATCATTGAGCGAGATAATTGAAAGATCGCTGTGAGATCATTGGGAGATCGATGAGATTGTTGGGCGGTCAGTGACACCTTAAAGAGAACTCAGTAGTTTTATCACTTTCTCAATGATCCAGTCTTTCAATAATCTCTCAGAGCTCTCAATGAAGACCAAATCTTTTCACCTCGAACATGGGCATAAGGGACAAACTTATGGAACTCTCTGCCAACTCACTTAAAATTGGAGACAAATGCCAACCTCTTCAACAGAGGCACTAAAGATTGGCTAAAATCCCACCAGCAATGTGTGCATGTCTAGTCTGAATTGTGTTTGTTGTGATCATGGATCTCTTGCTCTATTTAAGATAAGATAAGATAAGCCTTTATTAGTCCCACCATGGGGAAATTCCAGGATTGCAACAGCAC
Organism: Pholidichthys leucotaenia; assembly: GCA_020510985.1. Classification (NCBI taxonomy): domain Eukaryota; kingdom Metazoa; phylum Chordata; class Actinopteri; order Cichliformes; family Pholidichthyidae; genus Pholidichthys; species Pholidichthys leucotaenia. Next base: position 130,370,463 of record CM035845.1, read on the forward strand.
AGGGATAGCAGCACTCAGAGCAACAATCAGAAGGCAAGAAAAAACAACATCTAGTAAACATATGTCCATATTACTATAAATGTATATATATAGACACACAGTGCAGAGCATTATGGTTGGTTGGTGAATGTGCAGCAGAAAGTCTAAGCTCTCTCTCCGCGGATGCGGCGGGCAAGCTGGAAGTCTTTGGGCATGATGGTGACCCCCTTAGCGAAGAAGAAACCACCAGGTGGGCCTCGCTGGTCTCCTGCAGAGCCATGACGGCGAAGCTCAGGAAACGCAGGACGGTCTTGAAGTCCTGAGCGATCTCCCTCACCAGGCGCTGGACGGGCAGCTTACGGATGAGCAGCTCTGTGGATTTCTGGTAGCGACGGATCTCTCTCAGAGCCACGGGCCTGTGACGGCGAGGCCTCTTCACTCTGCCGGTGGCCGGAGCGCCTCTCCAAGCAGCCCTGGTGGCTAGCTGTCTCCTGGGGGGCTTCTTCCTCCAGTAGATTTTACGGGCGGTCTGCTTGGTTCTTGCCATTGCTCCTTATTATTCTGTCTTATATTTCTTGCACGCTGCCTAAACTCCAGCCCGGCACCCGCGTCGTTTTCGCTACAGCTTCCGGTATGTCGAGTTTCCCATTAGCACCGGGCGGCGGCCAAGTGCTAGCTAGCACCAGCTCCTCCCCGCTGTAACGTCTCCCGCTGCAAACCGTGGCTCCGTCCGCCGACCCAGGAGACCCCCGGGGCGATCCGTGTGTCCGTGATATATATACAGAGTGAAAGGTGTAGAAAGAAGAAGGAAGATAAAAAAAACGGCTGTTGCAACGGGCAGCCGACTCGTGTGGCGCCACTGGTCCGGCGGAACCGGATATATACCGGATTATATTTATAATTTGTAATGTATTTGTAATTTTAATTAACTTGTAAATTTTGCATGTACAGCCTAATTTATGACCTATATAAGCCACCTATGGACTGGTGTTGAGAATTAGCACTTGTGCTATATACACCTATGCAAAACATCTGGTCTCTCCTTGTGATTGTATTAATGTAATTTGTTATGTCCATATTAAAGAAAGAAAGAAAGAAAGAAAGAAAGAAAGAAAGAAAGAAAATGGAGATGGCTGAGAGATCAATGGGGTCATTGGTTAGCATTTAATTAAAGACCAATAAAGTCCACTGAAAGATTGATGAGAGATAATTGATGGATCGATAAGATCGCTGAGCATTCAGTGAAAGATCACTTCCCTTTGGTGATAATTGAGAGATTGTTTTGGACTGAGTAAAAACTTTGAGGGCCACGGAGATCATTGACAATCACTGAGAGATTATTGAGAGATCTAGACAATCACTGAGAGATCATTGAAAGATCGTTTCGAGATCTGGCCATTTTGTCATCACTTGGTGATCTCCTAGTAACCTCCATGACTGTATAATGGGGGTATTAGAGGAAAAAAGTGTTAGAATAAATTCACACATTTTTGTGTAAAAAAGTTGTAAATTTGTGTGAAAAAGGTCACAAATTTATCAGATGAAATTGCTCATCTATCCACCTTATTCCTAGCCCCCATGATGCCTTGCGTGAATTGTGTGCGCAACTTCTGGTACTAGTTTAGAAAGTAGGGTTGTCACAGAAATGGGACAATCTTCCTTGCTAAAAAACAATAACTTTGGCATCAAAAATGCGGGAACACGGCCTTTTGCACCTCAAAAAGAGTAATATAATCATACCACTTCTCACAACTATCGAGGAATGAGAAGATGACCTTAAAAAGTGGCCTGGCAGACAGTAACTCCGTTAATTAGTGCCGCTGCTAAGATGCTAACGCTGTAAACAAATTCAATTCAATTCAATTCAACTTTATTTATATAGCGCCATTTCACAACAACAGTCATCTCATAGCACTATCAACGGTAGGGGGAACCCCCACAGTTGCAGAAAGACCCCAGCAATCAGGCGATTCCCTGTGAGCAAGCACTTGGCGACGGTGGAGAGGAAAAACTCCCTTTTAACAGGAAGAAACCTCCAGCAGAACCAGGCTCAGGGAGGGGCAGTCATCTGCTGCGACTGGCTGGGGGGTGAGGGGATAGAGAAGAAGAAAAGAACAGACATGTAGAGAGCAAACAGCATGATGGGGACTCAATCTATGGGAGAGAACAAACAAATGTTAATGACCAGCAAAAAAAATATTTCATTGAGAGTGAGGAAAGGAGTGAGGCCCAGTGCATTACTGGAGGTCCCCTGGCTGACTAAACCTATTAGCAGCATAACTAAGGGAGGGTTCAGAAACACATGATCCCTCCCTAATTGTAGGCTATATCAAAAAGGTAGGTTTTAGCCCTATTCTTAAAAACAGAGATTGAGTCTGACTCCCGAATCCAGATTGGCAGCTGGTTCCACAGGAGAGGAGCTTGATAACTGTAACAAATAACTTAAACAAATAAAAGCTCTGAGATATATCAGTGTCTCCATCACAGTAAAGTAGGTTGCATTTTGTAAAAATATGTTGGACATAATCAAATTTACCATAGAGCAGACATAGAATCTAGTCAGAGCCACAAAGAACCACAGCTGTCTGTTTTACCCCGAAATTAACATGCTCATGCTGCTGTCATGCCATGAATGCTTGTTATTTAACTTAACATGTACAGACATTTTCTGACAATTGTTCAAAATTTTATTGATCTATATTTTGTGATAATTTAAAAATTAATGCATGCTGAAGCTGCTAATATCAAGTCCATATCGTTCCAATGCAGTGCAACAAATGCAAAAAAAACCAAAAAAAACTATTTGATATCTTTCTTAAATCGTTAAGCCTTAGGAAGCAAACTGTTACTATTTTTTTATTTATTACTGTATTTTACTTCATGCAGCCTTGCATCTGGTGACATGCACTACTCACAAAAAGTTAGGGATATTTGGCCTTTGGGTGAAATTTATGGAAAACGTAAAAAGTTCACGCTACAGTGATATAATATCATAAAAGTAAGGCATTTAAGTAGAATCATGCAATCGTGATTTCCTCATCTTAAACAGTTTATTGAAACAAAAGGCAACAACAGTGGTGGATATACCACAACAAAAGATGTCAGTGTCTCAGTAACTTGTCATGTGCCCTTTGAGCATCAATTACAGTTTGACAAAGACGTCTCATGCTGTTCACAAGTCGACTTATTGTCTGCTGAGGCATGGCATTCCACTCTTCTTGAAGGGCGGCCCTCATGTCATTGAGGTTGTGGGGTGCAGGGTTATGAGCCTGTACACGGCGACTCAGCTGACTCCATAGGCTTTCTATGGGATTTAGGTCTCGAGAAAGTGCAGACCACTCCATTTGAGGTACCCCAGCCTCCAGAAGCCGTTCCCTAATGATGTGACCTCAATGAGCTGGAGCATTGTCGTCCATGGAGATGAAATTAGGCTTGTGTTGTTCATGCAGGGGCACAATGACTGGATTAATGATGTTATTCGGGTAGCATCAGCTTGTCACTGTACCATTCACAAGGTATAGAGCAGTTCTGTATTGACTAGACACACCTGTCCAGACTGTAACACCACCACCACCAAAGGCTCATCTGGTGACAACAGTGGCTGATGCATAGTTCTCTTCTTGACGTCTCCAACATCGTTGGCGGCCATTATTTCTGCTCAGCGTGAATCGACTTTCATCATAGAACAGCACTGAGGCCCACTGGTCCCTTGTCCAGCGTAAATGCTCCCTGGCCCGTGCAAGATGATGACACCTGTGCCTGGTGATGTAGTCAGGTACCCTTGCAGGTCATCTAGCACACAGACTACGCAGATGTAAATGGTTTCAAATGGTCTGACATGACACTTGGGTGCCTCTCACCTTCCTTAAATGTGACTGGAGTTGAGTGGCATTCATCATCTGGTTCTGCAGGGCACTGTTCACAATGAAGCGGTCATCAGCGTGGGATGTGGCCAAAGGACGTCCACTTCTATGCCTTTCTGTGACTCTTCCAGTCTGCCTGTATCTCTGTTACAACCTGCTGATGACACACTGTGACACTCTAAGCCCAGTGGCCACTTCCCTCTGAGAACATCCTATTTGAAGCCTCGCAATGGCGAGGTACTGTTGATCAGTTGTTAGGTGTCATATTGGTCTCATGATGTCAAAATATGAACAGCATGATGAAGAGGACTGTTTAAATACCAAGTCTTATTGAACTAAAAAATTTATTGGTCGATTCATGGATCAAACACCTGTTGTGAATTTTGCCATTGAGCACCTTGTTAGAGATCAGCAAGTTACGCAAAAAGTACTGAACCATTGAACAGTTGGACATGTGCGTTCAAAAGATTAGAGAAGGTCAAATTAAGTTCACCTGTAAAGGTTATAGTGCACTTTAGGTGCATCCTGAAATTTCGCCCGAAAGTTGAATATCTTTAACTTTTTGTGATTAGTGTATGTAAATGTCAGATCTGTGACATTCATACAGTGAAAACATACCTGGTGCTCCTGTGTCTGTACCACCGATCACACCAATAGTCTTATTTAGTTTTCAGTGCATGATGTACGTATTGCCGGTGAGAAGCCTCCATTTATCCAGTCTATGGCACAACCACGAACACCAGCAACAAGTACCAGAACTATGCCAAAACATTCAAAAAATACAAGTGCTGAAATTAGCTGCCACTTGAGTGCAAAACAGGTATGTGGACTATACATTAAAATGAATTTGAAAAACTTTTAAAAACACTATTTTAAATGCCCCACTACTCCACTCTTGCTGACTGATTTAACACTACTTCAGCCAAAACCAGAAGTTGCCGCCACAATCGTTTCTACAGCAGCGCCCTCAGGAATATACGGTGGATAAGAAAAAATGGGGAATTTTTCAGAAAAAGTTAGAAACTTATGAGAAAAGACACAAATTTGGTAAAAAGTTTTCAGTTTACAGAAAAAAAAGTGTCAAGTTTATTAAAAAATCTCATATTCATGAAAAAATAGCAAATATTTTGAGAACAAAATCCAGAATTTATAAGAAAATGGCAGTGAATTATTCAGGAAAAAAATGTGAGTGTATGGGGAAACTATCGCAAATTTAAGAGGAAAACCTCACGAATGAGCAAAAGTTGTTACTAAAGTAGTTTTTACCCCTCAGCCTCTAAAGGCTGAAGGGTATTGCGGGGTGATGTTGGCGGTGTCAACACCTGTTATGAACGCGATAACTAGAGAAAGAAATGACGTAGGCTTTTCAAATTCATGCCAGGGGTGTATCTATGAAAAATGTTGGACGAGTTCAAGTTTGGGTGACTTCTGACCTCAGAGGTCAGTTTTCCCTACATTATATAACACGATAACTACACGAAGGAATGATGTAGCCTTTTCAAATCGATATCATCATGTCTACGAGGGGGGACTGAAAAGTTCATAGTGGTCAAATTTGACCAAATGTGGTTTATTTTTCAACATATTCTCCCCTTCAGCCCGCACACTTTTTCCATCGGTGTTGCAGCGCTTGGATCCCTGTGGTTGAAAAGTAAACCACATTTGGTCAAATTTGATCACTATGAACTTTTCAGCCCCCCCCCCCCCCTCGTAAGACAAGTCTTGGGTGGCTTAGACCCTGACCTTTGACTATGGGGTTTGGGGTCAAAAGGTCAAAGGTCACAGTTAACTTTCCCTATGCCCTATTACTATACAATAAGTAAAGCTAGGGTCACTAAACTTTGTGCACAGGTTCACCCTGACCTCTGACTATGGTTTTGGAATTACAAGGTGAAAGGTTAAGGTCAATTTGCCATTTAAACTATAGCTCAACAATAAAGAAAGCTAGGGTCATCAGTCTTGTTACATAGGTTCACCTTGGGACCCCGACCCACAACTATGCATTTGGGGACCAAAGGTTAAGGTCAAAATTCCCTATAAACTATATCTCAACAATGACACCTAGAGCCAACAAACTTTGCACACATGTTCACCTTGAAACCCTGACCTCTGACTATGGGTTTGGGGTCAAAAGGCCAACGGTCACAATTAACTTCCCCTATGCCCTATACAGCAAGGAAAACAAGTATTGAACATGTCAACATTTTTCTCATTAAACATATTTCTGATGGAGCCATTGACCTGAGATTTTCACCAGATATCAGTAACAACTCGATTAATCCATACATACAAAGAAATCAAGGCAACTGTGTTCACAAAACAAATTATATTTAATAAAGTGGAATGACACAGGGAATAAATATTGAACACGCCTGGTGAAATTCATTTAATATTTAGTAGAAAAGCCTTTGCTGGTAATAGCAGCTTCCAGACGCCTCCTGTATGGAGAAACTAGGTGCAGGCATTGCTCAGGAGTGATTTTAGCCAATTCTTCCACACAAACTGTCTTCAAAACTTGAAAGTTCTGTGGATGTCTTCTATGAACTCTGATCTTCAGTTCGTTCCATAGATTTTCAATTGGATTCAGATCAGGTGACTGACTGGGCAGTTCTAGCAGCTTTATTTTCCTCCTCTGGAGCCAGTTGAGAGTTTCCTTGGCTGTGTGTTTGGGATCATTGTATTGCTGAAAAGTCCACCCTCGTTTCATCTTCAGCATCTTGGCAGATGGCAACAGGTTCTTATCAAGGATGTCTCTGTACATTTGTCCATTCATCTTTCCTTCAATTATATGAGGTCTGCCTGTACCGTGTGCTGAAAAATGCCCCCACACTATGATGCGCCCACCTCTAAACTTCACTGTTGATTGATGTTTTTGGGCTGATGTGCAGTGCTATTTCTTCTCCAAACATGCTGTGTGTTGTGCCATCCGAAAAGTTCAGTTTTGGTCTCATTTGACCAGACTATATTCTCTATATTCTCAGTATTTTCTGGCTTGCCCAAATGTTGTGCAGCAAACTTTAAACAAGCCTTGACATGCTTTTTGTTCAGCAGTGGAGTCTTGAGAGGTGAGTGGGCATAGAGCCCATGTCGGTTAAGTGCATTACTTATTGTTTTCTTTGAAACAGCAGTACCTGCTAACTCCAGGTCTTTCTGGAGCTCTCCATGAGTGGTCTTTGGCTCTTGGATAACTCTTCTGATAATTCTTTTGACTCCTCTGTCAGAAATCTTGTGAGGAGCTCCTGGTCATAACCAGTTTATGGTAAAATGATGTTCTTTCTACTTCCGAATGATGGCTCCAACAGTGCTCACTGGAACATTCAGCAGTTTAGAAATGTGCCTGTAACCAATGCCACCATTATGTTTTGCAACAATAAGGTTGCGAAGGTCTAGAGAGAGCTCTTTGCTTTTAGCCATCATGAGTTCTATGTGGTGTGACAATCTGATATTCACAGACGTTTTTAAAGGCTGTCAGTCAGGACTTACCCAGCTGAAATTAATTTGCACTGATGGGGGATGAGATGGCTTCCTAAATTTTGATGGATTTCAGCTGGTTTCTTGGCTTTCTATGCTTTTTGCACCTCTTTTTCTTCATGTGTTCAATACTTATTCCCTGTGTCATTCCACTTTATTAAATATAACTGGTTTTGTGAACACAGTTGCCTTGATTTCTTTGTATGTATGGATTACTTGGGTTGCTACTGATATCTGGTGAAAATCAACAGTCAATGGCTCCATCAGAAATACAGTATGTTTAAAGGGTACCTGTAGTGAATTTTAATCAAAAGCTATTTCAAAGGATCAAATATGATACTAGTGGTTCTGTCCAGTAATTTTGGTCATGATTCCTTCTCAAATACGCATGAGTTTCAAGTCACTGCTCTCTCAGTCAGTCATGGTCAGAGACATTTTGTCTCCTCCATGGCCAGCTTCAGCACGGTAGTGACACACAGTTGTTGCTTTGTGTGATTGACTGGGCTGCAGTATAGCAGTCACCAAAGTTTTAACATCAGAATTTTATGTAATTTTTTACAAGCATGTATAAGGAAATCTACCCACATATAATTTAATGAAATAAAATTCTAGTATATCGAGATTTCTTCCACGTGTTCTGAAGTTACTTGACTGGGAACTTGCCTCTTTGTTAGGTCCCCTTCAGCTGCCGGTCCCTGGAGGTAACTGTGGATCATGCCGTCAATAAAGGCCATTTCCAAGGACGGTTTGTGCAGTATATATCCATGCAGATTTTGCGCCGTTTTCAACTCGGATCTCAACCCACTGAGCATCTGCTGAACGCGTTTACTCATCCGTGGTAAAGCTGGAAACAACGATTGTACGTCACTTCTGGCCGGCGATGGCTGCTCCCCACTGGTTTTGACCGAACGGTTTTCATGGGATAAAATTATTCAGTGTACTGACTCTAGGGGTTTATTTTTACTGAATAAACACATTTTTGGTTTATAAGTAATACCTAAAGCAGGATTAATGTTGTTATAATAGCCAGTACTGGTTTCCTTTAATGAGAAAATAAGTATTAAACACGTCAACATTTTTATCTGCTGTAAATATGCTGCTACAGAATGAGCAAAGCTCGGGTGACCAAACTTTGTACACAGGTTCACCCTGACCTCTGCCTATGGTTTTAGGATTGCAAGGTCAAAGGTCAAGGTCAGAATGCCATAATCAACTACATCTCAACAACAAACAGAAGCTGAGTGGGACCACTGGCACCCACAAGTGTTTTTTTTCTTACTTGATACTGCCTTACTGTAAAGTAATTTCTTTGGACAACAGCGCTAACTTACACTTGAGTAATGAAGATGCTATGGTAATTTTTTTAAAATGTACTAACTAGCTTAGCCCACCACACACACTATATATTTCAGATCGTGTCCAGTTCCTTGAATTTTCAAGATATTTTTATTTTGGCATGAGGCTTTCTGAGTGAATGCTCAGTGCAAAAAATAAGCAAAACACACACACACACACACGAGTTGAATGAGAGGGAGAGAGATAACAAGAAAAAACTGTTGAGGGAGGGAAAACCAGTTGAAGCAAATGCAACATCTGGAGGTTTGCCTTCTAAATGCGTGTTGCCTGTGGACGTCTGCTTGTCAGTCTGCTCACTTCCCCTCCTCCTCCTCTTCTTCCACCTCTCCCTCTTACTCTTCGTATGACCTCCGTCCATGTTTTAGTAATCTCAATCCACACGTCTCCCCGTGTCTGCTGTCACCATAGTGCCGCACCGTGGTTTGGAAGGGAGACACGGGGGCCCTCAGTGTCGCCTTTGGAACCACTGGGCTCCTTCTGTAGCCTTGTTCTTATCCACATGCCCCGACACTCTTCCCTCTTCCGACACCAGCCACACGCTGGTGCTCCCAGCATCCGACACCGACCCCAGTAGCTGTGGGGGGGAGGGAGGCTGTTGTACACCGGCCACGGTAATTTTATACCTCCACCAACCCTTAACACCTGAGCCCCCACGCATGCCCCGTGTGTGAGTGTGTTTGCTGTGCGTTCACCTCCCCCACTAAAAAAAAAAAGAAAAAGAGGGCTTGAAGGATTGTAGAGGAGGAACCAGTTTTATAACATTTGATGCTGTTCTCTTGGCTGTTTTCTAAACTAGGTGTCAATTCACAACAGGCTTCAGACGTACCAGCTCAGCAGCACGGCTCCGAGTCCCGAGAGCGTGGCCCTTCTTAACCACAGGGGGGAGCTGCTCTTCCAGCAGGGGCCTCAGGGACAGCAGAGCCAGGGGCCACCGCCACCACCACCACCCCAGCATCCGCAGGTGCAGTCAGCGGCCAGTACACCCGCCCACCATCTCCCCCTCCAGCAGCGCCACCAGCCCGCTGTCAGCGTGGCTGACCTGCGGCCTGAGACGCTCATCCAGTGTCAACAGATCGTCAAGGTCATCATGCTGGACAACAGCGGCCATGGACGTGTGGGGGCCTTCCTCAGCCAGACGCCCACACACCACCACTACCAGCACCATCACCACCATCACCACAGCCACCAGCTCAGTCACTCCGCCATGTCCACCCCCATCCGCTCGCCAGACGGCTCCCGTGGCACTGATGGCCACCAGCCGCCGCTGCCCCCGCCGCCTCCACCTTACAACCACCCACACCAGTATATGCCGCCAGACCCCCGCCTCAGTCTACATAGGACCCCAAGTGGCTCTCGGAGCATGGTGTAAATAAATGAATTAGAATTGTCTCCCCTTAAACACACACGTAAACCTTTCTCCACCTATTTATCAGTACATAATGTACATATATATACATAGAGAAGACAGAGCTCTAATAAAGAAGAAAACCCACATATATGCATATATTTAAGGAAAAAATATACCTGCAGAAAAGGTTTTAAAAGATATAAGAAAACATAAACTGCATATATAAAGTTTTACTTGATTCCACATGTATTTTGAAATATTATGTAGTTTTAAAAAATTTCTATAACTTTTGTCAGTTTTAACTCTTGGTAGAGAAAAGCTCACAGGTGTTCAGTTAGTGGACGGATTCCTTGTAGTTCCAACATTCACCACCAGGGAACATATGAATCCCTCCACCTTTTTTCCAGTGAGGGACTGACGCACTCTGAGGACCTTTTGCTTCTCTTGGCTTCTGTCATCCCAAACCACATACCTACTGTGCTGTATGTGCACACGCGTGCACAGCTGACACTGAAACGTGTGCCAAAACACATATGCCTCCACTAAACACTGACTTCTTTGCACTTGACTTAATGCTAGGGCTAGGAAAAAAAAAAATAGTCCCTCCAGGCTTCTTCCTCAAGGAGAAAAAAAGGAAAGCAAAACTGATATTTCATGAGAACTTATCTACCTATTTGTGCTTTTTGCTAATTTATTTATGCGATGGAGAGCCTTCTTTGTTCTTCTCTGCTCCCCTGAATTAAAAGAAAAAAGTAGGAAAATGACATTTTCTGATAAGCAGTCTTTGTCATCCGCGCCTTTGTTGTGTTGTGGCTCTCCGTCATCAGAAAACACTCAAGTCAATTGTCACTCTTCATCGATCATTCTACAGTGAAGGATGATGGGAACCAAAGGCAACCAATCACACAGATTGCTGCCAAACCAAAAAGTTACCCCAGAATGCTTCTGCTGATTGATGTTTGTTTCTTATCTTTGTATGGAGTGTTATTAAGGTCTCCTGGGAATTCTCACACACTTTGATCTGCCGACGGCGGGAAAGGTTTTCATACTCTGAGAGGGTTCGAACTGCTCTTGAACTTTTCTAAGACGATGCACTCCGTGCGATATATGAACAACATACTCATCTGTTATTCAGCTTCGTCACTTTTTTCAGCAAATTAACTGAGAATTTCCCTGAAGATGCTACAACTGTTAAATGCCGAGAACTACAGTGTGTGTGTGTCTCTTTTTTCCCCCTCTTTCTTTGTCATAGTGTTGCCATTGCGTGTTTCTTTTTTCTGCCTGCAGATAAATGTCAGGTTCAGTCCACCCAGGAAACATCCGGACCCGGTCCCTTTATGTCTGTCTCACTCCCAGGTTTTGTTTCACATCACTGTGACCGTTTTTCCCTTTCCTCTCTAACCTTTCCAGGGTGACATTTTGAAAAAGGCAAAAACTACACATGGCTCCTATTGCAAATGCTGGCATTAGTGGTGTTGTCTGTGATTTGAATAAGAATTGAACAAAAAAGGATGCATTATCTGATCTCTTTCTACATGTTTCACCTCAGCATAGAGTGTAAATACCACATTCGAGCAGAGGACAAGCCCGGCACCTTTAACCCCTTCAAATTACTATCACACCAGCACACATCCTTCTGTCTGACAAGAGGTCAGCAGCAGCGTCCCTCTTTTGAACATCACCCCATCAGGTAGTGTGGAATGGATGTTGGGTTAACGCTGCTCCCATCTGACCTCCATCTGTCCCAGTTTGTTGGTTTTAATGCAGGGAGGTCTCTATCTCATCTTTCTGTCCTTTTCCGCTTAGGATGAAAAGACAAAGGTTGCAAGAGAGGGTGAAAAAAATCACCCTGTTGTTTTAGTTTGCAAGCATGAGTTTTCACTAACTTTCAAAAAAAAAAAAAAAACGGTCCTCACTCTTTTCCATTTCGTTAACAGAGAGCCTAAGTCACACCCCCTCTACTTCCACACATGGGACCTTCAATCGGAAAAAAAACTCAGTTGAAGTGAATGGCAAGAGCAAAATTATCTGATTGAATTTTGCCATGAGTTACACATGATGTTTGTCAATTTAAAAGATAATTTTCCGTATAAATAATGTAGGTTGTTGTCTAACTGTTAAAGGGGTCATTGACTGCACTTTTTCCACATTTTAATATCTTACTCATGTCTTAATGAAGTGTTTGTGACATATTTTATTCATATTTTCTTTAATTCTTTAATTACTGAAGCAATTTTTTTTTCCTCGCTTTCTTGAAACGCTCTGATTTAAAGTCTGTGTCACTTTAAGAAACATCCTTCAGATGTGCAACTCCGCCCTCCCTCTTAAGTCAGTTAGCCATTAGCTGAGTAGCTTCTAGCCTCTTTCTAGCTTAGTTCACTGATCCACAGTCGTTTGTGTATCTCACGTCACTCTGGCCTTATCTCCCAACAACTTCACCGGGATGCCACAACAAATCACCAACACCATGCACCAGGTGACCCATCAACCCAAGGCTGCTGGCTGAGCCGAGCTGCCGAGCCATGGAATCTCAAAGGACAGTGTCTCCTTCCACAGCACTCTGCTCCTCTCCCACAGTCAGCTGGGGGATGTGCCGTCACAAAGTGGCTCCCTTACATTGCCTGCGAGAGTAGAGCAGAGTCGTGTGGAGCCCCGGAGGATGGTGAGGGAGCTGGCCATGAGGGCCTGCAGCTCCAGGCAGCAGCCTTGGGTTGTGGCGTAGGTGGTCGCCGCGACCGGCACACCGGCACAGGCAACCTGCTGCGGAATCACGGTGAAACCACGAGGAGATGGACGGAGTAAAGTGAGGTGTATTGTGGACTCTGGACGGGTGAACCAGGTAGTAACAAGGATGGTTATTAGGTTGACTAAGATCTGAAGAAAATAACAATATAAGCCGCGCTTGGTTCAAGCCTCCTGGTACCAGTGTTAGCTTGGGGGCTAATAGCTCAGGGGCTAATAGGCTACCTTTAGTGTGTGTGTGTGTATATATATATATTTTATAGTAATACGTACATATGTTTATTAGCTGCTCTTGCTTGCTTGTTTTTTTTCTTGCCTTCTGATTGTTGCTCTGAGTGTTGCTATCCCTGTGCTGTTGCAATCCTGGAATTTCCCCGTTGTGGGACTAATAAAGGCTTATCTTATCTTATCTTATCTTATCTTATCTTTAGCACGACTTCCATATACATGAAAAACAGCTAGGCTATGTGGAAAAATTTGATCAGGATCAAAGTATAATTTCTCACTTGCCATTTGTTTCAATGGAGATTTTTTTCTGATTTAAGGTCCCATATGCGGAAGTAGAGGAGGCGTGACTTAGGCTCTCGATTACATTTGATATTCTTACACGAGGAGAAGAGATGCTGCTTTCACAATGAATGAAGAGTGGTGAAAATTAATAACAAAACAGGTCTGCTGTTACGGCTTTTACATTGACGGATGATTATTGTATGGTCACTCACCTCTTTGATTAGAATTTGAATGAATGACTGTTCCATGCATGGCATTATTTTAAAGCCTATTGAACCCTGATTTCCAAAGTTTTGAATTTGTGCATGACTGACTAATGCGAGATGACTTTTTGTTTGCTTGTTTTTATATCTTTAAAATCTAAATGGAGTTTTGCAGTGGAGCTTTTAAAAAACTATGAATAATTGAGTCTTCAACGACCCTTCCACACATACAAAGTAATGTCTCTCTGCCTCCTGTAAGGTCGCTCCTATTTTTGTCTTTTACAACCCTGTCTCACATCAGTGCTCAACAATAAGCATTTCTGGGAAGAGATAAGTTGTGTGTATGTGTGTACAATGAACCTGGAATATAAGGCACGCTTAAAAATCATGGCTTTGCATTTGCAAGGAAACTAATGTAGCATTTTAAGAGTGTAGCAAATGTTTCAGGAGTGCAGTAGTGGCTGTACCTTTCATGAAGAAACTCACAAAAGGGCTCTGCCATATAGTGCACTACTTCATGAATGGCATGTCTGGCTCTTCAGCACTGTGTTTGCTCATAGTCGTTAAAGAAATATGAATAGTAGACATATGTAACAAACAGACAGGTCAAAACTGAGTGTAACCGATATGAACCACCTTTTTTCCTCCTCAGTTGGCTTTGGAATTCCTTAATGTCTTTGCAGTCTATCAACAGAAAATTAAAGATGATTTCAGTCTATTCATTACAATGGTTGGCATTGGTTATTGGTTTCAGCAGCACATTTTTCAATCAGTCATATTTTAGTTTTCTATGAAATACTTATTTGAAAATTTGCAGTGTTTTAATCTGCATTTAGCTATGTATCCAAGTACAAATCTGCTGATATTTTCATTTTACTTGGCAAAGTTTTATCAACAGGAACAACAATAAAAAAAGAGGGTCCCTTGCTTGATTTTTTTGTTTTCTGTCAAAATGTAAAAAAAATAAAAATAAAAAAAGAATCTAAGTGGGATAAAAACTGATGAGATACCCATTGTTTTGTGAAATTGTTGCTTGTGAAAACACTTCCACAGAGATTTTTTTTTCAAATATATTTATTGATTTTTTTTCCTTTTTATTTTACACTCAAGAAATAAACACCAAACAATCAAAACATGAAGACACCTCAGCACAACATTGGTCTACACAAAATCAGAGATTAATAATAATAATAATAATAATAAATAAAAATAATTCAAAGAAGGTATACTGCACATATAGAAAGAAACTTATACATGTACACATATACTTGTACATATACTTGTACACTTGTACAGATGGGCGTGTTCACCACAGCACTACAAACAAGGTCCAGAGAAAAGAGTTCATACTGAGTCCAAGTCAACGCTCCCAAGAACTGAAGCCACCGTAAGGTTAGAGAAGTTGAGATATGGAGTCCATATTTTCATAAAGTGTCCCTTTGTTGAGTGGAGTAGACATGTTAAATATTCCAAAGGGAAACACTCCATAATAATTTTGTGCCAGTTTGTTTTGGTTGGCGGTTTGTCACATATCCATGACAAGAAAATTTTCCTTCTTGCAGCATATGCAAAGATATTGCACAGTCTGGTAGATCTTCCAAAAAGTGAGTCCTGGTTTGGGTGCCCCAGTAGCAAAGAACAAGGATCCATGTCTATAGTCACACCAGATATCTGACTCATGTCTTGTACAATGTCCATCCAGTATGCTTGAATTTTAGGACAGGACCAGACACAATGACTATAGGTACTAACTGAGATTTTACACTTCAGACACATGGGTGAAAGCTGGGGATTCATATTACATCTTTTATTGGGAGAGATATGCAAACAGTGTAAGATTTTGTAGTGCAATAGCCTAGCACAATTGCATATTGAGAGCTTCTTGGCATACTCCCAGATTGCATCCCATGAATCCTCATAAATGTTTACACCAAGTTCACTTGTCAATTCTGTTTAACCTTTTGAGTGTGAGATTTTGCGTGACCCTAGTGGCAGAGTGCAGCGCTGCGCCTGTCATCTCACTCTGAGATGACCGGCTGCATTGGGAATTTGTACTGATTTGTACTGATCTGCCAGTTTCAGAAGGTGGCAGACATCCGTTGGAGGACTCAATGGATGACACGTAATACACCAAAGAAGAAGAATTCCTCATTTCCTTTTCCTGTTTTTAGCATTTTAGCCCAGAAAGCTAACATGGCTGCCGTCCATCATCGTGCACCGTCACTTAGTCGGCTTTGTATGCGGAAAATAGCTGCGGGATACAAGCAAAATTTTTGTGGGATAATCATAAGACTTTGTAGATGTGATAGAGAGCATAAATGACTGACAGAACGCAAAATAACCACAATGGATGAAAACACAGCAACCACGGCAGCGAGAGTCCCCTTAGCTGCCGGTAAGTGAGGAATTTCTGTGGGTTTTTTTAAATGTTGTACTGATTTCTTGTTCATATACTTTGAAGATAAGATGATGAGGTACCTCTGTACAAAAAATGGTGTCAAAAGACTGAACTGTTCTTTGTGTAAATACATCCAAAGTCCAGTTTTGACTGAGTTACAGAATTTAAAGAGCTGCTGTGACATTATGCAAATTAGATGCATAAATGCATTCCTATCTGAAACTTTGGATCATATTTTACATCTTTCTAATTGACAGTAAGCCATATCTTACCACTTTCAAGTTATAGCCATGGAAATCTGAACTATTTTATTGACAAAAAATATTTACCACTCTTGACCACAAGGGGTTATGTCGTAATTCGGCGACAGACACACTCAAAGACATCCTACATAATTAACGCAACACATCTGACTGACTTAAGCAGACTACATCATCCCAGGTGCACAACCGAGAGGTTTCGTAGGTCCTTCCTACCAACGGCTGTCAGACTGTACAACCTAAGCAGGGCTGCTCGCAGAGATAGCAAAAAGACGTAACAAACTAATAGTTTTTTTGAATGCAAAAGATGCAATAGACTTACACAATGGTCCTCTCCGGCATACAACTAGGAACATACCGGTCGCTATGGAGGGTGAGAATATGTATGGGCACATAATCATACCATGTAGGATAACTAAATAGACGGTTATGCTGTTTCATCCCACCTAGCAACAATGCTCTGCACTGGGTGTGTTTATATTTATATATCTATATATTTATTCCATCTAGCTACAATGCTCAGCACTGGGTGTGTTTATATTTATATATCTATATATTTATTCCATCTAGCTACAATGCTCCGCACTGTGTTTTTATATATCTACATATTATTCCATCTAGCTACATTGCTCCGCATTGTGTGTGTTTATATACTTGCATATTTATTCCACCTAGCTGCAATGCTCCGTACTGTGGGTGTTTATATATTTACATATTTATTCCATCTAGCTACAATGCTCTGCACTGTGCGTTCATATATTCATATATTTATTCCACCCAGCTACAATGCTCTGCACTGTGTGTCTGTGTGTGTGTGTGTGTGTGTATATATATATTTTATAGTAATATGTACATATGTATATTAGCTGCTCTTGCTTGCTTGTTTTTTTTCTTGCCTTCTGATTGTTGCTCTGAGTGTTGCTATCCCTGTGCTGTTGCAATCCTGGAATTTCCCCGTTGTGGGACTAATAAAGGCTTATCTTATCTTATCTTATCTTAAGGCATTATAAAAGCGGGTTATGGATTTTTTGGTTGGGCCTAAAAGAAGTAACTGCTCAACTGCAGACACTGTGACATTTATATTGAAGGTGGTCTTTTTAATTATGAAATCTTGGATCTGGAGGTATCTAAAAAAAATTCTGTCTAGAAAGGCCAAATTTTTCCAGAAGCTGTTCAAATGATAGCAACAATGCTCCATCAAAAAGGTCATAAATTTTCTCTATCCCTTTAACTGTCCACATGTTATAACCACTGTCCATCATACCAGGAATGAAGTCAGGGTTGCCTTGAATAGGGATTTGTAAAGTAGTTAAATCTGATCTTCCCTCAAGTTTTCATGTCATAAACCAGGCCTTTAAAGTGTTGCAAATTATAGGATTATTGTCGCAGAGATTTCTAGCTTACTTTAAATTTTTACAGGACAAAAGGCCCAGCAGTGAACAGGAGGTCTGTGATTTTTCAAGGCAGAACCAAACAGAAGTAGGATCATCTTTAACCCATTCTGCTATAAACTTTAGCTGAGATGCTATTTGATACCATTTAATGTTAGGGACATCCAGACCTCCCATTGAACTTGGAAGTTGTAATTTTAACATTTTTAGTCTCGGCTTCCTTTTTCTCCAGATAAAATCACTCAACCAACCATGAGGTAACTTCAAAATCTTATTGGTTATAGGTAATGGAATCATCTGTAGGGGGTACAGTAACCTGGGCAGGACATTCATTTTAATGATGGACACTCTACCAAGTAATGATAGGGGAAGTGAACACCACCTGTTTAAGTCCTTCTTTGTAGTGTCTAGGAGAGGGTTAAAATTAGCTTTAAACATCTGGTGAAACACAGGAGTAATCTGAATACTCAAGTATACAAAACCTGACATGGACCCGCGAAATGGAAATGAGACAAGGGAGTCAGTTCTATTTCTGAGGCTTCCCATAGGCATAGCTAAAGATTTAAAAAAGTTAATTTTGTAACCAGAGAAAGACCCAAAATAATTAATGATATCAACCAGTCGCGGAACAGAGGTGGCAGGCTCCGCAACGTACAACAAGATGTCATCCGCATAAAGGGAAATTTTATGTTGTGCCTCCCCTGCATCTACAGTGGTGTGAAAAAGTGTTTGCCCCCTTCGTGATTTCTCTTTTTTTGTGTTTGTCACACTTAAATGTTTCAGATCATCATACAAAGGTGTTTATTATTAAGGGGAAAAAAAATCCAAACCTACATGGCCCTGTGTGAAAAAGTGATTGCCCCCTAAACCTAATAACTGGTTGAGCCACCCTTATCAGCAACAACTGCAATCAAGCATTTGTGATAATTGGCAATCAGTCTTTTACAGCTCTATGGAGGAATTTTGGCCCATTCATCTTTGCAGAATTGTTGTAATTCGGCCACATTGGAGGGTTTTCAAGCATGAAGCGCCTTTTTAAGGTCATGCCACAGCATCTCAATCGAATTCAGCTCAGGACTTTGACTAGGCCACTCCAAAGTCTTCATTTTGTTTTTCTTAAGCCATTCAGAGGTGGATTTGCTGGTGTGTTTTGGATCATTGTCTTGCTGCAGAACCCAAGTGCACTTCAGCTTGAGGTTACAAACAAATGGTCTGACATTCTCCTTCCGGATTTTTTGGTAGACAGAAGAATTCATGGTTTCATTTACCATAGCAAGTCTTCGAGGTCCTGAAGCAGCAAAACAGCCCCAGACCATCACACTACCACCACTATATTTTACTGATGGTATGATGTTCCCTTTCTGAAATGCTGTGTTACTTTTACACCGGATGTAATGGGACACACACCTTCCAGAAAGTTCATCTTTTGTCTCATCAGTCCATAGAGTATTTTCCCAAAAGTTTGGGGGATCATCAAAATGTTTTCTAGCAAAAGTGAGACAAGCCTTTATGTTCTTTTTGCTCAGCAGTGGTTTTTATCTTGGAACTCTGCCATGCAGACCATTTTTGCCCAGTTTTTTTTCTTATGGTGACCTTAAGTGAGGCAAGTGAGGCCTGCAGTTCTTTGGATGTTGTTGTGGGGTCTTTTGTGACCTCTTGGATGAGTCGTCGCTGCGCTCTTGGGTTAATTTTGATCAGCCGGCCACTCCTGGGAAGGTTCACCACTGTTCTATGTTTTCGCCATTTGTGGATAATGGCTCTCACTGTGTTTTGCTGGAGTCCCAAAGCTTTACAAATTGCTTTATAACCTTTACCAGACTGATAGATCTCAATTACTTTGTTTTTCATTTGTTCCTGAATTTCTTTGGATCGCAGCATGATGTCTAGCTTTTGAGGATCTTTTGGTCTACTTCACTTTGTCAGGCAGGTCCTATTTAAGTGACTTCTTGATTGAGAACAGGTGTGGCAGTAATCAGGCCTGGGTGTGGCTAGAGAAATTGAACTCAGCTTTCCAAAGATGTGATAAACCACAGTTAATTTATGTTTTAACAGGGGGGCAATCACTTTTTCACACAGGGCCATGTAGGTTTGGATTTTTTTCCCCCTTAATAATAAACACCTTCATTTAAAAACTACATTTTGTGTTTACTTGAGTTATCTTTGTCTAATATTTAAATTTATTTGATGATCTGAAAAGTTGAAGTGTGACAAACATACAAAAAAATGAGAAATCAGGAAGGGGGCAAACACTTTTTCACACCACTGTATAACCCTGACAGCTGGGTTCTGTCTGATGGCTTCAGCCAGAGGTTCTACTGCAAGGGCAAAAAGAGCAGGGCTTAGGGGGCAGCCTTGACGTGTTGAACGATAGATTGGGAAATTATCCGATCTATAACCATTTGTTATGACTGATGCTAAAGGTTCATTGTATAAAAGTTTGATCCATTTGATAAAATTATCCCCCAGATTAAATTTTTGTAATATTCTAAATAGATAAGGCCACTCGACTCAGTCGAAGGGCTTCTCTGCATCCAATGAAATATCTACAGTGTCATTTTCTTGTGTTGGGCAGAAATGAACAATATTTAAGAGTCTTCTAATGTTGTGACCAGAGTTTCTGCCTTTGATAAAGCCTGTCTGGTCCTCCTTAATAATGAAAGGCAGAATCTTCTCTAATCGCAGAGCTAGAATATTAGATAGCAGTTTAACATCTTGATTTAGTAGTAGTAGATTAGTTTATTTGACAGGGACAGTGCAATAAACATAGACAATTAATCAAAGACAATCAATCTGATGTGTTGCACATAGAGTGTATAGCTATTAGCTAATTTGCAACTCTTGTCCCTGGATGGGCTTTAGAAAAAAGAATCAAGATAAAAATATACACAATAACCACATACATCAATGCAGAAAAATTATAAATACACAATTATAAATATTATAAATATTATAAATACACAAATATAACAGCCTGACTCACCTTTAACATAAATATTATAAATACACAAATATAACAGCCTGACTCACATTTAACACATATAACATAACTCACATTTGCCTATTTCAGGCCTTCCTCCCTCCGTCACTCACTATAAACAAACACATTTATTCCTTCCCTTCATTCACTCTCACTTTGCAGACAAATAATTCATACATGAGTACATTCTTGTTTATTTTTCAGCCAGTTTTTAACATTTTTAGTGAATGTTTTAAAGTCCGTTATTATTTATTTAAAAGAGTAATAGGTCTATATCCTGAACAATCTTTAGGACACTTTCAATTCAATTCAACTTTATTTATATAGCACCATTTCACAACAACAGTCATCTCACAGCACTTTCAACTGTAGGGGAAACCCTCACAATTGCAGAAAGACCCCAGCAATCAGGCGATCCCCTGTGAACAAGCATTTGGCGACAGTGGAGAGGAAAAAACCCCTTTTAACAGGAAGAAACCTTCAGCAGATCCAGGCTCAGGGAGGGGCAGTCAACTGGGGGGGGGGGGGGGGTGAGGGGATAGAGAAGAAGAAGAAAAGAACAGACATGTAGAGAGCAAACAGTACGACGGGGATTCAGTCTATGGGAGAGAACATACAGATGTTAATGACCAGCAAAAATATTTCATTGAGAGTGAAGAAAGGAGTGCATGCTAGGCAAGTAATGCACTTACCTTTTGTAAGAATTAGGGAGACGTCAGCTTTCCTTAATGATTGAGGTAAGCTTCCAGAGGTAAAGGAGTGTTCTAACATCTCCAGAAATGGATCCACAAGTACTGGAATTCTTTGTAAAATTCACTGCTCAGGCTGTCTGGCCCCAGTGCTTTGCCTGATTGTAAACTGTTAATTGCTAGTACAGCATCTTTCTAGAGATGGGAGCATTTAAAACATGTCTCTGAGTGTCAGAAATAATAGGGAGGGCTAAGCCGTCCAAGAAAGACTCCATCTTATCTAAGGCTCCTAATGACTTGTCTGTATTTAACTGAATGTAAAACTTCCTGAAAGTGTTATTAATATTTTTGTTATCGAAGTGACGAGTGCCATTTGGACCTAAAACTGAAGGAATTAGTTGGGGATCTGTTCTAATTTTTGTTAGACAAGACAAATACTTACTAGGTTTATTTCCATATTCATATAGCCTCTGTTTTGAAAAAAGAAGAGCATTCTTAGCTTGTTGAGTTAGTAGTGCATCTAACGCAGCTTGCGTGGCACACTTTCTCTGCAATAATATAGGATCTGATGATGAGCCAAGTACTCTGTTAATCTCTTCCAGTTCCTTTTCGAGTTTAGATTGCTGTTCTTTTTGCTTTTATTTTTTTGAGGCTGAATATGCTATGATTAGGCCTCTGATATAAGCTTTAGATGTTTCCCACAATAAGGACGAGTCATTGGTGGGTTGAGAATTGATAGCAAAAAATGTTTAGTCATTTTTCAAATAAGTAATAAACTTTTCATCCTTCATGTGTCAAACCGACATTGCCTACTCTTAACCTGATCTGAACCAACAGATAAATCCATTAGTACAATTGCATGATCACTAACAACAATATTGCCTGTTGCACAAGAAGACACAGATTGTACTCATAATTTGGGGATGAAAAAATAATCCTCGTATGACACTTATGAGGAGGGGAATAACATGTGAATCTTTTAGCAGATGGATGGAGAGTTCGCCATACATCTACTAGATTTATTTCTTCCCAAATAGCATAAAACCATCAGCCTGAGTTGTTAAGAATGTATTCCGAGGAGGATGTCTATCAAGCAAGGGGTTAAGTAAACAAAGTCTCCTCCCACTAAAGCTATTGTTGGGGAGAGCTCTGCAAATTCAGAGAAGGCCTTAACCAGGAAGCTGGGTGAATAACTTGGTGGGTAATAAAGGTTCATGATAGTAATCTCATCACCATGTAAAACCCCTTTAATAATCACATATCTTTCATGTGTGAAAGATATGCCAGGTGAAACGATTTCGCCAGATTTCGCTAGCTGAAACGTGAGATTTTTATGTATTAATATGACTACACCCCTGCTGCTGGTGGTATAAGAGGAGGAATAAACCTGGCTAACCCAGCTATGTTTAAGTTTGTGGTGTCCATTGTCATCCAGGTGTGATTCCTGTAATAAAGCCACATCACATCTACTCTTTCCCTTTTCAATAAAGCATAAACCTTTCTTGCTTCACGTTCCCCTTCATGCCCATCACGTTCCACGAACAAAGTTTGATCCTATTAGAAGACATTAAGATGTATGAACCCTGTAAAGACAAATAAATATGTCTCCAGCACCCTATTTTGCACATGTAAGACTTCTGCACAGTTGGCATGATATAATGTACAGATAATATACGTAGATCTTAACACAGTAGACCATTGCTGAGCACAAAACACACACCAAAACACAAAACCAAAACAAGAAGTACGCAGAACTGTACTAAAGCAAAGTATGTAAATAATAAACGGGATCCTTCCTCAGATCGCATGGGGATTGCTATTCTTCAAGGCACTTACTAAAGAGCCAAAACGCCTCAAAAAAGAAAAATAGAGAGAAAGAGGCAGAACCTGCGGATAAGATAAGCCTTTATAAGCCTTTATTAGTCCCACAACGGGGAAATTCCAGGATTGCAACAGCACAGGGATAGCAACACTCAGAGCAACAATCAGAAGGCAAGAAAAAAAAACCAAAAAAAAAAAACCAAGCAAGCAAGAGCAGCTAATATACATATGTACATATTACTATAAAATATATATATACACACACACACACACACACACAGACACACAGTGCAGAGCATTGTAGCTGGATGGAATAAATATATGAATATATGAACACACAGTGCAGAGCATTGTAGCTAGATGGAATAAATATGTAAATATATAAACACCCACAGTACGGAGCATTGCAGCTAGGTGGAATAAATATGCAAGTATATAAACACACACAGTGCGGAGCATTGTAGCTAGATGGAATAAATATGTAGATATATAAAAACACAGTGCGGAGCATTGTAGCCAGATGGAATAAATATATAGATATATAAATATAAACACACCCAGTGCTGAGCATTGTAGCTAGATGGAATTATAATTCAGTCCTTTCATGAGTGCGCACAGCAAAAAAAGAAAAAAAAAGAGCAAGGAAAAAAAAGAAAAAAGAAGCAAGTGATAACCTTAAAGATAAACAATACGTTTATGTTTAAGTCATATTCGATACGGAATTTTCTCTAGCTTGATCCGGCCATCCTTCATATCCATGTTAAGAAAAACTGGAAGCCAGTGCTCAAAAAAGTCCAAAGCATTTCCCCCTTCCATGTACTCCAGCAGGTTGATGATACGTATATTCTTTCACCGTCCTCTGTTCTCCAGGTCGTCTACATGTTCAGAGAGGGATTTTATTTTCTTCTCCAGAGCTAGGACCTTGTTAGCCAGCAGTTCATTAGCATTTTCCGTCTGTTGCGTCCTAGTCTCTAGCTTGTCCAGCCGGTTAGCGACCCCTTTCAACTCGTTGGTATGAGAGAGAACAGTCATGGCTAGCGATTCCAGTTTATCATCAATAGCCTTCATTATCTTACTGGTCATAAGTTCAAATGCTTTAGCGAGCCCAAGTCCCAGTTCCATCTCACCTTCATCTTCGTGTTGTTCGCAACCATGTTGGGCTAATGGCGTAGCTGTGTTCTCGGCGTTCTGCTGTCGTGACTTGTTGCTGTTCTTGCCCTTGAACGACGGCATTATCTTGTATTATCTTGTCCAGTATTGCTCAAGAGTCATAATATTACATTAACTTAAGAGAAAAAAGCCATATCTCAAGTGAGAATGTTAAATATATTTTAGGTACTGGTATTTACAGAGCTCCACAAAAACCGACCGTCTCCTAGGCCGCCATCACCGTCATTTATATTACAGAGATTTGACTGCGCAGTTTCACTCAGCTCTGTGACCTTTGTGTTGGGTCTAGCAGCTCATTATTTTGGTTTTAGCAGCAGGCTTCTGTTTTCGGTGAAGACCACTGTGAAGTACCCCACCATTACCAAAAAAAACTCCTGACAGGCCTGTCATTGGTGACTGACTGAGTTAAAAAATTGTCAACAAAATAATCAGAATTTTCCCTTCTGAACTCAAATTGAAAACAATAATTAATAAATTAAAATTATTACCTATGGCTATCAATGTAAATAGATAAGCACTAAAGCCTGTATCTCACGGAGTGGCAAATGATGAGGAACACTCACGAATGTGATTTTTGGAGTTTTTTTCAGGGTTCATAAAAGTTTGCAAACAGTTTTTATGGTGGCAAACATTTTTTCTTGTTGAACATGTTCAGAATTTTTATGTGACAAGAAAAACTGCCACTGTGAAAACTGTTGAACTGTTGTGCAACCTTTTACAAACCCTGATGAACCGCCAACAATTGCAGCGTTTGTGAACCTTCCTCAGCATTCACTACTCTGTGGGATACTTCCCTTAAAGAATAAAAGTGAAACTGTTCAGAAATCATGAGCATCTCATACTCAAGTCTTCTTACTTTGGAGGCCCAAGGACATAGTAGCATTAAAATTAGGTGACTGTCCAATAGAGAATTGATTAAACTGTATGAGTGTTTTTACCAGCAGATGATACACCATGCATGTACTGTACATGTTGACATTAAGTGACTGCTAGTAGTCATGGAAATAATGACATCAAGAATCATGGTGGATGGTTACAGTTGCAATCTGTATAAATTGGTCTCTTACCGTTTTCTAAACTTAACCTGAATATTTTAGCGCCTACCTATAACCCTAACCTCTGCCACTGAAAATATGTATGAAATGCATAAAAGAAGTTAATCCAAAAAAAAGGAGTGAGTCTCCAAAAGTATTAAGTGAGAAGTGAAAGTAAACACAAACAGCAGAGACAAAAAGTCAAGACGGAGAACCAAACTTGAGTCTCCAGGGTGGAAGAGCATTTTCAAATGCTGTCCACCATCAAGGAGAATAATGGAATCATCAAACAGAAAAATCACAGTGAAATACAAAATGTTTTTGTATGTCAAGGCCGTGTGTCCACAGACAGCAGTTTTTTTTCTGCTGTAATTCAATTCAACTTTATTTATATAGCGCCATTTCACAGCAACAGTCATCTCATAGCACTTTCAAATGTAGGGAAAACCCCCACAATTGCAGAAAGACCCCAGCAAGCAGGCGATTCCCTGTAAGCAAGCACTTGGCGACGGTGGAGAGGAAAAACTCCCTTTTTACAGGAAAAAACCTCCAGCAGAACCAGGCTCAGGGACAGGCAGTCATCTGCTGCAACTGGCTGGGGGGTGAGGGGATAGAGAAGATGAGAAGAACAGACATGTAGAGAGCAAACATTAAATGGGAGAAGTCCAGTACATTATTGGATGTCTAAATCTTTTAGCAGCATAACTAAGGGAGGGTTTAGAGACACATGATCCCTCCTAATTGTAAGCTATATCGAAAAGGAAGGTTTTTACCCTATTCTTAAAAACAGAGATCTAGTCTGACTCCAGAATCCAGAGTGGTAACTGGTTCCACAGGAAAGCAGCTTGATAACTGAAGGCTCTGCCTCCCATTGTACTTTTGGAGATTCTAAGTATTACAAGTAATCCAGCATTTTGGGAGTGTAATGCTCTATTGGGATGATAGGGTAGTATCAGATCTTTTAAATAAAAAGGGGTCTGATTGTTAAGAGCTTTGTAAGTGAGAAGAAGGATTTTAAACTTAATTCTGAACTCTATGGGAAGCCAATGAAGGGAGGCCAGAACCGGAGAGATATGATCTCTCTTTCTAGTACCTGTTAAAACTCTTGCTGCAGCATTTTGGATCAACTGAAGACTTTTTAAAGATATTTTAGGACAACCTGATAATAAAGAGTTACAATAATCTAATCTAGAGCTAACAAAAGCGTGGATCAGTTTCTCGGCATCACTCTGAGACAAGATGCTCCTAATCGTGGCAATATTACGCAAATGACAGAAGGCAGTCTTAGAAACAAATTGAAATTGATTTGAATTGAAAAACAGATCTTGATCAAAAATAACTCCAAGGTTTCTCACAGAACTATTAAGAGAAAGAGTAACTGCATCCAAACTAAGAGTTTGATTTGGAAAGGTATTTCTAAGTTTTTTTTGGACCAACAAGAATGACTTCAGTCTTATCTGAATATAATAGCAGGAAATTACAAGTCATCCAAGCTTTGAGTTCCTTAAGACAGGCTTCTAACTTGGCTAATTGATTACTATCATCTGGCTTCAATGACAGGTATAATTGTGTGTCATCTGCATAACAATGAAAATGTATACAGTGCTTTCTAATGATGTTGCCTAAAGGAAACATATACTGTATAAACTACAAAAAAGCACTCTGGACTTTTTTTTTTTTTTTCCAGAGTGTACAAGCGCTCTGAAAAAAGGGTCTGTTCCCCATATCTTAGGAACAGCTTGACCTGTCACTCACAGCTCAGCACTCTGGCATTTCAGAAGTAGACTCTCTTCTTACTCCACTATACTATACCGCAAAAAAAAAAAAAAAAAAAAAAAAAAAATTGGTAAGAAAACACACTTTTCTCCAAGCTTTCAAATATTGATCATGATATCCTTTTAACCTAATTCTGATTGGCTGGTTTGAGAAGTGTGCCATTGACGAGCAATGTGGAGTTCCAAAGTTTGAAGCAAAAGCTGCTGACCATGGAGAGCATTTCTGAGTACTTTAAATTTTGGACTCCATAGAAAATAATAGAAAATGGATACCTTCAGTGAGGGGACAAACCCTCTGTGGACACGCAGCTTAACTATTCTGAAATTAAATGACACAAAAATTCAAGGCTCGCTGTTTATACAGTTATACTACTGAATGCAAGATGCTGATGGAAAATACATTTTATTTTGAATTGTTATTTTTTATTATCAGGCATTTAATTATATATCATCAGGTTGACATCTAGAGAAATCATGTACTGTATCTTCACATTCAGTCAAGTGGAATTTTACAGAAAATGAAACCATAACCTTGGTTTATTATACTTTTGGTTTAAAGCCTCTTTAAGATTTGTTTGCTTTTTTAAATTTTATTATACATGGAATTAAACATGTTTCTTTTAAGGTAAATATACAGCTCTGGAAAAAATTAAGAGGCCAAAGAGACCACTGCAAAATTATCCAATTTTACTATTTATCCATACATGTGTAAGTAAAATGAACAATTTTGTTTTATTCTCTAACCTACTGAAAACAAACTCACCTAAATTCCAAGTCAAAATATCGTCATTTAGGGCATTCACTTACAGAAAATGACAACTGGTTAAAACAACAAAAGATTTTACTTTTTGATGAAATAATACAAAGAAAACAAGTTCATGTTCATTCTTAAACACATCAATACGCAAGTTTCAACTTAGAAAGAACTCAGAAATCTGTATTTGTGGAATAACCTTGATTTTTATTCACAGCTTTTATTATGAGTCTTACCATGCGTAGATGATCACCTAATCAGTATCTCCTTAAGCAGATTGAGACGTCTTGTGCTGGAATTCAACAGATACTTAAACTGAATGGCTGCCATACATGTAGAGATGATAACTGAGGAAAGATTTTGCAGTGGTCGCTAATTTTTTTTTTCCAAAGTTATACTTTATATAACTATATACTCTAAGCAATGGACATAGTCCCATAAGGTCACCCATCACCCAGTGCCTCTTGTTCAGCATTTCTTAGTCAGTAGCAATACCATTTTATTGTTTATGGCACTCGAAAATCTTCCGTAATTTACAAATATATCTTTTTTTAAATAAAACATGGACTTAAAAAACAGAACAAATAGAAAGCAATTAATTCATAAATCAACTGAAAATAAGGGTTACATTCTTTCAATTTCTTCTGGCCAATGGAAAAACTGCAGCTTCAAGGCACTTCTGCATTGGCTTCACTTTCCAGATTCAGTGGCTACATCCATCTTTTATGTAAAGTCCATGAATAGAGCAAAAACAATTATTTACATTTGTCTAATATCAAGTATTTACCACAAAACTCACCAGTATAACTAAAATCAGAGTATCTCAAAACTGTTAAATTAGAATGCTGACTACAGTGAATAGGACACGTATCTTTTAGCACATATAAACATAACACAAACATATCAAAACACCGAGAATATCAAATATAGCCCACAAAATTGTAATCCAAAAGTCTGCCAATGTTCTTAGTACTTGAGGTGATCAAACTCTCTTAGATGTATTACACTTTTATTCTTAAAATCAAATTGTAGCAGATTAAAAACTGTTTTTTAGATATAGGTTTGAATGGAGGGAGCTTTACAGTTATAGTTATACATTGCTGCATATGCAAGATTTGTACACTTTTGTACACAGGTTTATTATTTATTTATATCATTCCGTTTCTGAGCTTTAACCTCAAAAGAACATATTACATTCTGTAAATCAACTGCATCATTTCATCTTCCTTTCATTACTGTCTTTTTTTTTTAATCACAACAAACATTTCATAAGGAAAACATAACGGTCAGATCCTTTAGAGACAATATTTCCTACATCCAGCTGTCAAATTTCAGTGTTGACATCGTGAAGTCCTCACATTCACATCATTTCAATTTGACTGATCTGTGCTAGACCAGAGCTTCGCCCGCACTCCCCGTTAGTGTGAATGCTTCAGGGCCTGATGGCTTTTTTTCCTCCCGGGCAGCTGTCATCCTCCGCCAACGCTGGACAAGGCAGAAAAAAAAAAGGATTTCAGCAGGCACAGATTAAAGTGTGGAGTCATTAGTTGTTTATTTGTTTTTAATCCAAGTGTGAAAAGTTGACTGATGCAAAATGAAGAAATAAAGAATTTGAGTTAAGTATGAAAAAACATCACCTTGATAGGATGATGACAAGAGGTGATTTAACTGTCACTATTCTCAGTAAATCACTGAACAAAAGTAACATTTTAATGCATTCTTAATATCTACAGCACCACCGTTTTGTTGGTCCTCAGTCAAACTGATCTCTATTGTCGTCTCCTTAAAGTCTGTCGTCTGAACAGCAGAGGAGATCCAACATTTCCTGTACTGTGTCTCTGGCAAACATGACCTGTGCTCTTTGTTTAATTTCTGTTTTCCACTTCTGCCATGTTTATTAAATAAAATCCGATGTGTGTTGGGGCTGTGTGTCGTGCGTTTACCTCTTTCATGCTGCCTTTGGTGGAGCAGAACATGTAAATGGCGTAGCCTGGGACGAGCACCATGGAAGACAGAGACATGAACCAGCCAATCACCTGACCCCACAGAGGGTAGACGTACTTCCCCAAGGTCAGAGGGGTCATCTCAATTGCGCTGAAGGTAAACACCCCCTTTAAAAAAAATTAGCTAAATTAATTCAACTGTGGCCAGATAAATATTATACATTTTTTTTTTTTTTTTAGTACTGACTGTATTTTACCATCTAATTAGGGTTTTTTACACACTACAGTGAAGTGTTTGTACTTTTGATTTTGTTCCCCAGATTGTTGGAAGCCAGTAGATACAGCAAAAGTGCTCACACTTGTTAGTTAAGTAGAAGAACAGATCAAACACTCTGATAAAAGAAGTACTAATTCAACTTCTTTACTCAAGTATTAAAGTGCACGCTCAGAAATGTTCCTGAAGTACAAGAATAAAAAAAAAATACCAACTGGTTAAAGCTAACCAAACTTAATGTCATTATTATAATGTGGAGACTATTAAATCATTCTAGCAAAAAAAGAATACACCCATTTGCTCCAACATGCAAATCGGTTTTCCAGATTCAGTTTTCAAGCATCATTTCTTGAAAGATTATGATTGATACAACACCACACTTCAGGTCTAATTAAGCTATACATTTTTTTCGGTTTCTCTTGTCTTATGTGTTTTACAGTATGTTGCTGGGTGATATGGTGGTGTTGTCCCATCCACTTAGGTTAAAATTTCTCTTGATGTTGGGAAGCACACCAACAATTGATACATACAAAAAACTTACCCTGAATGCATTGAAATTAAATAAACAAGTTTGTTATGATATGAAATGTAAGGGGTAGAAGGTACAGATGTTTTGTTAAACTGTAAAGAGTAAAAGAAAAGCGTTAGAAAAATAAACACTCAAGTAAAGTACAGATAGCTAACATTCTACTTAAATACAATACAGGGATGGCAACAGGAAATTCTGATTTCAGCTGAAATCTAATTTGGTCGATTGACTTATGGGGGGGCTGGGGGGGCACAGCCCCCCTGAAGCTGAGAGGTTTTCAGTAAAACAGAAGTAATTTAGACTGAAAAAAATGATAAAAATAAATAAAATACTAGACTTAGATAAATCATTAAATTTAATGAAAAGTTAACTTACTTTTTCTTCAATGTTGTCTCACTGTCTTTAGTCCAACATATTTAACAGTTCTATAGGAGTTTATTACACTATTTACACTGGTCACCAAGTCACTTCTAATGTGAAACTTTCTTCCTTTTGGCAGCAAGCTGTGTCAGTCTCTGAACTTTGAACTTCATCTCCTTTTCTGGTTTCTTCAGAAACTGTCCAAGTGTTTCTGTTACCTCGTCGAACTTTGAGCCAATTTTCACCTTTACCGTCACTTTTCTCTCAAGCCAATTCCATCGGAACTTATTTTTGACACTTTTGTCTATTTCTAGCACTGATGACTCCTGATCCTTAGATAAAAATCTCGTAATTCCACTGAAAACAGTACCGAAAGCTCAGAATTCCAACACAAACCAGGGATGTGATTTGGGGTTGGGGAAATTATCTGAAAATTTAGCAGGGGGTCTAGGGGACATAGTCCCCCAGCGGGGTCCGGGGCAGAGCCCCGGTGGCGGGGCAAGGGGGGCAAAGCCCCCCCGAAGCTCCTGGGTTTTTGTGATTTTTAAGTACCAGAACTGTGCTTAAATGACATAAAACAAACAGCTGAATGCCACTTATTACTGTATAATATTGACTTATGTTCCAAGAAGATAGCATTCCTAAAATATTCCAACAAGCATTATCCATCACATGCTTTAACACTTGATCAAATCAGTATCAGTTAATTTTATCTATTCCATAATAGAAATAAAATTCATTCATACCATTACTTTTTATAATTTCAGCATTCATTTCAGATCACCAGTTTCAATCTCTACTGAGTCTTGAGCAGTTCATTTTGTACAATCACTGATGTAGCCAAGTCTTAGAAATATTCAAAAGTTATGAGTCAATGTCCACTGTGCACTGTCAATTTCAAACTGTTTGGAATCATAAAAGTAATCTAACTAAATTGTTTTGCTATTTTTTTTCTCCTCAACATCAATATCAGGGCGCTGCAGGAGTTTTGGGGGATGGTTAACTTTTAGAACCGTTTCCTCCCCCGCGCAGCCCAGCTCATACAGCCGTTGTATGCCGCCAGTAACAGAGAGTTACTGGCTCTCCACCTGGCCATACGCCACTTCCAGTTCTGGCTGAAAGGGCGCACCTTCACTGCGTTCGTGGACCACAAGCCGCTAACGTACTTAATGTACTTTATCTTCCTGGAAGATAAAAAAAGCAGAATTCGGCGAATTACAGGTAAAATCACATCCCTGAGAACACGCGGCCATGAATTTTTGACAAAGCATACAACGAGCCATTTGATTGGTCCAATCATTTGCAACTATCCAATCGCAGGGCTGTTTACAATATAGCAGTAGCTTGAGTACAAAACATCCGGGTTATCACAGGAGACTTGACCCGGGGAAGCGCCAAGCGCTTATGTAATTGTGTTGATTTTCGCTAAAATCGGTAACAATAAGG
Organism: Pholidichthys leucotaenia; assembly: GCA_020510985.1. NCBI lineage: Eukaryota > Metazoa > Chordata > Actinopteri > Cichliformes > Pholidichthyidae > Pholidichthys > Pholidichthys leucotaenia. The sequence continues at coordinate 130,402,756 of CM035845.1, forward strand.
TACCTTACCCCCTCTAAAATTTTCTCAACGGATTTAGACGATTCACAGAAATGATCAATTTGAAAATAAATCGGCGGAAATCCGCGGATCGGTGGAAAATTGCCATCCCTGACAATAGCAAAGTATTTGTACTTCATTATATCCCCTATATGGTAGTTAGCAGCAGGTTTTAAAACTGTAATATTGCAATAATGTGATTGGTCAGATGCATTGATGATCCTGGAGGAACTCTGGTAATGTTGTAGAAATGATACCAATATGGCAGCATCAGATTTACCTTATAATAAGTTAGCATCCAGGCAGGTTTGTTATTTAACAGTCAATAAATAGATAACATCATATGTATTATGGCCGGTGCAGTGGTTCGCACTACTGTCTCACAGCAAGAGGGTTGTGGGTTAAATCCCAAGAACTAGCCAGGAGCAACGTTTTTGCACGTTTTCACTGGGTACTCCAGTTTCCTCCCACAGTCCAAAGACATGCACGTTCGGTTAACTGGGGATTCTAAATTGTTCTTAGGTATGAATGTGAGAGTGAATGGCTGTCCGTCTCTCTGCATTGCCTCTGCGATGGACTGGTGGTCTGTCCAGGGTACCCCGCCTCTTGCCCTAAGACACTTAGATAGGCTCTAACACCACCACCCCCCCGCCCATGATGCAAAAACAATTCAGTAGTTCAGAAGATGAATGAATGAATGCTTTAGCTTTACTGTGAAATCTCATTGGACAAAAATTTATGTATTTATTTGGTTTGGAAATACTTGTTACAGTACTTTTGCAGTACATTTTCTTTTTCATTAGAGTGCTGAAGTTGAAAACAGTGCATGGCAGGGTAGAAGAACTGATTATTTCTCTACTTGTTGGCACCTGTGGTAGCTTGACAGATGCCAGCACTCATTCAGTTCAAAGTTTTAGGGCCCCTTTACACAGCACGGAGATCATTTTGTGACCATTGAGAGATCTAAAATTGGCCCACTCTCACAACGATCTCCTAAAGCCTCAAAAAAGCTGTTTCTGTGTAAATGTTTGGGAGACATTTACACAGTGATAATGGACTGAGTCAAAACTGTGAGGAGTTTGTGGAGCTCACTGGAAGATCACCGGGAGATCTTAGCAATCACTGGGCTCTCACTGAAAGATCACCGAGAGATCTGGTCAATGACATGTACAAAAAAACAGCAGGTGAAGGGCCACAGTGGTATAATTTAAAAAAAAATGTTCTTCTCCTACCAGGCAGATCAGAGGCGTGAAGAACATCCAGCAAAGCTTCCACCAGCCACATGGTCGATATCCAATCATGTCCTCAATGTTTTTATAAAATTTCTCAGCTCCTGTAGCACAGAGACAAGAGATAACAGCTCCAAGAACAAAGCCTTAAAGGGGAAAAGCTGAGTGGACCGAGTTACAGTGTCACAGAGAGAAGAAGGAAGATATAATTTCCTGGACAGTTACGAAATTTGCACACTTGATTAATTATTCCATTTCATTCAGGTACTCTCAAATGATTCCAGCAGTTCCATTTTATTTCAGTCCGATATTAAATTTAAAAAAAAACACACATAACAGATTTCCTACCATAAAACCAGGATATGGAAATTGTTTCAAAGAAGATGAGGAAGAGAAGACACATCCCACTGGCGGAGTAATAGTCAAACATCTTGAAGACATACAGACCACCCTGAGTGATTTAAACACATACAGACACATATCAGCATGACAGGCCAACTATTAACATCCCTCACTCTATTCAGTAAAACATTCATGAAGAATGCACACCAAAGGTGGTTGTGGAGATTGTTTTGTCTTCATACATAATGCAGAATTTTGCGCTTGAAAAATGCATGTGTTCATTTGATTTGGTGTTCAAGAAAGTCCTTTCTCAATATCAACTCACAAACTTAACATCAACTGTTTAAACCACCGATACATTATTCATTACACCGCATAAAGGTGCTAAGAAAAGCATGAAAGGCATTTTATACTGACAGGTGTTCGTGCAGCACCTGTGTGATGTTGGAGAAGCCAATGAGGAAGGAGACGAGGCACACAATGAGGATGAAGATCTTCTTTCTCTTCCTCAAAAACAGAGGATATTCATCCACCAGAGCTGTGATGAAGCCTTCAACTGTACAAAACTGATACAAAGAAATATACATGAGGGCAATAAATGGGTCCGAATGATAAATAATGAAAACAGCACCTGTCGTACAGCATTCTAACAATTAATATAGCAGCTGCCCTTTCTGTTATATTTTTCATTTTTGAAATGAACAGCTGAAATATACAGTTTCTCAAGTTATGTGTTGAACCACAACCCTTATGTGGCCCTTGTTATCTGGCACCATTATTATGTAGCACCATCGCAGGGGGATATCTCGCTGCAGTTAATCTGAAATTTCTCAACTGGATCATGTTAAATTAGATTGCAAGCATTTTTAGTCAAAACTCCCTCCCTTTTATGACCAGACCTTCAATGACGGAGTAGCTCATTGATGCTGCTGATGAAATCACCCTGAGAGGGCTCAGATCTCCTGACTGTTGACCTTGACCTTAAACTCAGCAAGGATGTGCACCCATCCAGGCTGTGCTATAGGTCACGGTCAGTGGCCTAGGAGGAGTAACAATTTTTTTTAAATCATCATTGCCCAGATCTCCAGACCTTTGACAATGACCTTGACCAGGATCACTGTGTGATGTATGAATACTGGGTATTTTGGAAGTGGTGCCGCATCCTGTGGATGACGTCACCACGTCATATATATTGGGTGGCCCGCCATCCCAGCAGGCAGTGATATGATAGCCACTCAGTCATACAAGAGGTGGTTGGCAGCCAGCCCCATTGTATACGTGCCTTGTACTCTACCTTTTACTTGTAATAAAGTTCAGTAAAACGGTAGCATGCTCGTCGGTTGTCATTGCCAGGTATGTGGACATAACATTTGGCGACGAGAGATTAAACTATGGAAGCGTGCATGAAGCCACCACGACCGTTTCTGGAAAGGCCCGGTGAGCCGCCAGTCCTGTGGCCGCAATGGCTGGATGCATTCGAGATCTACGTTGCAGCACTGGTCCTGGGTAAACTCGACAAAGTAAAAAAATGAGCACTTCTTGTCCCCAATCTCGGCATAGAGGATCAGAGAATTTTCCATATGCTGGGTCTGGCGGAGTCATATGTGGATACTGTCGATCTACTTGCTAGCTACTTTGCTGATCACACACACAACTCGGGGCTACGAGCTAAGATGCTGATGGCGCCAAACAACACAATGCTAGCTAACATCATAGAACTAGCATTCCAACTAGAGGCAGCAGAGAAGTTAGCCACTGAGCTAAAGAGGCACCAAACACAGAAGCTACCCAGACAGATGACACTAGCTACCACAGAGGACACGGCAGAAGAGTGCGAGATGAATGCAGTTAGCTGAAGGTCTGCTCTGAGAGGCCCCGTCTGTGGGAGCTGTGGGTCCCTGACGCAGAATCAGAATCAGAATCAGATTTATTGCCATTGTTCATGTAGTACACAAACTAGGAATTTGTCTCGGTGCCATGCTGCAACATTAAAAACATGATGAGATAAAGAGATAAACTAAAAAACTAAAGGACTAAAAACGTGCAATAAGTGTAGAAAAATAAGTAATAATAATAATAATAATAATAATAATAATAATAATAATAATAATAATAATAGTAATAATGAGTAATACTAGTCAAGGCAGTTTTAAAAAAAATTAGCAAGTAGCAGATAATATGGGGTACCAAGACAGAGCATGTGGGCACCTGAACCATTTCGCCAGAGTGTACTGGTCGCCAACACCGTGGGGTCCCCCAAGTAAGCTAGCCCGCCCGCCAACAATGACCATTCATTCGGTAAGTCCCGACATCAGTGGTTATTTGTACGGCATGGTTGAATTAGATGGAGTAGCCGTACCACTCCTGCTCGACACGGCGGTGGTGCAGTTGATATTAAACTGGGCCACAGTGAAGAAGTTTTTTCCCAACCACAAAATCAAGACGAACCCAACATTGCTGTATGGATACGGTGGTCACAGACTGTGCAATGTTGGAACAGTGGAACTGAGTGTATGACTTCACATTCCAGGTGACAGCACACGGTGACAACATTATGGGATGTGACCTTTTCTACAGACTGGGCTTCGCTATCAGAGACAGCGCTGGGTTCGAATGGTCCAGATGCGGCAGTTGGAGCACAGCAGACCTTGATGACGACAACGTGATTAAGACCGGCACCACACCAGCCACTCCGCACTCTCAGGAGGAGAGCCGCTCGGGAGGGGGGCAGCCGGACGTCCCTACGTCCCTCACTCAGCCAGAACCAGAACTGGAGCTGGAGGGAAGGGAGCCCGAGCATGCAGAGAACCCCGAAACACAGCAACAGCAACCGGGCACAAACACAGTGCACGACACGGTACTGCAGGGCACTTCAGACAGCAGAGAAGAAGAATCGGACTGCTTCCGTACCCTCGCTTTACAAGCTACGGATGTTACAACCGAGCTGACAGGTGAAGAGTCCGCCTCAACAAGTGACACCATAGAGGCACCGGACACCTTCTGCACCCACGATGAGCCTCAACCGACGACAGAAACAATGGGTGAAGGGCCCGCAGTGAACACGGTGACTACCGAACCGCCGCAGCATGACGGAGGTCCCAAGCTGAACAAACGCACAGAGCCACCGGGGGCACAACCACGCATAAAACTAAGTAAGGCACAGCTTCAAGTCATGGACTGGGTTCGGATTCGTGCCAGCGAGAGACCAGGACGGCGATTGACCGGGGCACAACCAGTGAAACAACGGCCGCCGCTGAGGATCGTGGCGAAGCTAGGAACAGCGTACTTTCGGCTGCTTTCGGCTTTCCCAGTGCCATGATGATTGGCCCTGGCCCCGGGTGTCAGAAAACTCCAGGGATGCGGCCACCACGGGCCCGCTACAAAGTTCCAGGATGAGGCCGCCATGGGCCCGCCACAAAGCCCCTCAGGCAGAACTGTTCTCCCCTTGGAAGACTGTGAGAAAAAAAAGTGACTGTTCAGGTAGGAGTGCGGCTGACGCGGTGACGGAATAGCCCACCCAACCACGTTGGGTCCCGTGGTGGTTTACCCGCAGATCCTAGCCGTTAGGTCTGTGTTGTGGTGCTCTAAAAAAAAAAAAAAGGCAGCAACATATGAAAGTGTGCTTTATGTATAAAGAAAAAAAGAAAGAAAAATAAACGAACGAGAATGTCCTTGAATAAAATAAAAACAAGTGTGTGTGTTCTCTATATAAGAAATATGTTCTTTGAATAATACTAATTAAGTGTTCTTTATAATGAATATGCATAGAATATAAGTTTGCTGAATATATAATTCCTTCAAAGGGAATTAAGGCGGCAAAGCGCGCCTATGCGGAGAAAATCCAGGGACACCTCTGTGACACTAGGAACACCAAGCAGATGTGGCAGGGAGTTCGGACACTGACGGGCTTTAAGTCTAGGCAGGGGGTCGATGATGACGACGCTTCGCTTCCAGACAGGCTTAACGACTTCTTTGCACGTTTTGAAGCATCAAACTTGACAATCAGAGGGAGGGCTGGCCCACCCCCACCATCGGTCGGACCAGCTTTTACCATCAACACAGCGGACACACGGAGGACCCTAACCAGAGTCAACCCACGCAAAGCTGCAGGTCCAGACAACATTCCGGGACGTGTGCTCCGAGACTGCGCGAGCGAGTTGGCGGATGTCCTGACTGACATTTATAACATCTCCCTGAGTCAGGCCATCGTTCCCAGATGCTTCAAGACCTCTATCATTGTACCGGTGGCAAAGAAACCAGTGGTGTCCTGTTTGAATGACTATCGTCCTGTTGCACTGACACCAATTGTGATGAAGTGTTTTGAACGGCTTGTCAAACCACACATTACAGCCTGCCTCCTTGCATCACACGACCCGCTCCAGTTTGTATATCGTTCAAACCGCTCCACGGAAGATGCTGTAGTCACCACCCTACACTCTGTCATCACCCACCTGGACCAGAAAGACACCTACGCCAGACTCCTGTACATTGATTTCAGTTCAGCATTCAACACCATTATTCCCCAGAGACTGATGGAGAAATTACTCCTTCTCGGTCTGAACACCGCCACATGTCTCTGGATCCTGGATTTCCTGATTGAGAGACCTCAGTCTGTCCGGGTTGGAAACAACATCTCCAACTCTGTCACGCTGAGTACCGGATCCCCTCAAGGCTGTGTACTCAGTCCACTGTTGTTTACACTTCTAACACATGACTGTGTATCCAGACACGAGGGGAACCAGATTATTAAGTTTGCAGATGACACCACGGTGGTGGGACTTATTCAGAGGGATGAGGAATCAATGTACAGAGAAGAAGTGAGAGACCTGGAGGGCTGGTGCAGGGAGAACAATCTGGTGCTCAACGTGGACAAAACGAAGGAGATGATTATCGACTTCCGGCGGTCACAGCCTGAGCACGTCCCCCTCAGCATCGGCGGCCGTTTAGTGGAGAGAGTAGAGAACATCAAGTTCCTCGGAGTGCAGATCTCGCAGGACCTGACCTGGAGCAAGAATTCCTTGGAGATCAGGAAGCGGGCTCAGCAGAGACTGCACTTCTTGAGGAAACTCAAACAGGCCTCTCTTCCCATCTGCGTCCTCAGGACCTTCTACAGAGGTGTGGTGGAGAGTGTTCTGACATACTGCATTGCTACATGGTACTCCAGCTGCAGTATGTCAGACAAAAAAGCCCTGCAGAGGATAGTTAAGGGGGCGGAGAAGGTAATTGGAGTCTCCCTCCCCTCTGTCCAAGAACTTTGTCAGAACCGTTGTAGGAGCAGGGCACTGAACATTGTCAAGGACCGTTCTCACCCTCTGCATAAACACTTTGAACTTCTTCCATCTGGTAAACGATTCCGGAGCATCAGAGGCAGAACCACCAGACTGATCAACAGCTTCCTTCCACAAGCTGTCAGGATGCTGAACAGTTGACCCGGAATCTCTCATACACACTACTGCACCTACGGACATTTTGTATATTATAGTTAGTTATTCTTTTTCCCCAAGTATGTCTCAGGGATGTGTGAATGGATGGGGGGTGGGGGTGGGGGGTGGAGCTATGTGGGAGTGTGTCTTAAATCATGCTGCTTCTTATACGGATGCCGAGAGAAACGCAATTTCATCTTGCCTGCACTACAGTTGTATGTACAGCAATATGACAATAAAGTTTGATTTGATTTGATTACAGTGATAAGCAATCATTTGATACCTGAACAGCTAAATCTAATTTTGTGATTTGTTTATATTGAATGAAGATGTTTAATGTGTTTATCATATACAAGTGTTTGAAGCAATATGTGTGTGTTTAAGTAATGATAATTTAAATAATAATAAGTAATGTGTGTAATTGATTAGTGGGAATTTGGTTTACTAAATTGGGGAGGGCACACCTGCTAAAGTTAATTATAGATTTTTCAATTTTTGCAGGGGAGGCGGCGGATGTGGTGTATGAATGCTGCGTATTTTGGGAGTGGTGTGGCATCCTGTGGATGACGTCACTACGTCATATATATTGGGCGGCCTGCCATCCCAGCAGGCAGTGATATGTTAGACACTCAGTGGTACGAGAGGTGCTTGGCAGCCGGCCTCATTGTACATCTGCTTTATACTCTACCTTTCACTTGTAATAAAGTTCAGTAAAATGGCAGCATCCTCGTCGGTTGTCATTGCCAGGTTTGTGGACATAACACACTGCATGTGAGGTTGTTGAGAATTAGGGCAATTGCCTAGGAGGAGTAATAATTTTCATAAACTCATATAAGCACTGAGATCTCCTGCCCTTGAGCACAACCTTGATGAAGACCTACCTGATGATCATTTACAGAACACATGAATTTGTTGAGAATTAGGCAGTTGCCTATAAGGAGTATTGATTTTTCTGAAATCACATAAGTGCTTAGATCTCCTGGCCTTTGACCTTGAGCACAACATGGATGCAGCGCCACATGAAGATTCTTCTGCGTGACTTTGGTGAGCATAGAGGCAACTGCCTAGGAGGAGTAGCGATTTTTTTTCTGAAATCACCCAAGCATCATGATCTCCTGATCTTTCACTGTGACCTTGACCTTAAGCATAACCTGGAAGCAGACCCATCTGAGGATCACTGTGAGTGAGTGTAGCATCATCTTGCTTTGTCTCATCAATAAAACTACTTTGCATCTTAAAGTTATTGCTTCACCCCGGAAAAGTCTGGTCAAAGAATTACTTTTCCTCCCAGGACCACAGCTGAACCAACATTCCTTTGTTAAGCAAACCTAAGGAATGCTTTTACCGGATTAACTTACATCATAAATAAACTGGAAACTCTTTTTCCTGACCGTTTTATGGTTTAATAAAACATGGACAAAGAACAGGCATCCCATAAATTTTAAGTGCATCTCCTGAGGCCCTAGGATTATCCACAGCTCGACACTACCCCTGGTGGACGTCTCTGGAGTAGACGCTCACTTTTGACTGTGCACTGATGAACTGAAATAAACTCTCTTTCCTCAAGTTTCATTTCTCTGGACAATTCTAAGGACACTATTTGTTGAAGATCACTGCCTCTGTGGGACTCTGAAATTCTGTGGACAATCAATAATGGGTTTGAAATGCTTATTAATCCTTGATTTTAAATATGTGCATGTTAAAATGTTTAAATGAATGTTTATTCTTGCATGTTAATTTAAAAGCACTAGTTATAAAGTTGCATGAATCACTAAAGTAGGTTAGATTCCATCCATCCATCCATCTTCTACTGCTTTTCCGGAGGTCCGGGTCACAGAGGCAGCAATTCAAGCAGAGAAGCCCAGACTTCCCTCTCCCCAGCCACCTGCTCCAGCTCTTCAGAGAGGATACCAAGGCGTTCCCAGACCAGCTGGGAGACATAGTTTCTCCAGCGAGTCCTGGGTCTGCCCCGGGGTCTCTTTCCAGTGGGACATGCCCGAAACACCTCAAGTAGGAGGCGTCCAGGAGGCATCCTGATCGGATGCCCATACCACCTCAACTGGCTCCTATCAATGTGGAGGAGCAGCGGTTCTACTCTGAGCCTCTACCGGATGACTGAGTTCCTCGCCCTATCTCTAAGGGTGAGTCCAGCAATCCTACGGAGAAAGCTCATTTCAGCCACTTGTATCCGCGATCTCGTTCTTTCGGTCATTACCCAAAGCTCGTGACCATAGGTGAGAGTAGGAACATAGATTGAGAGGCGCCCTTTTATATTAGTGACCTGCTCTCTCTACACCAGCACAGCAGGTCTCTCAGATCTTCTCATCAGAATCTATTGGTAGTCCCTAGTACTAGGCTCAGAACCAAAAGCGATAGAGCCTTTGCTGCTGTTGCTCCCAGACTGTGGAACTCCTTGCCTTTTGAACTTAGATCTGGCACCTTCCATTGGTGTTTTTAAGAAGCAACTAAAGACCCACCTTTTTAGCCTGGCTTTTTAATTAACTATGTGCTGATTGTATTTTTATGTGCTTTTACTGTCTACTTTGTTTTGTTTTATTTTACTGTTTTATGTGCCTGTGTTTTTATTTTGTTTTTTACCATGTTAAGCACTTTGTGACTCTGTCTGTGAAAGGTGCTCTATAAATAAACTTATTATCATTATTATTATTATTGATTGGGAAATCGACAGCTTTGCCTTAGAACTCAGCTCCCTCTTCACCACAACAGAGCGGTACAACGTCCGCATCACTGCAGATGCTGCTCCGATCCGTCTGTCAATCTCTCGCTCCATTCTCCCCTCACTCGTGAATAAGACCCCAAGATACTTAAACTCCTCCACTTGGGGCAGGAGCCTGTCCCCAACCCAAAGAGGACAATCAACCTTTTTCCGGCTGAAGACCATGGACTCGGACTTGGAGGTTCTGATTCTCATCCCAGCCACTTCACACTCAGCTGCAAACCATCCCAGCAAGAACTGTAGATCATTGCTGGATGAAGCCAACAGGAAAACATCATCTGCAAACAACAGAGATGAGATCCTGTGGTCACCAAGCATGACACCCTCCGTTCCCTGGCTGCGCCTAGAAATCCTGTCCATAAAAATTGTGAACAGGATCGGTGACAAAGGGCAGCCCTGGTGGAGTCCAACTCTCACTGGGAATAAGTCCGATCGAGTGTTGGCAATACGAACCAAACTCTCACAACGGTCGTACAGAGACCGAATAGCTCGTAACAACAAGCCCGATCCCCCATACTCCTGAAGCACCCCCCACAAAAAACCACGAGGGACGCGGTCGAATGCCTTCTCCAAGTCCACAAAACACATGTAAACTGGTTGGGCAAATTCCCACGAACCCTTGAGAATTCTCGAGAAGGTAAAGAGCTGGTCCGATGTGCCACCGCCAGGATGAAAACCACATTGCTCCTCCTGAATGCGAGGCTCGACCAACGGCCGGACTCTCCTCTCCAGTACCTTGGCATAGACCTTCTCAGGGAGGCTGAGGAGTGAGAACACCTTCCAGTCCCCTTTTTTGAAGAGAGGAACCACCACCCCAGTTTGCCATGCCAAAGGCACTGCCCCCGACCTCCACGCAGTGTTGCAGAGGCTTGTCAACCATGACTGCCCTACAACATCCAGGGCCTTGAGGTTCTTGGGGCAAATCTCATCCACCTCCCGTGGCCCAGCCACCAAAGAGATTTTTAACCACCATGGCAACCTCAGCCCCTGTGATAGGCGAGTCGTCCCCCTCGTCCACAAGCCCTGCTTCCTCTGTGGAAGGCATATCAGTGGGATTGAGGAGATCCTCAAAGTCTTCCTTCCACCACCCGACGATATCCCCAGTCAAAGTCAACAGTGCCCCATCTGCACCATACACAGTGTGGACAGGGAGCTGCTTCCCCCTCCTGAGCCGCCGGACAGTTTGCCAGAATTTCTTTGAGGCCAACTGAAAGTCTTGTTCCATGGCCTCACCGAACTCCTCCCATACCTGAGTTTTTTCTTCAGCAACCACCCGAGCTGCACTCCGCTTGGCCTGCCGGTACACCTCAGCTGCTTCGGGAGTCCGACAAGCCAGCCAAGCCTGATAGGACTCCTTCTTCAGCTTAATGGCTCCCCTCACCACTGGTGTCCACCACTTGGTTTGGACATTGCCACCACAAGATGCCCCGACGACCTTGCAGCCGCATCTCTGGGCTGCTGCTTCAACAATAGAGGTGGAGAACATGGCCCATTCAGACTCCATGTCTCCAGACTCCCTCGGAATGTGGTCGAAGTTCTTCTGGAGGTGGGAGTTGAAGACCTCCCGGACAGGGGCCTCAGCCAGACATTCCCAGCACACCCTCACTATACGTTTGGGTCTACCAGGTCTGAATGGCATCCTCCTCTGCCATCGGATCCAACTCGCCACCAGGTGGTGAGCAGTTGACAGCCCTGCACCTCTTTTTACCCAAGTGTCCAAGACATATGGTCACAGGTCTGATGACACGATAACAAAATTGATCATCGACCTACGACCTAGGGTGTCCTGGTGCCAGGTGCACATATGGACACCCTTTTTCTTGAACGTGGTGTTCGTTATGGACAAACAGTGGTTAGCACAGAAGTCCAATAACTGAACGCCACTCAGGTTCAGATCGGGCAGGCCGTTCCTCCCAATCACCCCCTTCCAGGTTTCACTGTCATTGCCCACGTGTGCAGTGAAGTCCCCCAGTAGGACAATGGAGTCTCCAAGAGGAACATCCTCCAGCACCCCGGTCAGGGACTCCAAAAAGGGTGGGTACTCTGAAACATCATTTGGTGCATAGGCACAAATGATGGTCAGGACCCATTTCCCAACCCAAAGGCACAGGGAAACAACCCTTTCATCCACCGGGGAAAACTCCAATATAGAGGCAGCAAGGTGGGGGGATACAAGAATACCCACCCCTGCTCGTTGCCTCTCGCCCGGGACAACTCCAGAGAATGCCAAGCTCCAGCCCCTCTCCAGGAGACTGGTTCTGGAACTGGAGCTGTGTGTTGAGGTGAGGCCGACTATATCTAGTCGGTATCTCTCAACCTCATGCATCAGCTCAGGCTCCCTCCCCACCAGAGAGGTGACATTCCATGTACCAAAAGCCAGTTTAGAAAGCTTGGGATCAGTCCGCCAAGGTCTCTGCCTTTTACCGCCACCTGATCCACAGCACCGGACCCCCATGATCCCTTCTGCAGGTGGTGAGCCCACTGGAGGGCGGACCCATGTAACTCCTTCGGGCTGAGCCTGGCTGGGTCCCATGGGCGGAAGCCTGGCCACCAGATGCTAGCCATCGAGCCCCTCCCCCAGGCCTGACTCCAGGGTGGGGCCCCGGTAACCCCATACCAGGCGGGGTACACTGAATCCTTGTTCTAGTATTTGTCATGAGAGTATGTTGGATTGTTTTTAGTCTGACCCTTCACCCAGGACCAGTTTGTCTTGGGTGACCCTATCAGAGGCAAACTGCCCCGGACAACATAGCTCCTGGGTTCACTGGGGCACGCAAACCCCCCACCACGATAAGGTGACAGGTTAGATTTTATGCATAAGTATATTAATGAATTTTCAATGTTATTAAGATGTTTCTTATGTTGCCAAAACGTTCTCAAGTCATATGATTGGGATCTGCCAGTCTCTGCTTAGCAACAGCTCTCTCATTTCTATTGGTTGGTGACAAACAAAGGAATGTTTGTTCATTGGACTAAAGTTCATAAAGCCCACCCATGAAGGAAAACTATTGGTTTAGAATTATGTCAATCACTCTAACTGCACAAAACTTGTCTTAGTTATAAAGAGGGGAGATGGCCTCCTTTGGGAGGCAGTAACATAAGTATCACAGAGTTTAGTTTTGCCTTTGTTGTGTGCTGTGTAACGTCTGTGTATTTTAATGTTTTCCTTTAAACGTGTGGGAATTATTTCTTTCCTGAGCTCAAATCTTGATATGGAGTGAAACTCCATGTTTCTAGGTGTTTCTGTTTTTCTAACTTTTTATCCTTTTAAACTTTCTTTAAATTCACCGTGTGTTTTGTGTTTTCAAGAGACTGACCTATCACTTATCTGCATACTGGAAGCTGTTTTCAACTGCACAAAGTCGGAAGAAGAATATCTTTTGATTTTGCCATTGCAATTAGCTTTTTGAATTATTCTCGAATTCCTCTGGAAAGCCACTTGCCAACGAAGAAGGAGAAGAAGCAGCCTCGTTGCCACTGTACTGAAGAACCCACCATTGCCATCTTTGTTTTGACTTAAGCTCCAGCTATTATCGCAGATAAAATCTCATCTTGTGACTGTGGACTTTGAAAGCTGATGTACCTTGTTCGAATATCTGCTGGCAAGATATTCTGGTCCTTGTACCACCTGTGAATAAAGCTTCAGAAGCATCTCAACAACAACGCAAGGAGTCATGTGAGCCATTTCTCTTCGTTTCCATCTGCTGAATAAAACATCTGAGATTTGAGAATAATTCAGCATCTGATCAGATACAAAATTATAAGAAATAATATAATTTTTGTTATTAAAATTCCATTTTTACTTTCTTAAGAGTAGTCCAGAATTTTTCATATAATTAGTTAATTTTCTCAATAAATTTGCGTCCAGTGTTATTCATAATTTTCCATTTCAACTCCTCCAAATTCACACTAAAGTCCATGGTTTTATAGATGCGCTCACATTGTTACTCTATCCTCAGTTACAAATAATGTGATGGTTAATGTTGGTTATTTCACTTTCTTACAAGTCATCTGAATGTAATGTCATTTAATCAGTTTTTTAATAAATCTATAAAATGAGAGTTTTGGGGAATTTATTCCATTCTGAGTCTGTCTTTGAAGCCCCAGTATCGAATTTACTAATTTGAGACTGACTGATTGATTCATTAATTTATTGATTAAACAGGTATAAAATAAAATTAATTAATAAATTTTTCACCGAGAAAGAGGTAAGCTGGTGCCCTTAACGAGTGCATTATCCTCTTATTTATGAGTGTTTGTGGGAGCGGATCAAACCTCTGTCCCTACACACATACGTTTAATACAAATTAAATAATCTTTATACCTGATCATAATTATAAATTAAATATTGTTACATGAGTTTAGTAAGCATTAGGGTAAATGCCTACGAGGAGTAGCAATTCATGTCAATTGTGGATGGATGGACAGACAGATGGACAGACGGATGTTGCATCATCACATTAGCTCCTTTCGACTTTGCCGGAATGAGCTAAAAAAACAAAGGGCCTTTATATTGTTTTTCTCAATTTAGATTAATAATAAAAGTGAAATAAAGATTGCTATTTTTTTTCTAGACGCATATACACTACTCACAAAAAGTTAGGGATATTTGGCTTCTGGGTGAAATTTATGGAAAATGTAAAAAGTTCACACTACAGTGATATTATATCATGAATGTAGGGTATTTAAGTAGAAGCATGCAATGGTGATTTTCTCAAACAATTTATTGAAACAAAAGCCAACAACAGTGATAGATCTGCCACAACAAAAAATGTCAATGCATCAATAACTTGTCATGTGCCCTTGAGCATCAATTACAGCTTGACAATGACGTCTCATGCTGTTCACAAGTCGACTTATCGTCTGCTGAGACATGGCATTACACTCTTCTTGAAGGGCGGCCCTCAGGTCATTGAGGTTGTCGACACGGCGACTCAGCTGATCCCATAGGTTTTCTATGGGATTCAGGTCTGAAGAAAATGCAGGCCACCCCACTTGAGGTACCCCAGCCTCCAGCAGTCATTCCCTAATGATGCAACCTCAATAAGCTGGAGTATTATCGTCTATGAAGATTAAATTAGGCCTGTGTTGTTCATGCAGGGGCACAGTGACTGGATTAATGATGTTATTCAGGTCGTATTGGCTTGTCACTGTACCATTCACAAGGTGTAGGGTAGTTCTGTATTGGTTAAACACACCTGCCCAGACTGTAACACCACCACCACCAAAGGCTCGCCTGGTGACGATAGTGGCTGATGCACAGTGCTCTTCTTGGCATCTCCAACATCGTTGGTGGCCAGAGAACAGCACTGAGGCCCACCGGTCCCTTGTCCAGCGTAAATGCTCCCTGGCCCATCCAGGACGGTGACGCCTGTGCCTGGTGGTGTGGACAGGTACCCTTGCAGGTCGTTTAGCACGCAGACCACGCTGATGTAAATGGTTTCGAATGGTCTGACGTGACACTTGGGTGCCTCTCACCTCCCTTAAATGTGCCTGGAGTTGAATGGCATTCATCAACCGGTTCCACAGGGCACTGTTCACAACGAAGCAGTCATCAATGTGGTATGTAGCCAAAGGACATCCACGTCTATGCCTTTCTGTGACTCTTCCAGTCTCTCTATATCTCTGTTGCAACCTGCTGATGACACTCTGTGACACTGTAAGCTCAGTGGTCTGAGGACATTGTGTTTGAAATGGCGAGGTACTGTTGATCAATTGTTAGGTGTCGTCTTAGTGTCATGATGGCAAAATGTGAACAGCATGGTGCAGAGTACTGTTTAAATACCAATTCTAATTGAACCAGAAAATTATTGGTTGATTCATGGATCAAACACCTGTTGTGAATTTTGCCATTAAGCACCTTGTTAGAGAACAGCAAGTTATGCAAAAAGTACTGAAACATTGAACAGTTGTACATGTGTATTCAAAAGGTTAGAGAAGGTCAAATTAAGTTCACCTGTAAAGGTTATAGTGCATTTTAGGTGCATCCTGACATTTCACCTGAAAGCCAAATAACCCTAACTTTTTGTGAGTAGTGTACACATGTACACATGTAACTTATCTACAAAGAAGACTGAGGAAATGGCAGACAATTTTAGGTCCATGTTGAATTTAACCAGAACTGGGTATATTAAATATTAAGGCTATATTTCAGAAGTTTGTGCTCTCAAATGCTGCCGATCTAGTAACTGTGATGATGATTTTTATTGTGAAGTGCGGTGTGATGATGCTGCCTTCTGGGTGCTCCATCACACTGCCCTATAAATATGGGTGTCCACCTTTTGGGCCTTCTCTTGCCCGGACGACCCCACACAGTATAGCACCTGCTGTATTGCAACCTGTTCAGTAATAAAGTACCGTTCCAGTGCAACCTCTCATCCATCTCCTTTTGTGCCAGGTTTGTGGACATAACATTTGGCGACTGAGGATTTAACACATGGAGGCATGCGTAACATCACTGTGGCCTTTCCTGGAGCTTCCCGGGGAACCAACGGTCCCATGGCCCCGCTGGTTTAAGGCTTTTCAATATTACATCACTGCATTGGACCTAGGAAAGCTGGATAAGGTGAAAGCGTGAGCGCTGCTTGTCCACAACCTCAGCATCGAAGGCCAGAGGATTCTATGGACGCTTGATGTGACCGACTCATACGAGGACGTCGTGGAGCTAATGGCTAACCACCTCACCACTCCAGACAGTGTGATGGTATGACAAATTTGGTTTTGCCAAAGACGCCAGGGAGTCGGTGAGCCTATTCAACAGTTTGTCGCTGACCTAAGACAGTAAGCTTATGTGTGCAATTTTGGGCCATTAGAGGACGAGATGGTGTGGGTCCAGTTGACCGAGCACATGTGTAGTGCTGCGATATGGGCTAGGTTGCTCACGGCACCCTTTGATTTAACGCTAGCTAGGGCAGTTGAGCTAGCTCTTCAGCTGGAGTCTGCAGATAAGCTAGCCTTGGAGCTAAATTGGCACGAGACTCAGAGGACACCAGAAGGGACGACGTCAGCAAATGCAGTGGACTCGAAGGACAAAGGGAGCATGGCAGATGACTACGGGGCGTATGCAGTGAGCCGTAGGTCTGCTCTGAAGGACCCTGTCTGCGGGGGTTGTGGGTCCCCAGTGCACCAGAGTTATGCGCGAGCATGCCCGGCAAGATGGAAGCAGTGCAGCAAGTGTGGGCGCATGAATCATTTCGCCAGAATGTGTCGGTCCCCAGCATTGTGGAGCCCACCAAAGTTAGACAGCTGGACTGCCTACAATGACCATCCACTGAGCGCCAAAGCCATTGGGCTTTCCTACTGCATGGTGGAATTGGATGGTGTAGCTTTGCCATTAATACTCAACACGGCTGCAGTGCAGTCGGTGCTAAATTGGGCCACTGTAAAAAAGTTTTTACCGCACCATAGGATCTGGAAGAACCCAGCGCCGCTGTATGGCTATGGCGGTGGTAGACTGTGCAATATCAGGACTGTGGAGCTGACTGCTCGCTATAACACCGAAGCGGTGCACAACTTTTCATTCCAGGTAACAATGCATGGCGTCAATATTGTGGGGTGTGACCTGTTCTATGGACTGGATTTTACCATTAAGGACAGTGCTGGATTTGAGTGGTCCAGATGTGGACAGTGGAGATCGCCGGACCTGGTGGATGACGTCGTAGTGTGGGATGAGGTACCCGCTGGCGGTGCCGGAACTGAAGCACACGTTTCTGACTCTCAGGAGGACAGCTGCTCAGTGGAGAAACTGGACAATTCCAGTGCCCGTGCTCGGCCAGCTATAATGGGAGCAACCAAGTTTGCGAGCAGAGGGTCCGTTCCAACGAGTGTCACTAGGAAAGCATTGGACGTTTTCGGTGCCAAAGTCAAGCTTCGGACAACGACGGATGAGGGGTCCGCTATGACGGCGGTGGCTGCTGTACTGCTGCAGTGTTATGATGGTGCGAAATGGGAGAAAGACGCAGAGCTGCCGAAACTACAGCAGCACATCAAACCAAGCAAGGTGCCGCTCCAGGTCATGGACTGGGTTCAGGTTCGTGCCGAGGAGAAACCGGAGCGACGTCTGGCTAGATCACAGTCAGTGGGACATCGGGCACCGCTGAGGATTGTGGCGAAGTTGGGAGGGGCGTGTTTCTGGCTGGCGGATGGCTTGATCTGACACGCAAATCAGCTGCGGCGTGTCCAGGTGGACATTCCAAGTGACGGGGCTACGCAGGAGTTGGCGAAGGTGGTGGGAGACCTGAACTCTTCTGTTTTGAAGCTCAGCCTTTGTCCTGGGGGCCTGCCGCCACTAGGAGCACGTCCGCGTCCGTGTGGCAGTCCACCCACCTGCCCTAGTTCTAGTGTTCATGGTTCATGTTGTTGCTGTTGTTGTTTAATTTGTTTATTGGTGGTTTTATCTGCTAAATTTGGGTGGGTTTTAATTAAGCATGTTTTTTTTCTGCTTTATAAAGGGGGGAAGAATGTGATGATGGGTTTTATTGTGAAGTACGGTGTGATGAAGAATCATTCAGAAATAATTCTGCACAAAATAAATGAGACCAGCTTCATTCCTCTCCATGCCAGATGACTGCTGTGATCAGCTCTGCTTTAACAGAACTGATCCATTAAACAGCTCTATTGAAAATGATTTTAACATTCTGAATGATTTTAACATTTATTTTGCTGTGCTGCATCAAGGTGAAGAAGTTCTGTCCTCCTCAATCATTCTGGGCTCATATTTACTTCCATAAACCCAATGCTGTGTCTGACGTTACGTTTTCTTCTGTGCGTGCGGGTCACTTCATAGCTGTAGACCGTTCACACTGGAGTCTGATGGGGGTCGCATTTAAATTATAATGTGAACACCCACACAAAAAAAATCAGATCTCAGCAAAAAATCTGAATTGGGCATTAGGACCTGCAGTGTGACCGTAGCCTTTGTGACACACAGTCCACGGAGTCGGCTAAACGTATCTGGAGTCAGAGTCAATTCCAAACACCGTCCGCCGCCCTCTCTGTGTGCAGAGATGTGCCTCCGTGGAAAATGAAGACCCGAGAGTGGTTTGTTATATGAAAGAGATGTCATCTGTCACAGGTCTGTGGTGGACCACTCCCAGTTACATGGGGTGAGACTGGACATCCTGGCAGATAAGCACATCTGTCGCAAGGTCTGTGGTGGACTTTTGCCAGTCGGTGCATTGTGACATGCACTACACAAAGAGCAGAGATAAACAAACCTATCATCTGGTCAGTCACTGCAACAGATACTGGAGTCAGTTTGTCTTGGCCTGTCCTTGCCACTGACAATACCTCTGTCTGCCAAGAATGTGCCGCTAGTCCAGCAAAAGCTAGCGGTACTCAGATACTTTGCAAGCAGTTTCATGAAATGGTCAGTCAGAAAGCAACTCATAACGGCTCGGACGTTGCCCGGGTTTGCAGGGTTGGGAGTCCCCGGAAGCAGAGCGCAGGGGACAGAGCTGCGTAGAAGAATCTCATCAGACCTAAATGAAACAGTCATTGTCACCTGCGGCAGACTGCTATGATGACGGTGTGATGACGCCGCCTTCTGGATGCACCATCACACTGCCCTATAAATAGGGGCGTCCACCTTTTGGGCCTTCTCTTGCTTGGACAACCCCACACAGTATAGCACCTGCTGTAGTGCTACCTGTTCAGTAATAAATTACCATTCCAGTGCAACCTCTCGTTTTTGTCTCCTTTTGTGCCAGGTTTGTGGACATAACAGTAACTTTAAGCAATTTATTCAGTTTTATTTTAGGAGGTATAAGAGGTGTATATCTCTAATTGGACGATCTAGAATTGTTTTTTTTTTTTTTTACGTAAGACAAGATTCTGATAACATATTGTATATGTGTGCTTTGTTGGTACCTGACTGTCTAAGCCCAGCATCATGAGCATGGAGAAAAAGAGAATGGCCCAAAGAGACGACAGAGGCAGTTGTGTCACTGCCTGGGGATAAGCCAAAAATGCCAAACCTGGACCTAAATATAAAAAAGATTCATATAATTACACATTAAAAATGCTTTGAATTGTAAAACTTACTGTACATCACAGGTCAAAAACTACATCTTTTGATTTTCGTTAAGTTGTTCTATGGAATTTTTGGAAACTTGGGTTTTAATGACACCTGGTGGTCACAGAATGAACTGCCATTTCTGAGATGATCTATAGGTTGGATTTCCTAAAGAGGTTGAGGTGAGAACATGAAATGAGATGGGGTCGCATAAAAAGGCGTAGTTAAATGTCAGCTCTCTGCTTTGTAACTATTAGGATTAGACAGTTACAACCCCAAGCCTAGCTACCACTGGGTGTCCAGCCCTGCCCACATCACACTCTGCCTTATCCCAGATTCTGCAGCAGAGTGAAAGGGCTGCAGTTCATTTAGTGACCACAAGGTCTGACCAAAACTTGAGTTCTCAAAAATTTCTAAGGAGTGCCTTTCAGCAAAAGTATGGAGCCCATAAGTAGTCATATAAGCACAGACACTTCTCATAGTCTCTCAAAACTGAGCTAATAAATACACTATGCAAATGTGATACAAATTCTTTGCATGTTTTGCATCTTGTGCTCACATTTTTCATGTCTATCTGTGCTTCTAGGGGGGAAATGCAAGTGAAAGAATTAAACCCTGTGTAGAAATTTTCCTTGAAATGTTTTTACTTGTTTACCACTGGTTCTGTTTATATTTCTGTATATAGCTGTGTATATTCCTTGTTTCTTCTTTGCTGTTAAAATATAATGTACCTGATGCTGCCAATTCATGCACAGGTTTCTTAGTGATGTAGGACATAAAGCCTACGATGGAGAAGATGACAAAGCCTGCAAACATGCTGGTGCAGGAATTGATGCAGCACACTATGATGGAGTCCCTGAGGAGAAAGGATTGAAATAAACAGTTAGGAGCCAAGAGAAAAAATCAGCTTATGCAAGATGGAGGATGTACAAAATTTTGATTCAGTACTTGTAGACGTCATTGTTATATGTGTTGTAGCTGCCCAGGGCAATGAGGGAGCCCAGGCCCAGTCCATAGGAAAAGAAGATTTGTGTTGCTGCATCCAGCCACACCTGATGAGACAGAAGCCAGAAATACTGTACTGTGAGTTTGCATATGAATATGTGTGCATGATTCGTTGTGAACATGAGCAGTATGTGAACCTCAGATCGGGAAAGCTTATTGAAGTCTGGAGTAATGTAGAAGAGAATCCCATCTATGGCACCAGGTAGCGTGACCCCTCGGAAAAACAGGATGAACAGCATGAAGTAGGGATAAGTGGCTGAGAAATACACCACCTGCAAAGGAATTTTGAAGTTTTAGGTATTAAATAAGGCAGATATTTTCTTGCTGTAACTTTGCTGTGGAGTCATGGTAGTGTGTACATATTTTGGTCAGTCTGCATTAATATGGGGATGGGAATGTGATTTTCAAGCTTGTCGCAATTGCAAATGAACCATTTAGTCAAAAAGAGCCCCAAAATCCCAGTGGCCACAGAATACAGAAAGGCACAGCTACTAAATATTTCCCCAGCTTCTCTTTGCCAGAAGATCTGTACGATATGTCCTCCAGTTCTTTAGCATAATGATTCTGCTTAATTGGTAGTGTCCATCAAGGCCAGGGTCTTTGGGGAATTCATTTTTCTCTTGGAGCTCAGATGCCACACATTAAAATCCAATTATCCCTGGCACCGAATGTAAATGTGTTTCTGCTCATATACTTCACTTTGGCTAGCTGTAATTTAAACATCCCAGGCAGCTGGCAAAGTGATGTTTTATTTGCAGCTGGCAAAGTGATGTTATATATATATATATATATATATATATATACTGTATTAAAGGAGTGATAGCAAGTGTAACTGAAATGACACTAGTAGACACTAGTAGATGAAATGACACTAGTAGATGAAAAATTGATATATACTTTTAGGCTGGTTGAATGTTATGAATTCACCCTACTGTATGCATTGAAGTTTGCATTTTCTGATAAAGAGGGCTAAATATCAACAAGAAATTGAAACGGAGTTTAATACATTCATACTAAGACAGTAGTTATTTTGGCTGCTATTAATAAAATAAACTAAAGGAATATCATGCCCACAGTGAAGCATGATGGAGGGAGAATCATATATTAGGTTGCGTTTCTTCAGCTAGTACTAAGGGTTTAGTCAAGGTGGAGGGAATTATATAGAATTCCAAATACTCAGTAATAGCCCAAAACCTTTAGTTGTCTGCTAGAAAGCTGTGAAGGTGAAGAAGAATATCACCTTTGAGTGCAATAACCACAAGCATACATCCAAATTAGCAAAAGAATGGCTTTGCTCAAAGAAAATTAAAGTTGTGAAATGGTCCAGCCACAGTCCAAATCTAAATCTTATTGAAAATTGTTGGGTTGACCTAAGGAGGGCTGTGTACAAAAGATACATTCATAATCTGAGAGATTTAGAGCCCTTTTGTCAAGAGGAGTGAGCAAGTATTGTCAAGTCTAGATGTGGCATGCTGATGAACTCCAGTCCAAAAGGTGCTTCAACAAAGTATTAGTTTAAGGGTGTGCAATTTTATGCAACCACCAGCTAATTGTATGCTTTTTAATTTTTTTAGATTTTTTTTTTACTCTTACAGATTTGTTGCACAGATTATAGGTCACATTAAAGGTAGAAAAAGTTTGGAAATGATTTGTCATAGTCTGTTTTTTACATCACGAAAACTCGGCATTTTGTGTGCACGTTTTATATTCATTGTAACTGCAATGATGAGTAAGTAGTAGTAGTCAAAGTAAGAATAATTTAAAATCTTTAGTTAACAAGCACTTAACAATCCAGTGCTCACTATTGTGCCTTTTTTACAGAATTTGAGTCATCATTTTAGACCGAACAGGCCTTACCAACAGGACTGCTTGAATATTTAACTTGCACAACTGATTTTTTTTCTTTTTTTTGCTCTATTTATGCGGTACTCAAATACTTTGCAAGCAGTTT
The DNA here is from genome assembly GCA_020510985.1 of Pholidichthys leucotaenia. Classification (NCBI taxonomy): domain Eukaryota; kingdom Metazoa; phylum Chordata; class Actinopteri; order Cichliformes; family Pholidichthyidae; genus Pholidichthys; species Pholidichthys leucotaenia. Next base: position 130,425,452 of record CM035845.1, read on the forward strand.
CATGAAATGGTCAGTCAGAGAGCAACTCATACCGGCTCGGATGTTGCCCGGGTTAATAGGGTCAGGAGTTCCTGGCAGTGGAATGCGAAGGACAGAGCTGCGTGGAGGAACCTGATCAGACCTAAATGAAACAGTCATTGTCGCCTCCGACAGGCTGCTATGATGATGATGATGATGATGATGATGATGCACTGCATGTGGTTTGCCTCATGAGCAGCTTTGAGTTTAAGTGTGAATGATTAAAACTTAAATATGCAAGAAGAAAATTAAGATTATTTACAATAATCTTCATCATAATTAGATAATACTGGCAAAGAGACTGTGTAATGTAATGTATCCAAAGCAGGCTGAAGTTTAATATAGATGGATCAAATAAAGAAGAAGCTTGAATGCAAACTAACCTTCCCTGTCCATTCTACTCCTTTCCAGATTGAGAAGTAGACAAGGACCCACGCCAGCCCCAGAGTGCCCACTAAGGGCCACCGTAGCTCGCCCGGTTCCTCCAGACCTCTGGTAAGCTGGTGCATGTTACGCCTACACAAAAACACACACCCATGCAATGAGGTCACTCAAAGAAGACCAAGGACTGCTTCATTGCTTCAACTTTTCATTCTACATTCTTTTACACACAGTCCACATCAGAATGCTGCCCACATGCCACGACTTACTCCCAAAACTCTGTGACAGCGCTGGTCAGGTTGGTGGTGTCTGTCAGGCTGTAGTTGGAAAAACATTTCTCTGTGTTCCAGGGGTTGTTACAGCTTTGCCAAGGCAACTCCTGTGCATACAGACACACGGCATGCAGAAAACAAAAACAAGATGCAGTCGTACAAAACTCATTTTCAAAAATCTGTTTTAGTGGATACATTAGCTGTATCCTAAATAGACAAAGAGGAGTGGACCAAAGGATTTTGCTTTTCTTTGCAGAAATACGGCTTAGCATGTATCTCCTTGACTCCTCTGCCACCTATTTTATTACCTCAACAACTTTAAAGACCACAAACACTCTTCAAACAAAGGCAGAGAGGAAAAACCATCCAGCGGTGAAAATAACATTTAACAAACTTACTGTTTCCAACCTTCACAGAAAAACATTGTACAACAATGACAGCAGTTTTTTTTTCCTGATCTGCTTTTTCTTCACTACAAGAACCTCAGACCCCAAAGTCTTTAAATCTGCCATCAGGCTTCTTGGAGTCAGGCAGTCGTGCAGAGAAAATAGCAAAGCAGGATGAGAAAGTAAAAGCATGGAAACTTGTCATTGCAGTCTCAGAGAAGTGCTAAAGAAGTTAATTTAACTTTACTTCTAGATGAACTGCTAAAAGCACAGCTGACGTCATGTAGAAAACAGAACTGAGATTATTTATTACAGTGACACCTAACTGATATGATTTACTACGTAGCTGTGGTGTATAGAGAGCCACAGGTATGGTCAATGCCTGTGGCTTGGTCAATGAACATATAAATGAAAGGGATAGCCATTTTACAGTCTCTTTCTCCTCTCTTTGAGCACACTCCGCCTCCCAGCTTAAGACCTGTACTGCCATTTCTGTGCATAGTTTAATAAAGTTTGTGTTCCCAGCAAACTCCACTCTCCGTTGGTCGCTCCACTTTTCCAGACACAACAAATGGCGATGAGGATGACCCATGCAAAATCGAGGATAAAACCCTTACTGACAGAGAAATGTTACAAGAACACGACCAACGTTACGGCCTGAAGAATCGTCTTTTTCTGACACAAACAACATGCGGGTGAGTCAACTCAATGTTATGCCACGGCACTCCAAGTCTTAGCGAACACGTGCACCTTCAGGCCCTTAGAAGATGAGCTGATCCATTACAAGCTAGCAGAAGCCACAAACAACGAGTGGTTAAGACAACAGCTAATGCTAACGACAAAACAATTTGTCACAGACTTTCGCCACCTAGCTAGCATGTGTAAATTTGGTTTGTTGGAGGTCGAGATGGTGCGGGACCATTTAGCCAAGCAGCCAAGCCAGACACCGCTAGCGCACGCGGTAACCACAGAAGGGCCCGGGTAAACACAGCGGACTGGAGGAGCGCTTCAAGGTGCTTCCAATGTCGCAACTGTGGCTCCCCAGCGCACTGAGAGAGAGCATGCTCCTGCCCGGTCAGGGGGCAGCGATACCAGCACATGGAGAGAGGGTATAAACCAAACTCATCTCTGGTCCTCGCCTGGCATAAGCCTCAGGGAGCCGCCGCAGCGCTGCAGGAGAGAGAGTTCATGGCCAAGCAGGAACCCGGTGAACGACAACAACCCGGCCCGCGTCCTGTCATCAAAGAGTGGGACGCAACACACCCAGACAACGACGACAAGGGTACAGCCATCCCGTGATCACAGGAGGAGCACTGTCCAGAGAAGGGGCAGTCACCGGACTCGCCTCAGATCCTCGCCCAGTATAAGCCTCAGGGGGCCGCTGCAGAGCTGCAGGAGAGGGAACCCGCATCTATCAGGAACCTCGGGACAGAACAACCTGGCGCAGGTTCTATCAACGGTGACAGAAACACATCACCATGGCCAGACTTCCCAGGAGAGGGGGAGAAGAGGCCGGACTGCTTCCAAATCTACGCCCAGCATCAGCCTTCAGGAGCCGCCTCTGAGCTGCAGGATGAAGGGTCTGCAATTCATCGAAACCCAGTAGAGCCACCAGACTGTTTTCAAATCCGCACCCGGCATTAGCCTCCAGCAGCCACCGCTGAGCTGCAAGATGAAGAGTCCGTGACCCAACGGGACGCAGCAGAATCACCACAACCTGGTGGATGCCCCACAGCAGACGTGTGATCCACACCATCGCAACCACAATGCTGAGTGCAGCTGAACAGAGCACCACTCGCAGTGATGGACTGGGTTCGGGTCCGCAGAGCCGAACACCCAGACCCACAGTCGGTCTCAACATTGTCACCACCACTGACACCCATGAAGATCACCGCGCAGCTGAGACCAGCCGCCATCCAGGTGGCTGATGGTTCAGGATGGCACCCAGGTCCGCTGCAGCCGGCGCCTCCAGGGGTGCATCCACCACGGGCTCACCTCAATGCATCTTGAACTGAACTGCCTTCCTCAATAAAAAGAAGGACTGTTTAGCTAGTGGTCCGGGTGCCGGGTCATGTGGCAGTCGACCCACTGGCCCTAGCTAGTTTTGGGTACTTGTGTACCAAATTGGGGAGGGTTAATTCACTTATATGTTTTGTTCTGTTTTTTCTGGGGAGGGGGGAGTGAATGTGGTATATAGAAAACCACAGTTTGGTCAGTGTCAGCGTGATGATGCGACCGCTCGGTGATATCATCATGCCAAACATATAAATGTAAGGGAAGGCCATTTTACTGTCTCTTTCTCCTCTCTTTGGCGCTCGGCCTCCTAACTAACGATACTCTGTACCACCATAACTAGCTTGTTGTAATAAAGTTTGTGTTCCCAGCAAACTCCACTCTGTGTTGGTCATTCCACTTTTCCAGGCATAACAGTAGCCAACAACAGAAGTAGAGTTTTAGCCACTTGGACAGTGGAAAAATGATGTATCATAAACTTTAAGGAGTAAGGTATTTTAGTCCGATAACATGCCAAGTCTGTGCAGAAGTCATAGTATTAGATTTCTGGTACTTTTGTTAGCTGAATCTAAAGAAATGTTAACAATAACTTGTATTAAAGGTCCCATTCACTGAAAAATTGTGTTTTTGTAGATTTTCACCTTCTGAAATTCATCTGTTTTTTTTATTGCTCTGTTGGTCAAGTGATTATCGAAAAACATCAAAAGGTTCACGTCTCTTAAAAAAACAAAAAAAAACAGCCTTTATCCACCTTATTCCTGGGGGTGCCGCTGTAGGAACGATTATGGGAGGAGCTTCCGGTCTTGGCTGACCTAGTGTTAAATCAGTCAGCGAGAGTGGAGTAGCAGGAGGATTTAAAATAGCGGGTTTTTTTAAGTTTTTCAAATTCATTTTAATGTATAGTCCACATACGTGTTTTGCACTCAAGTTGCAGCTAATTTCAGCTTTTGCAGTTTTTGTATTTTTGAATGTTTTTGCGTCGTTCTGGTACTTGATGCTGTTCGTGGTGTGAGGCAGATAAGCATAGCTAAATCTGTGGCTTCAATAGCAATGAGTAGATCATGCACTGAAAACTAAAGGATTGTTCATGTGATCGGTGGTACAGACACAGGACAGACACCAAGACAAGAGCCAGGTATGTTTTCACATGTATGAATGTCACAGATCTGATGTTTTACCCCGAATTTAAAACACCCAAGCACGGTGTTGTGGTTCTTTGTGGTTCTGACTAGACTCTACGTCTGTTCTGAGGTAAATTTGATTATGTCCAACATATTTTAACAACATGCAGCCGACTTTTATTACAGTGGAGACATTGATATTGTCTCAGAGCTTTTATTTGTTTACAGTGCTAGCATATTAGCATCAGCGCTAACAAATGGAGCTACTATCTGCCAGGCCACTTTTTAAGGTCATCTTCCTATCCCTAGATAGTCGTGGGAAGTGGTGTGATTATATTACTGTTTTTGAGGCGCAAAAGGCCGTGTTCCCGCATTTCTGATGCCAAAGTCATTGTTTTTTAAAAAGGAAAAGTGTCCTGTTTCAGTGACAACCATACATTCTAAACTAGTACTGGAAGTTGCAACTGTAACTCACGCAAGGCATCATGGGGCCTAGGAATAAGGTGGATATTGTTTATGTATCCAATTAAGTTTTTTCCTTTACACCAGAAAAGGTTAGCCAGCCCTGATATGTGCCCCTGCTTACGCCCCCTCTACTTCTGCATATGGGACCTTAAATTAGACAAATTCTCCATTGAAATGAATGGCACATGGTACATGTGATTTCTTAGTTTTTTATTTTTAATAAATTTGCAAAAATTAAAAAAAACAAAACTTTTTTTCATATTGTTATTATGGGGTACTGTGTGTAGAATTTTGAGGTAAAAAATGAATTTAATCCATTTTGGAATAAGGCTGTAACAAAACAAAATGTGAAAAAAGTGAAGCACTGTGAATACTTTCTGGATGCACTGTATTAGTGAGGTTGTGTTTCGCACAACCTGGCTGCCATAAGTTTAATATTGACTATTTTTTAGCTCTGTTTGGGTCTCCACCCTCTGCTGAACGAAGGGGCCTTGCTAGCTAATGCTAGCTGTGACATACTATGTATGTACATGACTCATTTCTTGAGTAGTCTCTAGGGTGTTTGGAAAGTAGTAAACAGTAAAACTAATTTACTAGTGTTAGAAAAAGAAATGACACACATTTAACAAGTAGTCTGTTGTTATATATGTGAGTTTCAAGTTGAAATTAGTTTTAAATTCAACAGTACAGTTATACAATACAGTACCTGTAATGCATACTGAATAAATCTGGCTTTAAATGACATTCTCAAAAGTAGCTATTGAAGGTGCTTAGAGTCAAGCTACATAAAATGCAGCTTTGCTAGTTATTACTATCCCACGCTGATCAAAGATCAAAAGGACATTATGTTATGGCGATGTTTGTCTGTCCCACAAAAGGTACCTGTATCCTACAGTTTTGTTCCAAATGTTTTGAAACTTGGTACCAGGATTTTATATACACTGATGATGCACATATTGCACATTGCACATACTGTATGGCTCCAATCAGATGATTTTTGCAGGAGTTATAGCCCCTGACTTACAATGTCATAGTTTGACCATTTACATTTGGCAGAAACTATTTGTATTGACTAATGAAAGTTGCCTGTTGAATTCCAGATGTTGTAAAACTATTATTGTTGTATATACATGGATGATAGGGTTATCATATATTGGTTCTGCCCCAATAACACTGGTCAACACCAAATTTATTGTCTAAGTTGTTTTTTTTTGCTGATTTAGGACAATTTTGATGTGCTGAATCCAAATATCACATTGGTTTTGCTCAATCAGGTCAACTTTCTGAACTATGGCCACATGTTGTTTTTACGTTTTTGTTTACATGTACGGGCATTTTCGATTCTAAATTGTCCTTAGGTATGACTGTGAGAGTGAATGGTTGTCTGTCTCTCTGTGTTGGCCCTGCAATGGACTGGCGATCTGTCCAGGGTGTACCCTGCCTCTCGCCCAAAGATGCTGGGATAGGCTCCAGCCCCCCCGTGACCCGAAAAGGATTAAGCGGAAGAAGATGAATGAATAAATGAATGTTGCAAAATTCTTTTTTTATTTCTTGAAATTTCTCGAACTCTGAAGAGTTTGCATGCGCCAATTTATGACTAATTGGTATTTTTATTTTACAGATGAATTAAATGGCTTCGACCAGAAGATTTTGTAAAAATCAACTTAGCATAAAATCCTGACCTGATCGAGAGAAACAGATGTCATTTTCGATTCAGCATTGCAAAATTGTCTTAAATCAGTTGAAAAAACACAGACAACTCACAAAAAAATTATTTTTGCAATGTGAAAAGGATTAAGCGGAAGAAGATGGATGGATGGATGGATGTTGTGTAATGGGCAGCATGGTGGCGGAGTGGTTAGCACTGCGGCAGCACAGCAACTCACCCTTGGCCGGGGGATCCTGGGTTCGTGTAATTATATAGAAAAGTTGAAGACTGCTCTCCTCCATCCATCCATCCATCCATCCATCCATCCATCCATCCATCTTCTACCATTTTTCTGGAGGTCCGGGTCACGGAGGCAGCAGTTCAAGCAGAGAAGCCCAGACTTCCCTCTCCCCAGCCACCTGCTCCAGCTCTTCAGAGAGGATACCAAGATGTTTCCAGGCCAGCTGGGGGATGTAGTCTCTCCAGCAAGTCCTGGGTCTGCCCTGGGGTCTCCTCCCAATGGGACGTGCCTGAAACACCTCAAGTGGGAGGCGTCCAGGAGGCATCCTGATCAGATGCCCAAACCACCTGGCTCCTTTCAATGTGGAGGAGCAGCGGTTCTACTCTGAGCCTCTCCTGGATGACTGAGCTCCTCACCCTATATCTAAGGGTGAGTCCAGCAATCCTACGAAGAAAGCTCATTTCAGCTGCTTATATCAGCAATCTCATTCTTTCGGTCATTACCCAAAGCTCATGACCATAGGTGAGGGTAGGAACATAGATTGACCGGTAAATCGATAGCTTTGCCTTAAAGCTTAGCTCCCTCTTCACCACAACGGACCAGTACAACTTCCACATCACTGCAGATGCTGCTCCGATCCGTCTGTCAATCCCTCACTCCATTCTCCATTCACTCGTGAATAAGACCCCAAGATACTTAAACTCCTCCACTTGGGGCAGGAGCTTATCCCCAACCCAGAGAGGACAATCCACCTTTTTCCGGCTGAAGACCATGAACTCAGACTTGGAGGTACTGATTCTCATCCCAGTCGCTTCACACTCAGCAGCAAACTGTCCCAGTAACACCTGTAGGTCATTGCTGGATGAAGCCAGCAGGACAACATCATCTGCAAACAACAGAGATGAGATCCTGTGGTCACCAAGCATGACACTCTCCGTTCCCTGGCTCCGCCTAGAAATCCTGTCCATAAAAATTGTGAACAGGATCGGTGACAAAGGACAGCCCTGGCGGAGTCCAACTCTCACTGGGAATGAGTCCGACCGAGTGTTGGCAATACGAACCAAACTCTCACAACGGTCGTATAGAGACCGGATAGCTCGTAACAACAAGCCTGATACCCCATACTCCCCAAGCACGCTCCACAAAAAACCACGAGGGACATGGTCGAATGCCTTCTCCAAGTCCACAAAACACATGTAAACTGGTTGGGCAAACTCCCACGAACCCTCAAGGATTCTCGAGAGGATAAAGTGTTGGTCCAATGTGCCACGGCCAGGACGAAAACAACATTGCTCCTCCTGAATCCGAGGATCGACCAACGGCTGGACTCTCCCTCTCCAGTACCTTGGCATAGACCTTCCCAGGGAGGCTGAGGAGTGTGATCCCTCTAAAGTTGGAGCACACCCTCTGGTCCCCTTTCTTGAAGAGAGGAACCACCACCCCGGTTTGTCATGCCAAAGGCACTGTTCCCGACCTCTACACAATGTTGCAGAGGCGTGTCAACCATGACAGCTCTACAACATCCAGGGCCTTGAGGTACTCAGGGCGAATCTCACCCCCAGGGCCCGGCCACCAAGGAGCTTTTTATCCACCTTAGAAACCTCAGCCCCTGTGATAGGCAAGTCATCTCCCTCGTCCACAAGCCCTGCTTCCTCTGTGGAAGGCGTATCAGTGGGACTGAGGAGATCCTCAAAGTATTCTTTCCACCACCTGACGACATCTCCAGTTGAAGTCAGCAGCGCCCTATCCACACCATACACAGTGTGGACAGGGAGCTGCTTCCCCCTCCTAAGCTGCCAGACAGTTTGCCAGAATCTCTTCGTGGCCGACTAAAAGTCTTGTTCCATGGCCTCACCGAACTCCTCCCACATCCGAGTTTTTGCTTCAGCAACCACCCATGCTACACTCTGCTTAGCCTGCCAGTACACCTCAGCTGCTTCGGGAGTCCCGCAAGCCAACCAAGTTCAATAGGACTCCTTCTTCAGCTTAATGGCTTCCCTCAACACTGGTGTCCACCACTTGGTTCGGGGGTTGCCACCAGATACACCGATGACCTTGCGGTCACAGCTCTGGGCAGCCCCTTCCACAATGGAGGTGGAGAACATGGACCATGTCTCCAGACTCCCTCGGAATGTGGTCGAAGTTCTTCCAGAGGTGGGAGTTGAAGACCTCCCGGACAGAGGCCTCAACCAGACATTCCCAGCACACCCTCACTATACTTTTGGGTCTACCAGGTCTGAATGGCATCCTCCCCTGCCATCAGATCCAACTCACCACCAGGTGGTGATCAGTTGGCAGCCTTGCACCTCTCTTTACCCAAGTGTCCAAGACATACGGTCACAGGTCTGATGACACGATAAACAAATTCGATCATCGACCTTCGACCTAGGGTGTCCTTTCACCAGGTGCACATATGGACACCCTTATACTTGAACATGGTGTTTGTTATGAACAAACTGTGTTTAGCACAGAAGTCCAATAACTGAATACCACTCGGGTTCAGATCATGCAGGCCATTCCTCCCAATCACCCCTCTCCAGGTTTCACTGTTGTTGCCCATGTGCGCATTGAAGTCCCCCAGTAGGACAATGGAGTCTCCAAGAGGAGCACCCTCCAGTCACCCCAGACTGCACTCTAAGATATTGGGATCTTCAAAGAAAACAGAGGTGGGAGATATTGCACTCACCTCAGAGTGTTTTTGTTTAGATTATTATAGGCACCCTATCAGTTTGCAAAACAAGAACACTTTGAGGCAAGTACAATATCCCCTGCCTCTGTTTTCTTTTATGATCCCAGAAGGAGAGCAGTCTTCAACTTTTTCATGCACATCATGAGTGTGTATCAAACCTTGGTAGCAAGTTTCAAAACATTTGGAACAAGACTGTAGGAGGAGTTGATTTCACAAAACGGGTACCTTTTTCGGGACAGACAGATGGACGGACAGACAATGCCATAAAATAACCCCCCTTTGGTCTTCGACCAGCAGAGGATAGAAAGGCTTCCTTTTTTTACATTATACTCAATACCAAATGATGGCCATACTATTCAAGCTGCCATTATACAAGATTTTGCTGATCTGGACCAAAATCAGAGCTAATGCTGATTAACTTTCATCACATAGATATAAATATAACCTTGGGAACAATGTAAGGTCCCACTGCATAACAGCTGGAATTGTAAACACCAGTTTTCAATTTGCTTTTTTTAAACTATAACAAAGGTGATAATGTTAACAAGAGCACTCTGAGAGGAGTGCAATATCCCCTGCCTCCATTTTCTTTAAAGATCCCAATACTTAATGATGGAGAGCAGTTTTCAGCTTTTCAATATAATTACTATGGCAGAACCAAATTATGATAAGCCCATCATCTACGAATATACAACAAAGTATACAACCCATAGTTGACCCCAAACCTGTAGTTAGAGGTCAGGATCCCCAGGTGAACCTGTGTACCAGGTTTGGTGGCCCTAGCTTTATTCATTGTACAGTAATAAGGCATAGGAAATGCTAACCTTGACCTTTTGACCCCAAACCCATAGTCAGAGGTCAGGATCTCAAGGTGAACCCGTGTAGCAAGTTTGATGACCCTAGTTTTCTTTGTTGTTGAGATATAGTTTATAAGCCATTCTGATGTTGACCTTTGACCTTGCAATCCCAAAACCATAGTTACACTTCAGGGTCACAGAGTGAACCTGTGTACCAAGTTTGGCGATCCTAACTTTACTCGTTGTACAGTAATAAGGCATAGGGAATGTTAACCTTGACCTTTGACGATGATTGTGGACTTCAGGAAAGACACAACCCCTCTGCCCCCCCTCACCCTCACAGGCTCTCCCATCACCACTGCTGATTCCTTCCGCTTCCTAGGCACCACCATCACCAGGGACCTCAAGTGGGAGCCGACCATCAGCTCCCTCATCAAAAAGGCCCAGCAGAGGATGTTCTTCCTGCGGCAGCTGAGGAAGCTCAAGCTACCCACCAAGATGTTAGTGCAGTTCTACACAGCCATCATCGAGTCCATCCTCACCACCTCCATAACCGTGTGGTACGCAGGAGCCACTGCCAGGGACAGACTAAGGCTGCAGCGCGTCGTGCGCACTGCTGAGAAGGTGATCGGCTGCAAGCTCCCATCTCTCCAGGATCTGTACATCTCCAGGACCCGGAGGCGTGCTGGCCGGATCATAGCCGATCCTTCACATCCTGGTCACGTACTGTTTGCCCCTCTCCCCTCAGGTAGAAGACTTCGGTCCATTCAGACTAAAACCTCCCATCACATGAACAGCTTCTTCCCCTCTGCCATCAGACTGCTGAACACTAAGTGACTTATTGACTCTCGTGCACTATGTACAGCAGCTCAAACAGACTCATGTCAATCATCACTGTTTTCTTCTTGCATTACCGACTGCACTATATGGTTCTCCACATTATCTGCTGCTCGCTAATATATTTAAACTGCTGACTAGTATTACTCATTCTTATTCTACACTTTATTGCATGTATAGTTTATTTCTTTTATTTTATCATGTTTAATGTTGCAGCATTGCACCGAGACAAATTCCTAGTTTGTGTACTACATGAACAATGGCAATAAATCTGATTCTGATTCTGATTCTGACCTATTGACCCCAAACCCATAGTCTGAGGTCAGGATCCCAAGGTGAACCTGTGTACCAAGTTGGGTGACCCTAACTTTACTTTTTATACAGTAATAATGCATAAGGAAGGTTAACCTTGACCTTTGACCTTTTGACCCCAAACCCATAGTCAGAAGTACCAAGGTGAACCTGTATACCAGGTTTGATGACCTTGGCTTTACTCGTTTTATAGTAATAGTAAATGTAGCTTTTGCCATAGTGCAGCTGCAATATGAACTTTGACATTTGACCCCTTGACCCCAAACCCATAGTTGGGTGAGGATGTAAGTCATCCAAGATGTGTATTAGATACACCTCCTGTACCAAATTGAAAAGCCTACATCATTTCTTTCAGTAGTTACTGTGTTTAGAAGACTTAGGGACAAACTTGACCTCTGACCTTTGAACTCAAGGTCATCCGATGAGAGTGAAATTGCAATATACACATCATCACAGTATATCCAACCATGGTACCAAGTTTCAAAACAATCGGACCATAAACTGTAGGAGGAGTTGATTTCACAAGACAGTTATGAAGTGAAGTGAAACAGGAGGTCATAGGTCAGGGACTACAACTTCTGCAAAAATCATCCAATCAGAACCAAGTTGCAATATGCATATCCTCAGTAGTGTTGGGAGTAATGCATTACAAAGTAACACATTACAAAGTAACGCCACTACTTTTGCAGTAACATGTTGTGTAACAAAATTACTGTTTAAAAAATCTGTAACACATTGCAGTTACTGAAATTTGATCAAATGTGTTTCTCGTTACTCGTTTGATTAATATGGATAGATATTTTTAGCACAAATAAATGAATATACAAACTGACTTGACCGTAGCTGAGATGAGCCATCAGTCGACGTGACCTGTTGCAAAGCATCGAGTCTTCATTACTGAGCAGAGGAAGAGATGAAGCTACTTTGTTTTTGTGGACATACACAGAATATTTTTACCTTGTCGCAGTTGAGGACAAAAGCATATTGGTGGGTTGTAAACTAAGTGCCGATAGAGTCCTCTTCAGAAACGCCTGAAAACAGCAACAAGCTCCGACAAAGCTAGTGCTGAGTAACTGCTAGCTATGCTATCAACTAACACTGTGAAGAGGATCTCACAGCAGGATGTAAAGTAGAAAGACTCTTATCTGAACACCCACGGCTGGATTTCAATCACAGGCATACATCTGGACAGTTTGTGACCCAGCAAGAATTAAACCAACTGATTGCAAGATATGTCATTACAGAATGACGACATGATAATAATCACTTTCCATCAGACAGCTGGACTGTGATCCGCTGAAGTTAAAACACATTTATTTGCTACCTGAACAAAAATTATTCAAAAATGGATTTTGATCTCCAAAAGGCATTTGAGAGACTGGATCATGCATCTGTCACAGCAGATGTTTGGACTGTGGAAAATTAACGTTTTCTTTGGATCACTGCACATCAGATGAATCCATAACATAAAGGTAAGATAAACATGGACAGCTTTCATGTCCCACACTGACGCATGTGCAGCAACACCAGCATCACAAAATTATCTGTGAAGTTCTGTCTGAAACAGTCTGTTTTCAGCCTGCCATTAATAAGCCCGTAATGTAATCCATTAATTAAATTATCTTGCTATGTGTGCAAGATGATTTAAGTATGCATTTAAAAGCAATGTGAAAGTTACTTTTCCAAGTAACTAATTACTTTAAACATGCAGTAATTGGTAAAGTAACTCAATTACTTTTGAAAAGAAGTAACTAGTAACTGTAATTAGTTACTATTTTTTAGTAACTTGCCCAACACTGATCCTCAGTGTATATCAACTCATGGAACCAAGTTTCAAAGCAATCGGACCAAAACTGTATAGGAGGAGTTGATTTCACAAAAGTGGGACAGATGGACAGATGGACGGACGGACGGATGGACAGATGTATGGACAGACTGACTCATAACATAATTCCCCTTCAGTCTTCGCCCAAAGGCCTCTTCAACCCCTTTGGGCTTTGACCGGCAGGGGATAACTATATGTCAGCATTGTTTTTAAGAGGCTGCAAAATTATTTACTTCAGAATTAAAGCTATTGTATTACAGAAGCTGAGACAGCCATGGTCTTGACTATTTTTTTTCATTCTGCTTTCTCAAGATCATGGGATAAATTGATGCACTATCACAGGATAACAGCTGGTGACCTTGTGAAAAAAGAATGAAAAAAGACAGATGCAGCCATGGCTGCTCTTGGCTTCTTTACTCTGGAACTTCTGGAAACTCAGATTTTACTGTAGGGGTAACTTGTGGTTTTTACATGAGATCCAGCACAATTCTCATTAGGTATCAATGAAATCAGCATTTCCAAAAGTTCCACACTTTATAGAACACATTACACAGCATAAGTTTTTACTTTTTCTTGTTCCTGAGCACATATTCCCCCGTGTCACGGTGTAGAGGAACTGGACCCAATTGCTGGACGTAAGTGTAAGTTTTATTTAAGCTGGTCACCCAGATGCAGCTCAAGGGCTAACAGAAATTAACTCTGTGGCTTGGATACTGCAACAAAAACCATGGTGAAAAACAGAACAGGCAGATCATGACAAGAACAGAACAGAAGCGTGTAATCACACTGACATGACTCAAAGAACCCGAGCAGATCAGAAGTGGCAAAGACCTTAAATAATCAATCGGACAATTAACACAACTCGGCACAGGTGGAGAAACCAATAATGACAGACAGCTGACACATGAGGCAAGTGGAACTGACAGAATGGGTGGGCCTGTACACACACACGCATAGAGTGAGACACAAAACATACACAGGGGATCAGGGGAGACACGACCATGACAAATAATATCAGAACTGAACTTAGATCATAAATAATCATAATAATGATACTCAGAACAGAGAACAGAGTCATAGATCTAATAAGCAATAATAAATGCAGAAAAAATAAAGTACTCAAGGCGAGGATGTGGACTGAGTCCATGCTTTAAAGAAATACAAACTTTGAAGCAAGATAATGACATGAGACCCACCCCATGCCCTGACACCCCATTGATTATGCCTTAAGTAACTGGACTTATTTTTATCTTCAAACTTTGCTTACATTGTCAGGGTTTTGTTTATTTGGATTTTTTCAATGTGGAAATTTGCCCATTAATACACAGAGTGGGTTAATTTCAAAATGTCATTATCCAGGTCAAGAAAACAAAGACTGAATTGAATAATGGCCTTTTTATACCATTACACCACAAGCAACTAAGAAATAACAGATACAATCCCAAAACAAAGTTTATGTTACACTGTTATGTAACCTACAGAGCCAAAGGAGTTGAATAAGTAGTAGAGCGCCCAGGCAATGATGATAATGTAGTAGATGTTGAGCCAGAAGGACAAGATGACTGCAGCCAGACCAACACCTGAGGGAGGAACAGACATTAGTATTGTATTATTACAGGTCATCTAGCATGCAAAGTATATACACTGACAACAATGAAATCAGCAATTGTTTCGTTTCTTAAAAGAAGAGGAAAGAGACAATCACTCTTGCTTTTTTACTTTGTACCACACTCAATACACTGTAAAACCTAACAGTACTTCTTAATAAAGGTAAGTAAATATAAATTAATCCTTCAAAAAAAAACTGGAGTCACTCATCTACATATCTCTCAAACTGTTTGTTAGACTGACCTCAGATTTTATAAGTGCTTTGCTGAGGTTACAAGGGTGTGTATCCCTGAGTACGGAGCTGTTCAGTCAAAAAGTTTAGCCACCGCTCTGTCTCATGCCCCAGCTTCTGGAAGTGTGGGCGGGGTTTCAGATTGACTCTGCACTGATTGGATAATACGCAATATCACCACCCAGTCACCACAGCACTCAGTGGACAAAACAAGGAAGTGAACAGCGACAAATTTGACTAGAAAAAGATAATACTGAAGATTTAATGCTTAAAAACTTGTACTATAAAGTTGCCATGATCACGTACTGTAGGTCTAAAGCAGGGATGGGCAACTGGCAGTCCGCAGGCCGCATGCAGCCCCCAACATTATCCACTGCATCCCGCGAGTCCATTTCCAAAACTCAATTTATGGGCAGCGCGGTGGCGGAGTGGTTAGCACTGCGGCAGCACAGTAAGTCACCCTTGGCCGAGGGATCCTGGGTTTGATCCCAGCCCCCGACCAACAGTGATCTGTGTGGAGTTTGCATGTTCTCCCCGTGTCTGCATGGGTTTACTCCAGGATTTCTCCGGTTTCCTCCCACATGCCAAAAACATGCAAGTTAGGTTAATTGGCATCAAACTGGGGATTCTAAATTGTCCTTAGGTATGAATGTGAGAGTGAGTGGTTGTCTGTCTCTCTGTGTTGGCCCTGCGATTGACTAGCAATCTGTCCAGGGTGTACCCTGCCTCTCGCCCAAAAGATGCTGGGATAGGCTCCAGCCCACCCACCCCCCCGCGACCCGAAAAGGATTAAGCAGAAGAAGATGGATGGATGGATGAATTATGTATTTATATTTGAACGTATTTATATTTGAACGTATTTGGAACTGCATTGTTAGTGTTATAAAGTCCGCCAGAAGTGGGAGCTCTAATCGAAACCTAGGTGCAGCTCTGTGAGTGGTCGAGCAAGAGTGAGGGAGCCACAGATAGAGGGAGCAGTTTGCCCCAGAGTACGTCTTTTAAGGCATGTATGTGTTGCATGCTAAGACCACATTAAAGCCTTATTCATGCTGCATTTCCCCTCTGGTCCGCTTTGGTTTGTGTGTGCTTTGGATGAGCCCAGCGCGCACGCGGTGTTGTACATGTTCACTTTTTTCATCTACCAGACCATGCACACAACTGTTATTTGTAGTTTTGCCCCATCCCTATGGGTAGCGCAAATGCGCTTACACACCAGTTTGTTCACCGGCTTTAAACACGAGAGTGACACACATTTTTTTTTTTTTTGTAGCAGCAACAATGGCATCATTTCAAGGAAACGGAGGAATTACCGTTTTCCAGTGCTCTTCTCTGCTCAAGCTGCTACTGTTGCAAAAGGATTCATGTATGTTTATTCCCATTTTCCACCTCCTCATTGTCTTCCTCGTCTACTTTGTCTTTGTATGCTGTGTTGGTAACGTGAATCTCGTGAATGGGACGTTCAGTCTTGCGCATGCTCTGTCAACAGATGGTGGGCAGGCCACATGGTCATAAAATCTGGGCTGCACGCAGTCATCCACAGTAGAGCTCCGCGTACACTAGTGGAGTGGAGACGATGACGTCAATTTTGTCACACGAGATTTCCGGTTGCATGTACACAGACAGCGGAGGTGCAGCATGAATCCAGCTTAATAGGCTGTGAACAGCAGCAAATGTACAGAGGAGGCTGCTTTTAAACAACAATAAATGCTACAGCTCCTCACTGAGGAGTATTTACAACGTTTCAAACTGAAAGGTAAATTTATATAAGAAACAGCAAATTTAGGACAGAAAAACACTAATTTAGAAAAAACACCAGTACAACTAAAAATTTATAAATTTTTAAATAAAATTATGCAAATTTATCAGTAGAAGCTTGCACATCTAATACCAAAATAAAATATAGATTTGAAAAAAAATAGCTAAGTTAAACCAGAAATGTAGCATATTTATCAGTAAAACAATTTTTTACTTTGACCATATTATTCTAATATTTTAAAAACATTTTTCTTCGTCATATTTCCTTTTCTTCTTGGCTTTTTTGTTAATTACTGTCCAGAATTTCTCTTTGCTCATCATTTTGATGGAGTTTTAAAAATTAGGTCATGATATTTTTAGGAAATGGCGCTCCACTAATTCAGATGAAATCTTTTTAGCTTGGAGAAATCATCTTTTAATTTATAAAAAAATCTCTTAGAAAAGCTAGAACGAGTTATTATTCTGCATTAATAGAAGACAACAAGAATAATCCTAGGTTTCTTTTCAGCACTGCAGCCAGGCTGACAAAGAGTCAGGACTCTGTCAATCCTAGCATTCCCTTAGAGCTTACTAGTCAGGACTTTATTAACTTTTTCAATAATAAAATTTTATCTATCAGAGATAAAATCAATCAGATTCTTCCCACCGTTAACTTAAATACAGCAACTACTACAGCTACTTCAATTGATATCTGTTTGGATGAGTTTACTCCAATTGACCTTTTAGAGTTAGACAAAATAATTTCCTCATCCAAGCCTTCAACTTGTCTTTTAGACCCTATTCCTGCCAGGTTATTTAAAGAAGTCTTCCCACTTATTGGTAGCTTTATTCTTCAAATAATCAATTCTTCATTAACTTCAGGCCATGTACCGCAGGCTTTTAAAACTGCTGTAATTAAACCCTTACTCAAAAAGCCAACGCTGGATCTAGGAGTTTTAGCTAACTATAGACCAATCTCTAATCTCCCTTTCATTTCAAAAATCTTAGAAAGAGTTGTTGCTACGCAATTATTTGACCACCTGCAGGGAAATGGTTTACTTGAAGAGTTTCAATCTGGGTTTAGAATCCATCATAGTACTGAAACAGCCTTAGCGAAGGTCACTAATGACCTCCTTATCGCATCTGATAATGGACTTGTTTCTGTTCTTGTCCTTTTAGACCTTAGTGCAGCTTTTGATACTATTGATCATAATATTCTACTTGATAGATTGGAACACTATGTTGGACTTAATGGAACTTTGTTGTAGTGGTTTAGATCTTATTTATCTGATAGGTTCCAGTTTGTTCATGTCAATAATGAGTTTTCTTTCAGCTCAAAGCTCAGTCATGGAGTTCCAGGGGGATCTGTGCTAGGCCCTACTCTTTTTAGTTTATATATGCTTCCCTTAGGCAACATTATTAGAAAGCACTGCATACATTTTCATTGTTATGCAGATGACACACAATTATACCTGTCAATGAAGCCAGATGATAGTAATCAATTAGCCAAGTTAGAAGCCTGTCTTAAGGAAATCAAAGCTTGGATGACTTGCAATTTCCTGCTATTAAATTCAGATAAGACTGAAGTCATTCTTGTTGGTCCAAAAAACCTTAGAAATACCTTTCCAAATCAAACTTTTAGTTTGGATGTGGTTACTCTTTTTCTTAATAGCTTTGTGAGGAACCTTGGAGTTATTTTTGATCAAGATCTGTCTTTCAATTCACATATTAAATTCGTTTCTAAGACTGCCTTCTATCATTTGCGTAGTATTGCCAAGATTAGGAGCATCTTGTCTCAGAGTGATGCTGAGAAACTAATTCACACTTTTGTTAGCTCTAGATTAGATTATTGTAACTCTTTATTATCAGGTTGTCCCAAAACATCTTTAAAAAGTCTTCAGTTGATTTCCGGTCTGGACACCATGGTGATGGCAGCTTAACGCTGAAGCTGCCAGACCCCATCCATGAAAATACCATGAAAATCAGATTTAACGGATTTATGGAAGAGTGATAATCAAAAGACAAAGTCACTATGCCTAAAGGAAAACAGAAGAGATTGACATTTACCAGGCCAAGACACGCATCGGCCGGAGAATCTGACCTGGAGGACAACAACCACTCGGAAATAGAGGAGCAGAATGAGGCTAGCAACACAGTTAGCTTAAAAATGGTACTTCAAGAATTAAGAGAATTTCGCCGAGAGTGTTGGGCTGAATTTCGTGAAATTAAAGACGAAATAAAAAGGACAAACAACAGAGTGGACCAGGCTGAGGCCCGAATCATAGAAGCAGAGGAGAGAATAAAAGGGCTGGAAGAAACCACGCTGGAATTACTCAAACGATAGACAAGACTGGAGGCTAAGCTAACCGACCAGGAAGGAAGACTAAGAAGGGACAACATAAGAATTCATGGTCTGAAAGGAGTCGAGGATGGTTTCACCACAATGGCTGCATGCGTGGAAACCATACTGAGAGAGAAGTTGGAAATTCTCCAATCCACTGATTTGAAAATAGAAAGGGCGCACCGTTCATTAGCCCCAAGGCCGTAGGCAGAAGCCCCCCCACAATCGGTGGGGGTGAAGTTTTCCAACTTCAGAACAAAAGAAGAGGTTTTGAGACTGGCTTGGCAGAAAAAAGGATTTATGCACCAAGAAAGAAAAGTTTTTGTGGAGCATGACTACGCCCCGGAGGTCCTTAAAAAGCGTCGGGAATACAACAATGCTAAAAAGGTACTATGAGAGAAGAAACTGCGCTTTCAAACTCCATTTCCGGCGAAGCTGCGGGTTTTTTACGGGGAAGAGATGTGTCTCTACAACTTGGCGGAAGAAGCAACCAGGGATATGGCGAGAAGAGGGCTCCAGGTAACGGTGTATAAACCCGCAGCAGACCCAATCGAAAGAATCAAGGCTCAAACGTGGTGCACACAGAGACCTTCAAAATCCACGGGCCAGCAGCGGCAAACCCAGCGCCAGGGCTATAAAGAAAAACTGAACGCCTTCAGGAGGGAATAACAATATTTTTAATCAATCTGCGCATCCAACCCTCCTCCTACAAGGTAACAAACATTAAAGGAGATGCAGAATCAGCAAGTATGAAGTGGTAAAACATTTCATGGAAGTCATAATATTAGAAACAAATAAGTCTTTAAAAAAAAAAAACTTGTTCAAATAGAAATGTGACAATGAACCACATGAACTCTCCACGCTAACAAATACTGTATTAACATGATTGTTTGCTGTGATGGTGGTGGGAGGTTGCGCACAATTTCATAGGGTATAGGCATAAAAAAAAAAATCATTACAAGTTCGGATTGGGATCTGAAATTCACGTTAAAAACATGGGACAACTTAAAGGGGTAAGAGAGGGCCCTCAACACGTAACAGAGTTTGAGGAATTTCCCTCAGAGCCAACGCACCATCAAGGCTCTTCTAAGGTCGCTAAAAAGACCTCAGCTCAGGAAGATCTTTTGACAGTTTTTTGTTTTAAAGTTTTATATACTATGTTCTTAATGTTTTTTATGTTCTTAATGTTCTTTCAGTTTCTGAGTAGCATAAAAGAGGGCCACTACACTGTTATACTAAATAAGACAATACAATGGAGAAACAGGGTGTAACCAAAATAATTTCATATAATGTAAAAGGGATCCTGAATCCAGTTAAAAGATCCAAGATTCTACGCAAAATGAAAAAAGACAAAGCAGGAATAATATTTTTACAGGAAACTCACCTAACAGACTTGGAGCACACTAAACTTAATAGACAAGGGTTTAAACTGATCTCTTCATCTTCATATAAGTCAGGGAGGAGGAGGGGGGTAGTGGCATTGATCTCAACCAAAATTATATTTGAAAAAAATTCAGAACACAAAGATAAAGAAGGGAGATTTAGCATGGTACTTGGTCGGCTAGAGGGAGAAGATATCACCCTGCTGAATGTATATGCACCTCCAGGGGCCAACTGGAAATTTTATAAAAATGTATTTGACCTAATGATAACTAAAACCCAAGGTTTAGTGATATGTGGTGGAGACTTCAATCTAAGACTGAATCCATACTGGGATGCATCAGGTAATTCTCCACATCAAAATAACACTCAAAGTAGAAAAACTCGGATGCTACTAAAAGAAATGGGAATCTGTGACGTGTGGAAGGAATTCAACCCCAGAGTAAAAGATTACACATTTTACTCGGCACCACATTCATCATACTCAAGGACTGACTATTTTTTTATGTTTAGTAGAGACATTGGAAGAGTAAAAACATGTAAAATAGGACTGATGGATCTCTCTGACCACAGTCCGATCCATATGGACTTAAATATCCAAAAATACACAAATAATACATTTTCTTGGAGGTTAAATTCAAATGTGCTGAAAGGACCACTGAAAGATGAATTGGAATCAGATATTCTCAGATATTTGGAAGAAAATGATAATGGAGAAGTATCCCCTTTAATACTGTGGGACGCATGCAAAGCTGTAATAAGGGGAAAGATTATCGCAAAACTGGCACTCCAAAAGAAACTGAGACAAGAAAAACTAATCACATTAGAGTCAGAACTTAAGAAACTAGAAAAAGAGCACAAAGACAACACTCATTCTAATGACTCGCTCAAAATTAAGGAAATTAAAAAACAAATAAACAAGATCTACACAATAGAAATCCAAAAGAAACTTACATTTCTGAAACAAAAATACTATAAAACAGGTAGCAAATCGGCAAAATTACTAGCCTATAAATTGAGGAAACAACAAATGGAGAGCGCAATCTACAAAATCAGAGACCCAGTATCAAAGGAAATAAAATTTAGAATTCAGGAAATTCTTAAAAGCTTCGAGAATTACTACAAGAACTTG
Organism: Pholidichthys leucotaenia; assembly: GCA_020510985.1. NCBI lineage: Eukaryota > Metazoa > Chordata > Actinopteri > Cichliformes > Pholidichthyidae > Pholidichthys > Pholidichthys leucotaenia. The sequence goes on from CM035845.1 coordinate 130,446,884, forward strand.
TACTCCCGCAAAAAACACAAAAACGCATCCGAAGCCTTCCTAAATACATTAAATCTTCCCCAACTTACTGAGTCACAAAATAAAAAACTACTGTCAGAAATACAACTTAAAGAATTAGAAAAAACAATTATGAAACTTAAAGCTAACAAATCCCCAGGAGCAGATGGCTATACAGCAGAGTGGTACAAAACCTTTAAACAGCAACTATCTCCTCTCCTCCTGAAAACATTTAACTATGTCCTCCACACAGGGGAAATCCCCCCTCCTGGAGAGAAGGGGTCATTGCAGTCACACCTAAACCTGAAAAGGATAAACTAGACTGCTCCAACTACAGACCAATCAGTGTGTTAAATCAGGACTATAAACTTTTTACCGCTATCCTTGCCAAAAGGTTAGAAAATATACTGACAAACTTAATTCATTTAGACCAAACAGGTTTTATAAGACAAAGACAGACACAAGATAACATTAGATGCACTTTACACATAATTCATCATATAAAAAAATATAATTTAAATGCAGCCATATTGGGATTAAATGCTGAAAAAGCATTTGATTCGGTTGACTGGTGTTTCCTATATAGAATCTTATCCAGTTTCAATTTTCATAACATCTTCATTAGAACTATCCAGGCATTATATAAAAAACCAACAGCTAAAATAAGGATTAACGGTAAATTATAATCATGTTTTGAACTGGAAAGAGGATGTCGTCAGGGCTGCCCTTTGTCTCCACTGCTCTTTGGAATCTTCATAGAACCTCTGAGCCAATGGATAAGACAGAATCAAAAAATTCAAGGTATTACACTTGGTCAGAAGGAACATAAAATAGCACTCTTTGCTGATGACATTTTAATATACCTGGGGCAGCCGGACACCTCTTTTCCAGAACTAATCTCAGTTTCAGAGTATGGAGAGTTATCGGGGTACGAATTAAACATGCATAAAACCCAATTTTAACATTCAACTATGACCCAAATCAATATTTACTAAGCAAATTCAAAACTAACTGGGAGATGGAATCTATGAAATATCTGGGGGTCAATATCCCGAAACAGCTCAACAAAATTATAACACTAAACTATGATCCACTGATGGCAAAAATAAAATCTGATCTAGCAAGATGGAATATGATACCATTCTTGGGTACTGCACAAAGAATTGAAGCAGTCAAAATGAATATACTACCAGGTCTTCTATACCTTTTCCAAACAATACCGGTAGAACCTCCTAAAAAAACATGGCAAGAACTGGACAGAAGGATCTCAAGATTCATATGGCAGGGCAAGAGACCTAGAATCTGATATAGAACCCTACAGACCAGACATCTTGTCTGCAGACATCTTGTTAGCCATCTTGTCTGCAGACCAGACAAGATGGCTGACACCGGAGTGAGGAGTGGTTTGATGGGCTCCACTTCTAGCCACTTTTTGCTTATCTACTTCTTCTTATTGTCTTTGTGTGTCTGGACTTGCAACAAGAAGGGTTTTCCGGCCAACTCAATTAAAGGTGAATCTACAAAGTTTTATTTATGTGGATATGGACATGGTTATTTCACCCTGTACTCTATCTGGTCTTCAAAAGGCCTGAGAAAAAGTATCCAAAATAAGGCAAACATGGCTGTTAAGCAAATGACACAATATGGCAGAGGCTATACAGTTAAAGTACTGTTAGTACTGCTACTTCTGGCAGGGGATATTCACCTTAACCCTGGACCTGCCACTATTAAACAGCAGGCCACTGGGTTAGCACAAACATCTGAACTGGCGGATTGGTTGTTGCTATCAACGGCCCAGCTAACACCTGAACCAGCTGATCGGCTGCAGCTGTCAACGGCCCCGCTAACATCTGAACAGGCTGGTCGCCCACTGCTGTCAACGGCCCTGCTAACATCTGAACAGGCTGGTCGCCCGCTGCTGTCAACGGCCCCGCTAACATCTGAACCGGCTGATCGCCCGCTGCTGTCAACGGCCCCGCTAACATCTGAACCGGCTGATCGCCCGCTGCTGTCAACGGCCCTGCTAACATCTGAACCGGCTGATCGCCCGCTGCTGTCAACGGCCCTGCTAACGTCTGAACCGGCTGATCGCCCACTGCTGTCAACGGTCCTGCTAACATCTGAACCGGCTGATCACCCGCTGCTGTCAACGGCCCTGCTAACATCTGAACCGGCTGATTGCCCGCTGCTGTCAACGGCCCTGCTAACATCTGAACCGGCTGATCGCCCGCTGCTGTCAACAGCCCTGCTAACATCTGAACCGGCTGATCGCCCGCTGCTGTTAACGGCCCGGCTGACGCCTGGACCAGCTGATCGACCGCTGCTGTCAACGGCCCCGCTAACACCTGAACTGGTGGAGCAGCATAATGCTGGTCTTCGCCTCAGTACAGCTGGACATAGTGAGTCGAGTGAGTCGAATTGCACTGGACAGACTCACATATCTGATCCTGCTGTAAACAGCTGTGTTACGTCCAAACTTTTGGAAGCAGGAGCAGTTAAACAAAATGCAAATGAGGCGAGATCCCAAAACCGAGCTGTACAAAAGCAAAAACAACACTTATTTTTCCAAACTGTTAATCATGCACGAGTTCTTTGGGACGCAAAGGCTAAACCAAAGGGGATCCTCGGCGGACATTTAAACATACAGAGCATAATCCCCAAAAGAGATGAGATTTCGGTGTTGTTGTTGGACTCAAATCTGGACTATCTTTGTCTTTCAGAAAGCTGGCTACACAGGAACATAGACACTAATATGATCGATATTGTGGGTTATCAGTGTTTTAGAAAAGACAGGCAGGTAGGGAGGGGAGGAGGTGTCTTAATTTACATCAGAGAGAAATTTAAATGTCAATTGGTTGATTTGAATACTTCACTTGAATGTTTAGCTGTTAATGTATGTCTCTCACCGGTAATGAATTTCAACATTGCAGTATTGCACAACCCACCGTCATACAATTCTTCTTTTTATAATGAATTAAGTGATCTGGTTAAACAACTTGAGAGGAGCAGAGAAACAATATTTTATGGTGACTTTAATATTAACTGGTCTGATAAAAAGGACAAACAGAAATTGAAAAGCCTCATGACTAAATTTAATTACCAACAAATGATCAAAGGACCCACCAGAATAACCAAACAATCTAGAACACTTATTGACATGGTATTTGCTAATAAACCAGAACGAATAACCAGAACCTATAATCTTGTAACCGGTCTCTCAGATCATAACATGGTTCTTGCTGTCAGAAAACTTACTAAAAAGCGACTACAGTATTTTGGGGGAGTTGATATTGACAAAGTAAATTTTATTATTCCCAAATCAAAAACTGCGGAGTTTGAACATTACTTAGAGAATCAAAATTGGGAGCAGCTCATGTCAATATATGAGGTAGATGATTGTTGTAATTTTATAACTGCAACAATTACAAAGTCTTTAGAAAAACTTACAAAGCAAATTAAAAGTAGACAACAGAAGATTAACCTACCATAGTTAAATAATGAAATAAGAAAACTTATGAAGAGGCGAGATTCTGCATTGAAAACATCATTAATCTCTAAATTACAAAATGATCACCTTGTGTACAAAAGTTTAAGAAATAAAGTGGTACAAGAGCTGCGAAAATCAAAAGTATCTTATTACAATAAACTGATAGATCATGCAAAGGGTAACAACAGCTCCCTATGGAGGCATTTAAATAACTTAACTAATAAAAAAATGTTCAGAAGGGGGTAAAGGAACTTAGAATCAATGACAAGACCATCAGTGACAAGGCTATATTGGCAAATGAATTTAATTCATATTTTGTGGACTCTGTGGAAGAATTAACAAAAAACTTTGTGCTGCCAAATGTGCTCAACAACACAAATTCAATACTTTCAACAGTTTCTTTTCACGTCGATGAGGTAAATGAGGAGTTAATCGCTGGTATTGTTAAAACACTGTCAAACTCAAAAACTAATGATATCTACAATATGAGCACTTCCTTTCTCAAAACGCACAGCAAAATATTAATCAAACCACTGACTCATCTCATTAATCTCTCCATTAGGTCTAGTACATTTCCATCTGGTTGGAAAAAAGCTGTCATCATACCAGTTTATAAATCAGGCAGTAAAGACGATATACCGTATGCAATTACTGCCCAATCTCTATTTTACCAGTCCTGTCTAAGGTTCTTGAAAAAGTTGTAGCTACACAGCTGATAGACTATCTACAAGACAGTCAACTTCTTCATCCACACCAATTTGGTTTTAGACCAGGATACTCAACAGAAACAGCAAATTGTTGCCTTATTGAAAATGTCAAACAGTCCTTGGACAGGGGTAATGTGGTAGGGGCTGTTTTTCTGGATCTCAAAAAGGCTTTCGATACTGTAAACCACAGTTTGCTTTTATCCAAAATGGTATCTTTTAACTTCTCTCCAGATACATTAGAATGGTTTGCATCTTATATCCAGAATAGAGAACAGTGTGTAAAAGTTCACCAGGATAAATCCTTATTTTTAAACAACCGTATGGGTATCCCACAAGGGTCCATTCTTGGTCCTTTACTTTTCAGCATTTTTATTAATGACTTGCCACTACACTGCTCAGCTGCAACATGTCAGCTTTATACAGATGATGCAGCTATTTACACAGCTGCCAAGACTCCAGCACAGGCTGCAGATGTACTGTCTACAAGTATGGTTGATGTCCAAGAGTGGCTCTTCCAGAACCATCTATTTCTGAACCTTCAGAAAACAGTTTCAATGTGCTTTTCAATCAAAAAAAGTAACCTGCAACATTTTAAAGTTAATATACATAATCAAGACATCAGTTTAGTTACAGAATTCAAATACCTTGGCATTGTACTAGATCCTCAATTCAAATTTAATCTTCATATAAAGAAAATTTCTAAAACAGTAAAAAAAAATCCGAACTGCTTTAAATTAATTAGATATTACGTACCATACCAAGCAGCTGTACTGTATATGCATTCTATGGTTTTTTTCTCATATATCATACTGTTTGACAGTCTGGGCTCAAGCAGCTCCTTCCACAATAAAACATATAGGTTCATTATATAATCAAACTCTAAAAATCTTGGCTAAAAAGCCCATTAGGGGGCTGTTATATTTTAAAAAAATACAATCTATTGAGTTTTGAGAGTTTCATTGACCTCTGTTTTCTGAAATTAATTTTCAAATGTTTCCATAAATCAGCGCCAGAGCCACTTGCTAGTTTCATCCAAAGACAGGACAGCAGCAGAGCCACCAGGAGTTCTGTTAACAATAACCGTAAAATATCCCACCGCAGAACCACATTTGGACAAACAGCTTTCTCTATAAAGGGCAGTCATATCTGGAACACAATGCCAAATGAAATTAAAATAATAACGGACTTTAAAACATTTACTACAAAGGTTAAAAACTGGCTGAAAAATAAACAAGAATGTACCCATGTATGAAATGATTGTCTGCAGGGTGAGATGAATGAAGGGAAGGAATGAATGTGTTTGTTTATAGTGAGTGACGAAGGGAGGGAGGCCTGAAAAAGGCAAATGTGAACCAGGTTTTTATATTGTGTATTTATAATCTTGTTTGCATTGATGTATGTGGTTATTGTTTATTCTGTTTTCATTTTTTCTTTTCCTTATCTTTCTTTCTTTTTACCTGTTTCTTCTTTCTAAAGCCCATGCAGGGACAAGAGTTGCAAATTAGCTAATAGCTATACACTCTTTGTGCAACACATTAGATTGATTGTCATTTGAATAATTGTCTATGTTTATTGCACTGTCCCTGTCAAATAAACAAATAAAATAAAATAAAAAATACAGCTAAACAAAGACAAAGGTGGGCTCACGCTGCCAAATATCAGGGACTGTTTTAAAGCCGTGCAAATTAAAACTTTAGTAGAGATATGTATCCCAGTCTACACTGCACAATGGAAGGAGATAGAATGCCAAATAACAAGTGACATTCCCCTACAGGCTATAATAGGGAACAATGCTTTACCTAAACTTTTGAATAACACTAACCCGTGGATAGAGACCCCACTCAAAATTTGGTTTAAGATAGTCAGAGAGAATCAAACTAAAGAACGCTATCGATTATTGCAGTGGATTTCCTATGATCAGGACTTTACTCCTAATAAAACAGACACTAGATTTAAAAAGTGGAAAGAGAATGGACTGATAAAATATTACGATTTTTTTTAAAGGGCAAACTTTAAGAAGTTTTGAAGATTTGAAAAAACAAGGTCTAGTAAATCAAGACCTTTACAGGTTCTTTCAGCTTAGACACCACATAAACAAAATACTTAAAAAGGAGGATTTGGAAAGGGCCCAGTCAGGTGTTCTGAAGGTTTTCTTAATGGCATATAAAGGGATCCCAAGGATCAGATACATTTCTAAAATTTACCATGGTCTTCAAGACTTAAAAGGAGACAACACATCATATATAAAAGAGAGATGGGAAAAAGAGGGGAATTTCACTTTACAACTGGAAATATGGGAAAAGCTAAATAAACAACAATGGAAAAGTACTTCATCCCTGCTGTGGAGAGAATTTGGATGGAAAAATTTGGTAAGCTCCCTCACGGATCGTCACCTTATCGTGGTGGGGGGGTTTGCGTGCCCCAGTGATCCCAGGAGCTATGTTGTCCGGGGCAATTTGCCTCTGGTAGGGTCTCCCAAGACAAACTGGTCCTGGGTGAAGGGCCAGACTAAGAACGATCCAACAGACTCTCATGATAAATTGTATATCAAGGATTCAGTGTACCCCGCCAGGTATGGGGTTACCGGGGCCCCACCCTGGAGCCAGGCCTGGGGGAGGGGCTCGAAGGCTAGCGTCTGGTGGCCGGGTTTCCACCCATGGGACCCGGCCGGGCTCAGCCCGAAGGAGTTACATGGGTCCGCCCTCCAGTGGGTTCACCACCTGCAGGAGGGATCATGGGGGTCCGGTGCTATGTGGATTAGGTGGCGGTCAAAGGCGGAGACCTTGGCGGACTGATCCCAAGCTTTCTAAACTGGCTTTTGGTACGTGGAATGTCACCTCTCTGGTGGGGAAGGAGCCTGAGCTGGTGCACGAGGTTGAGCGATACCGGCTAGATATAGTCGGCCTCACGTCAACACACAGCTCCGGTTCTGGAACCAGTCTCCTGGAGAGGGGCTGGAGCTTGGCCTTTTCTGGAGTTGCCCCGGGCGAGAGGCGACGAGCAGGGGTGGGTATTCTTGTATCGCCCCACCTTGCTGCCTCTATATTGGAGTTTTCCCCGGTGGACGAAAGGGTTGCTTCCCTGCGCCTTCGGGTTGGGAAACGGGTCCTGACCATCATTTGTGCCTATGCACCAAATGATGTTTCAGAGTACCCACCCTTTTTGGAGTCTGTGACTGGGGTGCTGGAGGGTGCTCCTCCTGGAGACTCCATTGTCCTACTGGGGGACTTCAATGCGCACGTGGGCAACGACAGTGAAACCTGGAGGGGGGTGATTGGGAGGAACGGCCTGCCCGATCTGAACCCGAGTGGTGTTCAGTTATTGGACTTCTGTGCTAACCACAGTCTGTCCATAACGAACACCATGTTCAAGCATAAGGGTGTCCATATGTGCACCTGGCACCAGGACACCCTAGGTCGCAGGTCGATGATCGATTTTGTTATCGTATCATCAGACCTGCGACCGTATGTCTTGGACACCCGAGTAAAGAGAGGTGCAGAGCTGTCAACTGATCACCACCTGGTGGTGAGTTGGATCCGATGGCAGGGGAGGAAGCCATTCAGACCTGGTAGACCCAAACGTATAGTGAGGGTGTGCTGGGAGCATCTGGCTGAGGCCCCTGTCCGGGAGGTCTTCAACTCCTACCTCCGGAAGAACTTCAACCACATCCCGAGGGAGTCTGGAGACATGGAGTCTGAATGGGCCATGTTCTCCACCTCTGTTGTTGAAGCGGCAGCCCAGAGCTGCGGCCGCAAGGTGGTCGGTGCATCTTGTGGTGGCAACCCCCGAACCAAGTGGTGGACACCAGTGGTGAGGGGGGGCCATTAAGCTGAAGAAGGAGTCCTATCAAGCTTGGTTGGCTTGTGGGACTCCCGAAGCAGCTGAGGTGTACCGGCAGGCCAAGCGGAGTGCAGCTCGGGTGGTTGCTGAAGCAAAAACGCGGGTATGGGAGGAGTTCGGTGAGGCCATGGAACAAGACTTTTGGTCGGCTTCAAAGAGATTCTGGCAAACTGTTCGGCGGCTCAGGAGGGGAAAGCAGCTCCCCGTCCACACTGTGTATGGTGCGGATGGGACACTGTTGACTTCAACTGGGGATATCGTCGGGCGGTGGAAGGAATACTTGGAGGATCTCCTCAATCCCACTGATACGCCTTCCACAGAGGAAGCAGGGTTTGGGGACGAGGGGGATGACTCGCCTATCACAGGGGCTGAGGTCGCCAAGGTGGTTAAAAATCTCCTTGGTGGCCGGGCCCCGGGGGTGGACGAGATTCGCCCTGAGTACCTCAAGGCCCTGGATGTTGCTGGGTTGTCATGGTTGACACGCCTCTGCAACATTGCGTGGAGGTCGGGGGCAGTGCCTTTGGCATGGCAAACCGGGGTGGTGGTTCCTCTCTTCAAAAAAGGGGACCGGAGGGTGTGCCCAACCAGTTTACATGTGTTTTGTGGACTTGGAGAAGGCATTTGACCGCGTCCCTCATGGATTTTTGTGGGGGGTGCTTCGGGAGTATGGGGTATCGGGCTTGTTGTTACGAGCTATTCGGTCTCTGTACGACCGTTGTGAGAGTTTGGTTCGTATTGCCAACACTCGGTCGGAGTCATTCCCAGTGAGAGTTGGACTCCGCCAGGGCTGCCCTTTGTCACCGATCCTGTTCATAATTTTTATGGACAGGATTTCTAGGCGCAGCCAGGGAATGGAGGGTGTCATGCTTGGTGACCACAGGATCTCATCTCTGTTGTTTGCAGATGATGTTGTCCTGTTGGCTTCATCCAGCAATGACCTACAGCTCTTGCTGGGACGGTTTGCCGCTGAGTGTGAAGCGGCTGGGATGAGAATCAGCACCTCCAAGTCCGAGTCCATGGTCCTCAGCCGGAAAAAGGTGGATTGTCCTCTCCGGGTTGGGGACAGGCTCCTGCCCCAAGTGGAGGAGTTTAAGTATCTTGGGGTTTTGTTCACGAGTGAGGGGAAAATGGAGCGAGAGATCGACAGACGGATTGGAGCAGCATCTACAGTGATGTGGACGTTGTACCGGTCTGTTGTGGTGAAGAGGGAGCTTAGTTCTAAGGCAAAGCTGTCGATTTACCAGTCAATCTACGTTCCTACTCTCACCTATGGTGAGAGATCGCTCAACCTCGTACACCAGCTCAGGCTCCTTCCCCACCAGAGAGGTGACATTCCACGTACCAAAAGCCAGTTTAGAAAGCTTGGGATCAGTCCGCCAAGGTCTCCGCCTTTGACCGCCACCTAATCCACATAGCACCGGACCCCCATGATCCCTCCTGCAGGTGGTGAACCCACTGGAGGGCGGACCCATGTAACTCCTTCGGGCTGAGCCCGGCTGGGTCCCATGGGTGGAAACCCAGCCACCAGACGCTAGCCTTCGAGCCCCTCCCCCAGGCCTGGCTCCAGGGTGGGGCCCCGGTAACCCCATACCGGGCGGGGTACACTGAATCCTTGATATACAATTTATCATGAGAGTCTGTTGGATCGTTCTTAGTCTGGCCCTTCACCCAGGACCAGTTTGTCTTGGGAGACCCTATCAGAGGCAAATTGCCCCGGACAACATAGCTCCTGGGATCACTGGGGCACGCAAACCCCCCACCATGATAAGGTGACGATCCATGAGGGGGTCCTTGTATTCAGTTTGATAAAAATCTGACACATCAGGGTCATATTTCCTTGTCAAAACTTTATATAATTCAATCATGTCGCCTCATAGTCTGCGGTAAGATAATGATGGTAAATTCAATTTTTTTAAACATTCTGAGTAAGGCAAATCCTAAAGTGCTGGCACATATTTAGTTGCTCTCCGCTGAACATTCTCAGTGGCATGTATGTGTTTCTTTAAGTAGGGTGCCCATATTTGATTAGCGTATTCCAAATTAGGTCTCACCCATGCTTTATATAATAATTTAAAGTTGTTCTGATCTAGATATTCAAAATTTCTTCTAATGTACCTAACATTTTATTGGCTTTATTAATCTTCTCATTGATGTGTTGACTGAAGTTTAGCTCATTATCTATGATTACTCCAATATCCCTTTCTTTCCTAACCTGGCTAATAAATTCCCCTACATTTCCTAACTCAAAAAATGTAGTTGCATTACCCATTCTTTTGTTAGTTATCCTCATATGCTTACATTTATCTGGGTGTAATTTTAAAAGAGATGAATCTGTCCAGTTTATGACAGAATTCAGATCATCCTGAAGTTTTTCAAAGTTCTCTTTGTTATAAATAGGTCTGTATGCCTTATTATCATCAGCAAATAGGTATACTAAGGATCCCTGTGATGCCACTTCAGGTAAATCATTGATATACAGCACAAACAACAATGGTCCAAGTACTGACCCTTGAGGTATCCTACTCAACACATCTTTCCACTCTGAGCATGTACCTTGAATAACCACTCTCTGGTTTCTATTTAATAAGAATGCCTTAATCCAATTTATTACTATATCCAGAATCTTATAAGAACGAAATTTATTTGTTAATCTCAAATGTGGTACCTTATCAAATGCTTTAAGAAAATCTCAATATATTATATCAATTTCTCCACCCTTGTCAAGTATTTCAGTCCAGTCTTCCATTACTTTTAATAGCTGTAACTCTGCCGAGCATTTGGGAATGAATCCAAACTGCTTATTACTATCACTTTATTATCCAAAAGATAAGCCATAATGGAGTCCCTCAGTAATGACTCTAAAATCTTACAACAAACACAAGTTAGTTTTTGTTTCAACGATTAGCGGATACCAACTCCCATCATCCCACATCACTAAACACGATTATAGCGGGAGATTACTAAACCTCACCTCCTGTTTCCTGACCGATGAAAAAAGGATCTCAAGAGGAGAAAAACAGCACAAAGGTATTGTTTGTATTGTGAGAGCTGGAGCTGATCCAGAGGACTGTTAGTTACTTCACCCTGGGCTCACTTTGTAAAGATGACGTAAGCTTCATCCATCTGTATTTGTAGTTTTGTAATTTACATATTTTCATAACCTTATACCTTAACAGTTAGACAACAACCTACACCATTATTTATGTGGAAAAGTATCTTTTAAATTGACAAATATCACATGTGTAACTCATGGCAAAATTTGATCGCGATCAAAAGATAATTTTGCTCTTGCCATTCATTTCAATAGAGATTTTTTTTTTTTTTCGATTTAAGGTCCCATATGCGGAAGGAGAGGGGGCATGACCTAAGCTCTCTATTTGGCATATGTGGAAAACACGACGCACGTGAGATGACTGGGAGGAGTGCCAGCGGGGACTCAGGTTTGACAAAGAACACCAGTGTATCCAACAAAGGACACACCGGGAGAAACAGCAGCCCGACTGGGCAGAGCACGGTCCTTTGCAGAGAGGCACGTCCAGCCTGCCCGATCAGTGGCGGACAGGAGTCCTGACTGCTGGTTCACCCATGTGGTACCACTGTCCTTTGCAGGACCGTGAGTCCCTGATGGCGCTCCTTCTGCACAAGCATCTAAAAATGAAAAACTTAATAATAATACCGCCATGATTGTGGAGCGGAATGACCAGAATGACTTAACGACCAAACAGGACACAAAAACACTAAATCATGAAATAAATAATTTTTAGTTAAATATTTACTGACAAATGGGCAACACTGATGCAACAGTTGCAGTCAAACAGATCCTTCTGCTGTGTATAATAATGTTGGGTGTTTTCTAGTTAATTTGATTGATTACAGTTTTAGAAACCTTTTAACAACAAAATATTGCTAAAATATAAAAAGATGCATTACAGTGGGTCTCAAATATTTGTAAACATGACCTGTTATAGTACTGCATGAATTTATTGATGATACACAGAAGAAATTCAATATTACACTGAGCTCCATCACTGAACAGTGATATTGTGGGACACATACGGTATATGCACATATGTATATCACTGTATGATTCATACATATCCCACCTTAGGCTTCACATCTGAGACGGAACACAGGACTGAACTTCTTTGGAGATAACACGAGGATGTGAAAGTTTGGTCTTTGGCAGGCAAAGAGACGGCCTTGGGGGATTTCGCCCAGCGGCCAGAGACTGAAGGTGGGGGGTGTTAAGACCGGGAAGAAGATGCATTGTTACTGGGGATTAAGTACAATGTGACTGTGTGCTTTGATGTCCTGGGGTATAAAAGGGACAGATGTTGAGGGATTCTTTCTCTTTCTGGATGATGTTGGAGAATGTGAATAAACCTGACTCGTGAGATAAACTCAGCCTCGTCATTTCCACAGTCTCCACTAGGGATGGGCATAATTAACCGATTAACCGATAATTGATCATTAAGAATTTCACTGAGGAAGTTCATTTTCGTCGACAAACCGTTTTTTTTTTTTTAAACAATCCGAATGTAGGTTATTAGGCCTAGTGCACGGCCGTCCTCAAACAATGCAATGCATTTAACTGTGCCACTGGCAAAATTTGGGCACCAGGGGGCAACATTACACCATCGCCGTACCCTGGCGTGCCTCAGTTGATACATGCGAGCTTCCGTAGGGCAATCGCCAAATCATGAAGAGGTTGCGGCGAAGTGTTGCGTGGGACCATTTTAATTTAAAAAATGACCAGGTGTACTGCAATCACTGCAATGCAGCATACAAAAGAAAAAAGTAAAAGAAAGAAATATACAGTATGTTCCGTTATCTGGCTCGCAACTTGAAGCCTCCCTCGTTTGCGCAATGTGCATGTGTTCACGTTTTACTGCAAACTTGTCTTATTAATAAATTCATCCTCGAAGAAAAACACTCTGTATTTTTTTTATTATTATTCTCAATACATAAGCGTACAGTGATCCCTCACTTATCGCGTCTCCCATAAATAATACGTACGTTCATTCTCTCACTCTCTCTCATATGATACGTGTGTGTGTGTGTAAGTGTACATACATACGTAGATGTAAATAAAGTGTACATAAATATGTTTTTAGAACTCTTTTATTCTTATAACAAGATACGTAACTCAAGATAAAGATGATTTACTGCACAGGTTAATGAGAGCTTTACTGCTCCTCAGGTGCTAGAGGCGCAGGATCGTCGAGGGAAGCTGCAGGAGGCGGGGTAGTGGCTCGACGGGAAGACTATTTTGCACAAAATGGCACAAGAGAACAGCAAAATGTTCCACGCGGCTAGACTAAGCAACATGAGCGATAAACAGCAATGAATGCGGTCTTCGTTTGTTGGGTGGCCGCTCGGCAGGGAGAGAAGCTGGGTAAAACGTCTAGGCCAATCAGCTTGCGGGGTGAAACATCTCGGCCAATCAGCTTACGAGATTCCCGAGCCGAGCCAACACGAGAACAGCGAACAGAGAGGTGGATTTGAGTTGTGCGGCTCTCCGTGTTGATACCTGATGTTCTAATGTAGTCTACCTGCCTTGTTACCTACCTAAAAATGTTAATGATTAACCGATTATTAATCATTAATTCTCCCGACGATCGGTGAAGAAAATTTCACCGAATGCCCATCCCTAGTCTCCACACTGGTGACCCTAAGATGTATCATGAGTGAAAGAAATTCCCCCGAGCCGGACTCGTCAGGAGCCAGCCAGGCGAATGCAGCCACAGTCCAGCTACCAAACTTCTGGCAAGACAACCCGTGCTCCTGGTTCCACTTGGTCGAAGCACAGTTTGCCCTCCGGGGGATAACGGTAGATGACACGAAATTCTACCATGTTATTGCCAAGCTCGACAACCACACGGCTCGACATGTGCAGAGCCTTCTGGAGCGCCCACCGGCCGACGACAAATACGGCGGGTTGAAGGCTGCGCTCATCCAGCGGTTCACTCCCTCAGTCCAGGAGAGAGCGGAGAGGCTCCTGGCTCTGAATGACTTGGGAGATAGCACGCCCGTCGACTTGATGGAGGACATGCTGAGGTTGAGGGGCTCAGACGGCGACGACTTCCTCTTCACCCCCATTTTCCTGAGAACCCTACCGTCGGCCATGAGAGCAACCCTGGCCAGTTCACCGTTGTTGGCCCAGCGGGACTTCCGCGCGCTGGCCCAGGAGGCACAACGGATTCTCAACGCCAGCAAACAGCATGCGGCCACCGCGGCAGCAACGGAGCTCGGCGCGACGACCGGAGATGGCAGGGGGCCAGAGGCGGCGGTAGCAGACCCACCAACAACAGCGGCGGCGAGGGCCAAGGATCGCGGAGGAGATGACCTCTGTTTCTACCATCGCCGCTTTGCAGAGAGGGCACGCAAATGTACACCACCGTGCCAGTTCAAGTGCTCGGGAAATGCCAAGGCCGGGGGTCGGTAGCAGCCGCGGCCCTCGGGGAAGAGAACAAGCTGCTCTACTTGACGGATGCGCGTTCCGGGAGGCAATTCCTCGTGGACACAGGCTCCCAAGTGAGTTTCATCATGCCTACCTATGCTGACCGGCTGGCGGGTCCCGGAAGCCACGGAGCGTCAGCAGCGAACGGCTCGAGGATTAAGACCTTTGGTGAGAGGACTCTGCTTCTGTCCCTACACGGCCGTACATTTGAGTGGACTTTTGTTATAGCTGCAGTGAGCTTCAATATGTTGGGGGCTGATTTTCTGTGCTCACATGGTTTGTTGGTTGATCTTGCTAATAGGCACCTGGTTAATGCACTTTCTTTTTATTCTATTCCCTGTGCAGCCCAAGTGACCCCGCCCACAGCACAAGCCAACGTCGCAACGGCAAGCGGTAAGTTCCACACACTACTCACTCAGTTCCCAGCACTCACGGTTCCCACATTTTCAGCAGCTGTCGCTAAACATGGAGTGGAACATTTTATTACTACCACCGGACCGCCCGTTTTTGCAAAAGCTCGGCGCTTGGATGCAGCTAAACTGACCATAGCGCGCGAGGAGTTCACCAACCTGGAAAAGTTGGGCATCATCAGGTGTTCGAAAAGCCCATGGGCTTCCCCGCTTCACATGGTCCCTAAAGCTGACAGCTCGTGGCGACCTTGCGGAGATTTCCGCAGGTTGAACAACACTACAGCGCACGACCGCTACCCAATCCCGCATATCCAAGATTTTTCCATTCATTTGGCGGGGGCGCGCGTTTTTTCTAAGATAGACTTGGTCCGCGGGTACCACCAAGTCCCAGTACGCGCTGAGGACATACCCAAAACAGTGGTAATAACTCCGTTTGGCCTATTCGAGTTTTTGCGCATGCCGTTTGGGCTTAAAGGCGCTGCGCAGACGTTCCAACGCATGATGGACGCGGTGTTGCGCGATCTCCCCTTTGTGTTCGTCTACCTGGACGACATCTTGGTAGCCAGCGCGTCCGAAGACGAACACGAAAATCACCTCACGGCAGTTTTCCGGAGGTTGGGAGAGCACGGGTTAATAATCAACCCAGCGAAGTGTCAGTTCGGGGTGACGCAGATTGATTTTTTGGGGCATCGCGTCTCTCCAGAAGGAGCAGTTCCTCTGCCTGACAAAGTGCGCGCTGTAACAAATTTTCCCCAGCCACAAACGGTCAAAGCGTTACAGGAGTTTTTGGGAATGGTGAATTTTTATAACCGTTTCCTCCCCCGCGCAGCGCAGCTCATGCAACCATTGTATGCCGTGCTAAAAAAACAAAAACCCACAAATAAAATCGAATGGTCTCCGGAGCGAGAGCGAGCATTCTCGGAGGTCAAAACAGCCCTGGCAAACGCTGCGTTGTTAGCACATCCAGACCCAACTGCCCGCATAGCGCTCATTACTGACGCGTCAGATGTGGCCATAGGGGCGGACGTGGAGCAGCATGTAGCCAGGGCTTGGCAGCCGCTCGCCTTTTTCAGCAGGACTTTGCGCGATAGTGAGCGAAAATACAGCGCATTCGATAGGGAGTTGTTAGCTCTCCACTTGGCCATTCGCCACTTCCGGTTCTGGCTGGAGGGACGCCGTTTCACCGCGTTCGTCGACCACAAGCCGCTGACTTTCGTGATGGCCAAGGTTTCAGAACTGTAGTCAGGCCGGCAGCAGAGACAGCTGGCTGCAATCTCAGAGTTTACTACCGATATTCAGCACGTAGCGGGTAAACTGAATGTAGTGGCAGACTGTCTCTCGCGCGCCGTAGCGGTTCCAGTCCGCGTAGGGATAGATTATGCAGCCATGGCCGCGGAGCAGGCTAGCGACGCGGAAGTGCGTGCGGCCCCAGTCCGCGTAGGGATAGATTATGCAGCCATGGCCGCGGATCAGATTAGCGACGCGGACGTGTGCGCGCTCCAGTCTGGACCAACAGGGTTAAGGCTGGAGAACAGGGTGCTGCAGGATGGTATGCCCCCCCTAATCTGCAATGTCTCCACGGGACGACCGCGCCGTGGCGCCGCCGCGTTTTTGACTCGATCCATTCTCTGGCGCACCCGGGGGTGCGCGCGTCGGTCAAAATGGTAGGAGAGAAATTTGTATGGCCGAGCCTGCGCAAACAAGTTAGGGAGTGGGCAGCAGCCTGCATGGCTTGCCAACGAGCCAAGGTACACAGGCACATGAGAGCTCCCTTGGAGCCGTTTCACATCCCGGCTAAGAGGTTCGATCATGTTCACGTGGACCTCGTAGGCCCCCTCCCGCCGTCACAGGGGTGCACACACCTTCTGACAATGGTAGACCGCACCACGCGCTGGCCGGAAGTGGTCCCACTGTCATCAACCACAGCCGAGGAGGTGGCGCGCGCGTTTTTAACGGCATGGGTGGCGTGCTTTGGAGTCCCGTCGGACATTACGTCCAACAGAGGTCCTCAATTTGTTTCTGAACTTTGGTCAGCGATGGCCCGCAGCCTGGGAGTAACTATCCACCGCACTACCGCGTACAACCCGCAGGCTAATGGGTTATGCGAACGTTTTCACAGGTCATTGAAGGCGGCCCTCAGAGCGTCGCTTACGGATGCAAATTGGGTGGACAGGCTACCATGGGTTTTATTGGGGTTGCGTTCTGCACCTAAAGAGGATTTAGAAGCCTCCCCGGCTGAGCTAGTTTTCACGCAACCACTTCGGCTGCCCGGGGAATTTCTCCCAGATAATCCTGCGCCAGAATGCTTCCCGTCTCAGTGGTTGCAGAGTGGCACGGAAGTGGGCATGCTGCCTGGCCCCATTCACCACAGTTTTCCGAGCGTTTTTGTGCCTAAGGCTCTAAAAAATGCGGAGTTTGTTTTTGTCAGACACGATGCGCATCGCCCACCGTTGCGACCACCTTATGATGGACCATTTAGAGTGCTGGAAACAGGGGATAAGCATTTTTTGCTAGATTTGGGGGGCAGGAAAGAAAAGATTGGCATAAACAGGCTCAAACCTGCCTTTACGTTGGCCGACGAGGATGTGCTATTGGCCACGGCTCCTCGGCGCGGCAGACCCCCTAAGGAACATTCCCCAGAACACCCACAGGGATTGACTAACAGTTCTCATCCTCAGACAGCAGCTCCCCAGCAGGAAGGCGCCGCAAAAGTGGTAAAGCCCGCTTATAGCAGATATGGGAGGAGACTGAGGCCCAAGCAGCACGTGGACTGATGTGTAATAATTTTACCATGACATGCAGACTGTTATTACGTTGTTCCATCTTAGTCGTTTGGGGGGGTCATGTGGGACACATATATGCACATATGTATATCACTGTATGATTCATACATATACCACCTTAGGCTTCACATCTGAGACGGAACAAAGGACTGAGCTTCTTTGGAGATAACACGAGGATGTGAAAGTTTGGTCTTTGGCAGGCAAAGAGACGGCCTTGGGGGATTTCGCCCAGCGGCCAGAGACTGAAGGTGGGGGGTGTTAAGACCGTGAAGAAGATGCATTGTTACTGGGGATTAAGTACAATATGACTGTGTGTTTTGATGTCCTGGGGTATAAAAGGGACAGATGTTGGGGGATTCTTTCTCTTTCTGTTTTTGGATGATGTTGGAGAATGTGAATAAACCTGACTCGTGAGATAAACTCAGCCTCGTCATTTCCACAGTCTCCACAATATAAACTAAAATAATTACAATGGTGACTGAACAATTCCCATTCCCCAAAGCGCAAGATACACTATTATGAATATAAGTGATAAAATTTCCCCTCTGGGGATCAATAAAGTATACAAAATCAAAAAAAAAAATCAAAATCAAAAAAAAAAGATCACACAAATAAGTGATCTGAAAAACAAATAAACAAAGAATTTGAAATTGTTGCTAATACTGGATGTCCCATTCATTTTTAATAATTAGGTATTCTGTAATTTATATTCATACAATCAAATAAATCTTTGTGCCATTTAGTCCATTCCATATTTGTCAAAGTCTAACGTGTGATTGCCTGCATATAGGCTACACCTCTTTATTTGGATTCCACTTTCAAACAGCCTACATTAAGGCCTGTAAAGCCTAACTGGGCTACCTGTTTCAGACAATAATACTTGGATTCTATGGGCAATACACTAGTTTCTACAAATTTAACCTTACTGAAAAATATGTATTTGTAGTAGTAACTCTGTTGCTGTGAGTGTACTTGTATTTTGGGGGCATTTTAAGTTTTGGTAAGATACTTCCAATTTGCTGTATTTACTCATCTCATCGGAATTAAGTTCAATATTGATACAAAAATGATTGCTGACATTTGTTTTGAGTAAAGGGAAAAAAACCTATCAGTCCACTTTAAACAGGTGAGTTAAGGAAAATCAATAAAAAAAAAGTTTATCAGAATAAAATAGGAAAAAAAAAACATCTGAGAGACCAGAGTTTCACTCTATATAGAAGAGATTAAATTAAATTAAATCACCCTTATTGTCATTCAACTGTACAACCAATCATGTACATTAGAACGAGATTGTGTTTTACCTATCTACTGTGTTAATCACACACACCCCAAGTGCAGAATCAGAGGGCCGCTGCCATGCAAGGCGCCGCCACAGATTTCCCTCCTCCATTCCGTTATTGCTGAGCACCAAGCTGGACGGCAGGAAGTTCCACTTTTATATGGTCTTCGGCATGACCCGGCCGGGATTTGAACCCCTGCCTCCCGGGTGTGGGGCGGATGCTCTACCAACTGAGCCACCACTCCGGTAGATGAGCTCAAAGGAAAGAAAAAGGTTTTTCCTAGAGGCTTACCGAAGAGAATTCAAAGCAGACAAAATACTGAAACAGGACACAAAGACAACTTGACAAACTTAGGCATTTCTCCCTTAAACTGAGCACTTTCAAAGGAGGAAAACTTGACTGACATGAAAGGGAACCAATTGTCTCCATCCCGGGAAATTTGAATAAACTCTGGTCCAATAAGAAAACAGTCCTTTGTCTGTAACCGACCAATAGAATGAAAGGGGGTGTTGTCCAACAGAGACGGCTTGGTGATTGGCTGAGCCAGTCAGCTGACTTGCATATGTATGCTTTTTAATATGAAGAATGTATTGATTAAAAAAAAATACAAAGAATCACCTTATATATATATAAGCTAAACTAACTTCAGTAATTCATAACTAGTTTTCATTACTACTTCCTTAAGCATGCATTAAAATAAGGTTCACTTAAGCATATTTTCAGGCATGCAACACATTTCAAATCAATGATTTAATGAAACATTTTAAACCATGATTGTTTATCACAGAGTTGGTCATCTCTTCAAATAGTGTCCTGAGAATTATCTTGAGGAATGAAAACTTGAAGCGAGAGTTAATGTTCAGTCAAAAAAAAAATAAATAAAAGTCCAGCAGTGGACAGAAGTAATGCAAACATATTCCTGATCTGTCCAAAGGGGCAATGTTGAGCTTTGGATAATTCCTAGAGACCTGTGGAATGTGGTTAGTATATCTGGAATGTTTCAAACAGTTCTTGAAGCATAAAATTGCCTGGTTGGGGAGGAAGTTCTGGGATTTATGATTGCAGACTAATCCGTTCCTGGCACGAAATGGAATCCTTATCATCCCTTTTACCATGGAATGTGTTTTCCAGCTGTGGTGCTTAGGTGAAGAAAACAATTCTTGACCAGACTTTTGGGTGAAATAATTTCTTCCAAGTGTGATTTTATAGATTTGAACCAAAGGGGTTGACACTACAGTTTTTATTCAAGGTTTGAAATAAGGATGTTAATGATTAATTGACTTTTAATTAATTGTTGATTAGAACTTAGTTGACAGTCTACTGGTGCATCTCAGTAAATTAGAATCTGAAAGTTTTTTGTAATATAACTAAAACAAGATAAATTTATGACATTGGTAATAGTTTTTAAAATAAATTAAAAATCATGACATTTGTAACTTCCGGTTATGGTGGCCACGTAGGAAGATGTGTTTCACACTGCTCTGCTCGTAAAACTAAAAATTTTACTAAAACTCTCTCAATTGGAACAAAATTCCATCCCAGCGTTTTGGCGCGGATATGGTAAAGACAAAGGTTGGAAAATTAGGTGGAGAAAAAGGCAACTCGACAAAACAACCCAAGCTAACGGACTTCCACACTCAAGGCGAGGCAGGGAAAACTCCAGAGGCAATGGTGGAGGATGGAGCCAGCGGCGGAGCGGGAACTGCTGGGGAGGGGACAAGTGTAGTGCTCGCTGCCATCAACTCCATGAGAACAGAGTTTTTGTCTAAATTTGATGGGATTATAGCAGCGATAGAAGGTATGAGAAAAGAAATAAATGACTGCATGGAGCGAGTGTCACAGGCGGAGCTCCGAATATCAAGCGCTGAAGATGACGTCACCAGCCTGCAAACTAAACTGCAAACACTGGAATTAAAATGCAAAAGTCTGGAAGATAATGTCCTAGACTTGGAATCCCGCTCGCGATGGAATAATTTGAGGCTGGTGGGCCTCCCGGAGGTAGCGGAGGAACGGGACTCATGTTCCTTTTTGGAAAAGTGGATTCCAGAAGCGCTGAATAATGCGGATCTGCAGTCATCGGTTGTTTTAGAGAGAGCTCACCGAATCGGCCCACCGAGAGATAATAAGACACCACCAAGGACGCTGATTATGAAGTTTCTCAACTACAGAGACAAGATGACAGTCACCAATGCGGCACGAGCTAAAGGAGAAATTAAATACCAGGATCAACAGGTGCGGTTCTACCCAGACTTCGCCACAGGAATTCAACAATTAAGGAGGCAATTCGACCCGCCCCGCAAAGAGCTGCGCAACCTCGGGATTCGTCACGGAGTGATTCATCCATCAAGACTGCTGGTCACATATAAGGGGAGAGCCCACACCTTCAAGACCCCTCAAGAGGCGCAGGAGCTCATCAGGCAGATCCAAAAGGAAACTGGTGGGAGCTAAGCATGAACATGATAAAGGTAGAACATTTAAGCATATGTACAGACATCTGATTGATCTGAAACATATAATAAGTCTACAAAATATAGACTGTATTTTAAAAAAAAAGCTATGATGTACAATGTTGCTATAAAACTTTGAAGTCATGTTGAAAAAAACTACAGAAGAGAGTTAATGTTATAAGAATAGTAGTAGAGTCAGGGTGATTGAGAGAAGAAAGACAGAGTGGTTTGACTGATCCTCGCAGGCATGAAACAGTCACTAGCTATAACGGGAGACGAAATATTTTGATTTTGGGGGGATTACCACGAATGTGGGGAAAGGGAATTTGTTTTTGTTTAGTTTGTAGGATGAATGTTCCATCATCCATGTTTTTGCTTCTCTGTAAGAGTATGTTCATATTGCAAGGTAATCTCAAACTCCTTATTGATCATAGATCAAAGCGTTAATCTTAATTTAACTTCATGGAATTGCAGAGGTCTACAAAATCTTAAAAAACTTAAACAAGTTATGAATAAAATAAAAGACATAGATTGTATTTTTACAAGAAACTCATCTAATAGAGGAGGATGTAAAAAGAATTAGGAGAAGATGGCAAGGTAACGTGTTCACCTCATCATTTTCATCCCGAGCTAGGGGAGTTCTGACTCTCATACACAAAACAGTCCCATTTCAAGTGAAAAATGTAATTGGAGACAAATTTGGAAGATATTTAATCATCCAAGGATCTTTGTCATTAGAAAATATAAATCTGGTGAACTTATACAGCCCCAATATTGATGATCAAAACTTCTTTGTTAATTTATTCCTTACTTTATCATCACTTACAGGGCAACATATAATAGCAGGGGATTTTAATTGTACATTGAATCCCAGTATAGATAGATCAACAGGACTGGACTGTACGCACAATGGATGTAGGATAACCATTAATCATTTTATGAAAGAACTGAGATTGCTAGATATATGGAAAGAAATGAAACCACAAGTCAAAGCCTATTCTTGTTATTCTAATACCTATAAGACATTCTCACGTATTGACTACTTTTTGATCTCTACAGAATTAAGGTCCAAGATTCAAA
This sequence comes from Pholidichthys leucotaenia, assembly GCA_020510985.1. NCBI lineage: Eukaryota > Metazoa > Chordata > Actinopteri > Cichliformes > Pholidichthyidae > Pholidichthys > Pholidichthys leucotaenia. Next base: position 130,469,375 of record CM035845.1, read on the forward strand.
ACTGTTTCTATGATAACATTGTGATCTCTGATAATGCACCTGCTGTCTAGTATATGTAGATAAGAAATTGACAAAGGACCCAGGTAGGTGGCATTTTCAGCATAAATGGCTTCAGGATGAGGAATTTGTTAAGTACATAGAAAAACAGATAGATGAGTTCTTTGATATCAATACTACACAAACAACGGCATGTATAAAGTGGGAGGCTTTCAAAGCTTTTATTAGGGGGCATATTACGTCCCACTTGACGTCCCACTTGATGAAGACCCTGGAGAGACTGCTCCTTGCTCACCTCCGCCCCCTGGTGGAACCAGCGATGGATCCACTCCAGTTCGCCTACCAGCATGGCATTGGGGTGGAGGATGCGGTGATCTTCCTCCTTCACCGTTCTCTGTCCCACCTGGAGAAGCCCGGGAATATGGTGAGGATCATGTTCTTTGACTTCTCCAGTGCTTTCAACACCATCCAACCGATGATCCTGAAGGACAAGCTGCTGCGCGCAGGGGTGGACCAGCACCTGTCATCATGGATCCTGGACTACCTCACGAACCGGCCTCAGTTTGTGAGAACCCGGGACTGTGTGTCCGACACGATCATCAGTAGCACGGGGGCCCCCCAGGGAACGGTGCTGGCTCCCTTCCTGTTCACTCTTTATACTGCGGACTTCTCACACAACACAACACACTGCCATCTACAGAAGTTCTCTGATGACTCTGCGATCGTTGGCCTCATCTCCAATGGAGATGAAGCTGAGTACAGAGGGCTTATCCAGGACTTCGTGGACTGGTGCCATCGGAACTGCCTCCAGATCAACGCGAGGAAAACTAAGGAGCTGGTGGTGGACTGCCGCAGGCATGGGCAGCCCCTCACAGTACCAGTAAATATACAGGGAACAGACATCGAGATGGTGACATCCTATAAGTACCTGGGTATTCATCTGAACAATAAACTAGACTGGTCACACAATACTGATGCACTCTACAAGAAGGGACAGCGCAGGCTGTTCCTGCTGAGGAGACTCAGGTCTTTTGGTGTACAAGGGGCGCTGCTGAAGTCATTCTATGACACGGTGGTGGCATCAGCCATCACTTTTGGAGTGGTCTGCTGGGGCAGTGGCATTACTGCAGCCGATAGGAAGAGACTGAACAAACTGATTAAGAAAGCTAGCTCTGTCCTGGGGCAGCGCCTTGATCCGATGGAGGAGATAGGAGAGAGAAGGACGGTGGCTAAACTGTCATCTCTGCTGGAGTCCGAGTTCCACCCTATGCAGGACATACTGAATGCACTGAGGAGCTCATTTAGCAGCAGACTACATCATCCCAGGTGCACAACCGAGAGGTTTCGTAGGTCCTTCCTACCAACGGCTGTCAGACTGTACAACCTAAGCAGGGCTGCTCGCAGAGATAGCAAAAAGACGTAACAAACTAATAGTTTTTTGAATGCAAAAGATGCAATAGACTTACACAATGGTCCCCTCCGGCATACAACTAGGAACATACCGGTCGCTATGGAGGGTGAGAATATGTATGGGCACATAATCATACCATGTAGGATAACTAAGTAGACGGTTATGCTGTTTCATTCCATCTAGCAACAATGCTCTGCACTGTGTGTGTTTATATATTTGCATATTTATTCCATCTAGCTACAATGCTCAGCACTGGGTGTGTTTATATATTTATATATCTACATATTATTCCATCTAGCTACATTGCTCCGCACTGTGTGTGTTTATATACTTGCATATTTATTCCACCTAGCTGCAATGCTCCGTACTGTGGGTGTTTATATATTTACATATTTATTCCATCTAGCTACAATGCTCTGCACTGTGTGTTCATATATTCATATATTTATTCCATCCAGCTACAATGCTCTGCACTGTGTGTCTGTGTGTGTGTGTATATATATATATTTTATAGTAATACGTACATATGTTTATTAGCTGCTCTTGCTTGCTTGTTTTTTTTCTTGCCTTCTGATTGTTGCTCTGAGTGTTGCTATCCCTGTGCTGTTGCAATCCTGGAATTTCCCCGTTGTGGGACTAATAAAGGCTTATCTTATCTTATCTTATCTTATTATTAGTTATACAGGTTCAAAATCTAAGAAGACCCAAGAGGAGAGAGTCCAATTGGAATGTAAAATAAAAATTCTTCAAGAAAAGGTGTATGCAGGAAGTAACCCACAGTTAGAGAACATATTACTGATTCTGAGAGCAGAATATGACAAAAAATCAGCGAATAGAGCTGCTGCGAGTCTTCTAAGATTGAAGTAAACTTTTTATGAACAAGGTGAAAAATCAGGAAAATTATTGGCATGGCAGATTGAACAATTAGAATCTAAAACACCAATTACCAGTATTATAAGTAATGGACAGGAAGTTATAGATCCTTTAGAAATTAATAGTGCCTTTAGAGATTATTATGAAAAACTATATGATACAAAAAATGAAACTGACTTAACAAAACTAAATGGGTTTTTGGGTGGATTATCTATACCATGTATTCCAAATGAAAACGGAGATACTAGAGTCTAAAATTAGTCAAGAAGAAGTTGGGCAAGCCATTGATAATATGAAATCAGGAAAAAGAGCAGGACCAGATGGTCTTCCAGTTGACCTCTATAAAAAATTTAAGAATAAATTACTAAAACCACTTTTGGAAATGGTTTTAGAAGCATTTCAAAATGGTAATTTACCACCATACATGAATAATGCCTTAATTATACTGTTGCCAAAACCAGGTAAACCCCCTAATAAATGTGAAAACATGAGACCAATAAGCCTATTAAATGCTGATCTTAAAATAATCTGTAAAATTTTAGCAGAACGACTACAAGAAATATTACCAAATATTATTAACCGAGATCAGAATAGCTTTATAATGGGAAGACAAGGCTTCCATAATGTAAGAAGACTATTTAATATTATTTATTCCAATAAAGAAGCACTGGATACAGCTCTCCTATCATTGGACGCCAAAAAGGCCTTTGACAGGGTCAAATGGCCCTATCTTTTTGAAGTCCTACAAAGGTTTGGACTTGGAAATAATTTCATAAAATGGGTCCAGATAATATACAATAATGCTACAGCAGAAATCCTAACAAACAGCAATATCTCAAAATCAATAAAAATCAATAGAGGATGTCGACAAGGCTGTCCACTTTCACCTTTACTGTTTACTATGGCAATTGAACCTTTAGCGATGGCAGTACGTTTCCATCCACAAATATATGGAATTAAAGTAGGACCAACAGAACATAAAATCTCCCTGTATGCCAATGACATAATTTTGTTTATGTCGAATTTTAAAAAATCAATTCCGACCTTGTTAAATTTAATAAAGAACTTTGGGGATATATCAGGATATAAAATAAACAAAACAAAATCTTCAATATTAATGCTAAATGAGACCCAGAGAAATCACCCAGCTCCTGAGGTAAACCAATTCAATGTTGTAAATCAGTTTAAATATTTAGGAATTCAAATTTTGCCTAAGCTAGAATCAGTCGCCAATGCCAACTATGAAGCCTTAATGACAGATATTAATGAGTTACTTCAGAGATGGATGTCACTACCAATGTCGATGATCGGGAGAATTAAAATACTTAAGATAAGATAAGATAAGATAAACCTTTATTAGTCCCACAATGGGGAAATTCCAGGATTGCAACAGCACAGGGATAGCAACACTCAAAGCAACAATCAGAAGGCAAGAAAAAACAAGAACATCTAGTAAACATATGTACATATTACTATAAATGTATATATATAGACACACAGTGCGGAGCATTATGGTTGGTTGGTGAATGTGCAGCAGAAAGTCTAAGTTCTCTCTCCGCGGATGCGGCGGGCCAGCTGGAAGTCTTTGGGCATGATGGTGACCCTCTTGGCGAAGAAGAGACCCACCAGGTGGGCCTCGCTGGTCTCCTGCAGAGCCATGACGGCGAAGCTCAGGAAGCGCAGGACGGTCTTGAAGTCCTGAGCGATCTCGCTCACCAGGCGCTGGGCGGGCAGCTTACGGATGAGCAGCTCCGTGGATTTCTGGTAGCAACGGATCTCTCTCAGAGCCACGGGCCTGTGACGGCGAGGCCTCTTCACTCTGCCGGTGGCCGGAGTGCCTCTCCGAGCAGCCCTGGTGGCTAGCTGTCTCCTGGGGGGCTTCTTCCTCCAGTAGATTTTACGGGCGGTCTGCTTGGTTCTTGCCATCGCTCTTTATTATTCTGTCTTATATTTCTTGCAGGCCGCCTAAACTCCAGCCCGGCACCCGCGTCGTTTTCGCTACAGCTCCCGGTATGTCGAGTTTCCCATTAGCACCGGGCGGCGGCCAAGTGCTAGCTAGCACTAGCTCCTCCCCGCTGTAACGTCTCCCGCTGCAAACAGTGGCTCTGTCCGCTGACCCGGGTGACCCCCGGGGCGATCCGTGCATCCGTGATATATATACAGAGTGAAAGGTGTAGAAAGAAGAAGGAAGATTAAAAAAAAGGCTGTTGCAACGGGCAGCCGACTCGTGTGGCGCCACCGGTCCGGCGGAACCGGAACTGAAAAAAAAAAAAAAAAAAAGTACGTTTACGTTTGTCCTTACTATATTTACCATTTGATCGTGGAGGTCTGAAATGTCCAGACTTTATGTTGTATTACTCGTCAGCACAACTGAGGTCTATGACATATTATTTTTCATCAAATGATCTTCCTCACTGGACTGAAATGGAATCATACAATTTATCTTTACCTCTTCCCTTATTCATATACTCAGACTCAGCTAAAAAATTACAGAAACAAGTTAAAAATCCAATTGTAAAGCACATGATCAAAATATGGTGTGAAACCAAAAAATATTTAAAAGAACCACACTTACTGTCACAATTTAGCCCAATATGGGGTAATCAATATTTTACACCAGGGAGAGCCGATGCTGTATTTAAAGTATGGAATTTAAAAGGGATTCAAAAGATTCAAGACTTATATTTGTCACACTCAGATAACATAATGTCTTTTGAAGAACTGAGGATTAAATTCAATCTTAATAGAACACATTTTTTTTAATATCTTCAGCTTAGAAATTTTATTCAATCAAATCAAAATAATGCTCTCATCCTACCTACTTATTCATCCTTGGAAAAATTTTTGACGAAAGATAGTAAGAGAAAGGGTATTATTTCAGAGTTTTATAACTCAATGGCACTATTTTCAAGTGAAAACTCACAGAAAAGACTGAATTATTGGAAAGAAGACCTGCAAATTGAAATTTCAGAGGAACAATGGGAAATGGCTTGTGCAGGAGCTCAAACCAAATCAATAAATGTATGTCTTAAACTGATACATTTTAAATGGTTAATGCGGATGTATGTTACACCAGTGGAATTAAATAGATATAACAAAAACATACCAGATACATGCACAAAATGTATGGAAAGTAAAGGAACCCTATTTCACTGTTTATGGGAATGTAGAAAAATCAGAATGTTTTGGGAAGAGGAGAGGGTAACATTGAAAAAATAATTTCAAAACAATTCACATTGAACCCTAAACTGTTTTTGTTGGGTCTGTATCCAGAAAAACATAACTTTAATAAGAGTGAAAGAACATTCATATACCTCGGTTTGCTTAATGCCAAAAAATGTATTGCACTACTGTGGAAAAAGACTCATAGACCAGATGTGACTCAGTGGTTAAGACAGATGTTAACAAACCTCCCACTAGAAAGAATAACATATATACTGAAATTAAAGGAAAATGTGTTTGAGAATATATGGAGACCTTTCATTGATTATGTAAAGAAATTAAACATAACTTCTGAAGAAGAAGGTGAATGATATGTGTGGACCAAACAGAGGAGCATTGTTGTTGACTTGTTTTTGTTAATGGTTGTTGTTGTTTTTATTACACTTTTTGTTGTTGTTGTTAGTGTTCTTTTTAATTTTTAACTTACTTTAGTGTTAGTGTCTGACTGTCTGTGCTATGTTTGTAAAAAAAAAAAAAAGGTTCAATAAAAAATATTGTGGAAAAAAAAATCATGACATTTGTAATTGTAATTTACTGAGATGTACCAGCACATAGTACACACTATACAGTACAAAATTTATTAAACTACAAAAAATGCCATTGTCTGTCATAAAATATGCAAATGGTGCAATAAATCATTGAGGAATATGATGTTTATGTTTTATTCAGTATATCAAAAACAGTAATTAACTTTTTATATGTTAAAGATAGAAAGACCGTATTGTACCGAGGAAAATTCAGATTCTCAGGAAAATTGCTGCTTATCAATTAATCATTAATCGATCAATAAAATGAATCAGTTAACAATTAATGAATTAATCAGTAACTATAACTATACAGCACATATATATGTACTGTATATTATTTGTAAACTCCTCTTGTAATAACTTTTAATACTTTATTTAAATTGTTTTACCTATGAAGGACCTGACAGGGGGTGAATGGGGAAAGGAGGGGCGGGGAAATAAAAGAGAGAGGAACAGAGAAGACAGACTAATACAACTGAAACATACAGAAGACAAACTGTTTCTTCTACTGAAAAGGTCTCATCATGAGTCTGGTATCTGCACCTGTTGAAGGAGAGGCATATGTGTATTCATGTGTATGAGAGTGCATGCAAAGTAAGTCTGTGCGTGTGAGTGGTTTGCCAGGAAACATACAAAGAGGGTGACAGGTCACAGCAAACCCCCCCCACACACACACACACACACACCACCCGGAAACCTTGAGCAAGCAAGACAGCGCCACCAACGCCCACACAGCACAAATGTCCCAAGGCCAACAAGCCCCAGAATAACCAGGGATCTACCCCAGGAGGGATGGCTGAGGGGGACCGGGCCGCCAAGCAGCCAGCGTGGCACACCCCTGCCCTCGGACCGGCCAGCAGCCCCCCCTTCCCCAGCAGGGCCAATGCCAGCCCGCAGGCCCTAGGTGCCGGAAGACCAGTGCCCCCCCACCCCCACCCACCCACCCACCCACCAGGGACCGAGACCGCTCCGTGCCCCAAAAACCCCCACAGCAGGCCCACACCCACCCCAGTGCCCTCAACACACACCTCGGGAACCCCCAGGCCCCCACGCCTGGGGGGTTCCCGGAAGGTCGCCCCCCAAGGAAGGGCGTGGGGGACACCAGACAGTGGGAAGGCAAGGGGCGGAGGGGTGATAATGTATTGTATGTCAATAACAGCTGGTGTAAACCGGGACACATCACGGTTAAAGAGCAACACTGCAGCAAAGACATGGAGTTGCTAGCTGTTAGCATGCGGCCTGTTTCAAATCAAACCAAATCAAATCAAATTTATTGTCATATTGCTGTACATACAACTGTAGTGCAGGCAAGATGAAATTGCGTTTCTCTCGGCATCCATTTAAGTAAAAGAACATGATTTAAGACACACTCACACATATCTTCACCCCCACCCCACCCCACCACATCCATTCACACATCCCTGAGACATGCTTGAAAAACTAAAGAGAACTATAATATACAAATAATATACATAATGTCCGTAGGTGCAGTAGTATGTATGAGAGATTCCGGATCAACTGTTCAGCATCCTAACAGCTTGTGGAAGGAAGCTGTTAATCAGTCTGGTGGTTCTGCCTCTGATGCTCCGGAATCGTTTGCCAGATGGCAGAAGTTCAAAGTGTTTGTGCAGAGGGTGAGAACGGTCCTTGACAATGTTCAGTGCCCTGCTCATACAATGATTCTGAAAAAGTTCTTGGACAGAGGGCAAGGAGACTCCAATTACCCTCTCAGCTCCCTTAACTATCCTCCACAGGGCTTTTTTGCCTGACGTACTGCAGCTGGAGCACCATGTAGTAATGCAGTACATCAGAACACTCTCCACCACACCTCTGTAGACAGTCCTGAGGATGCAGATGGGGATAGAGGCCTGTTTGAGTTTCCTCAAGAAGTGCAGTCTCTGCTGGGCCCGCTTCCTAATCCCCAAGGAATTCTTGCTCCAGGTCAGGTCCTGCGAGATCTGCACTCCAAGGAACTTGATGTTCTCCACTCTCTCCACTAAATGGCCGCTGATGCTGAGGGGGATGTGTTCAGGCTGTGACCGCCAGAAGTCGATAATCATCTCCTTCGTTTTGTCCACGCTGAGCACCAGATTGTTCTCCCTGCACCAGCACTCCAGGTCTCTCACTTCTTCCCTGTACATTGATTCCTCCTCCCTCTGAATAAGTCCCACCACCGTGGTGTCGTCTGCAAACTTAATAATCTGGTTCCCCTCGTGTCTGGATACACAGTCATGTGTTAGAAGTGTGAACAACAGTGGACTGAGTACGCAGCCTTGAGGGGATCCGGTGCTCAGCGTGACAGATTTGGAGATGTTGTTTCCAACCTGGACAGACTGAGGTCTCTCAGTCAGGAAATCCAGGATCCAGAGACATGTGGCGGTGTTCAGACCAAGAAGGAGTAATTTCTCCATCAGTCTCTGGGAAATAATGGTGTTGAATGCTGAACTGAAATCAATGTACAGGAGTCTGGCGTAGATGTCTTTCTGATCCAGGTGGGTGATGACAGAGTGCAGGGTGGTGACTATAGCATCCTCCGTGGAGCGGTTTGAACGATATGTAAACTGGAGCGGGTCATGTGATGTAGGGAGGCAGGCTGTGATGTGTGGTTTGACAAGCCGTTCAAAACACTTCATCACAATTGGTGTCAGTGCAACAGGACAATAGTCATTCAGACTATTTACCTCCCGAGGGAATACTCACATGTGATCTGCATTGTTATTTATGCAAATCCGACGGCGAATGCTGGGGCAGCACGTGACATCATCCACTCAGTAACTGGCAGGCTTCTGACAGAACACCCAGATGCTCTACTCCTCATCTCATGTGATTTTAACAATATCTCACTGTCCCCCATTCTGCCCACGTTCACCCAGTATATCACATGCCACACCAGAGACAATAAAACACTGGACTTATTCTATGCTAACACTAAGGAGGCGTACACCTCATCACCACTCCCCCCACTCGGGAGATCGGATCACAACTTGGTTCATCCCCTGCCGGTGTACAAACCCCTAGTACACAGACAACCTCCGCTTATGCGCACAGTGAAGATATGGTCTGAGGAGGCAATGGATGCTCTAAAGGACTGTTTTGAAATCACTGCCTGGGAGCAGCTCTGCGATCTACACAGTGAGGACATCGACGGCCTCACTCACGCCATCACGGACTACATCAACTTCTGTGTGGACAACACCATACCCACCAAGATCATATGGTGTTGCTCAAACAACAAACCCTGGTTCAACCCTGAGATAAAATCACTACTGAGAGAGAAGAAGAGGATCTTCAGGTCAGGGAACAGGGAGATGCTGAAGTCCGTACAGAGGTAGCTAAGGTGGAAGATCAGAGAAGGCAAGGACAGCTTCAGGAAGAAGATGGAGGACAAGCTGCAACAGAGTGACATCGGCGGGGTCTGGAGAAACCTTAAAACCATCTCTGGGCTCCAGAATACCTCCTCACAGGCCACGGGGGGCAGGGAGTGGGTGAGCAATCTGAACCTGTTTTTTAACAGGTTTGACCAACCGCCCTCCCCTCCGCCTGCACAACAACCACTGCTGCCTCTACCGTCATCGAGACCTGCTGTCCACTACCCTCCACCAACACTCCCCCACTCCCAGCCCCCCAACCTGACCCTCACTAAGACTCAGGTGTGGGCAGAGCTGAGGAAGATCAAGGCGAGGAAGGCCTCGGGTCTGGACTGCATCAGAGCGAAGCTCCTCAAGTCCTGTGCAGACCAGCTGTGTGGGATTGTGGAGCACATCTTCAACCTGAGCCTGAAGCTGGGGAGGGTACCACAGTTGTGGAAAACATCTTGTGTGGTACCCATACCAAAGACTTCCCACCCCAGAGATCTGAACAGCTACAGACTAGTGGCTCTGACATCTCACCTGATGAAGACCCTGGAGAGACTGCTCCTTGCTCACCTCCGCCTCCTGGTGGGACCAGCGATGGATCCACTCCAGTTTGCCTACCAGCATGGCATCAGGGTGGAGGATGCAGTGATCTTCCTCCTTCACCGTTCCCTGTCCCACCTGGAGAAGCCTGGGAACGCGGCGAGGATCATGTTCTTTGACTTCTCCAGTGCTTTCAACACATCCAACCGATGATCCTGAGGGACAAGCTGCTGTAAGCAGGGGTGGACCAGCACCTGTCATCGTGGATCCTGGACTACCTCACAAACTGTCCACAGTTTGTGAGAACCCGGGATTGTGTGTCCAACACGATCATCGGCAGCATGGGGGCCCCCCAGGGAACGGTTTTGGCTCCCTTCCTGTTCACCCTTTATACTGCAGACTTCTCACACAACACAACACACTGCCATCTACAGAAGTTCTCTGATGACTCTGCGATCGTTGGCCTCATCTCCAACGGAGATGAAGCTGAGTGCAGAGGACTTATCCAGGACTTTGTGGACTGGTGCCATCAGAACTGCCTCAAGATCAATGCGAAAAAAACTAAGGAGCTGGTGGTGGACTGCCACAGGCAAGGACAACCCCTCACAGCACCAGTAAACATCCAGGGAACAGACATTGAGATGGTGACATCCTACAAGTACCTGGGTGTTCATCTGAACAATAAACTAGACTGGTCACACAATATCGACGCACTCTACAAGAAGTGACAGTGCAGGCTGTTCCTACTGAGGAGGCTCAGGTCTTTTGGTGTACAAGGGGTGCTCCTTAAGACCTTCTACGATTCGGTGGTGGAATCAGCCATCACTTTTGGAGCGGTCTGCTGGGGCAGTGGCATCACAGCAGCCGATAGAAAGAGACTAAACAAACTGATCAAGAAAGCTAGCTCTGTCCTGGGGCAGCGCCTTGACCCAGTGGAGGAGATAGGAGAGAGAAGGATAGTGGCTAAACTGTCATCTCTGCTGGAGTCCGAGTCCCACCCTATGCACGACATACTGAACACACTGAGGAGCTCATTTAGCAGTAGGCTACATCATCCTAGGTGCGTGACCGAGAGGTTTCGCAGGTCCTTCCTCCCTACGGCTGTCAGACTTTATAAACTAAGCAGGGCTGCTCGCAGAGATAGCAAAAAAAATGTGACGACCTAATAGTACTGATTGCAAAAGATGCAACAGACTTACACAAAATGGTCCCCTTCAGTATACAACTACGACATTATAAATCACTACGGAGGGTGATAATATGTATGGGTACATATTCATACTATGTGGGGTAACTAAATAGACTGTTATGCTGTTTATTCCATCTAGCTATAATGCTCTGCACTGTGTATATATATTTATATATTTATGTGACAATATGTATACTCACTGCTCTTATTTTCTTATCTTCTAAATTATTGCTCTGAGTGTTGCTATCCCTGTGCTGTTGCAATCCTGGAATTTCCCCGTTGTGGGACTAATAAAGGCTTATCTTATCTCTTATCTTATCTTAAAAGGGATTATTTAGCTTCTGAAGGGAAACATTTACCTTCTGGACAGCACAAGATGGACCAGAGTGGAACACTTTTCGTCCGCCATTGACGAAGCTGCACGTGAGGGGGAGAGGACAATACTGCCGGTTCCGCGGGGTAAACTAACCGAAATTGAGGTGGAATGAATCAGAAGATAAATGTGATTGTTTCTGGATGTGGGAGAGAAAGTGAAAATGACCGACAGAAGACAAATAAGGACCAGGGTGAGCACACGGACGCCTGGCGACACATGACGAGTGGTAGGTCTTATCATGTTTTTATCAGTTTGTTTACATTCTACTGATTTTCTGGTTCATATATTTTGAAGATAAGATAATAAAAAAAAAAAAAACGACAAAAAACAAGAGCACCCTTTGTGTAAATATGTCCAAAGTCCACTTTGACCAAAAGTTATGTAATCTGATGTGGCTGCCATCATAATTTGTAAAGTAGATCCATAAATTTACTCCGATCATAAACTTTGGATCATATTCTACATCTTACTCTTACTTACTTGACTGGAGTATGTTCACCTCTCAGGCTACCTGTGGCTCCCACATAAACATCGACTCTTACACCCACTCAGTCCTGGACCATATCAACACCACTATTGACAGTGTCACCACGGAAAGACAGATCACCACGTACCCAAATCAGAAGCTGTGGATGAACAGAGAAGTGCGGCTTCTGCTAAAGGCACATAACAATACCTTCAGATCTGGTGATGCACAGGCCTACAGTTCATCCAGGGCAGATCTGATGAGGGGCATCAAGAAGGCCAAGCACAGCTACAAGCTGAAGGTGGAGGAACATTTTGGGGACTCTGACCCCCGACGCATGTGACAGGGCATTCAAGCTATCTCTGATTATAAGCCCAGCAACTCCATACCTATAGCCATGACTGTGTCCTTTCTCAATGAGCTAAATGACTTCTATGCTCGTTTTGACAAGGACAATAACGAAAAGAATATCAATTTCCCACCCTCTGATGACCTCCACCACCTCACACTCACCCACACAACGTCTGTAACGCACTGAGTCATATCAACGTACGTAAGGCTGCTGGCCCTGATGGCATTCCTGGGCGTGTGCTGATGGCATGCACTGAGCAGCTGGCAGGGGTCTTCAAGGACATCTTCAACCTGTCCCTGGCCCAGGCGGTGGTACCAGCGTGCTTCAAGACCACTTCTATAGTACCAGTGCCGAAACATTCAACACCATCATGCCTAAATGACTATCGCCCTGTGGCAATGATGCCCATAGTCATGAAGTGCTTTGAGTGACTGGTCTTGGCACAGCTCAAAAAATGCCTGCCCCCTACACTGGACCCTCACCAGTTTGCATACCGGAGTAATAGGAGTACAAAGGATGCAGTTTCTACAGCGCTGCACTGTGTACTCTCACATCTGGATGACAAGAACACCTACGCAAGAATGCTGTTTATTGACTTCAGCTCAGCATTCAACACAGTTATCCCCTCCAAGTTGATCACTAAACTTGGGGACCTGGGAATCAGTACCTTCACCTGCAACTGGATCATGGATTTTCTGACCAACAGACCCCAGCATGTTAGGTCAGGCCCCAACCGTTCTTCCATCATCACACTCAACACTGGTGTACCACAGGGCTGTGTGCTCAGCCCATTCCTCTACTCCCTCTTCACCCATGACTGCAGGCCTATGTATGGATCCAATTCCATCATAAAGTTTGCAGATGACACCATGGTGATCGGACTCATCAGGGACAACGATGAGTCAGATTACAGAGCAGAGGTTGAACACTTGGCTACTTGGTGCGCTGACAATAACCTGCTCCTTAACACCAGCAAAACCAAGGAGCTCATAGTGGACTATAGAAAGGAGAGGGGAGAGACACATGACCCCATCCATATCAACGGCATAGCAATTGAACGTGTCTCCAGCTTCAAATCCAAATTGATTTGTTAATTTGTTTTCAAAAATTAAAATCCCAAAGCTTGCCACAAATTGTCACCTGACAAGGTACTCAAACTGAAGCTGGATTGCAATACAAATATCTGGGTATCTGGATTGATGAACCTGTTTCCTTTTCTTCCTATATTTAACAGTTGGTAAAGAAGTTAAAATTGAAATTGGGATGTTATTTCAGAAATATGGCCTGCCTCTCTTTTGAGGCCCAAAAACGACTTGTTACTGCCACTTTTCATTCTGCACTGGACTATGCTGATGTCATCTACATGCATGCATCCACTCAGAGCTTACATGCTCTGGATACAGTGTATCATGGAGCTCTGAGGTTTATAACTAATTCCAAAGCTTTGACTCATCATTGTTTATTGTATGCTCGTGTTGGATGGTCTGCTTTGTCAGCTCGTAGGCTTAAACATTGACATGTTTTTATTTATAAGTGTATTTTAGGCCTGGTTCCTTTATATCATCAAAGGTATATTTGTCAGAAAACTGTGGGTAGTTACAGTCTTTGATCACAGAATCTGTTGTTGTAAGTTCCAAAGGTTCGTACTGAACTGCATGAAAAAGAGTTTCATTTTTCTGCTCCCTCAGCCTGGAACCAATTACAAAATGACCTGAATCTGTCATGATTTGCCCCTCAGGGCAGAGAGACAAACCCAGACGCCGACTGCAGTTTGTGGCATTTATTAACAAAACATAAAGTTCCAAAGTTCACCAACTCAAGAATCCAAACAGATAACAGGGTAAATTTACAAATGGAGTATCGGAACAAACTCACCAGAACGGGGAAGGGGTTCTGGTGATGAGGAGGAAGAATCATTGAGACTGCGGCAAAGTAAAATGAAAATGTTGTCATTAAATAGGGTTAGAACAAATAACACAAGTAATGACATTGGTGGGGTCACATGAGTGGGCAGAAGGTAGCAATGAATAACAATTTGGATCAGCTGGAAGTAATGAGAGGACAGCGACCGGCTGACAGCTGACAGGGCTACGCCCACACAGAGCACCAACCAAGAAATGCCCTGACAGCTGTCAACCGCAATAACAAAGAATTAGAAGAATAAAATACTGTATAATCAAGTACAAACTGAGAAATAGATACCAATCGATACAGAATCAGAACATAGTAAAACTAAGACAAACAGGAAAATAAAAAAACATTGCAGGGATAACAAAAAACAAAAGGGCACAAAAATACAACAAATATATAAATACAGAGAAAAAGCCATGAGACTGAGCATGGCGGAACCTCCAGTGCTCACCTCATGACAGAAACTCTCGAAGTTGGTTTCTCTAGAAAATTTTTAACATGTTTTTAAATAATTGGATTCACAAGCATGTGGTTGTAGATGCTTTGCATAAAAATATTGTATTCCAATTTTAGTGATTCTATTGTAATTTATTATTAGTTGTTAGATGTGTCATGATACCCCGTGCGCTTTTACACAGCACACGGAGGAGAGATAGATTCAAGTGCAAGTTACACCACAGACAAATTTATTAACATAAAGTCCCAAAACTTGAGTAGACATACAAAAATGCAAATGAGAAAAACTTACAATGATCCACGGCGTAACGTGGAGTTGGCAAACCATGGCGTAACATGGCAGAGCTTAACAAAGTAGGAATCCATGGGGTAACATGGCAGAGACGAATATAATGGAGGATACGGCCAGAAATCCATGGAGTTCGAATCATGGTTCACAATGAAAGCGTCACGATCTTCAATGTGTACTGCCCCCCAGAGCGAGAGCTCTCACTTGACCAAATGGAACTCCCAGACCACCGATGCTTAGTCATCGGTGACTTCAATAGTCACTCAGAGGCATGGGGATACAGCGAAGCAGATAGAAGAGGACAGGAGGTGGAAGATTGGCAAGTCGACAACAGTCTTCTGCTAATGAATGATCCTGATGATCCACCAACGTTCTTCTCCAGGATATGGCTGAGTAACACCACGCCCGATCTTGTGTTTGCCACCAACAACATGGCCAGGCTGGCAACAAGAATGGTACTTGGCTAGCTCGGGGGAAGTGACCATAAACCTGTGAAGATCGGACTGGACATCAGCTACAAACCACAAGAAGCTAAGACATTCCCCAGGTGGAATTACAAGAAAGCCAACTGGGTGCGCTTCTCAACACTGGTGGACCGGTACTCTGCGAAGATCTGTTACAAGCAGCAGAACCTCAACAAGAAAGTCAGGGTGCTGAACCATGCTATTCTGAAGGCTGCAAATGAATCTATACCTCAGGGATCCAGAAAGAACTATAGGCCTTACTGGACAGAGGAGCTCCAGCAGCTTGAAGACAGTGTGGCAGAGGCAAGGGAAAAAGTAGAAGCAGATCCTACAGTACAAAACAACATTGCCCTGAAGGCGGCCACTGCAAAACACAGGCAGACCTTTATACAGGAAGCTCGAAAGAGATGGCAAGAAAAGACAGAGCAGCTCAACTTGGACAAGGACGGCAACAAGCTTTGGAAACTGGCTCAAACCCTCAACGACGAGAACAGCAAAAGCTCGCCGATCACAGTACAGGCAGATCAAGAACTGCTGACTGGCAAGAAAGCAGCAGACCATTTCATCAACCAGTATGCGAAGACGAGCCACCTTCAGATTCCACCAGAGAGAAGAAAGGTTGTCAGAGGAGCCCAGCGAATTCATCAGAATGCACAGATAGAACCAGTGATGAACTCGCCATTCATTCTCAAGGAGCTGGAGGATGCAATGACAACACTGAAGCTGAAAAAAGCCCCTGGATCTGACAAGATCACAAATGAAATGTTGCTAAACCTTGGTGTAACCCAGTGTTAAAAACGTGATGGAATTATGAATGTCGATACCACTTTAAGAAGAAGGGGGGACATTCATTTCACAATGGGAGTAGATAGTTTAACGTGAATTAAATCAGAAATATTGATACCGCTTTTAGAAAAGAAAAACACCCATTTCACAATGGGAATACATAATTCGAATATGAATATTTAAATAAATATATATTCATAAATAGTAGGGACGTTTTCTAGAATATTCTGATAAAGTTCCTAGTATTGTGTGTTGATATTTCGAGTAACCAATGGCTGCGCCACTGCTGAGTCACGCCACCCAGTGGGTCAAGCGCTCTCTCCCTGGGTCTGGGATGACTTGCATTTTTGGCTCAGTCACGCCAGACGCTGAAAGACACAGACCAGAGAAAGAGACGGTCCTTGGTGATATGGCGACGCTAGCGTGCTGGTAGCAGCCTTTGTCTGGATAAAATCCTTGAAATTGGTAAACCTAAACCAAAATGAGAAATGAGACATTGCGGTATTGCCAAATTCTAATGCCCCGTCTATTAAATTTTAAGATTGGGATCCAAAGGTTGTCAACGCTGTTGAGCGCGGGAACTCCATTGAAGCACGAGCCACTTGGCATGGTGAGTGCTATTTATTCGTTGTGTATGTGGATGCTAATCGCTAGCTTAAAAACGCTAGCCGCGATGCTAAATTCAGCTAGTTTTTTCATCAGAAAAAGCTATTTTTCAAGGCTGTAACGGTTAGCAAAGGTCCCAGTTCCCTTGCCCTTGATTGCTACTTGATGATGAATGATGAATCTGTGTTCTATGTGTGTTTAAAGTGCAAAATTGTGATAAATTGTTGTGCTAGATGTGATGTTAGTTAGTTAGTTAATCCCTTCACACCTGAAGGTGTATATGGGCGGCGCCTATCTCCGTTTCTCTGACCCTAGGCCACACAGCTACTGTAAGTAGTGAAAGCTACAGCGGGGGGTCAGTCCTCTGGTAGCTCTGTGTGTAACTTTACTTTCCCCATTCCATTATGCGGAGCACCACGCTAGAAGGCAGAAAGCACCATTTTTATATGGTCTTTGGTATGACCTGGCCGGGATTTGAACCCCTGCCTCCCGGGTGTGGGGCGGATGCTCTACCAACTGAGCCACCACTCCGGTAGATGTGATGTTAGCTTGATGTCAAGTGTTCCAAATGCACTTTACTCATCGTGATAGCGCCATTTTGATAAATTTGAATGGTAGATGTGTTTGTTTTATGCACATTTGTTGATTTGGGAAAATTGACTTAGATTATAGACTAAGCTCTTTGTGTTCTGACCTATTTTATAGGTCAGGTTCTTTTTTTTTTTTTTTTCCTTTGGACTGGTTTGACCAGAGCGTGGATCTCCAGATCTGGATGGCGAGCCGAAGCCCGAACCCTATGAACTGCTAAAGGTGACTCCACTAGTCACCTGGAAAGGACAAAAAAAGGACTGTGAATATTGTAAATATAATTTGGAGTATTTTGTTTTTATTTTTTCTATTTTATCGCGCTATGTATTTATTTTTGTGTGCATAATTGTAAATAATATACATAGTTGCAAGTTCCATATACGGCTGTGTATGTGTCGTCTGTTGTTGCACCTCCCAGGCTCCTACGAACCCAGAGTCGGTCTGACCTGGCCCAATTATCCCTTCCCTCAGGTAGTAAAGTTAAGGTAAATACATTGCCATAACACAACACTACCAAAAGGGTACTACACCTAAAGTGAGTAGGGTGAGTGGGTGTTAGTAAGGGTTACACACAAAAATCTGGCGAGCGCAGGTGTTAGTGGGTGTTACCCCCAATTACCCCACAAGTATTGTACCACCCTGTGTATACTATTGTTACAGTGGTATATTGTTACAAAATTTGGCGAGACAAGTAAGTGTCACAGGGACACAGGGTTACATTGGCCCCAAAACCAAGAAGAAACTTCTGCAGCTTTTCAACGACAGTTGGAGATCAGGGACTGTGCCTCAGATCTGGAGAGAAGCCACGATGATTCCAGTGCACAAAAAAGGCAGAGATAAGTTGAAGGCTGAAAGCTATCGCCCCATAAGCCTTACAAGCTGCATAGGAAAGCTGCTAGAGCGTCTCATCAACACCAGACTCATGTGGCACTTGGAAGGAAAACAACACATCGGCCCAGAGCAAGCAGCCTTCAGGCAGAACCGGTCTACAGAGGACCAAATAACATACATCTCTCAAGCCATAGAAGATGCCTTCCAAGAAAAAAAGCACACCCTCGCTGTGTGGATTGACCTAGAAAAGGCGTTTGACAGGGTATGGAAAGACGGCCTCAAGCTGAAACTGTGCCAGTGCAGTGTCACTGGGTGCATGTACAAGTGGATCACCCAATACCTGCACAACAGAAGAGCCAGAGTCCAGGTCAGACAGTACTCCAGCAAGAAGAAGGTGTTGAGGGAAGGAGTCCCACAAGGAGGAGTGCTCTCCGCAACACTCTTCCTTGTATTCATCAAGGACATCATCCAGAATTTGCCAAGGAACATACAAGGTGCCATCTACGCTGATGACCTAGCCCTCTGGGGCAGTGAGGAAAGCATCACGACCGCAAACTACAGACTGCAGCAAGTTCTCCGGCTGATAGAGGCATGGGCCAAGTCATGGCTTGTGAGCTTAAATGAGAGGAAGACTACATACACCGTCTTCACCCTGTCCACCCAACCCCAGAAGATGAAACTGCAGATCAACTCCCATGAGCTCCAGGCTGAATATGCACCCACATACCTCGGGATCACCATGGATCGCAGAATGACTTGGAAGAACCAGCTGCACAAGAACCAGGCAAGAGCAAAGATCAGGATGGCCCTAATGAAGGAACTGTCAGGAACAGACTGGGGTTCAGACCAGGGTGTCCTGAAGAAGCTCTATGTGGGGAGGATTCGGCCTGTTCTGGAGTATGACATGGCAGCAACCTCAACAGCTGCCAAAAGCAACACTGAGAAGCTGGACAGACTCCAAAACCAAGCCATGCGAATGATGACAGGAGCCATGCGCAGTACCCCTATCAAAGCGCTGGAGACAACAACAGGCCTTGCACCACTGGAAGACAGAAGAAACGTCAAGGTACTGACCCAGGTCGCCAAATTCAAAAGACTGGAAAACCATCCCATGAAGGACAGACTGAGCAAGCCAACAAAGGGGAGACTTAAGAGATCGAGCTTCATCCACCAGAGCAGGACACTTGAAAGGAGAGACCCAGAACTGATGGACCACATACCCACACCAATACCACCCATAGCATCTGTTCCCTCCTGGAACCGACAGAACTTCCCAGCCATACGCACAGACATATCGGGCATTGGGAAGAAAGGAACACAGTCAGACCAAGAGAGGAAGTCACTGGCCCTGGAGTTCATTCGGTCTGCCTACCCTAAAGAGCAGTGGACTCATGTCTACACAGACGGCTGTACCTTGGAAGCAACCAGGAATGGAGGAGGCGGCGTGTACATCAGGTACGCTGACAAGGAGACCCACATTCCCATTGCAACTGGAAAGTGCTCCACCAATTTCAGGGCTGAGGCAGAGGCCCTGAGAACAGCAGCGGCCCACGTCAGGGAACATCAAGACAAGGCACACAAGCGGGTCGTCATCTTCACTGATGCCCTCTCTGTCTTGGATGCACTTCAGGACCCCCGACGCAAAGAACTGAATGAACTCGCCCTCACTCTGTCTCAACTAGCAACACAGGTGAATGTATCACTCCAGTGGATTCCTGCCCACTGTGGAGTCTATGGAAATGAGACGGCTGACAGACTTGCTAAGGAGGGTGGGCAGCAAGACCAGGAAGACAGGCAGTTCTCTTACAGTGAGGAGAAAACCATTATTAAGGCTCTGTCTCACAAGAAGTGGCAGCAGCAACACCCAAACTTCTGCAAGGATGACAACTACTACAGTCTGAGCAGGGCTGACCAAGTCGTTCTGTTCAGACTCCAAACTGGACATAACAGAATGCATGCTCACATGCACCAGAAACTTAAAGTTGGACAATCGGACAGATGCCCATGTGGTACTGCCCAAATGACCAGCAAACACCTCCTCCAAGACTGCCCAGACCACGCTGCACTCAGACGAGCTACGTGGCCTGACCCCACATTGCTGAACCAAAAGCTGCACGGGGACCTCGGGAACCTCGGCAGGACGGCAGCATTCATCAGAGCAGCTGGTGTGACCATCTAGCGATCGACGAAGAAGAAGGAGGATACGGCGTAATGTGTCAAGGACAAACAATAATCCAGCAAAGTATCAAAGGACATGAGCTGGCTAAATACACAAACTGATTGAACAAATGATTGGGTACACCTGAGTGCGGGAGCTGGGCAGTAATTACAGGGAAGAGAGAACAGCCGAGTGTCGGGGGGGTGCATGGTCTGGCTGGTAGATTGACAGGTAACGCCCACACCAAGTGCAGACTACACGAGCTGCCTGACAGCCTGTCAGCCAGAACCAAAACAACACAACAAACTCAGGAATGATAGCAAAATAACACATGACATGACAAAGGTAAATTAGATAATACACAGATGCTAAAATAGGACATACAGAGGAGCATCATGGAACCAAGCCAGGAGGACAAACTGGCCCGGTTCATGACAAGATGAGTGTGTATTATGCATGTATTGTGTTTTAATGTCTATGTGTATGAAGGAAACCTTGGGTTTTATTGTCTGTTTTTTAAACTGTGCTGCTGCCTGTCTTGGCCAGGACACTCTTGAAAAAGAGATCTTTAATCTCAACGAGTCTTTCCTGGTTAAATAAAGGTTAAATAAAAATAAATAAAAAGCAAGACGCAGGAGCCCCACGGGGGACCACCCCCCCTCCAGCTCAAGGGAGCCCACGTGGCCAGGAGGTACTAGGAGGCACCAGGAGGTGCCACCCCCTCAGTCCAGCACCCCCGACCAGCACACACAACCGTTCCTATGCACTCACACCCTCATGCTCTCACACGCAACCACTCACATGCACTCACTCACTCTGCATGAAGCCCTGTATTAAATAAACAAGTATTCAGCTCCACTCCTGGCATTCTCCTTGACTCCAAACTTAGACAAAACATTTGGCGATGAGAAAAAAAATCATGGAGGTGTGTGGGACACCAATTCGGCTGTTCTTGGAGATCCCGGGGGAACCGCCTGTACCGTGGCTCCAGTGGTACGAAGCCTTTCAGATGTATATGGTAGCATTGGACCTGGGAAGAATGGAGAAGCTGAGGAATGTGCGTTGCTGGTGCATAACTTGGGAATGGAGGGACAGAGGATTTTGGGCACGCTTGGTGACGCGGACAACTATGAAGAAGTGGTCGTGTTAATGGCACGCGATTTCAGGGCGCCAGACAATGTCATCATCCAGATAATTAAGTTCAGAGAGCGCCGCCAACAGATAGGCGAACCCATCCAGCCATTCTTGTCGGACTTGAGGCAGCTGGCCGCTGAGTGTCGGTTGGGGCCGTTGGAGGAAGAAATGGTTCACGACCAGTTGGCGGAACACACCAACTGTGCTGCAGTCCGTTCCAAGCTGCTCACATTCCCAAGTGAGTTGATGATGGCCAGGGCCGTCAAGTTGGTGCTCCAGCTGGAAGCAGCAGATAAGCTAACTCGGGGGCTAAGCAAGTGCCTATCACCGAGAGATTCAAAATCTCCCATGGCCACGCAGGTAGTGGACCAAGTCACCGTACTAAAAGGCCAGACCACCGAATGTGTACAATCCTACAAATATCTTGGGACGATTATTGATAGTAATTTAAACTTTGAAGAGAACTGTGAAAGGGTGTGCAAAAAGGGTCAGCAACATTTGCATTGCTTGAGGAAACTTGCACGCTTCCAAATTGACCGAACCATAATGACAATGTTTTATCGGGCTTTTATTGAATCTGTTTTATCCTTTTCTTTAGTGTCATGGTTTGGTCAGATAAAACTGAAACAGAGGAAATCCTTGGATCAGGTAGTTAGATGGTCCAGTCGTTTGCTTGGTGAGTCACAGCTGAGCCTGACATCCCTGTACACCAGACAAGTACAGAGGATGGCTACCTCCATTTTAAATGATGACTCTCACCCTTTGCACTGCAACTTTCAGCTTCTTCCCTCAAGACGGAGGTTTGCTGTCCCAAAAAGTAAAACCCAGCGCTACAAAAACAGCTTTGTTCCTACTGCTGTCAAAGAGTTGAACAAGTTGTAACAACATATTGCACATAATTTAGGTACCTATTTATTAACTCCATTTTATATTTACTTATTTTTGTAGGATGTTATTTGGGTTCTAAATATTTTATTGGGTTTTAGACCTTTGAGTTTTTATCCTCTTTGACTAGTTTTTAACTTTTTAAGATGGCCCTTCTCTCTTACCTCTGGTTTTTCTCTCATCTCTTTGTCTTTATACCCTGATTTATGGAGCCTTGAGTATTTTTATCATGTTTATAGTCAGCTTCATGTGTGCCTGTGTTTGTGTCTATGTTGAATGTAACTGTGGCTTGTAAATATGGATGTCACCAGACAGCAAAACAAATCTACCTACGGGTACAAATAAAGTAACCTGAACCTGAACCTGAACCCGGACGACGATGGGAGTGTTGAGGATGATGTGGAGGAGGCCAACGCTGTACGGATGAGGTCTTCTCCGGGGAAGCCCAGGTGTATGGGCTGTGGGTCCACGAAGCACCGCTATAAGGCCAGAGTGTGCGGCAAGAGGGAAGCGCTGCGGCAGATGTGATTTACACCACTTTGCAAGAGTATGCCAGTCAGCAGAACAGGAGAGTCCACGCAGGAATTCGACTCCTCCTGCTCCAACGGTAATATATACTGTGTCCCCGAGTACCAGTGGGCGTACACACTGTACTTTGGTTTTGAATGAAGTTCCGGTACCGATGCTGATCGACATGGGGCAGAGAGTTCACTGCTGAACTGGGCTACAGTTAGACAGTGTTTTCCCCACTACAGAATTGGAGGTGACTCAGCGCCCCTTTGTGACTATGGAGGAGGACGGTCGGCCACGGTGGGTACCGTCAGACTGACAGCTTGGTACAAGTCGGCAGAGATGGCCAATGTGGAGTTTGTCGTGACGGCCTGCGGCACGAACATCATGGGCTGCAACCTGTTCTATGGCCTCGGGTTTTCCATCAGGAGTGGCGCTGGGGAAGAGTGGTCGGGCTGCGGACCGTGGGACCGACCGATTCTGAGAGTTCAGGACGATGCTGTGTGGGCACTCCAGAAAGTGGACAGGCCTTGTCGCACTCAGGGTCTCAGCACGGGGGAGAGCCTGCGGCGGCGAGCGATGCCCAAATGATGGTCCCAGGTGTTCCCAGAGCATGGCCTTGGTGAGCTGGTGAACACGGGGCCACATTGGCAGGGTCCACAGCGGATTTACAAGCGGTCGTGGCAAGACCGAGTGGCACTGGGAGAGCGAGTGCCAGGAGGAGGCACCGCAGGCCATGCAGGGCCCTGCTTGGAGTCGCAGACTGGGTTCGGGCTCGGGCGGGAGGCAAGGTCCAGGCAGATGCGAACTAAACAGCAGATGGAGCGGTACCAGGGCCAGCTGCAGGTGGCAGGCAAGCAGCAAGATGGATACCTGCTGCTGTCGGATGGCTAGTGGTGCCATCCTAATGAGTTATGGCATGCCCCGAAGAAGGTGGTTGGACATGGCCCCAGACAATTGGAGCGCTCGGAGGTGTGGAGGAGAAGGCGCATCAGGACTGAGGCGACCAGCTGTGGCCCGGGAAACGAGCTACCTCCAGGGGCGGATTGAGTGGTGAAGGGTCTTGGGGGGGGGGGGGGGGCATTGGTCATCCTCACTGAGCCATGGATGTGTTTTGGTTGTTAGTTATTATTCTGTATTTATAGTTCTGGAGTTATTTTGTGTTTTATATAGGAGACAAGGCAGTAGTTTTGTTTGGGGTTTTTTACAGGACTTTTATACAGCATAGACTGCAGAATAACCCGCCTCGCCATGTGTGTGTGTGTGGGGGGGGGGGGGGGTAGAACGGCAGTCTACCCATCTACTCTAATTTTAGTTATTTTATGTGGATGCTATAGACCCCTTTTGTGATCTTAGTTTAGTTATGTTTAGTGGATGATTCGTGTTCCAAACTGGGCTGGGCTGATTGTATGTGTGTTTTGGATTTTTCTATGCGGGGGGGGGGGGGTGATGATGTAGTTATCTATTGTTCATATACTCTTTCATATTGGAGCTCTTACTTGTGTAGCATGGGTTGGTGGCTCCAACTTCCGGTTCCACCAACCCCATGTGTATAAGAGGGTCTGCAGGTAGGGGGGCAGTCTCTTCTGCCTTTACCTCTGCCAGCGGCTGCATGCATGGTTAGGTGCACGAAGCCCTGTATTAAATAAACGAGTATTCAGCTCCATTCCTGGCTTTCTCCTTGACTCCAAACTTAGACATGTTAACACCCAGGCCTGATTACTGCTACACTTGTTCTCATTCAAGAAATCACTTAAATGGGACCTGCCTGACAAAGTGAAGTAGACCAAAAGATCCTCAAAAGCTCAACATCATGCTGTGATCAAAAGAAATTCAGGAACAAATGAGAAACAAAGTAACTGAAAGCTATCAGTCTGGAAAAGGTTATAAAGCCATTTCTAAAGCTTTAGGACTCCAGCGAACCACAGTGAGAGCCCTTATCCACAAATGGCGAAAACATGGAACAGTGGTGATCCTTCCCAGGAGTGGTTGGCCGACTAAAATTACCCAGAGAGTGCAGCGACGACTCATCCAAGAGGTCACAAAAGATCCCACAACAACATCCAAAGAACTGCAGGCCTCACTCCAGACTCCACCATAAGAAAGAGACTGGGCAAAAATGGCCTGCATGGTAGAGTTCCAAGATGAATACCAGTGCTGAGCAAAAAGAAAATAAAGGCTCATCTCAGTTTTGCCAGAAAACATCTTGATGATTCCCAAGACTTTTGGGAAAATACTCTGTGGGCTGATGAGACAAAAGTTGAACTTTTTGGAAGGTCTGTGTCCCATTACATTCGGTGTAAAAGTAACACAGCATTTCAGAAAAGGAACATCATACCAGCAGTAAAATATAGTGGTGGTAGTGTGATGGTCTGGGGCTGTTTTGCTGCTTCAGGACCTGGAAGACTTGCTGTGGTAAATGGAACCATGAATTCTGCTGTCTACCAAAAAATCCGGAAGGAGAATGTCCGGCCATCTGTTTGTGACCTCAAGCTGAAGAACACTTGGGTTCTGCAGCAGGCTAATGATCCAAAACACACCAGCAAGTCCACCTCTGAATGGCTTAAGAAAAACAAAATTAAGACTTTGGAGTGACCTAGTCAAAATCCTGACCTGAATCAAATTAAGATGCTGTGGCATGACCTTAAAGAGGTCGTTCATGCTCGAAAAACCTTCAATGTGGCTGAATTACAACAATTCTGCAAAGATGAATGGGCCCAAATTTCTCCACAGCGCTATAAAAGACTCATTGCCAGTTATCGCAAATGCTTGATTGCAGTTGTCACTGCTAAGGGTGGCCCAGCCAGTTATTAGGTTTCAGGGGCAACCACTTTTTCATGCAGGGTCATGTAGGTTTGGATTTTTTTTCCCTTAATAATAAACACTATTTAAAAAATGCATTTTGTGTTTACTTGTGTTATCTTTGTCTAATAGTTAAATTTGCTTGATGATCTGAAACATTTAAGTGTGACAAATATACAAAAAAAATGAGGAAGGGGCAAATAGTTTTTCACACCACTGTATATTTGAGTCTAGGGACTTAAACCAGGCCGTAGATGGTTGGGTAGGAATCACTGAAAAAAGATCATTGATTTTAGGAAAGACCATCAATTTAACAGTTGCAAGTCTTGCCATTAGTGATATAGGTAATATCCTCAATGTGTAAGGTCATCTTGTATTGTTTTTAGAAGGTGAGTGTAATTTAGTCGCAGTAACTCTGAGAGCTTGGGAGAAATAGTTATTCCTAAACATTTAATATTATCTGATTGTATTGGAATAGAGGATTTATTTGAAAAAATTACAGTTTCCAGGTAAGACTGTTGATTTACCCCAGTTGATAGAGTAATCTGATAGTGATGAAAATGTATCAATGAGCACCACTGTCTGAAAAAGATATCTTTGTGAGTTCTCAAGAAAACGTGTTCTCTTGTGTTCTTTTTCTCCAGTTTGGATACCTCTAATATCAACATTTTGTTGTATGACTGCTGCTAATGGTTCAATAAAGATGGTAAAAAGTGAGGGAGAGAGTGGACAGCCCTGCCTGGTGCCTCTTTGAGATTGAGAGATTGAGATTCAACTTTATTGTCATTACACATGTATGAATACAAGGTAACGAAACGTGACTTGGCATTTGGGCACGCTCTGCTGAGCGCATCCAAGGCCGGGGCAGCCGCTAGGCTGATGATTAAAGCTTCGAGAAGTTTGATCATTTGTTCTGACAGATGCAGGTGGGCAGGAATATAGTGTTTTAATCCAGTTTATAAAAGATGACCCAAACCCAAACTTATGTAACACCATAAAAAGGAATTTCCAGTTAATGCAGTCAAAGGCTTTCTCTGCATCCAGAGATAAAACTGTGGTTTCTAAGTTATTACTCATACAGTAGTCTATTAAATTAAATAGCCTGCATGTATTATTAGCCGAGTGCCTACCCTTGATAAAACCTTTTTGAGCCGAGTGTATAATAAACACAGTTATCCTTTTCAGTCTTCTGGCGAGAACTTTGCAAATTATTTTAAGATCAACATTCATAAGTGAGATGGGACCATAGCTGGATGGAAGCATTGGTTCTTTCTTGGGTTTAAGGAGCAGGATAATGCTAGCTGAGTTCATATTTTGAGGGATTACATGACTCTTGATTCTTTAATTTGGTTCACCATTTTAAAGAAAGTAGGTGCCAGCACAGGCCATTATTCTTTTTGGAATTCTACTGGAAAACAAGCTGGTCCTGGAGCTTTATTATTTGGGATGTGCTTAAGCAACTCCTGGAGTTCAGACATTAAAAGAGGTGAGTCCGGAGCTGCAGTCTGTTTATTGTTTAATTGTGGTAAATTAATATTGTCAAGAAATTAATTTATCTCTGAGTCAGACAGATTAATCTGAAATGAATAGAGGTTTTCATAAAACTTTCTGAAGGAGTTGTTTATTTCTTCAGGGTCATGGGTGATATTTCCTGTTGTATCCTTAATAAAATGGATAGTTGTTTTTTTCTTTATTCAGTTTAAGCTGGTTAGAACGGTAGCCTTCCAATTTATTACTATGTTCAAACTTCTTTGTATTAAAAACTGTGTCCTTTTGTTCATAATTTCTTTTAGTTCCAGCTTTACAATTAAAGCTGGAACTAAAAGAAATTTTAATTTTCTCAGATTGTTGAGTGCCTGTTCCTGTGGAGAAATGGCACAGGTCATCTCCAGTGATTTAATTTTCTGTTCTAACTCCAATACCAGTGCTTTTTTCTTTTTTATTCTTATATGAACAGTAAGAGATTATTTTACCTCTCATGACCATTTTTGCTGCTTCCCTGAGAACACACAGCAATATTCCTGGCACATCATTGTTTTCCAGATATGATTCCCACTCCTTATTAAAATAGTTAATAAAGTCTTTGTCTTTGAGTAGTGATGTGTTAAATTTCCAGCTCCTAGTTTTCCTTGTAGCATTTTTATTCACCAGTGTAAGAGATACTGTATGGTGATCACTAATAACTTGATTAGAGCAGATTTCAGTGTCTGTGATATCCCTCACAATGGCGTTACTGGCTAAAAAAGTCTAGATGAGAATATGAGTGGTGCACTGGTGAGAAGAAGGTGTATTCCCTAGGCATTGGGTGAAGAGAACACCATTCATCGCAAAGAGCAAAATCACTCATGTATTGATTGAGAGTGTCAGTAGCCTGCCATTTATGATAATTCCCCGCTGTACTGAACCCGCCAGTTGCAGGATTTAATACCAGGTTGAAGTCCCCTCCTATCATGAGTGTGGTGCCCAAGTGCTCAGAAAGAGAAGTGAAGAAAGTGTGAAAAAAGGATGGGTCATCAACATTTGGGTCGTAAACACTTGCAATACATAGATCCAGATTTTGAACTGAGATTTTTAGTATTAAAAATCTACCTTCTGGGTCTGCTATGGTGTGATTCACAACAAAACATATTCTTCTGTTTACTAATATAGCTACCCTCCTTTGTTTGGAATTAAAGCAGGCTGAGCACATGTGGGGAAATTCACGGGAGGTGAATGCATCTACAGATGACTTAGAGACATGTGTTTCCTGTAATACGACAAAGTATGCCTGTAGATCCTTCAGTTGATTTAAAACTTTTAACCTCTTCTCCCTGGTACCAACTTGAATGGAAGCTTAGTGTGAAGAAGATACATTTAACTCTTTTTATATAACTCAGTTTACTCAGCTGAAAAAAATAAGTGTGTCTGAATGGTTAACAGACTTAAATGATTCAAGGTAATCATTTCCTCAAGCACTTTGAGTTGAGTTAACTCATCAGGTTTTACAGTGTGTCATTAACCTTCTGAGCTGGCTGTCAATAAAAATTTGGTTTACTCAAAAATGACCAGATAAAAAGAAGAAATGGTTTTTAAATGTCAAACGTTCTCAAAAAATATGTTCAGTGTTGACTTTTCATTTTATTCAAAAGGAAATGAACAATTGTGAAGATGTTGAGAAACAAATGTGAATATCGGGGCTAAAAGTGTTTATTTTTATTACCTTTCATCATGGGGATGAGCCTCCACACACCCAGTCCTCCCACTGAGGTGAACTGTCCCAGAGATGTCTCCAGGAAGAAGAGAGGTATCCCAGCAAATATCAGGGTCATGAAATAAGGGATCAAAAAGGCTCCTGACAAAGCACCACAAAAAATCCATTTAGATGGAAATTAGTAAGACTTTAGAGTTGCAACATGTTAAAAGTTGAGTACATCTGCAGTTACTGTAAATTAAATTAACTCATCCTTATATTGTGCACAGTGCAAGTTTAGATTTACTTGATTAGACCCTCAGTGAAATCAACAGAAATAAAGTCTGACCAAATTCTATTTATTTTTGGTAGATATTTGTGCCATTTGTCTATGGCTCCCTGTAGATTTGCCAATAAATTAATCCATTAATTAATTAAAATTAAGATTGCAAATCTGTTTTGAATAATTTGTAAATTTACAATAAAGAAGTAAAATACAACTAAAAAAATTGTAGAATATGTACAAAGTTCAAAAAGTTGTTTTTATTGTGAAAAAATGCAAATTTGTGAGAAAAGGTTAAAATCTAAGACAAAACCTTTGCAAAAAAAATCAGTAATCCAATCAATGAGAAAAGTTCTATATTTAGAGGGAAACTTGCCTATAGCAAATTTTGAAAGGCATACTGTATATCTATTTATAATTTGGCTATTATAGTTTTATTTTAATGGACAGGTGCATCCAGATTTTACTGAACTAAAATATTCAAAATGGCTCTTTCCATATTAACAGCATCCAACCTCTGGCTCAGTTTTAAGAAATATTTTAATATTAATAGTTTGGTAATTAATATGACTTACTGCAACTTTTTAATGTACTGCAGCATTCACTACTTATTTAATACTTTGAGCAAATATTTGCATTTTCTTCAAAAGACATTTTTTACAGTGCATTATTTTTAAAACTCTGCATGTAAAGATACTAAGCAGATCTGTTCCCCACTTTTTTGTATTCCTGGTATCATATGAAGCACTCATGCACTTACCGCCACCATTCTTGCCACACAAGTAAGGAAACCTCCAGACATTTCCCAGACCAATGGCATATCCCACACATGACAGCAGAAAGTCAAACTTGCCCTTCCAGCCTCCCCGGTCAGGAGGTTCTTCCTTTTTCTTCTCTTCATCTGCAGGGGGCGCTACAAGCTCCACCTCTTCAAAGGGAACAGCCTGTTTGACCTCTGATGGAGAGTTTAAGTCCACGGTACTCTGTCCAGTCTTCCCCATCATGGGGCCGCTGCACACCAGTGGGACTGGAGGTCCAGCTGATTCTCACACCCTGTGGTGTCTCTGGGGCTGAGTGCCTTTAGCTGGGTTTGGATCTCCCCTCAACAGATGATGTGCTTAGACTGGATGTGCAGAAGGGTTGTAAATTAATGTAGAAAAGAATATTATTTGAACATATTAAAATTATACATTTTTTTTTTAATCTGTGGTTTAGTGACAGAAGCTATCACGGAAGTTTCTATAACAGCTGCTGTGGAAGTTGTAATGGCCTTTCATGACCCTTACATGGACACTTGCAACAAGCTCCATGCAGCAAGAAAAGCTAATGACTAGCACATGCAAATCTTAGAAAATATCAGCATTTTCCTTCCAAAATGATAAAGAACATCAGAAAACAAGGTATACATGTAGGTGCTCCAAATTTGCTGATGACTCCTTTTCCAGTTGGGGCAATAGCATGTCTGTTGGCTGCATTTACACTGCAGGCTTTGATGACCCATGTCAGATATCACCATTTATACTCCCTTAACCCTTTAATGGGCAAGATTTAATTAACAGATTGCGCCCCTACTGGCACAGCGCAGCACTGCACCTGTCAACTGATATGACATGCCAAACACTCCCCAAGCTGTACTGAGGATTTGTACTGATCATGCCAGTTCAGAAGGTGGCAGACACATGTTGGAGGAATCATGGCTGACATGGAATACACCAAAGAAGAAGAAATTCTTCTTCGAGACTGGACAAACAAATATGGACGCAACCGATTGCTGTGGACGTAGTCGGTAGCGGACGAGGAGCCATTTGCTCCCAAATTTGCCAACTATGATTCAAAAAAGAGATTATTTAGCTTATGAAAGTAAATATTTACATTTTGTTATGACGAAGGGTGCGGGAAGCAGGCTGATTTCACCTGCCGTCGATCACAGCCATGTGACCGAGGGAAGACTCGCTCCATTTTCTTGATGTTTCATAACATAAATATCGGCAGAATAAAAGCGAAACTGAGGTGAGATAATCATAAGAGTGTCTGGTTGTGGGAGAGAAAGCAGGAATGCCCGACAGAAGAGAAATTATGCTTTAAAAAAGGCAAAGCGAGCCGCCATTTGCCAGCAGTGAGTGACAAATGTCTGTGTTTGTTTTGTTTTGCTTACAATGTACTGCATTTGTACTGATTTTCTGGTTCATATACTTTGAAGATAAGCAAACAAAAAACCAAAAACGAAGACAATAAAACAAAACCATCCTTTGTGTAAATATGTCCAAAGTCCACTTTGACCGAAACTTATGTAATCTGATGAGGCTGCCGTCACATTATGCAAATTACTCCTATCTGAAACTTTGGATCATATTCTACATCTTTCTAATTGACAGTAAACCATTATCTCTTACTATTTTCAAGTTATAGCTTTGAAATCTGTGATATGGCTGCTGTGGCATTATGCATGACATTATGCAAATTAGATGCGTAAATTTACTCCTGTGTCAAACTTTGGATCATATTCTACATCTTTGTAATTGACAGTATGCCATTATCTCTTACCACTTTCAAGTTATAGCCTTGGAAAGCTGACATCTGATCTGAATATTTTCTTGACAAAAAATCTTTACCACTCTTGACCACTAGGGGTTATGTTGCCATTTGTGTGTGTGTGTGTGTCCCTTAGGGCTTGCCGTAGCCGCCCTGGTGGTGACGTCAGGCGGGCTGTGGCACCTGTATATATTCTGTTGTGTTCTCTAATAAAGTTCGGTTCACTGCATGGCATAAGACAGACTCCAGACTCTGATTACCGACATAACAGTTTGGAGATGAAGAGAAAACCATGGAGGCGTATGGGCTACCTCCACCTCTGCCGTCGTTTCTGGAGTGTCCGGGAGAGCCAGCGATCCTGTGGCCGGACTGGATAGCCATGCTTAGGGGATACATCACTAGGCTGGGCCTGGGTAGACTCGACAGAGACCGAGGACAGGCACTCCTGGTCCATTGTCTTTGCGTGGAGGGTTGGATAATTCTCGGCATGTTGAGAGAGATGGGAGTTTTATGCGGATGCTGTCGGGCGGCTGGCTGGAGGTTTTGCCGAATGTACAAAGGACACTAAGCGGTGGGTAGTGAGGCTGTTGGCGCCAAGGGAAACTAAGCTAGCTAGCTCTGAGAAGCTAAAGGCTCAGGCTGTGGCAACGGCAAGGTTAGCCACGAAGTTAGGTGCACGCTAAAACCAAGCTGCAAGCTACCAGCTAGGTTTCAAGGGGGGACTGGAGCAATGAGTGGGGGAGCCCCCAGTCACCGACGACGGCAAGCCGAGGAGCTCAGTATGGTGTGTGACCATAGTACTGGTGGTGAAGACGGCGCAGTGAGCCAAGACAGCTTGGAGGGAGAGCAGCGACCAGACTCAACTGTATCTTCCCCACAGCTGGAGTTGGGGCAGTGGGAGGATGGGAACGAGCATACTGAAAGCCCTGGGAAGCAGCAGCGACAGCTGGGCACAGAAACAGCACAGCAGAGCACCTCGGACAACAGACAAGAGGTGCCGGGCGCCATGGAGGTCGGGCAGGACCTCAGTGCCGGAACTCAAAGCACCTTGGACGAGGATGCCAGGCGTAACAGCGAGGCACCCGAGTCAACGAGTGACGCCGACGGGTGAGCTTCAGTTGTCCCCGAAGCTCGGCGACAGGGGGCCAGAGTGTCTGGGGCTACAAAGATGACAGCTGCAGCAGTTTTGAAGGCAGTCAGGGGCGGACTGACAGGCTCGGGACTGTGTGCCGGGCAGCATCCGACACCTCCTGGGAGGTGGTGTTGGATGGCGGGTCTCATTTTTTTTTTTTATGTTTGTCACTCTTCTTATGTCTTATGACATAAGAAGTCTTGTCTTGTCACTCTGTCATTTTTTCACACAGGGTCATGTACTGTAGGTTTGGATTTTTTTTTCCCTGAGTAATAAACACCTTCAATAATAAAAACTGCATTTTGTGTTTACTTGTGTTATCTTTGTTTAATATTTAAATTTGTTTGATGATCTGAAACATTTAAGACTTTCGGGTGAAATTTCAGGATGCACCTAAAATGCACTATAACCTTTACAGGTGAACTTAATTTGACCTTCTCTAACCTTTTGAATGCACATGTCCAGCTATTCAATGTTTCAGTACTTTTTGCATAACTTGCTGTTCTCAAACAAGGTACTAAACGGCAAAATTCACAACAGGTGCTTGATCCATGAGTGGACCAATACATTTTCTGCTTCAATTAGAATTGGTATTTAAACGGTCCTCTTCATCATGCTGTTCACATTTTGACATCATGAGACCAAGACGACACCGAACAATTGATCAACAGTACCTTGCCATTGCGAGGCTTCAAAACAGGATGTTCTCAGAGGCAAGTGGCCATAGAGCTTAGAAAGTCATCAGCAGGTTGCAACAGAAATACAGAGAGACTTGAAGAGTCACAGAAAGGCACAGAAGTGGATGTCCTTTGGCCACATCCCACACTGATAACCACTTCAGTGTGAACAGTGCCCTGCAGAATGGGATGATGAATGCTACTCAACTCCAGGCACAATTAAGTGAGGTGAGAGGCACCCAAGTGTCATGTCAGGCTATTCGAAATGTTTAGATCAATGTGGTCTGCGTGCTAGATGACCTGCAAGGGTGCCTGACCGCACCACCAGGCACAGGTGTCATTGTTTGCATGGTCTAGGGAGCATTTACGCTGGACAAGGGACCAGTGGGCTTCAGTGCTGTTCTCTGATGAAAGTTGATTCACATTGAGCAGAAATGATGGCTGTCAACGATGTTTGAGACATCAAGGAGAACGCTATGCATCAGCCATTGTTGTCATCATGTTACAGTCTGGGCAGGTGTGTCTAGTCAATACAGAACTGCCGTACACCTTGTGAATGGTACAGTGACAAGCCGATACTACCTGAATAACATCATTAATCTAGTCATTGTGCCCCTACATGAACAACCCAGCCCTAATTTCATCTTTATCACCAACAATGCTCCAGCTCATTGAGGTCGCACCATTTGGGAATGGCTGCTGGAGGTTGGGGTACCTCAAATGGAGTGGCCTGCACTTTCTCCAGACATGAATCCCATAGAAAACCTATAGGATCAGCTGAATCACCGTGTAGAGGCTCGTAACCCTGCACCCCACAACCTCAATGACCTGAGGGCTGCCCTTTTTTTTTTTTTTTTTTGGACTTATTTTGTACCCGTAGGTAGATTTGTTCTGCAGTCCGGTGACAAGCCACCAGCTGCCGGTCGCTGCGTGCGCAAGCGCCCTTCAAGAAGAGTGGAATGCCATGCCTCAGCAGACAGTAAGTCAACTTGTGAACAGCATGAGACGTCATTGTCAAGCTGTAATTGGTGCTGAAAGGCACATGACAAGTTATTGAGACATTGATATTTTTAGTTGTGGTATACAACAAAAACTTTCAATAAATTGCTTGAGATGAGGAAATCACCATTGCATGCTTCTACTTAAATGCAATACTTTCATGATATGCTATGATATCACTGTAGTGTGAACTTTTTACATTTTCCATAAATTCCACCCGAAAGCCAAATATCCCTAACTTTTTGTGAGTAGTGTGTGTGTGTGTGTGTGTGTGTGTGTGTGTGTTTTAAGGAACACAAGCTAAGGCTTTCATTGCTTTTTGGTTTTCAGAGTCATCTTTTTTAGAGGACAGAGTGTTCTTTGCACTTGTGTTTACATTGTCAAAAAAATGCAGAACTGTCAAATCTTCAGTGATGTGAGACTCACATCAAGAGGCAATATCTGACCTATCCACTTACATTACTGACATATGGATCTATATCTGATTTATTTTCACACATCAATAAGGTCTGAATCAGATCTGAAAATAATCCAATTCCATTTTTTCTGCTTTCATATTTACATTACATGTACAGTATATATTTACATATAATGATCCGTGCTACATGGGAAATTAAAAAAATGAATTCGGTCAACTGTGTAGTGTAAATGCAGGTTTCAAAGGGTCTTTGCACTTTTTCCACATTTAGACAGTTCCCAATGATCTCAGTGAAATGCTTGTGACAGATTTCGGTCAAATTTCCTTTACTTATTGTTGCAGCACCATTACGAATCATCTTTTGCAGCCTTACTCAGAACGGTTCATTTCAGTACATATCTCTTTAAATTCCTAAGACCACATTTAACTCTGCCCTCCCCCTTACATCACTATTGGTAATTTAAGCCAACTAGCTTTTAGCTCGGCTCGAACCTGAGCCAACTAACATAAATTTGTCTTAAAGAATTAATGAAATAATGCACCAATGGTGGACAGGGGTGTGTGGTTTTAGTGGTTGAAAGGATATGACCGGTCCCTGGTTTACAACTGGAGTGGTGGCCTAGTTGGTAGAGCATCTGCCCCACAACTGGGAGGTCATGGGTTCAAATCCCAGCCATGTCATGAACTGAGCCAGTGTTCTCCTGTAGGCTCGGTTCTGATCATTCTTGGTGGCATTGGGGCTGTTATGTTTTGATTTCTCACCTGTGTATTGTTTATTTCCATGCTTGTAGCCGCTGCTCTGGCCGGCAATCGTTAGGCAGCTGTTTGACCCACTTCCTGGTGGGCGCTGTCTAACATTCACCGGTCCGACCCCACCCCCTCTCTGACAGCCAGCGGTGCGCCCTGGTAATCATCTTTCCCGTGCCTCGCCCAGGTGTTGCCAATTTGTTATGCCAGCGGTGTTTGTACTTAAGCAGCTCAGCTCTTTGCTAGTCAAACAGCGCTGGACCATTGTATGTGCTCACATGGTTTCTCTTCGCTATGTGACCATCATGTCGTGAAGGATTATTGGTGTGTGTGCTTGCTGGCGGGCTTGGATGACTCGGACTGTTCCTGCATGGTGAGTAAGAGCTGTCTGCGTTTCTGTTTGCAGTTGTGCTGCTACGTTTGTCTGTAGCATTGCCCCTTGCAGCGCAACTGCTACGCTTAGGCACTGCTGCCCAGCTCTTCTCCCGTGCCAGTCAAGCGTCCTGGAGAACTCTAAGTTTACCCGAGCATTTTATCATTTTTCCTGTCTGTTTTTGTGGCCACGGTGCACAGTGGTCTGCCCGCTGCACGCAATTCGTGTGAGACGTTTTGTGCACAGCTGTTACATTTCTGTAAGTCTTTATTTTTGAACTGTTTGATATCAATAAATGTGTGTTTGGTGTAACCCTGCACATAAATCCTCATTCCTCCTTTTCTTCCTCCATGCGCTGTGGAGAAGCGCACGGGGAAGTTTATGACAGGCCAGGTCATACCAAAGACCATATAAAAATGGTACTTTCTGCCTTCTGGTTTGGTGCTCAGCATAATAGAATAAGGAAAGGAAAGTTAACGCACACAGTTACCAGAAGGACCGACCCCCCACTGTAGCTTTCACGACTTACAATAGTTGTGTGGCCTAGGGTCAGTAAAAAAGAGATAGGCGCCACCCCAAACACCACATGTTGCAGAATGGGATCAACGTAACTGGGGTACAATAAGCAAATTTGTGCAATGAGTGGCTAAACTGTTAAAGTTAAGTGGCTAAACTGTTCTGAATCTCAGAGAAAGTAAAACTTGAAACTAAAATAACATCTAAGAACAAAGTATATGGTTAAGTGTTAATAGATAAACAAGGATCCTAGAGGGGGGTGAACAGAATTTATAGAAAAGAGCGATCAAAACCGGCTGGATTGCAGTTAAACTAAAGTCAGGCAGTGTGTTGGACAGTATTTCCCCGCTAAGGCAAACTGTAACACCATTGCTGACTGACAAATTGATGTAGCATCATGGCAAAAATATAACAAAATAAGCCGGAATGATGCTAGATATGTAGTATCGACTGTGAATGAATGAACCAAGTGGAAACAGGGATATTAGTGTGACTTGCATCTAAAGAAAATAACAATATAAACTATGTTTGATAAGCAAGCTCCCTAGTACCACTGTTAGATCTGAACCTAATGCTTTTGTTTGCAGACAGCTAGGCTAGTCAGTAAGAGAGTAAAAAGGCAGTATCCAGGCTGGACTTCCATTCCTCAGTGTACAAAACAAAACAGATAAGAGTTAAAATTATATAAAGGCTGTGTGTTTTTAAGAGAAGTCAGTGTGGACTCAGTTGGTTACAGATGCAGTAAACAGTAAGCAACCATAAAATTAACTTGAATATTTTTTATTACTTAAAAAATAAACTGTTAAAATAATTGGAGCCCTTGTTTCAGCTTGTTTGCATAATGCCAAGAATTAAGGATTAAGCGGAAGAAGATGAATGAATGAATGAATATGTGCGGAAATTGCTGACTTAACTGTTTTCTTGTGTTCTTTTATTTGCTAGCCGTCACTTGCTATCTAAGTCCACATGCAGTAATATTTAAAGGGTCTATTGTTATTGACTTGCAGAATGAACTATTAAAGTGCTGATGACACGTTTTTGACATTTTTTAGCACGTTGTGTAAACCCAAAGTCATTATCTATGATCAATATAATATTTACAACTGCACCTGCACACACTAGTTATCATCAAAAAACCACAGGTGCTGACAGGACTGTGGTACCGCTCACCGAATTAAGGGTGGCACCCCAATGACGTAATCGACAGAACGGATTCCGGTGTTGTTAACTAGAATGACAGCAGTTTTGTAGCTCACAGTTTCTCTGGTTTCTTGTTTTAATGTTACGGCTATGCCTTCACGTTGTGTCACAGGCTTAGATAAACAGCAGGCAATGAAAGACCATATCACATGCTTCACCTCCAACTGTCATAAGCCTCCTCGTGCGCTCCTCGTGTGCTTTTATGCAGGAGAAGCGCACAAGGAGGGGAAGGATTAATGGATTTACGTGCAGCTTTGACCTACTTTCTCTGATCGCACGCCGGTCCAGGCACGTCCCCTCTCTCATTATCACCAGCTGATTCCCCTCCCGCTGATCATGTTTTCCCTTCCTCATCCAGGTGCTTCTCATCACACCATCACCAGCAGCGCATGTACTTTGCGGCCGTTTGCCAGTCATCTGTGCTGTTTGTCTGCCAGTATTTTCAGCACTCTCATGATGTGTTAGTCACTCCATGTTTGCTGTGGTTCTCGTGCGTCCTTGAAGCGATGTCAGCCCTTGCGTAAGAGCACATGGAGGGTCATGATGAATGGATTTATGTGCAGAATTCATCACAGCACATGTATTGAGCATAAGAATGATGACAACAGTTCCCAAAAAGGTGAAGACTTACAAAAATAAACAGAAACACTTACCATTGGCGTTCAGGGCTGACATCGCCCAGTGAACATGGAGAGAAGACGTGTTAACCACGGTTGCGCCCCAGGGCCGACATCGCTTCGAGGGGCACAACAGAACCACGGCTGTATGGAGTGGCTAACACATTGTGATAGTGTTGGCAATATTGGCTGGCTGACAACACGGTAGATGATGCACACAAAACATGAACAGCTGACTGTCAAAGAGAGAGGGCGCGTGTGTTCGGACCGGCGGATCTTGGACAGTGCCCACCTGAAAGTGGCTCAAAACGCACATAAAATACATGTACAAAACAAAACAACAAGAACTCAAAATATAATCCATAATAAACCTGATGTCTGAGCCACAGATAATACACTGCTATGATTTTATTGAAAAATCAGGTTTAAATAAATTATATTTATGAACAAATAATTTGTTGCAATATCTGTAACAAAAGAATAACACTCGGTGTTCCCCTGCCATGTGTTTGTCGCTGCTGCTGCGGCGGGCATGTGTGCCTCTCCACCGTCACTCTCCGAGTGTGACTCACTTGGCATGATGCCCGCTTGGCACGGCTCAAACCTATACAGTCTGATGTCCCCAGATTCTTCATTATCATCCCATTCTTCGGAACTATAATCGTTGGAAGATTGGACAACACAAACCCATTCCAGAATACATGTGCTGGAACCATCGTCAATGTTTTCAACCGCTTCCATCCTGTGTGTACAATAAGCAGCCAAGCGCTGTGTTCTGTCGATGACATGACTACATGGCAGCGGGGTTTTCCAGCCACTGACATAATTGGTGACGTGGCGCTCATGAAAACGTCAGATATTCACGTGAAAAAAGCTTGTTTGACAGAACTGCACAGACCAACCTATTTTGTCATATTGTATTATGTGTTGAAAAATTAGAGGAAGTCAAAAACGTGTCATCAGCACTTTAAGACCTAAAGTTACTTTTTCAAATAAAACAACTTCTAGAGTTTGTGAAAATAACAACATGATGTAACATGGCAGAGGGTTAAAGCTGTAATGTGTTTAAAGTAGACCAACACAGACCCTAACATACCACTCCACTCCAAAAAGCAGAAAATGGATATACTTAATCCATTTTCTTGAATAAAAGTGCTCCTTCTGTCCACCTTTAAAGGTTAAACTGAACAATTGGCACTGACAGTAAAATCTGTTGTCATTGTTATGTATGGTAAAATACCTTAATAAAGGATGAGGCCAGATGGCTGGACAAACACAGCTTTATTAAAGAATGTCAGAACAGCGGACACACAGTAGGCACCAGACAGAGGGCACCGGTCAAAGAGGCCACATCATGGATATCCTCTGCTATTTATAGGGCAGTGCGGTGCCGGAACAGGAAGTGCCCGCCACTACACCACACTTCACAATAAGGTGCCAAACACTAACACCACATTTCCTCACCCCCTTAGAAAAGTCCAAAACCACACACACAATCAAAGCCCTCCCCAATTTGAGACCCGAGTCATGCACTAACAAAACGGAAACCGAAGTATCTAAATGGCCCAACACATTCACACAACAAAACCTAAAATAGGGCGGACTGGTGGCTACCGTCCTGTTCACATGGCACGGTGGATTATTCTGCCACCTGATAAGCTAAAGGAAAGTCCATTAATAAACTAAAATCATTGCCGTGTTCCTAAACTAATAAAAACCACACAAAACAACCCCATTTTACAACATACATAGACATATGAACATCAGAACTATTACATAAAATTTACAGCACTGTCCCTTGGGCAGAAGGAGCAGAACCGGCATGGGGGTGCCCAGGCCAGCCCCTCAGCAGACGCACTGTTTTGTCTGGAATTACCTGCTGGACAGACGAGACGAGGTAAGTGGGAAACCACAGCTTTATTGAATGGCTCACACTGACGGCTAGTTTGACAGCTACTGACAGGTTGACAGCAAGACTTCAGGCGAGATAAGAGACCGTAAGATGGCTGACCCAGCTTTATATAGTGCAGGGCGGAGGCGCCACCTTGCGGTGCGTGTCCACCTTACACTTTAACTATCCCCCCCCCAAAAAAGATCCAAAACCACTCACTCAATCAAGACCCTCTCCAATTTGGGACCCAAATCCCGCACTAACAAACAAAAACAGATGTCTCAAAATGGCCTAACACATTCACACCACAAAACCTAAAATAGATAGGACAGGTGGACTGCCATCCTGCCCACACGGCAAGGAGGATTATTCTACCTCCTGCTAAAGTAAATTCAAGTAACTTAGTAACCAAAATTATATGCCGTGTTCCTAAACTAAAGCAGACAAAACCAAAATAATCCCTTATATAACATTCTTAACAACATCCAATATGTAACATTTTTTCCTTTTCTTTTTTTTGAATAACAACACCAATGCAGCAACACAAAACATCAGTATATACTATTTACAACCCAAGTGTTCCAATAGAAAGGGCATAACTGGTGCGGGGGCCCAGGGCGCCCTCTCAGCCGATGTGCCCCTTGAAACAATTGGTTCTCATTGTGATGGTCGACTCTCTGGATGCTGAAGCCACTCCTCCCCATAATCGACCTCGTCCCTCGTCCGGCCTCATTTCCCGGAGCCTCCTCTCGGACACGCCAAAGCCGGTTTGTGTGCTACACAGAGCCGTCAGAGAGCTTGAAGTGCGCCGTGTCCAATCTGGCCACTATGTGCAGACATTCCTGACGTTCCTGATGCTGACGTCTGACCCACCTTCACTGTGGGCGCTCCTCCCCTTGAACCCAATCCAGGATCTTCAGTGGGGCCTGGCTCAGCTTGAGTTGTTACTGACAAGCTCGCCGATCCCTTGTGCTCATCCCCTCCCATCCACTCCCCTCGTCCGTTTCCCGAGTGCCAGCACTGAGACCCTCCTACATTGGTCCTGAGCAAAATTTGTCCCGCTTGACCCCAGTAATCCTTCATCCCACACCTCATCCTCATCAGTCACTGGAATCGGGGGGGGGGGGGGTCCACTGGCCACAGCCCGACCACTCTTCTTCAGCGTTGTCTTTGATGGTGAAACCCAGTCCGTAAAATAAGTCACAGCCTATGATGTTATCGCCCCGTATTGTTACGTGGAATGTGAAGTAGAGTATCGTCGCAGACTTGAACTGAACAGTCAGCTCCAAAGACCCGACTGTGTCCAGCCTTCCACCTCCATAGCCGTATAACGGCGCTGGGTTGTCTCTAACTCTGTGGTGTGGGAAAAACCTGCTCACTGTGGCCCAATTCAGCAGTGAACCCTCTGGTCCCGTGTTGATCAATAGCGGAACCTCCATGTCATCCAGTCTCACCATGCAAAACGTGTACTGGTTCGTGTCTGGAGACACCATGTGGATGGCTGTCTGGAGCAGGCGGAGCGATTTCTCCCATGGGCTCTCCAGTTTGACTTCACGGCACATCCTAGCAAAATGGTTCAAGCAGCCGCATCTGTTACACCGTGCTCCTCTCACCGGACAGTCCGTAGCCTTTTTATGGTGCTTAGCAGACCCACAGCCCATGCAAAAAGGCTTTCCTGGGGCCGACCCCCGGTCAGCAACGTCGACTTCCATCTCCTCTCTGTTCGAGCTACCTTCGCTGTCCCGGTCCGTGGCATTTGCCACAGCAAAAGGCTCTGGTGGCTGCTGTGGCTGATGCCCAGTTTGCGCCAGAGCTAGCTTTTCCATGGTTTCCATCTGAATAGCTAGCTTAACGGCTCCAGCTAGCGTGAGCTCGCTTGGTGGCGTAAGTAGCCTAGCCCGCAATGTGACGACAATACAGCAGTGCTCCGACAGCTGGTCCTGCACCATTTCCCCCTCTAGTGCTCCGAAACGGCACTCACTAGCCAGCTGTCTTAAGTCGGTGACAAACTGTCAGACGGGCTCACCTACCCGTTGACGCCGCTGGGGAAGATAGATCATCCAGGCTGTCACGTTGTCCGGGGTGTTGAAGTGGCTCGCTAGCAGCTCTGCTATCTCCTCGCAGGTGTCCGCAGCACCGAGCGTCCACAGGATATGCTGGCCCTCCATGCCCAAGTTGTGCACCAATAGTGCCCGGGCTGTCAGCTTGTCAAGCTCTCCAAGACCCTGTGTGACAACATAGGTTTGGTAGGCCTCGTACCATCTGGCCCATGGTACCGGCGATTCTCCCGACCCTTCGAGGAAAGGGTGAATGGGGGCCACACACGCATCCATGGTTTAATCTGACGTTGCCAAATGTTATGTCTGGAATAACCTGCAGGACAGATGAGACGAGGTAAGTGGGAAAACACAGTTTTATTGAATGGCTCACACGACAGCTTATTTGACAGCTACTGACATGTTGACAGCTAGACTCCAGGCGAGATAAGAGACCGTAAAATGGCCAACCTGGCTTTATACAGTGAGGGGCGGAGGCGCCACCTGGCGGTGTGTGTCCATCTTACACTTTAACTATCCAACAAGCACCTCTGGAAGCAGCAGGTCCCCGGGACAAATGGCTGATCTCCGGGACAAAAGCACCTCTCCTCATCACCACCGACTCCTGCTCTCGTCCAGCCCCGTCACCAGAAGCCTCTTCTAGGACACGCTGAAGCTGATTGGTGTGCCTCGCGGAGCCATCAGACAACTGGAAGTATGCTGTGCCCAGTTTAGCCACTATGCGCTCACACTCCTGATGTTTCACTGGCTGTCATCTGGCTCATCTTCACCATGGACATTCCTCTCCTCGAACCCGGACTAAGTCCATAACCCTAAGAGGGGCTTGGCTCAGCTCAGCCTGACATGGTGCTGCTGAGCAAGCGGTTTTCCCATGCTCATCGGTCTGGCCTCGTCCTCTTCTGAAGCCATCGTAGCAGTCACCATCGTAGCTGCAGATCCTCCATTCCTCTGTGGCCAAGCTCCGGAGGAATTTGGGGCTAGCACATCGGTGTCACTCACCAGCGCAGGCACCTCGCTGACATGCTTTGTACCCCCCTCTACTGTTTCCCAAGCACCAGCACCAAGACCATCCTGCGTCAAACCTGAGTGAGGCTGGTCCTGCTTGACTGCCGTGGTGTCTGTTAGTTCTTCGTTCCACACAACGTCATCATCGACCACCGGAACTGGAGGGTTCCACTGGCCACAATCCAATCATTCTTCCCCAACGTCATCTTTAATGGCGAAACCCAGTCCGTAGAACAAGTCCCAGACCATGATGTCATCATCTCGGGCCGTCACGTGGAATGTGAAGTTAACCATCGTCGCAGACTTGTACCTAACCATTAACTCCAAAGTCCCATCCGTGTACAGCCTGCAACCTCCATAACCATAAAGAGGCGCTGTGTTACCTTTTATTCTGTAGTAGGGGAAAAACTTCCTCACCGTGGCCCAATTCAACAACAACCCCTCTGCCCCCATGTCGAGCAGCAGCTCCATGCCGTCCAGTTCCACTGCGCAGAAAGTGTACCTGTTGGTACTGGGAGACACCGTATGGATGGTTGTCGGTGGCGGGCAGATTGATTTCTTCCGTGGGCTCTCTGGCTGAGGTACACGGCACATTCTAGCATAATGGTTCAAGTGGCCACATCTGCTGCAATGCTTCCCTCTAGCTGGACAGTCCTTAGCCTTATTTCAGTGCATCACGGACCCGCAACCAGGGCAGACCTTCAGCTAGCAGTACTGACTTCCATAGTGTGGTTGTCCAAGCTATCCTCACTATTCGAGCCCGCTACATTTGTCGTGACGGGAGGCTCCAGCGGCCACTGTAACTGGCGCCAGTTTAGCTCCGAAGCTAGCTTGTTTGCGGCCTCCAAC
Source organism: Pholidichthys leucotaenia (assembly GCA_020510985.1). Classification (NCBI taxonomy): domain Eukaryota; kingdom Metazoa; phylum Chordata; class Actinopteri; order Cichliformes; family Pholidichthyidae; genus Pholidichthys; species Pholidichthys leucotaenia. The sequence continues at coordinate 130,513,569 of CM035845.1, forward strand.
TGGAGAGCTAGTTCGACAGCCCTGGCTAGTGTTAGGTCACTCAGCGCCGTGAGTAGCCTAGCCCATATAGGGGTGCTACTTGTGTGCTCCACAAGCTGGTCACATACCAATTCAACCTCCAGCAGCCCAACACAACACTTGCTAGCTAACTGCCTCAAGTTGGCGACAAGCTGATGTATTGGCTCACCCACACGTTGATGTCGCTGGCAAAAGCGAATCCTCCAGACAGTCACACTATCCGGGGTATGAAGGTGGCTTGCTAGCAGCTCAACGACGTCTTCAAAAGAGTCCAAAGCCCCAAGTGTGCGCAGGACATGCTGGCCCTCAATCCCAAGGTTGTGAACAAGTAGCGGAGTGCTCTTAACTTGCTGAGCTTACCCAGGTCGAGTGCGGTGATGTAGGTCTGGAAAGCCTTAAACCATCTCGGCCACGGAACGGGCAGCTCTCCCAGGAGCTCAAGGAAGGGGCGAAGTGGTGTGATCCACGCCTCCACTGGTTAATCCTCAATTGTCAAATGGTATGATGGTATGGTAAAATACCTTAAAAACGGATGAGGCCCGATGGCTGGATGAAAATAGCTTTATTAAAGGATGTCAGAACAGCGGACACACAGTAGGCAGAGGGCAGAGGGCACCAGTCGAAGAGGCCGCATCATGAATGCCCCCTGCTGTTTATAGGGCGGTGCAGTGGTGAAACAGGAAGTGCCCGCCACTACACCTCACTTCATAATAAGGTGTCAAACACTAACACCACAGTCATGTCAAAAGCATAGGTTTTAAAATGTTAAATGACATTTTATCAACTACTAAATTGCTAAATTTTGTTTACTGCATGCGTAAAAACAATATAATACAAACAACTGGCATCAACTTGACTGTAAATTCTGAGAAATAATGGGGAAAAAAGTTTTTCACAACTTCTCTACATTATGGAAAATAATGTCTCACAACAAATTGAATAATTGTTTTTACAGTGATGGTAATAATTAGTTTTGCTACAAGCTACAACCGAAAAAGTTTCAGCTTGAAAAATGATTGTTTAAGATGGTAAAATGTGGGTTTTCTCTGAGTACTCCAGGTTCCTCCCACAGTCCAAAGACATGCACGTTAGGTTAACTTACGTATGTCAACTGGGGATAAATTACCCTTGGGTATGAATGTGACACTGAATGGTTGTCTGTCACTGCGTTTTGACCCTGTGATGGACAGGTGGTCTTTCCTGGGTGTATCCTGCCCAAAGATGCTGGGATAAGCTCCAGCGACCCGAAAAGGATTATGTGGTTAAGAAGATGGATGGATGGATGGGTGGATGGACATATTGACCACCTAACAAATTAGCTGTTAATTCAATTGATATGGATATTTAGTTAATTTTACTAAAATTGCACATGTGAGCAAATGGGGTCAAGACAGCCAAGGAGAAAATCCCATCCATCCATCCATCTTCTACCGCTTTTCTGGTGGTCCAGGTCACAGGGGCAGCAGTCCAAGCAGAGAAGCCCAGTTTTCCTTCCCCCCAGCCACCTTTTCCAGCTCTTCAAAGAGGATACCAAAGTGTTCCCTGGCCAGCTGGGAGAGATAGTCTCTCCAGCATGTCCTGGGTCTACCCTGGGGTCTCCTCCCAGTGGGACATGCCCAAAATACCTCACATGGGAGGTGTCCTGGGGACATCCTGATCAGATGCCCATACCACCTCAGCTGGCTCCTCTCAGTCAGAGGAGCAGTGGCTCTACGCTGAGCCTTTTCCAGATAACTGAGCTCCTCACTGTATCTTCAAGGGTGAGTCCAGCCCCCCCCCCCCCATGGAAAAGCTCATTTCAGCCGCTTGTATCTGTGATCTCATTCTTTTAGTCACTACCCAAAGTTCATAACCATAGGTGAGGGTCGGAACACAGATTGACCAGTAAAATGACAGCTTTACTTTAAAGTTGCACTCCCTCTTCACCATGGCAGACTGGTACAACATCTGAATCACTGCAAATGCTGCTCCGATCCATCTGTCAATCTCCCAGTCCATTCTCCCCTGACACATGAGTAAGACTCCCACTTGGGGCAAGAGCTCATCCCCGGCCAATACAGGATAATCCACCCTTTTCCTGCTGAGCACCATTTACTCGGACTTGGAAATGCTGATTCTCATCCTGACCCATTCACACTCAGCACCAAAATGTTCCAGTAAAGACCTGTAGGTCATTTCTAGATGAAGGCAACAGGACCACATCATCTGCAAAGAGCAGAGATAGGGATCCTGTGCCCATCGAACGTGACACCCTCCATTCATTTGACATCCCCCTGTTCTTATTCTTTGCATGCTCATTATTGCCCCCATAGGGTATTTTAAGCTTTTAGTTTTAATATTTAATCTGTGTAATAATCCTGTATCTCATGTCTGGATAGAAATAAATGGCAGTGGAGGCACTGGGAGGAAGTTGTTAATGTTTGCTAATATTGAATGACATAAAAATGATCCAAATGCTAAATTCTATTGCTCGAGGTTAATTACAGCACAGCACTCCTTGTTGATATGTTTCCTGAGAGAGCACAATATTTTCAGCTCAACCCAGATATTTTTTTTTCTCTGTAATTTTACACTTCTCATCACAGGAGATCAATGGTGTGACACTTAAAAAGGCCTGACATTATGAATTATATCCAATTTATTATGCTCACTGTCTTTTCAATTTATGCTGATATATTCATATTCAGCTGCTATGTTTATGACTGAAAGCCTGTGTACCCTTTCACAGATGCCTCATTTTTGTCTGTTTGCCTTTGATGATGTCGATGAAAGGAAGCAGCAGCAAAGTATACCATATACAGCAGTGTATACGTTTTATACACATGTTGCAAAAAAGTGGTGCTGGATGAAAAATAAGTTTAAAACATTTTATTGGTTTCATCAGTACTGATCAAACCAAATCTCCCCCAGCACTCCTGCTGTGAAATGAGTCATGCTCTGCATTGTGTGAAAGTAATCAAGTTCAGTTGCCCATAAAACCACGAAGAGATCAGAAATGCGCTTTCAAAGTGTTGTTTAGGTGTGTGCTTCAAAAGTCAACTAATAATACAAAGCCCATCAGAGATTCCCTTTGAATGCAGCATCCATTTCAGAGTAAATCATGCCACTGGCAGTAAAGACTCTTTGAAAGGCAGCTTTAATTATGGCCATGCGAAAGGGAGTGCAATAATAAATGTACTATACTGACATCGACTTAACTATTGTGACTGAGCGAAAGCAAAATATGTAGAAGGAATAGTAACGACCCTCTTACCTGAGAAGCTACTGATTGGTTTGTCAGGTCATCAGCTTCAGTTTGCTCCAAAGATCCTGAAACTTTAGTTTTACATCCAAAGGAAAAACATTAAGAAGCTCCAAGTCCAGCTGAAGCCTCAATGTATCTGATGCCTAGTTTTTCATTTCACAACTCGATCTGTCCTGCATGGTACTTTGCAGGACTTGTGGCTGCTCCTGCAGCTAGTATCGAGTGGCTGATAATAAAGTTCGACCTGTGTGTCTGCTTTGATTACTGCTCACTTGTGAGGCCCCACGGCCGTGGGGGATGCAGTATGTCAATCGCCCAACTCTGGTGGGCAGCCACAGCAGCAGTGCGTGTGTTTGTGCATGACACATACTTGTTTGTTGTGATAGCTGAGGTCAGATCTTGCCAGCACTGTTGCCATGGTATTTCCCAACAGAGAAGGGCCCGACCAAGTGAAAGAGCTCGTGGAGTTTCAGAAAATGAGTCTAGCGATGGATGCTGGCAGAGACCCTGGAAATGTATGAGCACAAATGAGGCCATGCCAGTACCAAGATGCTGACAGAATCGACACATAAAGGGACCTGATATCCATCTGCAGTGTCTTTGATTGAATTATTGCGAATAAAAACTCTGTTTTAATCTGCATCTTCAGGAATGGAACAATTGACCATTGCACTAAAGTCAGAAGACCTTTAAACAGGACAGGGAAGATAATCCCACCATTATGAGCATGCTGCTGTTTTCCACTCTATAATGTTTGCACGGGTACAGTATTCCTTCTGAAACCTATTTAAACTTTAAATGAACTGCAGTTCTGTCTTCAAGCTATGCAATAGGTGCTGAGATGTTACTTCATAAGCACTTCAAAGTAAGTCTATGAATTTTCAGTTCAGTTATACTCATCATGGTAAAAGAGGATAATAGCATATTTTCTTTCATTTCTAAATTTAACTATATTTACAAAAAAAACAAGAACAGGGTACAACACCACAGTGATCATACAATTTTGCAGTGTGCCATTGGTAGCAGGCTGATCCTCTTCTTACCTTTGTACAGTTAAATTAGACCTTTATTTCTGACCTGTTTCCACAGTGAATCTTCATATTAAACATGGACAGTCTTCAAAGAATGGGGACCAGTGTACAAATTCTGTAATTCTTGGAAGCCAATAGGTATTTCGTCAGTCTGCACTAAATGTTAAGTTTTAGACTTTTTTTTTTTAGCTTATAATCATTATGATGATGTCTTCTCTCTTTGATGTCAAAAATAGCAAAGGCAGATGACATCATCAAAGTTGCTGTCTTACTGTTGTGAATCGCCCCTTCAGGGCAGAGAGAGAAGACCCAAGAGCTGAACTGCAATTTGTGATAATTTATTAAGGGAACACAAAATCCAAAAAGTGCTCAAAAAATAAACTTACACAGCGGATAACAGCGAGAAGACAAAACACAATGGAGCACATCGGGACAGGAATGGGGTCGCGACAGAGATACATGGATAAGAAGACGCTCTGACAACGGGAGACTAACAGAGTCCCTCTTAAATAGGGCAGGAAAATAATCATAACAAGTGGCCTCAGGTGTAGATACCAGAGCGGGCAGGAGGAAACAATGATTAATAATTTGGACCAGCTGAGAACAATGAGAGGGGAGAGACCAAAACTGATAGCTGACAGGGACACCACCCACACGGAGCAAAAACCCGGAAGGGCCAGTGACAGCTGTCAACCCAAAGGGAGAACACAACAGTAAGGGATAGAAAGAAGAAATATCAACAAATACAGACTGAGAAATAAACACAAACTAATACAAAATAAGAGCGTAACAAAACTATGACATAAACAGGAAAATAGAAAACAGTATGAGAAATACAGAAACCAAAAGGTACAAAAAACAACAAATATATAAATATAGAGAAAAGCCATGAGACTGAGCATGGCGGAAACCCCCAGTGCTCAGCTCATGGCACTTACAAGACCTATCCACTTGCTGTTCAGACCTTATGTTTATCAGGCACAGCCAATTAGAGCAAGAAGTTAAAAGGTTTGAATGTAAAACAGCTTCAGAAAGAAGATTGTACATTCAAAATAGAAATACTTACGACTGCATCATTAAGTCAAAATTCCAGCCTCATGGGAAGAGCTGGATGTACAGCTAGTGGAAAACAACAATTACATCTGCTGGCGAAGTCATAAATATGCATCATTTCTTTACTGCAGCACAAGTAAAAGATCTAAAGTGTTGGTGATTTGATACAGTAACTGACTTTAGGAAACGCGTCTCACAGCCCGCTCTCGCCTGTCTCCCGCTCCAGCTGTGAGCAGACCTGCGCCTCATCAAGCCCGGGCTATTTAGCCCGCTCCGCCTCGAGCTTCGGTCTGGAGCCGTCTGCTCACCAACGACCGTGCTACCCGCACTCGCCTTTTCTTCGACGCCTCTAAAGGCTTCCAACCATCCCTTCCCACGTAAGTAAACATCCTTCATCTCACCTTTTCTCCAGTCCTTCTCCCCTGTGCACAGGTGGATTCCCTGGCGGCAGATTCTCCCTCCGTCGTCATCCAACTCACACCCGCAGTGCCGAGCGCGCATTGGAGCACTGTCTTCCAGGCAGGAGACCTGCGGCTTGCCGACGTCAGCCACCAGGAACATCTGCAAGTAAGCCACAGTCCAAATATTAATCCACCCGGTCAGACTCAGCAACTAACCTCTCCTCTGCTCTGCCCTAGGGTTGCCGGGCTGCACGGCGCGCTGCTCCGCCCTCGGCGCATCCTGTCTTCCAGCAACACATCCACTCTCACACTCACGCATCCATACACGCTTATTATTCAATAAATCATTGTTGCAATTGATTCGAGCCTGTGTGCGTGTTCCCTGGGCCAGAACTCATGTCAGTACGGCTCCAGCAGCGCGACCCAGCGGACAGCGGGCTCGCACACCGGTTAACCAACTTGGAGGCTCGAGTCGATCAGGTCATACATCAGCAACAGGTGATTTTAAACCAGCTCACCATAATCACCCGCCGGCTGGATCGTCTGGATCCCCCGCAGGTGTTTCCTCCGGCTCCTCAAGGTGGGCTAGCTCCTACCGCTCCTCCGGCTGGCCAGGCTAACCCAGGGGCACCAACCCGGCTCACTCCCATTCCCACGCCCACGCGCTTCGGCGGCAAGCTTGGTGAGGCGCATGGGTTCCTTCTCCAATGTGAGTCGGTGTTCCAGCGTGTTCCCGGGGACTTCCTGACGGATCACAGCTGAATTGGTTACATCGCCAACCTCTTGGAAGGGCGAGCGTTAGCCTCGGCCTATGCCATCATGGCGCGACCCAGCTATGCTAACCTAACTTATGCTCAATTCGTCTGCGATTTTAATGAGGTTTTTGACCATTCGGACCGTAATAACGTGCTAACAACCTAGTTGCTAAACCTTCGCCAGGGTAGCCGGTCGGCCGCCGACTACGCGTGTCGACTTCTGGGTTGTGGCGGCGGAAGTTGGATGGGGAGATGCTGCCCTCTGCAGCATTTTCATCCGTAGCCTGAGCTCTAGCCTTCGGGACGAACTGGCCTGTAAGGATCTGCCGGAGCAGCTCTCAGAGCTGATTTCCCTTACCATTAGCCTGGATAACAGGTTGAGAGAGCGGGCCGCCGAGCGGAAGTCCTCCAGCCTCTCGAGCAGTGCTCCTCCCCGCTCCTCTCAACCTCGCCCCCTGGTGTTGCCCGCGCCTGAGTCCGCCGACGAGCCGGAGGCGATGCTGATTGGTCGGGCGAAGCTCCCACAGGCAGAGAAACAGTAGGGAGCTGGGTCTCTGCATGTATTGCAGAGACGACCAGCATGCCTTGGAGTCCTGCCCGGTAAGGCCAAAAGGGGGAGTCCACGAGTCACTATAGGGGGCCTCGCGGACGCATCCCAGCCTAACCCCCATCTAAGTGCATGCTACCAATTAGGTTCTGTCATAACCCCATAGAACACCTCACTCACGCACTGGTGGACTTGGGGGCGGAGCAGAGCTTCATTTCTAAGGGCCTGGCAACCCGTCTGGGCATCTCCTGCCATCCACTGCCGGCCCCTTTGAATCTTGTCTCCCTCGCTGCCACCCCCCTGGAGCGGGTTACACACCGGACAGTCCCAGTCCTGGTCATTATTTCCGGCAATCACCGGGAGGACCTTAGCTTCTTTGTGCTGCCCACCTCGGCCGCCTCCGTCATTCTGGGCTACCCCTGGCTGCGCCTGCACGGCCCAACTTTTGATTGGCAGTCGGGGGGCGTCCTCTCCTGGAGTACCTTTTGTTTGGGCGCCTGCCTCCAGTCCGCCGCTTGTGCCCCGTCACTTCCTCCTCCTCCCTCCAACGTGCCCCCTCCGGACCTCTCCTTAGTGCCTCCGGAGTTTCATGACCTTGGTGTAGTCTTCAGCAAGTCCAAAGCGCTGTCCCTTCCCCCCACCGCCCCTATGACTGTGCCATCAACCTCCGCCCGGGGGCGCCCTTGCCCTCCAGTCGTTTATACAACCTGTCAGCACCGGAGCGCAAAGCCATGGACTCCTATATCAAGGAATCGCTTAGCTCCGGCATCATTCGTCCTTCTTCGTCTCCAGTCGGTGCAGGTTTCTTCTTCATTGCCAAGGAGGATGGGTCCCTCCGGCCATGCATCGACTACCGGGCGCTAAATGATATTACAGTCAAGGACAGGTATACGCTGCCGTTAATGGATTCAGCTTTCGATTCTCTGCAGGGGGCCACCTGGTTTACGAAGCTGGACCTCTGCAGCGCATATCATCTCGTTCGGATCCGGGAGGGTGACGAATGGAAGACGGGGTTCCGGACGCCCAGCGGTCATTTTGAATATCTTGTCATGCCGTTTGGGCTCACGAACGCGCTGGCCGTCTTCCAGCACCTAATTAATGACGTCCTCCGCGATTTCCTGGGGGTGTTCGTCTTTGTGTACCTGGACGACATCCTGATCTTCTCCCGGTTGCGGGAGGAGCACCAGGTTCACGTGAGGTGGGTCCTCCAGCGCCTTTTGGAGAACAGGCTCTATGTAAAAGCGGAGAAGTGCGAATTCTATGCTGACAAGACCTCCTTCCTGGGCTTTATTATTTCTCACAATCAGATCATCCCCGATCCTGCCAAGGTCAAGGCGGTCGTCGAGTGGCCCACCCCCTCATCTAGGAAGCAGGTCCAGCAGTTTCTCGGCTTCGCCAATTTTTACTGGTGTTTTGTCCCTAAATTCGGTGCCATCGCTTCTCCCCTGACCCGCCTCACCTCCCCCAAGGTGCCTTTTCAGTGGACTGAGGACGCTGAGGCTGCCTTCGCGGCGCTGAAGACGGAGTTCTCCTCCTCCCGGGTCCTGACCCAGGTGGACCCCTCTCTGCAGTGCCTTGTGGAAGTGGACGCCTCTGATACGGAGGTGGGGGCGGTGTTGTCGCAGCGCTCACCGGTGGATGGGGTGGTTCGCCCCTGCGCCTTTTTCTCCCGGCGCCTATCTGCTGCGGAGAGGAATTACGACGTCGGCGACAGAGAGCTCCTAGCAGTCAAGCTTGCACTCCAGGAATGGCGTCACTGGCTCGAGGGGGCGGCTCAACCTTTCGTGGTTTGGACCGATCACAAGAACCTGATGTACCTGAGGACAGCCAAGCGCCTGAATGCCCGCCAGGCATGCTGGTCGCTGTTCTTTGGCAGCTTCAGGTTCACAATCACCTACCGTCGGGGCTCGAAGAACGGTAAACCAGACGCTCTGTCCAGGCAGTTTGCCCCAGAAGCCCCCGAGGACCGGGACCATACCATCCTGCTGGCCTCGTGTGTCGTGGGCGCTGTCTCCTGGTCCATCAGGGATAAGGTCCGGAGGGCACAGGAAACCGAAACCGATCCGGGCGGTGGACCAGCGGGTAGGCTGTTCGTTCCTTCGTCGGTCCAGAGTGACGTCATCCACTGGGCTCACACCACCAAGCTTGCCTGTCACCCTGGGTTCTCCCGCCTGATTGAGCTCCTTCAGAGGTCCTTTTGGTGGCTGGGCCTCCGGGGTGACGTCGCTAATTACGTCCGCGACTGCCCCCAGCGTGCGACTGGCAAGACATCTTCCTCTCCCCCAGCTGGTCTCCTCCACCCTCTGCCGACCCCCAGCAGACCTTGGTCCCATGTGGCCTTAGATTTCGTTACCAGTCTCCCGTCGTCCAACTCCTTCACCACCATCCTGACCATCGTGGACCGGTTCTCCAAGGCCGCCCACTTCGTGCTGCTCCACGGTCTCCCTACGGCACGGGAGATGGCGGACCTACTGGGCCAACATGTTGTGAGGCTGCATGGGATTCCAGCGGACATCGTTTCTGACCGGGGTCCCCAGTTTGTGTCCAGAGTCTGGTCGTGCTTCTGCAAGGCCTTGGGGGCCACGGTGAGTTTGTCTTCCGGTCACCACCCCCAGTCCAATGGGCAGTGCGAGCAGACGAACCAGGAGCTGGAAGCTGCGCTGCGATGCATCACCTCCTCCAACCCTTCTTCCTGGAGCTCCTATCTGCCCTGGATTGAATATGCGCATAACGCCACCTTGTCATCAGCCATCGGGATGTCTCCCTTCCGGGCGTCGCTTGGATATGACCCCCCGTTGTTCCCTGAGGAAGAAGGGGAGGTGGCGGTGCCATCCATCCAGGCCCATCTCAAGCGCTGTCGGCGCATTTGGACAGCTGTGCGCTATACGCTTTTACGCACGGCTGAGCGCAACATCAGGATGGCTAACTGCCACAGGAGGGCCGCACCGCGCTATCAGGTGGGTCAGCAAGTCTGGCTGTCTACGTGGGACATCAACGTGAAGGCCGAGAGGAAGAAACTGGCCCAACGTTTCATTGGCCCATTCCCCATCACAAAAGTCATCAATCCGGTGGCTGTGCGTCTGGCTCTCCCCCCCTCCCTCCGCGTCTGTCCGACGTTCCATGTCTCCCGCATTAACCCTGTGGTGTCTCATCCTCTCTGTCCTCCTCCTAGGGCTCCACCCCCTCCCGTGATGATCGACGGCGACCCGGCGTGGAGGGTCTCTTCCATCCTGGACTCCTGCCGCCGAGGTCACGGGCTACAATACCTGGTGGATTGGGAGGGGTATGGCCCCGAGTGGAGGTCCTGGGTGCGCCCATCGGTCATGCTGGACAAGCGCCTCGTCACGGAGTTCCACCTGGCGTACCCAGGTAAGCCAGCGCTGGGAGGCGCTGCTCCGGGGGGGGGGGGGGAGTACTGTCACAGCCCGCTCTCGCCTGTCTCCCACTCCAGCTGTGAGCAGACCTGCGCCTCATCAAGCCCGAGCTATTTAGCCCGCTCCACCTCGAGCTTCGGTCTGGAGCCGTCTGCTCACCAACGACCGTGCTACCCGCACTCGCCTTCTTTTGACGCCTCTAAAGGCTTCCAACCATCCCTTCCCATGTAAGCAATCATCCTTTATCTCACCTTTTCTCCAGTCCTTCTCCCCTGTGCACAGGTGGATTCCCTGGCAGCGGATTCTCCCTCCGTCGTCATCCAACTCACACCCGCAGTGCCGAGCACGCATTGGAACACTGTCTTCCAGGCAGGAGACCTGCGGCTTGCCGACGTCAGCCACCAGGAACATCTGCAAGTAATCCACAGTCCAAATATTAATCCACCGGGTCAGACTCAGCAACTAACCTCCCCTCTGCTCTGCCCTTGGGTTGCCGGGCTGCACGGCGCGCTGCTCCGCCCTCGGCGCATCCTGTCTTCCAGCAACACATCCACTCTCACACTCAAGCATCCATACACGCTTATTATTCAATAAATCATTGTTGCAATTGACTCAAGCCTGTGTGTGTGTTCCCTGGGCCAGAACTCATGTCAACGCATGCCATATTGTTATTTCTTCTTTGGCCTTTAATCCGCATATCAAACTTATTTCCAAGACTACTTTTTATCATTTCTATAATATTGTCAAGATTAGGAACATCTTGTCTCAGAGTGATGCTGAGAAACTAGTCTATGCTTTTGTTAGTTCTAGATTAGATTGTTGCAGTTGTTTATTATTGGTAAAGATCATATCTCTTTTGTTTTGGCCTCCCTTCATTGACTTTCTGTAAAATCTGGAATTACATTTAAAATTATTCTCCTCACTTACAAAGCTTTCAATGATCAGGCCCCTTGTTATTTAAAAGATCTTACAGTACGCTATCATTCTAACAGAGCTCCTCGCTCCTAAAATGTAGGATTATTTATAATACCTAGAATCTCTAAAAGTGCAATGGGAGGCAGAGCTTTCAGTTATCAGGCTCCTCTCCTCTGAAACCAGCTGCCAATCTGGATTCGGGAGACAGATTTGATCTTTGTTTTTAAGAACAGAATTTAAATTTTTCTTTTTGATAAAGCTTATAGTTGGGGTTGGATCAGGTGACCCTGAACCTTCTCTTAGTTATGCTGCTATAGATTTAAAGGGCTGATGACACATTTCTGACATTTTTTAGCATGTTGTGTAAATCCAAAAGTCATTGTCTATGATCAATATCAAATCAAATCAAATCAAACTTTATTGTCATATTGCTGTACATACAACTGTAGTGCAGGCAAGATGAAATTGCGTTTCTCTCGGCATCCATATAAGAAGCAGCATGATTAAGACACACTCCCACATAGCTCCACCCCCCACCCCACCCCCACCCACCCCGTCCATTCACACATCCCTGAGACATACTTGGGGAAAAAGAATAACTAACTATAATATACAAAATGTCCATAGGTGCAGTAGTGTGTATGTGAGATTCCGGGTCAGCTGTTCAGCATCCTGACAGCTTGTGGGAGGAAGCTGTTGATCAGTCTGGTGGTTCTGCCTCTGATGCTCCGGAATCGTTTACCAGATGGAAGAAGTTCAAAGTGTTTATGCAGAGGGTGAGAACGATCCTTGACAATGTTCAGTGCCCTGCTCCTACAACGGTTCTGAAAAAGTTCTTGGACAGAGGGGAGGGAGACTCCAATTACCCTCTCCGCCCCCTTGACTATCCTCTGCAGGGCTTTTTTGTCTGACATACTGCAGCTGGAGTACCATGTAGCAATGCAGTACGTCAGAACACTCTCCACCACACCTCTGTAGAAGGTCCTGAGGATGCAGATGGGGAGAGAGGCCTGTTTGAGTTTCCTCAAGAAGTGTAGTCTCTGCTGAGCCCGCTTCCTGATCTCCAAGGAATTCTTGCTCCAGGTCAGGTCCTGCGAGATCTGCACTCCAAGGAACTTGATGTTCTCTACTCTCTCCACTAAACGGCCGCCGATGCTGAGGGGGACGTGCTCAGGCTGTGACCACCGGAAGTCGATAATCATCTCCTTCGTTTTGTCCATGTTGAGCACCAGATTGTTCTCCCTGCACCAGCCCTCCAGGTCTCTCACTTCTTCCCTGTACATTGATTCCTCATCCCTCTGAATAAGTCCCACCACCGTGGTGTCATCTGCAAACTTAATAATCTGGTTCCCCTCGTGTTTGGATACACAGTCATGTGTTAGGAGTGTAAACAACAGTGGACTGAGTACGCAGCCTTGAGGGGATCCGGTGCTCAGCGTGACAGATTTGGAGATGTTGTTTCCAACCCGGACAGACTGAGGTCTCTCAGTCAGGAAATCCAGGATCCAGAGACATGTGGCGGTGTTCAGACCGAGAAGGAGTAATTTCTCTATCAGTCTCTGGGGAATAATGGTGTTGAATGCTGAACTGAAATCAATGTACAGGAGTCTGGCGTAGGTGTCTTTCTGGTCCAGGTGGGTGATGACAGAGTGTAGGGTGGTGACTATAGCATCCTCCGTGGAGCGGTTTGAACGATATGCAAACTGGAGTGGGTCGTGTGATGCAGGGAGGCAGGCTGTGATGTGTGGTTTGACAAGCCGTTGAAAACACTTCATCACAATTGGTGTAAGTGCAACAGGACGATAGTCATTCAAACAGGACACCACTGGTTTCTTTGCCACCGGTACAATGATATAATATTTACAACAGCGCCTGCATAAACTAGTTATCATCAAAAAACCACAGCCGCTGACTGGACTGTGCCGCCCACCGAATTAAGGGCGGCACCCCAATGTAATCGACAGAACAGATGCCAGTGTTGTTAACTAGAATGACAGCAGCTTTGTAGCTCACAGTTTCTCTGGTTTCTTGTTTTAATTTTATGGCTATGCTTTCGCGTTGTGTTGCAGGCTTCGATAAACAGCAGGCCATGAAAGATCACATCACACGCTTCAGCTCCAACTGTCATAGGCCTTCTCGTGTGCTTCTCATGCGCTTTTAGGCAGGAGGAGCGCACAAGGAGTGGAAGGATTAATGGATTTACGCACAGCTTTTGACCTATTTTCTGTGATCCCATGCTGACACCTCACTGGTCCAGCCACATCCCCTCTCTCATTATCACCAGCTGATTCAAACTCCCGCTGATCGTGTTTCCCGGTCCTCGCCCAGCTGCGTCTCATCACACTCTCATCAGCAGTGTGTGTACATATTAGCGGCCGTTTGCCAGTAACGCACTGCTGATCAATAGTATTGTCATCTGTGCTGTTAGTCTGCCAGTATTTTCAGCACTCTCATGACGTTAGTCTCTCCATGTTCACCGTGGTTCTCGTGTGTCCTTGAAGCGATGTCGGCTCTGGGGCGCACCTGTGGCTAACACGTCTCCTCTCATTCGTTCTCTGAGTGATGCCGGCCCCCGAACGTCATCGGTAAGTTCAATTCAATTCAATTCAACTTTATTTATATAGCGCCATTTCACAACAACAGTCATCTCATAGCACTATGAACTGTAGGGGGAACCCCCACAGTTGCAGAAAGACCCCAGCAATCAGGCGATCCCCTGTGAGCAAGCACTTGGCGACGGTGGAGAGGAAAAACTCCCTTTTAACAGGAAGAAACCTCCAGCAGAACCAGGCTCAGGGAGGGGCAGTCATCTGATGCGACTGGCTGGGGGGTGAGGGGACAGAGAAGATGAAAAGAACAGACATGTAGAGAGCAAACAGCACGATGGGGACTCAATCTATGGGAGAGAACAAACAGACGTTAATGACCAGCAAAAAAAAAAAAAAAAAATTCATTGAGAGTGAAGAAAGGAGTGAGGCCCAGTGCATTACTGGAGGTCCCCCGGCTGACTAAACCTATTAGCAGCATAACTAAGGGAGGGTTCAGAAACACATGATCCCTCCCTAATTGTAGGCTATATCAAAAAAGGTAGGTTTTAGCCCTATTCTTAAAAACAGAGATCGAGTCTGACTCCCGAATCCAGATTGGCAGCTGGTTCCACAGGAGAGGAGCTTGATAACTGAAGGCTCTGCCTCCCATTGTACTTTTGGAGATTCTAGGTATTACAAGTAATCCTGCATTTTGGGAGCGTAGTGCTCTGTTAGGATAATACGGTAGTATCAGATCTTTTAAATTAAAAAGGAGCCTGATTGTTTAGAGCTTTTTAAGTAAGAAGAAGGATTTTAAACTTAATTCTAAACTCTATGGGAAGCCAATGAAGGGAGGCCAGAACCGGAGAGATATGATCTCTCTTTCTAGTACCTGTTAAAACTCTTGCTGCAGCATTTTGGATCAGCTGAAGACTTTTTAAAGATGTTTTAGGACAGCCTGATAATAAAGAATTACAATAATCTAATCTCGAGCTAACAAAAGCGTGGATCAGCTTCTCAGCATCACTCTGAGACAAGATGCTCCTAATCTTGGCAATATTACGCAAATGATAGAAGGCAGTCTTAGAAACAAATTTAATATGTGAATTGGAGGACAGATCTTGATCAAAAATAATTCCAAGGTTCCTCACAGAGCTATTAAGAGAAAGAGTAACTGCATCCAAACTGAAAGTTTGATTTGGAAAGGTATTTCTAAGGTTTTTTGGACCAACAAGAATGACTTCAGTCTTATCTGAATTTAATAGCAGGAAATTACAAGTCATCCAAGCTTTGATTTCCTTAAGACAGGCTTCTAACTTGGCTAATTGATTACTATCATCTGGCTTCATTGACAGGTATAATTGTGTGTCATCTGCATAACAATGAAAATGTATACAGTGCTTTCTAATAATGTTGCCTAACGGAAGCATATATAAACTAAAAAGAGTAGGGCCTAGCACAGATCCCTGTGGAACTCCATGACTAAGCTTTGAGTTGAAAGAAAACTCATTATTGACATGAACAAACTGGAACCTATCAGATAAATAAGATCTAAACCACTGCAACGAAGTTCCATTAAGTCCAACATAGTGTTCTAATCTATCAAGTAGAATATTATGATCGATAGTATCAAAAGTTGCACTAAGGTCTAAAAGGACAATTACAGAAACCAGTCCATTATCAGATGTGATGAGGTCGTTAGTGACCTTCGCTAAGGCTGTTTCAATACTATGATGGATTCTAAACCCAGATTGAAACTCTTCAAGTAAACCATTTCCCTGCAGGTGGTCAAATAATTGCGTAGCAACAACTCTTTCTAAGATTTTTGAAATGAAAGGGAGATCAGAGATTGGTCTATAGTTAGCTAAAGCTCCTGTATCTAGCTTTGGCTTTTTGAGTAAGGGTTTAATTACAGACGTTTTAAAAGCCTGTGGTACATGGCCTAAAGTTAATGAAGAATTGATTATATGAAGAATAAAGCTACCAATAAGTGGGAAGACTTCTTTAAATAACCTGGTAGGAATAGGGTCTAAAAGACAAGTTGAAGGTTTGGATGAGGAAACTATTTTGTCTAACTCACAAAGGTCGATTGGAGTAAACTCATCAAGACAGACATCAATTGAAGGAGCTGTAGTAGTTACGGTATTTAAGTTAACTGTGGGAAGAATCTGATTGATTTTATCTCTGATGGATGAAATTTTATTATTGAAAAAGTTCATAAAGTCCTGACTAGTAAGCTCTAAGGGAATGCTAGGATTGACCGAGTCCTGACTCTTTGTCAACCTGGCTACAGTGCTGAAAAGAAACCTGGGATTATTCTTGTTCTCTTCTATTAATGCAGAATAATAATTCGTTCTAGCTTTTCTAAGAGATTTTTTATAAATTAAAAGATTATTTCTCCAAGCTAAATAGATTTCATCTAAATTAGTGGAGTACCATTTTCTTTCTAATTGACGAGTCTTCTGTTTTAAGCTACGAGTTTCTGTATTGAACCAAGGAGTTAGAAATCTCTGATTAGACTTTTTCTTTTTTAAGGGGGCCACCAAGTCTAGAGTCTAATGCAGAAAAGCTGTAACACTATCCACCATGTTCAGGTTCAGGTTACTTTATTTGTACCCGTAGGTAGATTTGTTTTGCAGTTGGTGACATCCATATTTACAAGCCACAATTACATTCAACATAGACACAAACACAGGCACACATCTTACAAAATAGGTAAATATAAAATATGTACAATATAATTTTTATAGCTTGTTCAACTCTTTGACAGCAGCAGGGACAAAGCTGTTTTTGTAGCGCTGGGTTCTACTTTTTGGGACAGCAAACCTCCGTCTGGAGGGAAGAAGCTGAAAGTTGCAGTGCAAAGGGTGGGAGTCATCATTTAAAATCGAGTCGGCCATCCTCTGTACTTGTCTGGTGTACAGGGATGTCAGGCTCAGCTGTGACTCACCAAGCAAACGACTGGACCATCTGACTACCTGATCCAAGGATTTCCTCTGTTTCAGTTTTATCTGACCAAACCATGACATTAAAGAAAAGGATAAAACAGATTCAATAAAAGCCCGATAGAACATAGTCATTATGGTTCGGTCAATTTGGAAGCGTGCAAGTTTCCTCAAACAATGCAAATTTTGCTGACCCTTTTTGCACACCCTTTCACAGTTCACCTCAAAGTTCAATCCACTATCAATAATCGTCCCAAGATATTTGTACGATTGTACACATTCGGTGGTCTGGCCTTTTAGTATGGTGACTTTGTGCCTGGGAGTTTTCCTCCTAAAGTCAATAATCATTGACTTTAGGAGGAATTTGAATTTATTGACTGAAAGTCAATAATCAATCAATGTTATCAATTACAGAAGGAGCAAGCTGTCTATAGCTTATTTCCGTTGTGTTGACACATGGCATAGAGGAAACAATCTGCATAAATTTGGTAACAGCATCATCTGAGAGGCATCTACTGTAATAATATTTTTCTTTAGGAGCCAAATAGTCAGAAATAGTAAAATTAAAGGTTAACAGACAATGGTCTGACAGTACAGGGTTATGAGGAAACACTACAAGATTTTCTATTTCTATGCCATATGTCAGAACAAGGTCCAATGTATGGTGGAGGTAGTGAGTAGAATTTCCTACTTTCTGAGAAAACCCAGTCGAGTCTAATATTGAATTAAATGCCACAATTAAGGCAGTCACTATCTACATCCACATGTATATTAAAGTCCCCTACTATAATTATTCTATTGTGGAGCGTGTAAATGAAGAGGCAGATTTGTTTCAGATGCTTTATTACACACTCTCACATTCTCAAGCATAGTAAGAATGACATTCAAGTAGAAGCTCTTCTCTTAAATACCATGACATTCTTCTAGAATCTTCTCACACACAAAAGATGATCTTCTCGTCCAATCGCAATCAACCCACTCATGCTTAACACCTCCCTGTTATCTTACTAGGGAACCCCCGCTCTTTGTTCCTGTCTAAGATGGTATACAATTAGACTCTCCCCAGGTTACCACCCCACCACCCCCAGCAACTTAGATAGGACAAAAGGATAACAGTCCACATGCTGTGATAGAACCATTAACATCAGTCCACATGCTGCATGGGCTTCAGTCTTCTCCCATATCTGCTGTAACCAGAATTCGCCGCCTCCGCGGCGCTGCCCTGCCTTTGGGGGGCTGTTGTTTGTGGGGAAAACCTTTCTGTCTGTCTGTGTGGGTGCTCTGAGGAATCGTCTCTCTGGGGAGCTCCCCGTGGGGGTCTTCCACGCCAAGGGGCCCTCGCCAACAGCACTTGCTCGTCCGCCACAACGAAAGCAGGTTTGAGTCTGTCTATGCCATTTTTTTCCCTCCTACCCCACAAGTCTAGCAAAAAATGCTTATCCCCTGTTTCCAGCACTCTGAACGGTCCATCATAGGGTGGGCGCAGTGGAGGGCGGTGGGCGTCGTGTCTGACAAAAACGAACTCCGCGTTCTTCAAAGTTTTAGGCACAAAAACGCGTGGAAAACTGTGGTGGGCAGGGCCCGGCAGCGTGCCTGTGTCTGCGCTACGCTGCAAAA
Organism: Pholidichthys leucotaenia; assembly: GCA_020510985.1. Lineage (NCBI taxonomy): Eukaryota > Metazoa > Chordata > Actinopteri > Cichliformes > Pholidichthyidae > Pholidichthys > Pholidichthys leucotaenia. The sequence goes on from CM035845.1 coordinate 130,531,997, forward strand.
GCTGAGATGGGCAGCTGCCCAGTGCGGGATTATCTGGCAGAAACTCCCCGGGCAGCCGGAGTGGTTGTGCAAAAACGAGTTCTGCCGGGGAAGCTTCCAGATCCTCTTTAGGCGCGCAGCGCAACCCCAATAAAACCCACGGTAGCCTGTCTACCCAATTTGCATCCGTCAATGAAGCCCTGAGAGCCGCTTTCAATGATCTATGAAAACGTTCGCATAACCCATTAGCCTGTGGGTTGTACGCAGTTGTGCGGTGAATTGTAATACCCAGGCTGCGGGCCATCGCTGACCAGAGTTCGGAAACAAATTGAGGGCCTTTGTCGGACGTAATGTCCGACGGGACTCCAAAATGCGCTACCCATGCTGTTAAAAAAGCGCGCGCCACCTCCTCGGATGTGGTTGCCGCCAGCGGAACCGCTTCCAGCCAGCGCGTGGTGCGATCCACTATTGTCAGGAGGTGCGTGCACCCGTGATGGCGGGAGGGGGCCCACGAGGTCCACGTGAACATGGTCAAACCCCTTAGCCGGAATACGAAACGGCTCCAAGGGAGCCTTCGTGTGTCTGTATACTTTGGCTCGTTGGCACGCCACGCAGGCTGCCGCCCACTCTTTCACTTGTTTGCGAAGGCTCGGCCACACAAATTTCTCCCCTACCATTTTGACCGACGCGCGCACTCCTGGGTGTGCCAAAGAATGAATCGAGTCAAACACGCGGCGGCGCCACGCGGCCAGGACCACGGGACGCGGGCGACCCGTGGAGACATCGCAGATTAGGGGGGGCATGCCGTCTTGCAGCACCCTGCTCTCCAGCCTTAACCCTGTTGGTCCAGACTGGAGCGCGTGCACGTCCGTGTCACCAACCTGCTCCGCGGCCATGGCTGCGCAATCTATCCCCACGCAGACCGGGGCCGCCACGGCATGCGAGAGGCAGTCTGCCACTACATTCAGTTTACCCGACACATGCTGAATATTGGTAGTAAACTCTGAGATCGCGGCCAGCTGTCTCTGCTGCCGGCCCGACCACGGTTCTGAAACCTTGGCCATTGCGAATGTTAGTGGCTTGTGGTCAACAAACGCGGTGAAACTGCGCCCTTCCAGCCAGAACTGGAAGTGGCGAATGGCCAGGTGGAGAGCCAGCAACTCTCTGTCAAACGCGCTGTATTTACGTTCACTGTCGCGCAAAGTCCTGCTGAAAAAGGCGAGCGGCTGCCAAGCCCCGGCTACGCGCTGCTCCACGACCGCCCCTAAGGCCACATCTGAAGCGTCAGTGGTGAGCGCTATGCGGGCCATTGGGTCTGGATGTGCCAGCAATGCAGCGTTTACCAGGACTGCTTTGACTTCCGAGAATGCCCGCCCTCGCTCCGGGGTCCATTCGACCCTATCTGCGGGTTTCTGTTTTTTGAGCGCGGTGTACAATGGTTGCATGAGCTGCGCTGCGCGGGGAAGGAAACGGTTATAAAAGTTTACCATTCCCAAAAATTCTTGCAGCGCCCTGACCGTTTGTGGCCGGGGAAAATCCGCCACTGCACGCACCTTGTCCGGCAGCGGGATCGCTCCTTCGGGAGAGACGCGGTGCCCCAAAAAATCAATATCCGTCACTCTGAACTGACATTTCGCTGGGTTGATTATTAACCCGTGCTCTTCCAACCTCCGGAAAACTGTCATGAGGTAGGTTTCGTGTTCGTCTTCGGATGCGCTGGCTACCAGGATATCGTCCAGGTAGACGAACATGAACGAGAGATCGCGCAGCACTGCATCCATCATGCGCTGGAACGTCTGTGCCGCTCCTTTCAACCCGAATGGCATGCGCAAAAACTTGAATAAACCAAACGGAGTTATTACCGCTGTTTTGGGTATGTCCTCAGCGCGCACTGGGACTTGGTGGTAACCGCGGACCAGATCTATCTTGGAAAAAATGCACGCCCCGGCGAGGTGAACGGAAAAATCCTGTATGTGGGCAATTGGGTAGCGATCGTGCGCTGTGGCGTTGTTCAACCTGCGGAAATCCCCGCACGGTCACCATGAGCCCTCAGCTTTAGGGACCATGTGTAGCAGGGATGCCCATGGGCTGTTTGAGTGCCTGATGATGCCCAACCTTTCCAGATTGGCGAACTCCTCGCGCGCTATGGCCAGTTTAGCTGCGTCCAAGCGCCGAGGTCGTGCAAAAACGGGCGGCCCGGTGGTGGTGATAAAATGCTCCACCCCGTGTTTAGCGATGGCTGCCGAAAACGTCGGGACTGTGAGTGCAGGGAACTGGGTGAGCAGTGTGTGGAACTTACCGCCTGCTGCTGTGACGTTGGCTTGTGCTGTCGGCCGGGTCACTCGAGCTATACAGGGGAGAGAGTCGAAAGACAGTGCAGTAACTAGGCGCCTGTTAGCAAGATCAACCAGTAAATTATGTGCACACAGAAAATCAGCCCCCAGTATATGATAATCCAATGCTGCTATGACAAAAGTCCACTCATATGTACGGCCGTGTAGAGACAAGAGTAGAGTCTTCTCACCAAAGGTCTTAATCTCCAAGCCGTTCGCTGCCGCCATCTCGGGGCCGCTAGATCCTGCCAGCCGGTCAGCGTAGGTCGGCTGGATGAAACTCTTCTAGGCGCCGGTGTCCACGAGGAAATGCCTCCCCGAGCGTGCGTCCGTCAGGTAGAGCAGCTTGTTCTCCTCCCCGAAGGTCGCGGCTGCTACCGACCCCCGGTCTTGGCGTTTCCCGAGCGCTTGAACTGGCAAGGTGGTGTACATCTGCGTGCCTTCTCTACGAAGCGGCGGTGGTAGAAACAAAGCGGGTCTCCCTCGCGCTCCTTGGCCCCCGCTGCTGCTGCCGTCGGTGGCTCCTCGCCTCCTCTGGTAGTCTCGCTGAGCTCCGTCGCTGCCGCGATGGTTGTGAACGCCCTGGTGGCGATGATGATCCGGTCTGCCTCCCGGGCTAGCGCACGAAAGTCCCGCTCGGCCAGCAACGGCGAATTGGCCAGGGCAGCTCTCACCACTGTCGGAAGTTTCCGAAGGAAGAAGTGGGTAAAAAGAAAGTGGTCATCGTCCGTGCCCCTCAACGTCAGCATCTTCGCCATAAGGTCTATTGCCGACCCATCTCCCAACTCGGTCCGCGTCAGGAGCCTCTCTGCTCTCTCACCATCCGAGAGAGTGAAGTGTTGGATGAGTGCAGCCTTTAGGGCCTCGTACTTGTTGCCAGTTGGTGGCTGATCGAGCAGGCTCGCTACGTGGTGAGCTGTGCGGGCGTCGAGCACTGCGACCACATAGTGGAACTTCGTGTCATCTGCCGTTATTCCCCGGAGGGCGAACTGTGCCTCGACGAGGTGGAACCAAGAGCGCGGATTGTTCTGCCAGAAATCCAGTAGCTTGACTGCGACTGCACATGCGTGGCTGGAGGTTCCCGTCGAGGTCGGCTCTGGGGATCTTGAACCGTGTTCCATGATACGTCTTGGGACACCAGTGTGGAGCGTGTAAATGAAGAGGCAGATGTGTTTCAGACGCTTTATTACACACTCTCACATTCTCAAGCATAGTAAGAATGACATTCAAGTAGAAGCTCTTCTCTTAAATACCATGACATTCTTCTAGAATCTTCTCACACACAAAAGATGATCTTCTCGTCCAATCGCTATCAACCCACTCATCCTTAACACCTCCCTGTTATCTTACTAGGGAACCCCCGCTCTTTGTTCCTGTCTAAGATGGTATACAATTAGGCTCTCCCCAGGTTGCCACACTATCAGATTTCAGCACTAAATCAGCTAAGAAATCAGCAAATTCGGATAAAAATTCTGAGTAGGTTGATGGGGGACGATAAACTATGGCAAATAAAATTGGGTTTAACCTAAAATTGCTAAAGTACCCAATACTGAGGACCAGGCCCTCAAAGGAATTATAACATGTTTTTTGCTTTACATTAACTAGTAATTTGGAATGGTAAATTGTTGCTACTCCTCCTCCGCGACCAGAACTTCTGGGATTTTGACAGTTTAAATAACCAGAGGGAGTTGATTCATTTAAACCAACATAATCCTCTTGCCCTAACCAAGTCTCTGTAAGGGATATTAAATCAATCTGATGATCAATTAACAGATCATGGACTAACAGAGACTTGGGAGTTAGAGACCTAATATTTAATAAACCACATTTAATTTTTAAATTATGAGGAGGAACAGAGGCCGAATCATTCAGTTTAGAGGCTTTATGTTTAATTTGAGTTTTACCAATATTTTTCTTAATCACTTTAGGATGCTTATATATTATATTTTTATTTACTTTGGAGGGAGCAGACAATGATTCTCTGATGGGGAAGACTAAGTTGAGGGGTGGCGGATGAAGAGGAGCTGCAGAGAGGCGTGTAAGGCTGTGACTCTGCTTCCTGGTCCCAACTCTGAGTAGTCAAGGTTTTGGAAATTTGGATAAAAAAGATGCCAGATTGTTAGATAAATGAGAAGCACCATCCAAAGTGGGATGAATGCTGTCTCATCTCATAAGACCAGGTTTTCCCCAAAATGAGCTCCAATTGTCAATGTAGCCCACGTCATTTGCAGGACACCACACAGACAGCCAGCGGTTGAAGGATGACGAGCGGCTAAACATGTCATCACTGGTCAGATTGGGGAGGGACCCAGAGAATACTACAGTGGCAGACATCGTTTTTGCAAAGTCACACACCGATTCTACATTAAGTTTCGTGACTTCCGACTGCCGGAGACGGATGTCATTAATGCCAGCGTGAATAACAATTGTGGAGTATTTACAGTTACTTTTAGCCAGCATTTTCAAATTTGACTCGATGTCGCCTGCTCTGGCCCCAGGAATGCATTTGACTATGGCCGCTGGAGTCTCTAGGTTCACATTTCTGACTACAGAGTCGCCAATGATCAGAGTTTTTTCCTCAGCGGGTGTGTCGCTGAGTGGGGAAAAACGATTAGAAACGTGAACAGGTTGGAGGTGTACCGGGGCTTTGCGACTAGGCTTCCTTCTCACCGTCACCCACCCAGTCTCCTCGCTGCTGAGGAGAGCCGGAGGACCGCTAACGGGGTTAGCTATGCTAGCTAGCTCCGCTGCAGCTAAGGGGCGTCCGTCAAGAGTAACTGGCACAGACGGTGTTTCAATGCAGCGGAGCCGGGATTCCAAATCAGACAACCTCGCCTTGAGTGCCTCAAAAAGACAACATTTATTACATTTACCATTATCACTAAAAGAGGCAGAGGTATAGCTAAACATCTGACAGAGAGAGCACACCACAGGAGGAGAGGAAGGAGAGCTAGTAGCCATCGCTAGTGGCTAACCCAAAAGCTCAGGAGAGTGAGGAGAGCAAACCACACAGACAGACAGCAAAACAGGAAGTGACGATACGTTACCACAAGGAAGTGACGATCAACCCAAGTGTGTTTGTGTTTTTGTACGTCTTCACCTTTTTGGGAATTGTCTGTCATTCTGTATTAAATGTGCTGTGGTGAACCCTGCATTTAAATCCTCGTTATTTCATCCTCCCTCTCCGTGCCCTGCGTAAGAGCGCAGGGAGGGTCATGATGAATGGATTTACACGCAGGATTCACCACAGCACATGTATTGAACATAAGAATGATGACAACAGTTCCCAAAAAGGTGAAGACTTGCAAAAATACACAGAAACACAAACAGTAGGCATTCTGGGCCAACATTGCCCAGTGAACATGGAAAGGAAATGTGTTAACCACGGTTGTGCCCCAGAGCCGACATCGCTACAAGGGCGCAACAGAACCACGGCTGTGTGGAGTGGCTAACACGTCGTGATAGTGTTGGCAACATTGGCTGGCTGACAACATGGCAGATGATGCACACAAAACATGAACAGCTGACTGAGTCTGACTCGCTAGGCACAATGCCCGCTTGGCATGGCTCAAACCTATGTGGTTTGATGCCCCCAGATTCTTCATTGTCATCCCATTCTTCGGAATTATAATCGTCTCAAGATTGGACAACACAAAACAATTCCAGACTACATGGTGCTGGAACCATTGTCGATGTTTTCTATCGCTTCCATCCTGTGTCTACAATGGGCATCCAAGCGCTGTGTTCCGTCGATGACGTTACAACATGGCCGGGGGGGTTCCAGCCACTGACACAATTGGTGACGTGGCGCTCATGAAAACATCGGATATTTGCGTGAAAAAAAGCCTATTTGACTTAGAACTGCACAGACCAACTGATTTCGTCATATTGTATTATGTGTTGAAAAATTAGATGAAGTCAAAAACGTGTCACCAGCACTTTAAACCTCCCATGATGCACTGGGCTTCCACTTCTTTCTTCACTCTCAATACATTTTTGCAGGAATTTTGCTGTTCATTAGCATTTGTCTGCTCTCTCCCATCGATTATTTGTTCTCTACATGTCTGTTCTTTTCTTCTTCTTCTTCTCTACCCCCCCCCCCCAAGCCAGTTTCAGCAGATGACTGCCCCTCCCTGAGCCTGGTTCTGCTGGAGGTTTCTTCATGCTAAAAGGGAGTTTTTTTCTGTCCACCATCACTGAGTGCTTGCTCACAGGGGATCGCCTGATTGTTGAGGTCTTCCTGCAGTCGTGGGGTCTTTGCCTTACAGCTCAAAGAGCTAAGATGATTGTTGTGAATTGGTCTGATATAAATAAAGTTGAATTGAATTATTTCAAAAGCTGGCAAGCAAACATTAAGACTTACAATGATATGCAGCCACTGCTCATCCAGATATAAAACAGTTATATTCTAAATGATAAAGCAGATTCCAAGGGCACAGAAGGAAACCTTGATAGACTTAGTAACATTATAAGATAAGATAAGATAAGCTTTTATTAGTCCCACAATGGGGAAATTCCAGGATTGCAACAGCACAGGGACAGCAACACCCAGAGCAACAATCAGAAGGCAAGAAAAAACAAGAGCAGCTAGTATACATATGTACATATTACTATAAATATATATATATAGACACACAGTGCGGAGCATTGTGGTTGGTGGATGTGCAGAAGAAAGTCTAAGCTCTCTCTCCACGGATGCGGCGGGCCAGCTCGATGTCTTTGGGCATGATGGTGACCCTCTTGGCGTGGATGGCGCACAGGTTGGTGTCCTGGAAGAGACCCACCAGGTAGGCCTCGCTGGCCTCCTGCAGAGCCATGACGGTGGAGCTCTGGAAGCGCAGGTCGGTCTTGAAGTCCTGAGCGATCTCCCTCACCAGGCGCTGGAAGGGCAGCTTACGGATGAGCAGCTCCGTGGATTTCTGGTAGCGACGGATCTCTCTCAAAGCCACGGTACCGGGCCTGTAACGGTGAGGCTTCTTCACTCCGCCGGTGGCCGGAGCGCTTTTCCGAGCAGCCTTGGTGGCTAGCTGCTTCCTGGGGGCTTTTCCTCTAGTAGATTTACGGGCGGTCTGCTTGGTTCTTGCCATTGCTCTTTATTATTCTGTCTTATATTTCTTGCACGCCGCCTAAACTCCAGCCCGGCACCCGCGTCGTTTTCGCTTCAGTTCCCTGGTATGTCGAGTTTCTCCGTTAGCACCGGGTGGCGGTTGAGTGCTAGCTAGCTCTTCCCTGCTGTATCGTCTCCTGCTGTAAACAGAGGCTCTGTCCACCGACTCAGGAGACCTTTGGGGCGATCTGTGTGTCCATGATATATATATAGAGTGGAAAAGGTGTAGAAAGAAGAAGGAAGATATAAAAAAAAAAAAAAAAAAAAGGCAGTTGCAAAAGGCAGCCAACTCGTGTGGCGCCGGAACCGGAACCGGAATAATTATCATTATTACTCTATCAACTCTTGTTATTTTTAATAGAATGAGATGCAAGATATGGGTTTTTGCTTGTTCTGGCAGGAAAGCTCAGTGCTTTAATATATTCAGATAACCTCTCTTCAGCCAATTAGAGACTGATGAACATTCCCACAATAGCCATTGGTTTTCTGGTGGACGAGGTGCACTGATAGCGTAAGAGCAAGAGATTACATCATATTAAAGGCTTAATTAAGCTCACAGTGCATTGTTCCTATTAAAATCAGAAATGGTGTAATATCTGGTGTGGCGTATTTTGCCGTGTTGACCCAAATAATAATAGCTGGCAGGATTGGAGCTGTCAAAGCAGGTTCTCATCAATCCGCTTAGAGCATCTCTCAATCAGTGCAGCCTTATTAGGATTCTACAGGCTCCCCTGCCCCACACAACAGGAAGCAATTATATAGCTGACTGGAGCATACGAACAGGGTTATGAAATGTGGCATTTATGTCAGAAATGGGCACGTTTTGGAGGGTTTCCTTCTTAACAAATAAGAAATGAAGAAAAAGATAGGAAACACTGAAGGGGAAAAGATAAGAACACTAAGATCTTCCAAAGATTACTCTCCTAATGTGCTCACTTATGCTTAGACTCAAGTGATTCACCATCCATCCGTCCATTCATCCATCTATCTCTACCACTTGTAACGTAAAAATGGATATTAATAAATAATAAATATGATCAGGTATGAATTATTTAATTTATATTGATGTATTGGAATCTGAGCTCAAATCTCATTTCATATACTGTACATCAGAAAAGTTAATAACACTCGTAAGGGGCACCAGCTTCTATCTTTAAGAAGCAATTTGATCTTTAATTTCACTTTATACCTGTTTGATCACTCAATAAATTAATCAATAATCAGTCTCAAAAATTTTCCGTGAATTCGATACCTGGGCTTGAAACAGACTCAGAATGAAATAAATTCCCAACAACTTCTCATTTTTAAATATTTATTAAACAAAATGATTAATAGACATCGAAATAATTTCATTAACCATAAAATCAATCTTGTAAATGATAGATTAACAATGTCAATATTTTCGGAACCAGGGTTAAACTGAGAAACGAATTTCTATCAGTTTGAGTTAACAGATTATCAAAAACAACGCAAATTTATGGAGAAAGTTTGCTAATTATGAAAAAGTCCTAAATTAATCTTAAGAAAATAAAAACGGAATTTTAATGAAAAGGAGAGTTATGTTAAGGGCTTCTTAATTTGCATCTGATTAGATATATAAATTAGTACCGAACCTCAAGTTTAATTCAGCAGATGAATTAAAGTTTTTTTAGCTCACGTGATCCTCAGTGATGGCAGTTCTGTCGTCCTTTTTCAGCCCAAGACTTTGTGGATGTGAGGGAAATATCTGCCAGCAGATACTTCAAGGGTTCACAGCTCGACCTTTAGATTCAAGCGGTCGAAGGAGGCTGGATTCTGGGCTGCATGACCCACAGTTGAAACGGGTCTTAGCCAGATGGTGCCGACGTCTCTTCAGAGTGATGTGGGACAGCTGTGTGTTGATCCTACAGCTGCACGTTATGTGGGAGCTGCGTCTTTCTTCAAGAGGTCTTCGGTAATAATTAAGAGATATCTAATCCGATTTCAAATTAGAAAAGAAACTTTCGGACTTTAGATAAAAATAGTTTTGGGAGGTGCTTGGTCAAGAAAAATATTATGAAAATAAAGTCAAGATTAAAGTTTACCTTAAAATTAAACAAACGGCGGTTTTACAGAAAGTTTAACAAAAAGTGATAAATTAAGAATTGGAGTTTGACTCCGATTAAGAATTGAGCTCAAAGAAAAAGGAATTCCTAGGCATTTAAGAGAAGAAGAAAATACACAGTTACATGAATTACAAGTTATCTGCTCTGTGTTCGAAAAAACGCCATGTGGTCCTTTGTTCTCCCTTGCTGTGTGTAGACAATGGAGGAGATCAGAAAGAAGGGAGCAGGCGAAAAGAGAATCCGGAGCAGAAAGAGGCTGGGAAAAGAGTCTCTCTCCTTTTTATAAGCTCTGTTGAGTTTCGCGGGATTCCGGCCTGACCGGAATCTCAGCCAATGAGCGTCCTTCGTGGGCGGGCTCGATGAACCTTTAGTCCAATAACAGGCCTTGTCTGTGAGAGACCAATAGGATGAAGAAGCTGGGGTTCTATGAAGACTGATGACACATGATATCAGTCCACAGGAATACACAGTTTTAAATGCATTGGAATGTACTGTTACAAACTTATGTATAACTAAACTAACCTTAGTGTATCTTATAAGCAGTGCTTCTAAATCAATATGCAGGAATAAACATTCATTTAACATCAACATGCATATATATATAAAATCACAGATTAATGCATTTCACACATATTATTGATTTTCCACATCAAACACATCAGAGTCCATCTGCATTTTCATAGTTCTGAAAAGAATGAAGGTTTAGAGTTGAGTTTGTAATAATGTACTTTAAAGTTGTTTAAATCCAGCATGTCCACAGTTTAAGGAAATTAACTGAGTCGTGGATCTGTGTAGGTTTTATGGGGGCAATAAAAGTGAAGCTGGACATTGGGGGAAATTCCTTAGGCTGGTTTTAACAAAAGAAGGGGATTTCAGCTGTGGGCTGGGGGAAGAAAATCCATTTCTTTGCATTATTCCTGGATGAAACAAAAATGTCTTTAAGCAGAAAAATAATTGTTGCTGAGCCAAAGTGAGATGATGCTACACACTTTTCCAGCAGTAATTCAAGCAGAGAAGCCCAGACTTCCCTCTCCCCAGCCACCTGTTCCAGCTCTTCAGAGAGGATACCAAAATGCTCCCAGGCCAGCTGGGAGACATATTCTCTTGAGCCTGTCCTGGGTCTCCTCCCAGTGGGACGTGCCTGAAACACCTCAAGTGGAAGGTGTCCAGGAAGCATCCTGATCAGATACCCAAACCACCTCAACTGGCTCTTTTAGAAGAAGCCAACTTTATTGTCATTCAATCCATACAGCCAATCATGTACAGTAGAATGAAAATATGATTCTCCTATCTACAATTGTACTTGCATCTAGAATCAGAGGGGCCGCTGCCATGCAAGGTGCTGCCACAGACAACTTTTTTCTTCCCCCGTTCTATTATGCTGAGCACCAAGCTAGAAGGCCGGAAGTAAGATAAGATAAGATAAGCCTTTATTAGTCCCACAATGGGGAAATTCCAGGATTACAGCAGCACAGGGATAGCAGCACTCAGAGCAATAGTAAATAAGATAATAAGATAAGAATCGGTTAGCCAATGCAGTAAATAAATATACATACAGTATGTACACAGTTATATACACAGTGTACAAGCATTGCAGTTAGATGGTATTAACAGCATTACAGTTAGTTACATTACTTTACTAACTTTACATTACTTTTCACTGGGAAAAGATGAGCTACTTTGTTTTTGTGGAAATAGATTATTTTCTCTTTGTCGCGGTTAAGGATAAAAGCATATTGGTGGGTTGCAAGCTAAATGCGTTTGAGACTGACTGCAATCTCCAGAAGTGCCAAAGACAGCAACAAGGTCCTGCAAAACTAGTGCTATGCTATGCTAAGCTAACACCGTATTAGTGGATTTACGCTATCTGAACAGTGGCTGGATTTCGAGCACAGGTATGGATCTGGACTGTTTGTGACCCAGCAAGAATTAAACCAACTGACTGCCAGATATGTTGTGACAGAATGAAGATGTGATAACAGTCATTTTCCATCAGACAGCTGAGACTGTTATCAACTTAAGTTAAAATACATTTACTTGCTACCTGGATAAAGATTATTCAAAAATGGATTTGATCTCCAAAAGGACTGGATCATGTCTGTGTCACAGCAGACATTTGGACTGTGGATAATGGACATTTTCTTTGGATCACTGCACATCGGATTAAATCCATAACATTAAAGGTAAGAAACTGACAGCTTTATGCAGTGTTGCCAACTCACTGTTTTGGAGTGATTCTCACTCTTTTTCCCTCTCTCTCACTCCATAAGCCCCATTTCTCACTCCAAAATGAGGAAATTACTGGCAATTTCATGTTGATTTTCTTCAGATTTTTCCACAATAAGAGCTCTCAAGGCAGGATAAAGCAGATTAAACATGTTCTAAAAGCTCTGTCTGGAACAGTCTATTTTCAGCCTGACATTAACCTCTTGCACGCCGGGATACCGCGGGCGGTCACGTCTCTGCGTCCAAGCGCGCCCTCGTGCGCACTAGGACGCACACTGTGCGTCTCAGAGCGCACTGAAAAAATAAAGCTGCATTTCCGTTCTTCCACTACAGACACAGCCGCGAACAGAAAGCCAAAGGAGTGCTTTGATTGGTTTAGATTTGATTGACCTCTCATTCGACTAATAAGAGCCTTGAATTGGGTTTCTGAAACCTTGAAGAACCAATGACTGAAAACCTAGCAAGAAGGACCCGCCTACCAACGGCTGCGAATACAGCGAGCCAATTGAAGCAGAGAAGTTCGACGATTGAAAGCGTGCGTCCCGTGCGTAAAATTTGTTTTGTGTAAGCCGCTGGGTGACACACACGCGTTTGCCAGTCTTTTTTTCTTACTACTGTTCTTATTTGTTTTGAAAAATCGTTCTCCAAAACCGCAATCATGGAAGCGCAAAACCGCAATAATGGAATCATGGTTTGACCGGGTCGCGTGACCAGAACCACGAGTCGTAACAAGCGGACCAACGTCATGTTCGTCTGACAATGAGGAAGAGATGTGCGCCAGCGACACTGCTGTTGTGGACAGGTAAGTGTTATAAGCTAAATTATTCTTTATCCCTGAAAATTGTAATCCAAATGACTTTTGACCGATCGGTAAATTACAACTGTGCGTCATCGCTACATGACGGACCGCGGCGCACGAGTCCGTGCACCGCGTCTGGACGGTGAACGGTCCCCCCCCCCCCACTACTCCTCTGTAGCGGATTGCAGATATTTTAGTACAACTGTGCGTAGTAGACCGCGGCATGTGCCGCGGTCCGTCATGTGGCGATGGACGATGTCCGTCCTCTGTAGTGGGGGAGGGGGGAGTTGTTATCCTCTACATTACAGATATTTTAGTATAATTTTTATTGCACTGTAGGTTATTTTTTCTTGTAAAAAATAAAAGCCACACATTTTTTACGTGGCATGCTTCTTTGTGTGTGGGGGCTTGTTTGTTCATTCATTCATTCATGAATGAATAAACAACCCCCCCCCACACACACACACACAGCCCTGAGTGTCACCTTTCATTAGAGCCCAAGATCAAGCTTCTATATTGAATCATTCAAAAGTTACAGACATTTTTCAAACTGTGCCATTTGGCACAATTTGGCACAGTTCAAAAACGCCTGGGAACAACCTGACAAAAAAGCTGTGTAATATATTCATTTTTTGTAGTATTGTTACAAAATTTTGACCTCAGCTGGATAACACTTGGTTCTACATTTCTGTTGCATTTTTCCAGCCCGGATCTGACAGCTGTGTGTTATTTGCAAGCATTTGTATCCAAAAAAAACCACCCAGGCAAACTTTATTTTCTTCAAGTTCAGTATGTTTAGATGACTGTTACTCAGTGGCAGGAGCACTTAAGAGAGAGAGATTATGACTGTTTTGCCAAAAAATTCAAAGTGTTTTCTTTTAAATGAGACCAACCCCATGAAGATGCTGCAAAGGGTTGAAGAACAGCCTTTGATTTACTTTGGGTACGTTATTTTTAGGCGTTTTTAGGGAAATTGACCAGAGTGCAAGGGGTTAAAAATCCCCTAATTAATTAAATCATCTTTCTATGTGTGCATGATGATTTAAGTGTGCATTTAAAAGTAAGGTGAAAGTTACTTTTCCAAGTAACTAGTTACTTTAATCATGCAGTAACTGGTAAGTTAGTTACTTTTGAAAAGAAGTAACTAGTAACTGTAACTAGTTGCTATTTTCTAGTAACTTGCCCAACACTGGTAATAAGCAACTTTTTGTCCTCTTTATTTTGTAGGTCTTTTTTCTTGTAAAATTTCTAACTTCTTTTACTTGTATATACTGTATGTTGCTTCATTTTTTCACATAAATATGAGTTTGTTTGTAAATTAGCTTTTTTCCCTTGTAAAATTGGCTGAATTCCATTGTATGTGCCATTTTTTCTTGCCAATTTGTCCTTTTTTCTCTCATATATTTGCAACTTTATTTGTTGCAAATTTATGAGATTTTATCATAACTGTACAATGTTTTTTAGTTCATAAATTTCCTATTTTCTCATGAATCTGTGAGGATTTGTTCTTTACAAATTTCAGTCTTTTTTAATAAATTAGCAGCTAAATTCTTATGACACTTTTTTAAAAATCACCGTCACTTTATTCTTCAAATTTGCATTTTTCCTTCCTAAGAATGTATCTTCTTAATGGTAAATTTTGGACCCTTTTTCTAAGAGATGAGGATGGTACAGAAAATAATCAGACACAAAGTGAAAGCAGAAGCATGTTTGTAACACACTGCACTCATCACTGTTAACATCATGTTTGCATGGGACCCTTCTGCATCTGACATGGACGAACCCCCTCAGCTTCAGGAGGAACACGTAAGGTGACAAGACTGTCATTGACAAGGTGAAGTGTTACAGCAGTAAAGACATTATGTTTTGTTCTCCTGCATGGGAAACAGCCGTTTTACCCTTTACCTACTTCTCTGTTTGCAGCTGCTGATTTTTAAGGCCCAAGTGGCAAGAGCCCTATTGTAATTGTTAGTATTTTTCTTATTAGGGCCCGAGCCGCTGACATCAGTGGGCAAGAGCCTGATTGTATTTGTTAGAATTTTTTTTTTCTTCTTCTTCACTGTCTAAGATCTCATTTTTGGGGTAGTCAGCGTGCATGAAAACTCACCATTTTTTGCAGGGACCTCAAGACTGACAAAAAAATTTAATATTTTGGAGGAAATATGAATGACCACACAAAAATGGCACGACACCACCACCTAACATGTGAAGTCAATGGGGAGTGGCACATGCTTACTTTCGCGTAGAAAGATGAAAATCAGGTGAGATGTTTATCATGTTAAGACATGCAAAAAACTCCATAGAAGTGATGGCCTACACCCAACAGGAAGTCGACCATTTTGGTAGAAAGTGGCAGGGACCTGATTTCCGCCTCACGCATTTGATCAAACTTGTCCGAGGGTTTTAGTCCGATTGAGCTCATTTGTGGTGACAATCATCTATACCCATGTGTCATTAAAAGTTATTTATGGCCTTGGTATGATCATTCTATGACCATTCTGACGGCAATAACTCTGGTATGCATTGTCGGATTTCAACCAAATTCAATATTATGGATATCAGTCAAATTCCAAAAAGTTCTCTAGAACAATATTCATAGAAATCTACAGCATCACCTAGTGGTTAAAGGCAGAATTGCTGAAAACTTTATTACTCACACGCTGACATAATGCACGGCTCAGGAGACACGCACGCAGGCTCAGGGTAGATTCAATAGCTTTATTAACAACAAGTGTGTATGAGTGCGTGTCTGTGAGATGGGTATGTGTTGGTGATGGCGTCTGCGTCAGGCACGGGGGCAGGAAGCCGTTCAGTTGGACAACCCTATGGGAGAAGCAGAGGGAGAAGGGTAACGGGCACCACACCAATACAGGAGATATGATAATGACAGCTGGCTTACTTGGTTTGGGCAGGTGGCTGGCGTTAAGCAAGGGCGTAGCCCGGTAGACAGCGACCTGGAGCGCCTGATGCAGCAGTGAGGAGATGATGGCTGGAGAACGTTGTCCGCCGCCGGGAAATCCACCTGTGCACAGGGGAGAAGGCTGGGAGGAAAAGGTAAGAGATCCTTATGTGATATCTTGCTTGGTGAAGGGGGTTCCTTGCAGCAAGAGATGCCGATGAGAACAGACGGCTTCAGGCCGAAGCCCAGGGCAAGGCGGCTTAAATCCCTCGCCGCTGATGAGGCGCAGGTGTGCGCACAGCTGGCGCCGCTGATGAGCGGCAAGTCGTGACAGTACTCCCCCCTCTAGCAGCGCCTCCTGGCGATGGTTTCTCCGGGTGCGCTCGGTGGAACTCAGCGATGAGGGACGGATCCAACACAAACGAAGAGGGCACCCATTGCCTCCATTCAGGTCCGTAGCCCTCCCAATCCACTAAGTACTGCAACCCACGACCCCGGCGCCGGGAGTCCAGGATGGTAGAGACTAGCCAAGCCGGATGGCCATCAATCATCCGGGGCGCGGGCTGCGCTGCAGGGGGAGTCGGAGACCACCAGTTTCACCTTGGAGACGTGGAAGGTGGGATGGATGCAGGGGGGGGGGGGAATAGCCACACGCACAGCCACCGGGTTGATAATTTTGGTGATGGGGTATGGACCCATGAAGCGCTGTGCCAACTTTCTCCTCTCACCCTTTAAAACGACGTCCTGAGTGGACACGTAGACTCGCTGGCCTACCTAATAGGCAGGGGCAGGTCTCCTGTGCCGGTCCGCCGTGGACTTGTTGCGCTCCGCCGTGCGTAAAAGTGCGCTGCGCGCCGGAGCGCAGACCAGATGAAGAAGACCAGATGAAGCGGCACCGCCTGAGGTGCGCCCGGACTGAGGGGACAGTCAACTCACTCTCCTGCGTAGGGAACAGAGGAGGATCGTAGCCTAGGGATGCCTTGAATGGGGACATCCCGGTAGCAGAAGAGCGGGCAGTGTTATGGGCGTATTCCACCCAGGCGAGGTGTGTGCTCCAGGATGCAGGCTTGGATGCAGTGATGCAGCGGAGCGCAGCCTCCAGCTCCTGATTGGTCCGCTCACACTGCCCGTTGGATTGGGGGTGATGGCCGGAGGAGAGGCTTACCTTGGCTCCCAGGGCGTTGCAGAAAGACCTCCAGATGTCCAAGGCAAACTGGGGGCCCCGGTCCGAGACCACGTCTACCGGAATCCCGTGCAGCCTGACCACGTGCTGGATGAGGAGGTCCGCCGTCTCCAAGGCAGATGGGAGCCCCCGTAATGGCACGAAGTGAGCAGCCTTGGAGAAACGATCAACGATGGTCAGGACTGTGTCGAAGGTGTTGGAGACAGGAAGACCGGTGACGAAGTCTAGGGCGATATGCGACCAGGGCCTACCAGGGACGGGCAGGGGCTGGAGCAGGCCCGCGGGAGGGGCGTTACCTGATTTCCTGGTGGCGCAGACGGGGCAGGCCCGGACGTAGCGGGCGGCGTCTCTCCGCAGACCCGGCCACCAGAAGGAGCGTTGGAGCAGGTCGATCATCCGGGAGGACCTAGGATGGCAGGTGAGCTTAGATGTGTGAAGCCAGTGGATGACCTCCCCCCGGACAGTGGAAGGCACAAAAAGCCTCCCCTCCGGTCCGCCGCCAGGGTCCGGTTCCAATTCCTGCGCCTTCCGGATCTTGCTTTCGATGTCCCACGAGACGGCCCCCACGACGCACGACCTGGGCAAGATGGTGTGGACTGCGTCTTCTGATGCCTCAGGGGCAAATTGCCTAGAGAGGGCGTCGGGCAAGCCGTTCTTGGAGCCAGGCCTAAAGGTGATGTTAAAACGAAACCTGGCGAAGAACAAGGACCATCACGCCTGGCGGGCGTTCAGACGTTTGGCAGTTCTTAAATATTCCAAGTTCTTGTGATCGGTGAGAACCACGAATGGCAGGGCAGCCCCCTCTAGCCAGTGGCGCCACTCCTGAAGCGCGAGCTTGATGGCGAGGAGCTCTCTGTCCCCCACGTCGTAATTACGTTCCGCCGGGGACAAGCGCCGAGAGAAGAAGGTGCAGGGCCGTTTGGTCCCGTTGGCAGGCGACCGCTGAGACAACACCACCCCCACCCCCGTGTCCGAAGCGTCCACCTCAACGATGCATTGCAGCGCGGGGTCGACTTGGCTGAGGACCCGGGAGGAGGAGAACTCCGCCTTCAGCGCCCGGAAGGCAGCTGCGGCCTCTTCAGTCCACCGGAACGGGGTCTTAGGGGAGGTGAGGCGGGTCAGGGGACTGACGATGGTTCCAAAATTCGGGACGAAGCGGCGGTAGAAATTGGCAAACCCTATGAACTGTTGTACCTGCTTCCTTGATGTAGGAGTGGGCCACTCTACCACCGCTTTAACCTTCGCTGGGTCCGGGAGCACCTGGTCATGAGAGATGACGAACCCGAGGAAGGACGTAGTCTTGGCGTAAAATTCACATTTCTCTGCCTTGACATATAACCGGTTCTCCAGCAGCCTCTGAAGGACCTGCCTCACGTGGACCCGGTGCTCGTCCCTGGATCTGGAGAAGATGAGGATATCGTCCAGGTAGACGAACACGAACAGGCCAATGAAATCCCAGAGGACGTCATTAATAAGGCGCTGAAAGACAGCTGGAGCATTGGTCAACCCGAACGGCATAACTAGGTATTCGAAATGACCATTCGAGGTACGGAAGGCTGTCTTCCACTCGTCTCCCTCCCGGATCCAGACGAGGTGGTATGCGCTGCGAAGATCCAGCTTGGTGAACCAAGTCGCCCCCTGGAGGGAGTGGAAGGCGGTGTCCATTAGGGGCAAGTTGTAGCGGTCCTTCTCCGTGATGTCATTGAGGGCACAGTAGTCAATACAAGGACGAAGGGAGCCGTCCTTCTTGCCCACGAAGAAGAACCCAGCGCCTAATGGTGATGACGAGGGGCGGATGATTCCAGCACTCAGCGACTCCTTCAAATAAGTGTTCATGGCCTCCTTCTCCGGCGCTGACAGGCTGTAGAGACGTCCCGAGGGTAAGGGTGCCCCCTGGCAGATGTTAATAGAGCAGTCATAGGGCCGGTGCGGAGGAAGAGACATCGCCTTGGACTTGCTGAAGACCATGCCCAGGTCGTGGAACTCCGAGGGCCCCAGGGTGAGATCCGGAGGCGCGGCGTCCTTGGGAGTAGGAGAAGAGGACGGGGCGCAGGCAGCGAATTGGAGGCAGGTGCCCATGCAGAAGGAGCTCCAGGAGGACACTCTGCCGGACCTCCAGTCCAGGACAGGATTGTGGAGGCGGAGCCATGGGTATCCAAAAATCACAGGAGATACTGAATATGGTAGGACGTAAAAGGTGATTTCCTCCCGATGATTTCCTGAGATAATTACTGGGACAGGGGTCGTCTGGTGTGTTACTTTTCCCAGGGAAACACGGGAGAGATTTACTAGGGCGAGAGGAGACTTGAGAGGGTGGCAACGGATGCCCAATCGGGTTGCCAGGCTCTGTGAAATAAAGCTACCCTCCGCGCCTGAATCCACCAGTGCATGGGTGAGGTGCCCTGTGGGATTGTGACAGAATCGGATGGGCAGCGTCAATTGAGTGAGGGGAGTTAACCGATTAGCGTCCGCAAGGCCCCCTACAGTAACTCGCGGACCTCCCCATTTGGCTTCTGTGGACAATGCTCCACCGTGTGTTGGCTGCCCCCGCAATACATGCAGAGGCCCAACTCACGGCGGCGTTGTTTCTCCGCTGGGGGGAGCTTTGTCCAGCCTGTCACCATCGGCTCCAACTCCTCGGAGAACCCCGGTGACGGCAACGCCAGGGGGCGAGCTTGGGGCAGGCGCGCCGAGGCACCTCGAGGGCGAGAAGAAGACTTCCGCTCCGAGGCACGCTCGCGCAGCCTGTTATCCAAGCTGATGGCAAGGGAAGTCAGCTCTGCTAATGTCTCCGGGATATCCCGTCCAGCCAGTTCATCCCTCAGACCTGCACTGAGACTGCGAAGGAAGATGCCGCAGAGCGAACGTTCTCCCCAGCCAACCTCCTCCGCAGCAACCCGGAAGTCGATCGCGTAATCGGCGGCCGACCGGCTTCCCTGCTGGAGGCTGAGAAGACGATCGACCTGAACGCTCTCTGTACGCGAATGATCGAACACTTCCAGGAACAGTCTCACGAACTGGCCATAGGTGAGGGTGGCGTAGCTGGGCTTCGCCATTACGGCGTAAGCCCAGGTAAGCGCTCGCCCCTCCAAGAGATTTCCTATGTAGCCAATCCGGCTATGGTCTGAGGGAAAGTCTCCGGGAACGCGGTGAAACACGGACTCACACTGCATGATAAATCCCCGCGCTCCACCGAGCTTACCGCTAAAGCGGGCGGGGGTCGGAATAGGTGTGAGCCGTGCCGGTGCACCCGGAGCAGGCTGAACGGCCGCTGGAGCAGCAGGAGCCACGCCACCCAGACGAGCCGGGGGGAACGGCTGTTGGGGGTCCAAGCGGTCCAATCGGTTAGTAATTGTACATAATTGATTTAAGATCACTTGTTGTTGGTGGGCTATTAGATCCACCCGAGCCTCAAGGGTGGAAAGACGGCGTGTGAGCCCGCTGTCTGCCGAGCTGCTCTGCTGAAGCCGTACTGACATAATGCACGGCTCAGGAGACACGCACGCAGGCTCAGGGTAGATTCAATAGCTTTATTAACAACAAGTGTGTATGAGTGCGTGTCTGTGAGATGGGTATGTGTTGGTGATGGCGTCTGCGTCAGGCACGGGGGCAGGAAGTCGTTCAGCCGGACAACCCTATGGGAGAAGCAGAGGGAGAAGGGTAACGGGCACCACACCAATACAGGAGATATGATAATGACAGCTGGCTTACTTGGTTTGGGCAGGTGGCTGGCGTTAAGCAAGGGCGTAGCCCGGTAGACAGCGACCTGGAGCGCCTGATGCAGCAGCAAGGAGATTATGGCTGGAGAACATTGTCCGCCGCCGGGAAATCCACCTGTGCACAGGGGAGAAGGCTGGGAGGAAAAGGTAAGAGATCCTTACGTGATATCTTGCTTGGTGAAGGGGGTTCCTTGCAGCAAGAGATGCCGATGAGAACAGACGGCTTCAGGCCGAAGCCCAGGGCAAGGCGGCTTAAATCCCTCGCCGCTGACGAGGCGCAGGTGTGCGCACAGCTGGCGCCGTTGATGAGCGGCGAGTCGTGACACACGCCGCTTGCCAGAATGACGTGAAATTTTCTGAGATTCATCAGACCACAAAGATGGTCATAACTGCACATCAGCTTTAGCATTATGTCACACTTGCTACCGTGATCTTGTGGGGAGGGTTGGGAAGGTCCTGGAGTCATGAAATTTGGAGCATAGGTAGAGGTGACTGTCCTCCTCATGACTGTTTGTCCACTGTGTTTTATCAAGGCCAAAGTCAGCGCAGTCGTCTACCAGGAAATTTAAGAACACTTCATGCTTCCCTGTGCTGACAAGCTTTATGGAGAAGCTGATTTCATTTTCCAGCAGGACTTGGCACCCCCCCCCACACACACACACACACACTGCCAAAAGTATCAAAACCTGCTGTAATGACCATGGCATCACTGTGTTTGACTGGCCAGCAAACTCTCCTGACCTAAACCCCATAGAGAATCTATGGAGTATTGTCAAGAGGAAGATGAGAGACACCAGACCCAACAATGCAGACGAGCTGAAGGTCACTATCAAAGCAACCTGGACCTTCATAACACCTCAGCAGCACCACAGGCTGATCACCTCCATGCCACACCACATTGATACAGTAATTTATCCAAAAGGAGCCCTGACCAAGTATTGAGTGTGTACATGGACATACTTTTCAGTCAGTCCACATTTGTATTAAAAAACTATTTTTAAAATTAACTTTATGTAATATTTTAATTTTTTGAGAAACTGAATTTGGGGTTTTCATGGGCTGTAAGCCATAATCATCAAAATTAAAATAAATAAACACTTGAAATATATCACTCTCTGTGTAATGAATCTATGTAATATATGGGTTTCACTTTGTGAAATGAGTGAAAAAAAAATTGAACTTTTTCATGATATTCTAATTTTCTGAGATGTACCTGTACAACCCACTGTCAGGTTTGAAAAATGAACCCAGTGCAAAAGTGTCTTAAACTTAACTTCCACAGTATCTTATGAATATGAAGCTTCCCTGACAGGCCTTACCTGTCACAACCAGTCTAAACAGAAAAATGGTGACAGCCAAAATTAAAAGCTCAACACTAGCTACACTACTTGTGCATCTCTATACAGAATGGCAGAGCCTCTCAGAGCTGCTTGTTTAACTTCAAAGATGTAAAAAATAAAACACACAACTGCTTCCTCACAGACAGCATTTAATGCACAACACGTGCCGTGGTCTATGAATTGGCGCAGGGGTTGTTATAAAGCAAGGAACATCCAGAAGTGGTTGACATGCACAGGGAGGAGGCAATATACCAACATTTTCCACAATTGCAGAAGGACAATTCATGCTGCATAAATTTCCACAGGTTAAGCACAAATGCTGGGCGAGGTACACACATCCGAGAGAGCTTGATTGCATTAATGAGAGCAAAAAGATGAAAGATGGGTGTGCTATGGGGCAGAGCAATTGCTGCAAAGAATGAGGAGGAAAGGTGAAGATATGAGTTTGAAGGAAGAATGGAAAGATAGTGAGATAAAAATGAAAAGAAGTCGATCTATTGCAGACCTGCGAGGACATATGAGGAGAGCGAGATGAAAAAAATAAAAATAAACTGAAAACAGAGTGTGTAATGCATAGAGAAAGGCCATTCCAGTAATGGAGAAAATCTATGACAGAAAACAGAAGATAAGAGAAGAGACAGCAGGTATTAAAAGTATGTATTTACAGTTGGTTTGCTGCTGGTGGATCTTTCCTCCAGTGGACATCTATCACAGCCTCATTTCAAATTTCATTCTTCCATTACAGTTATGTCAGGTTTTATCATTATCATACCTCAGTGACCTTGTTGTGCACAGTCATTGTCCTTTCTGTGCCCTGAAATAAATTCCGTAGAGGCACTGCCACCTTAAAACATCGAAAGAAGCAATCAAGCAGAAACACAATCTATTGTTTGTGACTTTAGAACCCAGTTACACTGATGCATTCAGTACGTCTATCTTAAAAACAATAAAGTGTGGCAATTTTCTGATTTCTTCTGCCCTGTGTGAATTATTTCAGAGAAAACCATTATTAAACATTGAGAACTGCAGGCAGGCAGGTAATGATCGGTTTAAACACTTTAAAAAAGAGATGCATGTCCTGTTGATAATGACATTCACTGATGTACAGAAGTAACTCTGTTAAACCAGTAGTGTATTTTAACTTAAATGTCAGTTCAGTAGATAAATTGATGCAATAAAAACTACCAGGCTATAAGTAAAACCAAAATTATGTTAATAACATCAATTCTTAGCTCCATACTTAATGCATATACAGTATACTGCCTGAGTCAGAGCTGGACAACCAAAAAAGAAACTGCAAAATCTATATGATTTACCATGAATCTGTATATAAATACGGATGATGTACTTCCACTTATACACTACTCACAAAAAGTTAGGGATATTTGTCTTTTGGGTGAAATTTCAGGATGCACCTAAAATGCACTATATCCTTTACAGATGAACTTAATTTGACCTTCTCTAACCTTTTGAATGCACATGTCCAGCTGATCATTGTTTTAGTACTTTTTGCATAACTTTCTGTTCTCTAACAAGGTGCTTAACAGCAAAATTCACAACAGGTGTTTGATCCATGAATCAACCAATACATTTTCTGGTTCAATTAGAATTGGTATTTAAACAGTCCTTTTCATCATGCTGTTCACATTTTGACATCATGAGACCAAGACAACATCTAACAATGGATCAACAGTACCAAGTAATTGCGAAGCTTGGAACAGGATGTTCTCAGAGGGAAGTGGCCACTGAGCTTAGAGTGTCATCAGCAGGTTGCAACAGAGATACAGAGAGTGTGGAAGAGTCACAGAAAGGCATAGAAGTGGATGTCCTTTGTCCACATTCCACACTGATGACTGCTTCATTGTGAACAGTGCCCTGCAGAACCGGATGATGAATGCCACTCAACTCCAGGCACATTTAAGGGAGGTGAGAGGCACCCAAGTGTCACGTCAGACCATTCAAAACCATTTACATCAGCGTGGCCTGCTTTCTAGATGACCAGCAAGGGTATATGACCACAACACCAATCAGAGGTGTCACTGTCTTGCATGGGCCAGGGAGTATTTACGCTGGACAAGGGACCAGTGGGCCTCAGCGCTGTTCTCTGATGAAAGGTGATTCACACTGAGCAGAAATGATGGCCACCAACGATGTTGGAGATGTCAAGGAGAGCGCTATGCATCAGCCACTGTTGTCACCAGATGAGTCTTTGGTGGTGGTGGTGTTACAGTCTGGACAGGTGCGTCTAGTCAATACAGAACTGCCCTACACCTTGTGAATGGTATACAGTGACAAGCCAATATTACCTGAATAACATCATTAATCCAGTCATTGTGCCCCTGCATGAACAACACAGGCCTAACTTCATCTTCATGGATGACAATGCTCCAGCTCATCAAGGTCGCATTATTAGGGAATGGCCGCTGGAGGCTGCCTGGAGTGGCCTGCACTTTTTCCAGACCTGAATCCCATAGAAAACCTATTGGATTAGCTGATTCGCCATGTAGAGGCTCGTAACACTGCACCCCACAACCTCAATGACCCGAGGGCCGAATGTAGTGGGGGTTTATTGTGAAGTGTGGTGTGATGACGCCGCCTTGTGGTTGCGTCATCACACCGCCCTATAATAAGGGGTGTCCGCCATTTGGGCTTCCTCTTGCCCAGGACAACCCTGACTCGGTGTGTTACCTGTAGTGCAATCTCAATATCATTAAAGCTGTGTTCCAGTGCAACCTCCTCATCCATCTCCTTTTATACCAGGTTTGTGGCCAAAACATTTGGTGACTGAGGATTAAACCATGGAGGCATGCATGACACCACTACGGCCATTTCTTGAGTACCCAGGGGAACCAGCAGCCATGTGGCCTCATTGGCTGGCTGCGTTCGAGACGTATATTGTAGCATTGGGCCTGGGTAAACTCGACGGGGTAAGGAAACAAGCACTTCTTGTCCGTAAACTTGCTGTGGAGGGTCAGAGAATTTTCAATGTTTGGATCGACGGAGTCATATACGGATGCTGTTGAACTTCTTGCTAGCTACTTTGCTGAACACACACGTAACACGAGGCTGTGGGCTAAGTCGCTAATGGCGTCTAGCGACACGAAGCTAGCTAGCAGGGTGAAGCTAACGTCCCAGCTAGAAACGACAGAGGAGTTAGCCACGGAGCTAAATGGGCGCCAAACACAAATACTACCCAGACAGTCAACGCTAGCTAATGAGGTGGACACGGAGGATGAGGGGTACACAGCAGAAGAGTACAAGGTGAGTGCAGTGAGCCAAAGGTCCTCTCCAAGAGGCCCATCTGCAGAAGTAGTGGGTCCCCGACTCACCGGGACGGAGCACGAATTTGCCCAGCAAGAGGAAAACGGTGTAACAAATGTGGGTGCCTGAACCATTTTGCCAGAGTATGCCGGTTGTCAGTACCGTGGGGCCTGCCAGGAGAGCCCGCCCGCCAATAACAACCATTCATTCGGTAAGCCCCGACATCAGTGGTTATTCATACAGCATGGTTGAATTAGACAAAGTAGCTGTACAACTTCTGCTCGACACGGCAGTGGTGCAGTCAGTGTTAAACTGGGCCAGAGTGAAAAAGATTTTCCCCAACCACAAAATCAAGAAGAACCCAACGCAGCTGTATGGTTATGGTGGTCACAGACAGTGACAGTGTGCAGTGTTGGAACACTGTGCAGTGTGCAGTGTCGGAACACTGAAATTGACTGTTTGCTACAAAACCAAAATTGTGTATGACTGCACATTCTACATGACAGCGCGTGGTGACAATATTATGGGATGTGACCTTTTTTCTAGCCTGGGCTTCACTATCAGAGACAGCGCTGGGTTTGAATGGTCTGGGTGCGGCAGTTTGGGCACAGCGGACCGGGATGACAACGTTGTGGTGTGGAATGAGGTAATTAAGGACGGTACCGACAACGCTCCAGCCACCCCACGCTCTCAGGAGGAGAGCTGCACGGAAAGGGAGCCCATGCCCATCGGGAAAGACACCGGTGAGGTAATTATGAATGGCACCGCAACCAAAGCACACAATTCGCGCTCTCAGG
The DNA here is from genome assembly GCA_020510985.1 of Pholidichthys leucotaenia. Taxonomy (NCBI): domain Eukaryota; kingdom Metazoa; phylum Chordata; class Actinopteri; order Cichliformes; family Pholidichthyidae; genus Pholidichthys; species Pholidichthys leucotaenia. Next base: position 130,557,724 of record CM035845.1, read on the forward strand.
AGGAGAGCTGCACAGAGAGGGAGCCAGAGCATGTAGAGATCCCCGAAGAACAGCAGCGGCCGGGCACAGACACAACGCACGGCGCAGCACAGCAGAGCATTTCAGACAACAAAGAGGAGGGACCGGACTGCTCCCATGCCCCCGCCCAACAAACAATGGAGGTTACGACTGAGTGGATGGGTGAGGAGTCCGTGTCAACAAACGACACCGGAGAGGCAACAGACACCTTCCGTGCCCACGATGAGCCACAGTCGATGATGGAGACAGCAGGTGAAGGGTCCGCAGCAAACACAATGACAACGGAACCACCGCAGCACGGCGGAGGTCCCAAGCCAAACAAGCACACAGAGCCACCGGGAGTGCAACGACAACGCATGAAAACAAGTAAGGCACCGCTCCATGTCATGGACTGCATTTGGGTTCGCACCGGCGAGAGACTGGGACGACGACTGACTGGGCCACAACCAGCGGGGCAACAGGAGCTGCTGATGAGGCTGAGAACAACGTGCTGTTCCGTTGCAAGTGGCAGAATAAACCACTTTGCCGTGCGGGTTGTGTGGCAGTCTACCCATCAGTCCTAGTTTTTGTGTTCTTTATGATTTTACTTTTATGATTCTACTTTTATTTCAGTGTGTTTTGGGGTTTATGTTTCCAAGTTTGGGTGGGTTCTGATTAGGTGTGTTTTTCTATTTTGTAAAGGGGGGAGAATGTAGTGGGGGGTTATTGTGAAGTGCGGTGTGATGATGCCGTCTTCCGGTTGCGTCATCACACCACCCTATAATAAGGGGCATCCACTATTTGGGCTTCCTCTTGTCCAGGATGACCCCACCTGTTCCCTGTTGTGCAACCTCAATATCATTAAAGCTTTGTTCCAGTGCAACCTCCCCGTCTGTCTCCTTTTATACCAGGTTTATGGACATAACATTGCCCTTCAAGAGTGGAATGCCATGCCTCAGCAGACAATAAGTTGACTTGTGAACAGCATGAGACATCGTTGTCAAGCTGTAATTGATGCTAAAGGGCGCATGACAAGTTATTGAGACATTGACATTTTTTGTTGTGGTATACCCACCACTTGAAACAGAGATGGGCGCCGTCCCATGCATCACATTGTGTCCTGCATGCTGTGGAAGGGAAGGGATACCCACCACTGTTACTGGCTTTTGTTTCAATACATTGAGATGAGGAAATTACCATTGCATGCTTCTACTTAAATGCCTTACTTTCCTGATATAATATCAGTGTAACATGAACTTTTTACATTTTCCATAAATTTCACCCCAAAGTCAAACATCCCTAACTTTTTGTGAGTAGTGTATGTTGTATTTAATTGAAGTTCTATTTCATGGATTTAGGGTGCTGTCATGTTGTGCTTATGATGTCATTTCCACCCAGTGTTTGCTCAATAGTGACCTGAAGAGGAGCCAAGATATTCAATATCCACTCAGGGCCTTTTCCTGTTTTTTGGCGGGGCCTATACAAGATTTTGCTTGGGATAGAACACACTTTGTTGCAATGTGGCGTGAGAGGGATACTTTCTCTTTGTGGACCATAATAAACAATCTAAATATAGCAAATTTTCTTAATAAATGGACTGAAGCTGTTGATGCTGATACTGTGGTTCACCCGGTGGTGCGGGAGCCCATAGTATTTATGTACAGTACTTTGCCCTATGGTGGACAGGGTCATGTCAAACTACCCATATGGATGCCTATTATAGCAGTTTAGGGGTGCACCCCTTATTTTTAAAAAGAAAAACTGATTAGAACTGATCTGAAAAAGTGAACAATTGAAAATGCAATAACTATGGCAAAAACAGTAATTTGGAAAATGGGTATATCAAGGATTTCTAGTTTTCATTTTAGCAAAGTGTTGTATACAATAATTTGGAAGATGGAGTTTAAAGTCTTACTGTAAGGCAATCGAGATGCACTGTTTTTGGTTTTTTTTGTTTTTAGAAAGCTCTCATTATTAATAGCTTACGGGTTTTACTGTATCTGTTCAGGGGAATTTCTGCAAGAATATTTTTCTTCATAAGAAGATGAGCATTTATAGGCCAGTTACTTTATCCATATCTTAGTCTTTATTTTCTTTATTTAAGTTTTTGTAAAGGGTATACAGGTCATTACAGCATTGCATTGTTTACATTTTCATCACATGTTCCCTTATTTTTTGCTATTTGACAACATTGGTAGGATAGTTATTACAACAACCCCCCCCTTTTTTTTTTTAAAGTGAAAGAAAAAGTGAAGTTAAGGAGAATTAAATAAAAAACAAACAAACAAACGAATAAACAAACAAACAGAACAGCAAAAAACAAACAAACAGAAAATTAAGTAATTAAAAGTAAAAGAGCAACTGAGTAGCGTTGGAACAAAGAGCGGGACCATTATTGAAATGGTATTTGTCAAAGATTAGTTCTAATGGAAGACACATATGCGATCCAGGGTTGCCAAAAGATTATGAACCCATCCATGTCCTGTCTCAGTGCGAATGTCAACTTTTCCATCGAGTAAATGTCTTGAATCACGTTAATCCAATCTTCAGGTGTAGGACAGTCCTTCAGCATCCATTTTTTAGTTAGGGCTTTTTTACTTGCCAATATTAAAACATTGAATAAGTATTTATCTCCTCGTCTTTCCAGTGAGTCCGGTAATAAACCCAAATACAAAGTTACAAAAGAAAAGGGAACTGTTATTTTGAATATTTTCCCCAATATTGTCTGTACGTTGGACCAATATTGGTGGATAACTGGGCATGACCAAAACACATGAAAATGATTTGCAGTCTTTTCACCACACAAGCGCCAACAGTTCAACCCCTTATGGGTAAATTTGTTTTGTGCAGGTGTTCTGAAAAATCTTACCAAGTTTTTCCATCCAAATTCTCTCCACTGCAGGGATGAGGTACTTTTCCATTGCTGTTTATTTAGCTTTTCCCATATTTCCAATTGTAAAGTGAAATTCCCCTCTTTTTCCCATCTCTCTTTTATATACGATGTGTTGTCTCCTTTTAAGTCTTGAAGACCCTGGTATATTTTAGAAATGTATCTGATCCCTGGGATCCCTTTATATGCCATTAAGAAGACCTTCAGAACACCTGACTGGGCCCTTTCCAAATCCTCCTTTTTAAGTATATTGTTTATGTGGTGTCTAAGCTGAAAGAACCTGTAAAGATCTTGATTTATTAGACCTTGTTTTTTCAAATCTTCAAAACTTCTTAAAGTTTGCCCCTTAAAAAAATCGTAATATTTTATCAGCCCTTTCTCTTTCCACTCTTTAAATCTAGTGTCTGTTTTATTGGGGGTAAAGTCTTGATAATAGGCAATCCATTGCAGAAGTCGATAGGGCTCTTTAGCTTGATTCTCTCTGACTATCTTAAACCAAATTTTTAGCGGGGTCTCTATCCACGGGTTAGTGTTATTCAGGAGTTTAGTTAAGGCATTGTTCCCTATTATCGCCTGTAGGGGGATGTCACTTGTTATTTGGCATTCCATCTCCTTCCATTGTGCAGTGTAGACTGGGTTACATATCTCTACTAAAGTTTTAATTTGTGCAGCTATAAAATAGTCCCTGATATTTGGCAGTGCGAGCCCACCTTTGTCTTTGTTTAGCTGTAGGGTTCTATATCTGATTCTAGGTCTCTTACCCTGCCATATGAATCTTGAGATCCTTCTGTCCAGTTCCTGCCATGTTTTTTTGGGAGGTTCTACCGGTATTGTTTGGAAAAGGTATAGAAGACGTGGAAGTATATTCCGCTGTGTGAAAGCCACAGGGCTTGCCTCTCAAGGGCAGTGGATGCAGTGGAACCATGCACTAGAACGATCACTGTCCTGGAATGATTTCTGGGGCACGGACCAGGGCAAGTTGGCTTTTCTTCTCCGTGCAGTGACCGATCTTTTACCAACACCAAGTAATTTAAAACTTTGGTACAAAGATGAGGATTCATCTTGTAAGCTGTGCAGTATGTCCCCTAGTACTTTGAATCACATTTTGACCGGGTGCTCTAGAGCACTGGGAGAAGGGCGTTATCGGTGGAGACATGATAAAGTCCTTGCAGAAATGGCAAAGTGGGTTGAATTTCAAAGGATTAGAGCCAACAACCATCAGGCAACATCATTTCAGGTCATTAGCTTTCAAAAGCCAGGAAACAAGTCTCCGAAGAAAACAACTGTCAGAATGCGCCCCTCTGTTTTGCATAAAGCATCAGATTGAGAGTTGCACGTTGACCTAAAAAAGAAGCTCGTCTTCCCAGAAGAAGTAGTAATAACTACTCTCCGCCCGGACATGATTCTTTGCTCTCGGAGTGCAAAATCCATTGTAATAGTTGAGCTTACAGTGCCTTGGGAGGAGAGGCTGGATATATCTCACGAGCTCAAGAAGGAAAAATATCAGGACCTGGTTGATGAGGCTCGGATTAAAGCGTGGCACACTACTTTATTCCCCGTTGAGGTTGGTTGTCGTGGGTTTCCAGCTGCATCTTTGTATCATTTTTTACATAAGATAGGTCTGGAACCTAAACATCTTAGGAAAGCCATTGGGGATATAGCCTCAGTGGCAGAGGCTAGTTCAAGGTGGTTGTGGCTCACAAGAGACCGTGGTTGGAACCCTTCTGCAAGTGAAGATTAATCTTTGCTGCCCCACTCAGGCGAGGCGTACAGGTTCAGGGGCGAAACGCCAATGACCCTGAGACACCTGCTGATGATGCAGGAGGGATCCTCTAACGAAGTTTTGACCACTCATCCACCAGGACTGTTAAGAAGAGAAACTGTTGTCTCATCTATTTTGCTTTTGCAGTTTCTGCTTGTAGAAAAGCATCTTTGATGTTTATTTCTCTTATGTTGTTGTGACTATGGGGAAAGGCCCATTGGCGGTGGGAGAAGACCCACTGACATCCATGAAAGAATGGAAGGCAGCTCGGAAAGACGGCACGCGTTAGTGTTAGGGCTGGCACCCCAAAGCACTGCACAAACAAGCTACAAGTACTGAACAGAGAGAATACCCCCAGGCAGACCGAGGGGGGGGGAGGATAATCTGCCACTAAGGACGG